>JASDDO010000001.1:128183463-129490176 GCA_030015575.1 Agapanthus africanus | reverse complement strand
TTTTTAATCTAAATTAAAAAGATAAATGAATGATAAAATAAAAACCCTAACCATTTACTTAACCAAGGTTTAATTCTTTACACAAAAACCCTAGCAATCATGTATCATCAAACATGATACAATCAAGTGCACAAAAGTATATCACATATACAACTTGTGAACTTCAAGTGAGAAAATCCATTTAAAATGAACCAATACTAGTTAATGTAAATTAATATATCATATATATATAATTATACATTAAATCATTAAATCAACACTTGATTTAACGATCCGGTCATATCGCATATAACCGACTAATATCCAATGTATCGATTTATCGAATCAATCCTCGATTCGATAACTAGGTTATATCGCATACAACCATTCGATACATTCATCGCGAGAATAGAATACGGTATCACATACACGAATTATTCTCGGTCCCGCACATATCTCATATGCGCTCCTATTTCGTTTCGCTTGAGCCAGGAAACCTCTGTGTAGGACTCTAAAGACTCGTCAATACGCCGGCAGCAGATGATGATCATATCAAGCATCCACAAGCCGCAAGCGGTCTGCTAAACGTAACGGCCACCCGGGTATTGAGCGATCAGAAGATCGACGAGCAAGCCCGCTCATACTCCTGTGAATCCAACCAGTAACACTTACCGTACAGTCCGGTCTCGTCGTCTGATATGTCGCATATCTCGCCTAGGGGTGGTAAACGTCAGACCCCAATAGCTCGATAAGTCGTGTCGATATGAGGTCTATAACAATTCGAGAAACTACAGGTAACACTTACCAGTAAATCTCAGCAACCCTGGCCAGGGATTTCCGGTTATAGCCAATCGAACACAGCGCAACATCAACTCCCTATACCGGGAGAGACGAATCCCCTCCTATCGCTCATTGCCTCCATGTGATTCGGAACTGTACCCAAAAACCACCGTTTTGCATGCCCTCTTGGACGTGGTAAGGTGGAAATCAAAGGACAGTGGGAACCACACAAGACTCTATGACGATCTCGGGTCAACAGACTACTCTGTACCAGTGTCACCAGAGAACTGCCATCTGACGTAAGGTATAATACCATCTGGGAGTTCTCGGCGAGTCCGTCCAGTGTACCCAGTCTCTACTGAGCACCCGTATATGATCTCTGATGTCAAACACCAATGGATATGTGATCATCCATCGCCCATCTGTATGGGTCGAGAAGGTATACGCTAGTCTACTCTGGTATATCGATGCCCTGTCTCGATACACCCATGACTAGGGACCTTGAAGGATGTACTTATGGACTACCATGTCCCCACTAGTATGATCCGCATCATAGTCCAGATAGTCAAGTACACATCCTAAGGGCTTTACCCAACATGTATCAGAGAGACAATCAATATACACGTTAAGGTAAAGTGTAACCAGATAGCATACTATCATGTCGAGCAAGAAAGTCCTCCCTATATATGTCCCAGCATCCACTACAATATACATCCAATGTACAATAATGGCCTCTAGGGCATACATATAACTAACAAACGAGGTTTATTTTATTAGGTCTGTGCGAAAGCACGGGGAACCTCCCTCAAAGAACCGACACTGGCCTGGCCGAAAGATTGGCGAACTTGTAAGCTGTAATTAATCCCGGCTAGTCTTTCCTTTTAGGGTTTGAAGGAAGATTTGACTAAAAACAGTGGGAGCCATCCTGATTAGATAAAATAATAACTAATCAAATCTTGTAAGAGCATACGCTGAGTATTTTCTTCTCTCTCTCTCTCCAGGTAGCGACCATGTCACGCCTTAATCAAGATAATAATATGGATGTATTGACCGAACACGCTTGTTATACTGAGCTGGGGAACGTTGGTCCCGCTCCAACTTATAATTGTAATAAGACCGAGCAGGAAATAGAGGATTACCAGGATTCCCGTGCCGCCCAAACGAATAAAGTGCATGATGATGCATCTTCTTCGGGTGTGTTCATTACAGAGAACTGTTTCTCAGTATCATTTACGTCCTGGGTATGAAATACCGGATCAGGATCCCACATATGTAATCTGTTACATGGGCTACAGATAGGTAGAAAACTGAGAATGGGTGATAAGTTTCAATAGTTGGAAACGGTGCAAGTGTTGTAGCCAAATCTGTTGGCAGTTATCACCCTGTATTACCAAATACATTGATTCTGAACGAATGTTATTAGATATCGAACCTGATATACAACATCATATCAGTCTCTTTATTGAGATAAAGAAGAATATAATTTTGTATTGTTGGATAATGTTTTGAACATTTCCTATATCAAGAGTTGATCGGTTCAGGCACGTTATCTAAAAGAATATACGTTCTAAGTCAAACTAAAGTTCTTAACGTACAAAACACACACAAGAGGAAGTGTTCAGAAATGAATGAATCCTTCCTGAGGCATTGTAGACTAGGTCATATCAATGCGACCCGACTAGCTAAGTTACATAGAGATGCATATTTAAATCTGTTTGAATTTACATCTTGTGAAACTTACCAGTCATGTCACAAAGATAAGATGACCATAACTCCGTTTATTGGAAACAGAGAAAGAGTTAGTGAACTCTTGGGATTGATACATGCTGATGTATGAAGGTCCCCTGTCTACACATGTCAGGACTGGTTCTTTGTACTTCATTACATTCACTGATGATCTCTCAAGATTCGCACATGCGTTCCTTTTGAAACACAAGTCTGAACCTTTTGAGATATTCAAAGAATATAAATTAGAAGTACAGAACCAAAACGGGTATAAGTATTATGTCCTTTTTTGTGATCAGGGAGGAGAATACCTGAGCACGGAATTCCTGGACTATTCTAAAGGAGAATGAGATTCTCTCTCAGCATTACTCCTCCGTATACACCACAGCACGTTGGTATATCGGGGCGGAGCAATCGCACTCTATGTGATATGGTGTGCTCTATGATGAGTACTACTGAGTTGCCTATTTCCTTTTTAGGGTTATGCACTTGTGAAGCTGCATACCTATTGAATTGGATTCCAACCAAATCAGGTGCCTACCACTCCATATGTGATATGGTATGGGAAGAGCCCATCTCTTAAGGATGTTAAGATTTGGGGTTGTCCGGCCTATGTCTAAAAGCAAAATCCGGATAAGCTCGAGGTAAGGTCAGTTCTGTGGAAGTTTGTTGATATCCGAAGCATTCACGAGGGAATATCTTCTACCACACTGAGGAACAAAAAGTGTTTTGTTTCTTAGCATGCCACCTTTTGAGAAAAGGATTTTCTTGTGAAGAAATTAGTGGTCATGAGGTAAAACTGGAAGGAGTTCCAGCTATACAAACTGCAGTTGATGATTTGGTAAACCTGGAGGATTCAATAGTTTCCAACGAATATCAGCCTCTTCGCCGATCTGGTGAGGTTCCTCACCCACCTGAGAGATACTTCGGTTTTCTCTATGACAGTGGGAGCGAGGATTGCATCATGAGATGATGACCCAACTAGTTTCGAGCAGGCCATCAAGAGTGGGGACTCTGTAAGAACGGTTGGATGCTAAGCGATCTGAGATGGAATCCATATACACCAACAAAGTATGGACTTTGGTTGGTTTATCTGAATGGTTAAATCCCTATCAGGATCAAGTATATCTTGAGAAGATTACTTGGTGTACATGGAAAAGTTAAGACTTTCAAAGCTAAGACTAGTTGTAAAAGGTTCTCGTCATCGACCAGGTTTGGATAATGATGAAACCTTTTCTAGTGGCTATACTTAAGTCCATCCGGATCCTACTTGCCATTGCTACAAACCATGACTACAATCTCTGGCGGTTGGGTGTCATGACTGCTTTTCTAAATAGTGATTTAGAAGAGAACGTCTATAAGTACACAGCCATAGGGCTTCGTAGACAGTAGGAGCAACGGAAACATGTGCAAGTTGCTTTACGGGTTAAAGCAGGCATCGCGGAGTTGGAACATCTGTTTTGATGTGGTAGTCAAAGAGTTTGACTTCATCAAAATAGTAGATGAACCTTGTATATACAAAAAATTAGTAGAAAGTATGGTGATGATCCTCGTATTGTACGTGGATGACATACTCTTGATAGGGAAGGAGTTTCCTATGCTACGCTCGGTCAATCTCCTCTTATCACAAGGATTCTCCATATAGGATCAAGGTGATACCTCCTAAATCCTGAGGTTTTGGATCTATGAGATAGATCTAAGTGGATGTTAGGATTCTCAGTAGGTGTAGTGAGATTGTATCAATCGATCCGGGGAGAATCACTGGATAGCTTCCAGGGTGGTAAGGTCGACTGAATGTCAGTCACAGGCATTGTCTTTACCCTCAGTGGAGGGACGGTATGTTGGAAGAGTTCCAAGCTAGACACCGTGGCATACTAGACGATAAAGGCTGGATACATTGCTACCCAGGATGCTACCAAAGAGTTAGTCTGGATGTATATAAGTTCATGAGATGAACTTCGTTCCTACCATTTTGTGACAATAGAGTTGTGGCTTCGGCCTAGGAACCTCCGTCCCATCAGAGATCCAGACGTATTCTTAGGCAGTATCACCTGATCATGGAGATGGATGATCTCCAGGGAGATCGAGAATAAAAGAGTAGACACAGAGGAAAACAGGGCGGATCCACTCACAAAGGCCTATTCCCAGGAGAGACTTTTATGGGATGGTTGAGTATGAAATACTACAACCACTGCTGATTGTTTGGTATGAGATACTAAAATAGATAGCCCTAGTGCAAGTGGGAGATTTTTAGTTATATGTATGCCCTAAAGGCCATTACTGTACATACGATGTATATTGTAGTGGATGCTTAGACATATATAGGGAGGACTTTCTTGCTCGACATAATAGTATGCTATCTGGTTGCACTTTATCTTAACATGTACTCTTATTGTCTCTATGTTACATGTTGATAAAGCCCTTAGGATGAGTACTTGACTACCAGGATTGTGATGCAGATCATACTAGTGGGGACAGAATAGTCGCTAAGTACATCCTTCAAATGTTCCTAGTCGTAGGTGTATCGAGACAGGGCATCGATATACCAGAGTAGACTAGCATATAGCTTCTTGACCCATGTAGATGGGCGATGGATGATCCCATATCCATTGGTGTTTGACATCAGAGACAGTATACAGGTGCTCAATGGAGACTGGGTACACTGAACGGACTCGCCGAGAACTCCCAGATGGTATTATACCTAACGTCAGATGGCAGTTCTCTGGTGACACTGGTACAGGTTAGTCTGTACACCCGAGATCGTTATAGAGTCTTGTATAATTCCCACTGTGCTTTGATTTCCACCTTACCACGTTCAAGAGACGTAGAAAACGGGGGCCTTTGGGTACAGTCCTGAGTCACATAGAGGAAATGAGCGATAGGAGGGGTTTCGTCTCTCCGGTATAGGGAGTTGATGTTGTGCTGTGGTCGATTGGCTATAACAGGAAGTCCTTGGCCAAGGCTGCTTCAGAGATATACTGGTAAGTGTTATCAGTAGTTTCTCGACCCGTTATGAGGCTCATATCGACACGATTTATGGAGTTACTGGGGTCTGACGTTTACCACCTATAGACGAGATATGCGACATATCAGACGAAAAGACCGGACTGTACGGTAGTGTTACTGATTGGATTCGAAGGAGTGTGAGCAGGCTTGATTGTTGATCATCTGATCACTCAATATTCTGGTGGCCGTTATGTTTAGCAAACCGTTTGCTTGTGGGTGTTTGATATGATCATCACCTATTGCCGGCGTATTGACGAGTCTTTAGAGTCCTACACAGGGGTTTCCTGGCACAAGCGAAACAGAGTAGGAGCACATATGTGATATGTGCGGGACCGAGATTGATACGATATGAGATACCGTATTCTATTCACGCAATATGAGATATCGGTTGGTTATATATGATATAGCCGGGTTATCGGATCAAGTGTTGATTCATATGATATTAGTCGGTTATAGGTGATATAGCCGGATATTAAATCAAGAGTTGATTTGATAATCTAATGTATAATTATATATTTGATATATTACATTAGATTAACTAGTATTAGCTCACTTATGATTTCTTTTCTCTGTTTGGATACATTGATATATAAGTGATATATGTTAAATGTATCATGCTAGGTTTCAAATGCAACTAGGGTTTATAGACTTGAACCATGATAGGGTTAAGATTAGGGTTTTATATTTATCATTAAGTTATTCAAAATTGTGGATTTTATCATGGTTGATATTTGTTGAAAGCTTGTAGAAGCTTGTAAGTATCTTTGACTTTGTCCACTCTTTTGTCTAGCTTAAGGATATTTATTTAACCCAACCCTTTAACCCATGGCCATGGTTAACTCTCTACAAGGGTTAAGCATGACATGCTTAACCCTTTGTTGCATTTTTAACCTCAACAATAATTCACTCTCTCTTGAGATAATTCTTCATTTTCTTCATGAACTCAAAGAGAAAAGAGTTTTCTAGGGTTTGAATTTGTGATGAAAACTTGTGAGAATATGAAATCTAATGTGAGCAAAATTCCTACTTCATCATCCTCTACTACTTGCCATTTAGTATAGGGCGTTTGCTACTAATTCCATGATTAGTGAAGAGATAGCTTGGGTTAGTGTCTCCTCGACGTAGATCATCTTAGGCCTCGAAGACTTTGAAGCAAGCATATTCGTTTCTTCATCGGAGCCTCTCTAGAGTCCGGGACTTCACGATCGCAGCGAAGGAACTACTATACGGATCTATTGAAGTGAAGGACCGGTCTACAAAGGTTGTATTCCTTGCTCACTTCTTATTGCAAAGTGTTTGCATTTCATATTCCGTCAATTTCTAGTTTACGATTCATGGTTAGGATTAGCTAGAACGGCATTTTTGAATTTGGTACGGACGATGCCTCCTGAAAGCTTGCTGCCATCTTAGGTAACCCTGCAGTTAGGACGAGTTCCCAAGGACGTGTTCGGCTAGAGATCTTCTACAGAGTGATGAAGATACTGAGTTTGTAATTTTGAGTCCGTGTGAGAGATTTTGGATTGACCGTAGCTAAGATCAATTGCAGTACACAGATTGCATGAAGTGACGTCGAAGTGGACGAAATAAAACGAGTGGAACAAGAAGTTCGTGCGAGATGTTAACGAGCTGTTGTTACTCCCCGTTGAGATTAGAGATCGGATATGTATACAGAGGCGTTAGGATACGGCCAGTTACCGAGGAAACGCTGTGCTGAGGATGCAGATGTCCAGAAAGCGAGAAAAGATTGTTTAAGAGTACCAGCCCCCGTATAGTTCGGCATGGGAGAGATCGGAAGAGACCCTGAGCAGGTGCCTTCCAGGGCACTGCTGTGATGGGATTTTCATCGAAGATTAGTTATGTCATGTGTATTCAGATGGCCAGAGGCCGATGCTAGTTACGTGAGGCTTTAAGAGTGGTTATACAAATTAGCCAAGTGATGACCAGAGATGTGTCAGAACGGGATCGTTTCCGTTAGTACACCTGACCTGGTCAACGAGCCGATGGATTGCGAGATTGGTAATCCACAGAGAAAATGAGGACCCAGGGACAGAGGACGCCGGACCGTGAGCAGGAGGCAAGCGGATGTTCTTGCTCTGCCAGTTTTAGGCGCACCGACATTTTTCGACATTGAAGGAGGTGTACCTCAATGTCATTTGTTGCAATTTGCGTTTGTGATCCGAGTATCATGCTTATATCATTTCGATTTGAGTTATTGATGAGATTTCATGCATTGGCTGCACCGGATTTGTATTTCATGGACTGTATGCACCCGATTTGTATTTGTGCATTTGTTGCACCAGATTCATATTTTATGCATTTGTTGCACCGGATGGGTATTTCATGCATTGGATGCACCGAATTTATCCTTCGTACCTTGGTTGCACCCGATTTATGTCTTGGAGCATTTGTGTTGCCAGATTTGTGTTTTTGTGCGCGTTTGCACTTGACGTTCGTTTTCATGCACTCTAGATACTTTTTATGGACCTGACGTGCTTGGGTTGGATTTTTGCGCATATTAGGCGCTTGGTATTGGATTTCGTGCGCATCAGATGCACTTGAGTGAGATTTTATTCGTGCATGTCGAATGCCCTTGATTGAGATTTTATTCGTGCATGTTGGATGCACTTGATTTAGATTTTATTCGTGCATGACGGATGCACTTGATTTGGATTTTCGCGCATGTTGGGCGCATGATATGAGATGTGATTTTGTGCACACCGGATGCACTCGATTGGGATTTTCATTCGTGCATGCTAGTTTCACTGGGTTGAGATTTTCGTGCACTCTAGATGCACTTGATATTGTTGTCGTGCACATCCGTTGCACTTGACAGATGCTTTCATGCACATCCGTTGCACTTAGTTTTGCTTTTGTGCATATTGTGGCACCTGTATTTGGATTTGATTTCCGTACATACCAGACATACGTGATTGTTGGATACGCTTTTCGAGACTGATTTAGCTCTTGAGCACCTTGTTTTCATGATGGGCACTATACTATATAGTAGCCGAACATGACTGATATTAGGACAGTACCTGAGTACTTTGCATGCATTAAAAGTTTAACAAGAGGTTTTCAAAAAGAAGCTATAGTCTCGATATTTCCTGCGTGTCCACGACCGACACGAACGTTTATAAAAGAAAACCTTTTGAGATATTTTTAAATGGGCGGAACGTATATTTTAGCAAAACCTATATGAACATATATTTATTACCTTACAATGAACGTCCATCACTTGTACCGTGAGTTACGCATCACACGGCGATTCAGAAAAGATTTTGCATGAGTTTTATTCAGTTTTTAGAAGATTTTTCAAGGATGCGTACTATATACGTATTATAGTATTTTACTAGTGCATATAGGATTTCAGTAGTGGATTTCGAGATCTGTATCTCCATTGTAACTCCGATGATATGCGTGCAAATCCGATGATTTGCGTGACGCTTGACGGAGTTCGATTTTTGAGTTTCGTACTCGTTTTCAAGCACACATAATGCGCTGTGGTATTTCTATATCTTCCGTGATTTCGGAGCCCCGTGATTTGAGCAGATTATTAAAATGTTTTAATATTTGGGGGTTTAAATTTAACTTTGGGGACCGAATTTATTTAAGGGGGGAAGATTGTAACATTTCAGAAAATATAAAATATTATTTTTGGAATTTAATATTAAAATAATATATTTCGCGAAAACTACCCAATTTGCGAATCTGGGGTTTTCGTAAAATAGTATAAATATAAACTAATATTTGTGAAATAATTGGAGATTAAAATGATTAATTCATTTAAAAATATATTTATTGGATTTGGTAATTTCATAATTAATTATATGCAGTTTAAAAATTTAAACCCGATTAGTGCACTACTAATCACGATTATGCCAAATCCGTGTTTCTACTTTTTCCATGGCTAGTGCACCATGTCATGTTGCATTTTGTTGCATGTTGTTGCATTTGTGTTATTTTATGAGTATTATGTGTATTTTTGTGAGAAAAAGAGAAAGGGGTTAAAAGGAGAATGATTGGAGAGAGAGAGAGTGAGACATGAGTGTAAGAGGGTGAAAATAAGAAGAGAGAGGGATGCCTCATTCTTTTTCCCCCATCGTTTTTCTTCTCCTTCTTCATCTTCAAGCTCCCTCATTCTACCCTCATGACCCATCTCAAAATCTTCATCAAAACCCTATACTCCCTTCACAAAATTTGATCCCCACCTCATTCTCAACACATTGGACCAAGCAAAGTTGGATTTTGAAGACTTTGGAAAGCTAAGGTTTTTATAGAGTTGCCTAAATGAGGTATAATTCCTTTCATTTAATTTAGTTTTTAGTTTCTTAGCATCCTATAGTAGTTTAGAGTTAAATCTATTTAGATTGTGATGTTTAGAAATTCCAAGAGAAGGATTAGGGTTTGAATTGTGTTGTGGTGATGTGTAGAGGCTATTACTGTAGGGTTACCTAAGACGGCATCAAGGTTTTGGGAGGCATCGTCCATGCCAAATTCAAATTTTTGCCGTTTTAGCTAACCCTAACTTAGAATCGTTAACTAGAAATCGACGGAAATATAAATGCAAACACTTTGCAAGTCTAGTGAGCAAGGAATACAACCTTTGTAGATCGGCCCTTCACTTCAATAGATCCGTGTAGTGGTCCCTTTCGCTGCAATCGTGAACTCCGGACTCTAAAGAGGCTCCCATGAAGAAACGAACGTGCTTGCTTCGAAAATTTCGAGGCCGAAGATGATCTACGTCGAGGAGACACTAACACAAGCTATCTCTTCACTAATCATGGAATTAGTGAAGCAAACACCCTATACTAAATGGAAAGTAGTAGATGATGAAGTAAGAAGTGGGCTCACTTTAGATTTGATTTTCTCACACTTTTTCTCCTACCTCCATTGAAGCTAGAAAGCTTTTTGGAAGAAGAAGAAGAAGAAGAATGAACTCATCATATGAATTATTGTGTGAGGTTAGAAATCCAACCAAAGGTTAAGCATGTCATGCTTAACCTTTGTAGAGAGTTAACCATGGCCATGATTTAAAGGGTTGGGTTAAACAAATATCCTAAGCTAGACAAAAGAGTGGACAAAGTTAAAGATGCTTACAAGCTTCTGCAAGCTTTCAACAAATATCAACCATGATAAAATCCACAATTTTGAATAACTTAATGATAAATATAAAACCCTAATCTTAACCCTAGCATGGTTCAAGTCACATAAACCTAGTTGCATTTGTAACCTAGCATGATACATTTAACATATATCACATATATATCAATGTATCCAAAGTGAGAAAAGAAATCATAAGTGAGCTAATACTAGTTAATGTAATGTAATATATCAAATATATAATTATATATTAGATTATCAAATCAACTCTTGATTTAATAATCCGGCTATATCACCTATAACCGATAATATCATAATGTAACATCTTATCGAATCAACACTTGATCCGATAACCCGGCAATATCACATATAACCTTTCATGTCACACGTCGCGAGAATATAATGATGTATCACATATCGCATTAATCTCGGTCCCGCACATATCATATATGTCCTCCTACTCCGTTTTGCTTGAGCTAGGAAACCCCTGTATAGGACTCTAAAGACCAGTCAATACGCCGGCAGTAGGTGATGATCATATCAAACACCCACAAGCCGCAAGCGGTCTGCTAAACGTAACGGCCACCTGGGTATTGAGCAATCAGAAGATCAACAAGCAAGCCTGCTCATACTCCTGCGAATCCAATCAGTAACACTACCGTACAGTCCGGTCTCTTCGTCTGATATGTCGCATATCTCGTCTAGGGGTGGTAAACGTCAGACCCCAGTAACTCGATAAGTCGTGTCGATATAAGGCTCATAACGGGTCAAGAAACTAATGATAACACTTATCAGTATATCTCTGAAGCAGCCTTGGCTAAGGACTTCCTGTTATAGCCAATCAAGCACAGCGCAACATCAACTCCCAATACCAGGAGAGACGAAACCCCTCCTATCGCTCATTGCCTCCATGTGATTCGGGACTGCACCCAAAAGCCACCGTTTTGCACGTTCTCTTGAACGTGGTAAGATGGAAATCAAAGCACAGTGGGAATCACACAAGACTCTATGACGATCTCGGGTCTACAGACTAACCTGTACCAGTGTCACCAGAGAACTGCCATCTGACGTTAGGTATAATACCATCTGGGAGTTCTCGGCGAGTCCGTTCAGTGTACCCGGTCTCCACTGAGCACCCGTATACTGTCTCTGATGTCAAACACCAATGGATATGGGATCATCTATCGCCCATCTACATGGGTCGAGAACCTATACGCTAGTCTACTCTGGTATATCGATGCCCTGTCTCGATACACCCTCGACTAGGAACATTTGAAGGATATACTTAGCGACTATTCTGTCCCCACTAGTATGATCTGCATCATAGTCCCGGTAGTCAAATACTCATCCTAAAGGCTTTATCAACATGTCACATAGAGACAATCAGCATACATGTTAAGATAAAGACCAACCAGATTGCATACTATCATGTCGAGCAAGAAAGTCCTCCCTATATATGTCCAAGCATCCACTACAATATACATCGTATGTACAGTAATGACCTCTAGGGCATACATATAACTAAGAATCTCCCACTTGCACTGGGGCCATCTGTTGTAGTATCTCATACCCAACAATCAGCAGTGGTTGAAGTATCTCATAATCAACCATCCCATAAAAGACTCTCCTGGGAATAGGCCTTTGTGAGTGGATCCACTGTGTTGTCCTCTGTAATCTAGTCTCCTGACCTCGATCTCCCTGGAGATCTTCCATCTCCATGATCATGTGATACTGCCTAAGAATATGTCTGGATCATAGATGGGATGGGGGTTCCTAGGAATAAGCTACAACTCCATTATCACACAATGGTAAGAACGAAGTTCATCTCATGAACTTATATACATCCAGACTGCCTCTTTGGTAGCATCCTTGGTAGTAATGTATCCAGCCTTTATCGTCTAGTTTTCCATGGTATCTAGCTTGGAACTCTTCCAACATACGTCCCTCCACTGAGGGTAAAGACAATGCCTGTGACTCACATTCAGTCGACCTTACCACCCTGGAAGCTATCCAGTGATTCTCCCCAGGATCGATTGATACCATCTCACTACACCTAGTGAGAATCCTAACATCCACTTAGATCTATCCCATAGATCTAAAACCCTGGATTTAGGAGGTATCACCTTGATCCTATATGGAGAATCCTTGTGATAAGAGGAGATTGACCGAGCGCAGTATACGAAACTCCTCCTCTATCAAGAGTATGTCATCCATGTACAATACGAGGATCACCACCCTACTCCCTACTACCTTTTTATATATACAAGGTTCATCTACCATTTTGATTGAGTCAAACTCTTTGACTACCACATCAAAATAGATGTTCCAACTCCACGATGCCTGTTTTATCCCATAAAGCAACTTGCACACGTTTCCGCTGCTCCCACTGTCTACGAAGCCCTCTGGCTGTGAACTTATAGACGCTCGCTTCTAAATCACTATTTAGAAAAGCAGTCATGATATCAGACCGCCAGATATCATATTCATGGTATGTAGCAATGGCAAGTAGGATCCGGATGGACTTAAGCATAAGCATTAGAAAAGGTTTCATCATTATCCACTCCTGGTCGATGACGAGTATCTTTTGCAACAAGCCTTAGCTTTGAAAGTCTCAACCTTTCCATGTACACCAAGTAATCTTCTGAAGATATACTTGCTCCTGATGGGGATTTAACCTTTCAGATATAGCAACCAAAGTCCATACTTTGTTGGTGTATATGGATTCCATCTCAGATCGATTAGTATCCAGCCATTCTCACAGAGTCCCCACTCTTGATAGCCTGCTCGAAACCAGTTGGGTCATCATCTTATGATGCCATCCTCGCTCCCACTGTCATAGAGAAAACCGAAGTATCTCTCAGGTGGATGAGAAACCCTACCGGATCGGTGGAGAGGCTGAGGTTCGTCGGGAACTATTGAATCCTTCGGTTCTACCAAATCATCAGCTGTAGTTTGTATAGCTGGAACTCCTTCCAGTTCCACCTCATGACCACTAATTTCATCACAAGAAATTCTCTTTCCAAAAGGTGGCATGCTGAGAAACAAAACACCTTTTGCTCCGCAGTGTGGTAGAAGTTATTCCCTTGCGAATGCTTGGGATATCCAACAAACTTCCACAGAACTGACCTTGCCTCGAGCTTGTCCGGATTTTGCTTTTAGACATAGGCCGGACAATCCAAATCTTAACATACTTAAGAGATGGGCTCTTCCCATTTCAAATCACATATGGAGTGGTAGGCACATGATTTGGTTGGAACCCTATTCAATAGGTATGCAGCTTCACAAGTGCATAACCCCTAAAAGGAAATAGGAAACTTAGTAGTACTCATCATAGAGCACACCATATCACATAGGGTGTGATTGCTTCGCCCTGATATACCAACATGTTGTGGTGTATACGAAGGAGTAATGCTGAGAGAGAATCTTATTCTCCTTTAGAATAGTTCAGGAATTCCATGCTTAAGTATTCTCCTCTCTGATCTCATCAAAGGACATAATACTTATACCCATTGTGGTTCTCTACTTCTGACTTATATTCTTTGAATTTGTCAAAAGGTTCAGACTTGTGTTCCAACAGGAACACATGTCCGAATCTTGAGAGATCACCAGTGAATGTTAATGAAGTACAAAGAACCGGTCCTGGCATGTGTAGACAGGGGACCTACATACATCATCATGTATCAATCCCAAAAGTTCATCTAACTCTTTCTCTGTTTCCAATAAACGGAGCTATGGTCATCTTATCTTTGTGACATGACTGGCAAGTTTCACAAGATGTAAATTCAAATTAATTTAAATATGCATCTTTATGTAGCTTAGCTAGTCGGGTCGCATTGATATGACCTAGTCTACAATGCCTCAAGAAGGATTCGTTCATTTCTGAACTTTTTCTCTTGTGTGTGTTCTGCACGTTAAGAACTGTGGTTTGATTTAGAGCGTATATGCTTTTAGATAACGTGCCTGAACCGATCAACTCTTGATATAGGAAATGTTCAAAACATTATCCAGCAATACAAAATTATATTCTTCTTTACTAAATAAAGAGACTGATATAATGTTGTATATCAGGTTCGGTATCTAATAACATTCGTTCAGAATCAATGTATTTGGTATTACAGGGTGATAACTGCCAACAAGTTTGGCTGCAACCCTTGCACCGTTTCCAACCCTTGAAACTTTATCACCTGTTCTCAGTTCTCTACCTATCTGCAACCCATGTAACAGATTACATATATAGGATCCTGATCCGGTATCACATACCCAGGACGTAAAGGATACTGAAAAACAGTTCTCGGTAATGAATACACTCGAAAAAGATGCATCAGCATGCACTTTCCTCGTTTGGGCGGCACGGGAATTCTGGTATTCCCCTATTTCCTGCTTGGTCTTATAATAATTATAAATTGGAGCGGGACCAACGTTCCTTAGCTCAGTATAACAAGCGGGTTCGGTCAATACATCTGTATTATTATCTTGATTAAGGCGTGATATGGTCGCTACCTGGAGAGAGAGAGAGAGAGAGAAAAAAACACTCGGTGTAAGCTCTTGCAAGATTAGATTGGTTATTAATATATCTAATCAGGATGGCTCCCACTGTTTTAGTCAAATCTTCCTTCAAACCCTAAAAAGAAAGACTAGCCAGGATTAATTACACCCTACAAGTTCGCCAATCTTTCAGCCAGGCCAGTGTCGGTACTTTGAGGGAGATTCCTTGTGCTTTCGTATGGACCTAATTAAAATAAACCTCGTTTTCCCAGGGGCGTAACCCCGTTAACACCTTTCTAGACACATACTTAATCGGCTAATTGTAATGTGTAAAACTCTCCCAGGAGTAACTCTTACTCGCAGTGGGTATCGGGATCCAACTATCTTATAGAAAGTATGCAATCTCATTGCAAATTTCAACACTTGAAATTCCCTATAATATTTTACCCCTGGCATCTTATGACCTTAACGCAGGCCAACAAACCATAGTCCGCCAGTCAAGTTCAACCCGTACATTTCCCGATTGAATTAAACCCACCCGCACGACTCTTGACGCAGGCCAATAAAGTCGCACGACTACCCTAACTCAATCGCATCATATACTTTAGCAAATAAGCATAAATAGCTACCGCACACTACGCCTTGATGCGGGCCAACAAACGTAGCACGGATACTATGAAGTACTTATCTGAAATGATGGAGGGCTACGCAGGTTCTTAAGAAAACCATGAGCGTAATGAACTTGATATCGTTGTAGAATCGAGTGATTTTGAAAAGGCGTGTTTTTTAGGCTTTTACTAGTTTTGCTAAAGAGGTCACTCCCGGTGAAGGGATCTCGGCTCTTTCCTTATCGAATAAGGTGCTGGATATTCTACAAAGAATATCGCTATGCAAAGCAAGAACTAGAGCTACCAGTTTTCGAGACAGGTTTCTACAACATCTTTAGCTTTCTTTTATTTCATTAATCTCATTAATGAAGTCCTATTTATTATGCTTCCCAAGCATCAGATATGAAACAAAAGCAGCAATATTAATTATATCTCATATATATAATATAGGCATCCATCTCAGAATATAATCAATGATCATATCACAGAATATCACAGCAGAATAAAAACATATGAAATATTGGATATACTGGGATTTCCGTGTTTTAAATTAAGCCTGTATAAAACATGGATTCCACGATCGTGATGAATAGCTAATCCTACACCCCTATACCCCTACGAGAGCGGCAAGCAACCCTACCAATTCTAGAGTTAGGAGACCCGGTCTCGACTCCTCGAGATGGTCTCCCACTGGACCCTAGAACCCGGTTACTTGTGCTCCCCGCCTTGGGTCTAGCCTAATGCAGAAAAGTAAATAATATACAATGGTGACATCATCCTCAACCCGGAAGTGCCCCAATAAAAGAATATTACATACAATGATTTTACATGAATGAAAATGAAAAAACTCTCATCTCACATAAAACTCCCGGCTATTCAAAACACGACGATCCAATATAACATATCACAACAACACATAACATCACATGTCATCAACGTAAGTAAATATGCCTATCCCAATTATCGTTGACATATAGCACCGAAACCGACGATACACCACATATTACACTTACGGTCGCAGAAAAGAAAGTGAAAAACTACAACAGTTGGAATCTGCAACCACCTTAGACATCATAAACCCAACGTATCTCATACTTTGGATTTCATGCCTAACCAAATGAATTCCTTAGACATCGCATGCCTAACAATTATAAACCCTACATTTTAGTCTCGATCTCGAAAACACTTTTCAATATCTAGTCGGACAATTCAACAAGATTCCCGTCATCCTGATCGAATGCTCATCGAAAACTTTAGTAGAAGGCCGCACCCCCCGATACCGTCGACGAAGTGCACTAAGGCGGAACACCGCTGCCGCGAACACCCGAACGGATGCTTTTGGCGACGGGGTTCTCCTACAGTCACTTGGTCAAGGCTATGGGGCGTGGCTATATGATATGGTTACCTGGCGAGTATCCGCGTACGCTACGTGATTGCGACGGACTTTTGATCACATCAAAATCCTATGGCAACCGATCAATTGAGACTAAATTGCTAGATTTATAACATTCAAATTATTTATCTCATAACTCATGTAGATTCCAAATATTGTATCCCATCACATAATATCCGGACGACGTTAAACTTTTCGATCGATTCATCATAGTCCCACAATTTCCCGACAGCTCAACACTTGAGCACAGTTCTAATAATACCCAGAATATGCCACAGTACCTATGCACCAGCCGTAGAAGGGCAAACCCAAGCCTCACTCATGTCGCCACAGAACTACGGCAAACCCTAGGGTTTGATCGCGGTTCCGCGATCCAAAAAAGTCGAGTTAGGGTTTCATTCTTCTAGGGGTTCATAGAATCACTTGCATGTTTTTCCGAATACGTTAAACTTGGAAAATTGGGTTTTTAACATTCGATCAAACTTTTTAACTTCGCCTAGACAACATGCGAATAACCCGAAACATTGTTAAAACTACAAATACGAAACACTCCGAATTGTTTATAGTGTAATATTACATCACATGCAAAATTAGCAAAAACAAACAACACCTGAAACACCAAAACCCAGTAACTGGAACACACCAAAAAATTCAACCCATTCTTCCACCAAAAATCCGATGTCGCCGTATTTGGGCTTTATGTCGCCGGCCATTTTCCGAGCAGAGGGGTTGGATTTTCTTGTGTGTTCATGTTGCATCACATACAACATTCTGCAATTGTTTAAATAATTTTTTGACAAACTTTTAAAATCGACAGAAACTATGATTTTGCGTTTCAAGTTTCGGAGTATTTCGGTTTCGTAATCTTAACAAAATCCGTCTAAATTTCTAGCATGGTTTTGATACCACTGCAGGGTTACCTAAGACGGCATCAAGGTTTCGGGAGGCATCGTCCATGCCAAATTCAAATATTTGCCGCTTTAGCTAACCCTAATGTAGAATCGTTAACTAGAAATCGACGGAAATATAAATGCAAACATTTTGCAAGTCTAGTGAGCAAGGAATACAATCTTTATAGACCGGCCCTTCACTTCAATAGCTCCGTGTAGTAGTCCCTTTCGCTGCGATCGTGAACTCCGGACTCTATAGAGGATCCCATGAAGAAACGAATATGCTTGCTTCGAAGACTTCGAGGCCGAAGATGATCTACTTCGAGGAGACACTAACACAAGCTATCTCTTCACTAATCATGGAATTAGTGAAGCAAACACTCTATACTAAATGGCAAGTAGTAAAGGATGATGAAATAGGAAGTGGGCTCACTTTAGATTTAATTTTCTCACACTTATTCTCATACCAACATTGAAGCTAGAAAGCTTTTAGGAAGAAGAAGAAGAAGAATGAACTCATCATATGAATTATTGTGTGAGGTTAGAAATCCAACCAAGGGTTAAGCATGTCATGCTTAATCCTTTTAGAGAGTTAACCATGGCCATGGGTTAAAGGGTTGGGTTAAATAAATATCCTAAGCTAGACAAAAGAGTGGACAAAGTCAAAGATGCTTACAAGCTTCTACAAGCTTTCAACAAATATCAACCATGATAAAATCCATAATTTTGAATAACTTAATGATAAATATAAAACCCTAATCTTAACCCTAGCATGGTTCAAGTCGCATAAACCCTAGTTGCATTTGTAACCTAGCATGATACATTTAACATATATCATATATATATCAATGTATCCAAACTGAGAAAAGAAATCATAAGTGAACTAATACTAGTTAATGTAATGTAATATATCAAATATATAATTATACATTAGTGATTGGTAAGGTTTTTGCGTGTTCATGTTTAGTTAATTACCGCAATCAAAACGGTTTCGCTTGTAGCTAGCCGGTTGAGTACGGGTTGTCCGTAGGGAGATAGGAATTTTTTTCTATGTGCTTTAACGAGTTAAGTCCAAAAGTCCAGATTTGTTTGTGATTAACTAAGTATTAAAATGATATGTAAAGAGAGCTTGTTAGGGTTAGGATTAGATTAGTTTGAGTTAGGAGTCGCTCACTTCTTTCGTTGCCACTCTTAATATCGGTGTTACGGTAATCGGCAACAACGAGGATTAGCACGACTAGGAAGGAACTTGCGAGTATAAGCTAGGCTTTCCAGCGCATAAGTTCTTCCTTTTGGTGTTTGTCCGTCCGTTCTTGGCTCTTAGCCTTAACCTCCGGTTAATTCAGCCACAACCGGTCTCACTACGGAATCACCGCTATCATGTAGGATGGGGTGCCGTAGGGAGCGGATTGTGGTTCAATTAACGAGAGTTCGATTTAAGATGTTGGGCAAGGAAAGAGTGAGAGAGATTTCCTTCTCTCAAACTTCCTTTATCCTACCCTAACAAGTATGGAAACTACTCACCCATTACAAGAAGAACGAAAAATAAAACAAAGGAGGAAGATAGAAAGAAAGAGGTTAGAAGATTACAACTAGCTATTTGCGACCTCACATCGGCAAGGATCAAGCGTAAGCATCATGGTTGTTTGAGGATAAAGGAAAAGAGAACAAGAAAGAAACAAACACAAATAACAACAACTAAGTTAACAAATGAAAATTACAAGCAATAATAATTTAACTAAAGAACAAGACAAGCATGATAAGTAAAAAGAACTCCTTTATTCATTCTTCACTCACAAAAGCTCACTACAAGTTTTTTAATGGAGAAGAGATGAGAGGAGGAAGAAGAACAACAACTAAAACCTATAATCTAAATACAAGATTATGCACCCTTGGCTTCACAAGGTTCTGGGCTATTTATAGGCAGGGAGATGGAAACCTAGGGCAAAATTCTGCTTCTACATGAAATGTCCAAAGTACCCCTGAAATACGACACCATGAAGAGACCATACGGCCGCGGTTCCACGGCTTAGACCCCCTATTGGCCGCGGAACCGCGACCATATAGAGGAGTTAGGTGAAGGGCTTTTGAGTGCTTCCCTGGTCTGCTGTCCCATTTTGTCTGGTACATGTTTTTTCTGATAATCTTTCCACATTTCTTCCAAAATTCTAGTGGATCAAAAGGTGATTGGATGTGGATCTTTTGTCATGATTTTCTTGAGCTCCGCGTAGATTTCTTGGACTTGGTGTTGCCATTGTGCTTTGTGCATGAAGATGACAATCGATTTGCCATTTTGTCTCTCAAACTGGTGTGTGGCAACATACGGATAGAGAGCGGAGACCCGTGTTTTGTCTGTGGTTGGCAGGAATCCGGATTTTGTCGTGCTTTTCCATGAATTTCATCGTTTAGAGCCGAGAACCTGTATCCTGCAATTGACTAGCAAACACGGCTCAAGAGCACCTACCGATAAGCAATATGATAAAAATTGGGCGGTATAAAAATGCAAAAATCTGATATGAACAAATACCCCCAAACTTATCATTTACTCGTCCCGAGCAAAGCCAATTTATTCATAAAAAAATTTCCTAACCTCACTTTCGTAGAGAACGCGATTGCACTGAGCATGTGCAACAAGCCGTTAAACCTCTAGGTGTCCCTAGTAGGAGGAGTGTTGTCTCCTGAGGGTTTTCAGCGGATACTACCCACAAAATCCGGTCAAGCTAGTTTTGCAAAATAACTAAGATTCAAACCCTAAAGTTTTGTTTTCAGAAAATAACAATTCTATTATTCTAAGTCTAGACTATCGAACCTTTATTTTTCACACCTCGCTTCTTATTTAACTACAGATTTTATATGTCTTTACGTGCAGTGCAAATAGTATCGTTAAGTTTCCAGAAGGATCGATTTAAGTCATCATGTCACACAATAAAGCCCGGATAAAAATTTTGAAAGGATCACATAAGTTTTATAAAGAGTTAAGTATTTTTCAAGTTTCGTTTTCCAGTAAAGTTTCAACTTCAGAATTTCTATCTTCCTTAACAGGAAACTAGGTCTTATTTTTCACTCCACATTTTTCTTGTTTTCATTTTATACACACCTCTGTGAACGTGCAATAGACTTTATCATAGAATAAAACCTTCATATCTCCGCTAAATTTTATTTATAAAAGCCTGTCTTTTATCAAGATTATTCTCACACAAAGAACCGTTAGGAATTTTAACTCGGAGAGAACACTTGCTTGACTTTATTTTAATCTGGACTTTCTAGGCTTCTTAGCGAGCTATGGGCCAATGCACCCAAACCAGTTGGCTTTAGGGCATTAGGTGTAGAAACACCCCAGCGGACTTAATTACTCAAGTTACCTAGGTCCAAAAACAAAAGACAATTTGGCGTGAAAATCATGATGATTCAATACGAACGGAGATATAACCGGCTGTTCAATTTATATAATTTTTTTTTTGGATAAAAGACGTGTTTAGTGGGTTCGGTGTGTAATCATTCCAATCAAGTTCCAGATGGGTTATTTTTCAGACTTAGTTCCAATTAAGGCATCAATAACATTCCTTTATATTCACTTCACTTCATAAACTATTCTTGGTATTACTTATTTCAGAAAAAACCTATTTGATCCTCAGAAAATCATTTATCTATTTAAAAGTTTTTTAGACATAAAAGACTTGTCATCTAATTTCCAAAACTCACGACACGTGTAGTGTGATGTAAAGACGTATATCAGCTATAGTTAACTTCAAAGGAGAGTTATCTTTCAGGTTTTCAAAATCTAAACATAAGATTTAGTTATTCTTATTTTATCAAACAAAACAGTCGAAATGTTGAATCATAGTCCTCCCACTAGCTAACTTGACAAAAAAGATTTTATGTTTTTAGAAAATTTTCAGATTTTTATGGATTTTATGAATTTTAATATGCAGATGCAAAATATACATATGAATGCGAAGGTTAGAAATGCGTACCGAGCGTACCCCCAAACTTAAACTGGACAGTGTCCTCACTTTCATTGCATGAAGAGATCATTTGAAGGGTCAAAATTGTCGGTTAGATATACACAAAAAAAATTTATGTTTTTTTTATGTTTTTTTTTAATGTTTTTAAAGAGTAAAGAAAAAGAAAAAGAATATCCACAAATAAATACAAAAAGGTATATACATACCCCCAAACTTATTTGGAACAGTGTCCACTATTCTTGGCTGGATAACCGAAGTTTGGTGGTAGGCAGAGGAAGATTATGCAGGATAAACCGGCTCCTGTAAGATCAGGAGCTCCTCTGTTGGTTCGGCGCTAAGGTACGGTTTTAGTCGGTGTCCATTTACTTTGAAAAATGAACCGTCCTTTGGATTCTCCAAATCCACAGCGCCATGCGGATACACATTCCGCACAAAATACGGCCCTTTCCAGCGAGATCTGAGCTTTCCTGGATGGAAGTGTAGCTGGGTGTCGTAAAGAAGTACCTGTTGACCAGGTACGAAAGTTTTGTGCAAAAGGTGTTTATCGTGAAACACCTTCGTCCGATTCTTAACGACAACCGCGTTATCGTAAGCCTCATCTCTAAGCTCGCTCAGTTCGTTCAACTGCAGCTTCCGATGGCTGCCCGCATCTTCGAGAGACAGATTCAGCTCCTTTATCGCCCAAATTGCGCGATGCTCTATTTCGACAGGGAGGTGGCAAGCCTTTCCGTACACAAGCCGATAGGGAGACATGCCAAGATCGGTCTTATAAGCGGTTCGAAATGCCCAAAGGGCATCTGTGAGTTTCAGCGACCAATCTTTTCGGTTCTTGGAAACCGTCTTCTCCAGTATCTGCTTGATTTGCCAATTTGAAACTTCGGTTTGACCACAGGTTTGGGGGTGGTAGGGTGTGGATAGCTTATGATTAATGGAATATTTCCGCATCAAGGCCTCGAAACTCTTATTGCAGAAATGAGTTCCATTGTCGCTAATGATCGCTCGGGGGTGCCCAAAACGGGAGAAAATGTTTTCTTTAAGAAACCTAACGACAATGGATAGCTTGTTGTCGTTAGTCCGGCTGGGCACAGCCTCGACCCACTTAGAGACGTAATCAACAGCGAGAAGGATGTACAAGTTCCCGAAAGAGCTGGGAAACGGCCCCATGAAATCTATCCCAAAAACGTCGAAAATCTCCACAACCAAGATTGGTTGGAGCAGCATCTTGTTCCTCCGGGATATCCGGCCCAAGTGTTGGCACCGGGAGCAATTCTTGCAATAGTCATGAGCGTCTTTGAAGAGTTGTGGCCAGTAGAAACCACATTGCAAGATCTTCCCAGCTGTCTTTCTGGGGCCAAAATGCCCGCCACACGCTTGATCGTAGCAAAACGACAGCACACTCTTGAATTCATCGTCAGGGACACACCGACGAATAATCTGGTCGGGACAGTACTTGAACAGATAGGGTTCGTCCCAGTAAAAGTGTTTTACTTGGGATAAGAATCGAAGTCTGTCCTGACTTGACCATTCAGTCGGTAGTAACCCTGTGGCCAAATAGTTCACAGTATCTGCGAACCAGGGTTCGCAAGATACTGTCAAGAGTTGTTCATCCGGGAAAACGTCATTGATCAGGATTTGAAGCGACGGCGAAGAAGGAAGTCGTGAGAGATGGTCGGCAACTACATTTTCACATCCTCTTTTGTCCTTGATGACAAGGTCAAACTCTTGAAGCAAGAGGATCCAACGTATTAGCCGAGATTTTGCATCTTTCTTCGCAAAAAGATGGCGCAGAGCAGAATGGTCTGTGTAGACAATGACTGGAGAGCCGATGAGGTAGGGCCTGAACTTTCTAAAGCAAATACAACAGCCAAGAATTCCTTCTCGGTTGTTGTATAATTGAGTTGGGCGTCGTTCAGGGTTCGGCTCGCATAATAGATTACGTGCGGCATCTTGTTGATGTGTTGTCCAAGGACAGTACCAATGGCAAAGTCGGATGCATCGCACATAATCTCAAATGGGTGCGTCCAGTCAGGTGAAGAAAGAACGGGAGCAGAAGTGAGTGAGCTTTTTAATGACTCGAATGCAGTCACACAGCTCGAGTTGAAGTCGAATGGCGTGTCCTTGGCCAGTAGAAGAGTCAAGGGCCTAGCAATCTTGCTAAAGTCCTTGATGAACTGTCTATAGAAACCGGCATGGCCAAGGAAGGCTCGGATGTCTCTGATGCATCTGGGAGGAGGGAGATGGGAAATGACCTCAATCTTCGCTTTGTCAACCTCTATGCCATTTTGCGAAATGATATGTCCTAAGACAATACTTTCGCGCACCATGAAGTGGCACTTCTCCCAATTCAAAGTGAGATTCTTGTCCTTACATCGGGTAAGGACAGCGTCGAGATGCAGCAAACACTCGTTGAAGGAATCGCCGAAGATGGAGAAATCGTCCATGAAGATCTCCAGGAATTTTTCCACCATGTCTGAGAAGATTCCCATCATACACCGCTGGAAGGTAGCGGGCGCATTGCATAACCCAAAGGGCATGCGACGATATGCAAACGTGCCGAAAGGACAAGTGAATGTGGTCTTGTCCTAGTCTTTTTCGGTGATGGGAATCTGATTATAGCCGGAGTAGCCATCAAGAAAGCAGTAGTACTCGTGTCCGGCCAATCGTTCAAGCATTTGGTCAATGAAAGGTAGCGGAAAGTGGTCCTTCCGCGTTGCAGCGTTGAGTTTTCTGTAATCAATGCAAACTCGCCACCCAGTTTGGGTGCAAGTATGTTAGTTATATGTATGCCCTAGAGGCCATTACTGTACATTGGATGTATATTGTAGTGGATGCTGGGACATATATAGGGAGGACTTTCTTGCTCGACATGATAGTATGCTATCTGGTTACTCTTTACCTTAACGTGTATACTGATTGTCTCTCTGTTACATGTTGGTAAAGCCCTTAGGATGCATACTTGACTACCTGGATTATGATGCGGATCATACTAGTGGGGACATGGTAGTTCATAAGTACATCCTTCAAAGTCCCTAGTCGTGGGTGTATCGAGACGGGGCATCGATATACCAGTGTAGACTAGCGTATACCTTCTCGACCCATACAGATGGGCGATGGATGATCCCATATCCATTGGTGTTTGACATCAGAGATGATATACGGGTGCTCAGTGGAGACTGGGTGCACTGGACGGACTCGCCGAGAACTCCCAGATGGTATTATACCTTACGTCAGATGGCAGTTCTCTGGTGACACTGGTACAGAGTAGTCTGTTGACCCTAGATCGTCATAGAGTCTTGTGTGGTTCCCACTGTGCTTTGATTTCTATCTTACCACGTCCAAGAGGGCGTGCAAAACGGTGGTTTTTGGGTACAGTCCCGAATCACATGGAGGCAATGAGCGATAGGAGGGAATTCGTCTCTCCCGGTATAGGGAGTTGATGTTGCGCTGTGTTCGATTGGCTATAACCGGAAATCCCTAGCCAGGGTTGCTGAGATTTATAGGTAAGTGTTACCAGTAGCTTCTCGAACTGTTATAGACCTCATATCGACACGACTTATCGAGCTATTGGGGTCTGACGTTTACCACCCCTAGGCGAGATATGCGACATATCAGACGACGAGACCGGACTGTACGGTAAGTGTTACTGGTTGGATTCACAGGAGTGTGAGCGGGCTTGCTCGTCGATCTTCTGATCGCTCAATACCCGGGTGGCCGTTACGTTTAGCAGACCGCTTGCGGCTTGTGGGTGCTTGATATGATCATCATCTGCTACCGGCGTATTGACGAGTCTTTAGAGTCCTACACAGAGGTTTCCTGGCTCAAGCAAAACGAAATAGGAGCGCATATGAGATATGTGCGGGACCGAGAATAATGCGTGTATGTGATACCGTATTTCATTCTCGCGATGAATGTGTCGAATGGTTGTATGCGATATAACCTAGTTATCGAATCAAGGATTGATTCGATAAATCGATACATTGTATACTAGTCGGTTGTGTGCGACATGACCGGATCATTGAATCAAGTGTTGATTTAATGATTTAATGCATAATTATATATTTGATATATTACTTTGCATTAACTAGTATTGGTTCACTTTAAATGGATTTTCTCACTTGAAGTTCACAAGTTGTATATGTGATATACTTTTGTGCACTTGATTGTATCATGTTTGATGATACATGCTTACTTGAGTTTGTGTAAAGTTTAAACCATGGTTATTTAAATGGTTAGGGTTTTGTTTTTCATATCTATTTATTCATTTATTTATTTATTTCTTTTTGGCAAAAGAAAAGAAAAATGGTGGCTTTCTTTGGATGCATGTGGAAGCTTCATGAAGTTTTGACTAAGTCACCATTTTTGTCTTCATGCTTAATCCTAACCATTGACCTAACCCTAGTTTGTTCTCTATACTTGACCATGGTTGGATTGTGATAAGTATTCATTTTATTTTCTTTTTGAAATAATACTTATCATAACATTTTTCATCATCTTCTTCTTCTTCTTCAAGAAGAAACCTTGCTCCATCAATGGCAACTTGAGCAAATGAGTGAGAAATCCAATTCTAAAGTGAACCCACTTCCTATTTCTTCATCCTCTACCACTTGCCAAGTAGTATAGGGTGTTTTCTTCACAAGTTTCATGACTTGGTGAAGTAGGAGCTTGATCTTGTGATGCCTCGACGTAGATCATCTTCGGCACGAAGCCGATGACCTTGCCCGCCCATTTCTCCGATGAAGCCGACGCTAGAGCCCGGGATTCCATTTGGACAGCGAGGGGACTTCATCACGGAGCCGTGGAGGTGGAGGACCGGATCTACAAAGGTTGTATTTCCGTTCACTTAGTTAAATTGTTAACTAGTTTCATTTGTCGCCTAGAATTCTAGTTAACGATCCGTATTAGAGTTTCTCGGCACTTGCAAAATTTGAAATTGGCATGGTTGATGCCTTGCGAGACCTCTTGAGAGTGCCTAGGAACCCTGTAGTGGTATCAGAGCCTAGCTAGAGCCTTAGGCGATGCTTAGACGATGTTAGAAACCCGATCGAACCGAAACGCTAAACCCAAATTTGCTCTCTGTACTTTTTTAAATTTATGGATTTCTGTATATTAAAAATATGCAGAAAAATAAGCAGGGAATCCTAAGAATTACTGTGCAACACGTGTCCATGATTCCACTATAACGCGGCGGAACCGCGGCACAAGCATGGCTTGTGCGGCGGTTCCGCGGCCATTTTGTTGTATCTTGCATTGGTTTTGGCACAGTAATTCATATGTTGCGGTGCTGGTTTTCCTGGGTATTTTTATAATTTATTCAAGAGTTGAATTTTCTGGGGTTGTATTGGGACTTCGGTGATTCGATCGGATTGTCTAATCTTGTCTGTGTTTTCCGGATAATTTTTGAATATGTTAAAAAGTTCGACCGGATATAAATATCCAATTTTTCCCCTGTCGGGAAATTTCCAAGTGTTGGATTTTTCCGAGGTTTAAAGACGTTCTAAGTAGTGCAAGTAACGCGATGGTCCCTCTAGAAGACAACAAACCTTAATTCGATTATGTGACCGTCTTGAACTGCCCTTTGAACCTTAGGGTTTGGGGCAGTACGGCGTGCCACATGTGAGGCGTTGGCTTGACCCTTCTACGGCTGGACCGTTGGTACTGAGGCACGAACTGAATGTTTTTAGACTTGTTTCATGTATTGAGCTGTTTCGGGAAAACTTGGGTATTCGATTGTTCGATCGGAAAATTTAACATTTTCTATTTATCCGGAATATGATACAATAATTGGAATTCACAAAGAGTTATGAGATAACTGAATGAATGTTATAAACATAGCACTTTAGTCTCACTTGATCGGTTGCCACGGAATTTTGATGTGATCAAAAGTCCGTCGCAATCACGTAGCGTACGCGGATACTCGCCGGGTAAACTTAATAGACAGCCTCACTCCATAGCCCCGACCAAGTGACTGTAGGAGAACCCCGTCGCCGAAAGCATCCGTTCGGGTGCTCGCGGTAGCGGTGTTCTGCCTTGGTGCACTTCGTCGACGGTATCGGGGGTGCGACCGTCTACTAAAGTTTGCGACGAGCATTCGATCAGAATGTCGGGAATCCTGTTGAATTTCCCGACTTGATATTGAAAAGTGTTTTCGATAATGAGACTAAAATGCGGGGTTTATAATTATTAGGCATGTGTGTCTAAGGGATTCATTTGATTAGGCATGCGATGTCTAAAGAGTTTGCGGATTCCAACTGTTGTAGTTTTACACTTTCTTTTCTGCGACCGTAAGTGTAATATGTGATATCGCCGGTTTCGTTGCTATATGTCAACGACAATTGGGATACGCATGTTTACTTACGTTGATGACATGTGATGTTATGTGTTGCTGGATATGTTATATTGGATCGTCGTGTTTGAATAGCCGGGGGTTTTTATGTGAGATGAGTGTTTTTCATTTTCATTCATGTAAAAACTAGTATGTAATATTCTTTTATTGGGGCACTTCCAGGTTGCGGAAGATGTCACCATTTGTATATTATTTACTTTTCCGCACTAGGATAGACCTAAGGAGGAGAGCACAAGTAACCGGGTTCTGGAGTCCAGTGGGAGACCAACTCGAGGAGTCGAGTCCGGGTCTCCTAACTCTAGAATTGGTAGGGTTGCTTGCCGCTCTCGTAGGGGTCTAGGGGTATGGGTTTGGCTATTCATCACGACCGTGGAATCCGTGTTTTATATTGGCTTGTATTGAAAACACGGACGTCCTAGTATAGCCAATATTTCGTATGTTTCTTCTGCTGCGATATCTGTGATGTGATCATGTGATGTTCTGTGATAAATGCTGTATATAGTATATATGATATATTATATAGACGTTACTTATGTTTTACACCCGCGCTAGCCCTGCCCCGCTCTGCCGTTAGTTATCTAACCTAACGGTGCACGAGGGGACATCGAGGCGAATGCGGATGGCATAAGTGTACGTCGTATTTATCTGTGATGTTTAGGTACTTAAATGATGGGACTTCATTAATATGATTAATGAAATAAAAGAAACCTAAGATGTTGTAGAATCGAATTTCAAAAATAAAACAGGTAGCTACAGTTCTTGCTTTGCACAGCGGTATATATGATATATCCTGCACCTTATTCGATGAGGAAAGGACCGAGATCCCTTCACCGGGAGTGACTCCTTTAGCAATAACTGGCAGATGCTACAACCCTCTGTAAGTCTACGGTAGCGCCCCGGCCGTCTACAGACGCCAAATGCGGAACAAAAACTTTTTAACTGGCGCTATCGTATACTTTAACCCGGATCTGCCATTATTGCTAAACTAACAAACTGTAAAGAGTGTAGAAAGGTTATACCGAACGATCCGAGTCCTTCGTTCTTTAACCATCATCCCACGCTCCGTTGCGGCTGCTCCGATCTCGTCGATCTCCGATCTGCTCGTCCAGGTGGCACCACATCACTAATTCTTTAAACGGGCTCCCGCCTCTGACTCGAGGCAACTCGGTCGTCAAGTTTGCTAAAAGAGACGACCAAGAATGATGTAGAGAATGAGTAGATGACTTTGTCTCTCTTCGTCCAAATCCGTGGACGATCGGTTAATGAAGTTGCCGAGGGAATCGGGTGATGGAATGAAATGAGCTGTGAATTCCATACACCCCAAAATCTATCATAATCTTTTCAAGTGAAACATCAAGTGTGAGAGAGAGGAGGGGGGCCGGCCACTTATAGGAGTGGGGGGATGAGTGTAGGAGAGGGGAGAGTAACCTTAAGCAAAATATCATAATGTGAACACAAAAGAATATCTTAAGGAAAACAAGAATGTTTAGAAATCAAAGCATGAGTCATTATCCTTGTCACCATTTTCTAGAACCTTCTAGAACCTTCTAGAAGCATGACTCACCCTCATCCAAGAAAAGATAAATCCGTCTTTAACCGAATGTTTAAAGACGGCTGATAGAAAACTGGAAACTGGCAACTTCCAAAAGTGATCCCGAAACGACTTTCAGGATAACCCCGTAACTGTATAAATATACCAGCATTTGTATTACGACCGAATACAAATGCAACTGAGACAAAAATATTATATCTACTCAATATAATACTCGGATCCGGCTTAAACCAAAGCCGACCAGTATCATCTGCCCGAAAACTGACACGTGCGTAAACGCACGTGCATTTTCCGAACCCTGCCATAAAACCATACGGCCTCTACAACGTTTCGCCCGAACTTGGGAAACTGTCTGTGGGGGACTCTAATGACTCGTCAGTACCCTGACAGTGGGTTTAACCACAAACCGTCAGCGGCACTAGCTATGCGTAACGGCTGCCCACGGACTGACCTCAAGGGAGGCTGATGAGCGAACTCATCCAGAAACCCTACTGAGCCTAACAGTGACAATGTATATACAGTCCGCTCCGTTCGTCTATGAGTATCGCATATCTGCCTAGGGGGCTAGTAACGTCAGACCCCCAATAGCAGTATAAGTCGTGTCGGAGTGTAGCCCAATAACACCCTGAGATACTAATGGAGTACCTACCAGTAAATCTCCTGCCATGGCCATGGACTATGTGTAATGGCTCTCCTAGACACAACACGACCTCGCCCCCAATACCGGGAGAGACGAATCCCCTGCCGATCCGCTCACGTGCCTCCATATGGCTCGGGACTGTACCCAAAAGCTACCTGTTTGCACGACTCCTTTGAGCCGTGGTAGGGTAGAAATCAAAGCACAGTGGGAACTCACACGAGACAAATGATGACCTCAGGTCGATGAACTAACCTGTACACATGTCACCAGGGAACTGCTATCTGACGATAGGTATAGTACTAACTAGCAGATTCCCGGCGAGTCCTGTCCGGTGTACTCATAACCCAATGAGCACCTGTATACATCTTAGGTGATCCAACTGACACCAGTGGCTTGTGAGACCGGCCACCGCCCCTCGTCGGGGTCTCGACTGTATACACTAGTCTACTCCGGAGTATCGATGCCCTGTCTCGAAACTCCCACGACTAGGGACCACAATTAAGGATATGCATATAAACTACCCAACTCTCACGTATATGATCGCCATCATACAGTTGGTAGGAAAGCAAGATCCTAAGGTCTCTATCAAAGTATAACATGTAATCAGTCACCTGAACATGTACACGACTGATAAAGGCAAACCAGATAGCATACTATCATCTCGAGTAAGACTGTCCTACCGGTATAGGTCCTCCGCAATCATTGCAATCATGTACCTGCGATCCAATAATTGACTATGAGGGCACTATCTCCAACACCCTCGGTTTGTCTTTTGACTGCTTTTAAGAGTTTTTGCTTTGTACAGTGATATATATGATATATCCCGCACCTCATTCGACGAGGAAAGGACCGACGATCCCTTCACCGGGAGTGACTCCTTTAGCAAAACTAGAAAAGCCTCAAAAGCACTCCATTTTAAAATCATTTGCTTCTACAACGATATCAAGTTCATTACGCAATAGGTTTTCAGAAAAACCTGTCGTAGCCCTCCGTCATTTCAGATAAGTCCTGTTTAGTATTCGTGCTGCGTTTGTTGACCTTGTCAAGGCGCAGTGTGCGGTAGCTAACCAGTATTTTTCTGCTTATGCATATGATGCAGATTGGGTTAGGGTAGTCGTGCGGCCTTGTTGACCTTGTCAAGGGTCGTGCGGGTGGGTTTGATTCAATCAAGAAATGACGGGTTGAACTTGACTTGCGGTCTATGGTTTGTTGACCTTGTCAAGGTCATAGATCGTTCGGGGCAAAATATTATCGGGAATTTCAAGTGTTGAAATTTGCAATGAGATTGCATACCTTCTATGAGATAGTTGGATCCCGATACCCGCTGCGAGTAAGAGTTACTCCTAGGAGAGTTTTACATATTATAATTAGCCGATCAAGTAGGTGTCTAGAAAGGTGTCAACAGGGTTACGCCTCTGGGAAAACGAGGTTTACATTAATTAGGTTCGTGCGAAAGCATGGGGGACCTCCCTCAAAGTACCGACACTGGCCTGGCTGAAAGATTGGCGAACTTGTAGTGTGTAATTAATCCCGGCTAGTCTTTCCTTTTAGGGTTTGAAGGAAGATTTGATAAAAACAGTGGGAGCCATCCTGATTAGATAAAATAATAACCAATCTATTCTTGCAAGAGCGCACGCTGAGTGTTTTCTTCTCTCTCTCTCCTGGTAGCGACCATGTCACGCCTTAATCAAGATAATAAAATGGATATTTTGACCGAACCCACTTGTTATACTGAGCTGGGGAACGTTGGTCCCGCTCCAACTTATAATTGTTATAAGACAGAGCAGGAAATAGGGTATTACCAGAATTCCCGTGCCACCCAAACGAAGAGAGTGCATGCTGATGCATCATCTTCGGGTGTGTTCATTATAAAGAACTGTTTCTCAGTATCCTCTACGTCCTGGGTATTAGATACCGGATCAGGATCCCGCAAATGTAATCCGTTACATGGGCTACAGAAAGGTAGAGAACTGAGAACGGGTGATAAGTTTCATGAGGCAGAAAACGGGGCAAGTGTTGCAGCCAAGTCTGTTGGTCACTGTCACCCTGTATTACCAATACATTGATTCTGAACGAATGTTATTAGATACCGAATCTGATATACAAAATCATATCAGTCTCTTTTTTTTAGCAAAGAAATGATAAAATTTTGTATTGTTGGATAATGTTTTGAACATTTCCTATATCAAAAGTTGATCGGTTCAGGCACGTTATCTAAAAGTATTGATGTTCTAAATCAAACTACAGTTCTTAGTATTTGGAACACACATAAGAGGAAGAGTTCAGAAATGAACGAATTCTTCTTAAGGTACTGTAGACTAGGTCATATTAATGCGACCCGACTAGCTGAAGTTGCATATAGATGCATATTTAAATCAGTTTGAATTTACATCTTGTGAAACTTGCCAGTCATGTCACAAAGATAAGATGACCATAGCTCTGTTTATTGGAAACAGAGAAAGAGTCAGTGAACTCTTGGGATGATACATGTTGTTGTATGTCAGGTCCCCAGTCTACACATGCCAGGACCGGTTCTTTATACTTCATTATATTCTCTGATAATCTCTCAAGATTCAGTCATATGTTCCTGTTGAAACATGAGTCCGAACATTTTGAGATATTCACAGAATATAAGTGAGAAGTAGAGAACTAAAATACGGGTATAAGTATTATGTCCTATGATGAGATGAGGGAGGAGAATACTTGTGCACGGAAATCCTGGATTATTCTAAAGGAGAATGAGATTCTCTCTCAGCATTACTCCTCCGTATATACCATAGCACGATGGTATATCGGGGCGGAGCAATCACACCCTATATGATAAGGTGCGCTCTATGATGAGTACTACTGAGTTACCTGTTTCCTTTTGGGAGTTATGCACTTGAGAAGCTGCATAGCTATTGAAAAGGGTTCAAATCAAATCTGTTGCCTACCACTCCACATGAGATATGGTATGGTAAGAGCCCATGTCTTAAGCTAGTTAAGATTTGGGGTTGTCCGGCCTATGTCTAAAAGAAAAATCCGGACAAGCTCGAGGCAAGGTCTGTAATGTAGAATTGGAAAAGTTCCAGCTATACAAACTACAGCAGATGATTTGATAAAACCAAAGGATTCAGTAGATGCCAATGAACCTCAGCCTCTCCGCCGATCTAGTAGGGTTCCTCACCCACCTGAGTGATACTTCTGTTTCTCTATGACAGTGGGAGCGAGGAATGCATCATGAGATGATGACCCAACTAGTTTCGAGCTGGCCATCAGGAGAAAGACTCTGTCAGAATGACTGGATGCTTAGTGATCTGAGATGGAATCCATCTACACCAACAAAGTATGGACTTTGGTTGCTATATCTGAAGGGTTAAATCCCCATCAGGAGCAAGTATATCTTGAGAAGATTACTTGGTGTACATGGAAAAGTTGAGACTTTCAAAGCTAGACTTGTTAAAGGTTTTCGTCATCGACCAGGCGTGGATAATGATGAAACCTTTTCCAGTGGCTATGCTTAAGTCCATCCAGATCCTACTTGCCACGGCTACATACCATGACTACGATATCTGGTGGTTGGGTGTCATGACGGCTTTTCTAAATATTGTTTTGGAAGAGAGCGTCTATAAGTACACAGCCAGAGGGCCTCGTAGACAGTGGGAGCAGCGGAAACGTGTGCAAGATGCTTTATATGATAAAGCAGGCATCGCGGAGTTAGAACGTCTGTTTTGATGAAGTGGTCAAAGAGTTTGACATCATCAAAATGGTAGATGAACCTTGTATATACAAAAAGGTAGTAGGGAGTATGGTGATGATCCTCGTAGAGTACGTGGATGACATACTCTTGATAGGGAAGGAGTTTCCTATGCTACGCTCGATCAATCTCCGCTTATCACAATGATTCTCCACATAGGATCAAAGTGATACCTCCTAAATCCTGAGTTTTCATCTATAAGATAGATGTTATATGGATGCTAAGAATCTCACTAATAGTAGTGAGATGGTATCAATCGACCCTGGGGAGAATCACTGGAAGGGTTCCACGGTGATAAAGACGACTGAATGTCAGTCACAGGCATTGTCTTTACCCTCAGTGAAGGGACGGTATGTTGGAAGAGTTCCAAGCTAGATACCGTGACATACTAGACGATGAAGGCAGGATACATCGCTGCTTAAGATGCTACCAAAGAGGCTGTTTGGGTGTATGTTGGTTCATGAGATGAACTAGGTTCCTACCATTGTGTGACAATGGAAGTGTGGCTTTGGCCCGGGAACCCCGGTCCCATCAGTGATCCAGACATATTCTAAGGCAGTATCACATGATCATGGAAATGGTTGATCTCCAGGGGATCGAGGTCAGGAGAGTAGACTCAGAGGACAACACGGCGAATCCACTCGCGAAGGCCTATTCCCAGAGAGAGACTTTTATGGGATGGTTGAGAATAAGATACTACAACCACTGCTATCAGATGGCCCTAGTGCAAGTGGGAGATTGTTAGTTATATGTATGCCCTAGAGGCCATTACTGTACATTGGATGTATATTGTAGTGGATACTGGGACATATATAGGGAGGACTTTCTTGCTCGACATGATAGTATGCTATCTGGTTACTCTTTACCTTAACGTGTATACTGATTGTCTCTCTGTTACAAGTTGGTAAAGCCCTTAGGATACGTACTTGACTACCTGGATTATGATGTGGATCATACTAGTGGGGACATGGTAGTTCATAAGTACATCCTTCAAAGTCCCTAGTCGTGGGTGTATCGAGACGGAGCATCGATATACCAGTGTAGACTAGCGTATACCTTCTCGACCCATACAGATGGGCGATGGATGATCCCATATCCATTGGTGTTTGATATCAGAGATGATATACGGGTGCTCAGTGGAGACTGGGTGCACTGGACGGACTCTCCGAGAACTCCCAGATGGTATTATACCTTACGTCAGATGGCAGTTCTCTGGTGACACTGGTACAGAGTAGTCTGTTGACCCTAGATCGTCATAGAGTCTTGTGTGGTTCCCACTGTGCTTTGATTTCCATCTTACCACGTCCAAGAGGGCGTGCAAAACGGTGGTTTTTGGGTACAGTCCCGAATCACATGGAGGCAATGAGCGATAGGAGGGAATTCGTCTCTCCCGGTATAGGGAGTTGATGTTGCGCTGTGTTCGATTGGCTATAACCGGAAATCCCTGGCCAGGGTTGCTGAGATTTACAGGTAAGTGTTACCAGTAGCTTCTCGAACTGTTATAGGCCTCATATCGACACGACTTATCGAGCTATTGGGGTCTGACGTTTACCACCCCTAGGCGAGATATGCGACATATCAGACGACGAGACCGGACTGTACGGTAAGTGTTACTGGTTGGATTCACAGGAGTGTGAGCGGGCTTGCTCGTCGATCTTCTGATCGCTCAATAACAGGGTGGCCGTTACGTTTAGCAGACCGCTTGCGGATTGTGGGTGCTTGATATGATCATCATCTGCTACCGGCATATTGACGAGTCTTTAGAGTCCTACACAGAGGTTTCCTGGCTCAAGCAAAACGAAATAGGAGCGCATATGAGATATGTGCGGGACCGAGAATAATGCGTGTATGTGATACCGTATTTCATTCTCGCGATGAATGTGTCGAATGGTTGTATGCGATATAACCTAGTTATCGAATCAAGGATTGATTCGATAAATCGATACATTGTATACTAGTCGGTTGTGTGCGACATGACCGGATCATTGAATCAAGTGTTGATTTAATGATTTAATGCATAATTATATATTTGATATATTACTTTGCATTAACTAGTATTGGTTCACTTTAAATGGATTTTCTCACTTGAAGTTCACAAGTTGTATATGTGATATACTTTTGTGCACTTGATTGTATCATGTTTGATGATACATGCTTACTTGAGTTTGTGTAAAGTTTAAACCATGGTTATTTAAATGGTTAGGGTTTTGTTTTTCATATCTATTTATTCATTTATTTATTTATTTCTTTTTGGCAAAAGAAAAGAAAAATGGTGGCTTTCTTTGGATGCATGTTGAAGCTTCATGAAGCTTTGACTAAGTCACCATTTTTGTCTTCATGCTTAATCCTAACCATTGACCTAACCCTAGTTTGTTCTCTACACTTGACCATGGTTGGATTATGATAAGTATTCATTTTATTTTCTTTTTGAAATAATACTTATCATAACATTTTTCATCTTCTTCTTCTTCTTCTTCAAGAAGAAACCTTGCTCCATCAATGGCAACTTTAGCAAATGAGTGAGAAATCCAATTCTAAAGTGAACCACTTCCTATTTCTTCATCCTCTACCACTTGCCAAGTAGTATAGGGTGTTTTCTTCACAAGTTTCATGACTTGGTGAAGTGGGAGCTTGATCTTGTGATGCCTCGACGTAGATCATCTTCGGCACAAAGCCGACGACCTTGCCAGCCCATTTCTCCGATGAAGCCGACGCTAGAGCCCGGGATTCCATTTGGACAGTGAGGGGACTTCATCACGGAGCCGTGGAGGTGGAGGACCGGATCTACAATGGTTGTATTTCCGTTCACTTAGTTAAATTGTTAACTAGTTTCATTTGTCACCTAGAATTCTAGTTAACGATCCGTATTAGAGTTTCTCGGCACTTGCAAAATTTGAAATTGGCATGGTTGATGCCTTACGAGACCTCTTGAGAGTGCCTAGGAACCCTGCAAAGTAGGGATTAACTCGTTCGCCTCGTTAGTGATGACCGTTATACCTGATTTCTTAGGGACAACGTGGATGGGGCTAACCCACTGGCTATCAGAGATAAGGTAAATGATACCACTATCCAGACATTTTACGATCTCCTTCTTCACAGCCTCTTTCATGACTGGGTTGAGACGTCTTTGTGGATCCCTGGCTGGTTTGGCATCATCCATCAGATGAATGTGATGTTCAACGATCAGGGGACTAATCCCCTTGATGTCCGCCATAGACCAGCCAAAAGCTTGCCTATTGCTGTGCAAGACCGCAAGAAGGGCTTTCTCTTGCTCGGGAGCTAGAGAAGCCGAAATGATAACCGGGAGGGTCTCGTTCTCACCCAAGTAAGCGTACTTAAGGTGAGACGGCAAAGGCTTGAGTCCGAGCGTTGGAGGTGAAACGATGGAAGGCAAGATTGGTGAAGAGGTCTCGAACTCAAAGGACTCCAGCAAAGGTTCAAAACGAGTGTAAGCGACCGAGTTGGATGGTTCAGGTAACTCATCCGGAAATTCGTAAGGATTCAAACTCGGGTGGTGAGTGGCTAAGATCGTTCAAGAAAGTGAAACTCTCGTAGTCGTTGTCGGGCGCAGAAACAGCAGCAGGTTCGAAGAGGAACGCACTAGTGGCGTTAAGGTTATCGTGATCAAACAGAAACTCCTCAAATTCACACTCTTCTGGGGTGATCTCCTGGATTGAACAAACGTCTAATATATGAGCATTAGGTTCGGAGGGCTAATTCCCCAACCTAAAAATGTTGAGTTCAATTGTCATATTTCCAAATGATAGGTTCATCGAACCATTGTGACAATTGATCACAGCATTTGAGGTTGCAAGGAATGGGCGACCGAGTATCACCGGAATTTGATTCCGGGGGTTAGCTACAGGCTGTGTGTCTAATACAATGAAGTCCCCAACCTTGATTAACACATTCTCTAGCTCTCCCCTAGGATGGGTGATTGATCGGTCGGCCATTTGAAGAGTACAGTGTGTGGGTTTCAGCTCTCCTACACCTAATTGCTCATATACTGAGTACGGAAGCAGGTTAACACTGGCACCAAGATCTAATAGTGCGCGGTTGATGTTCTTATCCCCAATGGTAATAGAAATCGTAGGACAGCCAGGGTCCTTCCGTTTTCGTTGTAAAGATTGGGTAAGAGCATCACTCACAGCACTAGCCAAGAAAACTTTCTTGGTTACCTGAGACTTCCTCTTTTTCGTGCACAAGTCCTTTAAGATTTTCGCGTAGGACGAGACTTGTTGGACAGCATCTAAAAGGGGAATGTTAATATTAACCTGCTTAAACAACTCCAGAATCTTCTCCATTTGTGGATTTTGTTTATTGGACTTCAACCGGTTTGGAAATGGAACATTTTTAAAATTGGTTGAGTCCAATGCTTGAGGAGGAGATTGTGGAGCTGGAACGGATCCCAGAACTGGTGTTTTCGTGGAGTGAGAAGTGGGTCCGTTTAGAGCAGAAGAAGAGGAAGAGCCTTTTGAAGAATGGAGAATAGGCTCAGAAGACGAAGACGAAGAAGAAGAAGAAGAAGAAGAAGAAAAAGAAGTGGCCGGGGTGTCATTGTTGATCCGTGTGCCGATGTTGTTTTGCAGCATCCTTCCCGATCTCAATGTGGTCACGGCACTCACATTATGGTTCTGTTGTTCAAGAGCAACATGTACATTATGTGGGTGACCGGGATTCGGGAGTGGCTGGGACGGGAGCTTCCCCTTCTCTCGCTTGCTTAAGGCCGCATTCAGCTGTGCAATCTGGGCCTCGATGGTCTTGATGCTTTGCCCGTGAGCGGCAGTGTGTTGCACTAAGGACTGAATGGAAGACTGGATATTGGCGGTGGATTGTGTTGATTGTTTAACGAACGACTCCAGACTTCGTTCGAGAGAGGAAACCTTATCGTTGTTTGACGGAACAAAATTGTTTTGGGGAAAAGAATTATTGGGTGCAAAGTTGTTCGTCTGATTTTGAAAAGGTTGGGGTTGGAAGGGCTGCTGAAACTGGTGTTGAGTTTGTTGTTGCGCTTGTTGTTGCGGAGGAGGGGGCCTCTGGAAATTGTTGCCTTGGAATTGATGCTGATTTTGATTCCAGGTGAAATTGGGATGGTTCCTCCAACCGGGATTGTAGGTGGAAGAGTATGGATCATTCCTCGGTCTTTGCTGAAATACAGCATTAACCTGATCATGTCCTTGAGATGGTGGATTGTAAGGACACTCTTCGGTTAAGTGAGAAGGATCGGAACAACAAGCGCAAATGGTACGAAGGGGAAGAACATGGGCAGGAGCAGGAGAAGAAAATTTGCTCTCTATTGCTTCAAGTTTTCTCGTTATTGCAGCCATTTCAGCTTTCATCGCAATAGAGACATCAAGTTGGTGAATTCCTACCCTAGACTGACCGGTAGAAGTGGAGGTAGAAGAAGAAGAAGAAGTCGGTCTGGTGCTCGCCCATTGTAGCGTTTATTCCGCAAGGTCGTCGAAGAATTGCCACGCTTCCTCATCAGATTTCGATAGGAAGTGGCCCTGACAAATGGTTTCCAACAATTACTTGGTTGCTGGGTTTAGGCCCTCGTATAAGGTTTGGCAAAGTTGCCATCTCTCGATACCATGGTGGGGACACTGAACAAGAAGGTCTTTATACCGGTCAAAGCACTTCCAGAAGGGTTCAGAAGGAAGCTGAGAGAATTGGTTGATTTCGTTACGGATCCTTGCGGTTTTATGATTTGGATAAAATTTCTTGAGAAACGCTTTTTACAAACTCGTCCCAACTGGTTATGGAGTGGGAAGCGGTGCTATACAGCCATTTTTCAGCAAGATCGCATAAAGTGAACGGAATGACCCGTAGCCGTATAGCATCGTCCGACAGTTGGGTAGTTTTCATCATGGCACAAACGTTTTGAAATTTATTGATGAAGATATAGGCATCTTCAGATTCAAGCCTATGAAATCGCGGAAGCATGTTGATGAAGTGGAGCTTAATTTCAAAGTTATCCCCATTGGCCGGTGGAAGAGATAGACAGGTGGGATGTGCAGAACAGGTGGGATAGAAACGATCCTGGAGCGCGATTCGCTGCGGCGCTACAACAGGCGGTGGTGGTGGGTTATTTGCCTCCATAGGAGGTGGAGTCAATCCTGGGGTAGTCAAAGAGACGTTTGGATTAAATCCTGACATCGCGGAAGAAGAGGTTAGTGATGGTGAAGGTGAAGATGTATAAACAGAATTCCGGTCAACGTCGGAGTTGGCCGGCAAAGGTAAGGGTGAAAGAGGAGTGGACGGAGTTTCGACGTCTGAGTCGATCGCGTAGTCGGTAGCGACTAACGTAACGCGGACTAGGCGGGCGCTAGTGTCCCGAGTCCAAGCGGACATACACTAAACGAGTTTAGTATAGTCAAAGCGGAGAAGGTGAGGGTAAGAAAACGTCAATGGGGAAATACGATGGGTGGTGGGTGAAAATGGATTTTTGGCGATAAAGGGCAAGTTTTTATAAAAGTTTTTGATTTTTTCCTTTTCTTTTTCTTTTTTAGAAAGAGCTTTACAGAAATATGTACGGATTTACGGCTTCAAGCAATCACAAACAAGATATGCACAATCACACCTAGATCTAGGGTCACCTAGGTCAGCTAGACAGCTCCTAACTGTTCCAAAGGGCTAGAAACAGGACCTCAAACCGTCTCTTCTCCAACAATTGCGGCCAGGTAAGTGCCAGGTAAGTGGGAGGCACCCCACTACGTAAGTAGTGGTCCTAATTAAGTAACCACTTGCCTTCGACACACTTGCCTAGACACCGCAAAAGTCAGGATAGGATAAACGGCCGATGCCTGCAACTAGTCCTCTGTCCTATTGAGCGCGAAGTCCTTAGGGCTGAGTCTAGTATTTTTTAATTAACAGTGGTCAACGCATATGCTTTTTGTGATTTCTGGGGTCCTGGGAAAGGTGATGAAATCCCCACCCAATCTGGATTGGTTTCAAGCCTCTTAAGTCCGTATTAATGAATGCAAAGTGGTAACAAACCAACTACAAACAATTTTTATTTTAGCGCGGCGCAAAGAATCCTGCACAAAAACAGTTTATTGGAATGGGGAAGAGAATTTGCGCAAAGAATGCTGCAGAAAACACAGTTCAGTGGAGTCCAGAGGAGTGGGGGAGAGAAAAGAGAGAGTTACCAAAAATTTGGGCCACTGAAGCCAACAAATGGCCGCGGTTCCGCGGCCAAACACGTGCTAAGGCCGCGGTTCCGCGGCTGTAAGGAGGGATTGGGCTTCAAAAACTTTTGGGTGTGCTGCTGTGGTTGTCCTCTGCTTGTCTGGATTTGCTGAATCTTGATTTGCTCACTGTATCTGCTCCAGATTTTTACAGTAGACCGTTTGCTTCGTTTTGATCCGTCGCGGTATAGCCGTGAGATGTGGGTCTAACTTCCTACGTCTTTAGCACTGAACTCGACCGTCTTTTGTGTCTGCACACTTGCACAAAAACTAATCAAAAATAACAAGATGGTTTTTTTTACAATGTATATATTTTTTTTTGTTTTGTTTTTCGGTTAGATTTATATTCACAAGTTAACCCGAAATTACACAAAGAAATAAACTACCGTCTCTCCGGCAACGGCGCCATTTGATTGGTAAGGTTTTTGCGTGTTCATGTTTAGTTAATTACCGCAATCAAAACGGTTTCGCTTGTAGCTAGCCGGTTGAGTACGGGTCGTCCGCAGGGAGATAGGAATCTTTTTCTATGTGCTTTAACGAGTTAAGTCCAAAAGTCCAGATTTGTTTGTGATTAACTAAGTGTTAAAATGATATGTAAAGAGAGCTTGTTAGGGTTAGGATTAGGTTAGTTTGAGTTAGGAGTCGCTCACTTCTTTCGTTGCCACTCTTAATATCGGTGTTACGGTAATCGGCAACAACGGGGATTAGCACGACTAGGAAGGAACTTGCGAGTATAAGCTAGGCTTTCCAACGCATAAGTTCTTCCTTTTAGTGCTTGTCCGTCCGTTCTTGGCTCTTAGCCTTAACCTCCGGTTAATTCAACCACAATCGGTCTCACTACGGAATCACCGCTATCATGTAGGATAGGGTGCCGTAGGGAGCAGATTGTGGTTCAATTAACGGGAGTTCGATTTAAGATGTTAGGCAAGGAAAGAGTGAGAGAGATTTCCTTCTCTCAAACTTCCCTTATCCTACCCTAACAAGTATGGAAACTACTCATCCATTACAAGAAGAACGAAAAATAAAACAAAGGAGGAAGATAGAAAGAAAGAGCTTATAAGATTACAACTAGCTATTTGCGACCTCACCTCGGCAAGGATCAAGCGTAAGCATCATGGTTGTTTAAGGATAAAGGAAAAGAGAACAAGAAAGAAACAAACACAAATAACAACAACTAAGTTAACAAATGAAAATTACAAGCAATAATAATTTAACTAAAGAACAAGACAAGCATGATAAGTAAAAAGAACTCCTTTATTCATTCTTCACTCACAAAAGCTCACTACAAGTTTTTTAATGGAGAAGAGATGAGAGGAGGAAGAAGAACAACAACTAAAACCTAAAATCTAAATACAAGATTATGCACCCTTGGCTTCATAAGGTTCTGGGCTATTTATAGGCAGGGAGATGGAAACCTAGGGCAAAATTCTGCTTCTACATGAAATGTCCAAAGTACCCCTGAAATACGACACCATGAAGAGACCATACGGTCGCGGTTCCACGGCTTAGACCCCCTATTGGCCGCGGAACCGCGGCCATATAGAGGAGTTAGGTCAAGGGCTTTTGAGTGCTTCCCTGGTCTGCTGTCCCCTTTTGTCTGGTACATGTTTTTTCTGATAATCTTTCCACATTTCTTCCAGAATTCTAGTGGATCAAAAGGTGATTAGATGTGGATCTTTTGTCATGATTTTCTTGAGCTCCGCGTAGATTTCTTGGACTTGGTGTTGCCATTGTGCTTTGTGCATGAAGATGACAATCGATTTGCCATTTTGTCTCTCAAACTGGTGTGTGGCAACATACGGATAGAGAGCGGAGACCCGTGTTATATCTGTGGTTGGCAGGAACCCATATTTTGTCGTGCTTTTCCATGAATTTCATCGTTTAAAGCCGAGAACATGTATCCTGCAATTGACTAGCAAACACGGCTCAAGAGTACCTACCGATAAGCAATATGATAAAAATTGGGCGGTATAAAAATGCAATAATCTGATATGAACAATTAGATTATCAAATCAACTCTTGATTTAATAATCCGGCTATATCACCTATAACCGACTAATATCATATGAATCAACTTATCGAATCAACACTTGATCCGATAACCCGGCTATATCATATATAACCGACCGATATCTCATATCGCGAGAATAGAATACGGTATCTCATATCGTACCAATCTCGGTCCCGCACATATCACATATGTGCTCCTACTCCGTTTCGCTTCAGCCAGGAAACCCCTGTATAGGACACTAAAGACTCGTCAATACGCCGGCAGTAGGTGATGATCATATCGAACACCCACAAACCGCAAGCGGTCTACTAAACGTAACGGCCACCCGGGTATTGAGCGATCAGAAGATCAACAAGCAAGCCTGCTCACACTCCTGCGAATCCAATCAGTAACACTACCGTACAGTCCGGTCTCTTCGTCTGATATGTCGCATATCTCGTCTAGGGGTGGCAAACGTCAGACCCCAGTAACTCGATAAGTCATGTCAATATGAGGCTCATAACGGGTCGAGAAACTACTGATAACACTTACCAGTATATCTCTGAAGTAGCCTTGGCCAAGGACTTCCTGTTATAGCCAATCGAGCACAGCACAACATAGACTCCCTATACCGGGAGAGACGAAACCCCTCCTATCGCTCATTGCCTCTATGTGACTCGGGACTGTACCCAAAAGCCACCGTTTTGCACGTTCTCTTGAACGTGGTAAGGTGGAAATCAAAGCACAGTGGGAATCACACAAGACTCTATGACGATCTCGGGTCTACAGACTAACCTGTACCAGTGTCACCAGAGAACTGCCATCTGACGTTAGGTATAATACCATCTGGGAGTTCTTGGCAAATCCGTTCAGTGTACCCAGTCTCCACTGAGCACCCGTATACTGTCTCTGATGTCAAACATCAATGGATATGGGATCATCCATCGCCCATCTACATGGGTCGAGAAGCTATACGCTAGTCTACTCTGGTATATCGATGCCTGATTTGTCGAAAATATTGTATTTTTAACACGGCAATTTCCCTATCATTTGCACTCATTTAGAAGTGTACGGTATTCATATTTCACATATTAGCAAAACTGTCGTAAAATATCAGATTGCATGTGTTAGACTTTAAAACCGGCACTATAAAGGAAATTGACCGCATTCCATGGCATCGCATCATCTCTATATTGCGCAACACTTGTTTTGAGATCTGTGCAGGAAAATCCAGAAGAAAGGCCAAAATTTATACGGTATCGATCAAACATTACGCCAACTCAATGATTTCAGTTCTGGTATCAATTCAAAGGGACAAATACAAATCAACACATCAAATGAAGCCCAAGATGTTAGCCCAAGACCACTGCAAAAAGACCATAGCCCAAGCTTCCAACATGGCCGCGGAACCGCGGCCAGAGCCTGCTTGCGCCGCGGTTCCGCGGCCATCTTGCCACGTCAGCACCTGATCTTTGCATCAAAATTCTTCACTCAGGGCCCACATTCAGCTCATATACTTCAAGTTCCAGAAGACTCCAGAGACTTCTGGCAGATCAGCAAGCTTTGGAATCAACACTAAACTAGCCTATCATTCTAGAAACTTCTCTTTAAACCCTAGCTTAAACCCTAAGCTAAGCCTAACAAACTCCTTCTAGAAGCCTCAACAAACTTTTGGAGGGAATTGTAATTTCAAACCTAGACCTAGGGTTTGGGAGATCTATAAATAAGACCCTAGGCTCACTTGTAAAGCATCATGGAAAAATCCCTCCATTAGTTCATTTTAGTAGCCAATCTAAATCCATTCACTCTCTTTCTTCATCTTCTTCTTCCACAAGTCTAGTGAGAAGGCTTGTGTGAAACCCTAACCCTAATTCCAATCAAAAGCCAAGATCCCGAGTACCCATCAAGCAAGAAGCCTTGCAACCTTTTATGTGCCGGGCCGATCTTCAACAGAGTAAGTGGTCCAAGCCGATCCGCGACTCACGGACCGAGCGACGCCAATTCGACAATTTAGTTCTTCCTCTTATAGTTCTTGAGCGACTGTAATCAAATTGTTGATATAAATAAAAGGTGATATTCTTTTATCTTGTTTTCTTTAAATTCTTGCATCATGATATCTTTTCAATTCTTGAATACTTTCTGTGTGATGATGTTTGAGTAATACTCCGCTCGTCGAAGAGTCGAGACGATCAATAGAATGATGATGTAATATATCTTAAATCGATTCTTGAATCCTACGAGTTTTGTAAACCCTAGCAAGTTCAAGAATCGACGACCCAATTCATTGCGATGCTTTCTTGATTGATATCGCTCGAGATTGGGGAGTTACGATCGTTTCTTGAAAGTGATAGAGGCTGGAGTGTGAATGATATCAACGAAAGAACAAGGGTTAAATGATGAAACCCTAGTTTCATCAAGAAAGCCCTAACTCTCATCGATCATCATCGATCTAGTATCAATCCTTCGAAGGACAAGAACACGAAATCTTGAAATTACATCACGTCTATAGATCCGATCGATTCCTACGAGCCTCATTTAGATTCTTGACATTTGGTTGGAAATATCATCGAAATCCGATTCTCGATTGTTTATCATTTCTTGATTCTTGATTAGATTAGTGACACCTGAATCAATCGATAAAATCTTGAATCATGTTTTCTTTTCTTTTCGATTAACTTTTCAATTCCAACAAATTAAATACAGAAACGAATCGCACAATCCCTGTGGACGATCCGCACTCGCTTACGATCTACAACCGACACCGTAATTGATTGCGGTCAAATATAATTCTTTGGTTGTGAATTTTATTCAATATTACCGACACATAGAAACTTATTCGCTTTATTCGATTTACACAAACAAAAAAATATTACAATCAAATGGCGCCGTTGCCGGGGACTATTTGATTTAATACGTTTACATCCAATCAACGAAATTCTTTTCAATCAATGCCCTGTCTCGATACACCCTCGACTAGGAATATTTGAAGGATGTACTTAGCGACTACTCTGTCCCCACTAGTATGATCTGCATCATAGTCCTTGTAGTCAAATACTCATCCTAAGGGCTCTATCAACATGTAACATAGAGACAATCAGCGTACATATTAAGATAAAGAGCAACCGGATAGCATACTATCATGTCGAGCAAGAAAGTCCTCCCTATATATGTCCAAGCATCCACTACAATATACATTGTATGTACAGTAATGGCCTCTACGTCATACATATAACTAACAGTTACAAGACCTTAGTGTTAGAATTCTAGACAAAACCAGAGACTAGACACCAACATACGAAATTTAGATTTGTCAATGTCGGGTTTTTGTCGATTTAGTGATAGTATTTAGAGATCTGGGATGACCCGAGGCCATTATAAAATAAATTCCCTTGACAGTGAGACGTGCAGGCAACCATGTATCTACCCCTGAAACCCGAGCCCAATATCCTATAATATGGCCGCATATTTATTTGATTTGACCGCAAATTGCAGCCAAGTTGTGGTGAAATGTGTTGAATCTTGGACCATGGTTATATTATATCTAGAGAAACTCTATATGCAAAATTCCCTAGTTTGTCCTATAGTGAAATCTGGGAGTGATTTCTTTCATTGCTGAATTTGGTAATCATGATTTATAAACTTGGGATTTAGTATTTGATATTGTTTTGGGTCGTTTCATGTTTGTACGTCAATGACGAGGGTTGTTGGTTGTTTTTGCATGTGTAGGCTATAAGTTCTAACCTATGAGAGCGCCGTGTGCCGTATTGGTTTTCCAGACTTGATTTTAATAGCATTTGCGATTGTGTATTTATTGTAGGTATCTTCGCGTGGATTCCGAGACGACGAAGCCATCGACTACAGCTGAACAAGAAGATCCGCAGGTGAGTAGATTTATATCTAAGGGGGAAGTTGGGTAGATGGCGTATAGCACCCCCGCAAATTGTAAATGGAAACAGATCTATAGGACACAGTCGTAGAAACCTAGATTAGAAAACTAGGGATATGGTTAAAAAGATAGTTAGAGATGATATGAGTGATTGAATATATATATTGAGATATGAGATGAAAGCTTTAGGGATATGAAAAGTGAATGTGAATCACGACTTATAGATATATAGTTGCACGAGAGTTAGTATTAGATTTAGAGTAGCATGACATGAGATTTATAAGATAGGATATATATATGTAAAATGACTTGATGTGGGATATAAATGTGATGAAAAGAGTATACGATGTGATATGATGACTTGGTGTGATACGTCGTTATATGGATGCGAGTCGATATGAGATAATTGATACCTTTATCGGTCCCATGATATGAGATTGATATGGATGTGACCTGGGATATAGGTATATGGATATATATAATGTTGTGAATCTTGAGTGGTATGTCGTACGATACGTTAGGTCCGTACCCTCATTGTCTTATAGGTTGATAGGATCCCTAATGGTTTAATGCCGCCGTGCGATAGATACCGTGTGTGATGAGTGTTACTTGATGATTGGTCTGTACCCTTGACTAGAGGATGTCATACGATGGATTATACCATACGTGATGTCGTGAGGCTGGATGCCGATTTGATAGATTCACCGACTCGATCATGTTAGATACGTATACCTTATAGCATTTAGCCAACGATGTACTTTATGCTACGTTCATGTCATTCTCATTGCATTACATATACCTGTGCTAGTACACTTATACCATTATCGATGATGTGTATGTTACACTTACACATATTTGCCGGCTCACACACGTCATTATTGATAATTGCTATGTCACTCACACAGTAGAGTTGCTACATCATGCTATTATATTGCTATGCTCACATTATGATGATATGCCCATGCCCACATCACTGATCTATGTTACATGATATACGGATATGCTTACATTCTGTTATATGTCGCATACATCAGGCTTTATGATTATACGAATTGAGATATACTGTTTTCATAAGATTTCTGGATTTGAGAACCGTGGTTATTTCAAAAGAATGTATGTATTGTTTTAAAAACCTGGTTTCTCTTGAAGTGATATTTCTGTGCGTCCACCATGCGTTTTCTCAGTTCTGAGACATGTGATATGTGAAATCCGATTCGAGGAGTTGGATGATCCATTTGCGGGTTCATGATGGACCCGGTATGGTACCCCTGGACGAGAGAGAGATTTCGTGGGGATGACGATGAGCCTGGCAGGGAGAGCACTACCTACCGGTGATTGGTTGGATCTAGCGGTTATCTGGAGGATACCGACCGGAGTCGAGAGATAGATATGGGCCGATCCATACTGCTGGAACCCGAGGGCCAATTGTTCATATCAGATTTTTGCATTTTCATACCGCCCAATTTTTATCACATTGCATATCGGTAGATACTCTGGAGCCGTGTTTGCTAGTCAATTGCAGGATACAGGTTCCCGGTTCTCAAACGGAGAAATTCATGGAAAACACGACAAAATCCGGTTCCTGCCAACCACAGATAAAACACGGTCTCCGCTCTTCATCCGTATGTTGCCAGATACCAGTTTAGGAAGACAAAGTGTCAAAGCAATGTCATTCTCATGCACAAGGCTCAATGGTAGCACAAAATCCAAGAGATCTACGCGGAGCTCGAGGCAATCATCCACAAAAAAGTCCACCTTTCCTCAATAGAAATTCTGGAAGAAATGGGAAAGAGTTTTCAGAAAATATATACACTAGACAAGAGGGGGCAGGAGAACAGGAAAGTACACAGAAGCCCACACCCTAAGTCCACTATAGGGGCGCGGATCCGCGGCCATAGGGGGGTCTAGGAGGCGGATCCGCGGCCGTACAGTCAGGTCAGAGCACGAGCTTCCAGGGGTATTTTGGTCTTTTCGGATGTGTTCTGGTGGTTGCCCTAGGGTTTCATTTCTTGGCCTATAAATAGCCCAGAATTTTGTGAAGGAAGGGGCAATTCTTGTATTTTCATTTTGCCTAGTTTTAGTGTTGTTCTTCTTCCTCTTCTCACCTCTTCTCCATTAAACTTGTAGTGAGCTTTTGAGTGAAGAGTGATGAATAAAGAAGACCATTTTTATTATCATGCTTGTCTCTTTCTTTACTTGTTGTGATTTGTTGTAATTTTAATTGTTAAGTAGTTGTTGTTATTTGCTTGATTGTTTCTTTCTTCTCTCTTTTTCTTTATCATTCATACGACAATGATACTTACGCTCGATCCTCGCCAAGGTGAGGTCGCAAATAGTTAGTCGTATTCTTCTAATCTCCTTCTTTCTATCTTCCTCTTTTGTTTTGTTTTGTTTTTCCTTATTATGAAGTGTGAGTAGTTTTATACTTGTTAGGGTAGGATAAGGGAAGTTTGAGAGAAGGAAATCTCTCTCACTCTTTCCTTGCCCAACAACTTAAATCGACTCCCGTTAATTGAACCACAATCCGCTCCTTACGGCACCCTATCCTACATGATAGCGGTGATCCCGCAGTGAGACCGGTTGTGGTTGAATTAACCGGAGGTTATGGATAAGAGCCAAGAACGGACGGACAAGCACAAAAAAGAAGGACTTATGCGTTGGAAAGCCTAGCTTATACTCGCAAGTTCCTTCCTAGTCGTGCTAATCCACGTTGTTGCCGATTACCGTAACACCGATATTAAGAGGGGCAACGAAAGATGTGGAGACTCCTAACTCAAACTAACCTAATCCTAACCCTAACAAGCTCTCTTTAAATATCAACTCAACACTTAGATAATCCAACAAAATCTGAAAACCGGACTTAACTCGTTAAAACACTTTGAAAAAGACTCCCATCTCCCTGCGGACGACCCGTACTCAACCGGCTAGCTACAAGCGAAACCGTCTTGATTGCGGTATTTAAACTAGAACTTGAACACGCACGAACATAACAATCAAATGGCGCCGTTGCCGGGGAGACGGTAGTTTATTTCTTTGTGTAAGTTCGGGTTAATTTGTAAGTATAAAAAAAACGAAAAAAAATATATACTTTGTAAAAAAATCATCTTGTTATTTTTGATTAGCTTTTGTGCAAGTGTGTAGGAAAATACAAGGTTCGAGTTCAGTGGCCAAGACGTTGAAAATACGGAGTTCAAGTACAGTGCCAAAGACGTGGGAAGATAGACCCACATTTCGCGGCTACACCGCGACGGAACATACGGTCTACTGTCAAGATCTGGAGCTAGTACAGTGAGCAAGTAAAAATTCCAAAGATCCAGACAAGCAGAGGAGACCCACAGAAGCACCCACACAAAAAATGAAGCCCCAATCCCCTGTTCCTGCCGCGGATCCGCGGCCATTTGGTGGCCTTGGGCTCCCATCTTATCTCTGTAAGTCCCTCTGCCTCTCCCCACTCCTCTGAACTCCACTGAACTGTGTTTTCTGCAGCCTTCTTTGCGCAAATTCTTCTCCCCCTTCCAATAAACTGTTCTTGTGCAGGATTCTTTGCGCCGCAAATAAAAATTGTTTGCAGTTGATTTGTTACAGCTTTGCATTTCTTTAATACGGACTTAAGGGGCTTGAAACCAATTCAGATTGGGTGGGGATTTCATCACCCTTCCCAGGACCCCAAAAATCACTAAAGCATATGCATTGTCCATTGTAAATTAAAAAATACTAGACTTCAGCCCTAAGGACTTCGCGCTCATTAGGAGAAGATAAACCGTGTTTAGAACCTCGCTTAACCGTATATTGTTTACGGGGTGTCTAGGAAAGTGTTAAAGGCGCAACCGCCGAAAGAGAAAGGGTTATTTAATTAAGGAACTTCGCGAAAGCGTTGGACAACCTCCCCTTATCTCTGCACTTACCTGGCCTCGTGATCAGTGTATTTTTAAGCCCGTTTCTCGACATTGTTTAACTTCGACAATCAAGTTCAGGAGCAGGTCTAGTAGACCTAGGTTACCCTAGATCTAGGTGTGATTGTGCATATCTTGTTTGTGATTGCTTAAGCCGTATTTCCGTACATATTTCTGTAAAAATCTTTCCAAAACAAAAAAAAAAAAAAATCAAAAACTTTTATAAAAACTTGCCCTTTTGTCGCCAAATCCATTTTCACCCACCACCCATCGCCTTTCTCCATTGACGTTTTCTTATCCTCACCTTCTTCGCTTTGACTATACTAAACTCGTTTAGTGTATGTCCGCTTGGACTCGGGACACTAGCGCCCGTCTAGTCCGCGTTACGTTAGTCGCGACCGACTACGCGATCGACTCCGAAGTCGATACTCCGTCCACTCCTCCTTCACCCCTTCCTTTGCCGGCCAACTCCGACGTTGACCGGAATTCTGTTCATACATCTTCACCTTCACCTTCACCTTCACCAACCTCTTCTTCCGCGATATCGGGATTTAATCCAAACATCTCTTTGACCACCGCTGGATTGGCTCCACCTCCTACGGAGACCAATATCCCACCACCTCCGCCTGTTGTAGCGCCGCAGCGAATCGCGCTCCAGGATCGTTTCTACCCCACCCGTTCTGCACTTCCCACCTGCCTTTCTCTTCCTCCGGCCAATGGGGACAACATTGAAATTAAGCCCCATTTCATCAACATGCTTCCACGTTTTCATGGGCTTGAATCTGAAGATGCCTATATCTTCATCAATAAATTTCAAAACGTCTGTGCCATGATGAAAACAACCCAGCTGTCGGACGATGCTATACGTCTACGGGTCATTCCGTTCACTTTATGCGATCTCGCTGAAAAATGGCTGTATAGCACCGCTTCCCACTCAATCACCAGCTGGGACGAGTTTGTTAAAGCGTTTCTGAAAAAATTCTATCCAAATCATAAGACCGCAAGAATTCGAAATGAAATCAACCAATTCTCCCAGCTTCCTTCTGAACCCTTCTGGAAGTGCTTTGACCGGTACAAAGACCTTCTTGTTCAGTGTCCTCACCACGGTATAGAGAAATGGCAGCTCTGCCAAACCTTATACGAGGGACTGAACCCAGCAACGAAGCAGTTGCTGGAAACCATCTGTCAGGGCCACTTCCTATCGAAATCTGACGAGGAAGCGTGGCAGTTCTTTGACGATCTTGTGGAGCAAACGCTACAGTGGGAGAGCACCAGACCGACTTCTTCTTCTTCTACCTCCACTTCTACCGGTCAGTCTAGGGTAGGAATCCACCAACTCGATGTCTCTATTGCGATGAAAGCTGAAATGGCTGCTATAACACGAAAGCTTGAAGCGATAGAGAGCAAATTTTCTGCTCCTGCCCCCACCCCTGTTCTCCCCCTTCGTACCATCTGCGCTTGTTGTTCCGATCCTTCCCACTTGACTGAAGAGTGTCCTTACAATCCACCCTCACAAGGACAGGATCAGGTTAATGCTGCCTTCCAGCAAAGACCGAGGAATGATCCATACTCTTCCACCTACAATCCCGGTTGGAGGAACCACCCCAATTTCGCCTGGAATCAGAATCAGAATCAATTCCAGGGCAACAATTTCCAAAGGGCCCCTCCACCGCAACAACAAGCGCCACAACAAACTCAGCATCAATATCAGCAGCCCTTCCAACCCCAACCTTTCCAAAACCAGACGAACAACTTTGCACCGAACAACTCTTTTCCACCAAACAACTTTGTTCCGTCAAACAACGATAAGGTTTCCTCGCTCGAGCGAAGTCTGGAGGCGTTTGTTAAACAATCGACTCAATCCACCGCCAACATCCAGTCTTCGATTCAATCCTTAGTGCAACACACTGCAGCACACGGGCAAAGCATCAAGACCATCGAGGCCCAGATTGCACAGCTGAACGCGGCCTTGAGCGAGCGAGAGAAGGGGAAGCTCCCGTCCCAGCCACTTCCAAATCCCGGTCACCCACATAATGCACATGTTGCTCTTGAACAACAAAACCATAATGTGAGTGCCGTGACTACACTGAGATCGGGAAGGATGCTGCAAAACAACATTGGCAAGCGAATCAACGATGACACCCCGGCCGCTTCTTCTTCTTCTTCTTCTTCTTCTTCTTCTTCTTCGTCTTCTGAGCCTATTCTCCATTCTTCAATAGGCTCTCCTTCCTCTTCTTCTGCTCTGAACGGACCCACTTCTCACTCCACGAAAACACCTATTCTGGGATCCGTTCCAACTCCAAAATCTCCTCCTCCAGCATTAGACTCAACCAATTTTCAAAATGTTCCATTTGCAAACCAGTTGAGGTCTAACAAACAAAATCCACAAATGGAGAAGATTTTGGAGTTATTCAAGCAAGTTAACATTAACATTCCTCTTTTAGATGCTGTCCAACAAGTTCCATCTTACGCGAAAATCTTAAAGGACTTGTGCACGAAAAAGAGGAAGTCTCAGGTACCCAAGAAAGTTTTCTTGGCTAGTGCTGTGAGTGATGCCCTTACCCAATCTTTACCACAAAAACGGAAGGACCCTGGCTGTCCTACGATTTCAATTACTATTGGGGATAAGAACATCAACCGCGCACTATTAGATCTTGGTGCCAGTGTTAACTTGCTTCCGTATTCAGTATACGAGCAATTAGGCGTCGGAGAGCTAAAACCCACACACTGCACTCTCCAGATGGCCGACCGATCGATCACCCATCCTAGGGGTGAGCTAGAGGATGTGTTAATAAGAGTCGGGGACTTCATATTCCCCGTCGACTTCATTGTCTTAGATACACAGCCTGTAGCTAACCCCCGGAATCAAATTCCGGTGATACTCGGTCGCCCATTTCTCGCAACCTCAAATGCTGTGATCAATTGTCGCAACGGTTCGATGAACCTCTCTTTTGGAAATATGACGATTGAACTCAACATTTTTAGGTTGGGGAATTAGCCCGCCGAACCTAATGCTCATATACTGGACGTCTGCTCGATCCAGGAGATCACCCCCGAAGAGTGTGAATTCGAGGAGTTTCTGTTTGAACACGATAATCTTGACGCCACTAGTGCGTTTCTCTTCGAACCTGCTGCTGCCTCTGCGCCCGACAACGAATACGAGTGTTTCACGTTCTTGAACGATCTTAGCCACGCACAACCCGAGTTTGAATCTTTCGACTTTCCGAATGAGTTACCTGAACCATCCAACTCGGTTGCCTACACTCGCTTTGAACCGTTGCTGGAGTCCTTTGAGTTCGAGACCTTTGCACCAGTCTTGCCTTCCATCATTTCACCTCCAACGCTCGAACTCAAGCCTTTGCCGTCTCACCTTAAGTACGCCTACTTAGGTGAGAACGAGACCCTTCCTGTCATCATCTCGGCTTCTCTAGCTCCCGAGCAAGAGAAAGCCCTTCTCGCGGTCTTGCACAGCAACAGGCAAGCTTTTGGCTGGTCCATGGCGGACATCAAGGGGATTAGTCCCCTCATCGTTGAGCATCACATTCATCTGATGGATGATGCCAAACCAGCCCGGGATCCACAAAGACGTCTTAATCCAGTCATGAAGGAGGCTGTGAAGAAGGAGATCGTCAAATGTCTAGATAGTGGTATCATTTACCCTATCTCTGATAGCCAGTGGGTTAGCCCCATTCACGTTGTCCCCAAGAAGTCGGGCATCACGGTCATAACCAACGAGGCGAATGAGTTAATCCCTACTCGCACCCAAACTGGGTGGCGAGTTTGCATTGATTACAGAAAACTCAACGCCGCAACGCGGAAAGACCACTTTCCGCTACCCTTCATTGACCAAATGCTTGAACGATTGGCCGGACATGAGTACTATTGTTTTCTTGATGGCTACTCTGGCTATAATCAAATTCCCATCGCCGAAAAAGACCAGGACAAGACCACTTTCACTTGTCCTTTCGGCACGTTTGCATATCGACGCATGCCCTTTGGGTTATGCAATGCGCCCGCTACCTTCCAGCGGTGTATGATGGGAATTTTCTCTGACATGGTGGAAAAATTTCTGGAGATTTTCATGGATGAGTTCTCCATCTTCGGCGACTCCTTTGACGAGTGTTTGCTGCATCTTGACGCTGTCCTTACCCGATGTAAGGACAAGAATCTCACTTTGAACTGGGAGAAATGCCACTTCATGGTGCGCGAAGGTATTGTCTTAGGACATATCATCTCGCAAAATGGCATAGAGGTTGACAAAGCAAAGATTGAAGTCATTTCCAATCTTCCTCCTCCCCGATGCGTCAGAGATATCCGAGCCTTCCTTGGCCATGCCGGTTTTTATAGACGGTTTATCAAGGACTTTAGCAAGATTGCTAGGCCCTTGACTCTTTTGCTGGCCAAGGATACGCCTTTCGACTTCAACTCGAGCTGTGTGACTGCCTTCGAGTCACTGAAACGCTCACTCACTTCTGCTCCCGTTCTTTCCTCACCTGACTGGACGCACCCATTCGAGATTATGTGCGATGCATCCGACTTTGCCATCGGTGCTGTCCTTGGACAGCACATCAACAAGATGCCGCACGTAATCTATTATGCGAGCCGAACCCTGAACGACGCATAACTCAATTATACAACAACTGAGAAGGAATTCTTAGCTGTTGTATTTGCTTTAGAAAAGTTCAGGCCCTACCTCATCGGCTCTCCAGTCATTGTCTACACTGACCATTCTGCTCTGCGCCATCTTTTTGCGAAGAAAGATGCGAAATCTCGGTTAATACGTTGGATCCTCTTTCTTCAAGAGTTTGACCTTGTCATTAAGGACAAACGAGGATGTGAAAACGTAGTTGCCGACCATCTCTCACGACTTCCTTCTTCGCCTTCGCTTCCAATCCCGATTAACGACGTTTTCCCGGATGAACAACTCTTGACAGTATCGTGCGAACCCTGGTTCGCAGATATTGTGAACTATTTGGCCACGGGATTACTACCGACTGAATGGTCGAGTCAGGACAGACTTCGCTTCTTATCCCAAGTAAAATACTTTTACTGGGACGAACCCTACTTGTTCAAGTACTGTCCCGACCAGATTATTCGCCGGTGTGTCCCTGATGAGGAATTCAAGAGTGTGCTGTCATTTTGCCACGATCAAGCGTGTGGCGGGCATTTTGGGCCCAGAAAGACAGCTGAGAAGATCTTGCAATGTGATTTCTATTGGCCACAACTTTTCAAAGACGCTCACGACTATTGCAAGACTTGCTCCCGGTGCCAACACATGGGCCGGATATCCCGGAGGAACAAGATGCCGCTCCAACCAATCTTGGTTGTGGAGATTTTCGATGTTTGGGGGATAGATTTTATGGGGCCGTTTCCCAGCTCTTTCGGGAACTTGTACATCCTTCTAGCTGTTGATTACGTCTCTAAATGGGTCGAGGCTGTGTCTAGCCGGACTAACGACAACAAGGTTGTCGTTAGGTTCCTTAAAGAAAACATTTTCTCCCGGTTTGGGCACCCCCGAGCGATCATTAGCGACAATGGAAGTCATTTCTGCAATAGGACTTTCGAAGCCTTGATGCGGAAATATTCCATTAATCATAAGCTCTCTACGCCCTACCACCCCCAAACCTGCGGGCAGGCCGAAGTTTCAAATCGGCAAATCAAGCAGATACTGGAGAAGACGGTTTCCAAGAACCGTAAGGATTGGTCGCTGAAACTCACTGATGCCCTTTGGGCATTTAGAACCGCTTATAAGACCGACCTTGGGATGTCTCCCTATCGGCTTGTGTACGGAAAAGCCTGCTACCTTCCTGTCGAAATAGAGCATCGCGCATTTTGGGCGATAAAGGAGCTGAATCTGTCTCTTGAAGATGCGGGCAGCCATCGGAAGCTGCAGTTGAACGAACTGAACGAGCTTAGGGATGAGGCTTACGACAACGCGGTTGTCGTTAAGAATCGAACGAAGGTGTTTCACGATAAACACCTTTTGCGCAAAACCTTCGTACCTGGTCAACAGGTACTGCTTTACGACACCCGACTTCACTTCCATCCAGGAAAGCTCAGATCTCGCTGGAAAGGGCCGTATTTTGTGCGGAATGTGTATCCGCAGGGCGCTGTGGATTTGGAGAATCCAAAGGACGGTTCTCTTTTCAAAGTAAACGGACACCGATGCAAACCGTACCTTAGCGCCGAACCAACAGAGGAGCTCCTGTTCTTACAGGAGCCGGTTTACCCTGCATGATCTTCCTCTGCCTCCCTCCAAACTTCGGTTATCCAGCCAAGAACAGTGGACACTGTTCCAAATAAGTTTGGGGGTATGTACAAACCATTTTGTATATATTTGTGTATATTCTTTTTCTTTTCTTTAAAAACAAAAACAAATAAAAATTTGTGTATCGCTAACCGACAATTTTGACCCTTCAAATGATCTCTTCATGCAATGACAGTGAGGACACTGTCCAGTTTAAGTTTGGGGGTACGCTCGGTACGCATTTCTTACCTTCGCATTCATATGTATATTGTGCATCTGCATATTAAATCCATAAAATCCATAAAAATTTGAAAATTTTCTAAAAACATAAAAACTTTTCTGTCAAGTTAGCTTGTGAAAGAACTCTGATTCAACAATTCGACGGTTTTTGTTTGAAAAAAATAGGAATAACTAGATCTTATGTTTGGATTTTGAAAACCTGAAAGATAACTCTCCTTTGAAGTTAACTATAGCTGATATACGTCTTTACATCACACTACACGTGTCGTGAGATTTTGGGAATTAGATGACAAGTCTTTCATGTTTAAACTTTTAAACAGATAAATGATTTTCTGAGGATCAAATAGGTTTGTTCTGAAATAAGTAATGTCAAGAATAGTTTATGAAGTAAAGCGAATATGAAGGAACGTTATTGATGCCGTAATTGGAGCTTAGTCTGAAAAATAACCCATCTAAAACTTGATTGGAATGATTACACACCAAACCCACTAAACACGTCTTTTATCCAAAAAAAATCTTTGAACTGCCGGTTATGTCTCCGTTCGTATTAAATCAACTGATTTTCACGACAAACTGTCGTTTGTTTTTGGACCTAGGTAACTTGAGTAATTAAGTCCGTTGGGGTGTTTCTACACCTAATGCCCTAAAACCAACTGGTTTTGGTGCATTGGCCCAAAGCTCGCTAAGAAGCCTAGAAAGTCCAGTTTAAAACAAAGTCAAGCAAGTGTTCTCTTCGAGTTAAAATTCCTAACGGTTCTTTGTGTGAGAATAATCTTGATAAAAGACAGGCTTTTATAAAAAATTTAGCGGAGATATGAAGGTTTTATTCTATGATAAAGACTATTGCACGTTCATAGAGGTGTGTATGAAATGAAAACAAGAAAAAGGTGGAGTGAAAAATACGACTTAGTTTCCTGTTAGGGAAGATAGAAATTCTGAAGTTGAAACCTTACTGGAAAACGAAACTTGAAAAATGCTTAACTCGTTATAAAACTTATGTGATCCTTTTAAAATTGTTATCTGGGCTTTATTGTGCGACATGATGACTTTAATCGATCCTTCTGGAACTTAACGACACTATTTGCACTGCACGTAAAGACATATAAAATCTGTAGTTAAATAAGAAGCGAGGTGTGAAAAATAAAGGTTCGATAGTCTAGACTTAGGATTATAGAATTTTTATTTTCTAAAACAAAACTTTAGGGTTTGAATCTTAGTTATTTTGCAAAACCAACTTGACCGGATTTTGTGGGTAGTATCCGCTGAAAACCCTCAGGAGACAACACTCCTCCTACTAGGGACACCTAGAGGTTTAACGGCTTGTTGCACATGTTCAGTGCAATCGCGTTCCCTGCGAAAGTGAGGTTAGGAAATTTTTTGTGAATAAATGGGCTTTGCTCGGGACGAGCAAATGATAAGTTTGGGGGTATTTGTTCATATCAGATTTTTGCATTTTCATACCGCCCAATTTTTATCACATTGCATATCGGTAGATACTCTTGAGCCGTGTTTGCTAGTCAATTGCAGGATACAGGTTCCCGGTTCTCAAACGGAGAAATTCATGGAAAACACGACAAAATCCGGTTCCTGCCAACCACAGATAAAACACGGTCTCCGCTCTTCATCCGTATGTTGCCAGATACCAGTTTAGGAAGACAAAGTGTCAAAGCAATGTCATTCTCATGCACAAGGCTCAATGGTAGCACAAAATCCAAGAGATCTACGCGGAGCTCGAGGCAATCATCCACAAAAAAGTCCACCTTTCCTCAATAGAAATTCTGGAAGAAATGGGAAAGAGTTTTCAGAAAATATATACACCAGACAAGAGGGGACAGGAGAACAGGAAAGTACACAGAAGCCCACACCCTAAGTCCACTATAGGGACGCGGATCCACGGCCATAGGGGGGTCTAGGCGGCGGATCCGCGGCCGTACAGTCAGGTCAGAGCACGAGCTTCCAGGGGTATTTTGGTCTTTTCGGATGTGTTCTGGTGGTTGCCCTAGGGTTTCATTTCTTGGCCTATAAATAGCCCAGAATTTTGTGAAGGAAGGGGCAATTCTTGTATTTTCATTTTGCCTAGTTTTAGTGTTGTTCTTCTTCCTCTTCTCACATCTTCTCCATTAAACTTGTAGTGAGCTTTTGAGTGAAGAGTGATGAATAAAGAAGACCATTTTTATTATCATGCTTGTCTCTTTCTTTACTTGTTGTGATTTGTTGTAATTTTAATTGTTAAGTAGTTGTTGTTATTTGCTTGATTGTTTCTTTCTTCTCTCTTTTTCTTTATCATTCATACGACAATGATACTTACGCTCGATCCTCGCCAAGGTGAGGTCGCAAATAGTTAGTCGTATTCTTCTAATCTCCTTCTTTCTATCTTCCTCTTTTGTTTTGTTTTGTTTTTCCTTATTATGAAGTGTGGGTAGTTTTATACTTGTTAGGGTAGGATAAGGGAAGTTTGAGAGAAGGAAATCTCTCTCACTCTTTCCTTGCCCAACAACTTAAATCGACTCCCGTTAATTGAACCACAATCCGCTCCTTACGGCACCCTATCCTACATGATAGCGGTGATCCCGTAGTGAGACCGGTTGTGGTTGAATTAACCGGAGGTTATGGATAAGAGCCAAGAACGGACGGACAAGCACCATAAAGAAGGACTTATGCGTTGGAAAGCCTAGCTTATACTCGCAAGTTCCTTCCTAGTCGTGCTAATCCCCGTTGTTGCCGATTACCGTAACACCGATATTAAGAGGGGCAACGAAAGATGTGGAGACTCCTAACTCAAACTAACCTAATCCTAACCCTAACAAGCTCTCTTTAAATATCAACTCAACACTTAGATAATCCAACAAAATCTGAAAACCGGACTTAACTCGTTAAAACACTTTGAAAAAGACTCCCATCTCCCTGCGGACGACCCGTACTCAACCGGCTAGCTACAAGCGAAACCGTCTTGATTGCGGTATTTAAACTAGAACTTGAACACGCACGAACATAACAATCACCAATCCCGCAGACGGAGCCCATGGGCTGATCCGGACTGACGGAGCCTGATATATGAGGATTTACGTGTCGATGTTGGACACGGATTTCATGATGTTTCGAGTATCGATGTTGGACACTCAGGTTCCATGATTTTGATGTGTCATTGATGGACACACATTGGTTGATATCCTCATATTTACATGCATATGCTTTATGATATTTACATGCATGATATTGTTGTATCATTGATGGACAAGTAGATTTTAGCCACATGCTGATAGTCATTGATTATATTGTTGGTACATATGCAGATACGGTCACCCTAGATATCATAGTATTACCTTTATGATATAGTTGACCTAGGAATCGTTGTTTTATTCGATTTCTACCTGATGATGTTTTCTACTCACGAATTGGCAACTCACCCCCGTTGTGCCGCAGTTCTTGCAGATTGACTGATGGATCGGTAGAGGTATCGCTGGCACACAGCTGCATTCGGGTGTTTTGCTTTGGTAGGTTGTACATGTTGGATTGTGCCACTCTTGTTTTATTATTCATATTGTATCTAGTCAACTCCATCAATCAAAACTAATAATTGTATAATAGTAAGACTTAGAAAGACTTGTATTTGCGAGACTTAGAGCGATGGACTATATGTTCGTTATTGGGGGATTTGATGTCTTTCTTTATTTGCTTTATCTTTTGTGGTGATCTTCGTCGTTAGGCATCGTATACATATATTATGATTTGCGTGGTTGTGATTCCGTCGATTGGTGAAGAGCTAGCTCCCGCTTGGGGATGCCTTTTATATAATCATGTGTATATGGTTTTGGATCAAAATATACAAAGGAGGTGCTGCCCAAATTTTTAAAAGACGAAACATGTTTTTTTTTCAACTAGTAAAATTTACTTGCATTTTCATGTTCCATTATTTATGCATTTAAGAAAACTTTTGATTTCATCATACCTTTATTTCAAAACTTCACCTCTTTTATTTTCTTAAAAAGATTTAGATTTCTGAGCTTCGGCTTACTTAATTTACGTTGCGCCTTTAGACGTTGCGTGATTTAAGTGCCGGTCACGAGCTAAAATTTCGGGTCATGACGGTATAAGTCCCAAGAGTATACCAACTCAAATTCTGTGTTTTGTAAATTGAAAACTGTATCTTGGTTAAGAATGTCTTACACTGTTATTCAATACACCTTACCTTATCCTCAACTGATAAAGGTAAATATTTACAACACAATTTCCAAAATGTATATCTCACTTTATAAAAATAAAGGTACAAATATTTCATTTTAAAATTTGGTGCACAACAACGATTATTCGATACCAAATATTTGTCGTCAGGCAAAAATCAGGCGATTTAATTCAATATCACCAATTACAACGAATTCCGATATTGAGGATCAAATTGCTCATTTCCCAATATTCTGCTCCTACTCATCATCTATAACACCGTACAGATGTGAGATCCAAATCTGGTAAATATATACTCTGGAGTCAGAATTGACTGGGAAAACAGTTCTCTATTACATGTACACAAAAATACCGAAACATGAAAATGTTTCATAGGGATGGTTAGGTATTCCTAGTAGTGCCTTTTCCATTATCCAGATTCAAGACAGTAGTCGCAATTTCCTTTTCCCTTACTTTAGTCCTTTTATATATGTCTCTACTTCTTACCTTCTACACACCGTCCCTGCGCTAATTGGTTTTCTTACTACCCTGTCTTTTGACACCAGCCTAAGGTTTGGAAGAAGACTATCCAATAAGCATAATGGGTGTACTCTACTAATGCAAGGAGCTCTCGCAACCTGAGAGAAGGTAAAAGGAAGAGACAACCGAATAATCCTATTTAATTTCTTCAGAACCTGTGGCCATTCTCAACTGAAGTAACTTCTTCAAGTTCGTATGTAACTATACGATGGTCGTTCCAAGCAATATGGATCATCGTAGTGATACGACGTGTTCTGAAGAAATGCAAAGGGTAAAGTAGGAGTGGCAGGGATTTATACGACTTTGTTGCGAATCAAGTCAAACCAAAGCCAAAGGGTGTAAGAAGGTTCGGTCAAACTGGTTCATGGGTTTTTAAGATAAGTCATGGGTCGCTGTACCAGAGAGAGAGAGAGAGAAAAAATACTTAGCGTGCACTCTATCAAGATCAAATCGGTTATCACTTTATCTGATCAGGATGGCTCCCACTGTTTTCTCGAATTCTCCTTCAAACCCTAAAAGGAGAACTAGTCGGGATCATTTAAATGAAAAATCTCCCGAGGAGTAATACATACTCATCAGTAGGAATCGAGACCCAACTATCATCATGTGATAACCTGACAGAATCCACTCAAGTCACCACACTCCAAAAGGTATGCGCATGCCTGGAAAGTTTCCCATATGTTTGAAACTCTGGATGTGGCTTTTACCCCCAAGCAACTTATGACCTTGACGGAAGCCAACAATCATAAGTTGCAAGTCAAGTTCTACCCGTCATTGTCTTGATTAATTTAGACCCACCCATACTCGCCCTTGACGGATGCCAACAAAGCTGTACGACTGTCCTAAATTAATGTATATCCAAGCTACAGAAAAGTAGCACATAACTACCGCACACTATGCCTTAACGGAAGCCAACAAACATAGCACGAATATTAGGCGCTACTTTTCTGAAATGACGGAAGGCTACGGCTGGTTTTTGGCGAAAAACCTTTAACGTAATGAACTTGATATCGTTGAAGGAACTCGAGTGGCTTTGAAATGGAGTGGTTTAAGCTCCGCAATTTTAAACTAGTAACATAAACTTTTGCTTAAGAGCGAACTCCTAATGAAGGGATCAAGGCTCTTCCCTCATAGAATGAGGTGCGGGATATTCCTAACCGAATACCTCTGTGCAAAGCAAAAGAATATGACCAAAAGTTTTGAAGAAAACCGAGTAGTTTTAAAATTGGTTCCGACAACATCATTTAGGTTTATTTTTCCTTGCATTATTTAGATAATGCGTTCCCATCATTTTATGTTTCCTAGCCACAAAAGAAACAACCAAAATAACATACTTTTTATATGCCATCCGTATTCGTCATGGGGCCCCGTCATGCACCATTAGGTTACTTAACTAACGGCAGAGCGGGGGCTGGACTAGCACAGATGCAAAACATATAGAAGCATCTACTAAATATATATCAACATCGCAGGCAGATAATAGTCATCACTGCAGATAAAATCATCACAAGCATGCGAACAACAATATGGAATAGTGAATAATCTAGGAGCCCTGCGTTTCATTTGAGCCATGAATGAAACGTGGCGTTCCCCAGTCATATGGATAGCCAGTGTAATGAAGTTCCTAGACCCCTACGCGTGCAGCAAGTTACCCGTCAATCCCCGAAGTGAGGCAATCCCAATCAATAAAGTGAGGGGGCCACCCATCACTTCACGGAATCCGGTAACTTGAGCACCCCTCCGTGGGTCAACCTATACCCTCTACGAGTGCGGAAAATAGCTCGTCAATTCTAAAGTAAAGCCCCCCAGTCTCAACTCCATAAGATGCGGGCCCGTTGCCCTCTAGAACCTGGCTATTCGAGCACTCCTCCGCAGGGTAATCCTAGTACAAAAAAGAAAATATATATACAACGGCGACATCGACCTCAACCCGATCGTCCCCAACAAAAAAATATACAAACTGGCAGTGACGGTAGTCCACATGTCGGACGCTCGCTCCGCAATAATGAATATACAAATGAATCTTAAATATACATCGAGCATTGCATACAAGGGTATCCATCATGACAATCCGCATAAACCATAACCAGATATATATATAACCGCAGAAGCAAGCAACACCATAATGTGTGCAACCCCGTCTAAATGAACATATAGCAATTAGACGACGTTCAGCAACACATATATAACATCACAGATACTGACGATGCAAAAGTTTTGAGTTTTTAAAACTCTTAAGTTGTCCCTAAGATAAGATGACGCAAAGTGAAATCTGGGACAAATCAAACAACACCAAAAATACCATTTTACAAAACCCAGCACACAACATGAAAATGAGCCCCATTCATGAACAGTAAACGGGTAAGGCTGGCCATTTTTGGAATCTCGTCGGGCCAAAGTTGATGGAATCATCTCATTTTCATTGTGTGTCACTATCTAGTCTAGAGTAAGCTTCTGCACTTGTTTAAAAAAAATTCAGAGACCAAAAATATTTCGACAGAAACTGGGTTTTCGAAATCAGTGTTTTTGGTTTTGAAACTTAAGTATCGTCAAACACTAGTTTATGGTGTTTGGGTGTCTCTCATACCATGTTGGGATCCGGCACCCCGCGCTGTGGAGGCCGTGGGCGAGAAGGAAGCGAAAACAAAAACTTTTCGCGGGCACCGGAGTCCCGCCAACCCAAGGATACGAACAAAACACCCTAAACTAGATAATCTGAAACAAGTAAGGTTGATAAATACAACCTTTGTCGTGTATCCATCTAATTGTTGAAGACCCCTCCAAGCTCGTAGCCGCCAAGATCGTGCTTGAGTATCGATCACCCTTACCGAAGACGATCCACCTGAGGCAACGCGGAGGAGGCTCAAACTGATGATCCAAAGTTGCTACGTTTGGATGGTCGGTGATTTAGGAATACCCCACTATATTGTTCTCTTTAGGATCTTACTCAAAAATGGAAGCAAGAAGGAGGAGATGGAGAAGATGAAGCATGAGCCATGGTGGAGGAGATGAAGAAAAATCTCATCAAGTAAACCAGTAGAAAAGAGAATGGCTATAATAATTCAACCATGATGCAATAGTATATCCAAATGAAAATAACATTTAAAAAACCAAGCCATGCCTTTCTACCATGTAGCACCAATGCTTCAATGTCTCCACTTGCCACCTCATTTCCCATTTAATTTTCCAAAAAATAAAATCAAATATGAGGTGTCCTTTTTCTAGAAGTATTCCCGTACAAATACGGAATACTTCACCTAGTATATGTATCGCTACATATACGCGTATCCGTATAAAAATGAGAATAGCACCAAAGAGAGAAAATGAATAGTGAACAATAATACTAAAATATATGTATCAAAATACATATATAAATTAATAAATCAAAACCTGATTTAATAATCCGTCTTAATCCTAAATCGGCTAGTATTATCAACCGTCCGATTAAAGTCCGTGTATCGTGTATACGTATTTTATCGGGCCCCTTGCACATACCACCATACGGCTCCTACATCTGTCACCTGAATCGGGAAAATACTCTGTGTGGGACTCTAAAGACTTGACAATACGCAGGCGATGGGTTTAACCATAAGCACATCAGTAGCACTAGCTGTACGTAATGGCTACCCAGGTGCCTGTCGAAAAGGGGGTCGACAATCAAGTGCGTCCTTACCCTACTGAGCCTAAATGTGACAATCTCCGTACAATCCGGTCTTTTCGTCAAAGAGTATCGCATATCGGATCTAGGGGTCGATAACGTCAGACCCCTACTAACCCAATAAGTCATGTCTGAGTCAAACTCATCACCAACTGAGATACTATCGATCAACTATCGGTAAATCTCGCCCACCGTGGCCACGGATTTCTAGTGATAGCCAACTAAACACAGCGCGACATCGACTCCTGATACCATGAGAGACGAATCCCTAATAATCGACTACTGCCTCCATATGGCTCGGGACTGTACCCAACTAAAACCTATTTGCACGACTCCTTTGAGTCATGATAGGGTAGTAATCAAAGTACAGTGGGAACTCACACGAGACAAATGACGACTTCAGGTCAAATGACTAACCTGTACTCATGCTACCTGAGAACTTCCATATGACGATAGGTATAATACCATCTAGAAGTTCTCGGCGAGTCCGTCCAGTGTACTCACCTCCAATGAGCACTTGTATACTATCTTAGGTGACACAACACCAATAGCTTGTAAGACTGGCCACCGCCCCTCGTCGGGGTCTCGAAACGTATACACTAGTCTATTCCGGAATATCGATGCCCAGTCTCGATACTCCCACGACTAGGCACATTTAAGGATGTGCTTATAGGATACCGAGCTCTCACGTATATGATCACCATCATAATGCTGGTAGTCAAGCAAGAATCCTATGGGCTCTATCAACATGTAATAGTGATCTGCAATACTACATAATGCATGTACATGATGATAAAGACAAACCAGATAGAATACTATCATTTTGAGTAAGATTGTCCTACCCATATAGGTCTTCTCTCAATCATCACAATCGCATGCTTGCGATTACAATAATTGACTTGAGGGCACTATATCCAACAATGGTGATTGACATCATCGAAACAACAAATGAACCTAGTAAGAAGGATGTAGGGAGTTATGTCCTGAAATTTGGATTGTATACATCTGATAGGAAGAACTACAATCGGTCAAACTTTGGTTGTCACAGATATTTCTCCATATATGATTTGAATAAGATATCATAAATTCTGGTGACTAGATCTATAGTTTTAGATCTAGATTTGGGAATTGTCCAAATCCGGATACTTAGAAACCATTCTAAAAGTGTTTAGAATGGATGAGTCCTAGCATGGTGGTGTACCCGCAAGTGATGTTGTCATCCTCTCTAAAGAGATGTTTGTTTACCGCTGAAGGCTAGATTGAGACATTGGAGACGTCCAGCCTTAATTTGATGGCAGATGCTATATGGAACATATTCATCCACCTCTCCAAAGATACCAAGTTAATTTATGGCATCGTATTTCGGAGGTTTGGATAGATGCGATCGTTTTAGAAGACTTATCTAATTCCCTCTCATTTGAAGGTTTTTTATTGTGGGGACACTTTTTCCTGCACTTGTAAGTCTGTGCAGTTAATTACGCTATCGCAACGCGATAACAACTTTCACCTTCTCCAGTTGATTACTTCGTGTCGTGTTATGTTTGTTTATATGGGGCTGCCCTTGAATTTTATACGGAGACTAATCTTGCCATGCCCGTAGGACGCGGATTAGTCCAAACCCGTAAATCATATTTTGAGTGAACTTAGTCAATATCTGCCATCAGTTCAAAGGTTTAAGGATCGTTAATTTAGTCTTAGATTAAGATCGACTTAAAATATATTTGAGGGCCGTTAATTTAGTCTTATATTAAAGCAAATTTAAAATATGTTTGATCATGGTTGATTTTCTTTTGAAAATAAAAAAAGTTTGAAACTTCAGGGGATTAGTCCATTTTTAGACTAAATGCCGGGCTCTGTTTCCTAACAATGCTAAGCACTAAGCCACATTCTATTTTAGACTTTAGATAACCCAACAGTGCTAAGCACTGGGCCCAGAAGCTTAAATTTCATCATAGGTTCCGCTTCAGTACTCATGTGCTCTTCACGTTAGTAGTGCTAAGCACTGGTTCATATGGCGCTCACATGAGTGTCACGTGAAGCACTATCTTCATGGTCGCTCACGTGATTTTAACGTGAGTGGTGCTAAGCACTGGTTCATCTGACGCTCACATGAATATCACGTGAAGCACTATCTTCATGGTTCCTCACGTGCTCTTCACGTGAGTAGCGCTAAGCACTGGTTCATCTGGCGCTCACTTAAATGTCACGTGAACCGCTATGTCTTCATAAGCGCTCATGTGCTCTTCATGTGAGACTTTAAGTCTCAGCGTTCACGTGTCTTCCACATGAGACTCTGTCTTCAGGGCTTCTTTGGACGCTCACTTAATTTTCACGTGAGACGTATGTTTCAAGTTTCTCCCGTAGGCGCTCACGTACCTTTCACGTGGGTCTTCGTCTTCATTGTTTTCACGTGTCTTTCACATGATCCTTTTCATGTTCATGCAGAGATTAATTCTAAAAATTAGAGTTAAACTCTAAAATCTGCAGATCTTGTAAGAACTAAGTTCTTATTGGGATAAAATCTTGTCGTATTTTGAAAGAACTAAGTTTCTGGAATATCAATTCCATCTTTTTTATTCTGTTCTTCCACGTTCACTTTTTTTTATGCGGAGGGGTAAAACATCATAGTTCTTCCCTGGATCTTCGATCTGAAGAACAAAATCTTTCGGATGAGAATTAAATTCTCATCCTTGAGAGATTTATCTTGTGGATCTCAGATCCTGAGAAAGAACTAACTTCTTTTAAAGGGTTAAACCTTTGTTTCATGCATGAGATAGGAAAGGAGGGAGATAATCTTATCTCTGTTTTTACCTAGTGTTTTGCCAAAGGGATGATCTTCTTCAAAATGAGATTGATTGAGAAGAGAGCAAAAGTGAGTTATTGATATCCGGTCGAACTTTATAACAGTTTCTAAAAATTACCCGGAAAAATTAAACGAAGTTAAATTATCCGATCGAATCAACGAGTCCCCAATACAACCCTAGAAAACTCAAAACTTGAGTGGACTTAAAAAATTCCCAGAAAAAATTGCCAAGAAAGGAACTAAGAATAAATATTTTAAATTCCAGGGACTAAGTCCAAATTTTGGCCGCGGAACAGCCGCCAAACCCTTGGTTTGGCCGCGGTTCCGCGGTCAAATAATTGACTTAGTGGATCGTACTTCACAGTAATTCTTAGTTTTTCCTGCTTGTTTTTCTGAGCATTTTTAATTCATAAAAAATCACATTTTTGGAAAATGTACAGAGAGGGGTTAATATCGGGTATTCGGAGTTCGATCGGACTTTAAACTTCGCCTAGATTTCGCCTAAAGCTCTAGCTTGTCTCTGATACCACTGTAGGGTTGCTAGGCACACGCACAAGGGTCTACGAGGCATCAACCATGCCCGATTAAAAAATTAGTCGTGCCGAACAACCCGATACAAGATCTTTAAACTAGAGATTAGGCGAAAACAAGCATGTTAAACTCTTTAACACTAAGTGAGAGGGATTACAACCTTTGTAGATCCAGTACTTCACTTCTTAAGCTCCGCGTTGAGGTCCCTTCGCTGCGATCATCGTGTTCTGGACTCTCGAGAGGCTTCACGAAGAGAAAGATGCAGACTTGCTTCCGATCTTCGATAACATAGATGATCTACCTTGAAGTTTCGTTAACACAAGCTATCACTCATGAAATGATGTGAACACCCTCATCTAAATGGCAAGGATAGATGAGGATGATGAAGTAGGATTTTTGCTCTCATTTATAATCTTTTTCTCACTCGCTTTCATCATAAAAGCAAAATTAGAAAGCTTTTTCAAGAATGAACTCAAGGAAGAAGAAGAAGGGAATCCTTTTGTGATGAATAATGAATGGATTAATATCATAAATAATGCAACCATGGTTGACTAAACCATTGTAGAGAATTAACCAAGGACTAGGGTTTGGGTTGGGTTAAGTATGAGTCATAGATAAAAATCAACACAAATATCTTTATCATGACAAAAGAAAAGCTTCTAGAATCAACTAGAAGTCTTAACCCTAATCCAAACCCTAATCATGTTTAAACTCCACTAAACATGTTGCATTAGTTATCATATCATGTTACAATATTATATATCACATATATAATATTTATCGTAACAAAATAAAATAATACATTTAACATATATCGCATATATATCAATGTATTACCCGAGTGAGAAAAAGAATCTTTTAGTGAGCAAATATTAGTTAATGTAATTTAATATATCATATATATTATTATATATTAAATTATCGAATCAACACTTGATCCGACAATTCGGCTATATCGCATATAACTGACTAATACGATGACCCGACTATATCACATATACCCGGCCGATATCTCATATCCCGAGAATCCAATACGGTATCACATACCGCATTATCCTCGATCCCGCACATATCACATATGTGCTCCTACTCCGTTTTTCCTGAGCCAAGAAACCTCTGTGTAGGACTCTAAAGAATCGTCAATACGCCGGCAGTAGGTGATGATCATATCAAACACCCACAAGCTGCAAGCGGTCAGCTAAACGTAACAGCCACCCAGGTATTGAGCGCTCAGAAGATCAACAAGCAAGCCTGTACATTCTCCTGTGAATCCAAACAGTAACACTCCCGTACAGTCCGGTCTCGTCGTCTGATATGTCGCATATCTCGCCTAGGGGTGGTAAACGTCAGACCCCAATAGCTCGATAAGTCATGTCGATATGAGGTCTATAACAGTTTGAGAAACTACTGACAACACTTACCAGTAAATCTCAGCAACCCTGGCCAGGGATTTTTGGTTATAGCCAATCGAACACAGCACAACATCAACTCCCTATACCGGGAGAGACGAATCCCTTCCTATCACTCATTGCCTCAATGTGATTCGGGACTGTACCCAAAAGCCACCTTTTTGCATGCCCTCTTGGACGTGGTATGATGGAAATCAAAGCACAGTGGGAATCACACAAGACTCTATGACGATCTTGGGTCAACGGACTACTCTGTACCATTGTCACCGGAGAACTGCCATCTGACGTGAGGTATAATACCATCTGGGAGTTCTCGGCGTGTCCGTCCAGTGTACCCAGTCTATACTGAGAACCCGTAAACCATCCTTGATGTCAAACACCGATGGATATGGGATCACCCATCGCCCATCATATGGGTCAAGATGCGTATACGCTAGTCTACTTGGTGTATCGATGCCCTATCTCGATACACCCTCGACTAGGAACAGTTATAAGATGTACTCATCGACTACCGTAGCCCCACTAGTATGATCTCATCATAGTCCCAGTAGTGGAGTACATTTCCTAAGGGCTTTATCAACATGTAACATAAAGACAATCAGAGTACATGTTAAGATAAAGAGTAACCAGATAGCGTACTATCATGTCGAGCAAGAAAGTCCTCCCTATATATGTCCAAGCATCCATTACAATATACATCATATGTACAGTAATGGCCTCTAGGGCATACATATAACTAACAATCTCCCACTTGCACTAGGGCCATCTGTTGTGGTATCGCATACCCAACAATTAGCTGCGGTTGAAGTATCTCATACTCAACCATCCCGTAAGAGTCTCTACAGGGAAAAAGGCCTTTGTGAGTGGATATGCGCTGTTGTCCTCTGTGTCTACTCTCCTAACCTCGATCTCCCTAGAGATCAACCATCTCCATGATCAGGTGATACTGCTTAAGAATTATATCTGGATTTCTGATGGGACCGTGGTTCCTTGGCATAAGCCACAACTCCATTGTCACACAATGGTAGGAACGAAGTTCATCTTATGAACTTATATATATCCAGACTGCCTCTTTGGTAGCATCCTTGGTAACGATGTATCTTGCATTTAATCGTCTAGTATGTCACAGTATCTAGCTTGGAACTCTTCCAACATACCGTCCCTCCACTGAGGGTAAAGACAATGCCTGCGACTGACATTCAGTCGTCCTTATCACCCTGGAACCTTTCCAGTGATTCTCCTCAGGATCAATTGATACCATCTCACTACATCTAGTGAGTATCCTAACATCCAATTAGATCTATCTCATAGATCCAAAACCCAGGATTTAGGAGGTATCACTTTGATCCTATATGGAGAATCCTTGTGATAAGCGGAGATTGACCGAGCGTAGCATAGGAAACTCCTTCCCTATCAAGAGTATGTCATCCACGTACTCTATGAGGATCACCACCATACTCCCTACTACCTTTTTGTATATACAAGGTTCATCTACCATTTTGATGAAGTCAAACTCTTTGACTACCACATCAAAACAGACGTTCCAACTCCGCGATGCCTGCTTTATCGCATAAAACATCTTGCACACGTTTCCGTTGCTCCCACTGTCTACGAAGCCCTCTGGCTGTGTACTTACAGACGCTCTCTTCTAAAACATCATTTAGAAAAGCAGTCATGACACCCAACCGCCAGATATCGTAGTCATGGTATGTAGCCGTGGCAAGTAGGATCTGGATGGACTTAAGCATAGTTTTGAAAGTCTCAACTTTTCCATGTACACCTAGTAATCTTCTCAAGATATACTTGCTCCAGATAGGGATATAACCCTTCAGATAGAGCAACCAAAGTCCATACTTTGTTGGTGTATAAGGATTCCATCTCAGATCGATAAGCATCCAGCCATTCTTACAGTGTCTCACTCCTGATGGCCAGCTCGAAACTAGTTGGGTCATCATCTCATGATGCAATCCTCGCTCCCACTGTCATAGAGAAAACCGAAGTATCTCTCAGGTGGGTGAGGAACCCTACTAGATCGGCGGAGAGGCTGAGGTTCGTTGGAAACTATTGAATCCTTTGGTTCTACCAAATCATCAGCTGCAGTTTGTTTAGCTGGAACATTTCCAGTTCTACATAACAGACCTTGCCTCGAGCTTGTCCGGATTTTGCTTTTAGAAATAGGCCGGACAACCCCAAATCTTAACAAACTTAAGATATGGGCTCTTCCCTTTCCATATCACATATGAAGTGGTAGGCAACTGATTTGATTTGAACCCTATTCAATAGGTATGCAGCTTCTCAAGTGCATAACTCCCAAAAGGAAATAGGAAACTCAGTAGTACTTATCATAGAGCATACCATATTAAATAGGGTGCTATTGCTCTGCCCCGATATACCATCGTGCTATGGAGTATACGGAGGAGTAATGCTGAGAGAGAATCTCATTCTCCTTTAGAATAGTCCAGGAATTCCGTGCTCAAGTATTCTCCTCCTTGATCTCATCAAAGGAAATAATACTTATACCCGTATTTTGGTTCCCTACTTCTAACTTATATTCTGTGAATATCTCAAAAGCTTTAGACTTGTGTTTCAACAGGAACATATGTCTGAATCTTGAGAGATCATCAGAGAATGTAATGAAGTACATAGAACTGGTCTTGGCATGTGTAGACAGGGGACCTTCATACATCAGCATGTATCAATCCCAAGAGTTCACTAACTCTTTCTCTGTTTCCAAAAAACAGAGCTGTGGTCATCTTATCTTTGTGACATGACCAGCAAGTTTCACAAGATGTAAATTCAAACTAATTCAAATATGCATCTTAATGTAACTTCAGCTAGTCGGGCCGCATTGATATGACCTAGTCTACAATACCTCAAGAAGGATTCGTTCATTTCTGAACTCTTCCTCTCGTGTGTGTTCTGTATACTAAGAACTGTAGTTTGATTTAGAACGTCTATGCTTTTAGATAACGTGCCTGAACCGATCAACTCTTGATATAGGAAATGTTCAAAACATTATCCAACAATACAAAATTATATCCTTCTTTACTAATAAAGAGACTGATATGATGTTGTATATCAGGTTCGGTATCTAATAACATTTGTTCAGAATCAATGTATTCTGGTAATACAGGGTGATAGTGACCAACAGACTTGGCTGCAACACTTGCACCGTTTCTATCTCATGAAACTTATCACCCGTTCTCAGTTCTCTACCTTTCTGTAGCCCATGTAACAGATTACATATGCGGGATCCTAATCCGGTATCACATACCCAGGACGTAAAGGATACTGAGAAACAGTTCTCTATAATGAACACACCCGAAGATGATGCATCAACATGCACTTGCTTCGTTTGGGCGGCACGGGAAATCTGGTATTCCCCAATTTCCTGCTCTGTCTTATAACAATTATAAGTTGGAGCGGGACCAACGTTCCCCAGCTCAGTATAACAAGCGGGTTCGGTCAATATATCCGTATTATTATCTTGATTAAGGCGTGATATGGTCGCTACATGGAGAGAGAGTGAAGAAAACACTCAGCGTATGCTCTTGCAAGATTAGATTGGTTATTTAATATATCTAATCAGGATGTCTCCCACTGTTTTTGTCTAATCTTCCTTCAAACCCTAAAAGGAAAGATTAGCCGGGATTAATTACACGCTACAAGTTCGCCAATCTTTCAGCCAGGCCAGTGTCGGTACTTTGAGGGAGGTCCCCCGTGCTTTCGCACGAACCTAATTAATGTAAACCTCGTTTTCCCATAGGCGTAACCCCGTTAACACCTTTCTAGACACCTACTTGATCGGCTAATTGTAATGTGTAAAACTCTCCCAGGAGTAACTCTTACTCGCAGCGGGTATCGGGATCCAACTATCTCATAGAAGGTATGCAATCTCATTGCAAATTTCAACACTTGAAATTCCCAATAATATTTTGCCCCAAGCGATCTATGACCTTGACTGAGTCAACAAACCATAGACCGCAAGTAAAGTTCAACCCGTCATTTCCTGATTGAATTAAACCCACCCGCACGACCCTTGACTAAGTCAACAAGGCCGCACGACTACCATAATCCAATCGCATCATATGCTTTGCAGATAAGCAGTAATCAGCTACCGCACACTACGCCTTGACTGAGTCAACAAACGCGGCACGAATACTAACTATTACTTATCTAAAATGACGGAGGGCTACGACAGGTTTTTAAGAAAACCCTTTGCGTAATGAACTTTATATCGTTGTAGAATCGAGTGATTTTAAATGGAGTGCTTTTGAAGCTTTTCTAGTTCTGCTAAAGGGGTCACTCCCGGTGAAGGGATCGTCGGCCCTTTCCTCATCGAATAAGGTGCAGGATATTTCACAAATATCACTATGCAAAGCAAGAACTATAGAAGCAATCAAAAGACAAACCGAGTTTGTAGCATCTGCTAGTTTCACTAAAGAGGTCACTCCCGGTGAAGGGATCTCGGCTCTTTCCTTATCGAATAAGGTGCTGAATGTTCTACAAGGAACACCGCTATGCAAAGCAAGAACTAGAGCTACCAGTTTTTAAACAAGTTTCTACAACATCTTAGGTTTCTTTTATTTCATTAATCTCATTAATGAAGTCCCATTTTATTATACTTCACAAGCATCTCTTTTGAAACGATATCTGCAATATAACATATATCTCATATATATAATATAAACATTCATCTCAGGCAGTAATATGATCTCATCACAGAACATTGCAGCAGAAGAACATATATGAAATATTGGATATACTAGGACGTCCGTGTTTTAATACGAGCCTGTATAAAACACGGATTCCACGGTCGTGATGAATAGCCAAACCCACATCCCTAGACCCCTACGAGAGCGGCAAGCAACACTGCCAATTCTAGGGTTAGGAGACCCGGTCTCGACTCCTCGAGATGGTCTCCCACTGGACCATAGAACCCGGTTACTTGTGCTCCCCGCCTTGGGTCTACCTAATGCGGAAAAGTAAATAATATACAATGGTGACATCATCCTCAGCCCGGAAGTGCCCCAATAAAAGAATATTACATACAAATGAATTTTACATGAATGAAAAAGAAAAAAAACTCTCATCTCACATAAAACCCCCGGCTATTCAGAACACGACGATCCAATATAACATATCACAGCAACACATAATATCTCATATCATCAACGTAAGCAAGTATGCGTATCCCGATTGTCGTTGATGTATAGCAACGAAGCCGGCGATACACCACATACTACACTTACGGTCATAAAAAAGAATGTGTAAAACTACAACAGTTGGAATCCGCAACCTCTTTAGACATCGCATGCCTAACCAAATGAATTCCTTAGACATCGCATGCCTAACAATTATAAACCCCGCATTTTAGTCTCATTATCGAAAACTCTTTTCAATATCAAGTCAGGCAATTCAACAAGATTCCCGACATCCTGATCGAATGCTCGTCACAAACTTTAGTAGACGGCCGCACCCCCGGATGCCGTCGACGAAATGCACTAAGGCGGAACACCGCTGCCGCGAGCACCCAGACGAATGCTCTTGACGACGGGGTTCTCCTACAGTCACTTGGTCGGGGCTATGGGGCATGGCTGTCTATTAAGTTTACCCGGCGAGTATCCGCGTACGCTACGTGATTGCAACGGACTTTTGATCGCATAAAAATTCCGTGGCAACAGATCATTTGAGACTAAACTGCTATGTTTATAACATCCAAATTATTTATCTCGTAACTACTTGTGGATTCCAAATATTGTATCACATTCCAGATAAATAGACAGTGTTAAACATTCCGATCGAATAATCAAACACCCAAGTTTTCCCCAATATATCTCAACACTTGAAATCAGTTTAAAAACACCCATCACATGTCACAGTACCAATGGTCCAGCCGTAAAAGGGTCAAGCCAACGCCTCACATGTGGCACGCCGTACTGCCCCAAACCCTAAGGTTTATAGGCAGTTCAAGACGGTCACATAATCGAGTTAAGGTTTGTTGTCTTCTAGAGGGTCCACCATGTTACTTGCACGACTTAGAATGTTTCTAAACTCGAGAAAAATCCAACTTTTGAAAAAATTTCCGACAGGGGAAAAAGTGAGTTATTGATATCCGGTCGAACTCTTTAACAGTTTCTAAAAATTACGCGGAAAAATTAAACGAAGTTAAATTATCCGATCGAATCAACAAGTCCCCAATACAACCCTAAAAAACTCAAAACTTGAGTGGAATTAAAAAATTCCCAGAAAAATTGCCAAGAAAGGACCTAAAAATAAATATTTTAAATTCCAGGGACTAAGTCCAAATTTTGGCCGCGGAACCGCCGCCAAACCCTTGGTTTGGCCGCGGTTCCGCGGTCAAATAATTGACTTAGTGGACCGTACTTCACAGTAATTCTTAGTTTTTCCTGCTTGTTTTTCTGAGCATTTTTAATTCATAAACAATCACATTTTTGGAAAATGTACAGAGAGGGGTTAATATCGGGTATTCGGAGTTCGATCGGACTTTAAACTTCGCCTAGATTTCGCATAAAGCTCTAGCTTGTCTCTGATACTACTGTAGGGTTGCTAGGCACACGCACAAGGGTCTACAAGGCATCAACAATGCCCGATTAAAAAATTAGCAGTGCCGAACAACCCGATACAAGATTTTTAAACTAGAGATTAGGCGAAAACAAGCATGTTAAACTCTTTAACACTAAGTGAGAGGGATTACAACCTTTGTAGATCTGGTCCTTCACTTCTTAAGCTCCGTGTTGAGGTCCCTTCGCTGCGATCATCGTGTTCTGGACTCTCGAGAGGCTTCATGAAGAGAAAGATGCAGACTTGCTTCCGATCTTCGATAACATAGATAATCTACCTTGAAGTTTCGTTAACAGAAGCTATCACTCATGAAATGATGTAAACACCCTCATCTAAATGGCAAGGATAGATGAGGATGATGAAGTAGGATTTTTGCTCTCATTTATAATCTTTTTTTCACTCACTTTCATCATAAAAGCAAAACTAGAAAGCTTTTTCAAGAATGAACTCAAGGAAGAAGAAGAAGGGAATCCTTTTGTGATGAATAATGAATGGATTAATATGATGAATAATGCAACCATGGTTGACTAAACCATTGTAGAGAATTAACCAAGGGCTAGGGTTTGGGTTGGGTTAAGTATGAGTCATAGATAAAAATCAACACAAATATCTTTATCATGACAAAAAAAAAAGCTTCTAGAATCAACTAGAAGTCTTAACCCTAATCAAACCCTAATCATGTTTAAACTCCACTAAACATGTTGCATTAGTTATCATATCATGTTACAATATTATATATCACATATATAATATTTATCGTAACAAAATAAAATAATACATTTAACATATATCGCATATATATCACTGTATTACCCGAGTGAGAAAAAGAATCTTTTAGTGATCAAATATTAGTTAATGTAGTTTAATATATCATATATATTATTATACATTAAATTATCGAATCAACACTTGATCCAACAATCCGGCTATATCGCATATAACCGACTAATACGATGACCCGACTATATTACATATACCCGGCCGATATCTCATATCGCGAGAATCCAATACGGTATCACATACCGCATTATCCTCGGTCCCGCACATATCACATATGTGCTCCTACTCCGTTTTTCCTGAGCCAAGAAACCTCTGTGTAGGACTCTAAAGAATCGTCAATAAGCCGGCAGTAGGTGATGATCATATCAAACACCCACAAGCTGCAAGCGGTCAGCTAAACGTAACAGCCACCCAGGTATTGAGCGCTCAGAAGATCAACAAGTAAGCCTGTACATTCTCCTGTGAATCCAAACAGTAACACTCCCGTACAGTCCGGTCTCGTCGTCTGATATGTCGTATATCTCGCCTAGGGGTGGTAAACGTCAGACCCCAATAGCTCGATAAGTCGTGTCGATATGAGGTCTATAACAGTTCGAGAAACTACTGATAACACTTACCAGTAAATCTCAGCAACCCTGGCCAGGGATTTTCGGTTATAGCCAATCGAACACAGCACAACATCAACTCCCTATACCGGGAGAGATGAATCCCCTCCTATCGCTCATTGCCTCCATGTGATTCGGGACTGTACCCAAAAGCCATCTTTTTGCACGCCCTCTTGGATGTGGTATGATGGAAATCAAAGCACAGTGGGAATCACACAAGACTCTATGACGATCTCGGGTCAACAGACTACTCTGTACCAGTGTCACCGGAGAACTGCCATCTGACGTGAGGTATAATACCATCTGGGAGTTCTCGGCGAGCCTGTCCAGTGTACCCAGTCTACACTGAGCACCCGTACACCATCCTTGATGTCAAACACCGATGTATATAGGATCACCCACGCCCATCATATGGGTCAAGATGTGTATACACTAGTCTACTCTGGTGTATCGATGCCCTGTCTCGATACACCCTCGACTAGGAACAGTTATAGGATGTACTCATCGACTACCGTGGCCCCACTAGTATGATCTCATCATAGTCCCAGTAGTGGAGTATATTTCCTAAGGGCTTTATCAACATGTAACATAGAGACAATCAGAGTACATGTTAAGATAAAGAGTAACCAGATAGCGTACTATCATGTCGAGCAAGAAAGTCCTCCCTATATATGTCCAAGCATCCATTACAATATACATCATATGTACAGTAATGGCCTCTAGGGCATACATATAACTAACAATAATCGTGAACTCCATCAACATGAGGGCCCCTTTAGCAAGTCTCCCGGTCAGCATATCTTTGGACAAGAGATACTTGAGAGGGTAAACCTTTGATATTGGATGGAGTTCATGCGCGAGGGCATAATGTCTGAACTTTGTGACGGCAAAGATCAATACCAGGCAATACTTTTCGATGGGAGAGTAATTACTTTCTGCAACCAACAGGACTCGGCTTAGATAGTATAGAGCCCTCTCCTTTCCTTGGTCATTCTCTTGTGCCCAAAGTGCGTCTAGAGAACCATCAAGAGTAGTTGTATAAAGGATGAGGTGCTTTGCCTTAACCGAAGCGACCAAGACTGATGGATTCCGCAAATATTGTTTGATCTCCTCCAGCGCTTGTTGACATTTTTGGTACCATATGAATAAGGTTCCTTTCTTCATCAAATGGCTATACGGACGGCACTTCTCAGAGAGGTTGGCGATGAACCGTCGGATATAAGTGAGATTTCCTTGGAGAGACCGCAGTTGTTTGAGATTTCTCGGATGGGGCATCTTATAATTTCCCTGATCTTGGAAGGATCGATTTTGATCTCTCGGTGGCGGATTATAAAACCCAGAAAATTTCCTAATGAGACACCGAAGGCGCATTTCAATAGATTCATCTTCGGGTTGAATTTTCGAAGGCGCTTGAAGACTGTCCTTAGATGCTTCAAGTGTCCTTCATACAACATGCTCTTGATTACAAGATCGTCAACGTAGCATTCAACAATGTCATGTATCATGTCATCGAATATCTTAGTCATTGCTCTTTGATATGTCGCCCCAGCATTCTTTAGTCCGAAAGGCATGGCTTTATAACAGTATATGCCCAACGATGTGTGGAAGGCCATATGCTTTTGATCTTCGGGGTCCATCTTTATCTGATTGTATTCTGACGATCCGTCCATGAAGGAGAAGACCTCATGGGTAGAGGTATTGTCGATCATCAGTTCAATAATTGGTACGGGGAAGTCATCTTTCGAACATGCTTTATTGAGGTCTCGAAATTCCACGCAGATCCGGACGGTCCAGTTCTTCTTCATCATGGGGATAATGTTGGCTATCCAGTCAGGGTATTGGACTTCCTGGATGAAACCGAAATCTATAAGTTTCTTGACTTCGGCATTGATACTCATCTCAAGTTCAAGCCACGTCCTTCTTTGAGCTTGCTTAACCGACTTTATTTCCGGCATTATGGCCAATTTCTGAACTTCTACCTTTGGATCGAGACCTAGCATCTCAAATTAATTCTACACGAAGCAGTCTTTGTACTCAATGAGTACTTATTTTAGACCAGCTACTTGTTCATCTGATAGCAGCTCACTAACAAACGTGGGTCGAGGATCTTCTTCGGTTCTCAAGTTTATCTTTTTCAATTCGTCAGCAGTCGTATGGATCCCGTCTTCCAGCTCCTTTGGTGCTTGTGGCAGCTCCGAAATTTCTTCTTCCTCATTGGTGAAGCAATCGAGGCACTGTAGTGTATCTTCATCCTCCTTTTCATTAAGGGGTCTTATCATGTGACAAGTGTGGGTGAGCTTCCGTACTTTGGGTTGGTTACACTCTGACTTGGCGGGATTCTCTCGCATTGGCTCATGCTTTTGCGGATGTTCCATTTTCCAGCTATCATTCAGCGTGAACTTGCCTTGGCTGTATTAGTCTTCCATCCAAATTTTGAATGATTGGATGACCAATGACTCGATGAGGCCACTTTCACTTGAACAGCATTAACACTTGGTGCCTTATGGTGAGATTAAATATTTTTCTCGGAGGAAAGGAATATCCCCGACCCATCATCTTTTCAAGAGGTATGGCCGAGCGACCTTGCGGCTTGGATGTGGACGTCATCCTATCTTCAATGCGGCCACCATGTCTTTCTTTAGTTTTAAAGGAATGTATAGGCAGTTGTTGAGGATGAGGATCATGGCTCGTCTCTCCCATAGATTGCCTGCTTGGGTGCGATCTTTCGGCTATTTCATACAAAGCTGTCTGACCTATTTGATAAGCTTCTCTCATCAGCTTCTCAGTTAGGTCTTCTGTTGGCAGAGTCATAATATTTTGTAGAACTTCATTATATCGCCTGCTCGGGGTAATTTCATGACCTTTTCGTATAGGGCTACCAGCGACTCAAGCGGAAGTTCACTTGATCCGAATGGAGCACTTTGCGAGATTTCTCGACCTTACTTGGCTGAGTTGTTTACCATCCATACATCGTCCTTTTTGTTTAAAACATAGAAACCGTGAGCTCGCTTCTTTTTCTTCGATCGAACATAGCCCAAACCAGTAGTATCGAACTTCCCGCGGAACGCTGGTTGGCGGTTCCCTGGCACTTCCTAGATCTTCTTGAAATACTAGGCTTGATGGGCAATCTGCTCGAATGGTATACCCTGCTGATGAAAGAGTTTCTTTAAGCTCTTTGTATAGTATCTCGGCATGGATATGGGTTGTAACCTATCAAGATTTGGCTCGAGTCCATGCTAAATCTCTTTCTCCACCTTGATCTCTTTTGATTTATAAAAGAGAATCGTCTTTTCTCTTTTATGCATGGGAGGCACATGGAAGGTTATTAACTTTTGCACGATGTCGGTGTTAACTGCATCGAGCTCTTTGTAGTGATGCGGTGGATCCATTGTAATATGCAGTGCTCGATCATCTTCATCGGGGACCTTCACCCATGGATGAATGGAGAAAACCGGATCAGTTTCTTTCTTCAAGTTGCTGCCGAAGATGGGGACGAGATTGGTTTATCTGCTTCCTTTGGAATTTGACCTGTGAGTACTATTTCTTCCTCGAAGTCGCTTCCAAAGACAGGGATGACCTCCGATTGAACTTGTTTGTCCTTGGGCTTGTCGCACTTCTACGTATCTTCATAGTCCAACAAGAAGTACTTCGTATCTTCATATTTCCATACTAACGGGTTGAGCTATCCTGTAATGGTGTGCTCCTGGCTATCCTTGAAATACTTCATATACTGATGTTGTGTAGAAGGGATGACACCATACTGGTGTAGCCAAGGTCTACCCAGCAAAGCTTTATAGCAGGTCTTGCCATCAATGATGTGAAATTTGATGCCTGTGACAAATTATCCAAAGCGGAGTGTCAACACTATGGACCCCCACATCCTTGAAGACTGGGAGTCAAATATGGAGATAGTGATTTTCTCTCGGCCAAGGTATCGTACATCCATGGACAGCTGCTTAAGCACCTCAACGTTCAACAGGTTGACCGAAGAGCCATTGTCGACGAGGATTTTGTTTATCCTCTGATCATCGCAGTACCCGATGATGTAGAATGGTCGATTGTTCTCGAATGTCCCTACAAGAAGATCTTCTTCATTGAAGGAGATATCGGCCGTGTATACCTCCGCCACCTTATCTTTCATCGCTTCCTTTGCAAAGTGTTCTTGGAAAAGGTCCGATTTTTCGAGGGCTTTAATTAAAGACTCTCGCGGTTCTTTTAACAAGAGCAGAGCATCCAATATGCTCAGGTGCGAGAGTAACTTCTTCAGATGAACTAACACATTGTAGTACACCTTATTTTTCTAGTGGATATCTTTGGCGGCGAGTTCTTTGGCCACGTCTTCATCAAGGGTGATGTCTTCGGGCATTTTCCCTTTACCATTATCTTGATTATTAGGAATATTATTTGTGGGCCCAAGGTTTTTCTCGAGGAGAGTGCGATTCCGCCGACAGATGTTGCTGCAGTCCTCGGTCTTCTCTTCATCTCCTGATGAGAAGCTTATATAGGGGAGATCAACCGGAGGTTCATCTTCTGATTCACTTCTGAACGTTGATACTACCGAACTTCCTCCTTCTGAAGTCTGAGCCTTGATCATATAACACTCATAGTGATCATCCTTACTTGGCCATTTTCCTTGGGACTATCATATAGGGGCGGGTAAGCCTTGGCCATCTGCTTCTCTCTTTTAAGATGCATGTCATAGAGAACATATTTTCACCACCATTTTCCGAACGATTTGCACTCGTCGATAGGATGGAAGACCCTCCAGTGGTAGAGGCGATATTTTAGATGCTCTTATCCACCTTTGACGTCTACTACCCTTGGGGAATACATCTTTAAAGGCGGAATCTTCATCTCTTTGGATAAGGCCTTGACGAAATGTTTTTCGGCCTTGTCTTTCTTCAGCAGTATCTTCTGTTTTGGTTGCATATTTGACTTTGGTTGGGGAGCTACATAACTCGCATTCCGCTGCTTCCCTTTTTAGGCATTGCTGTCTGGTTTTTTCATAAATAGCCAGCTCACGCCTTTGATTTTCTTTGCTCCTTTGGAAGGCTACCCTTAGGAGCTTCTCATCTGGGTCCTGTTGTGGAGAACTCGGAGCTTCAGGCATTGATTCTGCCCCCTGCTCGTCTAAATCACTTTCGGACACGGGTGGAGCCTTATCATCATAGATGGAGGAGTGAGAAACTATGCGACAGCTTTCCGCCTTCTGTCTCTCCCTCTGAGTCGTCGTCGTCATCCTCTTTATTATTTTCTAGGATGTTTTTAATAAACTCCTCAAGAGTGACAGGAGAGAGCGCTTTCTGATAGTATTCATCTAGTGCATCAATGTATTTTTGGATGTCCATATTACTGTCGAAATTCTCGGCTGGCTGTATAAGCTTCTTCGCTTTCTTTTGGTTTTTCTTCTTGAAAGACTTCTTGACTTCGGGATTTTTCCCTTTATCGATAGCCTTCGGAGTAGGACGCGGCTTCAACATCCCTAGTATGATCTCTGGTTCAAACGGGCTTTTCCACCTGATCGCGGGGCATGCTTGGAGATCTTTCAGCATTCTTTCATTTTTGGGAGACAACATTACCTCCCATAGGATTTCTTCAACGAGCGAGCAGGATGTCCCCTGCGTGTTGGTCTCCCTTTAGTAATATGCTTCTGAAGAGGGTCCGCCTTCCATTTATCGGAGAGCATGAACTTGCCGTGTTTATACTAGTTCTTAACCTAGTACTTAAAGACGTAACAATCATCAATTGGATGATTTAACACCCGATGATATGGGCAATAAGTTAGAATGTTGACGTCATGGGGTTGGGCCTGACTCCGTGACTCGGGCAAAATCAGGAAGCCATTCTTCATTGCGAGGTCAAATTATTTCCTTGTTTTATCATAAGGGGAGGAGTTGTCACGTCCCGAAAGTACGGAACATGACCGGCACTTAAACTACGAAACGTCTCGAGGCGTACGTAATCTAAGTAAACCGAAAACCCAGAAATCCAAACCAAGAAAAGAAGTAGAGTGAAGGAAAACCAATTTAAAACAAGTAGTTTTAATAGCATAAGCAGAATTATGCGGTTTTTAAGAACATCAAAATTTACTGAAAATTTCTGCAGAGTCTCCTTTGTAAATACTGGCCCCAAACGGGATACAACATGAATAGTGTACGAAATCAATAAAAAGGCATCCCCAAGCGGGAGCTAGCTCTTCGTCAATCGACGGTCACAACCACACAAGCAATATAATATACAGCGCCGAAAGACGAGGATCAAAACTCAAAAGGAAACTCAAAACCACCAGAAATATAATGAGCGACTCTAAGGTCGAAAGAATAACCAACACTGGTCTCTATCTCAATAAATACATGTTTGGTTGATGGAATTTACTAGATACAACGGAATAATATTATACAAGGTAATATGATGGGTACGATACAAGAAAAACCCACCTACTAGCAAGTCACCCGAATGAAACTGAGCCCGCAAAGCCGTAATGAAACCTGTACGGCAAACCTGCAAGAAACTGGGGCACAATGGGGGTGAGTTGCCAACTCGTGAATAGAAAAATATCTACGCACAGAAATCGCATAAATAACGCAATCCTAGGTCAATGATCATAATATATCCTCAAAAATGTATATAACACGTAGCCTATAACAAGGCTAGGGTAAATATCTAACCCGAGTGTAATCTCATGTGCCCGTGTCAGTGCCTCAGGTAGCAATATATCATATGGATGATGTATGAATGCATAAAACAGAATGCATGTACTGAATAAAACTGGTTTCATAAATCAGTGAGATTTCTGTATTTTAAAAGAAATGAGGTACCATATATGAAATCAGCATAAAACAGTGCCCAGCATCGACACAAAACAAGTGTCCAAATACCTCGATATCTCTGTGTCACAATCTATGTACCTCAAGTCTCAATATCTAGGGCGCCGTCAGTCCAGACCGGCCCCTACCATCCATCTCAAGACCACGACGGTATCCTCCGGATATCCGACGCGTCGGGTAATATCACCGGTAGGTAGTGCTCCCCTGCCAGGCTCACATCGTCATCATCACGCGCTTCTTGCCCCGGGGTACCTTACCGGGTCCACCATGTACCCGAAACGGTTCTTCCGTCTCCTCGAATCGGGTCTCGAAATCCATCAGCAAACTCATGGTGGACGACTCATACATCATGGGAAAACCGCACTTTTTATTTTAAAAGAGGAAAAAGGTTTATTTATGTTTTTGCGGTTTTCCTCCAAATCCAGAAAATCTCATGGAAATCCGAATCCAAAACCTCAATAACACGTAAAATGGTGAATATATGCATGAAAATCCATGAATGCGGCATAACAATGAATAACAGTATGCATGAAGTAGCAGGTAATAACTACAATGTCTAAACTAACATATAAGGCAAGTACACTAATATCATGTCTAACTATTAGCTAACAGGCTATGTCAAGCAATAATATTTTCTAAGGTGTACGTGACATGGCAATTACCGATGAAGATGTGTGTGAGCCGGCAAATAAGTGTACGTGGTACATACGCATCATCGGTAATGGTGCTGGTGTCCTAACAACATGATATCAATAATGGAGTATGAAACATAAAATAAGCATGCGATGCGAAGCGGACCACAAAAGAAGAGCGGGAGCTGAAAACTAGACGCAACTATAACTAATCTGCATTAATCTAATATAAGTCCTACAAATGGTGCCTTTTGAAATAACACGAATCATGGGGTTTTGAAAATAGGGGCTACGGTGTTTTTATGAAAAGATAAGTCTTTTGAAATATCCGTAGGATCCCTTGGGCTGTCTTTTAAAATACCCACGATTTGTTAGTTTTTGAAATAGGTAGGAGTCTAATCTAATCTAACAACTACACTAAACTATACGGCTGAACTAACAAGCTGAACTACAGGTAAGGAAACCGCCTATCATCTGAGTCGATACATATACATACCTGTATATGTATAGTCGGTGATCCCGCCTCAATAATATCATATCCGATACCATATCTATAATCAGGCATCCCAAGTCAAGAGTGCGGATCAATCATCAATATAGCTCGTACGTAAATCCGTCGTACGGCATCCCAATCTGGGTACGGGTCAATATCACATTCATCATACTATTCACCTGGTATCCTCTTTATCAAATATAATGATCGGGGTACTGATCTACGTCTAGTACCATACTGATACCGCCTACGTATGCATGGACGTGTGTGAAACACTACGTCAAGGACCCGCTACAACGTCATGTCGTATCTCAAATACGAACCCTGCTATATCACCGATCTCACGGCCTCAAATCAAATCTCATCGACTCAGCTCAATCTTAAGTATCATCCTCAAATCCGTATGTGAACACATAGTCCCATACCCATGTGAACCCATAACTATAAGGAATCCCATGAGCACATATCAATAGGAATGTATGCAAGTATGTATATGTGTATGTGTAGTGCAACACTACCCTAGGGTTCGCAACACTAAAGTAATCCAACACACCAATATCCATCCTGAGCATCGTTATTAATCCCAAATAACATATAATAATTGTTGGTGTGTATACGCATCCGTATACACCACCACGGACTGCGGGGGTGCTATACGCCATCCACCCGACTTCTCCCCGTAGATATAAATCTACTCACCTGGTCCTCGCTAGCCGGTGCACGTCGCCACGGGCTTGCTTGTCGTCTCGAAGTCCACATGGGGGTACCTACATATCATAACGCACCATATCGCATTAAAACTAAATTCGAAATCGAAACGTCATACGAAAATCAAATCGGCACTCGTATCACGCATAGGTCCAAACCTATCGCCTACGCATGCAAGAATAGTCAAACCAACCCTCGATGTCGATGTACAAACGTCAAACCATCGAGAAAAATCCAATCACACTCATTTGCACAATTACAAGCACTAATTATAATATAAAATAGCTTACAATTCCCAAAAAACCCAATTTCACTTAAAAAGTCGTTTTTCCGAAAATCTAGCAAGCACAATTCGCCGTTTTTGTACAAAACATGATGTTTAAATGAATGTAGCGGCCAATATACTTATTAAATATCTTAAATAAGTCATAGAAATAATTTCCGGAATTTAATCTCATTAAATTCCAAAAACCCTAATATTCTAGTTTACAAAATACCCTTTTTAACAATTTCATAGCAAAAATGCACAAACTACAATTTAGGTTGGATTTCCATGAACTAAAGTGTTAAACTACACTTAATAAAGTTAATAATATGATAAAAACCCTAACCATATTTTTAATCTCATATTTCGAATTAAATCAAAAAAACTAGTTTGCAACAAAAATCTTAATTTGGACATTTTTCAAGTAACAACTTGTAATTAACAACTAGATTAGTTTTCTACAAAACTAAATATGTTAATCCACCTCACTAAACCATACACAATCAAACACAACTCATTTCCACAACAAACCCTAGCTAAAAATCTTTAATCATGCAATTAAACTCACATAACCCAAATTAACACTTAATTAACTTGGCTTTAAGAAATTAAGTAACAAACTAAGCAAAAAGTTTAGAATTATACCCAAAAACATTTGAAGATCCACAAGCATCCATGGCCCTCCAAAATGCTCTCTTTTCACAAGGATCCATGCTATACGGCCTAAGCTAAAATGGGTAGGAGTCGGATTTGGGTTTTGGGATTTTTTTGATGGATTTTGGGGCAATTTTTGATGAAGTTTTGAAGAGAAAAGAGAAGGGAAATGGGGGGGGCTGTTGATGCAGTAGGAGAGGGGAGGGCTGCTACAATTGGAGTGGGAGAGGAGAGAGAGGGAGGTAGAGAAAGTGGGGGAAGAAGTCAAAGTCAATTCAAGGTCAAAGGTCCACCTCATTTCTCCATTTTCTTTTCTTTTCTTTCATTTCTTTCCTTTGAAATTCAAGTGGGGAAAATAAATGGGGGCTGCTGAATTCTTCAAGGGGAGAAGTAAATGGGAGTGTGTGGATGTGGGTACGGGTGTGGGGTGATGAAAAATGATAAATATAATACCCCAAACATCCATTTACGCTAAAAAAAAGCCTTTTTTCTTCAATAATTTCTAAACCGTTTTGGCAAATGATTTCGTTCCAAAAACCACATGATAAAATTTTATTTAATGTTTTATGATGCACAAAATTTGTTTCAACTCATTCCAATTTGTAATTTTCGCTAATTAAATATATTAGTGACGGCTTAAATAATAATAAAATAATATTTTTTTCAGAAAATTTGAAATTTCACCAGCGGCTCAATAAACACCAAATAATAGCAATTACATAGCTAGAATATGTATATTTAATTTTTATAATAAGATATTTGTATTTTGACTTTTTACAGAAAACCCCCTTATTTTACCGATTTTTTTGAAATTTCACCGAAACGATTTTCAAAACGTTACAATCTTCCCCCCTTAAAGAAATTCGGTCCCCGAATTTAAATTCAAACTCCCCCAAATACTAAAACATCTAAGAAAACCCATCAAGTCGTCGGGGCTCCAAAATTGTAAATACTTAAAACAAATCGTAGCGCAGCGCATGCGCTTGAAAAATGAGCATATAACTCAAATCAAAACTCCGTCAAGCATCCCGCAATCATCGTAGTCATGGAGAGGACATCAATGCCAAATCCAAATCAAAACCAATATGACATAACTCGAAACTATACATGTAAATATCGAATCTGTATCTGTAAGTATCTGAAGGAAATGCATGCCAAATCTCTTTAAGTCGCTGTGCAACGCGTATAACACTGCACAGTAGCGGACGTCTATCATAAGAAAATAACTATATACATATATACCTTTGTTTGAAATGTACGTTCCGCCGTTTTGGAAACAATTTAGAAGGGTCTCCTTGTTTTAAACATTTCGTGTCATATCAGACACGTAGGTAAATACTGAGGCTATAGCTCGCTTTTTGGAAATCCCTTCAATAACTATCAATGCATGCAAAAATATATTCAGGTACTGTACTCTGACTAGTCCTGCTCAGTACGAAAACACATAGCAATATCATAAAAACGTACTGCTCTATACGAAATCAATCCCAAAATATGCACATGAATGCTACGTGCGTCTGGTGCGCACGGAAATCAAAATCCATGAATATGCCATACATGCGCACAGAAACAACATCTAAGTGCATCGGGTGTGCACGAAACATCTGTCGTCGGCAACATGTGTGCCTGACAGCAAAATCAGGTGCACCTGACATGCACGAAAAATTCTCAATTTAGTGCCTCTGGTGTGCACCAAAATCACCCTTCAAAACATGCGCCCAACATGCGCGAAAATCCAAATCAGGTGCATCCATCGTGCACGAAATCATGAAATCCAATATCAAGCGCTGAACGTGCGCAAAATCAATCAGGTGCACAAGGTGCACAAAACAAATATCGAGTATCACAATCGAAATCGAAGTCCAGTGCACACTGCAAGCATATAATAACTATACAGAGTGCAGGAACCAATTTGTGTGCATGCATACGCACAAAACCAACTCAACTGTTTAAAACCGTAAAATCACAAACATGTGAAACTAAAGCACGAAAACGATATCAAGTGCAATACTGTGCAAAGATCGTAAATCCTCAATCATCAAAATCAAATCATACGAATAAATCACCCAAACATCGAAATCAATAATGGCGGAACAGTACCGCTCAAGTGCATCCTCTAAGAATCTCGGGCCAACTGTCGCGGTCACTAGTGGGACGTCTCGTCGATGATCATGAACTCTGGCCTGCTGGTGTGCGTAACATGACCACTCCTGGGTCCAAGTCTTCTCCGTGGATTACCAATCTCACAATCCATCGGCTCATCGGCCCTGTCAAGGAAGCATATCACTGGCATCGGCCTCTGGCTCTCTGAATGCACGTGACACATCTGATCCTGGGTGCAAATATCATTGCATCAGTGGCCTGGAAGGAATCCTGCTCACGGTCTATTCCATGCCTCGTCTCTGCCAACTGTCCGGAAGTCGTTGTCCTTTCCTATATCTGCATCTTGCTCTGGAACGACTGCATACTCATCGCGACTCCTTCTGGAAGGTATATCCAAGTACAATGCCTCGGCATGCGCATCGCATCTCTGATGTCGGCGGAGGGGAACGTCATCATATCCAGGTATGTACGAACCTCTTACTCCACTTTTTCTCTAATGTCGACTGCTTCGGACTCGTCTCGTCGTGGCTGCATGGACTGAGCTCCAACGGCTATCCTCGTATCTGGAATCTCCCAAGAAATGCATCTCACCACCTAGCATCCGAATTAAGTCGAGCCATCCAATCGATTCGTCAAAATCTCATAATCCCCCAAGAGCTCAACATCTTGGGTACAGTTTAATAGTATCGAGTACATACCACAGCATCGGTGGTCCAGCCGTAGAAGGGCAAACCCAAGCCTCACTAATGGCGCCGCAGAACTGCCGCAAACCCTAAGGTTCAAAGGCTTTCACACGGTCATTAAGTCGAGTTAGGGTTTCATTCTTCTAGAGGGACCATAGAATTGCCTGCATGTCTTACCGACTACCTTAAACTTGGAATAATAGGTTTCTGACATTCGATCGTCTCTGTCGACTCCCAACGTCTCCGCGTGAAGTCGTCTCTAGCTGGAATCAATCTATCTGATGACCTCCATCGGGGTAGGCGAACGATCCACATGTCCTAGTCATTCATCCTCGATGACTAGCGACCTTCTATCATCTCTTAGTACAACTCGTTCTGCACTAACGCCAGCATCTGGGGCAATATCTCGTCGTTCGCAGCAATAACTGGCTCGCTCGTCTGCACGCTGAACAGTGCCTCAACCATCATGAATAAGCAACACACCAACGGTCATCAAAATCTGGCTGGCCTCTGCCAGTGGCCCAATCCTCTGATACTGATCGGCACGTCCGAGAAATCTCATAAAGGCGATCCGCCAAACGCTCGTGGTGCAAAAACACAATCAAAAGACACCTCTCTACAATCGGGTGTCGCCGGAATTTCGCCCTGGTCAGTCCTCATCAGTGACGAGCTCGTGATGACCGCAACTCTAGCCGTAGCTCTCCCTGCCCGTAATCGTGGCAGCAAAACCAAACTGGTAACGATGAGGCTAGATCAGGAAGGAATATAATACTGAACAAGGAAATGTACATCCTAAGGCTTCTTAAGTGGAGTAGCGTGACGTAAATATGCCGCGGAACATATCAACGGTACGTCACTCTACTTTAGTCACCTATTCCATCAACCAAGGGTCATCCTACGCTCCGAAGGTTAAAACCTAACGCTCTGATACCAACTTTGTCACGTCCCGAAAGTACGGAACATGACCGGCACTTAAACTACGAAACGTCTCGAGGCGTACGTAATCTAAGTAAACCGAAAACCCAGAAATCCAAACCAAGAAAAGAAGTAGAGTGAAGGAAAACCAATTTAAAACAATTAGTTTTAATAGCATAAGCAGAATTATGCGGTTTTTAAGAACATCAAAATTTACTGAAAATTTCGGCAGAGTCTCCTTTGTAAATACTGGCCCCAAACGGGATACAACATGAATAGTGTACGAAATCAATAAAAAGGCATCCCCAAGCGGGAGCTAGCTCTTCGTCAATCGACGGTCACAACCACACAAGCAATATAATATACAACGCCGAAAGGCGAGGATCAAAACTCAAAAGGAAACTCAAAACCACCAGAAATATAACGAGCGACTCTAAGGTCGAAAGAATAACCAACACTGGTCTCTATCTCAATAAATACATGTTTGGTTGATGGAATTTACTAGATACAACGGAATAATATTATACAAGGTAATATGATGGGTACGATACAAGAAAAACCCACCTACTAGCAAGTCACCCGAATAAAACTGAGCCCGCAAAGCCGTAATAAAACCTGTACGGCAAACCTGCAAGAAACTGGGGCACAACGGGGGTGAGTTGCCAACTCGTGAATAGAAAAATATCTACGCACAGAAATCGAATAAATAACGCAATCCTAGGTCAATGATCATAATATATCCTCAAAAATGTATATAACACGTAGCCTATAACAAGGCTAGGGTAAATATCTAACCCGAGTGTAATCTCATGTGCCCGTGTCAGTGCCTCAGGTAGCAATATATCATATGGATGATGTATGAATTCATAAAACAGAATGCATGTACTGAATAAAACTGGTTTCATAAATCAGTGAGATTTCTGTATTTTAAAAGAAATGAGGTACCATATATGAAATCAGCATAAAACAGTGCCCAGCATCGACACAAAACAAGTGTCCAAATACCTCGATATCTCTGTGTCACAATCTATATACCTCAAGTCTCAATATCTAGGGCGCCGTCAGTCCAGACCGGCCCCTACCATCCATCTCAAGACCACGACGGTATCCTCCGGATATCCGACGCGTCGGGTAATATCACCGGTAGGTAGTGCTCCCCTGCCAGGCTCACATCGTCATCATCACGCGCTTCTTGCCCCGGGGTACCTTACCGGGTCCACCATGTACCCGAAACGGTTCATCCGTCTCCTCGAATCGGGTCTCGAAATCCATCAGCAAACTCATAGTGGACGACTCATACATCATGGGAAAACCGCACTTTTTATTTTAAAAGAGGAAAAAGGTTTATTTATGTTTTTGCGGTTTTCCTCCAAATCCAGAAAATCTCATGAAAATCCGAATCCAAAACCTCAATAACACGTAAAATGGTGAATATATGCATGAAAATCCATGAATGCGGCATAACAATGAATAACAGTATGCATGAAGTAGCAGGTAATAACTACAATGTCTAAACTAACATATAAGGCAAGTACACTAATATCATGTCTAACTATTAGCTAACAGGCTATGTCAAGCAATAATATTTTCTAAGGTGTACGTGACATGGCAATTACCGATGAAGATGTGTGTGAGCCGGCAAATAAGTGTACGTGGTACATACGCATCATCGGTAATGGTGCTGGTGTCCTAACAGCATGATATCAATAATGGAGTATGAAACATAAAATAAGCATGCGATGCGAAGCGGACCACAAAAGAAGAGCGGGAGCTGAAAACTAGACGCAACTATAACTAATCTGCATTAATCTAATATAAGTCCTACAAATGGTGCCTTTTGAAATAACACGAATCATGGGGTTTTGAAAATAGGGGCTACGGTGTTTTTATGAAAAGATAAGTCTTTTGAAATATCCGTAGGATCCCTTGGGCTGTCTTTTAAAATACCCACGATTTGTTAGTTTTTGAAATAGGTAGGAGTCTAATCTAATCTAACAACTACACTAAACTATACGGCTGAACTAACAAGCTGAACTACAGGTAAGGAAACCGCCTATCATCTGAGTCGATACATATACATGCCTGTATATGTATAGTCGGTGATCCCGCCTCAATAATATCATATCCGATACCATATCTATAATCAGGCATCCCAAGTCAAGAGTGCGGATCAATCATCAATATAGCTCGTACGTAAATCCGTCGTACGGCATCCCAATCTGGGTACGGGTCAATATCACATTCATCATACTATTCACCTGGTATCCTCTTTATCAAATATAATGATCGGGGTACTGATCTACGTCTAGTACCATACTGATACCGCCTACGTATGCATGGACGTGTGTGAAACACTACGTCAAGGACCCGCTACAACGTCATGTCGTATCTCAAATACGAACCCTGCTATATCACCGATCTCACGGCCTCAAATCAAATCTCATCGACTCAGCTCAATCCTAAGTATCATCCTCAAATCCGTATGTGAACACATAGTCCCATACCCATGTGAACCCATAACTATAAGGAATCCCATGAGCACATATCAATAGGAATGTATGCAAGTATGTATATGTGTATGTGTAGTGCAACACTACCCTAGGGTTCGCAACACTAAAGTAATCCAACACACCAATATCCATCCTGAGCATCGTTATTAATCCCAAATAATATATAATAATTGTTGGTGTGTATACGCATCCGTATACACCACCACGGACTGCGGGGGTGCTATACGCCATCCACCCGACTTCTCCCCGTAGATATAAATCTACTCACCTGGTCCTCGCTAGCCGGTGCACGTCGCCACGGGCTTGCTTGTCGTCTCGAAGTCCACATGGGGGTACCTACATATCATAACGCACCATATCGCATTAAAACTAAATTCGAAATCGAAACGTCATACGAAAATCAAATCGGCACGCGTATCACGCATAGGTCCAAACCTATCGCCTACGCATGCAAGAATAGTCAAACCAACCCTCGATGTCGATGTACAAACGTCAAACCATCGAGAAAAATCCAATCACACTCATTTGCACAATTACAAGCACTAATTATAATATAAAATAGCTTACAATTCCCAAAAACCCCAATTTCACTTAAAAAGTCGTTTTTCCGAAAATCTAGCAAGCACAATTCGCCGTTTTTGTACAAAACATGATGTTTAAATGAATGTAGCGGCCAATATACTTATTAAATATCTTAAATAAGTCATAGAAATAATTTCCGGAATTTAATCTCATTAAATTCCAAAAACCCTAATATTCTAGTTTACAAAATACCCTTTTTAACAATTTCATAGCAAAAATGCACAAACTACAATTTAGGTTGGATTTCCATGAACTAAAGTGTTAAACTACACTTAATAAAGTTAATAATATGATAAAAACCCTAACCATATTTTTAATCTCATATTTCGAATTAAATCAAAAAAACTAGTTTGCAACAAAAATCTTAATTTGGACATTTTTCAAGTAACAACTTGTAATTAACAACTAGATTAGTTTTCTACAAAACTAAATATGTTAATCCACCTCACTAAACCATACACAATCAAACACAACTCATTTCCACAACAAACCCTAGCTTGAAATCTTTAATCATGCAATTAAACTCACATAACCCAAATTAACACTTAATTAACTTGGCTTTAAGAAATTAAGTAACAAACTAAGCAAAAAGTTTAGAATTATACCCAAAAACATTTGAAGATCCACAAGCATCCATGGCCCTCCAAAATGCTCTCTTTTCACAAGGATCCATGCTATACGGCCTAAGCTAAAATGGGTAGGAGTCGGATTTGGGTTTTGGGATTTTTTTGATGGATTTTGGGGCAATTTTTGATGAAGTTTTGAAGAGAAAAGAGAAGGGAAATGGGGGGGGCTGTTGATGCAGTAGGAGAGGGGAGGGCTGCTAGAATTGGAGTGGGAGAGGAGAGAGAGGGAGGTAGAGAAAGTGGGGGAAGAAGTCAAAGTCAATTCAAGGTCAAAGGTCCACCTCATTTCTCCATTTTCTTTTCTTTTCTTTCATTTCTTTCCTTTGAAATTCAAGTGGGGAAAATAAATGGGGGCTGCTGAATTCTTCAAGGGGAGAAGTAAATGGGAGTGTGTGGATGTGGGTACGGGTGTGGGGTGATGAAAAATGATAAATATAATACCCCAAACATCCATTTACGCTAAAAAAAAGCCTTTTTTCTTCAATAATTTCTAAACCGTTTTGGAAAATGATTTCGTTCCAAAAATCACATGATAAAATTTTATTTAATGTTTTATGATGCACAAAATTTGTTTCAACTCATTCCAATTTGTAATTTTCGCTAATTAAATATAGTAGTGACGGCTTAAATAATAATAAAATAATATTTTTTTCAGAAAATTTGAAATTTCACCAGCGGCTCAATAAACACCAAATAATAGAAATTACATAGCTAGAATATGTATATTTAATTTTTATAATAAGATATTTGTATTTTGACTTTTTACAGAAAACCCCCTTATTTTACCGATTTTTTTGAAATTTCACCGAAACGATTTTCAAAACGTTACAGGAGTATTCCCGTCCCATTCTTTCTTCAAGAGTGGGTCTCATGTGGTTGTTATTTTGATGACCAACCGCCTTAAGACCGCTCGGCTATTGTTGTGTGTTAGCGAAAAACGTTGCCTTATTCTTGCCCTTGAAGTTTCACGAATCTTCATTAGAAGAGGAAGATCCCCAGTTCATCGCATCCAGCCGGGCCAACTTGTCGATAAGTTCTTGGCAAGTCGTTTGGCTAAGAAGAGCCAGATATGGGAATACTTGCGCCTTCTTGTCGAGAGTTCTCACAAACATATTTATAGCCGAAGCTTCAGCGATCCTTTATTCGCATTTGGAGTAAAGGTTCCTCCATCTCATCGTGTATTAGACCCATTTCTCGTTTGATTTGGGCCTTTCGTTGACCAAGGCGGTCTCAGTAGTACGCTCGCTCGCACTGGCGAATCTCTACCAGAAGAGGAGTTCCATCTCGTCAAAGGTTTTGATCGAGTCATTAGGAATCTCTGAGTACCATTCGAATGCTACGTCCGCTAGACTGCTAACAAACTGTCGCAGGAGCAATATGTCGTTACTCCTAGTATTGCCGCATTTAGACCTGAACTAGGTGATATGTTGCTTCGGATTTCTGATTCTTTTATATATGGGGAACGTCGGAATTGTGCATCGTGGAAGGTATTGTATTTGATTGTAACCTGCCGGATAGGGTCGGCCAGTATTTGTCAACTTGCCGACGGATTCACTGGCTAAGTGAGCCTTAAACTGATGGGCGATGTATTCTTCCAGCCATGACTTGGAGATGAGTTCCACTTTCACCACTGATGAGGTTTGGAAGGGATTGGAGGTATCTCCTTTGTCTTTGACGATGACCACCGGTGATTCATCTGCTCGTGGTTTGGGATGAGCTATTATCCCGAGCATGCTTTGGAACAAATGGGCCATCTTGTCCATTCGGGCCTCCATTTCCGTAGCCTTTTTGTCCTTCATTTGGAGCATACGCTTCAGGTAGTTCGTATCAGACTCCCGCTCCGCCCTTTCCTCGGAAGAGCCGTCCAAACTTGCATCTGGCGAAGGACTCGTTATTTCAGCCGCCTGAGCCATCATCTCCTGCATCTTCTGTGGATTTTTTTGTTACATACTGTGTGATTTGTCTATGGGGATGGAAGTTTTACTTTCATCCTTGGAGTTCACCATATAGACAGTGTGAACTATCAATCCTCCAGTCTTGAAAAGTTTGGAGTGCGGGCCCTTGGAGTATGCCTCGGGCCTTTGCATTTTCTCTGACCTCTCTCTTTTGTGAGATGCCGGTTTTGGAGGAACCATCATTGCAGGAGCCTCCTTTGGTTGACAGGTAGAGAGTTTATCATAGCTCTTCAGCTTCTTAGATCGAGGAGAGTAATCTTTATTGATCACTGACCTATGCACCTCCTTCCAGACCTTATGAATGGTCGGAGAAAGTCTTTTTGCCGATCGAACCAATTTTGGCTAATCATTCCTCTCGGCCGAAGGTAGAGTTTTCTTCAATACAGGAGTTGGAGAATTGCGCTTCACCATGTTAGCGCCTCAAAGCTGTTCCCGGTTGGAACAGTAGCCTGCACCATTAGAGCTGGCGGGGTTAGCCCGGATGGAGAATTTCCCCCGGCCTACCTTACTCGGCGCCAGTATTGACGTCAAGCGTTTCTGGAGATAGGAGCCTCTTGAGCTTAGGGAACCTCTTGTATTTGCCCTCTGTATTGCTTCTAGGCCAAAATATCCTGCCCCTTGTGTTCTTTTGAAGCAGGGACATCTTGTCCCCCGCATGTCTTCGAGATTGGAGCATGAACTAGTTGCTGAAAGACTGATGTTTTTGGTTGGACCAGAGTATGAGTATAGCGTGCCAGCCTATTGAATACTGGCTAGGGCGGAGGTGAAGCACTCCTCAGTTCCTTAGGAGCAGCTGACGGCTTAAAGGACAATCTTTCGAAGACGGCTTTCTTCGAAATCATAGGCTTTCCAGGGGAGCCTATGGAGCTTGTTCCTAGTCTCTTGAAGACTAAGCCTTCAGGTTTATTAGCAGAGCCTGAAGTAGTATCTAGCCGATCAAAGACTGACTTCTTTTGAGTAGCCTCCCTTGGTGCTGGAATGCCGAGGGAGGGAGGCGGAAGCATTGTTCCTAGGAAAAGCCCATCCAATTGCTGGGCCACTTTAAGCCATAGGGATGCAAAGCTCCGGGACCATGGATTGCCCTGACTAGGTTATTCCAGCCAGAGTTGTGTTGACGCTAGCGTTGCTTCTGACGTTTCTGAACGAGGCCATTGATCTTCATAGGGAGGAGAACCGGCTTTAGTATCCCGAAAGCTAAGGGCAACCATAAACATAATATACCGTGATTGGTTAGCGAAACACAACACACGAAGTGTGGAGTGGAAAGAGAAAAAGGTCCCACCGGACTTGCCAAAATCCGTTTACCGCCGAAGACTGGACTGGGACATTGGAGACATCTAGCCTGAATTTGGGGGCAAATGCTATATGGAACATATCCATCCACACCTCCGAATATACCAAGTTGATATATGTCATCGTATATCGAAAGTTTGGATAGATGGGACCGTTTTAGCTGACTTATGAGATTCCCCCTCATTTGAGGGATTTTTTTTAATTGTGGGGACATTTTTCCCTGCAGACGCAACCCCTTGCAATTAATTACGCTATCGCAACGCGATAACAACTTTCACCTTCTTCAGTTGATCACTTCGTGTCGTGTTATGTTTGTTTATACGGGGTTGCACTTGGATTGTATATGGAGACTAATCTTGTTATGCCCGTAGGGCGCGGATTAGTCCGAACCGGTAAATCATATTTTGAGTGAACTTAGGCAATATCTGCCATCAGTTAAGAAGTTTAAGGATCGTTAATCTAGTCTTAGATTAAGATCGATTTAAAATACGTTTGAGGGCTGTTAATCTAGTCTTAAATTAAGAACAATTTAAAATATGTATTATCATAGTTGATTTTCCTTTGAAAATCAAAGAAGTTTGAAACTTCTGGGGATTAGTCTAATTTTAGACTAAATGTCAGACATTGTTTCCCAACAATGCTAAGTACTATACCACATTCTATTTTGGGCTTTAGATAATCCGACAATGCTAAACACTGGGCCCAAAAGCTTAAGCTTCATCATAAGTTCCGCTTCGGTGCTCACGTACTCTTCACGTGAGTAGTGCTAAGTACTAGTTCATATGGCGCTCATGTGAGTGTCACGTGAAGCATTATTTTCACGGTCACTCACGATCTCTTCATGTGAATAGTGCTAAGCACTGGTTCATCTGGCGCTCACGTGAGTGTCACATGAAGCACTATGTTCATGGTCGCTCACGTGCTCTTCATGTGAGTTGTGCTAAGCACTAGTTTATCTGGCGCTCATGTGAATGTCGCGTGAACCGTTGTTTCTTTATAAGGGCTTACGTGCTCTTCACGTAAGAATTTAACTCTCAGCGCTCACATGTCGTCCATGTGAGACTCTGTCCTTATGGCTTCTTTGGCCGCTCACGTGATTTTCACGTGAGACGCATGTTTCATGTTTCTCCCTTAGGCATTCACATTCCTTTCATGTAGGACTTCATTTTCTTTGTTTCATACTGTTCTCACGTGTCTTTCACATAATCCTTTCCATATTCATGCAGAAATTAACTCTGAAAATTAGAGTTAAACTCTAAAATCTACAGATCTTGCAAGAACTAAGTTCTTATTAGGATAAAACCCTATCATATTTTGAAGGAACTAAGTTCCTGGAATATCAATTCTGTCTTTTTGTTCCGTTCTTCCATGTTCTCTCTTTCTTTCATGCAGAGGGGTAAAGCATCATAGTTCTCCCCTGGATCTTCGATCCGAAAAACAAAATTTTTCCGATGAGAATTAAATTCTCATCCTTGGGAGATTGGTCTTGTGGATCTCAGATCCCAAGGAAGAACTAAGTTCTTTTTAAAGGGTTAAACTCTTATTTAATGCATCAGATAGGTAAGGAGGGAGATAATCTTATCTCTGGTTTTACCTAGTGTTTTGGCAAATGGATGATCTTCTTCGAGATGAGAATTAAATTCTTGGTTTTTTTGGATGCTTATGGGGAAATCTTTTCACTCGCAAAAGCTTGGGGGTATTCACTATATCGCAAAAGCTTATACAGGGGATTGTATCTATAAGACATGTGTTAGTTATGTATATGCCCTAGAGGCCATTATTGTACATATGATGTATATTATAGTGGATACTTGGATATATAGAGAGAGGACTTTCTTGCTCGATATGATAGTATGCTATCCGGTTGCTCTTTATCTTAACATGTTGACTTGTATTATGTTACCGTCTTACTCTCACATATTGATAAAGCCCTTAGGATGGGTACTTGACTACTAGGACTATGATACAAATCATACTGGTGGGGCCAGGGTAGCCCAAGTATATCCTATAACTGTTCCTAGTCGAGGGTGTATCAAGACAGGGCATCGATACTCCAGAGTAGACTAGCGTATACGCATCTTGACCCATATGATGGGCGATGGATGATCCCACATCCATTGGTGTTTGACATCAAAGATGGTATACGGGTGCTCAGTGGAGATTGGGTACACTGAATGGACTCGCCGAGAACTCCTAGATGGTATTATACCAATCGTCAGATAGCAGTTCTCTGGTGACACTGGTACAGGTTAGTCTGTAGACCCGAGATCGTCATAGAGTCTTGTGTGATTCCTACTGTACTTTGATTTCCACCTTACCATGTTCATGAGAACGTGCAAAACGGTGGCTTTTGGGTGCAGTCCTGAATCACATGGAGGCAATGAGCGATAGGAGGGGTTTCGTCTTAGGAGGTGATGTTGCGCTGTGCTCGATTGGATATAACTGGAAGTCCCTGGCCAGGGCTGATGTGGAGATCTACTGGTAAGTGTTATCAGTAGTTTCTCGACCCGTTATGAGCCTCACATCGACACGACTTATCGGTTAATGGGGTCTGACGTTTACCACCCCTAGACTCGATATGCGACATATTAGACGAAGAGATCGGACTGTACGATAGTGTTACTGATTGGATTCACAGGAGTGTGAGCAGGCTTGCTTGTTGATCTTCTGATCGCTCAATACCCGGGTGGCTGTTATGTTTAGCTGACCGCTTATGGCTTGTGGGTATTTGATATGATCGTCACCTACTGCCGGCGTATTGACGAGTCTTTAGAGTCCTACACAAAGGTTTCCAAGGCTCGGGCGAAACGGAGTAGGTGCACATATGTGATATGTGCGGGACCGAGAATAATGCGTGTATGTGATACCATATTCTATTCTCGCGATATGTGATATCGGCCGCGTATATGTGATATAGCCGGGTTATCGGATCAAGTGTTGATTCGATAAAATAATACATATTATATTAGTCGGTTATATGTAATATAGCCGGATTATTAAATCAAGTATTGATTTAATAATTTAATGTATAATTATATATTTGATATATTAAATTACATTAACTAATATATGCTCACTTAAGTATTTCATTTTCTCACTTTGGATACATTTAACATATATGTGATATATGTTTATTGTATTCTTTTCTTTTGTTACAAAATTATATATATATATGTGATATGTATAATTGTAACATGATAAGTTATACATGCAACTAGGGTTTATGAGATTCACACCATGGCTAGAGATTAGGGTTGGATTTTAATTATATTTTAGTTAAATCAAAATTGTGTGAATTATGCTAAGATATTTATCTTGTTGACTGAGTCCACCCTTCTTGATATTTACTAAGATATTTGTTAACCTAACCTTTAACACTAGCCCATGGTTTATTTTCTACATGAGTTAGCCATGACATATACTAACTCACCATGGTTGCATTTCTAACCCAAGCTCATTATTCTTTCATCACTTGTTCATCTTCTTCTTCCTCACAAAAGCTTGCTAGCTTTTTTTTATGTGATGAAATAAAGTGAGAAAAAGAAAACTAAAGAGAGTAAAATTCCTTCTTCATCATCCTCTTCTATACTGGCCATATTAGTGTGTTGGCTTCACTAATTTCATATTAGTGAAGAGATAGCTTGAGTTCGTGTTTCCTCGAAATAGATCATCTTGGATTTCGAAGACTACAAGTAAGCATGCACCCTACACCGTGTGGAGCTTCTCAAGAGTCCGGGAGTTCTTGGATCGCAGTGAAGGAACCACAACTTGGAGCTATAGAAGTTAAGGAGAGGACTGCAAAGGTTGTAATCCCTAATCACTTAGATGTAAAGTTGTTTACATTTCGATTCCGCATGATTCTTTAGTTAAAGATCTTGTTTAGGGTTGTTTAAGCATGGCAAAAATTTTAATTTGGCATGGATGATACCACCCGAAATCTTGTTGTTGTGCTTAGGAACCATACAGTGGTATCAGAGCCTAACTAGAGAATTAGACGAATTGTGAAGGATTACGAAACCGAAACAACTCCGAAACACCCGAATGTAAACCCTAGTTTCTGTCGAAATTTTCTGAGAGTCAAAAAATTATCTAAACAAGTGCAGAATGTTGTATGGGATATTACATGAACACATATGAAATTTGAGCCCATTTGGTCGGAATATGGCCGGCCACACTTGAAGAAAATCCGAGCTGCTTGGTTTTCTGGGGGAATTTTGGCCTCAAATTTTTAGTGTGTTCCAGGCTCTGGGGTTTAGTATTTCAAGTGTTGTTTGTTTTTGCTAAATTTGCATGTGATGTTATCTTTTTACAAAGGCAATTCGGAGTGTTTCGTGTTCGTAATTCTATTTTGTTTTCTGGTCATTTTAGACGGTGTTAAAAAGTTTGATCGGATATCAAATACCAACTTTAACCCTTTCCGGAAAATTTTCCAAGAGTTGGATTTTTTCATAGTTTAAAAAACATTCAAATATCGTGTAAGTGATGCGGTGGACTCTCTAGAAGAACGAAACCCTAACTCGATTCTGTGACCGTAAGAACCGCAGCTAAACCTTAGGGTTTGCGGTAGTTCCGCGGTGCCACAGGTGAGGCATTGGTTGACCCTTCTACGGCCGGTTCATTGGTATTGTGGCATGTACTGAGTATTTTTAAACTACACTCAAGTGTTGAGCTTTTGGGGAAATTTTGGGTGTTTGTGGATTCGATCGGAATGTTTAACGTCGTCTAGCTTTTTCTGGAATGTGATACAATATGTGGAATTCATATAGTTTGGCATGAAATCCGTAATATGTGATATTTCGGGTTTATGGTGTCTAAGGTGACAGTGGATTCCAAATGTTGTAATTTGACATTTTCTTTTCTGCGACCGTAAGTCTAATATGTGGTGTATCGCCGTTTTTGTTGCTATATGTCAACGACAATTGTGATACGTATATTTACTTACGTTGATGACATGTGATGTTATGTGTTGCTGTGATATGTTATATTAGATCGTCGTGTTTTGAATAGCCAAGGGTTTTATGTGAGATGAGAGTTTTTATTTTCATTCATGTAAAATTCATTGTATGTAATATTCTTTTATTGGGGCACTTCCGGGTTGAGGATGATGTCACCATTGTTGTATATTATTTACTTTTCCGCATTAGGATAGACCTAAGGAGGGGAGCACAGGTAACCGGGTTCTAGAGTCTAGTGGGAGACCAACTCGACGAATCGAGTCCGAGTCTCCTAACTCTAGAATTGGTGGGGTTGCTTGACGCTCTCGTAGGGGTCTAGGGATATGGTTTAGCTATTCATCGCGACCGTGGAATCCGTGTTTTATACAGTCTCAAAAGAAAACACGGACCTCCTAGTATATCCAATATTTCATATGTTATCTTCTGCTGCTGATATTCTGTGATGTGATCATTTTATATGCGTAAGACGAAAGCTTTATTATTATATATATGATATATAATAAACGTTGCTTATTTTTTGCATCCGCGCTAGTCCCGCCCCGGTATGCCGTTAGTTAAGTAACCTAACGGTGCATAACGGGACACTGTGGCGAATGCGGATGGCATAAGTATACATTGTATTTTCGTTTCTTCTGTGATACTTAGGAAGCATAATTGATGGAACTTCATTAATGAGATTAATGAAATAAAAGAAACCTAAAAGATGTTGTAGAATCAAATTTATAAAAAGGGTACCTCTAGTTTTTGCTTTGCATAGCGGTATTCCTTGTAGAATATCCAGCACCTTATTCGATAAGGAAAGAGTCGAGATCCCTTCACCGGGAGTGACCTTTTTAGCGATACTAGCAGATGCTACAACTCACTCGGTTTTGTTTTTGATTGCTTCTATAGTTCTTGCTTTGCATAGCGGTATTTGTGAAATATCCTGCACTTTATTCGATAAGGAAAGAGCCGATATCTCTTCACTGGGAGTGACCTCTTTAGCGAAACTAGTAAAAGCCTAAAAAACACTCCTTTTCAAAATCACTTGTTTCTACAATGATATCAAGTTCATTACGCAAAAGGTTTTCTGAAAAACCTGTCGTAGCCATCTGACATTTCAGATAAGTAATATTTAGTATTCGTGCTACATTTGTTGGATTTCGTCAAGGCGTAGTGTGCGGTATCTACTTACTGCTGTATATGATGTGATTGGATTAGGATAGTCGTACGGCTTTGTTGGCTTTTGTCAAGGGTCGTGCGGGTGGGTTTAATTCAATCATGAAATGTACGGGTTGAACTTGACTAGCGGACTATGGTTTGTTGGCTTTCGTCAAGGTCATAGCACGTTAGGGGCAAAAGTATTATCAGGAATTTCAAGTGTTAAAATTTGCAATGAGATTGCATACTTTCTATAAGATAGTTGCATCCCGATACCCACTATGAGTAAGAGTTACTCCTGGGAGAATTTTACACATCACAATTAGCCGATCAAGTAGGTGTCTAGAAAGGTGTTAATGGGGTTATGCCTCTAGGAAAATGAGGTTTATTTTAATTAGGTCTGTGCAAAAGCACGGGGAACCTCCCTCAAAATACCAACACTGGCCTGGCTAAAAGATTGGCGAACTTGTAAGATGTAATTAATCCCGGCTAGTTTTACCTTTAGGGTTTGGAGGAAGATTTGATAAAAACGGTAGGCGCCATCCTGAGTAGATAAGATAATAAACCAATATAATCTTGCAAGAGCATACGCTAAAGTGTTTTTCTTCTCTCTCTCTCTCCAGGTAGCGACCATGTCAGGCCTTAATCAAGATAATAATATGGATGTATTGAGCGAACCCGCTTGTTATACTGAGCAGGGGAACGTTGGTTCTGTTCTTTCTTATAATTGTTATAAGACTGAGCAGGAAATAGGGAAATATCCGAATTCCCACGCCGCCCAAACAAAGAACATGCATGTTGATGCATCTTCGTCAGGTGTGTTAGTTACAGAGAACTATTTCTCAGTTCACTCTACGTCCTGGGTATTAAATACCGGATCGGGATTCCATATATGTAGTATGTTATATGGGCTACGGAAAGGTAGAGAACTGGGAGAGGGTGATCATTCCATAAGAGTAGGGAATGGTGCAAATGTTGCAGCCAAAGCTGTTGGCGAATATCACCTTGTGTTGCCAAATGGTAATACATTGGTTCTGAACGAATGCTATTACATTCCGACCCTGATATGCAATCTTATATCAGTTTCTTTAATGAGTAAGGAAGGATATAATTTTGTAGTAGAGGATAATGTTATGAACATCTTCCTGAATCAAAAGTTGATTGGATCAGGCTCGTTAAATAATGGCATATACGTTCTAAATCAAACTACGGTTCTTAATATACAAATCACACACAAGAGGAAGAGTTCAAAAATGAACGAATCCTTCTTGTGGTATTGTAGACTAGGTCATATCAATGCGACACGACTAGCTAAGTTACATAAGGATGGATATTTGAATCCGTTCGAATTTTCATCTTATGACACTTGCCAGTCATGTCTCAAAGGCAAGATGACCAAAACTCCGTTTACTGGACACGGAGAAAGAGTTACGGAACTCTTAGGACTGATACATAGTGATGTATGCGGTCCCATGTCTACACATGCCTGGAATGGTTCCTCGTACTTCATTACATTCACTGACGATCTCTCAAGATACGGACATGTGTTCCTGTTGAAACACAAGTCTAAAGCTTTTGAGAAATTCAAAGAATATAAGCATGAAGTCAAGAACCAAACGGGTAAAAATATTAAGATCCTTCGATTTGATCAAAGAGGAGAATACTTGAGCAATGATTTCCTGGACTATCTAAAAAAGAATGGGATTCTCTCTCAGCTTACTCCGTATACACCACAGCACAACGGTGTATCGGAACGGGGGAATCGCACCCTATTAGATATGGTGCGCTCTATGATGAGCACTGCTGAGTTACCTATTTCCTTTTGGGGATATGCGCTTGAGACAGTCATACACTTATTGAATATGGTCCATACCAAATCAGTGCCTACCACTCCATATGAGATATGGAAGGGGAAGAGACCAAGTCTTAATTATGTTAAGATATGGGGTTATCCGGCCTACATGAAAAGGCACAATCCGGACAAACTCGAGGCAAGGTCTGTTCTGTGCAAGTTTGTAGGATATCCCAAAAACTCACAAGGGTATATCTTCTACCACACCAAGGAACAAAAGGTGTTTGTTTCTCGACATGCCAACTTTTTAGAAAAGGAATTTATTGCAAAGGAAATTAGTGGCAAGAAGGTAGAACTGAAAGAAGTTCCAGCTACACAAACTACAGAAGAAGATTTGGTAGAACCAGAGGATTCAATAGTTCCTGATAAACCTCAGCCACTCCGCCGATCTAGTAGGGTTCCTCATCCACCTGAGAGATACTACGGTTTTCTCATTGATGGTGGAAGCGAGGACTGCATCATAGAAGATGATGACCCGACTAGCTTCGAGCAGGCCATCATGAGTGGGGACGCTGTGAAATGGCTGGATGCAATGCGATCTGAGATGGAATCCATGTACACCAACAAAGTATGGACTTTGGAAGTTGCTCCTGAAGGGGTAAAACCCATTAGAAGCAAATGGATTTTTAAGAAGAAACTTGGTGTAAATGGAAAAGTTGAGACTTTCAAAGCTAGACTTGTTGCAAAGGGTTTTCGTCAACGACAAGGTGTGGATTATGACGAAACCTTTTCTCCAGTGGCTATGCTTAAGTCCATCCGGATCTTACTTGCCATTGCTGCATACCATGACTACGAAATCTGGCAAATGGATATTAAGAGTGCTTTTCTAAATGGTGATTTAGAAGAGTGCGTATACATGAGTCAGCCAGAGGGCTTCGTAGATAGTGGGAGCAGCGGAAAAGTGTGCAAGCTGCTTAAATCCATCTACGGTTTAAAGCAGGCATCGCGGAGTTGGAACATCTGTTTTGATGTTGTAGTGAAAGAGTTTGACTTCATCAAAAACGTAGATGAACCTTGTATATACAAGAAGGTGGCAGAGAGTAAGATTGTCTTCCTCGTATTGTACGTGGATGACATACTCTTGATAGGAAATGATGTTCCTATGCTGCACTCGGTCAAGCTTTTCTTATCACAAAGATTCCCAATGAAAGATCTAGGTGATGCCTCCTACATCTTGGGGATTAATATCTATAGAGATAGATCTAAAAGGATACCGGGATTGTCCCAATCCAGGTACATTGACACCATACTAAAGAGATTTAGTATGGAAGAATCCAAGCGTGGAAATTTACCCACGATCTCTGGACTCACTCTCTCCAAAGAGATGTCTCATAAGACTGATTTTGAGAGAGCTCGCATGCAAGGGATACCCTATGCTTCGGCAATAGGCTCTATCATGTACGCGATACTATGTACCAGACCCGATGTAGCATACTCACTAAGTGTAGTGAGTAGGTATCAAGCAGATCCTGGAGAGAGCCACTGGATAGCTGTGAAGAACATTCTTAAGTACTTGAGAAGGACTAAGGAGATGTTCTTGGTGTATGGTAACGGAGAAATCCAAGTGGAGTCCTTTACCAATTCGAGCTTCCAAACTGATAAAGACGACTCTAAGTCGCACTCGGAATTTGTCTTTACCCTCAATGGAGGAGCGGTTTGTTGGAAGAGTTCCAAACAGGAAACCGTGGCAGACTCGACGATGGAGGCTGAATACATCGCTGCCAACGATGCTGCCAAAGAGGCTGTCTAGATGAAGAAGTTCATAAACGAACTTGGAGTGGTTTCGTCCATTGAGCATCCAATACCTTTGTATTGTGATAACAATGGAGCTGTGGCTTTGGCCAAAGAACCCAGGTCCCATCAGAGATCCAGGCATATTCTGAGGCGGTATCATCTGATCCGGGAGATAATTGATCGCCGCGAGATCGAGGTCAGGAGAGTTGACACGAAGGACAACACTGCGGATCCACTCACAAAGGCCATACCCCAGATACAATTTGAGAGACTCTTCGGGATGTTAGGTATAAGATATTACAACAGCTGGTCTTAGTGCAAGTGGGAGATTGTTAGTTATGTATATGCCCTAGAGGCCATTATTATACATATGATGTATATTATAGTGGATGCTTGGATATATATATAGATGACTTTCTTGCTCGATATGATAGTATGCTATCTGGTTGCTCTTTGTCTTAACATATTGATTTGTATTGTGTTACTATCTTGCTCTCACATGTTGATAAAGCCCTTAGGATGTGTACTTGACTACTAGGACTATGATGCAGATCATACTGGTGGGGCCAGGGTAGCCCACAAGTACATCCTATAACTGTTCTTAGTCAAGGGTGTATCGAGACAGGGCATCGATACTCCAGAGTAGACTAGCGTATACACATCTTGACCCATATAATGGGCGATGGATGATCCCACATCCATTGATGTTTGACATCAAAGATGGTATACGAGTGCTCAGTGGAGACTGGGTACACTGAACGGACTCGCCGAAAACTTCTAGATGGTATTATACATATCGTTAGATAGCAGTTCTCTGATGACACTGGTACAGGTTAGTCTGTATACCCGAGATCGTCATAGAGTCTTGTGTGATTCCCACTGTGCTTTGATTTCCACCTTACCACGTTCATGAGAACGTGCAAAACGGTGGTTTTTGGGTGCAGTCTCGAATCACATGGAGGCAATGAGCGATATGAGGGGTTTCGTCTCTCCCGGTATTGGGGGTTGATGTTGCACTGTGCTCGATTGGCTATAACTGGAAGTCTCTGGCCAGGGCTGATATGGAGATCTACTGGTAAGTGTTATCAGTAGTTTCTCGACCCGTTATGAGCCTCATATCGACACGAATTATCGGTTAATGGGGTCTGACGTTTACCACCCTTAGACTCGATATGCAACATATCAGACGAAGAGACCGGACTGTACGGTAGTGTTACTGATTAGATTCACAGGAGTGTGAGCAGGCTTGCTTGTTGATCTTCTGATCGCTCAATACCCGGGTGGCCGTTACGTTTAGCTGACTGCTTATGACTTATGGGTATTTGATATGATCGTCACCTACTGCCGGTGTATTGACGGGTCTTTAGAGTCCTACACAAAGGTTTCCAAGGCTCAGGCGAAACGGAGTAGGTGCACATATGTGATATGTGCGGGACCGAGAATAATACGTGTATATGATACCGTATTCTATTCTCGCGATATGTGATATCGGCCGGGTATATATGATATAGCCGGGTTATCGGATCAAGTGTTGATTCGATAAAATGATACATATTATATTAGTCGGTTATATGTAATATAGCCGGATTATTAAATCAAGTATTGATTTAATAATTTAATATATAATTATATATTTGATATAATAAATTACATTAACTAATATATGCTCACTTAAGTATTTCGTTTTCTTACTTTGGATACATTTAACATATATGTGATATATGTTTATTGTATTCTTTTCTTTTGTTACAAAATTATATATATGTGATATGTATAATTGTAACATGCTAGGTTATACATGCAACTAGGGTTTATGAGATTCACACCATGGCTAGAGATTAGGGTTAGATTTTAATTATATTTTAGTTAAATCAAAATTGTGTGGATTATGCTAAGATATTTATATTGTTGACTAAGTCCACCCTTCTTGATATTTACTAAGATATTTGTTAACCTAAACTTTAAGCCTAGCCCATGGTTTATTCTCTACATGAGTTAGCCATGACATATACTAACTCACCATGGTTGCATTTCTAACCCAAGCTCATTTTTCTTTCATCACTTGTTCATCTTCTTCTTCCTCACAAAATCTTGTTAGCTTTTTTTTATGTGATGAAATAAAGTGAGAGAAAGAAAACTAAAGAGAGCAAAATTCTTACTTCATCATCCTCTTTTATACTAGCCATATGGTTTAGTGTGTGGGCTTCACTAATTTCATATTAGTGAAGAGATAGCTTGAGTTCGTGTTTCCTCGAAGTAGATTATCTTGGATTTCGAAGACTACAAGCAAGCATGCACCCTGCACCGTGTGGAGCTTCTCAAGAGTCCGGGAGTTCTTGGATTGCAGTGAAGAAACCACAACTTGGAGCTATAGAAGTGAAGGAGAGGACTACAAAGGTTGTAATCCCTAATCACTTAGATGTAAAGTTGTTTACATTTCGATTCCGCATGATTCTCTAGTTAAAGATCTTGTTTAGGGTTCTTTAAGCATGGCAAAAATTTTAATTTGGCATGAATGATACCACCGAAACCTTACTGTTGTGCTTAGGAACCCTACAACATGAAGTCTTGGGTTCTTTTTATAGGAGTAGGAGAAATATCAATTAGTTTTAGAAAATCTCTCATTGAGAGATCTCAATCAATCTAATTGATTTCAAAGATTAGTCCGGAAATTTTATCCATCGTTGGATCTAAGATACGTGGAATTTCTGTTCAACGGAAAATATTTTCTGTTCGTTTTAGCAAGATTAGGAAAATATTTTACTAACAAAGAATTTGATTCTATCTTCTGATTTGATTGGTGATATTATAATCACAGTTGAATTTTAAATTCAAGGGCTCTCTATTTAACGAGAAAATCTTTCTAATGTTAGAAAAATCGGGGGAAATATTTCCCGAATAGAATTCAATTCTACTCGAAGCTAGCGCTTCAAATTGATGCGCTCACGTGGATATCACGTGAGTGCGGCCATATACATATATGACAGCATCGCTCACATGTTTTGCATATGAGCGCTCACGTGTTTAATACGTGGAGACTTATCATAGGATTTAATTCTATCTGAAGTCGGTCATGTGAGCACTCATGTGTATAACATGCGAGAGCTTCTATTCATCTTTTCTTTTCTCCCCTTCTTTTGTAAAGGAACAATATCTTCTATACTAATGAGGAAAAGGACTGGCATGAATGACATATCATTTGGGTAGGCAATTGAGTCATTCATGTGATATCATGTACCAAACTAGAAGTTGCTTTTGCACTTGCTGAGATATCAGGAATTCTGGTGACTAGATCTATATTAATAGATTTAGATTTAGGAAGTGTCCCTATTCGGGTACTTGTACACCATGTTAAAGAAGTTTAGAATGAATGACTCCTGGCATGGTGGTCTACCCGCAGGTAATGAAGTCACCAACTCTAAAGAGCTGTCTTTCAGACTGATGAGGAGAGGGGCTCACATGAATGACATATCATTGCCTAGGCAATTTAGTCAATCATGCAATATTTTGTACCAAACTAGATGTTGCTTTTGCACTTGCTGTAGTAAGAAAATATTAATCCAATCCTAGAGAAATAAGGGAAAGCAGTTAAGAATATAAGAGGAAGTTCTTGGTATATGGTAACGGCAGCCTCCTTCAGGAGGCGGTTATCAGTTCAGGCTTCCAAGGTGACTTTTATGACAGAGATGCTGTCAGAATTTTGAGTTCACCCTCTTTTGAGGAGCAGTATATTGGATAGGATTTCAATAGGGATACTGAGGTAAACGTGATACAGGATACTGGTTATGACTCAATGGAGGATACAACTCAAGAAGTTTATTGGATAAAATTGTTCATTTATGAACTTGGTTTCATCAAGTATCCAAACAAATTCCTGAGGTGGGGTATCACTTAGTTTGGAAGATTGTTGATCTCCGCAAAGTTGAGATATAAAGAGATAAAGTTGGAATATTGTAGCGGATCCACTCACTAAGGCTATTTCTCAAACACAGATGTTTCACAAACACGATATGCGAAACTGATTAGTAGAAAAATTGGGTATTTGGTAGCACATGGGATATAGGTATGCGATAACGCAATAATTATCCTTAAATGCAAGTGGAAGATTGTTGGATATAGTTCCCTTAATACAATTATTGTAATTGCAGGTAGACGATTATGATAATTGAGAGAGGACCTATACAGGTAGAACAGTCTTACTCGAAATGATAGTATGTTATATGGTTTGTCTTTATCATAGATGTGTATACGTTTTACTTGTTATTACATGTCGCTAATACATAATGATGAAGCCTGTAGGATTCATACTTGACTACCAGTATTATGATAGCGATTATATACGTGGGAGCTGGATAGTCCATAAGCACATCGTTAAATATTCCTAGACGAGAGAGTATCGAGACTGGGCATCGATATTCCGGAGTAAACTAGTGTATATGTTCCTAGACCCCGATGAGGAGAGGTGACCGGTCTCACAAGCCATTAGTGTTGAGTACACTAGACGGACTCACCGAGAACTTCTAGATGGTATCATACCTATCATCAGATAGCAGTTCTTTAGTGACATGAGTACATGTTAGTCTTTTGACCTGAGATCATCATTTATCTCATGTGAGTTCCCACTGTACTTAGATTACCACCCTACCACGGTTCAAAGGAGTCGTGCAAACAGGTTTTAGTTGGGTACAGTCCCGAGCCGCATGAAGGTAGTGAGCAATTGTCAGGGATTCGTCTCTTCTGGTATTAGGAGTCGGTGTTGCGCTGTGTTCGGTTGGCCATCACCCTAAATCCGTGGCCACGGTGGATAATATTTATTGATAGAAGTTCAGTAGTTTCTCGGTTGGTGATGAGCTTGACTCCGGCATGACTTATCGGGTTATTAGGGGTCTGACGTTATCCATCCCCTAAACTCGGTATACGATACTTTTAGATGAAGAGACCGAACTGTATGGAGATTGCCACATTCATGCTCAGTAGGATACGGACGGACTTAATTGTCGACCTCCCTTTCGGCAGATACCCGGATAGCCGTTATGTATAACTAGTACCGCTGATGTGCTTGTGGTTTTGGATTTATCCAGTAAATCACTTCCAGCGTATTGTCGAGTCTTTAGAGTCCCATACAGAGGATTTTCCCGATTCAGGCGATATGATGTAGAGGTCGTATATTGATACGTGCAGGGGTCAAATTAAATACGTGTACTTGCTACACAGAGTTTAATCGTACGGTTGATAATTTTAGCCAGTTTAGGATTAAGCCGGATTATTAAATCAAGTTTTGATTATATATATATATATATATATATATATATATATATATATATATATATATATATATATATATATATATTCTAGTATTATTGTTCACTGTTCATTTTCTCTCTTTTAGCTATTTGTATTTTTATACGGATACGCGTATATATATTTCGATACGTATACCGGGTTGTATTTCGTATTTGTACGGAATATTTTCTAGAAGGAGGACATTTCATTTGTGAATATTCATTTATGAATATTCAAGATAATGAGGTGAAGGGTGAGGTGGTTTTGGGTATGGTTGTGGATATGTAGAGAGAGATGAGCTTTATTTATTCATTCAAATGGTTGTGAGATATTTTTTCTTTGATGGAAAAAGGAGGATGAAGCTATTCTCTCCTTCATTCAACACTTAGCTCAATTGTGTTATGTCTACATCTTCATCCTCCTCCTCCTTCTTGCATGCTCTCTTGAGCTTGAGTTTGAGAGTGAAAATGATAGTGGAAAATTCCTACATCCCCACTCTCCATTTCTAGCAAGTTTGGAATATTGGTTGTTTCATTAGGTAAAGCTGGAGGTTGGATCGGTTCTCTCAGGCGGGTCATCTTCGGTGAAGACGGTCGCCTCTCAAATTTGTTCCTGACGGCCTACGAAGAGCTTGGAGGGGTCTTCCATGATTTGGTGGACACGCATCAAAGGTTGTAATCCCTAAACCTTGCATGCTTATTTTCTAGTTTAGTGTTTGAAATAATCGCTAGGGCTTTGTTTGTACTGCTCTCCGAAAATTTTTTGTTTTTCGATTCCGCATTGGCCGCGGTTGTAGCAGAAAGGTCACTAGGAACTTTCAACACACACACACACACAGACACACACAAGCATAAAAACAAGGCCAAAGCTTAATTCATCATCATTCTCCTCTACATTGAACTCTTGTTAAATCCCATCCTAAATCCAATCCTAAATTCAAAAATCTTAAACTTGATTAAAAAAATCTTTAACTTTAAAAAACTTTACCCTAAACTAAAAACTTCAAAACCATGAAATTGAAACGTAAATGTAAGACGAATTCAAATTAAATTTTAAATTAAGTGTATATATGATACTCGATAATATTATGAAACGTACACCGTTCCTTATTCTTATATTACACAAACTTACAAACTTTATAGATTCGGCAGACCACTTCTTCGGCTGCGGGTGCACAGGCCACTACTTCGGTTGCTGCTGCGCAGGCCACTCTTTTGGCTACGACTTCGACTCCCCGGGCCACTTCTTCGGCTCCACAGCCCACTCTCTTGACGCTTCATTACTCGATATTTTGTCAGCCCGGGGCTATAGCGATGAGCAGATGCACCAGATTTCCCAGATAGTTGGAGGTGAAGCACCTGGACCGTGCTAGGCGCAATGATTTATGTATATTGTTTTTTTTATTTTTGGAGGATGTATTTACTTTATTTGATACATATTATATATTTTGGATATCGGTTGTTGTATATGATATTTATAATCCTGATTTTAGATTAATTTTGCACCGTGTTTGTTCATTTCGTTATATATTATGCGTGGAATGTTATTGATAATATTTGTGTGTGTGTGTGTTATAGTTATATTGTGTACAAGACAGGGGTAACGGGGAAATTATTTTTTATTTTAATATTTTATTTCCATTTGTCACCATAGGGGCAACCATATGACCCAACGGATTGTACCGTAGGGGCAATAAATTAGAAAAACTTATATTTTGTCCACGGTTTTAATTGTAGGGGCGTATACTTGCCCCTACAGTGAAAGCCATAGGGGCAAAGAAAATAAATATTTTTTATAAAATTAAAAAAAGGTGAAATTAAGGCCACTACAGTGTAATCCGTAAAGGCATATACTTGCCCCTACGGTGAGCACCGTAGGGGCAGGATGCTATTTTTTAAAAATAAATATTAAAAAAACTATCGTATGGCCAAAGTTTCATCCATAGAGGCAGATATTTTCTCCTATGCCGTTTGCACCTACGGATCAAATTTTGGTCCCTACGGTTAGAACCGTGGGGGCAGTGATTTTCCCCTACGGTCCTAACCGTAGGGGTATCCCCTATTTGTAGTAGTACATTTGTTTTCACTAGTTGATGATATAAACTCAATAATTTTTTCAGGAGTTATTAAATCGATAGAAATAATAGGTTTTTTCAACCAATGATCTTCATCTGTTTGCACTACTGTTCCTTCTTCTTCTAATTCAGTGATAGTGCACTCATAAGCTAGATTAATTGATATACTAGTATATGTAAACGTAGATGTAATAAATTTATCACAACCATTTTGAAAAACTTCGTTGAGGAAGACATAGACGTGCTCTGACGGAAGCTAGGGTTCTAAAATCGAGAGATCACTTCGAAAAACTTCGTTGAGTAAGACGCGGAGTGTTTTGGCGGAAGCTAGAGTTCCAAAATCGATAGGTGATTAATTCTTCTACCGTTAGAAATTTTTTTTCTTAAGTAACGGTTTGATATCTATTTTTAACCGCTAGTTTATGTGGCGGTTAATTAAGAACCGTTGGATTTTAATCGCTTCTTAAAATAGCGGTTGAGCTTCCACGATCTAGATTTGTTGGAAAAACTAAAATATCCAACGTTATACCTGTCGACCGAGCCATATAAATATTATTTGTTGCCTATCTAGCTATATTTTTGTACTGATTTATTTTTTATTTTTAATATTATTACAGAGATGATAGTATAGATGTCACCCTAAGGAGGCGGAGACGGAGGCGCGCGCCAAGCCTACAGCGATGCTATTGCCCGCTGGATACTAGCGAGTGCATGCATCCAAGAACCAAGATACAAAAACAGTCCTCTCTCTCTCTCTCTCTCTCTCTCAATTTGTTTGCTCTATGTTTTTTTCTTGAAATTTTGTTATTAAATATTAGGGCCTGTGCATTAATAACAGCGAAAACAACAGGTGAGTGAAGGGAAAGCTTAGAGGGCCATGCACACGTCCCTTTCTCGCTCCTCCCCCCACCTCTGCCGCCCCCTGCTCTCTGTCTCTCTCCCCCCTCTCCTCGATATTATGTGTTTCTCTCTCTTCATCTTTCTTTGTTTCTCTCTCTTCAATACTCTCTCTCACACAAACACATTGGGAATGCCGACCACAAGCTTTTGGTGGCCTTACTATACAAGGGTGAGTTCCCTTGTGGAGTTATAAGTAACTCACAATCTCACATATATATTACATCGACCCGTCATTTTCACCCGCTACACCCGCGCTACTTACTCACACCCACACACTTGCATGCCCTCACACACACACAACTTGTATCTTAATTTGGATTGTAGTTATTTAGAATTGCTGCTAATAATTATATTACACTCCTAAGGTCTTCAGTGTGTGTGTCTATATAGATAGATAGATAGATAGATAGATATCTCGTTCGTAGACAAGAGAATTCATGCCCAGCTGATTCTTTTTGAACCCTAGCTCATTAATATGGTATAATGTAATAAAAGATAGTATAAATATAGTAGCATATATATGTAGAGATATAATATTGTATATACACATACGTTCGATCATGCATCAGCATCTACAGTAGCAAGGCTTGCTTCCAAGACAATTCCCCATCACTCATTCATTCTTTGGGCTTATAATTTTGAATTCATTTGATCCATTATTTTTTTATTGTTGGTTTCTGTGTGTCTTTATAATAGTAGTACTGTGTGTTTGTGTTGGGGGTTGAGTTGTGGTTTTATTATATATATATCTTTCTCTCTTTCTCTCTCACACACTACACAGTTCTCAGAGCCATCCACTACTTCTCTTTTCTTTCTCTTTGATCCCTTTCTCCTCTTCTTCTTCTTCTCATTCTTTACTCTCAAAATTATTAATAATATCAAATCAAAACAACAGATCCGAGGTTGGCGAGCACATCAAATCAAGGAATAGCTATCAAATCAAAATCATCACATCAAAGGGTTTTGTGAATAGAAGATGGAAGCCAAACTAATAAAAATTCCCCCAAGGCTTTCCTTTGGTTTTTTTTAGTTGGTCGACTATCAAATCAAAAGAGCAGTAGCTAAGTTACGGCAACAAAATTAACATGTCATCCTCTTCAGCTGCCTTTTCTTCGGATCACCTCTCCCCTCCTCCCTCGGAGCAGCTCTGCTATGTCCACTGCAACTTTTGTGACACCGTGCTTGCTGTATATATACATATATATTCACTCTTTTCTCTTGATTAATTTGTTTTCTCCTTGCTTTTTTTTTTGTTTGTTTTTGTGTTGTGGTTTGATTTTGTTCTTGTTCGAATCCTCTCTCTCTCTCGTTTTTGTAGGTGAGTGTTCCTTGTAGCAGTCTGTTCAAGACTGTGACAGTGAGATGTGGTCACTGCACAAACCTTCTCTCAGTTAACATGAGAGGCCTGCTGCTTCCCGCTGCAAACCAGCTGCATCTTGGCCATGCCTTTCTCACTCCTCCTCATCACAATCTCTTGGTACCATTTTCTCTTTTTTATCTCATGTGATTTAATATTGCTCTCTCATACTACTATTTTAGGGTTAGGTTTTTTTCTAAACTAATTTTTAGGGTTAGGGTTCTGTTAATTTTATTGATTATTTTTTCCTCTTTTTTTCTAGGATGAGATTGCATCCCCACCGCCGAACTTGCTAATGGATCCACCAAACCTTCACAACAACCTGATAACTCCGGTGAAGGGAATCGAAGAAGAGCGCCCTCAAATTAATAACACGGCTGTTAACAGACGTACGCGTGAGAATTTCTTTTTTGCTTACTTCTTATAAAGAAATTTTTTCTTGTATGATGTGTATGTTGTTAATTTGAATTCTACCTTTTTCCCAGAGAAGAGAACAAACACTCTATTTCCATAATTTTCTAGCTTTTGGGTATCAATGTTAATTAGAGAAAGATGAACAGTTGTATGCTAGTCTTTTCAGTGAAATTCTTCTTCTTTATTTTTGGTCTCAAGAGAATAATTTAATTAGAAATTATCAAAAGGAGGAAAAAGAAAAGAAAAGAAAAAAAAGGAGATTAGTTAAGTAGAGCTCAGAAGGAATCCATGGCTAGCTGCAAAGGGTAACACATGAAATAAAAGGAAAGCCTCGCTCCCGTGTAAATTTCTTTCCTTGTAATTTCTTTGACCCCTTCATCATATCAACCTCTGATCCTTTGCTGTAGCACATAGTACTATCATCTCCCCATTTTTCTAGATACCTGCAAACTTGTCCAGGATTCAGCCTACAATCTGACTAACATCTTAAACCAGTCATTAACTCAAGCAAGGCAACGATTTTATTTTTGTATCTTTCATTTCATTTCATTTCATATTTTGATTGTAGTTTAAACTTTTGTTGTAGCTCCAGAGAAGAGGCAAAGAGTTCCTTCGGCCTATAATCGCTTCATCAAGTGAGTAACTCATTTACGATTTATTGAATTTAATTATATGGATCGCAAGAAGAAAAGATTTTTAATCTAGCGATTTCAGGGACGAAATCCAGCGCATCAAGGCGGGGAATCCGGACATCACTCACAGAGAGGCTTTCAGCGCAGCTGCGAAAAATGTAAATTATATATGTCTAATTATAATCATCTCTCTTTTTAGAGATCTCCCTCTTTTGAAAGTTATATAGGGTTTGTATTGATTGTTTGACATATAATTGTTGATTGTTGTACAGTGGGCCCACTTCCCCCACATCCATTTTGGTTTGATGCCGGATCAGGGCCTTAAGAAGAACAGTGTTCGCCAGCAAGTAAATACTATAGTACTTAAAATTAATTAATTTTAGAAAGAAAAAAAAGCAATGGCCATGAAATAATTAAACAGTAGTAGTACTAGTAGTAATCTTAGGTATCCTAACCCTGGTTTCTGAATTCTGAGCCAAAGCTGCAAGTCTAGCCATTTCTTGGGTTTCCCTTTTCAGGGTTTTGAATTTTTATTTATTTATTTATGTTAATATTTTAATTTTAATTTTATTTTTATTTTTTGGGATATAGGAAGGAGAGGATGTTCTTCTAAAGGATGGGTTCTATGCAGCAGCTGCAGCAAATATGGGGGTGACTCCATTCTAGACAGAGACTACTACTTGGTTTGATTTTTCTAGGGTTTCTTTTTAATTTTTGTTCTTTTTAATTATTCTGCTACGAACTGCGACTCCTGTTTCTTCTTTCTCGATCCTTCTTTCATTTCATGTCTTTTAATCTTATGTTGAGGTGATCAGATCAAACTGTTGGCATGCAGTGTTTGTTTCTATGTAGGGTTTCATCCCCACTATTTTCTTTCTCTTTAATTCTCTCTCTCTCTTTTATTTTCTTTGTGTTGTGTTGTTGGGTAAAGAGAGGCCATGGTGTCAAGTGATGGTCTGGGGTAAAGGGTTTGTATGTTGCTGCCTTTACTCCAAACTTGATTTGAACAGAGACCGTCTCTTTCAACTTTGAATATGCTTCTTAATTCTACTGATGTTATCCTAACTTGATTTTCTTTCTCATATTATTTCTATTTTCTGTTTTCTTTGCTTTTGTTCTTCTTTCTGCTTCACCGAAATGGAGGATTGGAAACATAATATTTGGGTAGATTTAGGTCTTCTATTAAATTGAGCATCATATCATTTATTGCATAATGCAGCTTCTTGTGTTTTTTTCTTGCTTAATTGGCTAAAGTTGGAATAACTTGTAGTGAAAATTTAGTGATAGGGTATTTAGATATGGATGTGTCTGGATATATTTTGACTCATCATGTTAAATGAAAAGTCGGGAACTTTGAGACAAAAAAAAAAAGAAAGAATTATAGAACTTTCATAAACTTTTAGATTAAAAGGGAGCTTGCTAGAAAGAGGATTATACCTTCTGCCTGAAACCACTAAAAAAAGAACTGCAATCAATTTTCGAATATGTCTATATTAAACAAGAACAAAACAATTCGCAAACAAGAGTAGGGGTCCTTTATCTCATTATTGTTGTGTATACGTATGAGACAATCACAAAGGAAACATACAATCGATAACGAGAAGAAAATCAAATCTCGGGCAAGATAGAAATACGAGTACTAACCACAAAACAAATAGACATAGGCGAATAATCAAATATCCGGAGGAGTACAAATCGATGGAGAATTACAAATCTCTCTCAAACCTCAAATCTCTCATAATTATTAATGGGTTCTCTTTAATTAACAAAAACTATCTATCTCTAGGGTTACAAAATTCTACAGTATATATAGTATACTAAAGATAAATCTAAATAACTAGAGATTAGCCTAAATAACTAATTTCCCAACTGATAAATATCCACCTTAATTGTAAATAAATCTGAATCTTTTACCGCTTACCTTGCAGATAAGTCTGAATTTGTTATCTCTTGTTTTGTAAATAAGTCAGAATCTGTGTAAAAACAATATGGATTGGAATGGAATGCATACACAACGAATCTTCACATTACCTCACATTCCCACAAACTTCTCCATCAAAATTAATAATAGTTTCACTTTCACCGCAAAACCCCTCAAGGGCCCAAATGAGTGTGACGCACTCCAATAAAATTTAAGCAATGCTCAAACTTAACAGCTGAAAAAAACTTCAACATGTCGGCCGGATTATCCACCATGCCAATCTTCTTCACAATAATCTCTTTTTTCTCAACGACTTCATGAACAAACCAGTATCTCACATCAATGTGATTCGTCCTATTATGATACATCTGATCTTTCATCAAGTGAATAACACTTTGGCTATCACCGTAGAATATTATGATATCGTTTTAAATACCAAGTTCTGAAAATAATCTCTTCAATCAGGTCGCCTCCTTAACGGCCGCAACAACGGGCATATACTCCGCCTCCGTCGTAAACAACGCTACCGTAAACTGTAAAGAAGCACACTAACTAATGACACATCCTCCTAAAGAGAACGCATAACCGGTGATCGATCTGCGTCTGTCAAGATCACCCGCATAATTAGAGTCGTTGAATCCAACTAAATTGTCGGCATTCCTTTCAAACACCAATCCCACGTCGGACATACCTCGTAGGTATCGTAATATCCACTTCACTGTTGCCAATAACTCTTATCAGGAGAAGCCATATAACGACTAACAATACTAACGACATGTAAAATGTCGGGTCGTATACAAACCATGGTATACATAACGCAACCACCGCACTCGCATATGGAACATTCAACATATATCTAATCCCATCCTCTGTTTGCGGTGATGAACGAGCTAAAAGTTTGAAATGAGCTGCCCACAAGGTACTTACAAATTTAGCGTCTGCCATGCCGAAACGCTCCAAAACTTTTTCAATATATCGCTCTTAAGACAAGTATAGCTTTCCTTCTTTGCGATCTTACTTGATCTCCATACCGAGTATTTTCTTGGCCGTTCCCAAATCCTTGATCTCAAACCTACCTTTCAACTGTTCATTTAAATTCATAATATCAATCATATATCTTGCTGCTATCAACATATCATTAACATACAAGTAGCAAATATATGAAAGAACCATCCGCGAGCTTCTTCGAATATACACAACTGTCGCCTATACTTTTCGTAAACCCTATTTCTTTCATGAAGGAGTCGAACTACTTATACCAACATCTTGGTGACCGCTTCAAACCGTAGAGAGACTTTTCTAACAAACAAACATGGTCTTCATATTGAGCTGTTGCATGTAGATTTTCTCTACCAAATCACCATGCAAGAATGCAGTCTCCACATCGATCTGCTCAAGCTCCAAATCTTGCATAGATATCAAACTGAGCAAGATACATATAAAGGTGTGTTTAACAACCGAAGAAAATAGCTCTGTGAAGTCAACTCCACGCATCTGCGAATAGTTTTTAGCTACCAACCGCACCTTATATCTCGTATCAACCATCCTTTGGTCACCTTCTTTCTTCTTGAGAAGCCACTTGCAGTCAACTATCTTCTTTCCTATTTCGGGCTTCACGAGCTTCTAAATTTGGTTTTTGTGAAGAGACTCAATTTCTTCATTCATAGCGACTATCCAATGAACTACTTCATCGAATGAGATGACTTCTTTATACCTTGTCGGCTCATTACTATCAATTGTCTCTGCAACAGACAGCTAATACGCCGCTAGGTCATCATAGCCATATCTCTGTGGCGGTCTAATTTCTCTTCTCTGTAAGTCACGAGCGAGCAAATACCCATCATCAAGGGACTGCTCATCTTGAGCTTCTTCAGACGATGATAAAGTAGAGATCTCATGTGAACCCGAGCTATTACCGACCTTAATATCAACTTTCGTCTTATCTTTTTTTGAATCGTTTTCAACTGCAGATTCCTTATTATTCGGATTCAACATAGCAGATTTATCAAAAATCACATCTCTGCTAATTATAAATTTAGGCGACTTAGGATCCGAACACCGCAATCTATAACCCTTAACGCCGTTAACATAACCGAGAAATATACATTTCTACGCTCGGGGATCCAATTTGCTTTCACGGCAATATGTATAAGCGGGGCAACCAAACACCTTAACTGTTGAATAATTAGTGTGATTTCCCGACCATAAATGTTCCGGTGTCTTAGAAACTCGCGATGTATGAGGTGACCGATTCACAATATAACACGATGTATTTACTGCTTCTGCCCAAAACTCCTTTCCGAACCCTGTGTTGGACAACATACACCACGCTTTCTCCAAAAGAATCCGGTTCATTTGCTCCACAACTCCATTCTGCTGTGGTGTATGGACAATGGTATGATACCGAACTATGCCTTCATTTTTGCAGAAATTGTTGAAATTTCCACCGCAAAACTCTAACTCTTTGTCTGTCCTCACTCATTTGATCTGCTTTTCTATCTACTTCTCAAGCAACGTCTTCCGTTGCTTGAATATAGTAAACACATCACTTTTATGCTTCAAGAAGTAGACCTAAATCTTTCTCGAAAAATTATCAATGAAGGTAAGCAGATATTTGGCACCGCTTCTTTTATAAGCAACTGGAGAGGGTCTCCACAAATCCAAATGGATATAATCAAGAGTATCTTTTGCTTTGTGTACCGCCGTACTGAAGCTAATACGTTTCTACTTCCCAAAATTGCAATGTTCACAAACCTCAAGTTTCATCGTACTCTTGCCATCAAACAGACCCTGCTTCGACAACTCGGCCATACCTTTCTCACTCATATGTCTGAGACTCATGTGCCATAATCTGATAGTTTCCAAATCTGTCATAGATTTGGATGATGAAATAGCCGCTGATCCGGTAGTTGTCAAACACTGCAACGTATATAAAGACCCCCTTTTCAAGCCCTTTATCATAACTAGAACACCTTTGGTTATCTTCAAAACTCCACCTTCAGCGGAAAACTTGTAACCCTTGTCGTCGAGTGCACCCAAAAAGATGAAATTCTTCTTCAAGTCAGGTACGCACCTGACTTCCACCAATGTCCTCACAACACCGTCAAACATCTTGACTTGGATTGTCCCTTTACCAATAACTCGACACGAACTATTGTTGCTAATGAAAACCACTCCACCATCAATGGTCTCATAGGTGATAAACAAATCCCTATTGAGACACATGTGGTAAGAACAACCCGATTCCATAATCCACTCATCCTTAGATCGATGTGCGCTATCAAGAACTACAAGATCTCCTTCTCCTTTCGCTATATTCGTTTCAGTCGAAAACTCCTTATTTGATTTGTCTTTCTGCTTTTACTTGTTCTGCAACTTAAGGCAATCGATTTTGAAGTGCCTCTTCTTCTTACAATAATTGCTGGTAACATTTTTAGTCTTAGATTTTGACCGTGACTTATTCCTATTTGCTTCCAGATCTCTCTTCTCCGCTCGTCCTCGAACAAATATGCCAGACGATGAACCATCAGGTTTGGTGGAAGTCAACTCCTTATCGATATTCTTTTTGTTCATCAAATTCTCCTTAACATCCTTGATTGAGATCATGTCTAGTCCATAAATCATAGTGTCATGGAGGTGTTTATAAAAGAGTGGCAACGGACATAACAAGAGAAGAGCTAGATCTTCAACATCAACTTAATGTCGATCTTACCTAGATCCGTAATGATTGCATTAAATACACCAACGTGAGATTTTATTAGAGAGCATTCTGACATGCGAAGTGTGTAGAGAAGCTGTTTCAATAGGAGTCGATTCATGAGAGATTTCCTTAAATATAACTCCTTCAATTTATTCCATAAATCAGCCGCCGTCTTTTCTACCAAAACTTCTTGTAGAATTTCGTTTGTCAGACACAAGTGGATAGCTGTGAGGGCTTTTTCATCTATCTCCTCCCAAACTTCCTCCATCATGGTGGAAGGCATTTTATCCTTCCCATGAATCGTCTTCTTCAAATTGTTTTGAGTCAAAACGGCAACCATATGAACTTGCCACAAACAGAAACTCATATTTCCGTCGAACTTCTCGATATCGAAATTCCTGATTGCCGGAGACATGATGTGAGATCAAAATACCTTTAGTACTAACGAACCTTAAAACTTCAAAATTACGATCTAAAAAAATGGTGAAGAGAACATAGTTTTTGTTATCTAACATTGTCTTAGATCGCAAAATTAAAGATCTAATGGTTCAACCAAAAATCCCACAACACAACAATTGCTCTGATACCAGTTTGTTGCGTATATGAGACAATCACAAAGAAAATACATAATTGATAACGAGAAGAAAGTCAAACCACATGTAAGATAGAAATACAAATACTAATCACAAAACAAATAGACAAAGGCGAAGCATTATAAATAATCAAATATACAGAGGAGTAAAAATCGATGGAGAATTACAAATCCATCTCAAACCCTAAATCTCTCACAATTATCAATGGGTTCTCTCTAATTAACAAAAGCTATCAATCTCTAGGGTTACAATATATATATATATATATATATATATATATATATATATATATATAGAGAGAGAGAGAGAGAGAGAGAGAGAGAGAGGGAGAGAGAGAGAGAGAGATAAATAACTAGAGATAAGTCTAAATAACAAATTTCCCAACTAATTAATATTCACCTTACTTGTAAATAAGTCTGAATCTGTTATCCCTTACTTTATAGATAAGTCTGAATATGTTATTTGTTGCCTTATAAATAAGTGAATTTATGGGAAATCAATAAGGATTGAATGGAAGACATACACAACAATTATGCTAGGGTGTATAAGAAGTAAGTCATAATAAAATTTAGTTTATGGCTAGGGTTATATATATTAAAATAAGAAAACTGTGTTGTACAAGTATGGAATACTAGCTAATGGCATGGACCTAGGAGTTTATGATTTTAAGAACAATTAAACTGCTATATTTTTATTGATGTATGTGGGCTACAACATATGCAAAATATCAATGAGTTTAATGATATAAAAGCTTCTCACTTTTCACCAAATTTTTGTAGGTACTATAGCATATTAATGACTTTGATGAACTTGAACTTTTATTAATTTACCTGTCCTAGAGGGTATATAATATATAGAAGTTTTGTGAAAAAGACTCGGTATTTTCTCAATGTTCTTTTTACAACAGAATGTAAAAAATTGATAACTTAATTCAAAAACAAAACCTACCTATATTTTTTCGATTTTGGTTAATAAAATGCCAAACTTTAATGTCTTTTTTGAAGCCAAAATCTTATAAATTTCTATCATTTTCAATAGCCAAAATATTATGATCTATTAAAAAATTATAATAAGTTACTACTTATATATCAGTAGGCTATAATGTGCCAAATATTGATGACGGTAAAGAAATAATAATTTTCGTCTATACTACTATATATATTAATCGATAGCTTTGATGAACACCTATTCAATTTGCAATAACAAACTATTCATTTTTTACAATTTCTATTTTCTATATAAAGAAATCCAAAATGTTGGCTACTTTGCGAAAATAAAAAAACTTGATGATGCTTTATCTATATAGCTTGCGAGAAAACAATGTACTTGGAATGCAAACAACATCTTCACTTCTTAGATTTCAATGCTTAATGATATGCAGAAGATGAATGATTTTGAAAATCTAACATTTCATAAATGATCATTTAACCTTTTGTGGGCAATATACCATGCAATGTATATATTCCTGAATTTGGTTTATATATAAAAAGAGAAAAACTTTGACCTTTTACAGACTTACACGGTAATCACAATTATCGATGGGATGGCTTTCCTGAAAGAAAATTATCTTTTTATTTTTTTAGACAATAGCATGCAAACATATTGACGATAACATTATTTAAACAAAAGATGACATTTTATGCTGATTTATGTAAACTAGCTACTAAATGCAAGATATCAATTCAATGACCGGAGAATAAAGGTTTTTCATATTTTTTTGATTAAATTTATGAGGCGTGGTGATTCGGTAGATCAAAAATAGCATTAAGGAAAAAATTTAAAAAAGGTGGATCGTCCAATTTGAAACCAACGAACCAGATTATTCGGTTGAAATGACCGGCTGTAAAGTTGTTTTGACCGGTTGTAAAGCTGAAAATGAACTAGATTCACATGTGCATGCTTGTCAAAAAATTAATGAGATTAAGTCTTTTTCTCCAAGCCATTTTAGGATCGTTTTCTCAATTTTTTCTCATCCTTGCATTTCCTCTTCAATCTAAACCCTAAATAAATATGTCTTCTTTAGTTTTGAGTTCCAGCAGCGGGATTTAGAGGCCCACCATGAGATGGTTTGTGAATGCTCGTTTTTGGCTAAGCCATACACTTCGAGAACTATAAAAAAATTCTGGAAGAAAGTTGTGGAGGTATCCTAAATGGAATCAAGATGGAGATTGTGGGGCATTTGCCTGGAATGACAAACTTAGAATTTGGGGGTTTTCTAATTCACATGTGAGATCTGAAATTGCAAGCCGGGAAAGATTAGGCGATGATGAATCAACAATGCAAGAATGATATGTTATTCAAAACTCACGACTTTCATCTGAAATTAAAGTGATGAGGTCAGTGAAGAAGAAGACTTGTGTTAGGGTTGGTGATTTGTTTTCTTTCTGTTTTTCTCATTTGTGTTGGGTATTTTCTTGGACATATGTAATGAATGATCTTTTAGATTTTCTGTTTATGATGTGTATTTGATTAATTTATTTGCTTGTCTTCCATACCCGATGCATTCTAATTTACAAAGTAGAGTATTACCATGACAAGTTAATACAACTCAGAATAAATTCACACTCGGAAGTTAGATGGTCCCACTTTGGGCTATAAATTCCCACATAGAAGAACAGAAAGGCCCACTTGAGGACCAAACAATTCCAATGTCCGGTACATTTTTAGTCAAATATCCCACTTTGTAATATTAAAGTCTTACGCTGTATTCTTAAAGTTCCAATTGGTAAGCAGAAAATTCCACTTAGGGAAATCAGAAAGTAACTCAGAATTTTCCACTCAGAAAACAGAAAGGCCACAAAGGAATCCTAAATTACCACATGAAAGAACAAAAAGACCCACTTGAAGAGCAAACAATCCCAGTTTCAAGTACGCTTGAAGTCAAAAACCACACTCAGTTATCTTAAAATCCCACTTAGTAAACTTAAACTTCTAGTTATTTATCAGAAAGTTCCACCAAGAAATCCTAAAATACCATATGAAAGAACAAAAAAGCCCAATTAAAGAGCAAACAATCACAATTTTAAGTACGTTTGAAGTCAAAAGTCACTCAGTTAATTTAAAATCCCACGTAGTAATCTTAAAATTCCAGATATTTATCAAAAAGTTTCTCCAAGGAATTCTTAAGTACCATATGAAAGAACAAAAAGGCCGTGAAATGCAAACAATTCCAGTTTCAAGTACGTCTGAAATCAAAAGTCATATACAATTACCTTAAATTCCCACGTAGTAAGTTTAAAGTTCCAGTTATTTATCAGAAAATTACACAAAGGTAGTCTAAAGTACCACATGAAAAAAACAAAAAGGCCCACTTGAAGTGCAAACAATTCTAGTTTCAAGTACGTTTGAAGTCAAAAATCACCCTCAGTTAACTTAAAGTCCCACGTAATAAACTTAAAGTTCCAGTTATTTATCAGAAATTTCCACTTAGAAAAAAATCTGACTTAGAAGAACTTAAAAGTTCCTGATTTAAAACCTTGTAAATTTGAAAGTTCATGATTTAAAGTGGTACTAAATAGTTCCCTAGTGGGACTTACTACTTCTAAGTGGGTCATTTCCAATGATAAGTGGAACCAAACAATTACAGTGGGTCATTTCTTAAGTCAATTGTCCCACTTTGTAATATTAAAGTCTCACGCTGTAATATTTAAGTTCAAGTTGGTAAGCAAAAAATTCCACTTAGAAAACTCAGAAAGCAACTCAGAATTTCCCATTTAGAAAACAGAAGGGCCACTAAGGAATCCTAAGTATCACATGAAGAACAAAAAAGCTCAATTGAAGAGCAAACAATCCCAAATTTCAAGTACGTTTGAAGTCAGAAGTCCCACTCAGTTACCTTAAAGTCCCACGTAGTAAACTTAAAGTTTCAGTTATTAAGCAATATGTTCTACTTAGAGAAAAATAAAGTACTGCTTATAAGAACTTGAAAGTTCCAAAGTGGTACTAAATATTTCCAAAGTTTCTGATTTAAAGTGGTACTAAATATTTCCAAAGTAGGACGTTTTACTGCTAAGTGGGACGTTTCTAACGTTAAGTAGAACCAAACAATTCCAGTGAGTACATCTTAAGTCAAATGTTCCATTTTATACTAATAAAGTCCCACGCTGTATACTTAAAGTTCCAGTGTGTAAGAAGAAAGTTCCATTTAGGAACTCAGAAAGCAACTCAGAATTTCCCATTCAGAAAACAGAAGGGTGAATCCTAAAGTACTGTATGAAAGAACAAAAATGCCCACTTGATAAGCAAACAATCCAGTTTCATGTAAGTCCCACTTAGTTTACTTAAAATCCCACATAGTATACTTAAAGTTCCAGCTATTAAGCAAAAAGTTCCACTTGGAGAAAAATAAAGTCACGATTAAAAGAATTCGAAAGTTCCTGATTTAAAACTTTGTAAATAAGAAGAGATAATTGAAAACAAAGTCAATTTATTCTCATATCTTTATAATTGATACATTTTAATTTATAAATTATTATTTTGAGAAGTTAATGTAACTCATAATTTGCCACTCAGAAAACAGAAGTTTCATTTACGAATCCTAAAGTACCGAATGAAAAAACAAATAGCCCCACTTGAGGAGCAAACAATTCCAGTTTTTTTGTACGTTTGACGCTAAAAGTCCAACTCACTTATCTTAAAGTCTCATGTAGTTTACTTAAAGTTCCAGTTATTAATCAGAAAGGTCCGCTTGGAAAAAATTAAAGTCCCGCTTGGAACCAAATTGATTACATTTCTTGAACCAAATTATGCACTGCTTTCTTTACATCCTCTTCTCTGTTGTGTGAGGACATTAGCAGGTGAGAAATGAGTTGCTTTTGGAACAACTTTGCTATATTCTGCATTGAAAAGAAGCAAGATAATTAATTAAGAAAATTGCGGAAAATTAAACCGAGTGACACGTGTTAGTACCTCATTTATCTCAGAAGTTAGCTCCTTTCCATTCTACAGTTCCATATATTTGCACAAATACAAACCACAATCGTCATTTCCTTTTTGTAAAAGGATCTTGGAAACTGTATGCATTGGCCACATCCAAAATTCTAAATTGCCAAAGTTTACTAGCAATTCTGGTTCGGTTTTTATGGCCGCATCCAATCGTTTCTCCAAAAAACGACTCTGCATTTATAAGAATTGAGTATTAAACCATGTAAATAATATCGTACTTAAAAGGCAAATAACTTCTTGTAGATTATTGCTTACAATGTTCTCCACAAGAGTTCGATATTTTGATAAATATGTGTTTCTTAGAAAATCCAATACTTGTCATTCTTTAAGTTTTTTTTATTAAGAACAACCAAACACCAATGCCCTTTGTCAAGATTGCATGGGAACATTAGCTGAATAAGGTCATAAAACATAAAAACGAATAGTAATATGTACAAGTAATTAATATAAATAAACAAATAGTTAATATAATCCGCCAAGCGTATGTAATGGTAAGGGAATTAATTAAATTTAATTTAAATATACCATATCATGGCTAGAACTTGTCTCGCTAAATTCTACGTATTTCTTTAGTTCGATGCAGCTTGGTTTGTAGTTGTTTTTTCTAAACGCTTCGTCGATGAGTCGGGTGGTCTCAAACACACTTTCGTAATAAATAACCTCTCTTATTTCATCTTTTTCCAGTCTTAATAACTCCGTAAAACAGTAAATTATCTGCCGAGCAAAGAAATTAAAGATGTGAGTTTTGTATTGTATAATATAAAAGAAACTGGGTGGCAAATACAGTTTGTGTTCGTACACATGATATGTACACATGCCATTCCACTTATCCATGATTTGGCTCTATTAACGTTAAGAAGGCATTCTATCTCGTTTAGTTGTATTGACTCCCTTCCAATCTGCACTCCTATGATATCTTTTTCCCTGTTGATCTAAACATATTGAATGGCTACCCTCCCAATAACGTCAAGATTTTTTTTTCTGTAGTTTTGGTAAATCTATTTTTATTTCTATCGAGCGGATGTTGATGAAAGGGAGACATCAGGCATGCGCTGGGCTTCGGACGTCTCCTTTCTTTCGGACTTTTAGCGGAGTCGACTTTGTTATATTTGTGTAGTATTATGTTTTCACTCATTGACGACTTTGAATCGGACAAGACCAAGACTATATTTTTACGGTTTTGCGATGGAAATGGATGTTCGTGGACTTTTATAGGTTTCGGAGTTGAGAAACAAGTAGAAGGTGATCGTCCGATATTTGTCTTGGAGAATTCTGGAGCGAAAGGCACGTTTAGTCTCTTATTATGCAAAGTTCTGCTTTGCAGGATTTTACTTAACTGAGTCAAAATCTACAAATAATTAAATGGAATAATACATTAGTTGGAGGAAAAAATAAATCATGATTAAAAGGACTTAAGATGATGACAAACCATCAATATTCCTGTAATTTTCTCATTCATTTGAGTAACAACCCTCTTAATGAAGTTTACATTTTCTTTCAATGCCGCCAGCTTAGTTCTCACTGATCTCTGCATTCGTAGAAGACAAATGTGAGCAGCTAGTTTTTTTTGACTGTTATTGACCAATAATTAACAGGTAAGTGCTTGTTTCACCTCAGAATTTTCACAATCAACGGTATCGGGATCCTCCAATGTCATAATAGGTGGAGACCGATCTTCTCTTTTCATGCACCGTGTGATCAATTTTCGTTACATTATCCTCAGTGAATTTTAAAAAATTCAGTACTTTACAAATATGTACTTTAGAACTTATAAATTCAAATAGAATAAAATAAAGGCATGCCCATCTAAGGAGAAAATCGCATCTCAATTACCCCTCTATCCAAACGATTCGATACTTCAATTGACATTCACAATTCCATTCCATGCGTTTAACAAAAGATTTAAATTTAAATTTTGTATAAAAAAGTGTTAGACATTGTATTCGTGACACAACATTACCTGAAATCCTTCAAACCCAGTATCAACATATAACTATCTCTCTGTATGCAACGCTGCTTATCCCAGCAGGCCATAACGGGGTTGGCTTGTGCATCATAATAAAAATTGCACCTTGTACACAGACGCGCTCATAATACTAAAGCTGCTATCATTTTTCATGTACAAGGAACATGAACAGATATCCATCTTATTGTCATTCACTAAGTGCAAGCTATTTGTTCACTCGATATCGTGTCGTGGGTTTAAGAAGATTATTGTAATGACCCCAATATTACTATACCTTTATGTTTTATTTTTTTAGTAAAATATTGTATTTATTTATTCTTAGTATTTTCTATATATTTTGTTTTATAATAAATATATTATTTTATTATTCCATCTATTTTTCCCAAATCCATTTCTTTAAACTAAATCTTAATCTATTTCAAATTAAACACAAGACTTAACCCAGTCCATAACCCAAATCCAATCTCATTTTCATTTTCTTTTATAAAACTATGAGCCCAAAAGCCACTTTCTTTTCAAGAAACAATATATATTTAATTCTTACTAAATATATGTGTAAACAACTTTGTAACTCATTGGTTAAGTCTTTGCATTATTATTTCATAGGCCATAAGTTCAAATCTTGAGTCTTATAATTATTTTTATCTATTTTTTAAATTCTCTTATAACCTTCAAATGAGACCCTTCATTTCATTTTTTTTTAACTCCCAAAACAATTAGAATGGTTATGAGCAACAATTAATTAGAATTATAGTGGTCATAAACCTTTTTTATATGTCATTCCTCTCTTTTTTTCTTCATCACTCATTTCTATCATTTCCCATCTCTCTCTTCATCTATATTTCTCGAAAAAGAATATGAAGAAGTTTTCAAGAAGGTCCCGTTAGTAACGCGAGACTATTGGCGGATAGACAAGCCCGATGACGATACCGGTTTGTACATATAAGCCCCCTTCGTTTCTTCTCCTCCTCTTGTTGAATCATCCTCATCTTGTCATGTCTCCACTGATATCCATACTTTCTCACTTCGTTTATAAACTTCTTGTTTAGAAAACACATATAAAATAAATAGATAATCTAATAGTTAATTGTTTCGTAAAGTTATTTATCTTCATGAATAGGATATGTTTTTAACTAGTAGTGATTATCTTGTTTCATGTTTTACTAGTTATGAAAATATGTGAATTGTATCATCTTATATTGTATGCCATCACATAACGCGACAGTTTATTTAAAACAAAAAACGTGTTTAATAATTTTTATGTAGAATCTTTATTAATCTTTTATATCGATTTTAGTATATATATCATGACCGATTCGTATGCTTATCCGTATGACTTTCATAATTTATTTCTCTCTATTTTTATTTTATTTTATTTATATTTAGTTTTAAAAGAAAATGATATTTCAAATAAATACTATAATCATGTCAATCTCAAATATCACCTTAAAGAAATACTTTTACTTTCAAAAATAATTTTTAGAAAATCAATCTTGACTTCTGGCCATTCTAGGAAAATTAGATTATATACTAGATAGAATTTCAGGTCTACAGTAAAAGTTTCATATCAAATCGAATGACGGTTTAGGAGTTATATAGTTGTTTATTCACAGTTTGTAAAAACAGAAAACTGCATTTATTAGTCAATTTATAAGACACATAACTTAGTCTATCGATATCCAAATTGAGTAAACTTAAGCGTTTTGGACATCTACATCGAAAGATCTAGATTTTCTTAATTTTAACTTTTTACTGAAAACTGACATAAAATATAAAAAACTACGTTACAATATTTAGTGATGGATGTGGACAGAATCTATCCTGATTCGCACGCTATTTTTAAATAGGACATAACTCGAACTCTCAATATCCATTCATGATAAACTTTAGATGTGTAGATGTTTAATGGATAGAACTATAATTTTCTGTATACCAGATTATGTTAGTTGTATGTATGCCCTAGAGGCCATTATTATACCAGAGATGTATATTATAGTGGATGCTGGGTCATATATAGAGAGGACTTTCTTGCTCGACATGATAATACGCTATTTGGTTGCTCTTTATCTTCACATGTACACTTACCGTCTCTCTGTTACATGTTGATAAAGCCCTTAGGATGTGTACTTGACTACCAGGATTATGATGCAGATCATACTAGTGGGACCTGAGTAGTCCGTGAGTTCATCCTCCAATGTTCCTAGTCGTGGGAGTATCGAGACGGGGCATCGATATTCCAGAATAGACTAGCGTATATCTTCTCGACCCATGCGATGGGCGATGGATGATCCCATATCCATTGGTGTTTGACATCAGAGATGGTATATGGGTGCTCAGTAGAGACTGGGTATACTGAACGGACTCGCCGAGAACTCCTAGATGGTATTATACCTCACGTCAAATAGTAGTTCTCTGGTGATACTGGTACAGATTAGTCTGTCGACCCGAGATCGTCATAAAGTCTTATGTGTCTCCTGCTGTGCTTTGATTTCCACCCTACTACGGCTCTACTGAGTCATGCAAACAGGTAGTTTTTGGGTACAGTCCCGAGTCACATGGAGGCAATGAGCAATAGGAGGGGATTCGTCTCTTCCGGTATTGGGGGTTGATGTTGCGCTATACTCGATTGGCCATAACTGCAAATCCCTGGCCAGGATAGATGAGATTTACTGGTAAGTGTTATCAGTAGTTTCTCGCTCGTTATGGACTTTACATCGGCATGACTTATCAAGCTATTGGGGTCTGATGTTTACCACCCCTAGACGAGATATGCGACATATCAGATGAAGAGATCGGACTGTACGGTAATGTTACTGATTGGATTCACAGGAGTATGAGCAGGCTTGCTTGTTGATCTTCTGATCGCTCGATACCCGGGTGGCCGTTACGTTTAGCAGACCGCTTGCGGCTTGTGGGTGTTTGATATGATCATCACGTACAGCCGGCGTATTGACGAGTCTTTAGAGTCCTACACAGAGCTTTCCTGGTTCATGCGAAACGAACTAGGAGCACATATGTAATATGTGCGGGACCGAGATTAATGCGCGTATGTGATACCGCATTCTATTCTCGCGATATGTGATATCGGTCGGTTATATGTAATATAGCCGGGTTATCGGATCAAGTGTTGATTCGATAGATTGTTACATTTGATATTAGCCGGTTGTATGTGATATAACCGGATTATTAAATCAAGTATTGATTTAATAATTTAATGTATAATTATATATGTGATATATTAATTTAGATTAACTAATATTAGCTCACTTAAACTTTTCTTTTTCTCACTTGTGTACAATTAGTATATATGTGATATATATTAATGTACATTATTTTGTGTCATGCTAGATGCCACATGTAACATGGGTGTATGAGACTCACACCATGCTTATAATAATGACAAGGTTTTATTTATTTAAAGTAAATCAAATTAATTGGTATTTAGTCACATGCTTGGAAGCTTGGAGAAGTTTGAAGCATCTTTGACTAAGTCCACTCCTTTTGTTTTACTTGGAAATATTTATTAACCTAACCATTATTGTTAGCCATGGTTATTCTCTACATGAGTTAGTGTATGACACTAACTCACCCATGATTGCTATTCTCACCTCATGAGTTCATTCTCTCATATTCCTTCTTCATCTTTTTCTTCATTGAAAATGCTTGCTAGCTTTTTTCTAGGCGAGAAAATATTGTGAGAAAATTAAGTCTAAAGTAAGCCCATTTCCTACTTCATCATCCTCTACTATTAGCCATTTAGTTTAGGGTGTTTTCTTTACTAATTTCACCATTAGTGAAGAGGCAGCATGGGTTTGAGTCTTCTTGACGTAGATCATTTTCGGCCTCGAAGATATTGAGCAAGGTTGTTCATTTCTTCATGTGATCCCTTACTAGAGTTCGAGTGTTCACTACTTGGAGTGAAGGGACTACTACATGAAGCTTTAGAAGTGAGGACCGGTCTACAAAGGTTATATTTCTCATTCACTTAGTTGTAATGTTTGATTACATGCTTTGTATTGTCTATCCACTCTAGCTAGATCCTAGGTTAGGGTTCATTAGCACTCTAGAATTTTTGAAATTGGCATGCTTGATGCTGTGAAAACCCAGTAGGGTGCCGAGGAATCCTAACAGTGGTATCAGAGCGGGGCTAGAGTATTAGACGATATTTGTTAGATTACGAAACCGAAACTTGAAATATTGAAACCTAGTTTCTGTCGATTTTTAAATGACCCATAAAAATTATTTAAACAACTGCAGAATGTTGTATGTGATACAACATGAACACTACAAAAATTTGAGCCCTTTTGCTCGGAAAATGGCCGGCCACAATGAGAAAAATTCATGTGTGCTCGGTTTTCTTGTGTAGTTTTTGCTTCAAATTTTGGTGGTGTTCCAGTCTCTGGGGTCTGGTGTTTCAGGTGTTTCTTGTTTTTTCTAAGATTGCATGTGATGTGGTCTTATTGTATAGGCAATTCAGAGTGTTTCGTATTCATAGTTTAACATGGTTTTGGGTTTTTACATGTTATCTAGGCGAAGTTAAAAAGTTCGAACGAATGTCAAAAACCCATTTTTCCAAATTTAAGGTATTCGGAAAATCATGCAAGTAATTCTGTGGACCCTTTGGAAGAATGAAACCCTAACTCGATATAATGACCATGTAACCGCTTTCGAAGCTTAGGGTTTGTGGCAGTTCCGTGGTGCCATTAATGAGGCTTGGGTTTGCCCTTCTACGGTTGGTCCATAGGTGATGTGGCATGTTCTGGGTATTTTTGAACTGTGCTCAAGTGTTGAATTTTCAGAGAATTGTGGGACTTTGATGAATTGATCGAAAAGTTTAACATCGTCCGGATATTTGTGATGGGATACAATACTTGGAATTCACAATATTTGAATTTTATAAATATAGCAATTTAGTCTCATTTGATCGGATGCCACGGGATTTTGATATGATCAAAAGTCCGTCGCAATCACGTAGCGTATGCGGATACTCGCCGGTTAACCTTACTAGATAGCCATGCCTTATAGCCCCGACAAAGTGGCTGTAGGAGAATCCCGTTGCCAAAAGCATCCGTCCGGGAGCTCGCGGCCGCGGTGTTCCACCTAAGTGCACTTCATCGACGGTATCGGGGGTACGGCCGTCCACTAAAGTTTCCGACGAGCAATCGATCAGGATGTCGGGAATCTTGTTGAATTACCTGACTTGATATTGAAAAGTGTTTTTGATATCGAGACTAAAATGCGGGGTTTATAATTGTTAGGCATGCGATGTCTAAGGAATTCATATTGTTGGGCATGAAATCCGCAATATGAGATATTACGGGTTTATGATGTCTAAGGTGGTTGCGGATTCCAGCTGTTGTAGTTTTCATTTTTTTTTCTGCGACCGTAAGTGTAATATGTGGTGTATCGCCGGTTTCGTTGCTATACATCAACGACAATTGGGATACGCATATTTACTTATATTGATGACATGTGATATTATGTGTTGTTGTGATCTGTTACATTGGATCGCCGTGTTTGAATAGCCGGGTTTTTTATGTGAGATGAGAGTTTTTTTTTGCATTCATGTAAAATCTTGTATGTAATATTCTTTTATTGGGGCACTTCCGGGTTGAGGAAGATGTCACCGTTGATGTATATTATTTACTTTTCCGCATTAGGATAGACCCAAGGAAGGGAGCACAAGTAACTGGGTTCTAGAGTCCAGTGGGAGGCCATCTCGAGGAGTTGAGTCCGGGTCTCCTAACTCTAGAATTGGTAGGGTTGCTTGCCGCTCTCGTAGGGGTCTTGGGATGTGGGATTGGCTATTCATCACGACCGTGGAATCCGTGTTTTATACAGGCTTAAATTAAAACCCGGAAATCCTACTATATCCAATATTTCATATGTTGTCTTCTTCTGCTGATATTCTATGATGTGATCACTTTATATTCTGAGATGAATACTATATATAATATATATGATATATTAAAGACGTTGCTTATGTTTTTCACCCGCGCTAGCCCCGCCCCGCTCTGCCGTTAGTTACCTAACCTAATGGTGCACGACGGGACTTCATAGCGAATGCGGATGGCATAAGCGTACGTTGTATTTATCTGTGATGCTTAGGTAACTTAAATGATGGGACATTCATTAATGAGATTAATGAAAGAAAATAAACCTAAAAATGTTGTAGAATCGAATTTGAAACCTATTCGGCTTTTTATGAAAAAGCAAAGTTTCAAAATGCGGAGCTTAAGCCACTCCTTTTAAAACCATTTAATTCTATAATGATATCAAGTTCAAAGTGTTAAAGGTTTTCTTAAAAACCATCCGCAACCCTCCATCATTTTATAAAGTAGAGTACTTAGTATTCGTGCTGCGTATGTTGATTATAGTCAATGCGTAGTGTACGGTAGCTAAGTGATGTCTTCCTACACAGCATATGATGTGATTAGTTAGGACATTCATGTGATTATGTTGATTATAGTCAAGGATCATATGGGTGGGTCTAATTAATCATGAAATGACGGGTAGAACTTGACTAGTGCTTATAATATGTTCATTATAGTCAAGGTCATAAGTTCTAGGGGTAAAAACCATTATCGGGAGTTTCAAGTGTTGAAATTTGCAATGAGATTGCATACTTCTATGAGATAGTTGGATCCTGATACCCACTGCGAGTAATTGTTACTCCTGAGAGAGTTTTGCACTTTACAATTAGCCGATCAAGTAGGTGTCTAGAAAGGTATCAACGGGGTTACGCCCTTGGGAAAACGAGGTTTATTTTAATTAGGTCCATGCGAAAGCACGGAGAACCTCCCTCAAAGTACCGGCACTGGCCTGTCTGAAAGATTGGCGAACTTATAAGGTGTAATTAATCCTGGCTAGTCTTTCCTTTTAAGGTTTAAAGGAAGATTTGATAAAAACAGTGGGAGCCATCCTGATTAGGTAAAATATATAACCAATCTAATCTTGCAAGAGCGCACACAGAGTTTTTTCTTCTCTCTCTCTCCAGGTAGCGACCATGTCATGCCTTAATCAAGATAATAATATGGATGTATTGACCGAACCCGCTTGTTATACTGAGCTGGGGAACGTTGGTCCCGCTCCATCTTATAATTGTTATAAGACCGAGCAGGAAATAGGGGAATACCGGGATTCCCATGCCGCCCAAACGAAGAAAGTGCATGTTGATGCATCTTCTTCGGGTGTGTTCGTCACAGAGAACTGTTTCTCAGTACCCTCTACGTCCTGGGTATTTGATACCGGATCAGAATCCCGCATATGTAATCTGTTACATGGGCTACAAGAAGGTAGAGAACTGGGAATGTGTGATATGTTTCTAAGTATAGAGAACGGTGCAATTGTTGCAGCCAAGGTGTTGGCAAATATCACCCTGTATTACCAAATGGTAATACATTGATTCTGAACGAATGTTATTAGATACCGAACCTAACATGCAACATTAAATCAGTCTCTTTATTTACTAAAGAACGATATAATTTTGTATTAATAGATAATGTTTTGAACATTTCCTATATCAAAAGTTGATCAGTTCAGGCACGTTATCTAATAGCATGTACGTTCTAAATCAAACCACAGTTCTTAACGTACAGAACACACACAAGAGGAAGAGTTCAGAAATGAATGAATTCTACTTATGGCATTGTTTAGGTCATAACAATGCGACCCGACTAGCTAAGTTACATTAAGATGCATATTTAAATCAGTTTGAATTTATATCTTGTGAAACTTGCCAGTCATGTCATAAAGATAAGATGACCATAGCTTCGTTTACTTGAAACAGAAAAAGGGTTAGTGAACTCTTGGGACTGATACATGATGACGTATGTGGTCCCCTGTCTACACATGCCAGGACTGATTCTTTGTACTTCATTATATTCACTAATGATCTCTCAGAATTCGGACATGTGTTCTTATTGAAACACAAGCCTGAAGCTTTTGAGAAAATTCAATGAATATAAATCCGAAGTAGAGAACCAAAACGGGTATAAGTATTATGTCCTTTGATGGGATTAGGGAGGAGAGTACTTGTGCATGGAATTCTTGGACTATTCTAAAGGAGAATGAGATTCTCTCTCAGCATTACTCCTCCGTATACACCACAGCACAACGATATATTGGGGCGGAGCAATCGCACCCTATTAGATATGGTGCGCTCTATGATGAGTACTGCTGAGTTGCCTGTTTCCTTTTTAGGGTTATGCGCTTGAAGAAGCAGCATACCTATTGAATTGGTTTCCAATCAAATCAGTGCCTACCACTCCATATGAGATATGGTATGGGAAGAGCCCATCTCTTAAGCATGTTGAGTTTTGGGTTGTCCGGCCTATGTATAAAAGCAAAATCCGAGTAAGCTCGAGGCAAGGCCAGTTCTGTGGAAATTTGTTGGATATCCCAAGCATTCGCAAGAGAATATCTTCTACCACACCGAGAAACAGAAGGTGTTTTGTTTCTCGGCATGCCACCTTTTTGGGAAAAGGAATTTTTTAAGGAAGAAATTTGTGGTCATGAGGTAGAACTGGAATTGGTTCCAGCTATACAAATTACAGCTGATGATTTGGTAGAACCAGAGGATTCTATAGTTCCCAATGAACATCAGCCTCTCCGCCGATCTGGTAGGGTTCCTCATTCGCCTGAGAGATACTTAGGTTTCTCGATGACAGTGGGAGCGGGGATTGCATCATGGAGATGATGACTCAACTAGTATCGAGCAGGCCATCAAAAGTGGGGACTCTATAAGAATGACTGGATGCTAAGTGATCTGAGATGGAATCCATATATACCAACAAAGTATGGACTTTGGTTGCTTTATCTAAAGGGTTAAAACCCCATCAGGAGCAAGTATATCTTGAGAAGATTACTTGGTGTAGATGGAAAAGTTAAGACTTTCAAAGCTATACTTGTTGTAAAACGTTCTCGTCATCAACCAGGTATGGATTATGATGAAACCTTTTCTCCAATAGCTATGCTTAAGTCCACCGGATCCTACTTGCCATTGCTACATACCATAACTACGATATCTAATGGTGAGTGTCGTGACTGCTTTTCTGAATACTGATTTAGAAGAGAGCGTCTATAAGTACACAACCAGAGGGCTTCATAGACAGTGAGAGCAGCGAAAACGTGTGCAAGTTGCTTTCTGCGTTAAAGCAGGTATCGCGGAGTTGGAACATCTGTTTTCATGTGATAGTCAAAGCGTTTGACTTCATCAAAATGGTAGATGAACCTTGTACATACAAAAGGGTAGTAGAGAGTAAGGTGGTCTTCCTCGTATTGTATGTGGAAAACATACTCTAGATAGGAAAGGAGTTTCCTATGCTACGCTCAGTCATTCTCCTCTTATCACATTGATTCTCCATATAGGATCAAGGTGATACCTCCTAAATCCTGAGTTTTGGATCTATGAGATAGATCTAAGTGGATGTTAGGATTCTCACTAGGTGTAGTGAGATGGTATCAATCAATCCTGGGAAGAATCACTGGATAGTTTCCAAGGTGGTAAGATGACTAAAATTCAGTCACATGCATTGTTTTTATCCTCAGTGGAGGGACGGTATGTTGGAAGCGTTCCAAGCTAGATACCGGGGCAAACTAGACGATAAAGGCTGGATATATCGCTATCAATGATGCTACCAAAGAGGCAATCTGGGTGTATATTTGTTCATGGGATGAACTAGGTTCCCACCATTGTGTGACAATAAAGGTGTGGTTTTAGCCCAGGAACCCCGGTCCCATCAGTGACCCAGACATATTCTAAGGCAGTATCACAGGATCATGGAGATGGTTAATCTCCAAGAGATCGAGGTTAGGAGAGTAGACTTAGAGGTTAACACGGCGGATCCACTCACTGAGGCCTTTCCTGTGAGAGACTTTTATAGGACGTGGGTATGCTATACTACAACAACTGGTCTTAGTGCAAGTAGGAGATTGTTAGTTGTATGTATGTCCTAAAGGCCATTATTGTACATGAGATGTATATTATAGTGGATGCTGGGTCATATATAGGAAGGACTTTCTTACTCGACATGATAGTACGCTATCTGGTTGCTCTTTATCATAACATATACAGTTACTGTCTCTTTGTTACATGTTGATAAAACCCTTATGATGTGTACTTGACTACCAGGATTATGATGCAGATCATACTAGTGGGGCCTGAGTAGTACATGAGTTCATCCTTCAATGTTCTTAGTCATGAGAGTATCGAGACGGGGCATCGATATTCCAGAGTAGACTAGCGTATATCTTCTCGACCCATGTGATGGGCGATGGATGATCCCATATCCATTAGTGTTTGACATCAGAGATGGTATACGGGTGCTCAGTGGAGACTGGGTACACTGAACGAACTCGCCGAGAACTCCTAGATGGTATTATACCTCACGTCAGATAGCAGTTCTCTGGTAATACTAGTACAGGTTAGTCTGTCGATCTGAGATCGTCATAGAGTCTTGTGTATCTCCTACTGTGCTTTGATTTCCTTCCTACCACAGCTCTACTGAGTCGTGCAAACATGTGGTTTTTGGATACAGTCCCGAATCACATGGAGGCAATGAGCGATAGGAGAGGATTCGTCTCTCCCGGTATTGGGGGTTGATGTTGCGCTATGCTCGATTGGACATAACTGCAAATCCCTGGCCAAGGTAGATGAGATTTACTGGTAAGTGTTATCAGTAGTTTCTCACCCGTTATGGACCTTACATCGGCATGACTTATCAAGCTATTGGGGTCTGACGTTTACCATCCCTAAGTAAGATATGCGACATATCAGACGAAGAGACTGGACTGTACGTCAGTGTTACTGATTAGATTCGCAGGAGTATGTAACATTTCAGAAAATATAAAATATTATTTTTGGAATTTAATATTAAAATAATATATTTCCCGAAAACTGCCCGATTTGCGAAATTGGGGTTTTCGAAAAAGGGTATAAATATATACCAATAATTGTGAAATAAATGGGAATTAAAATGATTTATTCATTTAATAGTATATTCAAGGGATTTGGCATTTTTAAAATTATTATATGCAGTTTCGATAAAAAGTCGATTAGTGCACTGCTAATCGTGATTAAGCCAAATCCGTGTTTCTACAGTTTTTCATGGCTAGTGCACCATGTCATGTTGCATTTTGGTTATATGTTGTTTTCTTGTGTTGTTTTGGGTATTTTATGGTTTGGTTTTAAAAGAAATGAGAAAAGAAAAGATAAAAAGGGTAAAAAGATAAATAGATGAAAGAGTGGGTGGGAATAAGAGAGGAGAGAGAGAGGGGCTGCCACATTTTCACCTCCCCCATCATTTTCTTCTTCTTCTTCTTCCCCACATCCCTCCACCTTCACCCCATGATATCATCTCAAAATACTCCTCAAAACCCTGAACCCCTTTTACAAAAATTGATCACCTCCTTCTCCTCTACACATTGGACCAAGAAAAGTTAGATTTTGACAACCTTGAGGAGCTAGGGTTTTTCTTGAGTTGCATCCATGAAGTATAATTTCTACCATTTAGTTAATTTTAAGTTTGTTTATATTCTAGTTAGTTAGAAATGGGTTTAAGATGTGTATTTGTGAACTTGGAAAATCCTAGTGAGGGTTTGAGTGAAATTGTGGATTGATGATGTTTTGTGGCTGTCAATGAGACTTTTGAGGTGATTCTTGACATGGACCATAGCCTAGAAACCAATTACGGATTTAGGAATTGATTATGTCGGTTTTATGTTGATTTATGTCTGGAGTAACCCCGGGGCACTAAAAATTATTTAGCGAATACTGGGAGTCGTGCAAGCACCTAGGAAGCTACCACTGAAACCCTAGCCCCATACCCCAACCCAAGGCCGCAGTTATATCCATTCTGGCCGCAATTTTCGGCTAGATCAGGGAATTAGGGTCCCAGGTTTGGTCCATGGCTCCTTTTGCAATAAATTAGACCCCTCCTGTATGCAAAATTGGCTAATTGTCACCTGGGGAAAATCTGAGAGTGTTTTACTTAGTTTCTGAAATTGTTTTGCGGTTTTTAATGAATTTGAATTTGGTATTTGGTATTGTGTTTCCGTCGTGTGGCGTTTGGACGTCAACGACCAGGGTTATTGGTCGTGTTTTGCATGCTAGGCTATAGGTTTTAACCTATGAGCGAAACGTGTGCTGTTTTGGTTTTCCGCCTTGATTTTAACATGCATTGCGATTGTTTATTATTGTAGGTATCTTCACGTGGATTCCGAGGCGACGAATCGTAGCATCATAAACTTCGGCAAGCAAGAAGCAAGGTGAGTGGATCTATATCCACGGGGGAAGTCGGGAGGATGGCGTATAGCACCCCCGCACATTTTGATGGAAACCGATTCATAGTATTTGGTTAAGAAAACTTTTAATAGAAAACTATAGATAGAGTTAAAAGATAGTTAGAGAACTATATTAGAAACTAAAGGATAGTTAGAAGTGAAATCATACGACTAGTATGTGATGACGGGACTTGAGGATGATATTGCCGTTTGGGGAACTATAGGACTAGATAGTCGATGTAGATGTGTCATCCGAACCATACCTATTTCCAAACTCAAGAATTGTATACATCTTTTAAACGGATAACTTGAAGGACGTTATGGATTTTCAAATGATATCTTTTCTTTAAAATCACCGTAGCCCCTACTTTAAAAACTACGGTTCGCACCTTTCAAAAGCTGTTTGTATGGTTCGGGTGTGTATGTTAGATTAGATACTTATGTTTATAGTAAAGGTAGAATGTATTATAAAATTGACTTAGTGAGGGACATAAATGCGATGAAAAGGATATATGATGCGATATGATGATTTAGTGATATGTTGGTATACGGATGCGAGTCGATGGAGATGATTGACGGTCCCCTGATATGAGATTGTTATGGATGTGACCTAGGACATAGATATATAGATATTTATATTGTGGTGAATCTGGAATGATAAGCCGTACGAGACGTTAGGTCCTTACCCTCATTGTCGTAAAGGTTGATAGGATCCCTATTGGTATTATGTCGCTGTACGATGATTTTCCGTACGTGATGAGTTTGACTTGATGATTGATCCATACTCTTGACTAGAAAATGTCGTACGACGGATTATACCGTACGCGATGTTGTGAGGCTGGTGCCGATTTATTGATTCACTGACTTAGACATATGATAGATACATATACCTTATAGCTTTTAGTTGATGATTTACCTTATGCAGCGTTCATGTTATACTCATTGCATTGCTTATACTTGTGCTAGTACACTTACACCATTATCAATGATGAGTATGTTACACGTACACAGATTTGCCGGCTTATACACTTCATCATCGATAATTACCATGTCAGTACAGAGTAGGATTGCTGTATCATGATATGACCCCTTGCATAGTTTACTTGCTATAGTTACTTATGCACCTTATACGATGTTGCATTTGACTTGGGAGAAATTGGGAACCGCAGTATATATTTAAAAACGTGATTCATTTTAAAAAAGCGGTTTTTCCTGATGTTGTCGCATCACTGTTCATGTTGCATGATATACGGATATGCTTACATTTCTATCATATGTCGCATACATCATGCTTTATGATTTTGCGCATTGAGATATGCTGTTTTCATGAGATTTCTGGATTTGAGAACCGTGGCGATTTCAAAAGAAAACATGTACTGTTTTAAAAATCCGGTTTCTCTTGATATGATATTTCAGTGCGTCCAACATGTGTTTTCACGGTTATGAGAGCGACATGTGAAACCTGATTCGAGGAGGCGGATGAGGCCGATTGCGGGTACATGGTGGACCCGGTATGGTACCCCGGAGAAAGAAAGGGATGCTGTGTATACATACGGTGAGTCTGGTAGAGGGACTACTACTTACTGGTGATTGGTTGGACCTGGCGGATATCCGGAGGATACTGACCGGGGTCGAGAGATGATATGGTCCGATCCGGACTGACGGAGCCCGTTGGCCGATCCGGACTGACGGAGCCCGAGATATGAGGATTTACGTGTCGATGCTAGACACGGGTTTCATGATGTTTTCGGGTGTCGATGTTGGACACCCAGGTTCCATGATTTTGATGTGTCGAGAGGGACACCGTTGATTTATATCCTCATACTTTCATGCACACTCTTTTATGATATTTACGTGTATACTGTCATGACCCGAATATTAGCTCGTGACCAGCACTTGAATCACGCAACGTCTAAAAGCGTAACGGAATTCAAGTAAGCTGAAACCCAGAAATCTAAACCTTTTAGAAAAATAAAGGAGGTGAGGTTTTTGAAATAAAGCTATATGAAATCAAGTTTTCTTAATGCATAGAAAAGGAACATGAATGATGCAAGTGAAATTTACTAGTTTGAAAACATGTTTCGTCTTTTAAAAATTTTGGCAGCACCTCTTTTGTATTTTTTGATCCAAAACCACAATACATAATAATGATAATGGCATCCCCAAGTGGGAGCTAGCTCTGTTAGTTATATGTATGCCCTAGAGGCCATTACTATACATAGGATGTATATTGTAGTGGATGCTGGGACATATATAGGGAGGACTTTCTTGCTCGACATGATAGTATGCTATCTGGTTGATCTTTACCTTAACGTGTACACTGATTGTCTCCCTGTTACATGTTGGTAAAGCCCTTAGGATCTGTACTTGACTACCTGGACTATGATGCGGATCATACTAGTGGGGACATGGTAGTCCATAAGTACATCCTTCAAAGTCCCTAGTCGAGGGTGTATCGAGACGGGGCATCGATATACCAGAGTAGACTAGCGTATACCTTCTCGACCCATTCAGATGGGCGATGGATGATCCCATATCCATTGGTGTTTGACATCAGAGATGATATACGGGTGCTCAGTAGAGACTGGGTACACTGGACGGACTTGCCGAGAACTCCCAGATGGTATTATACCTCACGTCAGATGGCAGTTCTCCGGTGACACTGGTACAGAGTAGTCTGTTGACCCGAGATCGTCATAGAGTCTTGTGTGGTTCCCATTGTGCTTTGATTTCCATCTTACCACGTCCAAGAGGGCGTGCAAAACGGTGGTTTTTGGGTACAGTCCCGAGTCACATGGAGGCAATGAGCGATAGGAGGGGATTCGTCTCTCCCGGTATAGGGAGTTGATGTTGTGCTGTGTTCGATTGGCTATAACAGGAAATCCCTGGCTAGGGTTGCTGAGATTTACCGGTAAGTGTTACCAGTAGTTTCTCGAACAGTTATAGACCTCATATCGACACGACTTATCGAGCTATTGGGGTCTGACGTTTACCACCCCTAGGCAAGATATGCGACATATCATACGATCAGACCGGACTGTACGGTAGTGTTACTGGTTGGATTCACTGGAGTGTGAGCGGGCTTGCTCGTCGATCTTCAGATCGCTCAATACCCGGGTGGCCGTTACGTTTAGCAGACCGCTTGCGGCTTGTGGATGTTTGATATGATCATCATCTGCTGCCGGCGTATTGACGAGTCTTTAGAGTCCTACACAGAGGTTTCCTGGCTCAAGCGAAATGAAATAGGAGCGCATATGAGATATGTGCGGGACCGAGAATAATGCGTGTATGTGATACCGTATTCCATTCTCGCGATGAATGTATCGATTAGGTTATATGCGATATACCCTAGTTATCGAATCAAAGGTTGATTCGATAAGCCGATACATAGGATACTGGTCGGTTATATGCGATATGACCGGATCGTTAAATCAAGTGTTGATTTAATGATTTAATGCATAATTATATATTTGATATATTACTTTGCATTAACTAGTATTGGTTCACTTTAAATGGATTTTCTCACTCGGATTGTACACATTGTATATGTGATATACTTTTGTGCACTTGATTGTATCATGTTTGATGATACATGTTATGCTAGGGTTTTTGTGTAAAGATCAAACCATGGTTACATGATTATGGTTAGGGTTTTGTTTTATTCACTTATTTATTTATCCATTTCATTTTTGGAAAATAAATGAGAAGAGAAAAGAATGGTGGCTTTATTTGTTGTTTAGTTGAAGCTTCATGAAGCTTTGACTTTGTCCACCATTCTTATCTCATCCTTAACCCTAACCATTCCTTTAACCCTTGGTTAATTCTCTACACATAACCATAGTTAGAATTATGATAAGGATTGTTTTTCTATTCTTTTTTAATTAATCTTATCATAATATTCTTCTTCTTCTTCCTTGAACTCAAGAAGAAACCTTCACTTCATCAATGGTGGATTGATGAAATGAGTGAGAAATCCAAAACTAAAGTCTACCCACTTCCTATTTCTTCATCCTCTACCTCTTGCCAAGTAGTAGAGTGTGTTTCCCTCACAAGTTTTCAAGACTTGGTGAAGGTGGAGCTCGATCTAGCGATGCCTCGACGTAGATCATCTTCGGCATGGACATCGACGACCTAGCTTGCCCATTCTCCGACGAAGCCGACGCTAGAGCCCGGATTTGATTTGGACAGCGGAGAGGACTTCGTTGCGGAGCTATGGAGGTGGAGCACCGGATCTACAAAGGTTGTATTTCCGTATTCCCTTAGTTAAGTGTTAACTAGTTTATGTTTTCGCCTAAACATCTAGCAAACGATCCGTAGTCGGGTTTCTCGGCACCGTTAAAATTTTAATTTGGCATGATCGATGCCTTGTGAGACCTCATTAGGGTGCCTAGGAACCCTACAGTGGTATCAGAGCCTAGCTAGAGCCTTAGGCGAAGTCTAGACGGAATTTGAAGCCCGAACGAACCCGGAACCAACCCGGAAAATGCTCTCTGGACGTTTTCTGAAAACGTGGATTTTTCCAAATTAAAAATTGCTAAAAAATTCAGCAGGAAAAAATAAGAATTACGATGCAAAAATTTACTGATGAACAGTACAAACCGCGGCGGAACCGCGGCAGAAGCCTGGCTTCTACGGCGGTTCCGCGGCGGAATGATGACGTCATCGTACATTGTTTGCACAGTAACTCCTATTATATTATGCTGGATTTTCTGGAAATTTTTAATATTTATTCAAGAGTTGAATTTTCTGGAGTTGTTTTGGGGATTCGGTGTTTCGATCGGAGTATCAAATTTTGTCTGTGTGGCTTTCCGGATAATTTTTAGAATATGTTAAAAAATTCGACCGGATATAAATACCCAACTTTTCCCCTGTCGGGAAATTTCCAAGTGTTGGATCTTTCCGTAGTTTAACGACGTTCTAAGTAGTGCAAGTAACGCGATGGACCCTCTAGAAGACAACAAACCTTAACTCGATTATGTGACCGTCTTGAACTGCCCTTTGAACCTTTGGGTTTGGGGCAGTACGGCGTGCCACATGTGAGGCGTTGGCTTGACCCTTCTACGGCTGGACCGTTGCTACTGAGGCACGAACTGAATGTTGTTAGACTTATTTCATGTGTTGAGCTGTATCGGGAAAACTTGGGTGTTCGATTGTTCGATCGGAAAGTTTAACATTTTCTATTTATCCGGAATGTGATACAATAATTGGAATTCACAAGTAGTTATGTGATAACTGAATGAATGTTATAAATCTAGCGGTTTAGTTTCACTTGATCGGTTGCCACGGAATTTTGATGTGATCAAAAGTCCGTCGCAATCACGTAGCGTACGCGGATACTCGCCGGGTAAACTTAATAGACAGCCTCACTCCATAGCCCCGACCAAGTGACTGTAGGAGAACCCCGTCGCCGAAAGCATCCGTTCGGGTGCTCGCGGCAGCGGTGTTCCGCCTTGGTGCACTTCGTCGACGGTATCGGGGGTGCAGCCGCCTACTGAAGTTTGCGACGAGTATTCGATCAGGATGTCGGGAATCCTGTTGAATTGCCCGACTTAATATTGAAAAGTGTTTTCAATGATGAGACTAAAATGCGGGGTTTATAATTGTTAGGCATGTGATGTCTAAGTAATTCATTTGGTCAGGCATGCGATGTCTGAGGTGGTTGCAGATTCCAATTGTTGTAGTTTTACACTTTCTTTTCTGTGACCGTAAGTGTAATATATGATATCGCCGGTTTCGTTGCTATATGTCAACGACAATTGGGATACGCATGTTTACTTACGTTGATGACATGTGATGTTATGTGTTGCTGGATATGTTATATTGGATCGTCGTGTTTGAATAGCCGGGGTTTTTTTATGTGAGATGAGTGTTTTTCATTTTTATTCATGTAAAAACTTGTATGTAATATTCTTTTATTGGGACACTTCCAGGTTGCGGAAGATGTCACCCTTTGTATATTATTTACTTTTCCGCACTAGGATAGACCCAAGGAGGAGGGCACAAGTAACCGGGTTCTGGAGTCCAGTGGGAGACCAACTCGAGGAGTCGAGTCCGGGTCTCCTAACTCCAGAATTGGTAGGGTTGCTTGCCGCTCTCGTAGGGGTCTAGGGGTGTGGGTTTGGCTATTCATCACGACCATGGAATCCGTGTTTTATACTGGCTCGTATTGAAAACACGGACGTCCTAGTATATCCAATATTTCATATGATTCTTCTGCTGCGATATCTGTGATGTGATCATGTGATGTTCTGTGATAGATACTTTATATAGTATATATGATATATTATATAGACGTTACTTATGTTTTACACCCGCGCTAGCCCTGCCCCGCTCTGCCGTTAGTTACCTAACCTAACGGTGCACGAGGGGACATCGAGGCGAATGCGGATGGCATAAGTGTACGTCGTATTTATCTGTGATGTTTAGGTACTTAAATGATGGGATTTCATTAATGTGATTAATGAAAATAAAAGAAACCTAAGATGTTGTAGAATCGAATTTCAAAATAAAACAGGTAGCTACAGTTCTTGCTTTGCACAGTGGTATATGTGATATATCCTGCACCTTATTCGATGAGGAAAGGACCGAGATCCCTTCACCGGGAGTGACTCCTTTAGCAATAACTGGCAGATGCTATACACTCGGTTTGTCTTTTGATTGCTTTTAAGAGTTCTGCTTTGCACAGTGATATATATGATATATCCCGCACCTCATTCGACGAGGAAAGGACCGACGATCCCTTCACCGGGAATGACTCCTTTAGCAAAACTAGAAAAGCCTCAAAAGCACTCCATTTTAAAATCATTTGATTCTACAGCGATATCAAGTTCATTACGCAATAGGTTTTCAGAAAAACCTGTCGTAGCCCTCCGTCATTTCAGATACGTACTAGTTAGTATTCGTGCTGCGGTTGTTTGGCCTCCGTCAAGGCGTAGTGTACGGTAGCTAACTAGTGCTTATCTGCTAGCATATGATGCGATTGGATTAGGGTATTCGTACGGCGTTGTTTGGCCTCCGTCAAGGGTCGTGCGGGTGGGTTTAATTCAATCAGGAAATGACGGGTTGAACTTGACTAGCGGACTATGGGTTGTTTGGCCTCCGTCAAGGTCATAGCGAGCTAGGGGCAAAATATTATCGGGAATTTCAAGTGTTGAAATTTGCAATGAGATTGCATACCTTCTATGAGATAGTTGGATCCCGATACCCGCTGCGAGTAAGTGTTACTCCTGGGAGAGTTTTATACATTACAATTAGCCGATCAAGTAGGTGTCTAGAAAGGTGTTAACGAGGTTACGCCTCTGGGAAAACGAGGTTTACATTAATTAGGTTCGTGCGAAAGCACGGGGGGACCTCCCTCAAAGTACCGACACTAGCCTGGCTGAAAGATTGGCGAACTTGTAGTGTGTAATTAATCCCGGCTAGTCTTTCCTTTTAGGGTTTGAAGGAAGATTTGATAAAAAGCAGTGGGAGCCATCCTGATTAGATAAAATAATAACCAATCTATTCTTGACAGAGCGCACGCTGAGTCTTTTCTTCTCTCTCTCTCCAGGTAGCGACCATATCACGCCTTAATCAAGATAATAATACGGATTATTGACCGAACCCGCTTGTTATACTGAGCTGGGGAACGTTGGTCCCGCTCCAACTTATAATTGTTATAAGACAGAGCAGGAAACTGGGGAATACCAGATTTCCCGTGCCGCCCAAACGAAGAGAGTGCATGCTGATGCATCATCTTCGGGTGTGTTCATTACAGAGAACTGTTTCTCAGTATCCTTTATGTCCTGGGTATGTGATACCAGATCAGGATCCCTGATATGTAATCTGTTACATAGGGCTACAGAAAGGTAGAGAACTGAGAACGGGTGATAAGTTTCATGAGGCAGAAAACGGGGCAAGTGTTGCAGCCAAGTCTGTTGGTCACTGTCACCCTGTATTATGAATACATTGATTCTGAACAAATGTTATTAGATACCGAACCTGATATACAAAATCATATCTATCTCTTTATCAGTAAAGAAATGATAAAATTTTGTATAGCTGGATAATGTTTTGAACATTTCCTATATCAAAAGTTGATCGGTTCAGGCACGTTATCTAAAAGCATTGACGTTCTAAATTAAACTACAGTTCTTTAGTATATAGAACACACACAAGAGGAAGAGTTCAGAAATGAACGAATCCTTCTTGAGGTATTGTAGACTAGGTCATATCAATGCGACCCGACTGGCTGAGTTACATTTAGATGCATATTTAAATCAGTTTGAATTTACATCTTGTGAAACTCGCCAGTCATGTCACAAAGATAAGATGACCATAGCTCCGTTTACTGGAAACAGAGAAAGAGTTAATAAACTCTTGGGATGATACATGTTGATGTATGTAAGGTCCCCTGTCTACACATGCCAGGACAGGTTCTTTGTACTTCATTACATTCTCTGATAATCTCTCAAGATTCAGAAATATGTTCCTGTTGAAACATGAGTCCGAGCCTTTTGAGATATTCACAGAATATAAGCGAGAAGTAGAGAACCAAAATACGGGTATAAGTATTATGTCCTTTGATGAGATCAAGGAGGAGAATACTTGTGCATGGAATTCCTGGACTATTCTAAAGGAGAATGAGATTCTCTCTCAGCATTACTCCTCTGTATACACCATAGCACGATGGTATATCGGAGCGGAGCAATAGCACCCTATATGATATGGTGTGCTCTATGATGAGTACTACTGAGTTTCCTATTTCCTTTTGGGAGTTATGCACTTGAGAAGCTGCATACCTATTGAATAGGGTTCAAATCAAATCAGTTGCCTACCGCTTCATATATGATATGGAAAGGGAAGAGCCCATATCTTAAGTTAGTTAAGATTTGGGGTTGCCCGGCCTATGTCTAAAAGCAAAATCCGGACAAGCTCGAGGCAAGATCTGTTATGTAGAACTGGAAATGTTCCAGCTATACAATCTGCAGCTGATGATTTGATAGAACCAAAGGATTCAATAGATTCCAACGAACCTCAGCCTCTCCGCCGATCTAGTAGGGTTCCTCACCCACCTGAGAGATACTTCGGTTTCTCTATGACAGTGGGAGCGAGGATTGCATCATGAGATGATGACCCAACTAGTTTCGAACTGGCCATCTAGAGTAAGACTCTATAAGAATGGCTGGATGCTTAGTGATCTGAGATGGAATCCTTATACACCAACAAAGTATGGACTTTGGTTGCTATATCTGAAGGGTTAAATCCCCATCAGGAGCAAGTATATCTTGAGAAGATTACTTGGTGTGCATGGAAAAGTTGAGACTTTCAAAGCTAGACTTGTTAAAGGTTTACATCATTGACCAGGTGTGGATCATGATGAAACTTTTTCTAAGGATCTATGCTTAAGTCCATCCAGATCCTACTTGCCACGGCTACATACCATGACTACGATATCTGGTGGTTGGGTGTCATGACAGCTTTTCTAAATGATGTTTTAGAAGAGAGCGTCTATAAGTACACAGCCAGAGGGCTTCGTAGACAGTGGGAGCAGCGGAAACGTGTGCAAGATGCTTTATAGGATAAAGCAGGCATCGCGGAGTTGGAACATCTGTTTTGATGGATAAGTCAAAGAGTTTGACATCATCAAAATGGTAGATGAACCTTGTATAAACAAAAAGGTAGTAGGGAGTATGGTGGTGATCCTCGTAGAGTACGTGGATGACATACTCTTGATAGGGAAGGAGTTTCCTATGCTACGCTCGATCAATCTCCGCTTATCACAATGATTCTCCATATAGGATCAAAGTGATACCTCCTAAATCCTAGATTTTAGATCTATGAGATAGATCTAAATGGATGTTAGGATTCTCACTAGTTGTAGTGAGAAGGTATCAATCGACCCTGGGGAGAATCACTGGAATGGTTCCAGGGTGATAAAACGACTGAATGTCAGTCACAGGCATTGTCTTTACCCTAAGTAAAGGGACGGTATGTTGGAAGAGTTCCAAGCTAGATACCGTGACATACTAGACGATAAAGGCAGGATACATCGCTACTTAAGATGCTACCAAAGAGGCTGTTTGGGTGTATATTGGTTCATAAGATGAACTATGTTCCTCCCATTGTGAGACAATGGAGTTGTGGCTTATGCCGAGGAACGCCGGTCCCATCAGTGATCCAGACTTATTCTAAGGCAGTATCGCCTGATCATGGAGATAGTTGATTTCCAGGGTGATCGAGGTTAGGAGAGTAGACTTAGAGGACAACACAGCGGATCCACTCACAAAGGCCTGTTCCCAAAGAGAGACTTTTATGGGATGGTTGAGTATGAGATACTACAACCACTGCTATCAGATGGCCCTAGTGCAAGTGGGAGATTGTTAGTTATATGTATGCCCTAGAGGCCATTACTATACATAGGATGTATATTGTAGTGGATGCTGGGACATATATAGGGAGGACTTTCTTGCTCGACATGATAGTATGCTATCTGGTTGATCTTTACCTTAACGTGTACACTGATTGTCTCCCTGTTACCTGTTGGTAAAGCCCTTAGGATCTGTACTTGACTACCTGGACTATGATGCGGATCATACTAGTGGGGACATGGTAGTCCATAAGTACATCCTTCAAAGTCCCTAGTCGAGGGTGTATCGAGACGGGGCAACGATATACCAGAGTAGACTAGCGTATACCTTCTCGACCCATTCAGATGGGCGATGGATGATCCCATATCCATTGGTGTTTGACATCAGAGATGATATACGGGTGCTCAGTAGAGACTGGGTACACTGGACGGACTCGCCGAGAACTTCCAGATGGTATTATACCTCACGTCAGATGGCAGTTCTCCGGTGACACTGGTACAGAGTAGTCTGTTGACCCGAGATCGTCATAGAGTCTTGTGTGGTTCCCACTGTGCTTTGATTTCCATCTTACCACGTCCAAGAGGGCGTGCAAAACGGTGGTTTTTGGGTACAGTCCCGAGTCACATGGAGGCAATGAACGATAGGAGGGGATTCGTCTCTCCCGGTATAGGGAGTTGATGTTGTGCTGTGTTCGATTGGGTATAACAGGAAATCCCTGGCCAGGGTTGCTGAGATTTACTGGTAAGTGTTACCAGTAGTTTCTCGAACAGTTATAGACCTCATATCGACACGACTTATCGAGCTATTGGGGTCTGACGTTTACCACCCCTAGGCAAGATATGCGACATATCAGACGATCAGACCGGACTGTACGGTAGTGTTACTGGTTGGATTCACTGGAGTGTGAGCGGGCTTGCTCGTCGATCTTCAGATCGCTCAATACCCGGGTGGCCGTTACGTTTAGCAGACCGCTTGCGGCTTGTGGATGTTTGATATGATCATCATCTGCTGCCGGCGTATTGACGAGTCTTTAGAGTCCTACACAGAGGTTTCCTGGCTCAAGCGAAATGAAATAGGAGCGCATATGAGATATGTGCGGGACCGAGAATAATGCGTGTATGTGATACCGTATTCCATTCTCGCGATGAATGTATCGATTAGGTTATATGCGATATACCCTAGTTATCGAATCAAAGGTTGATTCGATAAGCCGATACATAGGATACTGGTCGGTTATATGCGATATGACCGGATCGTTAAATCAAGTGTTGATTTAATGATTTAATGCATAATTATATATTTGATATATTACTTTGCATTAACTAGTATTGGTTCACTTTAAATGGATTTTCTCACTCGGATTGTACACATTGTATATGTGATATACTTTTGTGCACTTGATTGTATCATGTTTGATGATACATGTTATGCTAGGGTTTTTGTGTAAAGATCAAACCATGGTTACATGATTATGGTTAGGGTTTTATTTTATTCACTTATTTATTTATCCATTTCATTTTTGGAAAATAAATGAGAAGAGAAAAGAATGGTGGCTTTATTTGTTGTTTAGTTGAAGCTTCATGAAGCTTTGACTTTGTCCACCATTCTTATCTCATCCTTAACCCTAACCATTCCTTTAACCCTTGGTTAATTCTCTACACATAACCATAGTTAGAATTATGATAAGGATTGTTTTTCTATTCTTTTTTAATTAATCTTATCATAATATTCTTCTTCTTCTTCCTTGAACTCAAGAAGAAACCTTCACTTCATCAATGGTGGATTGATGAAATGAGTGAGAAATCCAAAACTAAAGTCTACCCACTTCCTATTTCTTCATCCTCTACCTCTTGCCAAGTAGTAGAGTGTGTTTCCCTCACAAGTTTTCAAGACTTGGTGAAGGTGGAGCTCGATCTAGCGATGCCTCGACGTAGATCATCTTCGGCATGGACATCGACGACCTAGCTTGCCCATTCTCCGACGAAGCCGACGCTAGAGCCCGGATTTGATTTGGACAGCGGAGAGGACTTCGTTGCGGAGCTATGGAGGTGGAGCACCAGATCTACAAAGGTTGTATTTCCGTATTCCCTTAGTTAAGTGTTAACTAGTTTATGTTTTCGCCTAAACATCTAGCAAACGATCCGTAGTCGGGTTTCTCGGCACCGTTAAAATTTTAATTTGGCATGATCGATGCCTTGTGAGACCTCATTAGGGTGCCTAGGAACCCTACAAGCTCTTCGCCAAACGGCGGATCACAACCACGCAAGACAATATAAATAGGCATAGGACGCCCAACGGCGAAGTTCACCACAAAAGGTAAGGAAATAAGCAAGACATAAAAACCACCAGTAGCGAACAACCCCTCGCTCTAAGTCTCGCAACCACAATCTCACTAAGTCTCATTACTTATACAATTAGAAATTTTGATTGATGGAGTTAATTAGATACAATAAGAAATATAGATACAAGAGTGGCTACGATACAAATGTCCCACCTACCAATGCAAAACACCCGAATGCAACTGTGTGCCAGCGAAGCCGCTACTGATCCAAGCGGTCAACCTGCAAGAGTTGTGGCATAACGGGGGTGAGTTACCAAATCGTGAGTAGAAAAATATCAACAGATAGAAATCAAATAAAACTCAACGACTCCTAGGTCAACTATATCATAAAGGTAATACTATAATATCTAGGGTGACCGGGTCTGTATATGTGCCAACAAGGTAATCAATACCTATATGCATGCGGATAACATCCAACAGTAATAATCAATGCATGTATATGGATCTCGTCCAACCATAATCAAGGTATGTATTCATGTGTATCTCGTCCACCCAAAATCAAGGTATGTATGCATGTGGATATTGTCCACCCATATAATCAATGTCTGTATGCACGTAAATATCATAAAGGAGTATGCATGAAAGTATGAGGATATATATATCAACGGTGTCCCTCGTGACACATCAAAATCATGGAACCTGAGTGCCTAGTATCGACACTCGAAAACATCATGAAAACCGTGCCTAGCATCGGCACGTAAATCCTCATATATCGGGCTCCATCAGTCCGGATCGGCCCACGGGCTCCATCAGTCCGGATCGGCCCATATCATCTCTCGACTCCGGTCGGTATCCTCCGGATATCCGCCGAGCCCAAACACTATCACCGGTAGGTAGTAGTCCCTCTGCCAGGCTTACCGTCTACTGCACAGCGATCCGTTCTCGCCCCGGGGTACCATACCGAGTCCACCATGTACCCGCAATCGGCCTCATCCGCCTCCTCGAATCGGGTTTCACATGTAACCGAGAAAACACATGGTGGACGCACTGAAATATCATATCAAGAGAAACCAGATTTTATTTTAAAACAGTATATGCTTTCTTTGAAATAGCCACGGTTCTCAAATCCAGAAATCTCATGAAAACAGCATATCTCAATGCGTAAAAATCATAGAGCATGATGTATGCGACATATAACAGAAATGTAAGCATATCAATATATCATGCAACATGGAACAGTGATATGACATATTAAGGGAAAACCACCCTATTAAATGATTCCAGTTTTTAAAATATACCTTGCGGTTCCCAATCTCCCAATAAAACTAATTATCTATGTAGGTGCAATATGTATATGCGCAAGTATAGATGTACCAATGTATGCGTGCATCAATATGGATGTACAATGTGTATGTGCGCAAATATGGATATATCAATGTATATGTGTACCAATATAGATATACAAATGGGTATATCCGCAGGTATAAATGTATCAATGTATATTTGAGCATATTATGCGAAGAGTCATATCATGATGCAGCAATCCTACTGTGTAGTGACATGGCAATTATCGATGATGAAGTGTGTGAGCCGGCAAATCTGTGTACGTGTAACATACGCATCATCGATAATGGTGCAAGTGTACCAGCACAGGTATAAGCAATGCAATGGAAATAATATGAATGCAGCATAAGGTAAATCATATGCAAATGCTGACGGGTATACGTATCTAACATGATCGATTCGGTGAATCTATCAATCGGCATCTAGCTTCACAGCATCACATACGGTATAATCAATCGTACGGCATCCTCTAGTCAAGGGATGGATCAACATCAAGTCAAACTCATCACGCAAGGAAAATCATCGTGCGACGGCATTAAACCAATAGGGATCCTATCATCCTATACGACAAATGAGGGTACGGCCTAATATCACATACGGCCTATCATCCATGATTCACAACATTCTATATATATCTATATACCTATGTCCCAGATCACATCCGCAATAATCTCATATCAGGGGACCGGCAGGGTATAAGTCATCTCGATCGATTCGCGTCCGAATACCAACATAACATCATATCATCATATTATCATATCATCACATCATCTTATATTCCTTCATCGCATTTATATCACACATCAAATCGAATCTACATAAATAGTCTATCTCTGCTAAGTAAAGTATCTAATCTAACAAACACACCCGAACCATACAATCAGATTTTTAAAGAAGTGAATCGTAGTTTTGAAAATAGGGGTTACGGTGTTTTTAAGAAAAAGATATCATTTGGAAATCCGTAACATCCCTCAAGGTATATTTTTAAAAGATACCTACGACTATTTGTTTTAGAAAAAGGTATGGTTCGGATGACGCATCTACATCGACTATCTAGTCCTACAGTACCCTAAACGGCAATATCGCTAAACGTCATCTTATGATAGTAGTAACATATCACTTCAAACTACCCTCTAGTTTCTAATATAGTATCACTAACTATCCTTTACTATAACCATAGTTTCCTAATCTAGGTTTCCTAACCATATCCTATAATCAGTTTTCCATCAAACTTTGCGGGGGTGCTATATGCCATCCACCCGACTTTCCCCGTGGATATAGATCCACTCACCTGGTCTTCGCTCGCCGAAATCGATGATGCCACGCTCCTTCGCCTCGGAATCCATGTGAAGGTACCTACAATAATAAACCATCGCAATGCGTATTAAAATCAAAGCGGAAAACCAAAACGGTACACGTTTCGCTCATAGGTCAAAACATATAGCTTTGCGTGTAAAACGCGACCAAAAACCTTGGTCGTGGACGTCCAAACGCCACACGACGGAAACACAATACCAAATACCAAAATCAAGTCAAAACGAAGTCGTAAAATAATGAACCAACTTATGGAAATGGTCCCAGATTTTACCCTAAGCCAAATTGGTCAATTTTGCATATATGGAGGGCCTAATTTACATTTAAAGGGACCCCAGAACCAATACGAAGCAATTCTAACCTAGTCTGGCTGCAATTTGCGGCCAGATTGAATAAATCTGCGGCCCTGGTGCAGGGGATGGGGCTCAGGTCTTGGTGGTAGCTTCCTAGGTGCTTGCACGACTCTCAGTATTTGCAAAATCATTTCTAGTGTCCCCGGGTTGCTCCAGATTCCCAAATACCCTCACAATTCACACATTTATCCGATGTCGGGGTTTCCAAATCCGTGTTTTGGGGTTTCTAAGCTCTGGTTCAGGTCATTAAACAGCACCCAAGTCTAGTTAACAGCCACAATATCACCAATTTTTCAAACAAACACTCAAACCCTTTACTAGGGTTTCCCAATGTTCACTAAACATCACAATTTCATCTCTAAACTTGCATGAAAGGTAAAGTGAATGAAATACTATGCTAAGGGTGATGAAATTACCTCACTTGGGCAACCTAATAAAAACCCTAGCTCCTCAAGGTTGTCAAAATCTCAATTTTCTTGGTTCATTGCGAAGAGGGTGTAAAGGGGATCAATTTTTGTGAAAGGGAATTAGGGTTTTGGTGGGGATTTTGAGGTGGATCTCTAGGGGTGAAGTGGAGGGAGATGAAGATGAAGAGGAGAAGAAGAAAGGAAATAGGGAAGGCATGGGGCTGCTTCCCCCCCTCTCTCTTTTAATCTAACCCTTACACTCTATTATTACCCTTTTGCCCTTTTTCACCCTTTTCTCTTTTCTTTTAAAAACCAAACCATCAAATACCCAAAACAACACAAGAAAATAACATGTAACCAAAATTTAACATGACATGGTGCACTGGTCACGAAAAACTGTAGAAATGCGGATTTGGCTTAATCGCAATTAGCAGTGCACTAATCGGGTTTTTATCAAAACTGCATATAATAAATTTTAAAAATACCAAATCCTTTAAATATGTTTTTAAATGAATAAATTATTTTAATTTCTATTTATTTCATAATTATTGGTATATATTTATATCCTTTTTCGAAAACCCCAATTTCGCAAATCGGGCAGTTTTCGGGAAATATATTATTTTAGTATTAAATTCCCAAAAACAATATTTTATATTTTCTGAAATGTTACAATCTTCCCCCCTTAAATAAATTCGGTCCCCGAATTTAAATTTAAACCCCCAAAATCTGAAACATTTCAATAATCGGCTCAAGACAACGGGGCTCCGAAATCATGGAAAACGCAGAAATAACACAACGTACCAAGTGCGTAGGAAAACGAGTACAAAAATCAAAATCAACTCCATCAAGCGTCACGCAAATCATCGGATTTGCACGCATATCCTCAGAGTTACTGTTGGATATATGTATGCCCTAGAGGCCATTATGTGATAGTGGATGTATCTGTACATGTATATATATATTCAGTTTGCATTCTTGCTCGACATGATAGTATGCTATCTGGTTATTCTTTATCTGACATGTTGATTTGATCATGCTTTTATTTCATTCATACATGCTGATAAAGCCCCAAGGATATCTGCTTGACTACTCTGATTATGATGGAGATCATACTAGTGGGACATCTGTAGTCTATAAGCATATCCTGAAATGTCCCTAGTCGGGGGTGTATCGAGACGGGGCATCGATATACCAGAGTAGACTAGCGTATATGATACTAGACCCATGTGATGGGCGATGGATGTTCCCACATTCATCGATGTTTGACATCAAGATCATATACGGGTGCTCAGTGCTGACTGGGTACACTGGACGGACTCGCCGAGAACTCCTATATGGAATTATATCTATCGTCGGATAGCAGTTCTCAGGTGACACTGGTGCAGGTTAGTCTGTAGACCCGAGATCGTCATGGAGTCTTGTGTGTTCTCCCACTGTACTTTGATTGCCACCCTACCACGGCTCTACTGAGTCGTGCAAACAGGTGGCCGTTGGGTACAGTCCCGAGACACACGAAGGCAATGAGCGATAGGAGGGGTTTCGTCTCTCCCGGTATTGGGAGTTGATGCTGTGCTGTGCTCGACTGGTTATAACAGCAAGTCCCTGGCCAGGGCTGCTGAGATTTGCTGATAAGTGTTATCAGTAGTTTCTCGATCTGTTATAGACCATTCACCGACACGACCTATTGAGTTATTGGGGTCGACGTGACCATCCCTAGGCTCGATATGCAGCATATCTGACGAAGAGACCGGACTGTACGGTAGTGTTGCCGGATGGCTCGACGGGAGTTGTAATAGGTTCGCTTGTTTTCTTCTTATCGCTCAATACCCGGGTGGCCGTTACGTTTGGCTGACCGCTTGCGGCTTGGGGGTGCTTGATATGATCATCACCCACTGCCGGCGTATTGACGAGTCTTAGAGTCCCACATAGGAGTTACCTAGTCCAGGCGAAACGTTGTGGTGCGCGTATGTGATATGCGCTTGGACCCGATTAAAATGCGTGTATGGGATACCGTATATTAATTGGGCGGCTTGCTAATGGTCGGGTCATATGTGATATGACCGGATTGGTGAATCAAGTGTTGATTCATTATTATTTTCTCACTACAAATCCTATGTTGCTTATTTTGGATGTATGCATGCATGTATGCATTCATTCTTGTTCATGCACATGTTGATGTGCAAGCACACATGCATACATACATCAAATTCTATCATGGTTGTTTATACAATGGAAATGGTGGATGTATAAGAATTACACCATGGTTGTATTTGGATAATTATTGGATTTAAACTAAAGCAAAAGAAAATGAAAAATGGGTTAAATCACTTTAGAATTTCTACACTCTTCTAACTCAACCATGCTCACCTAACTTTTAACCCATAGTTTATTTTCTTATTATGCTTTTAATTTAAAATAAAATGATATCTAAATACTTAACCATGGTTGGTTAAGAGAAAGAAAAATATATATAGCTATTTTTCTTTTCTCTTTGTTAAGATAATTCATTCTCTTCTTCAAAAAGTCCATCATCTTCATCAACCTCCATGCTTAAGCTCTCTAGTTCTTACAAGAGAGTGAATCATTCATAAAAATAGGATTTTGAAGTGAGATCCATAGCCACAACTTCATTCTAATCAAGTCTAGCTCACTTGATTAGAGTGTTCTCCTTGTTTTACCAAACTTGCTAGCTTGGACGGGAAGCTCCGGGTGGATCGTCGTGGACGCAAGAGGAGGAAGAGTGGACCTTTTTCCAACACCCCAAAGTCAAAGGAGCAAAACAAAAACGGGAGCTACAAAGGTTGTAGCCTTTTAACCCTAAGCTTTTCTAGTTTAAAGTTTGTTAAACCTAATTTTCTAGGATCGATTCCCTTGCTTGTTAGTTTAGCACCATAAAAATGAAAACTTTAGGTCATGTGATGCTTGTAATCTCTTCATAGGGTGCTAATCTAACCTTACAGTTACAATAGAGATGCAGATCTCGAAATCCACTGCTGAAATCCAATATACACTAGTTAAATACTATAATACGTGTATAGTACGCATCTTTGAAAACTCCAAAATTTGAATAAAATGCATGCAAAATCTTTTCTAAATCGCCGCGGGAATGCGTAACTCATGGCATAACTGATGGACGCTCATTTTAAAATAATAATATAAGTCCATATATGTTTTCTTAAATACACGTTCCGTCGTTTTCAAAATATCCTAAAAGGTTTTCTTTTATAAACGTTCGTGTCGCTCACGGACACGTAGGAAATAGCGAGACTATAGCTCCTTTTGAAAACCCTTTTTGGTAATCTTTTAATGCATGCAGAGTACTCAGGTACTGTCCTTAGATCAGTCCTGTTTGGCTACTACACAATATAGCGCCCAACATGAAAACAAAGTGCTCAAAAGCAAAATCAGCCTCAAAAGGCGTATCCAATAATCACATGCGTCTGGTGGGCATGGAAATCAAATCCAAATACAGGTGCCACAATATGCACAAAAGCCCAAAACTACGTGCAACGAGTGTGCACGAAAGCATCTGTCCAGTGCAACGGGTGTGCACGACAACAATATCGGGTGCATATGATATGCACAAGAATCCAATCAGGTGCACAAAACAATATCGAGTATCAAAATTGAATCGATGGTATACAATACATTTCAATCCAAATCTAAATCAGGTATACCATGGTATATAATCGCACAACCATGTGCATCAACGTGCACAAAAGAAAATCAAACACTAAAAGTGCATGAAAAACTATGCCGAAGCATATATCAAATCATATGCATGCCCTAGGCATGAAATCACAATAAATATCTCAAATGACATCAAAATAAATTCAGGTGCAACTGTGGTGCACAAAATCAATGTTAGTTATATGTATGCCCTAGAGGCCATTACTGTACATAGGATGTATATTGTAGTGGATGCTGGGACATATATATGTAGGACTTTCTTGCTCGACATGATAGTATGCTATCTGGTTACTCTTTATCTTAACATGTATACTTGCTGTCTCTCTATTACATGTTGATAAAGCCCTTAGGATATGTGCTCGACTTCCAGGACTGTGATGTAGATCATACTAGTGGGGCCGGGGTAGTCCATGAGTACATCCTTCAATGTTCCTAGTCGTGGGAATATCGAGACGGGGTATCGATATTCCAGAGTAGACTAGCATATATCTTCTCGACCCATGTGATGGGCGATGGATGATCCCATATCCATTGGTGTTTGACATCAGAGATGGTATGTGGGTGCTCAGTGGAGACTGGGTACACTGAACGGACTCGTCGAGAACTCCCAGATGGTATTATACCTTACGTTAGATGGCAGTTCTCTGGTGACACCGGTACAGCTTAGTCTGTTGACCCGATATCGTCATAGAGTCTTGTGTGTCTCCCACTGTGCTTTGATTTCCACCCTACCACGGCTCTACTGAGTCGTGCAAACAGGTGGTTTTTGGGTATAGTCCCGATTCACATGGAGGCAATGAGCGATAGGAGGGGATTCGTCTCTCCCGGTATTGGGGGTTGATGTTGCGCTATACTCGACTGGCCATAACTGGAAATCCCTGGCCAGGGTTGCACTGATTTACTGGTAAGTGTTATCAGTAGTTTCGTGCTTGTTATGGACCTTACGTCAGCATGACTTATCAAGCTACTGGGGTCTGACGTTTACCACCCCTAGGCGAGATATGCGACATATCAGACGAATAGACCGGACTGTACGGTAAGTGTTGTTGCGCCACGGCAGCGCCCCGGCCGTCTATCCGAGGCCAAAATGCGGAATCAAAATTTTCTTAACTTTTAAACTGGCGCTACCGCGGACAATTAACCCGGATCTAAACCATTAACCGATACTAGCAATCAAGAGAAGGGGTGAGAGATATACCGAGTGATCCGAGTCCTCCGGTCTTCTCGTCGTCGTCCCGATCTCCCGCGGAAACTCCGGTCGTCGCATCCTTGCCGGAAGGGCACCACATCGTCTGCATCTTTTACGGGCTCCCACCTCAATACCGAGGCAACTCGGGCACGAAGCTGGCTAGTCGACGTGCCCAAGATTTGCTGTAGAATGTAGTGTAGATGATGCTTGTCTCATTTGGGGTTTGTAGTTGCCTTGATGGAGGAATAAGGTTATGGAAAAATGGTGCTTTCATTTTTCCAAAACAAGAAGAATGAGATGAAGAAATATGTGCCACACAAAAATGGAAATTTCTCTCATCCTTAAACCAAAGTGGCCCCCCCCTTTGTATGGAAAAATGGTGGAGGGAAAAAACCAAATGCAAGAAGGAAGGTGAGTGTAGGAAAAGATGGAGGGGTGACCACATCCAAACATCAACCATGCTTATTTCACATCAAACCCATATCCTTTCATATCACAATTAAAGCACCATTATGGATGAAAAACAAAAGATGCTTATCATAATGAATACAAGTGCAAGAAACCCCCTCCTCAAATGTTATTTGCACAATTGCAAATAACCCCCTCCATCGGAAAAGTCCGGCCGGGAAAGAACAAAGGAAAACCGGCCGGAACGGAATGCAAACTGGCAACTCCAGAAAACTGGTCCCGTAATAAATTACAGGAAAACCCCAATACTGTGCATACACACCCGCATCTGTATTCCGTCCGGATACAAATGCAAAGAGACAAAATCTACACTGTACTAAACTAGGATCCGGCTTAAACCAAAGCCGGCTAGTAAAATCCGTCCGATCCTGATCCGTGCAATACCGCACGTATCAGATCGAACCCTGCCATATAACCATACGGCCATTAGTACAAACCGTCCGATCCTGATCCGTGCAATACCGTACGTATCTGATCGGACCCTGCCATATCTCCATACGGCCTCTACAGCGTTTCGCCCGAAAGCTGAGTAACTGAAAGTGTGGTGGACTCTAAAGACTCCTCAATACTATGGCTGTGGATTTAACCACTAGCACGTCAGAGGTATTAGCCAATACGTGACGGGCCACCAGCTATTGACCAAAAGGGACGTCGATGAGCGAACTCATCCTGACACCCTACTGAGCCTGTCAGTGACAATATCCGTACAGTCCGGTCCGTTCGTCTATGAGCATCGCATGGCGGGCCTAGGGGGTTGGTAAAAGTCAGACCCCCAAAGGCGGTACAAGTCGTGTCGGAGTGAAGCCCAGAACACCCTGAGATACTACTGGAATACCTACCAGTAAATCTCCTTCCTCGGCCGAGGGCTTTGTGTAATGGCTCTCCTAGACACAGCGCGACCTCACCCCCAATACCGGGAGAGACGAACCCCTGCAGATCCGCTCACTGCCTCCATGTGGCTCGGGACTGTACCCAACTGAAACCTGTTTGCACGACTCCTTTGAGCCGTGGTAGGGTAGTAATCAAAGCACAGTGGGAACTCACACGAGACAAATGACGATCTCAGGTCGATGAACTAACCTGTACACATGTCATCTGGGAACTGCTATCTGACGTCTGGTATAATCCCAACTAGCAGGTTCCCGGCGAGTCCTGTCCGGTGTACTCATAACCCAATGAGCACCTGTATACATCTTAGGTGAACCAACTGACACCAGTGGCTTGTGAGACCGGCCACCGCCCCTCGTCGGGGTCTCGACTGTATACACTAGTCTACTAATGGAGTATCGATGCCCAGTCTCGAAACTCCCACGACTAGGGACCATTTAAGGATGTGCTTATAGACCCCAGCTCCCACGTATATGATCGCCATCATACTGCTGGTCGTCAAGCAAGAATCCTAGGGGCTCTATCAACGTGTAATAGCGACCTGTAAGGTCACCTGAAACAGTACACGATGATAAAGGTAAACCAGATAGCATACCATCATCTCGAGTAAGACTGTCGTCCCGGGATAGGTCCTCCCTCAATCATTGCAATCACGTGCCTGTGATCCAATAATTGACTCTGAGGGCACTATCTCCAACAAGTGTTACTGGTTGGATTCGCAGGAGTGTGAGCGGGCTTGCTCGTTGATCTTCTGATCGCTCAATACCCGGGTGGCCGTTACGTTTAGCAGACCGCTTGCGGCTTGTGGGTGTTTGATATGATCATCACCTACTGCCGGCGTATTGACGAGTCTTTAGAGTCCTACACAGAGGTTTCCTGGCTCAAGCGAAACGAAATAGGAGCGCATATGAGATATGTGCAGGACCGAGAATAATACCAGTATGTGATACTGAATTCTATTCTCGCGATTTGTATCATCGGACGGTTATATAAGATATAGCCGGGTTACCGAATCAAATGTTGATTCGATATATTGATACACTTGATATTAGTCGGTTGTATGCAATATGACCGGATCATTAAATCAAGTGTTGATTTAATGATTTAATATATAATTATATATTTGATATATTACTTTACATTAACTAGTATTTGTTCACTTAAGATTGATTTTCTTACTTGATGTGCACAAGTTGTATATATGATATATGTTTGTGCACTAGTTTGTATCATGATTGATGATACATGCAAACTTGGGTATGTGTATGCTTTACACCTTGTTTAGGTTAATGGTTAGGGTTTTATTTATTATGTTTTGTTAAAACAAAATGGTGCTTTTTCTTTTTCCATGCTAGAAGCTTCATGATGCTTCAAGCATCTTTGAAAAGTCTAACCATTTTGTTTTGACTCTTTAACCTAACCATTACCTAAAGCCTAGTTTATTCTCTACACAAGAAATCTCACCCATGGTTGCAACATGATAGACTTCACTTGAATTTTCTTTTTGATATAATTCATTTTTCTTTCTTCTTCTTCTTCTTCATGAAGTGAAGAAAGCTTACTAGAAAATTCCAAGTGAAGAAATCAAGTGAGAAATACAATTCTAAAGTGAACCCTGTTCCCTCAATCAGAGCAAGGCTCTGCTTGAATTTTGAAAATTCAAATTTTGAAGCAACGCTTCAGTTCCCGTGCGCTGCGCGCAACGCGCCACGAGTCAGAAGTTGACACGGCAGCACAACGCCCAAGGCAGTACGTCCAATCAGAGCAAGGCTCTTTAAAAAAAAAAAAACAACATAAGCAACGTTCAACTGCGCAAGCGCACGGCTGCGCGACACGTGTCTGCGCAGTTGCGCAAGCACAACTGCGCAAGCGCACGGCTGCGCGACACGTGTCTGCGCAGTTGCGCAAGCGCACCGCTGCGCGATACGTGTCTGCGCAGTTGCGCAAGCGCTGTTGCGCAAGTGCTTCACTGCGCGACATGTGTCTGAGCAGTTGCGCACGTGTCTGCGCAGTTGCGCAAACGCTGTTGCGCAAGTGCCTCACTGCGCGACACGTGTCCGCGCAGTTGCGCAAACGCTGTTGCGCAAGTGCCTCACTGCGAGACACGTGTCCGCGCAGTTGCGCAAGCGCTTCACTACGCGACACGTGTCACGCGCTGGTGAGTTGCGCAACAACAGAGTGAAGATTTAAGGATTTTTTTTTCTGTTCTTGTTTAAACAAGAAGATTTCTTCTGTAAAACAGGGGCCTTTGGATCAAAGATCCAACGGTGGGGAAAATTCCCCAAATCACTCAGAAAAGATCTTTTTAACAAATTTAACTGATTTTTGAGCACTATAAAAAGGACCCCAGACCCCATTTCAAAGATATAGAGACAATTTGGATTAAAAAAAAAAAAAAGAAGAAGAGAACTTCTTGAGAACACAGAGAAGAAGGTAAAAACCTTTGAAATAAGAGAAAATTCTCTTAGGAATAGATCATTGATCTAAAAGAAAAAATCAGTGTTCTTCGATAAATAAATAAATAAATAAAAATAATAAAAAAAATAGTGCCTTGCACTTGCTAGAGAACCTCTGGTTCTCTGAGATAGAAAGAAAGAAAAGATTTTTCTTCTTATCTTTGATCTAAATTCAGATCAAGAAATTTAAAAGTGCTCTGCACTCCTTCCCTTGAATCTAAAAGATTCTTGGTGCTTTGCACAAATGCAATGCATTACTTGAAGGGCCAGGTCCAAATCAAAAAGGCCTAGCAGGACAAAATAAATTGCAAAGCAATAAAAGGGCTGAGCCCAAACAAAATTGATGCTCTGCATCATTCATAAAGAACAGAGCCCAAAACAAATTGATGCCCTGCATCTTTTCTGGGCAAAGCCCAAATAAAAATAAAAGGAAATGCAAAAGCAATGTTGGACATTTTTTTACTGGACTTAGCCCAATCGTGGCCATAAGTCCTTAAATTAAATTGGCCGAGCAAAATGGCTCTCCTAAATCAATCTACATCCGGTTCGAGGGTACATCTCCGAACTCCTTTGACATCCATCGTTGTAATTCCTCAACGACGTCAAAGAGGTGACGGGTCCCAACGGCCACACACCCAATACTGGACCGAAACGTCCCTAAACTAACATTGGACCGAAACGTCCCTAAACTAACATCGGACCGAAACGTCCCTAAACTAATAATGGACCGAAACGTCCCTAAACTAATATCGGACCGAGACGTCCTTAAACTAATGACGGACCGAAACGTCCCTAAACTAATATCGGACCACCACGTCCCTAAACTGGAATACGGACCACCACGTCCCTAAACTGGCACAATAGAGCCCAAATGCTCTTTTGTCGGACCTAAACAGTCCCGTTAAGTTGACCTTAGTCCCAAAATGGACTAACGTATCCTTAACAAACGTTTGAGTCGATCTTAGCCTCAAAAATGGCTAACGTATCCTCCAAACAGACTTTAGTCCCAAATTGGACTACGCATGTTCCTAAATTGGAACAATAGAGCCTCCAAATGCTCTTTTGCCGGATCTAAACGGTCCTGTTTAAGTTGATCTTAGCCCCAAACATGGCTAACGTATCCTTAAACATTCAAATGAAATATAAAACACTAAATCAACTTCGGTTCGAAGGTACATCTCCGAACTCCTCTGACACCTGTCGTTGTAATCCTTCAACGACGTTAGAGAGGTGACGAGTCTCGACGGCCATATATTAAATGAATCACGTTTAAGTTGATCTTAGCCTCAACGAGGCTAACGCATCCTTAGACTGAAAATATCAAACCCAAATCTAAGTAAATACGGATTTGGACTAATCCACGTCCTACGGGCGACGGTATTACTCAGTCTCCGTATACAATCCACGGGCAACCACAAACAAAACAAACACACACGACACGAAGTGAAATTCTGGAGAAGGAGAAAGTTGTTACCGCGATGCGTTAGCGTAATTAACTGCAGGGGCTTGCGCCTGCAGGGAAGAGCGTCCCCACAATCAAAAACCCCTCAAGCGAGGGGGAATCTGACGAAGTCTGCTACATCGGCCGCATCCGTCTAAACTTCCGATACACGGTGCCATAAATCAACTTGGCATCTTCGGAGAGGTGGACGGATAAAACCAAATAGCATCTGCCCCGAACATCAGGCATGGACGCCAAGTCTAGGCCGCCTTTCGGAGGGGAACAGATTCTGGCACGCCCGGTGGGACCTCTTCCTCTTTCCACTCCACACTTCGTGTGTCGTCTTCGCGAACCAATCGCGGTTCATTAAATGGTTGTCTTCGGATTTCAAGTTACTATGATTTGGTCTTTTACCTGGCGCAGAATTCAAGATTCAATGGCCTCTAGCTGTACCAACTGCTCGAAATGCCGCTGCAACGGACGCTCCACCTCACCAGGAGGTGTAGCATATGGTCCCCAAGCGGCTTCCTTCCTTACTCTGCCGGTAGACCAAGTGACCCAAGCCACCACCGGCTTGTTCTTCGGGACTATGATCCCACCTGCAAGCTTTTCTTCACCAATACCTGCACCGGAAGTGGGTAAAAAGTCGGTCTTCAACCGGCTCACTGTTCCGACAGCCTTTGTCAACGGGCCGCCCGCTATTAAACCGACAGCCTCCGTTTTCACCAGGCTAGGTCAGAACTATAAAGTGGCCGTCCCAAAGAGGGCAACGGCCGCTGCTTCGGAAATCGTTAAAGCGGCTTCTCCCATCAGAGAGTCAGTCTTCGCAAGATTGACGGTTCCCACTCCTCCCCCAACTGGTCAAAAGGCATCAGTCTTCGAGAGGCTGACATCGGCAGTTACCCCACACTCAAACAGGGGGCAACAAGAAACCATCTCGATTTCTGAGCCAGTCCCAACGGCTCGTCGTGCGCGACGTCGCCATTGGCGACGAGTAAGAAAAGCAGGGGGCAACTCCCCCTCAGGGATAACTCCACCCGCTCCAATGGTGGAAGTCAACGCTGCTGTTCCAACTGGGAACAGCTTTGAACTACTGAGGAGAGTGCGTAAGAACTTTCCAACCGCTACCTTGAAAAGATCTCCTCCACCTGCGGAGAGAGTTCCAGAAACAAAACAAGAACAGCCCCCTCAACGGCTATCCTCAAAAGTTTACAAGGTTTGGCGTAGAGTTCAAGACTCCGTGATTGACCCGGACCACTTTCATCGCCAGAAAAAGGCAAAGGTGGAAAAAGACAAAAACCGCCCCATTAAACAACAGGGGGCAACAATTGCTAGGATGCCCACTTCAACGGCTCCTTTAACCTCGATGGCCCACAAAAGAAGGAGGCCAGAGAAAGCTCCCGCGTCAGCGGCAAAGTTTAAAAGCGGTGAACCTAAACGCCCCAAGTCAGGGGGCATAATTGTTCATACGGTTTATATGGCTTCTGGAAAGGAAGAAAGCCGTACTTCTACGGGTCACCGACCGCTCACCCGATCAGTGACCAAGGCTCAGGAGCAGCAACAAAAGCTCCAGGAGATGATGACCACAATGGCTGCACTCACTGGGCCAAAAGAGAACCCTGAGGCGCCCTTAGATGAGCGCCAGGAGGAAGAGACCGACGCCGAGTTCCTTCGCCGAGTACTGAAGAAGAGGGACAAAGAGGCTGCTGAACAAGCGGCCAACATAAAGCGGATGGGCCTCCTCTTCCAGGACATGATAGGGATGATGATACAACAAGATCCTCCCGCTGAAGAATCCCTAATCGTCCTTGGAGATGATAAGGGAGAGACGTTGAATCCGCAGCCCGCTCTATTAACAGCTAAAGAGGATACAATCTCTAAGACTGATCTGGACGAATACATAGCCCAGCAAATAAAGGTTCATCATGCGGCCGAAGCAGCCGGCCACGTCGTAAAAACGGGGCGGCCATATCCAGGCTGGTATGACCAAATCAAGTACCCGCCGGGTTACACAATTCCCAAGTTTCATCTCTACAAAGGAACTGGCAATCCCCATCAGCATGTCGCCCAGTTCAGGGCGCTTTGCGGTAACACCGGCTGCGATGACAAGCTTTTGCTCCGCCAGTTTGTCGGAAGTCTATCAGATACGGCGTTTGAGTGGTATTCTGAACTCCCTAATGATTCTATTAAAACCTTCGCGGAGATGGAGCTGCTGTTTACCCAACGCTTCGCAAGTGCCAGTGAACGTACCCCGATGACGGCACTGATTAACGCCAGGGTAAAACCCGGCGAGACATGGGTTCAGTACGCCATACGGTGGCGTAATGTATGGTCGAAGTGCGAGCAGCGCATAGAAGAAGCCCCTGCGGTGGGAATGTTTGTTGGAACTCTTGATCCACAGGCAACCATCTCACAGTTTATGATGTTTTTCAAGCCGACTTCCTTCCAGGCTTTGATTGACAAACTAGCGCAAATGGACCAGATGGGTCATAAACCCCCTCTCCCAAAGCCAGATTCCCGAACTGACAAAGGAAAGGGAAAAGCGATCATTGTCGCTAATGCTCAACAACAACCGAACGACTTGAAGCCGGTTGCTTGTCCAAACAATACGCGCCCTTACGTACCCCTTGAGGATAGGATGGGACTTCCTTATTCCTTTCCCCGCAATAAAACGAAGAGGTTATTCGAGCTGGCATTACGCAACAGACTCATAAATCTGCCAGATCCAAAACGTCCGTTGCAACCAAGTGATGTCAACGAACCTAATTACTGCCCCTATCATCGAGTGCTAGGTCATCCGATTGAAGACTGCTACGTTTTCAAAAATTGGCTTGAAAACCAGTATAGACAGGGAAAATTTGCATTATCTGACAAATGGAAAGTGAATCCCCCGCAGCCCCACACCTCTAAAGGGACGAATGCGCCGGGGGCAACATGCTCTGTCATTGAGGAAACTCCGTGGGAGGTTGTATTATCATAAAAAACGAAGAGAATGCTAAATGATCTTTGGACATGTCCGGCGATCAAGTGGAAAAGCCCATTGGAGCCGCAGGTCGTTGAGGGGATGTTAAAGCCACGTCCAACTCCAAAGACCAATGATGGGAGTTCAAGCACTAGTAGCCAGTCGTCAAAGTCTTCGAAGAAAAAGAAGAAGGCCAAGAAACCGGTGAAGCCTAGCGATAGGCGCACGGACTTGCAAAAGCAAATTGACGCGCTGGAAGAGTACAACCAAAAGGCGCGGACTCCCGTTACATTGCAAGAGTTCCTCAACCACGTCTTCCAAGCAGAAGATGAGGGAGGTAGTTCGTCAAATGAATCTGAAGAACATGTGGCAAGTTGCCATGTGATTTCCCATTTGTCCACAAGCGATGAAGAGACTCCTCGCGCTGAAAAGCTGGGGGCAGAGCCTACACTAAAAATCCTGGAGCCGTCGGATGAAGCGATTGATGCATTCCTAAATCAGGCGTTCTTAAAGGGCAAAGCTGATCGGGATAACGAAGCGGTTATATTCGAAAGGGCCAAACGCCAGCGCCTTGGTGAAAGAATTGCAGTACTCCCGCTAGAACAAAATACACCCACCACAGATAAAATCAAGTTCAAGATAAAGAAGAGATTCGCTAAGGCTGTGTCGATGGGTATGAAGCTACCACCCTCCGAGAAAAACATTACGGGTGAAATGGAAAACCACCCCTCCTATTGCTTGTACCATCGGAAGGTGTCGCATCCCACCGAAGAGTGCAAAGCTTTCGGTAAGTGGTGGCAAGGATATGTTACTCACCGGCAACAGTTTAAGCGGGAAAAGCGCAAAGCCCGCCGAGAGCAGAACGGAATGATCAAAGTGCTTGATAAAACTAGCAGTGGTTGTTGCATGATTGACGCCGGTGGATCACAAGTGCCTACATTCGGGAGTGATTCTGATGAAGAGCTAGAACTTGCCCCTCTCTTTAAAGAATCCACTTCGGGAAAAGAAGAAGGACCAAAGGCTTGCGAGAATATACAGCTACGCAACCGGACGTTACCCGAAAAGAATCTCGGACCCTTAAACAAGAAAGACAAAGGGAAAGAGAAGGCCTCTGAAGACATCGCCTTGGATGATCGAGTTGCGGAAGAGTTAACCGCCAAGAACCCGCCAAAGAGGAATAAAGTGGATTACAATGTCTTGGCACATCTGAGGAAGCTACCATCACAACTCAGCATTCTCGATGCCCTGTTGCTATCAAAAGAGGCGAGGGATTCTTTGATTAAAGCCTTACAAGAGCCGGAACAATTCCAAGCATGCCTGACCGAGGAAAAGATGAAGGATGAGTTGGAGGAAGTACACACGGCTGATGTTACTTTTGGCGATGAGGACCTTCTACTTGGGACTTGCGAACACAATCGCCCTCTCTATGTTTCGGGATACTGCCATGATATAAAGATAGGCAAGATTCTGATCGATAACGGGTCGTCTGTTAACCTACTCAACGTGCGGGTATTGAAGGAAATCTGCATGAGCGTCCAGCACCTTGCTCGGGACAAGATCACCATATCCGGGTTCGACTCCCAATCGTCAAAGACTCTTGGATCTGTGATACTGACGCTACGCTTCGGATTACTCGTCACGGACATTAAATTCCACGTCATAGATGCCAAGACATGCTACAACGCTTTGCTCGGCCGACCATGGTTACACGAGTACAACATCATCCCTTCTACACAACATCAGTGTATGAAGTATTTTAAGGATGGTTTCGAGTATACCGTGACGGGAGAACTGAACCCGTTCTCTGTGAACGAGATCCGCAAATACGAAGATGCCAAATACTTCTTGCCGGATTTCGAAGACACGGAGAAGTGTCACAAGCCGGAAAATAAAACTAACGCCACCATCCCTGTCTTCGGCAGTGATACCGAGGAAGAAGAGGAGATCGTTTATTCGGGTCCGCCCTAACATAACAAGCCAGGACCGTCCACTCCTACATTGGTCTTTGGTAGTGATTCGGAGGATGAGGTCCATGTTGTATTCTCTGCTCGGCCTTCAATACAGGCTTCCGCTGATGAAGAGCGAAGTCTGCAGATAACCATGGTACCGCTTGAACATTACAAAGAACTGGATGCACTCAACACCAACAGTGTAGAAGAATTGCAGACATTTTATATCCCTCCCGGGCGGGAAGGCGAGAAGGCAATCCTATTCTACCGTTCTGAAGAAAACAAGGTGGAAAAAGAAGTTTGGCATGGCGTGGATCCCACGCTCGACAGGCTTCAGCCTATCCGTCTTCCCAGGTATTATACCGAAGGTTTGAAGAAACTGCTGAAACGCCACGGGATATCCTTCAGACAGACCGTTAGAGAGGCTAAATTCTATGACAGGGTCTGGAATGTTCCCGGGACCCAACGCAAACTGCCTAACGGGAGAATGGAAACAAAAGGGCTTGGGTACATCCGGCTAAAGAAACGAGAGCTAATAAATAGCTGTTATGTTATGTACGACTTCGATGAAGATGCGGACGCCCAGTGGGAGGACGCTAATCCTAAGTCAGTAAAAGTTCCTGATAAAAAAGTGCCCGGTCCATCATTTGAAGAACAAATGGACAGGCTTATAAGGGAAGCTGGTCAAAAAGTCCGAGATGACCACAATCGCGAGACGGCCATCTATGAGAAAGCCAAGACGCAACGCCTTCTCCGACAGGCCGTGAAGGATGGAAAGGCCGCTCAACCTGCTACAAAAAAGGTTCGACGCGAAAGCAAAAACAAGTCAGAGGGCAGAAAAGACGCTCAACAATCACAAGGCAGAGCTAAGAAACCACGTATCCGAGAGTCGAGCGTTATTGACTTAGCCCTCATGAAGAAAATGAGTCGAGCATACTCTTTTCCTCGGAACAAAACAAGGAAGATATTTGAGCTTGCTCTAAAACATCAAATGCTTACATTGCCGGAGTCCAAGCACCCCGAACAAGCAGGCGAAGCCTCATACCCGGACTATTGCTCTTACCATCGAGTAGTAGGTCATCCTCTTGAAGATTGCTTCACCTTCAAGAATTGGGTCGAAGATCAATATCAGCTTGGTAAATTCGCTCTGTCCAACAACTGCAGGGTAGCACCACCACAAAAGCACGAGCCTAAGGCCACGAAAGAAGAACCAGTTCCACATTGGGATTGGCAGAAAATTCGCACCTGTCGTATGATAACGATATTAAAAGAGGAGTCCGAGAATGTGGACAGCCTTCCCTGGTGCTTCGAAAACAGCAATGATGAGGTGATCTCAGAATTTCCCCCAGCTCCGAAAGAACTGGAGGACGGCATACATACCACTGCGGATAACCTCAAGAAAATTGAGTTGGGGACGATAAACGATCCGCGACCGACATTCGTTAGCGAGCTGCTGTCCGATGAAAAGGTGGCTGCGTTAAAGGACGTCCTTGTACAGCATAAAGATTGCTTCGCATGGAACTATTCCGAGATGCCGGGACTTGATCCAGAAGTTGCTGTGCATAGACTGGCAATATCCTCGAGTGTCAAGCCGGTCAAACAAGCGCCGAGAAGAATGCGGCTTGAGCTCGAAATGAGCATCAACGCGGAAGTCAAAAAGCTGATAGACTCCGGCTTTATCCAAGAGGTTCAATACCCTGAATGGATTGCTAATATCGTCCCAGTGATGAAGAAAAATGGTACGGTGCGCATATGCGTGGACTTTCGGGATCTCAACAAAGCCTGCCCGAAGGATGATTTCCCGGTACCAGTCACCGAACTGATGATAGACAACACGTCCACGCATGAGATTTTCTCATTCATGGACGGCTCATCAGGATATAATCAAATAAAAATGCACCCTGAAGACCAGAAACATACGGCTTTCCGGACTCCTTTGGGAATATTCTGTTACAAAGTGATGCCCTTCGGTTTAAAGAACGCCGGTGCAACCTACCAAAGGGCCATGACGAAGATTTTCGATAACCTTATACACGAAATTGTTGAATGTTATATCGACGACCTCGTTGTTAAAAGCAAATCATATGAGGAACATCTCGAGCATCTGAAGACCGTATTTCAACGTCTTCGACAATACAACTTGAAGATGAACCCTCTGAAGTGTGCATTCGGGGTTTCCTCGGGCAAATTCCTGGGATTCGTCGTTCGACACCGAGGTATCGAGATAGATCCGTCCAAGATCAAGGCAATCATGGGAATGCCTCCGCCGAGAACTCTCAAACAGCTGCGGTCTCTCCAAGGGAAGCTCGCGTACATACGGCGATTTATAGCTAACCTCTCGGGAAAGTGCCGCCCTTACAGCCACCTGATGAAGAAGGGAACCCCGTTCGTCTGGGATCAAAAGTGCCAAAGCGCACTAGACGAGATTAAACAGTACCTGCAAAACCCTCCAGTGTTGGCTGCTCCAGTGAAGGGAAAGCCTCTCATTCTTTACACGGCCGCCCTTGAAGGTTCTTTGGGCGCATTATGGGCACAAGAGAATGACCAGGGGAAAGAAAGAGCACTTTACTATTTAAGTCGAGTGCTGCTGGGGGCAGAAAGCAATTATTCCCCCATTGAAAAACACTGCCTGGCGTTGATCTTCGCAATAACAAAGCTTAGACATTACGCATTAGCGCATGAAGTCTATCTCATTTCAAAGGTGGACCCTCTCAAATATCTAATGTCAAAGGCCATATTGACAGGACGACTCGCTAAATGGGCCCTGCTCTTAATGGAATTCTCGGTAGCATATCGACCACTCAAAGCAGTAAAAGGCCAGGCCATCGCCGATTTCCTTGCTGAGCACCCGATACCAGCCGACTCTCCTTTAAACTGCGATCTTCCAGACGAACATGCGTTTGATGCGATCGATGGTGATAATACCCGATGGGAGCTTTATTTTGACGGAGCATCTTCCGTGAAGAAGCGCAAACAAAGTACCCCTATAATCAAATCGGGGGTAGGACTCATCTTTATAACTCCACAAGGAGGGATAATGCGCTACGCGTTCTCCCTGACGGAACCGAGGACAAACAACGAAGCCGAATACGAAGCTCTGATAGCAGGCCTCGAGATCGCCATTGACATGGGAATTGAGAACCTCCTCATATACGGAGATTCGCAACTGGTCGTTAGTCAAGTAAACGGCGATTACCAAACATGCAAACCGGAGTTAGTAAAATACGGTGAAAAGGTGCAACAACTGCTAACCCAAATTCCCTCCTATACTTTGGAGAGCATACCACGCGCGGATAACAGCAAAGCGGACGCGTTGGCCAAACTCGCTAAAGAAATGGCTGACGAGAACCTCGATGACGTTAGAATCATGGTACAAAGTCGTCAGGTGCTCGCCCCCGCAGAAATACCTTCGGAATCACCCGAAGAGAAGGGAGTGACTAGACAAGCGACCTTGCAAATAAAAGAACATGAGAAGGTTGAGGATTGGAGGGAAGTCTTTATAGACTACTTCAAGTCCCACCAAATGCCCGAAGATGCGTCCGCAAAACATCAACTCATAAAACGAGCTCTGTCCTTCGCCTTCGTCAATGATACTCTCTACAAGAGGTCATTCGATTCTCTGTGGCTGAGATGCTTAGGACCGGACGAATCGGAAAGATTCGTTCAGGAAATTCATGACGGAATCTGCGGTTCCCACCAAGCAGGTCCAAAGATGAAGTTGAAGATCAAACGGATGGGCTATTACTGGCCCACGATGATTCAAGACTGCATCGAATATGCGAAGCAATGTCACTCATGCCAGATTCATGGGGACTTCATCCACCAACACCCAAATCCGCTGCATCCAACGGTAGCTAGCTGGCCATTCGAAATGTGGGGGACTGATATAGTCGGCCCCATCGAGCCAGCATCATCTAAAGGACATCGTTTCATCCTAGCGACGACTGACTACTTCTCTAAGTGGGCAGAAGCAGTACCATTGAGAGAAGTGAAGACGGAGAATATCCTCCATTTCTTCAAAACGCACGTCATATATCGGTTTGGAACTCCGAGGCGGATCATCTCCGATAACGGGCCAGCCTACCGAAGTCATAAAATCAGCCGCTTCGCACAACAGCATAACATAGACTGGAGATATTCCTCAGTTTATAATCCACGAGCTAACGGTCTCGCCGAGGCCTTCAACAAGACCTTGACGAAAATTATAAAGAAAACAGTGTCCCGAAATAAGAAAGACTGGCATGAGAGACTGCAAGAAGCTCTTTGGGCGTATCGAACCACGTTCAAGACAGCCACAAACACAACGCCATACGCGTTGGTGTTCGGCACGGAAGCAGTACTCCCTCTCGAGATAGAGTTACCCTCTCTACGAGTGGCAGTCCATTACGAGCTGACGGACGAAGAAAATGCTCATCTTCGGCTTGAGGAGCTTGACGCCCTTGAAGAAACACGCCTCATAGCGCAACAAAATCTGGAGGCCTATAAAGCAAAGATGATGCGCTCATACGAAAGATTGACCCGACCGAGGACATTCCACCAAGGCGAACTCGTGCTAGTGGTCAAAAGGCCTATGATCCCCAATCGCGCCAAGCGGGGAAAATTCGAGCCGAACTATGAAGGCCCGTACATCATAGATAAAGTTTACCAGGGTGGGGCCTATCTACTTATGGACATGCATGGTGAAAGGCCTTTCAGGCCGATAAACGGTCGCTTCCTAAAGAAATACTACGCTTAATGAGCCACAGCCTAGGTCAACGATAGATGACGACGACTATGTCCGCTCGCTATCTCCATAAGCTCAAACTTTATAAGCAGTAGCCAGCTTCTCAACAGCGGACCGAAATGTCCTTAAACTAACAGCGGACCGAAATGTCCTTAAACTAATAGCAGACCGAAACGTCTTTAAACTACTACCGCAGCATCTTTGGACTGACAAGATATAAAAAATATATAAAAATAAAATAAAATAAAAACGGTATGTCCATAAGCAAAAAGGGGCACGGATGAAAACCCGAAAGGGCTCCGTGAGTAAAAACAGCAGGGCTACCGGCGAGTGTTCGTGAAAACCCGAAAGGGCGCGACCTCGTAAAAAAAAAAAAAGAAAAAGAAAATAAAAAAAACGGTATGTCCATAAGCAAAATGGGCACGGATGAAAACCCGAAAGGGCTCCGTGAGTAAAAACAGCAGGACTACTGGCGAATGTTTGTGAAAACCCGAAAGGGCGCAACTTCGTTAAAGAACCCTTATGGAGTCCTCTCGACCTTGTAAGGAGAAACCACCTGCGTGAGATCCTTACGACTCACAAAGGAGCAACACACTTAGGGATCCCCACGATTCCTAAGGAGAAAATACACTTGCGAGATCCTCACGACTCGTAAGGAGAACTCTCCTATGGGACCCTCACGGCTCATAGGATTTGAAAGTCTTAAGTCACAGAGACCCAAACCTGTGCTTAAGCAAACCCCCACAAACTTCCAATATTGCCCTACAAGTGGTTCAATATTGACCCTTGTATACAATCCACGGGCGCGAATAAACATTTCCCTAGCCAAATTTCATCCGTAACTGGGAATACGTTCGCATGGTAAACAACCCTTATAAATCCCCTCGATTTATGAGGAGAAAACCCTCCTGTAGGACCCTCACGACTTACAGAAGAACAAAACACTCAGGAATCCTCACGGTTCCTAAGGAGAAAATACACCTACAAGATCCTCACGACTTGTAGGGAGAAATACCTTCACGAGACCCTTACGGCTCATGAAGTCAAAAGCCTTGGCCAACAGGATCCTAACCCTGGTCGCTAAGCCTCCTTTGTTCGACAACAACAGAGGCAAATGATGATTCGCTCCTGGTAATATCCCAGTTGCAGTGGTGCTGATGCCGAAATCGGTGTCCAATTTCAGGTTTACGGCGAAAGCCAGTAGACCGTACATGCATACGAGATAGCCGAAATGATGGGGCAACTTGCAATAAAAAAAAGCAGCAAGTAAAAATATATGCATGAAGAAATAGCCGAAATGATTGGGCAACTCGCAATAAAAAGCAGCGAATGGAAGTAAAATAAACAGCCAAAATGATTGGGCACCGCGAAAAATAGCCGAAATGATTGGGCGATCGCGACCTTCGCGATATAAAAGCTGAAATGATAGAGCATCGCGGAAATAAAACAAAAAATAATGATGATAAAATTTTGGCCCTACAGTTAAGATCACATCGATCCCTGTATACAATCCAAGGGCGTAAACAAAGAAGGAGCCATACTCTCCCAACAAACTCCTCGACTCACGGATACAAACACTCCTTGACGAGAGCCTCCTGATCCGCGTCGACCTGCAGAGCCACCAGCGCCTCCGTGGGAATCCTCGACTCGTTTCAAACCCCAAGGAAACAAATAATCCTTGGCGCTCGGGAAACAAATAATCCCTAGCAAATCCCTCGACTCACGGATACAAACACTCCTTGACGAGAGCCTCCTGATCCGCGTCGACCTGCAGAGCCACCAGCGCCTCCGTGGGAATCCTCGACTCGTTTCAAACCCCAAGAAAACAAATAATCCTTGGCGCTCGGGAAACAAATAATCCCTAGCAAATCCCTCGACTCACGGATACAAACACTCCTTGACGAGAGCCTCCTGATCCGCGTCGACCTGCAGAGCCACCAGCGCCTCCGTGGGAATCCTCGACTCGTTTCAAACCCCAAGGAAACAAATAATCCTTGGCGCTTGGGAAACAAATAATCCCTAGCAAAACTCCTCGACTCACGGATACAAACACTCCTTGACGAGAGACTCCTGATTCGCGTCGACCCGCAGAGCCACCAGTGCCTCCGTAGGAATGCTCGACTCGTTTCAAACCCCAAGGAAACAAATAATCCTTGGTGCTTGGGAGACAAATAATCCCTAGCAAACTTCTCGACTCACGGATACAAACACTCCGTGATGAGAGCCTCTTAACTCATGTCAACTCGTAGAGCCATCACCCTCTCCGCGAGCAAATTCCCGATTCATCCTAATTTGTAAGAAGAAGTCTCAGACAGCAAGGATTGAAAAGCTTGCTTCTTGAGCAATGGGGTCCTGCAAGTCAATCCAAAATGGTCTCTTGCATACTATTCACGGGTCTCACTCTCCGAAGTCGAATTTCGACGAGGAGGGAAACAACCGCTTACGAATCCTCTCGACTCGTGAGAGGGAAAAATTCTCTTGCAGGATCCTTACGACTTGTAAGAGAAAACCACACTTAGGAATCCTCACGATTCCTAAGGAGAAAAGCCCGCCTACGAGATCCTCTCGATCCGTAGGGAGAAAAGCTTCTATGAGACCCTCACGGCTCATGGAATTGAAAAGTCCTAGGCGGCAGATCTGAACCTGCAGTCTAGGCCATCGTTATCTCTGGGAGAAGTGAATTTATCCGCCAATAAGATGCATTAAAGATGTCATGCCGAAAAGAAAGAAAAAGCGAAGAAATGACACAGGGAATTACAAAAATGTGTATCTTTTATTCATAAATATTGATCGGGTACAGGATACATTGTACTAAAGAATAAAAAAATATACATATATTTTACAAGTACAAATGATACAAGGAGGAATTACTGGGAAGGAAGCGTCTTGCATAGATTTAGCAATTGCTCGCATACTTCCTTCCACGACTTCTCTTGATCGGCTACCACCGCCAGCTCTGCCTCCACTTGGGCTCGTTGCCGCAAGACCGACGCAAGCTGCTCCCTGACGGCCTGATAGGCAGCTTCCCGACTTGGGATATTGCGCTCAGCTACGTCAAGCTTCCGCTTCAAGTTTAGCCCATGGGAGATACGCTCCAAGAGACCCTCGAAGATAGTCTTCACTTGGGCAGCATTTGCCTCAACCTCAGCGCGCAGATAGGCCGTTTCGTTCGAGGTCTTTTGGCATTCCCTTAGTCTTGAAGCTGCTTCTTGTTCCAAGTGGCGGAAGTGCGAAGTGCTTTGCTCGAGCCAAGTTGTGCGTTGGGTGCTCAGGGCTAAAACTTCGGGAGAAGGGCGCGTCGATTCCAGCCGATATAGACAAGCCTCGATCCCCCTGCAGTGGTTAACCCAAGATTCGACGACGCCTTCGTTATGAAAATTTACGAGCGCCGCCAAAATCGGGTTAACCTCCGCGGCAAAATCTACGGCAGAAGGGAGAGCGTCCACATTGAGCTCTTCAATGTACCCGCTCAGCATGCCCAAACTCATCACAGCACCCTTGGAAGATGGACGTCTCAAGAAAGGGCCTGCCGGTGAAAGGACGCGAGCCTCAAAGGGGACCGGAGCCGGAACAATAGCTGCAAAACAAAACATGGTTAAACAATGGTTCGGAAGATGTTGAAGGGTTACCAAAAAAGGAAATTTACTATACCAGCTGCAACGGACGGTAAAGCCGGAAGGGCCGGTGGCGCGGCAAGCCTTGCATCCCCTCCTTCGATTTGTGGCACTGCAATAAAGAAAAGGAAAAGTCAGAAATTATCCCATTGCTAGAAAAAAGGGGGTAAGTAAGGATATTATAGTGAAGGTATACTCACCGGCGCTACCAGAGGGAGAAGCGAGTTCGGATGGGAAAGAGAAGTGTGGGAGCAACACTTGATATAAATGATCGAAGAGCACTCCTGCAAAAGCACAATGGTATAACGTTAGTACAAAGCTACATTTTTGAAAGATTAATGCATGTGTCGTGAATCCATACCTTCCAACATCCGTGATGGTACAAGGGAAGGCGGGGAGGTGACCACCACCAGAGCAGTAGTCGACGGTGCCCCCTCGAGCAAAGGAGCATCGGCACTGGCCGCACCTGCAAAGACAAGCTTGTCAGAAAAGATCGCAAGATATATAGAAAAAAGGGGGAACGCTGGTGATAAAATTGTTACCAGACGAACTACCAGCAGAAACTGAAGCAATCCCCTCATCCATCGACATGAGACCACCGCCCGTAGCCTCATCACCCGACTCGATGGGAACCGTTGTTGTGCTCGCGAGCCCGGGAGACGGCAATGAACCATACGCGGGGAGGGCTATGATCGGAGTATTACCAGATTCCTAAGAAAGAGCGGTTCGCTCCTCCTCAGGAATCGTGCCGCCTCACCCGATACTCCCTCGGTTTCTGCGGTCACGGTTGTCTCGTCCATCGGCACCGTGACGTCTCCAGCTTCAAGCGCCTCGACTTCTACTGCCTTCGGCTCGACAATCATCTCATCTGCCGCCACTTCAGACGCGGCATCAATGACCTTCTCGGCGGCGGATCCTTCAACTTCTGTTTCAGGCACCGTGACCCCGACGGCGGTGCCCACCGTCGGCTCAGGTTCGGCAGGCGCCGCTTCCGCCGTTTCCTGGGGTCCAACGGTCTCCGCCTCCCCCTCAGTCGGACTTGGTCCTGCAAGATGGAATGCATATAAGCCAACAGCTTTATAATAATTCTTACAACAAGGTTCTGAAAGAGATGCTACCTGAAGGGGATTTATTGTTTGCACTTCGGGCCACGCGCGCCACTTGCCTATAAGCAGTAGACAGGGTGACAGGGGCCTCTCCAGAAGGAGTGTCAGCGCAAGGAATGGTACTGGGACCCGCTCCCGCGGCCAAAGCAGCTCTACGCGCCTTTGCTTCGCGGCTCAACCGCTTCCGCTCCTCCCGAGCCGTTGAGACGGATGCCACTAGAGCTTCCCTAATTGAGGTGTCCTCGTCCGTGAATAGGGAAGCCTCTAAGGTTTTCAGGGCATCCCTCGTCGTTTTGTCAAGCCGAGGCTCTTGCGGCAACTTTGACGAAGCCGGGACTTCAGTAACAGGCTCGGGAAGGATCCCCGCATCAACTGATATAACCCCTGCTAAGAAACGAAAAAAGGTTAGGTTGACCAACATAAAAAGACAACAAACTTTCCTTATAAAAGAGAAAGGGGTGAAACATACCAGCGCCTGCTAGGGCACGCTTCTCCTCCTCCTCCTGGAAGGTTTTCAGAGAGGCAGCAATAGCCTCTTCAGTAGAGACACCTGTTGAAAATGGAACAAATGTTAGTTAAAGATAATAATACAAGGTGCAATAAAATGAAAAATGAAGCGTCTGATGATTACCGGACTCAGCGAGTTTGCTTAGCATCGCTTCGAGCCTAGCCGATCGCTCCGAAGCTGCAATGGCGGCAGCCAGATTGGTGTCCGCAGGATCTACCACGAAACCCTCATTGCTGCAGTATTCACATATGGCCTCGGCGGGAGGAGCCGCAGGCTTTAAGCTGAGGATCGCATCGAGGGAAAGGGCAGACTTCTTCTTCTTCTGCTGTCCACCAGCTTTAGACCCACCCGGAGCGGGTTTGCGCTTGGCAGCCACTTTAGGGCGGCGGGTCCCGATCTCTGCTCCTGTGCCGGACCCTGGTGATACCACACTAACCGTCTTCGTGGGAGCACGGGGCGCTGGCGGTGCATCCACCGTAGTAGGAAGTGGCAATCCACGCGGGGGGGGGGGGGCAACACGCGTGGTCGGTCAGCTCCGGCATCTTTCATCGGGAGGGTGACCTGGATCCTTGGCTGCAAGGGAGCCTTGCGATCACCACCAGGAGGCGCACCCCTACGGTCAACCAGCAAGCGTTTCTCCATTAAAATAATTGGGCCCATAGCATGCGCATACCAGGCTACATACGGATGGATTATTTTAGGGGCACAGCTAGGCTCACTGATAAAAAAATAATAGCCTGTATTGAGCCGGGTGAAATGATGCATAGCATTCCTTATTCCCCCTTGGTTGGCCACGGGTGTTTCCAGAAAGGCTTCCATCGGGATCCCTTGATTGTAACTCGATTGCCGGGCAAATCGATGTGGGTTATATCTCATAAAGAGAGCCGTCTCATTCTGCCTAAATACTAGGTAGCCCGGCCGAATGGAGTAAAGGTGAAGGATTTCCCGAGCCTTCAATACAGAAACCCCGCCCTTAAAGTCATCACGCAGCGACACCACTGACCTAGTGGTCTCGGAGCCTATGGTGATGACCTTATCCACAAAAGAGGTCTTCTCTCCGACTAGATGTGAGCGCAGGAGCAGTCCCCTAGACTCCCGCGGAGGTGCAACCACAATTGAAGCCCCGACCAACCGCATGATCCTTGGGAGTCTGTATTTCTCAAAAAACGGAGGAGTCTTATGGGCACCAAACACCCCTCGCACATGCAGCTCCATCCAAGAAGTGAAGTAGTGCATCGGGAAGTTAGCAGGCTGTACCCCAGGCTCATTAGCATCCGCCGCTACGCTAAGTCCATTGTAGAGATGAGCCAGCCCGGCGATCCCTACTGATAACTGTAAACCAGCCGCCATTCGATGCGCCGGGTAAAAGACAGAGGACCGCATGAGGCGTGGGTGCATGGGAAGCGCGAAGCTGCATAGCCATAGACCCAAGAACCCTATGAAAAAAGTCTCCTCGTCCATGCCAGGAACGGCGATCTCTGAGAAAGGGACGCTGGCAGCGCCAGGGAAATAAAAATCCCGCTGGTCATTTTCCAATGAAGGTCGACGGTCCAAGCCGAAACCAAAGGGGTCAGCAAGCTGAGCGAACTTCTCGCCCTGCTCTGATAGGAACTCCGGGCGGACAAAACGAGCAATGAAATCCGTGAAACTGATGCCCCGGTCGCCTGATTCCAAATGGAGTTCCTCATAAATCTCCAACACCTTCACCAAGCCCGGGTGCTGATGCTGAATGGCATTTTCCGGAGTTAAGTCAAATACAAGCTGCTTGGTGGCGAAGACATACTCGTCAGGAGGAAGCAGCTCCTCGTAGTGTTCTCCCCTCATTGGCAGACCTGAAATCTCAGCAAACTCCTCCAGAGAGATGGAGACTTCCCTATCCGCTGTCAGGAAGGTATGGGTGGGGATATTCCATTGTTCGATGAAGGCCTTTATCCACCACGTCGGAGGAGAGGGATACTCGAAGAGCGAGACGTAGATAGCTGAGTATAAACCAATCGTCGTCAGGAGAGCCCTCTTCGTCGCCAAAATGTAACGGGCCCATTGCAAATATCCGGCAAGCGGCCGCGGGATCAATCCAATGTTATAAGCCTGTCCCCAAGGGCGTGCTTCACCCTGACAGATTCGCCTCCCCAAGATATCTATAGTCGGCGGCGGCTGCACCGGAATGGCGCCGATTGCAGGCTGAAGGAGGTCGTCGGCATTCCAATTTTTAACCTCCACGGCATACTCCACCGGAGGCTTGTCCGCATAAGGGATCGTAACTATGGGCTCAGAGGGCGAAGCGGAGCTGAAGCTGCGACGGCCTTGGATGATTTGGCTGTACCACCTTCCCCACAAGTGAAGTCTCTTGCACTCTGGATCATGATCTTTAATCAAGGCGAACACCACCCGGTCCACCGGCGCATGGGGGAACCCTCCTTCCGAGCGAACAAAGGGGAAGGATAAGTCGTCAGACATGCTTCCTGTAGAAAGATAAAAATAACCGTTAGTGTTCTGACACTTGGCATTTTGAAATCTTACTCAACACTATGATGTAATGGGTAGGGGACAAAAAGAGGGACCCACAAAATCTGGATGACGATACATCATTTAATAAGATAACCCCATCATTAGATGAGACTGTCAATTAATGAAAAGGTCCCCAAAAGAATATCCTCACTGATGGGAAATCCCTAGAGACAAGGAGAAATATTCTCTTTCAGAGCAAAGCTCTGTCACAGAGTGACATTTGTCAAACTTTGGTCTCAGGGGAACAAGATTCCTTAAAAGAGCATAGCTCTATAGTAATAGTGGAAAGATCCATCAATTTTATCTTTAGAGTTTTGGAATCTTGAAAAATCCATGAAAACTTATAAAACAAAATTTTTCTCCGTTTATCAGATCTAAAAAGATCTACATTTGATCTAAGAGCAATGCTCCGTTCATGGGTTAGAACCCATGGATCAGATCTCTGTAAATCTGTAAATTTTTTGAGAGCAAGGCTCTGTTGAAGAAACCCCAAAGGGGTTTTCCTTTAGATCAAAGATCTATAAGAGCAAGGCTCTGTTAATTAAATTAAATTTAATTTAATTAATTTTACCTAGAGTGATTCTAAAACTAGAACTTTGAAGTTCTCACAAGAGCAAGGCTCTGGAAGTTCTTAAGCAAGAGCAAGGCTCTGAAATTCAAATTCTTGAAATTGGTAAAGAATTACCAAGGACCAAGGGTCCTATTTATAGACGGCTGCGTCTCTTCACCTGATCTCAATGATCCAACGGTCGGGGTCTTGCCACCGCTGCACTCACGTGCGCGCCACGTGAGCGCAACGGTGGGGGGGCATTTGTTCCCCCAATCAGAGCAAGGCTCTGCTTGAATTTTGAAAATTCAAATTTTGAAGCAACGCTTCAGTTCCCGTGCGCTGCGCGCAACGCGCCACGTGTCAGAAGTTGATACGGCAGCACAACGCCCAAGGCAGTACGACCAATCAGAGCAAGGCTCTTTAAAAAAAAAAAAACATAAGCAACGTTCAACTGCGCAAGCGCACGGCTGCGCGACACGTGTCTGCGCAGTTGCGCAAGCACAACTGTGCAAGCGCACCGCTGCGCGACACGTGTCTGCGCAGTTGCGCAAGCGCTGTTGCGCAAGTGCTTCACTGCGCGACACGTGTCTGCGCAGTTGCGCAAGCGCTGTTGCGCAAGTGCTTCACTGCGAGACACGTGTCCGCGCAGTTGCGCAAGCGCTTCACTGCGCGACACGTGTCACGCGCTGGTGAGTTGCGCAACAACAGAGTGAAGATTTAAGGATATTTTTTTCTGTTCTTGTTTAAACAAGAAGATTTCTTCTGTAAAACAGGGGCCTTTGGATCAAAGATCCAACGGTGGGGAAAATTCCCCAAATCACTCAGAAAAGATCTTTTTAACAAATTTAACTGATTTTTGAGCACTATAAAAAGGACCCCAGACCCCATTTCAAAGATATAGAGACAATTTGGATTAAAAAAAAAAAGAAGAAGAAGAAGAGAACTTCTTGAGAACACATAGAAGAAGGTAAAAACCTTTGAAATAAGAGAAAATTCTCTTAGGAATAGATCATTGATCTAAAAGACAAAATCAGTGTTCTTCGATAAATAAATAAATAAATAAAAATAATAAAAAAAAATAGTGCCTTGCACTTGCTAGAGAACCTCTGGTTCTCTGAGCTAGAAAGAAAGAAAAGATTTTTCTTCTTCTCTTTGATCTAAATTCAGATCAAGAAATTTAAAAGTGTTCTGCACTCCTTCCCTTGAATCTAAAAGATTCTTGGTGCTTTGCACAAATGCAATGCATTACTTGAAGGGCCAGGCCCAAATCAAAAAGGCCTAGCAGGCCAAAATAAATTGCAAAGCAATAAAAGGGCTGAGCCCAAACAAAATTGATGCTCTGCATCATTCATAAAGAACAGAGCCCAAAACAAATTGATGCCCTGCATCTTTTCTGGGCAAAGCCCAAATAAAAATAAAAGGAAATGCAAAAGCAATGTTGGACATTTTTTTACTGGACTTAGCCCAATCGTGGCCATAAGTCCTTAAATTAAATTGGCCGAGCAAAATGGCTCTCCTAAATCAATCTACATCCGGTTCGAGAGTACATCTCCGAACTCCTTTGACATCCATCGTTGTAATTCCTCAACGACGTCAAAGAGGTGACGGGTCCCAATGGCCACACACCCAATACTGGACCGAAACGTCCCTAAACTAACATTGGACTGAAACGTCCCTAAACTAACATCGGACCGAAACGTCCCTAAACTAATAATGGACCGAAACGTCCTTAAACTAATATCGGACCGAGACGTCCTTAAACTAATGACGGACCGAAACGTCCCTAAACTAATATCGGACCACCACGTCCCTAAACTGGAATACGGACCACCACGTCCCTAAACTGGCACAATAGAGCCCAAATGCTCTTTTGTCGGACCTAAACGGTCCCGTTAAGTTGACCTTAGTCCCAAAATGGACTAACGTATCCTTAACAAACGTTTGAGTCGATCTTAGCCTCAAAAATAGCTAACGTATCCTCCAAACAGACTTTAGTCCCAAATTGGACTACGCATGTCCCTAAATTGGAACAATAGAGCCTCCAAATGCTCTTTTGCCGGATCTAAACGGTCCTGTTTAAGTTGATCTTAGCCCCAAACATGGCTAACGTATCCTTAAACATTCAAATGAAATATAAAACACTAAATCAACTTCGGTTCGAAGGTACATCTCCGAACTCCTCTGACACCTGTCGTTGTAATCCTTCAACGACGTTAGAGAGGTGACGAGTCCCGACGGCCATATATTAAATGAATCACGTTTAAGTTGATCTTAGCCTCAACGAGGCTAACGCATCCTTAGACTGAAAATATCAAACCCAAATCTAAGTAAATACGGATTTGGACTAATCCACGTCCTACGGGCGACGGTATTACTCAGTCTCCGTATACAATCCACGGGCAACCACAAACAATACAAACACACACGACACGAAGTGAAATTCTGGAGAAGGAGAAAGTTGTTACCGCGATGCGGTAGCGTAATTAACTGCAGGGGCTTGCGCCTGCAGGGAAGAGCGTCCCCACAATCAAAAACCCCTCAAGCAAGGGGGAATCTGACGAAGTCTGCTACATCGGCCGCATCCGTCTAAACTTCCGATACACGGTGCCATAAATCAACTTGGCATCTTCGGAGAGGTGGACGGATAAAACCAAATAGCATCTGCCCCGAACATCAGGCATGGACGCCAAGTCTAGGCCGCCTTTCGGAGGGGAACAAACCCACTTCCTATTTCTTTATCCTCTACAACTTGCCATGTAGTAGAGTGTGTTATCTTCACAAGTTTCATGACCAAGTGAAGATGGAGCTTGAGTTAGAGTCGCCTCGACGTAGATCATCTTCGGCATCGAAGTCAACGACTTAGCCCGCTCTTTTCTCCGATGAAACCAACGCTAGAGTCCGGGATCCCGATGATCGCAGCGAAGGGACGTCTTCACGGAGCTTTGGAAGTGGAGGACTGGATCTACAAAGGTTGTAGTACCTTTCACTTGTAGTTAAAGTAGTTAACTTGCATGTTTTTCGCCTTACCTCTAGTAACGATCTAGCGTTAGGGTTTCTCGGCACATGTAAAAATTTGATTTTGGCATGGTTGATACGTTATGGAACCTCTTGAGTGTGCCTAGGATCCCTACAGTGGTATCAGAGCCTAGCTAGAGCTTTAGGCGAAATGTAGACGAAGTTAGAAACCCGATCGAACCCCGAAACCCTAAACAAAACCCTTCTCTGTACATTTTTCAAAACAGTGGATTTTTGTGAATTAAAAATGCTCAGAAAATAGAGCAGGAAATTCTAAGAAAAACTGTAGAAGACGAAGCCCTAACTCTACTGTAGCGTCGCGGAACCGCGGCCTTACCCTGCTTTTGGCGGCGGTTCCGCGGCCGTATGTAATGCTTAGGGACCCTTTTTCATACAGTAATGCCCGTAGCAGTTTCCTCTGTTTTCTGGGAATTTTTAATCTATACTCAACAGTTGAGTTTTCTGGGTTGTTTTGGGGACTCGATGTTTCGATCGGATCGTTTAACTTTGTTTATGTTTTTCCGGGTAATTTTAGAACGCGTTAAAAAGTTCGACCGAATATAAATAACCCACTTTTTCCCCTGCCGGAAAATTTCTAAGTGTTGGATTTTTCCGTAGTTTAAGAACGTCTAAGTAGTGCAAGTAACGCGATGGACCCTCTAGAAGACAACAAACCTTAACTCGATTATGTGACCATCTTGAACTGCCCTTTGAACCTTAGGGTTTGGGGCAGTACGGCGTGCCACATGTGAGGCGTTGGCTTGACCCTTCTACGGCTGGACCGTTGGTACTGTGGCATAAAGTGGATGTTTTTTAAACTTATTTCATGTGTTGAGCTTTTCGGGAAAACTTAGGTGTTTGATTATTCGATCGGAAAGTTTAACATTGTCTATTTATCTGGAACGTAATACAATATTTAGAATCCACAAGTAGTTATGAGATAACTGATTTGGATGTCATAAATCTAGCACTTTAGTCTCACTTGATCGGTTGCCACGGGATTTTGATGTGATCAAAAGTCCGTCGCAATCACGTTGCGTATGCGGATACTCGCCAGGTAAACTTAATAGACAGCCATGCCCCATAGCCCCGACCAAGTGACTGTAGGAGAACCCCGTCGTCAAAAGCATCCGTTCAGGTGCTCACGGCAGCGGTGTTCCGCCTTAGTGCACTTCGTCGACGGTATCGGGGGTGCGGCCGTCTACTAAAGTTTGCGACGAGCATTCGTTCAGGATGTCGGGAATCTTGTTGAATTGCCCGACTTGATATTGAAAAGAGTTTTCGATTTTGAGACTAAAATGTGGGGTTTATAATTGTTAGGCATGCGATGTCTAAGGAATTCATTTGATTAGGCATGCGATGTCTAAAGAGGTTGCGGATTCCAACTATTGTAGTTTTACACTTTCTTTTCTGCGACCGTAAGTGTAATATGTGATATCACCGGTTTCGTTGCTATATGTCAACGACAATTGGGATGGGCATATTTACTTACGTTGATGACATGTGATGTTATGTGTTGTTGGATATGTTATATTGGATCGTCGTGTTTGAATAGCCGGGTTTTTTTATGTGAGATGAGTGTTTTTCCATTTTCATTCATGTAAAAAACTTGTATGTAATATTCTTTTATTGGGGCACTTCCGGGTTGAGGATGATGTCGCCATTGTATATTATTTACTTTTCCGCATTAGGATAGACCCAAGGAGGGGAGCACAAGTAACCGAGTTCTAGGGTCCAGTGGGAGACCATCTCGAGGAGTCGAGTCCGGGTCTCCTAACTCTAGAATTGATAGGGTTGCTTGCCGCTCTCGTAGGGGTCTAGGGGTGTGGGATTGGCTATTCATCACGACCATGGAATCCGTGTTTTATACAGGCTCAAAATAAAACACGGACGTCCTAGTATATCCAATATTTCATATGATATTTTCTGCTGCGTTATCTGTGATGTGATCATGTGATTTGTTCAGATGGATATTGTATATAGTATATATGATATATTATATAGACGTTGGTTATGTTTTACACCCGCGCTAGCCCTGCCTCGCTCTGGCATTAGTTACCTAACCTAACGGTGCAGACGGGACATCGAGGCAAATGCGGATGGCATAAGCGTACGTTATATTTATCTGTGATGTTTAGGTGGACTTAAATGATGGGACATTCATTAATGAGATTAATGAAAGAAAATAAACCTAAAAGATGTTGTGGAATCGAATTTAGCTCTAGTTGTTTTTTTGCATAGCGGTGTTCCTTGTAGAACATCCAGCACTTTATTCGATGAGGAAAGAGCCGACGATCCCTTCACCGGGAGTGACCACTTTAGCAATAATTAGCAGATGCTACAACCCTCGGTTTGTCTTTTGATTGCTTCTATAGTTTTTGCTTTGCACAGCGGTATATATGATATATCCTGCACCTTATTCGATGAGGAAAGGGCTGACGATCCCTTCACCGGGAGTGACCCCTTTAGCAAAACTAGAAAAGCCTAAAAAACACTCCATTTAAAAACCATTTGATTCCGCAACGAGATCAAGTTCAAAGCGTTAAAGGTTTTCTTAAAAACCATCCGCAACCCTCCGTCATTTTAGGAAGTAGAGTACTTAGTATTCGTGCTGTGTTTGTTGACTTTAGTTAAGGCACAGTGTATGGTAGCTAAGTGATGTCTTCCTACACCGCATATGATGCGATTAGTTAGGACAGTCGCGTGACTTTGTTGACCTTAGTTAAGGGTCATGTGGGTGGCTCTAATTAATCACGAAATGACGGGTAGAGCTTGACTAGTGCTTATGATTTGTTGACCATAGTTAAGGTCATAAGTGCTAGGGGTAAAAACCTTTATCGGGAGTTTCAAGTGTTGAAATTTGCAATGAGATTGCATACCTTCTATGAGATAGTTGGATCCCGATACCCACTGCGAGTAATTGTTACTCCTGGGAGAGTTTTGCACTTTACAATTAGCCGATCAAGTAGGTGTCTAGAAAGGTGTCAACGGGGTTACGCCCCTGGGAAACCGAGGTTTACTTTAATTAGGTCCGTGCGAAAGCACGGGGAACCTCCCTCAAAGTACCGGTACTGGCCTAGCTGAAAGATTGGCAAACTTGTAGAGTGTAATTAATCTCGGCTAGTCTTTCCTTTTAGGGTTTGAAGGAGGATTTGATAAAAACAGTGGGAGCCATCCTGATTAGATTATATATATATATATATATATATATATATATATATATATATATAACCAATCTAATCTTGCAAGAGCGCACGCAGAGTGTTTTCTTCTCTCTCTCTCCAGGTAGCGACCATATCACGCCTTAATCAAGATAATAATATGGATGTATTGACCGAACCCGCTTGTTATACTGAGCTGGGGAACGTTGGTCCCGCTCCAACTTATAATTGTTATAAGACAGAGCAGGAATTAGGGGAATACTAGATTTCCCGTGTCGCCAAAATGAAGAAAGTGCATGATGATGCATATTCTTCGGGTGTGTTCATTACAAAGAACCGTTTCTCTGTATCCTCTACGTCCTGGGTATAAAATACCGGATCAGGATCCCGCATATGTAATTTGTTACATGGGCCACAGAAAGGTAGAGAACTGAGAACGGGTGATAAGTTTCATGAGACAGAAAACGGTGCAAGTGTTGTAGCCAAGTCTGTCGGTCACTATTGTTGGATATAGTGCCCTCAAAGTCAATTATTGGATTGCAGGCACGTGATTGCAATGATTGCGGAGGACCTATACCGGTAGGACAGTCTTACTCGAGATGATAGTATGCTATCTGGTTTGCCTTTATCAGTCGTGTACAGGTTCAGGTGACTGATCACTGTTACACTTTGATAGAGCCCTTAGGATCTTGCTTTACTACCAACAGTATGATGGCGATCATATAGTGAGAGTTGGGTGGTTTATCAGCATATCCTTAATTGTGGTCCCTAGTCATGGGAGTTTCGAGACAGGGCATCGATACTCCGGAGTAGACTAGTGTATACAGTCGAGACCCCGACGAGGGGCGGTGGCCGGTTTCACAAGCCACTGGTGTCAGTTGGATCACCTAAGATGTATGCAGGTGCTCATTGGGTTATGAGTACACCGGACAGGACTCGCCGGGAACCTGCTAGTTGGTATTATACATATCGTCAGATAGCAGTTCCCTAGTGACATGTGTACAGGTTAGTTCATCGACCTGAGGTCGTCATTTGTCTCGTGTGAGTTCCTACTGTGCTTTGATTTCTACCCTACCACGGCTCAACGGAGTCGTGCAAACAGGTAGTTTTTGGGTACAGTCCCGAGCCACATGGAGGCACGTGAGCGGATCGGCAGGGGATTCGTCTCTCCCGGTATTGGGGGTGAGATCGTGCTGTGTCTAGGAGAGCCATTACACAAAGCCCACGGCCGTGGCAGGAGATTTACTGGTAGGTACTCCAGTAGTATCTCAGGGTGTTATTGGGCTACACTCCGACACGACTTATACTGCTATTGGGAGTCCGACGTTACTAGCCCCCTAGGCAGATATGCGATACTCATAGACGAACGGAACGGACTGTATATACATTGTCACTGTTAGGCTCAGTAGGGTTTCCGGATTAGTTCGCTCATCGGCCTCCCTTGAGGTCAGTCCATGGGCAGCCGTTACACACAGCTAGTGCCGCTGACGGCTTGTGGTTAAACCCACTGCTAGGGTACTGACGAGTCATTAGAGTCCCCCACAGACAGTTTCCCAAATTCGGGCGAAATGTTGTAGAGGCCATATGGTTTTATGGCAGGGTTCGGAAAATGCACGTGCATTTACGCAAGTGTCATATTTCGGGCAGATAATACTGGTGGGCTTTGATTTAAGCCGGATCCGAGTATTATACTGTGTATATATAATATTTTTGTCTCAGTTGCATTTGTATTCGGTCATAATACAAATGCAGGTATGTTTATACTGTTACGGGGTTATCCTGAAATTCGTTTCGTGATCGCTTTTGGAAGTTGCCAGTTTCCAGTTTTCTATCGCCCGTCTTTTAACATTCGGTTAAAGACGAATTTATCTTTTCTTGAGATGAGTGTGGAAGGTTCTAGAAGTTTCTAGAAGAGGTGACTAGGATGGTGACTAGGCTTCATGACTCATTTGTTTCATTCATTGTGTTCACACTTGGTTTTAATGACTCATGCTTTAGCATTAATGGTTTTTGTTAACCTTAGGATATTTTGTTCATGATATTTATTCTTATGGTCACCACTTTCCTCCTACACTCACCCCCACCTCCTTATATGTGGCCGGCCCCCTCCTCTCTCTCATTCACTTGATTGATTCATTTGGTTAAAAGATTATGATAGTTTTGGGGTGTATGGAAATTTCATAGCTCATTTCATTCCATCACCTGAATTAATTGGCAACTTCATTAACCGTTCGTCCATAGCTTTGGACGTAACGAGACAAAGTATTCTATTCATTCTATACATCAATCTTGGTCGTCTCTTTTAGCAAACTTGACGATCGAGTTGCCTCGAGTCAGAGGTGGGAGCCCGTTTAAAGAATCGTTGACGTGGTGCCACCTGGACGAGAAGATCGGAGATCGACGAGATCGGAGCAGCCACAACGGAGCGTGGGATGATGGTTAAAGAACGAAGGACTCGGATCGTTCGGTATAACCTTTCTACCCTATTTGCAGTTTGTTAGTTTAGCGATAATGGCAGATCCGGGTTATAGTATACGATAGCGCCAGTTAAAAGTTTTTGTTCCGCATTTGGCGTCTGTTAGACGGCCGGGGTGCTACCGTAAACTTACAGTGGTATCAGAGCCTCACCATTTTGCTTTACTAACTTGTGCTAACGCGTTTAAAATATCGATCGGACCGTATAACAAAAACTATAATTTTTCCATTCACAGTTTCTGTCGATTTTAAATCAAGTCAAAAAATTATTTTACATATCACAGAAAGTTGTGCAGGGTTTTCTAAGCACGTGGTAACAATTTGGGCACGTGACTCAACAAGAGAGCCGCGGAATCGCGGTCAAACCTAGGGTTTGACCGCGCATCCGCGGCCGTTATATTGAATCAGTGATCCAAATTTATATAGTTGCTTCTCTTGGTTAAATTGGGGTTTTTGGTATATATCTTTTGGGCCTAGATTTTGTTACTGTGCAGCAGATGTTCGTGGGGCCCACTTCGTGATATTTAGTCGATCGAAATTTAAACATGGTAGTTTTCAGTACTTACATTATATCTCCGACCGGGAATGTCATTTGATCGGTAAACCGCGTCTGATTGCTATAGTTCTTTTAGACGGGTTTGCGAACGTGACATTCGCGTTGATGTTCTGTGTTGTGCTGTGATGTTGCGGATTTGTCGTGGTCGATAGCGGTGTGTAATGATACTGCAGTTTGGATTTAATTGTACTTTTGATATTGCGGGGCGAGCGTCCAACATGTGGACTGCCGTCACTGCCTGTTGTATAATATTCTTTTGGGGCACGACCAGGTTGAGGTCGATGTACCTGTTGTACTATTTTTCATTTCTGTACTAGGTTTACCCCGCGACGGGGTGCATGGATAGCCGGGTTCGGGAGGGCAACGGGTCCGCATCTCATGGCTTTGAGAGGCAGAGGGACCTCACTCTAGAATTGGCAGACTATTCGCCGCACTTATAAGGGGTACAGGTTGACCCAAGGAGGGGTGCTCAATTTACCGGATTCCGTAAAGTGCCGGGTGTTCCATTCACTATACTGTGGGGACTACCTCGCTTCAGGTTTTGGAGGGTAACTTGCCGCACCCGTAGGGGTCTAGGTTTCATTGCACAGGCTATCCACACGACCAGTGGACGTCAGGTTTCAGCAGCGGCTCTATGAAACCCGGGGATCCCAGATTATCTGTATTGTTCTGTGATGCTTATTACTTTTCTGTAATGTTGCATATTATCACGCCTGGAGCGATTATTGTATATTGATATATATACTATTAGATGTTGTATATGTTTTGCACCCGCGCTAGTCCAGTCCCTGCTCTGTCGTTAGTTAAGTAACCTAACGGATGATGACGGGACCCAGTGACGAATGCGGATGGCATATACGTACATTTTATTTTCGTTCTTTTCTGGTGTGATTGATTAATGGACTGCGTTGATTCTGATCAATGCAAAGGAAAACAAACCTATCTGGAGTTGTTGGAACAATTTTAAAAGGTGTTATTACAAAGACGTTTCCTTTTGTTTTGCATAGCGGTATTCGGTGTGAATATCCTGCACCTCATTCGACGAGGCAAGGGCCGATATCCCTTCACCGGGAATGACCCCTTGGGCAGAAGTTTGCGTCAGGGTAATAACTTCACTATAGTCGATTACAAGTTGCTTTGCATCGTGGTATTCAGTTGGAATATCCTGCACCTCATTCCATGAGGAAAGAGCCGGGATCCCTTCACCGAGTGTGACCTCTTTAGCAAAAGGTTTTCGCCACTATATTTTTATAAAAAGCTATCAGGTTCCTTCAGCGATATCAAGTTCACTACGTTAAAGGTTTTTTGCCAAAAACCAGCCGTAACCCTCCGTAATTTCTTTTGGGTATTCAGTAGTATTCAAGCTATGCATTTTAGCCAAAGTTAAGGCATAGTGTTTGGTAGCTGCTGGGTATTCAATTGTTGAATAGATAGATGAGTTGGTTTGGGACAGTCGTTCTGCCGATTGGCCAAAGTCAGGGGCATGTGCGGGTGGGTTCAAATTGACAAGATAGTGACGGGTAGAACTTGGCATGTGACTTATGACATTTTGACCAAAGCCAAGGTCATAAGAGCATGGAGAAAAAATCATATCGGGAGTTTCTAAAGAAACTGAAACTTGCCAAGTATGCGCATACCTTCTGGAGTGTGAGTAACGTGAGTGGATTCCGTCACGTTATCATGCGATGAGAGTTGGATCCCGAATCCCACTGATGAGTTGGTTTACTCTTCGGGTGATCCCGATTGGTTCTTCTTTCAGGTTTGGAGGAGAATTTGACAGGACAGTGGGAGGTTTCCGGATTAGATAAAGTGATAACCATTCTGATCTAGGTTAGAGTGCACGCAGAGTGTTTCTTTTCTCTCTCTCTTTGGCAGCGACCTTTGACCGACCTTAGACTATGACTCAGTGACCAAGTTGACCGAACCTTCTTAAAATACTGGCTTTTGGATTGTCCGAGTTGTATAAGTCATTGCCACTCCTTCTTTTTACCCTTTGGATTTCTCAGAACACCCCGTATTACTACGGACATCCACTTCCATTGGATAGATCCATCGTATGGTTATATACGAACTCGGAGGGATTTCTTCGAGGATGGATCAAGGTTCAGGAGAAATAGAATTGGTTTATTCAGTTGTCTTTTATTATCACCTTCTCTCAGGTTGCGAGGGCTCCTTGGTTTAGGAAAGTACACCTATTACGCTTATTGGATAGTCTTATTCCAAACCATAGGCAGGTGCCGAAAGGTAGGGAATGAAGAAAACCAATTAGCCTAAGTAGGCTGTGCAGAAGGTAATATGTAAAGACAAAATAAAGGGATTACTAAGAGGGCAAAGCAAATTGCGACTGATATCATTCATGACCAAACCGCGTGCTTCATCGCCACTTCTATTTCACCTTTAATAGAATAAGGTATTATTCAGTTGTCTTTTATCATCACCTTCTCTCAAGTTGCGAGTACTCCTTGGTTTAGGAGGGTACACTTATTATGGTTACTGAATAGTCTTCTTCCAAACCATAGGCTGGTGCCGAACGGTAGGGAAGGAAGAAAACCATTTAGCCTAACGAAGGTGTACAGAAGGTAACGACTAAAGACAAATAAAGGGATTTGGAGAGAAGGCAAAGAAACATACGGTTGAAATCATGAATTGATTATGGAAGAGGCATTACTAGGAATACAAGGATACCCCTACGAAACATTTTCATGTTTCAGTGCATTGTTAAAGAAAACTGTTTTCCCGATTAGATACCTACTCCAAGGGTATGTATTTACCAGCTTTCATTCTCATATCTGTATGGTTTTACAGATGATGAGTGGGAGTAAGTTATTGGGAATTAGGTAATTATCCTCATTATATCGGAATTCATTGTAATTGGTGATATTTGAGGAAATCGCCAGGGTACAGTTTTCAAACTACGACGCACAGGTTATGAGTTGTTCAACTCAGCCGACTTATACAGAGTATTGTATGCTGTCTAGTGTCCATCAGGACAAAGGGGTAGGTCCTCGTACTATGTTCTGTTTACTTATAACTTCTCTAGTTTTTGGACAAGTGTTTCGTAGAAATACAAGATCTAAGTTTTGAGAAGTTGTGGGTATAAGAATAAAGTAGAGAACCAGGTGTCACAAGTATCGGGATTCTTCAAAGAGATTGAAGATGTAGATTCTTGTGATTTGTATTCAGATGATAGTAATGGTTTTGAGAAACTTGTTTCTCTTTCAGGTTACTCATAATTGGATGGATTCCTAAGTTGAGTAATGCTGATTAGCCTCTTTCCATTAAGTTGATATGCACTGGAAACAGCTGCATGATTGAATCTGGTTCCAATTAAATAAGTGCCAAAGTTTCTATATTGGATATAGAATGGTTCATATCTTAACGATGTTAAGGTATGGGGAGTTGTCCGGCTTATGCTTAAAACCAGACTCTGGATAACTCAGGACACGTTTCTGTAATGGCAGTTTGTGGGTTGACCCTGGCTATGACGAGGGTTGATTTTCTACCATCTGGAAGATTAACAGTGATATTGTTCTTGACTCGCCACAGTTTTAGTAAAATGGATTTTTTCAGAAAACAGTAGTGGGAGTGTGGTAGAACTGGAAGTGATTCCAGAACTGCGAACGATTACGGAAAATTTAATGGGACCTATATATTCAATCAGGTTTGACATTCCATTAGCCACTCCACAGATATGGTGGGTAACCTCTGACACTCGAGAGGTACTCCGGTAGCCTCAAGGACGGTGACAGGGAGGTTCTTATCTACCCAAACTTGACACTTCTGTTGTTCCAGACTATGAGACCAGACAGGAGGTTAAGTATAGCGTCATTCTAAACTAGCTTTAGAAGTGCACGTGTATATTATTCTGCCAGAGGGTTGTCGTAGTCAGTGGGAGCAGCGGAAGTATAGTGGGCAAGTAGCTTATGTCTATTTATAGACTAGAGCAGTTATAGCGGAGATAGATCATCTAATTTTGATGTGACAGTTATGGGTTTGACTTCATCAGAATAGGGGATAGATCTATTAAGAAGGTAGTAGGGTATGATGTCATGGTATCTGGATGACATACACAGAGTAGGAAGTAAAATTCCTATACTATGATCGGTTGTACTGTGGTCGTCACACAGTTGTTTCTCCAGACAGGATATGGATATAATATTTGACATTCTGGTTTCTAGATCTATGGTTTTAGATCTGGATTTGGGTAGTTTCCTAATGTGAGTACTTTGACAGTATTCTAATGGATTTTAGAATAGTTGACTCCTGGCATGGTGGTGTACCTGCAGGTGATGGAGTCACCCTCTCTAAAGGTGTCGTATAGACTAAAGGGGGGAGGGCTGTGCATGATTGGCAGATCACTTGCTTAGGCAATTGAGTCAATCATGAGATGTCAAGTACCACACCAGATGTTGTTTTTGCACTAGATGCAATAAGTTTGTATTAATCCAATCCTGGAGAAACATAAGAAAGCAGTTTTAGAACATAAGTGGATGTTCTACGGATTTGATGACGGCAGCCTCCTTCGGGAGACGGTTATCATTTCAGGCTTCAAAGGTGACATGGATGACAGAGTGATTGTCAGAGTTATAGTTTTCCCTCTGACGAGGGACAGTATTATGGATAGGTGGTCCAAGAGGATACTGTGGGTGGCATGGTGCCGGATACTGATTAGGTTCAGTGATCGATACAGTTTAAGAAGTTTGGATTTGGAGTTCATTTATGAACTAGGTCCCATCAGATATCCAAACATATTCTAAGACAGGTTTACTCAATTCGGGAGATGGCTTTCTCCGCGAACTTGGGATTAAGAGAGATATAGAAAGAAACATCTGGGCGGATCCACTCACTGAGGCTATTTCTCGAACACAATAGTTTTACAAACGAGCTTTGTGAAACTGATTAGTAGAGGAGTTGGATGTTCAGTTTCACACGGGCTGTTAGTATTCGACATCGCAATAATTAGCCTTAAGTACAAGTGGGAGATTGTTGGATATAGTGCCTTCAAAGTCAATTATTGGATCGCAGGCACGTGATTGCAATGATTGCGGAGGACCTATACCGGTATGACAGTCTTACTCGAGATGATAGTATGCTATCTGGTTTGCCTTTATCAGTCGTGTACAGGTTCAGATGACTGATCACTGTTACACTTTGATAGAGCCCTTAGGATCTTGCTTTACTACCAACAGTATGATGGCGATCATATACGTGAGAGTTGGGTGGTTTATCAGCATATCCTTAATTGTGATCCCCACTCGTGGGAGTTTCGAGACAGGGCATCGATACTCCGGAGTAGACTAGTGTATACAGTCGAGACCCCGACGAATGGCGGTGGCCGGTCTCACAAGCCACTGGTGTCAGTTGGATCACCTAAGATGTATGCAGTACTCATTGGGTTATGAGTACACCGGACAGGACTCGTCGGGAACCTGCTAGTTGGTATTATACATATCGTCAGATAGCAGTTCCCTGGTGACATGTGTACAGGTTAGTTCATCGACCTAAGGTCGTCATTTGTCTCGTGTGAGTTCCTACTGTGCTTTGATTTCTACCCTACCACGGCTCAAAGGAGTCGTGCAAACAGGTAGTTTTTGGGTACAGTCCCGAGCCACATGGAGGCACGTGAGCGGATCGGCAGGGGATTCGTCTCTCCCGGTATTGGGGGTGAGATCGTGCTGTGTCTAGGAGAGCCATTACACAAAGCCCACGGCCGTGGCAGGAGATTTACTGGTAGGTACTCCAGTAGTATCTCAGGGTGTTATTGGGCTACACTCCGACACGACTTATACTGCTATTGGGGGTCCGACGTTACTAGCCCCCTAGGCAGATATGCGATACTCATAGATGAACGGAACGGACTGTATATACATTGTCACTGTTAGGCTCAGTAGGGTTTCCGGATGAGTTCGCTCATCGGCCTCCCTTGAGGTCAGTCCATGGGCAGCCGTTACGCACAGCTAGTGCCGCTGACGGCTTGTGGTTAAACCCACTGCTAGGGTACTGACGAGTCATTAGAGTCCCCCACAGACAGTTTCCCAAGTTCGGGCGAAATGTTGTAGAGGCCATATGGTTTTATGGCAGGGTTCGGAAAATGCACGTGCGTTTACGCTCGTGTCATATTTCGGGCAGATAATACTGGTGGGCTTTGATTTAAGCCGGATCCGAGTATTATACTGTGTAGATATAATATCTTTGTCTCAGTTGCATTTTTATTCGGTCGTAATACAAATGCAGGTATGTTTATACTATTACGGGGTTATCCTGAAATTCGTTTCGGGATCGCTTTTGGAAGTTGCCAGTTTCCAGTTTTCTATCGCCCGTGTTTTAACATTCGGTTAAAGACGGATTTATCTTTTCTTGAGATGAGTGTGGAAGGTTCTAGAAGTTTCTAGAAGAGGTGACTAGGATGGTGACTAGGCTTCATGACTAATTTGTTTCATTCATTGTGTTCACACTTGGTTTTAATGACTCATGCTTTAGCATTAATGGTTCTTGTTAACCTTAGGATATTTTGTTCATGATATTTATTCTTGTGGTCACCACTTTCCTCCTACACTCACCCCCACCTCCTTATATGTGGCCGACCCCCTCCTCTCTCTCATTCACTTGATTGATTCATTTGGTTAAAAGATTATGATAGTTTTGGGGTGTATGAAAATTTCATAGCTCATTTCATTCCATCACCTGAATTAATTGGCAACTTCATTAACCGTTCGTCCATAGCTTTGGACGTAACGAGACAAAGTATTCTACTCATTCTCTACATCAATCTTGGTCGTCTCTTTTAGCAAACTTGACGATCGAGTTGCCTCGAGTCAGAGGCGGGAGCCCGTTTAAAGAATCATTGACGTGGTGACACCTGGACGAGAAGATCGGAGATCGACGAGATCGGAGCAGCCGCAACGGAGCGTGGGATGATGGTTAAAGAACGAAGGACTCGGATCGTTCGGTATAACCTTTCTACCCTATTTGCAGTTTGTTAGTTTAGCGATAATGGCAGATCCGGGTTATAGTATACGATAGCGCCAGTTAAAAGTTTTTGTTCCGCATTAGGCGTCTGTTAGACGGCCGGGGCGCTACCGTAGACTTACAACTATCACCCTGTATTTCCAAATACATTGATTCTGAACGAATGTTATTAGATACCGAACCTGATATACAACATCATATCAGTCTCTTTATTAGTAAAGAAATGATATAATTTTGTATTGTTGGATAATGTTTTGCACATTTCCTATATCAATAGTTGATCGATTCAGGCGCGTTATCTAAAAGCATATACATTCTAAATCAAACTACAGTTCCTTACGTATAGAACACACACAAGAGGAAGAGTTCAGAAATGAACGAATTCTTCTTGAGGCATTGTAGACTAGGTCATATCAATGCGACCCGACTAGCTAAGTTACATTTTAGATGCATATTTAAATCAGTTTGAATTTACATCTTATGAAACTTGCCAGTCATGTCACAAAGATAAGATGACCATAGCTCTGTTTACTCGAAACAGAGAAAGAGTTAGTGAACTCTTGGGACTAATACATAGTGATGTATGAAGGTCCCCAGTCTACATATGCCAGGACTGTTTCTTTGTACTTCCTTACATTCACTGATGATCTCTCAAGATTCGGACACATGTTTCTGTTGAAACACATGTCTGAAGCTTTTGAGAAATTCAATGAATATAAGTTAGAAGTAGAGAACCAAAAACGGGTATAAGTATTATGTCCTTTGATCTGATCAGGGAGGAGAATACTTGAGCACGGGATTCCTGGACTATTCTAAAGGAGAATGGGATTCTCTCTCAGTATTACTCCTACGTATACACCACAGCACATCGGTGGATCGGGACGGAGCAATCACACCCTAATTGATATGGTGCGCTCTATGATGAGTACTACTGAGTTTCCTATTTCCTTTTGGGAGTTATGCACTTAAGAAGTTTCATACCTATTGAATTAGGTTCGAATCAGATCACTGCCTACCACTCTATATAAGATATGGTATGGGAAGAGCCCATCTCTTAAGCAAGTTAAGATTTTGGGGTTGTCCGGCCTATGTCAAAAACAAAATCCGGACAAGATCGAGGCAAGGTCAGTTCTGTAGAACTGGAAGGAGTTCCAGCTCTACAAACTACAACCGAAGATTTGATAGAACTAAAGGATTCAATGGTCCCCGACAAACCTCAACCTCTCCGCCGATCTAGTAGGGTTCCTCATCCGCCAGAGAGATACTTCGGTTTCTCGATGACAGTGGGAGCGAGGATTGCATCATGAGATGATGACCCAACTAGTTTCGAGCAGGCCATCAAGAGTGGGGACTCTGTAAGAATGGCTGGATGCTTAGCGATCTGAGATGGAATCCATGTACACCAACAAAGTATGGACTTTGGTTGCCATATCTGAAGGGTTAAATCCCCATCAGGAGCAAGTATATCTTGAGAAGATTACTTGGTGTAGATGGAAAAGTTAAGACTTTCAAAGCTAGACTTGTTAGAGGTTTTCGTCATCGACCAGGCGTGGATAATGATGAAACCTTTTCCAGTGGCTATGCTTAAGTCCATCCGGATCCTACTTGCCACGGCTACATACCTTGACTACGATATTTGGTGGTTGGGTGTCATGACTATTTTGTTAGTTGTATGTATGCCCTAGAGGCCAGTATTGTACAGATGATGTATATTATATTGGATGCTTGGACATATATAGAGATGACTTTCTTGCTCGATATGATAGTATGCTATCTGGTTACTCTTTATCTTAACATGTACACTAGTCTCTTTATACTGTCTTATAGTTACATGTTGGTAAAGCCCTTAGGATGTGTACTTGACTACCTGGACTATGATGCAGATCATACTAGTGGGGACTGTAAGTGCACGGCGGCGCCCCGGCCGTCAATCCGACGGCCAAACGCGGAAACGGTGATAAACTTTAATTTTGCGGACTTAGCAAACCGGCACCACCGCGCACTAAACCCCGGATCGTGCCATTAAACTAAATCTAGCTAACTACAAAGAGAAGGGGAGGAGAGATATACCGACGATCCAAGTCCTCCGGTCTTCTCGTCATGGTCCCGATCTCTTGCGGAAAATCCTGCCTCCTCCTCGTCGCCGGAAGTGCACCACATCGCCTACTTTGTTTACGGGCTCCCACCTCAATGCCGAGGCAACTCGGGCACGAAGCTGGCTAATCGACGTGCCCAAGGTTTGCTGTAGAATGTAGTATACAAGTCTCATTTGGGGTTGGAGGAGTTGCCATGATGGAGGAATTTGTGCATAAGGAAAAATCCATGGTGGCTTGCTGGAAGAATTGGAGCAAGCTCAATCTTGAGCTCGGCCAGAAGACTCAGCCCCTGCACCCCCTTTTTTTTTTTCTGTCAATTAATGAAGCAAGCTATATCTCAAAACCATCAGCCCCAGCACACTATAAAAGCTCAATGTAATAAATTAATATTAATTAATTTATCAACCCACCAATTTGTGCTCACTGCCACCTAATAAATTAATCCCTCAACCTTTTTCTCCTGCACACTCATGTGCCCCATATAAACCCTTAGGAAATTAACCCATCATGTTACACTCCAGCACAAGCATGGGGAGGGGGGGCCCACGAAATTCAAGAAGAGAAAGCAACAGCCACTATACAAATTAAAGAATCTCAAGCAAGTATAACTCCAACAGTGGCCGGCCCATACCTCTTCAAAATATTAATTGCAAAACTTGCAATTAACCCCTCTCCATCAAAAAGTCCGGCCGGGAAAGAACAAAGGAAAACCGGCCGGAACGGAATGCAAACTGGCAACTCCAGAAAACTGGTCCCGTAATAAATTACAGGAAAACCCCGATACTGTGCATACACACCCGCATTTGTATTTCGGCCGAAATACAAATACAATGAGACAAAATCTATACTGTACTATACTAGGATCCGGCTTAAACCAAAACCGGCTAGTAATATCCGTCCGATCCTGATCCGTGCAATACCGCACGTATCTGATCGAACCCTGCCATATAACTATACGGCCTCTAGTACTAACTGTCCGATCCTGATCCGTGCAATACCGCACGTATCTGATCGGACCCTGCCATATCTCCATATGGCCTCTACAGCTTTTCGCCCGAAAGCTTGAGTAACTGAATGTGGGGGACTCTAAAGACTCGTCAACTCCTTAGTTGTGGATTTAACCACCAGCACGTTAGAGGTATAAGCCAATACATAACGGGCTACCAGGTATTGACTAAAAGGGATGTCTGTGAGTAATCTCAGCCTGACACCCTACTGAGCCTGTCAGTGACAATATCCGTACAGTCCGGTCCGTTCGTCTATGAGTATCGCATGGCGGGCCTAGGGGGTTGGTAAAAGTCAGACCCCCAAAAGCGGTACAAGTCGTGTCGGAGTGTAGCCCAGAACATCCTGAGATACTACTGGAATACCTACCAGTAAATCTCCTTGCCTCGGCCGAGGGCTTCGTGTAATGGCTCTCCTAGACACAGCACGACCTCACCCCCAATACCGGGAGAGACGAACCCCTGAAGATACGCTCACTGCCTCCATGTGGCTCGGGACTGTACCCAACTAAAACCTGTTTGCACGACTCCTTTGAGCCGTGGTAGGGTGGTAATCAAAGTACAGTGGGAACTCACACGAGACAAATGACGATCCCCAGGTCGATGAACTAACCTGTACACATGTCACCAGGGAACTGCCATCTGACGTCTGGTATATGACCAACTAGCATGTTCCCGGCGAGTCCTGTCCGGTGTACTCATAACCCAATGAGCACCTGTATACATCTTAGGTGATCCAACTGACACCAGTGGCTTGTGAGACCGGCCACCGCCCCTCGTCGGGGTCTCGACTGTATACACTAGTCTACTCGGGAGTATCGATGCCCTGTCTCGAAACTCACACGACTAGGGACCATTTAAGGATATGCTTATAGACCCCAGCTCCCACTTATATGATCGCCCTCATACTGCTGGTGGTCAAGCAAGAATCCTAGGGGCTCTATCAACGTGTAATAGCGACTTGTCAGGTCACCTGAAGCAGTACACGATGATAAAGGCAAACCAGATAGCATACTATCATCTTGAGTAAGACTGTCCTACCGGGATAGGTCCTCCCTCAATCATTGCAATCACGTGCCTGTGATCCAATAATTGACTCTGAGGGCACTATCTCCAACAATCTCCCACTTGCACTCAAGGCTAATTATTGCGATGTCGCATACTCACAGCCCGTGTGATACCGAACACCCAACTCCTCTACTAGTCAGTCTCACAAATCCCGTTTGTGAAACTATTGCGGTCGAGGAATAGTCTCAGTGAGTGGATCCGCTTTGTTGTTTCTTTCTATGTCTCTCTATATCTCAAGTTCGCGGAGAAACCCATCTCCCGAAATGAGCAATACCTGTCTTAGAATGTGTCTGGATGTCTGATGAGACATAGCTCATGAATGAACTCCAAATCCAAACTTCTTAGACTGTATCGTCAACTGAACTTAATCAGTATCCTGCGCCATGCCTCCCTCAGTATTGCCTTGGACCACCTGTCCAAAATACTGCCCCTCATCAGAAGGAAAACTATAACTCTGACAACCTCCTTGTCGTCCATGTCACCTTGGAAGCCTGGAATGATAACTGTCTCCTGAATGAGGCTGTCGTTATCATATCCCTAGAACATCCACTTATGTTCTAAAACTTCTTCCGACTGTTTCTCCAGGATTGGATTAATGTCAACTTATTGCATCTAGTGCAAGAACAACATCTGGTGTGGTACTTGATATCTCACGATTGACTCAATTGCCTGAGCAAGTGATCTGCCAATCATGCCCGTCCCTCTCCCCTTTAGTCTGCAAGACACCTTTAGAGAGGGTGACTCCATCTTCTGCAGGTACACTACCGTGCATGGAGTCGTCCATTCTAAATACCCTTAGAATGCTGTCCAAGTACCCAGATTGGAAACCACCCAAATCTAGATCTAAAACCATAGATCTAGTAACCAGTATGTCTGATACAAAATCCATTTCCCATATGGAGAGAACATTGTGTGACGACCAAAGTATAACCGATTGTAGTATAGGAGTTTCTTTTCCTATTCTGTGTATGTCATCCAAATACCATGACATCACACCCTACTACCTTCTCAACAGATCCATCCCCTATTCTGATGAAGTCAAACCCATGACTGTCACGTCAGAAATAGATGATCTATCTCCGCTACATCTGCTTTAGTCTATAAATAGACATAAGCTCCCTGTCCACCAATGCTTCCGCTGCTCCCACTGACTACGACAACCCTCTGGCAGAGTCATATAGACGTATACTTCTAAAACTAGTTTTAGAACGACGCTATATTCATCCTTCTGCCGGATCTCACAGCCTGGAACAACAGCAATGGCAAGTCTGGGTAAACAAGAACCTCCCTGCCACCGTCCTTGAGTATACCGAAGTACCTCTCGAGCGCCTGAGGTTACCCACCAAAATCTGCGGAGTGGCCAATGGAATGTCAAACCAGATTCAAATCATGCAGCTGTCTCCAGTGCATGTCGACTAAATGGAAGGAGGCCGATCAGCGTTACTCAACTTAGAAATGCTTCCAATCGTGAGTAACCTGAAAAAGAAGTAATTTCTCTTTATCATTACTATCAACTGAATACCATACACAAGTATCTACATCTTCGATTACTTGAAGAATCCCGATACTTGCTACACCTGGTTCTCTACTCTATTCAAATACCTACAACTTCTCAAAATTCGGACCCTGTGTTTCAACGAAACACCTGTCTAAAAACCAGAGAAGTCATAAGTAAACCGAATATAGTATGAGGACCAACCCCTCTGTCCTGATAGACCCTGGACAACATACAATACTCTGTATGAGTCCCCTGAGTCTGATAACTCACTCACTGTGTGTCGTAGGTTGAAAACTGTACTTATGGTTAAGAAGAATTACACCGCTGTTTAATACTCCTTACCTAACCATCCACTGATATAGGTAAATGTCGCAGACATAATTTCAAAAAGTATATCTCACTCTATGAAAATAGACGTACAGATATATCGATTTGAAATTGGTGCATAACAGCGGATATTCAAAACCAAATATTTGCCGACCGGCAAACAACCCAGGTGACTTTCTCAAATATCGCCGATTACAATGAATCCCGATACAATGAGGATGATCACCCAATTCCCAATAACTTACTCCCACTCATCATCTGTAAAACCATACAGATGTGAGACTCATACCTGGTAAATACATACCCTGGAGTAAGTATCTAATCGGGAAATCAGTTTTCTTTTAACAGTACACAGTGAAACTGAAACATTGAAATGTTCCGATGGGGTATTATGGTATTCCTAGTAATGCCTCTTCCAGATTCACGACTGTAACCGTATAGTTCTTTGCCACCTCTCCAAATCCCTTCATATGTCTTTAGTCATTACCTTCTGTACACCCCTTTGGGCCAAATGGTTTTCTTCTTTCCCTACCGTTCGGCACCAGCCTATGGTTTGGAAGAAGACTATCCAATAAGCATAATGGGTGTACTGTCCTAGTCCTAGGAGCACTCGCAATGCGAGAGAAGGTGAAGATAAAAGACACCTGAATGTACTTTATTCCTATTTCTCCTGAACCAGGATCCATCCCCGAACTGGAACAAGTTCCTTTCGAGTTCGTATATAACCATACGATGGATTATCCAATAAAATGGGATCTTCGTAGTGATACGGAGTGTCCTGGAGAAATACAAAGGTGTTTTAGGATTGGCGAAGAAATACTTGGTTCGGTCGTGAATAGCAGTCGCAATTTACTTTGCCCTCTTACTAATCCCTTGTTTTGTCTGAACTTAATACCTTCTGTACACCGTTTAGGCTAACTGGTTTTCTTCATTCCCTACCGGTCGGCACCAGCCTATGGTTTGGAAGAAGACTATCCAATTTGCGTAATAGGTGTACTACTCCTAAACCAAGGAATACTCGCAACCTGAGAGAAGGTGAAAAGAAAAGACAACTGAATAATCCTATTCGTTTTCTCCAGAACCGGAAACCATCCTCGAATAAATCCTTTCGAGTTCGTATCTAACCATACGATGGTTTTGTCCAATGGAAGTGGACGTTCGTAGTAATACGGGGTGTCCTGGAGAAAAGGGTAAAAGTAGGAGTGGCAATGAGGTTCGCAACTCTGACAATCCAAAAGCCGGAGTTTAAGAAGGTTCGGTCAACTTGGTCACTGAGTCATAGTCTTAGGGTCGGGTCAATGGTCGCTGCCAAAAAGAGAGAGAAAAGAAACACTCAGCGTGCACTCTATCCTAGATCAGAATGGTTATCACTTTTTCTAATCAGGAAACCTCCCACTGTACCTCAAATTCTCCTCCAAACCTGAAAGAAGAATTAGTCGGGGTCACCCGAGGAGTAAACTAACTCATCAGTGGGAATCGGGATCCAACTCTCATCGCATGACAACATGACGGAATCCGCTCACGGTATCACACTCCAGAAGGTATGCGCATATCTGGCAAGTTTCAGTACTTTTGAAACTCCCGATGTGATTTCTGCCCCATGCTCTTATGACCTTGACTTTGGCCAACATATCATAAGTCACATGTCAAGTTCGACCCGTCATTCTCCAGGTTAATTTGAATCCACCCGTACATACCCTTGACTTTGGCCAACATGGCAGTACGACTGTTCCAAACCAACGCATCTATCTATGCTGCATATGAATAACCAATAGCTACCAAACACTGTGCCTTGATTTTGGCCAACATACACAGCTTGAATACTACTGACTATCCATATGAAACGACGGAGCGCTACGAATGGTTTCTGGCGAAAACCTTTAACGTAATGAACTTGATATCGTTGAAGGAACGGATAGCTTTTTAGAAAATATAGTAACGAAAACTTTCGCTAAAGAGGTCACTCCCGGTGAAGGGATCTCGGCTCTTTCCCCGTAGGATGGGGTGCAGGATATTCCAACTGAATACCACGATGCAAAGCAAAAGTAAACGGCTATAGTGAAGTTAATGCCCTGACGCAAACTTTTTGTCCAAGGGGTCACTCCCGGTGAAGGGATCTCGGCCCTTGCCTCGTCGACTGAGGAGCAGGATATTCCAAATGAATACCACGATGCAAAACAAAAGTGAACGTCCTTGCAATAACAGCTTTTTGAAAAAGTGTTCCAACAACATCAGATTAGGTTTGTTTTTAACTTGCATTGATCCGAATCAATGCAGTCCCATCAATTGATCACACCAAAAAGAACGAAAATATACTGATGTACGTATATGCCATCCGCATTCGCCACTGGGTCCCGTCATTACCCGTTAGGTTAGCTAACTAACGACAGAGCGGGGACTGGACTAGCGCGGATGCAAAACATATACAACATCTACTAATATATATACCAATATATTATATTTCGCTCAAGGCGTGAATAAAATGCAACATCACAGAGAATGAACAGCATCACAGAAACAATACAGATATCTGGGATCCCCGGGTTTCACAGAGCCGCTGAAACCCGACGTTCCCCTGGTCGTGTGGATAGCCTGTGCAATGTAATCCTAGACCCCTACGGGCGCGGCAAGTCACCCGCCAAAACCTGAATCGAGGCAACCCCCTTCAGCGCCGTGAATGGATCACCCAGCACTTCACGGAATCCGGCAACTTGGGCACCCCTCCTGGGTCAACCTGTACCCCCTACGAGTGCGGCGAATATCCCGCCAATCCTAGAGTGAAGCCCCCTCCGTCTCAATGCCATGAGATGCGGGCTTGTTGCCCTCTAGAACCCGGCTATCCGTGCACCCCACCGCGGGGTAATCCTAGTACAGAAAATAAAATATACATACAACGGGTACATCGACCGCAACCAGGTCGTGCCCCAAAATAATAATACAAACAGGCAGTGACGGCAGTCCACATGTCGGACGCTCGCCCCGCAATATCAAATGTACATAATACCACCACAACTGTACTAGCATTGCATTCAGGCTATCCCCCACGACCAATCCGCAACATCACAGCAAAAACAGAACATCAACGTGAAAATCACGTTCGCAAATCCGTCTAACCGGGCTATAGCAGTTAGACCGGATTTACCGATCGAGTGACATTCACGGTCGCAGATATAAGGTAAATACAGTGAAAAATGTGTTTAAAATATCCGATCAATCAAATTTTAACAAGTGGGCCCCCAAGCAATACTGTAGCAGTTAAAGAAATTCTGGGCCCAATGTTAATATACCAAAACCCATATTTTAAGCCCACAAGCCCTCTGGAAAAAGCTGGTGAGCTGAACCCAAATACCTGCGGCGGAACCGCGGCCAACAAGGGGTTATGGCCGCGGTTCCGCGGTCGTACGGAGGGTTCAGGCAACCAAAATTTTCCAGTGGTCTTAGGGTTGTCTGTACATCATTCTGCAATCACCTGAAAAATTTTTCGAGACCAAAAATTTTCAACAGAAACTGATGCGAACTAAAATGCAGTTTTGGAACATTCGATCGATCGAAACAGAAAAACACACTACACCAAGCTAGACTAAGTTAATGGCGAGGCTCTGATACCACTGTAAGTGCACGGCGGCGCCCCGGCCGTCAATCCGACGGCCAAACGCGGAAACGGTGATAAACTTTAATTTTGCGGACTTAGCAAACCGGCACCACCGCGCACTAAACCCCGGATCGTGCCATTAAACTAAATCTAGCTAACTACAAAGAGAAGGGGAGGAGAGATATACCGACGATCCAAGTCCTCCGGTCTTCTCGTCATGGTCCCGATCTCTTGCGGAAAATCCTGCCTCCTCCTCGTCGCCGGAAGTGCACCACATCGCCTACTTTGTTTACGGGCTCCCACCTCAATGCCGAGGCAACTCGGGCACGAAGCTGGCTAATCGACGTGCCCAAGGTTTGCTGTAGAATGTAGTATACAAGTCTCATTTGGGGTTGGAGGAGTTGCCATGATGGAGGAATTTGTGCATAAGGAAAAATCCATGGTGGCTTGCTGGAAGAATTGGAGCAAGCTCAATCTTGAGCTCGGCCAGAAGACTCAGCCCCTGCACCCCCTTTTTTTTTTTTCTGTCAATTAATGAAGCAAGCTATATCTCAAAACCATCAGCCCCAGCACACTATAAAAGCTCAATGTAATAAATTAATATTAATTAATTTATCAACCCACCAATTTGTGCTCACTGCCACCTAATAAATTAATCCCTCAACCTTTTTCTCCTGCACACTCATGTGCCCCATATAAACCCTTAGGAAATTAACCCATCATGTTACACTCCAGCACAAGCATGGGGAGTGGGGGCCCACGAAATTCAAGAAGAGAAAGCAACAGCCACTATACAAATTAAAGAATCTCAAGCAAGTATAACTCCAACAGTGGCCGGCCCATACCTCTTCAAAATATTAATTGCAAAACTTGCAATTAACCCCTCTCCATCAAAAAGTCCGGCCGGGAAAGAACAAAGGAAAACCGGCCGGAACGGAATGCAAACTGGCAACTCCAGAAAACTGGTCCCGTAATAAATTACAGGAAAACCCCGATACTGTGCATACACACCCGCATTTGTATTTCGGCCGAAATACAAATACAATGAGACAAAATCTATACTGTACTATACTAGGATCCGGCTTAAACCAAAACCGGCTAGTAATATCCGTCCGATCCTGATCCGTGCAATACCGCACGTATCTGATCGAACCCTGCCATATAACTATACGGCCTCTAGTACTAACTGTCCGATCCTGATCCGTGCAATACCGCACGTATCTGATCGGACCCTGCCATATCTCCATATGGCCTCTACAGCTTTTCGCCCGAAAGCTTGAGTAACTGAATGTGGGGGACTCTAAAGACTCGTCAACTCCTTAGTTGTGGATTTAACCACCAGCACGTTAGAGGTATAAGCCAATACATAACGGGCTACCAGGTATTGACTAAAAGGGATGTCTGTGAGTAATCTCAGCCTGACACCCTACTGAGCCTGTCAGTGACAATATCCGTACAGTCCGGTCCGTTCGTCTATGAGTATCGCATGGCGGGCCTAGGGGGTTGGTAAAAGTCAGACCCCCAAAAGCGGTACAAGTCGTGTCGGAGTGTAGCCCAGAACATCCTGAGATACTACTGGAATACCTACCAGTAAATCTCCTTGCCTCGGCCGAGGGCTTCGTGTAATGGCTCTCCTAGACACAGCACGACCTCACCCCCAATACCGGGAGAGACGAACCCCTGAAGATACGCTCACTGCCTCCATGTGGCTCGGGACTGTACCCAACTAAAACCTGTTTGCACGACTCCTTTGAGCCGTGGTAGGGTGGTAATCAAAGTACAGTGGGAACTCACACGAGACAAATGACGATCCCCAGGTCGATGAACTAACCTGTACACATGTCACCAGGGAACTGCCATCTGACGTCTGGTATATGACCAACTAGCATGTTCCCGGCGAGTCCTGTCCGGTGTACTCATAACCCAATGAGCACCTGTATACATCTTAGGTGATCCAACTGACACCAGTGGCTTGTGAGACCGGCCACCGCCCCTCGTCGGGGTCTCGACTGTATACACTAGTCTACTCGGGAGTATCGATGCCCTGTCTCGAAACTCACACGACTAGGGACCATTTAAGGATATGCTTATAGACCCCAGCTCCCACTTATATGATCGCCCTCATACTGCTGGTGGTCAAGCAAGAATCCTAGGGGCTCTATCAACGTGTAATAGCGACTTGTCAGGTCACCTGAAGCAGTACACGATGATAAAGGCAAACCAGATAGCATACTATCATCTTGAGTAAGACTGTCCTACCGGGATAGGTCCTCCCTCAATCATTGCAATCACGTGCCTGTGATCCAATAATTGACTCTGAGGGCACTATCTCCAACAGGGACATGGTAGTCCATAAGTACATCCTTCATGGTCCCTAGTCGTGGGTGTATCGAGACGGGGCATCGATATACCAGTGTAGACTAGCGTATACGCTTCTCGACCCATGAGATGGGCGATGGATGATCCCATATCCATTGGTGTTTGACATCAGAGATGGTATACGGGTGCTCAGTGGAGACTGGGTACACTGGACGGACTCGCCGAGAACTCCCAGATGGTATTATACCTCACGTCAGATGGCAGTTCTCAGGTGACACTTGTACAGGTTAGTCTATAGACCCGAGATCGTCATAGAGTCTTGTGTGATTCCCACTGTGCTTTGATCTCCACCTTACCACGTCCATGAGGGCGTGCAAAACGGTGGTCTTTGGGTACAGTCCCGAGTCACATGGAGGCAATGAGCGATAGGAGGGGTTTCGTCTCTCCCGGTATTGGGGGTTGATGTTGCGCTGTGCTCGATTGGCCGTAACAAGGAAGTCCCTGGCCAGGGCTGATCAGAGATTTGCTGGTAAGTGTTACCAGTAGTTTCTCGACCCGTTATGAGCCTCACATCGGCACGACTTATCGGTTATTGGGGTCTGACGTATACCACCCCTAGACTTGATATGCGACATATCAGACGAATAGACCGGACTGTACGGTAAGTGTTACTGGTTGGATTCACAGGAGTGTGAGCGGGCTAGCTCGTCGATCTTCTGATCGCTCGATACCCGGATGGCCGTTACGTTTAGCAGACCGCTTGCGGCTTGTGGGTGCTTGATATGATCATCATCTACTACCGGCGTATTGACGAGTCTTTAGAGTCCTACACAGAGGTTTCCTGGTTCAAGCGAAACGAAATAGGAGCGCATATGAGATATGTGCAGGACCGAGAATAATGCGTGTATGTGATACCGCATTTCATTCTCGCGATATATATTTCGATTGGTTATATTCGATATGACCTAGTTATCGAATCATTGATTCGATAAATCGATACATTGAATACTAGTCGGTTATGTGCGACATGACCGGATCATTGAATCAAATGTTGATTTAATGATTTAATGTGTAATTATATATTTGATATATTACTTTGCATTAGCTAGTATAGGTTCACTTTAAATGGATTTTCTCACTTGATGTGCAAGTTGTATATGTGATATACTTTTGTACACATGTTTGTATCATGTTTGATGATACTTGCTTTCATGGTTAAGTGTAAAGAATTAAACCATGGTTAAGTGTTGATTAGGGTTTGCAAATTCATTTATCTATTTATTTATTTGAAATGGATTAAGATAAGAATGGTGGCTTTATTTGTTTTATGTTGAAGCTTCATAAAGCTTTGACCTTAGTGACCATTCTTGTCTTCATGCTTAACCCTAACTCATCCAAGTAACCATGGTCCATTCTCTACACTCAACTAAGGTTAGATTATGATAAGTATTGATTTCTTTTTTAATTTATCATAACACTTATCATAAACTAGCTTCATCTTCTCCTTCTTCTTCAAGAGAGAAAACTAGATGCCATCAATGGCAACTTGAGAAAAAGTGAGTGAAATCCAATTCTAAAGTGAACCCACCTCCTATTTCTTCACCCTCTACCTCTTGCCAAGTTGTTTTGGGTGTTTTCTTCACAAGTTTCACAACTTTGTGAAGTCGGAGCTTGAACTTGTGATGCCTCGACGTAGATCGTCTTTGACACGAAGCCGACGACCTATTCCGCTCGCCTTCCCGATGAAACCGATGAACGAGTCTAAGATTGGAAAAGGACAGCGAGAGGAGCACTACGTGGAGCTAAGGAAGTGGATATCCGGATCTACAAAGGTTGTAGAATCTAACTTTTAGTTAAGTAGTTAACTAGATTATCATTTCGCCTAAACATCTAGTCTAAGATCCGTAGTCTAGGGTTTCTCGGCACCATTTTTTTTTAAATTGGCATGTTCGATGCCTTGTGAGACCTCAATAGAGTGCCTAGGAACCTTTCACTGGTATCAGTGCCTAGCTAGAGCCTTAGGCGAAGTCTAGACGCAATTTGAAGCCCGAACGAACCCGAAACCCTAAACTTAACATGCTCTCTGTACATTTTCTAACATCTGGGATTTTTCAAGATTAAAAATGCCTAAAAAATTCAGCAGGAATATCTAAGAATTATGGTGAAACACGAGCTCATGAAGCTTCCAAACAGGCGCGGAAACGCGGCAGAAGCATGGCTTCTGCCGCTGTTCCGCGGTCAACTGTTCACTTTACCCAATATTGTTTGCACAGTAATTCTTCTTTTCTGGTGCTGAGTTTTATGGGAATTTTTAATAATTATTCAAGAGTTGAATTTTCTGGGGTTTCTTTGGGGATTCGGTGTTTCGATCGGGGTATCAAATTTCGTCTTTGTGTATTTCCGGATAATTTTTAGAATATGTTAAAAAGTTCGACCGGATATAAATACCCAATTTTTCCCCTGTCGGGAAATTTCCAAGTGTTGGATTTTTCCGTAGTTTAACGACGTTCTAAGTAGTGCAAGTAACGCGATGGACCCTCTAGAAGACAACAAACCTTAACTCGATTATGTGACCGTCTTGAACTGCCCTTTGAACCTTCGGGTTTGGGGCAGTACGGCGTGCCACATGTGAGGCGTTGGCTTGACCCTTCTATGGCTGGACTGTTGGTACTGAGGCACGAACTGAATGTTGTTAGACTTATTTCATGTGTTGAGCTGTATCGGGAAAACTTGGGTATTCGACTGTTCGATCGGAAAGTTTAACATTTTCTGTTTATCTGGAATGTGATACAATAATTGGAATTCACAAACAGTTATGAGATAACTGAATGAATGTTATAAATTTAGCAGTTTAGTCCCATATGATATTGAAAAGAGTTTTCGATAATGAGACTAAAATGCGGGATTTATATCTGTTAGGCATGTGATGTCTAAGTATTTCATTTGATTAGGCATGCGATGTCTAAAGAAGTTGCGGATTCCAATTGTTGTAGTTTTACACTTTCTTTTCTGTGACCGTAAGTGTAGTATGTTCATATCGCCGGTTTCGTTGCTATATGTTAACGACAATTGGGGTATGCGTACTTACTTACGTTGATGATATGTGATGTTCTGTGTTGCTGGATATGTTATATTGGATCGTCGTGTTTGAATAGCCGGGGGTTTTTATGTGAGATGAGTGTTTTTCATTTTCATTCATGTAAAAACTTGTTTGTAATATTCTTTTATTTGGGGCACTTCCAGGTAGCGGAAGTTGTCACCCTTTGTATATTATTTACTTTTCCGCATTAGGATAGACCCAAGGAGGGGAGCATAAGTAACCGGGTTCTGGGGTTCAGTGGGAGACCAACTCGAGGAGTCGAGTCCGGGTCTCCTAACCCTAGAATTGGCAGGGTTGCTTGCCGCTCTCGTAGGGGTCTAGGGGTGTGGGATTGGCTATTCATCACGACCGTGGAATCCGTGTTTTATACTGGCTCGTATTGAAAACACGGACGTCCTAGTATATCCAATATTTCATATATTGATTCTGCTGCGATATCTGTGTTGTAACTCTGTGATGGATATAGTATATAGTATATATGATATATTATATAGACGTTACTTATGTTTTACACCCGCGCTAGCCCTGCCCTGCTCTGTCGTTAATTACCTAACCTAACGGTGCACGAGGGGACATCGAGGCGAATGCGGATGGCATAAGTGTACGTCATATCTATCTGTGATGTTTAGGTATTTAAATGATGGGACTTCATTAATGTGATTAATGAAAGATAAGAAACCTAAGATGTTGTGGAATCGAATTTTAAAATAAAACAGGTAGCTACAGTTCTTACTTTGCACAGCGGTATATATGATATACCCTGCACCTTATTCGATGAGGAAAGGACCGAGATCCCTTCACCGGGAGTGACTCCTTTAGCAATAACTGGCAGATGCTACACACTCGGTTTGCTTTTGACTGCTTTTAGGTTTTTGCTATGCACAGCGATATATATGATATATCCCGCATCTCATTCGACGAGGAAAGGGCCGACGATCCCTTCATCGGGAGTGACCCCTTTAGCAAAACTAGAAAAGCCTCAAAATCACTCCATTTCAAAACTTCATTTGATTCTACAACGATATCAAGTTCATTACGCTCATAGTTTTTATGAAAAACCTGCGTAGCCCTCCGTCATTTCAGATAAGTATTAGTTAGTATTCGTGCTGCGGTAGTTTGGCCTCCGTCAAGGCGCAGTGTACGGTAGCTAACTAGTGCTTATCTGCTAGCATATGATGCGATTGGATTAGGGTATTCGTACGGCGTTGTTTGGCCTCCGTCAAGGGTCGTGCGGGTGGGTTTAATTCAATCAGGAAATGACGGGTTGAACTTGACCAGCGGACTATGGGTTGTTTGGCCTCCGTCAAGGTCATAGGACGCTAGGGGCAAAACATTATCGGGAATTTCAAATGTTGAAATTTGCAATGAGATTGCATACCTTCTATGAGATAGTTGGATCCCGATACCTGCTGCGAGTAAGAGTTACTCCTGGGAGAGTTTTACACATTGCAATTAGCTGATCAAGTAGGTGTCTAGAAAGGTGTCAACGGGGTTACGCCTCTGGGAAAACGAGGTTTACATTAATTAGGTTCGTGCGAAAGCACGGGGGACCTCCCTCAAAGTACCGACACTGGCCTGGCTGAAAGATTAGCGAACTTGTAGTGTGTAATTAATCCCGGCTAGTCTTTCCTTTTAGGGTTTGAAGGAAGATTTGATAAAAAGCAGTGGGAGCCATCCTGATTAGATAAGATAATAACCAATCTGATCTTGCACGAGCATACGCTAAAGTGTTTTCTTCTCTCTCTCTCCAGGTAGCGACCATTTCATGCCCTAATGAAGATAATAATATGGATGTATTGACCGAACCCGCATGTTATACTGTGCTGGGGAACGTTGGTTCCGTTCTTTCTTATAAGAGTTATAGGAATGAACAGGATATAGGGGAATACCAGGATTCCCATGCCCGATTGAAGAAAGTACATGTTGATGCATTTTCTTCGGGTGTGTTCGTTACTGAGAACTGTTTCTCCATTTGCTCAACGTCCTGGGTATTGGATACCGGGTCAGGATTCCATATATGTAATCAGTTACATGGGCTTAGGAAAGGTAGAGAACTTGGAGAAGGTGATAAAGACATAAGAGTAGGAAATGGTGCAATTGTTGCAGCCAAGACTATCGGGGAATATCACCTTGTATTACCAACTGGTAATACATTGGTTCTGAACGAATGCTATTACATGCCGAACCTGATATGCAACATTATATCGGTTTCTTTATTAAGTAAAGAGGGATATAATTTTGTATTACAGGACAATGTTATGAACATTTTCCGTAACCAAAAGTTGGTTGGATCAGGCACGTTATGCAATGGCATTTATGTTCTAAATCAATCAACAGTTCTGAGCATAACAAACGCACACAAGAGGAAGAGTTCTGAACTCAACGAATCCTTCTTGTGGCCTTGTAGACTGGGCCACATCAATGCGACACGACTAGCTAAGTTGCATAAAGATGGATATTTAAATCCGTTTGAATTTTCATCTTATGACACTTGCCAGTCATGTCTCAAAGGCAAGATGACCAAAACTCCGTTTACGGGACACTGAGAAAGAGTTACCGAACTCTTGGGACTGATACATAGTGATGTATGCGGTCCCATGTCTACACATGCCAGGGATGGTTCTTCGTACTTTATTACATTCACTGACGATCTCTCTAGATTCGGATATGTGTTCCTGATGAAACACAAATCAGAAGCTTTTGAGAAATTTAGGGAATATAAACAAGAAGTTGAGAACCAAACCGGAAAAAGTATTAAAATCCTACGATCTGATCGAGGAGGTGAATACTTGAGCAATGAATTCCGGGACTTCCTAAAAGAGAATGGGATTCTCTCTCAGCTGACTCCTCCATATACACCACAGCACAACGGTGTATCGGAGCGGAGAAATCGCACCCTATTAGATATGGTGCGCTCTATGATGTGTACAGCTGAGTTACCTATCTCCTTCTGGGGATATGCACTGGAGACTGCTGCATACCTACTGAATAGAGTTCCGACCAAATCAGTGCCTACCACTCCATATGAGATATGGAATGGCAAGAGACCATGTCTTAATTTTATTCAGATATGGGGTTGTCCGGCCTATGTTAAAACACAAAATCCGGACAAGCTCGAGGCAAGGTCTGTTCTATGTAAGTTTGTTGGATATCCCAAACATTCGCGAGGGTATATCTTCTACCACTCCGAGGAACAAAAAGTGTTTGTTTCTCGGCATGCCACTTTCTTAGAAAAGGTTTTCTTATGAAACAGATAGGTGGCATTGAGGTAGAACTGGAAGAGGTTCCAGCAATACAGACTACAACAGAAGATTTGGTTGAACCAGAGGATTCCGTAGTTCCCGATGAACCCCAGCCTCTCCGCCGATCTAGTAGGGTTCCTCGCCAACCTGAGAGATACTACGGTTTTCTCATGGACGGTGGAAGCGAGGATTGCATCATGGAGGATGATGACCCAACTAGCTTCGAGCAGGCCATCACGAGTGGGGACTCTGTGAAATGGCTGGATGCTATGCGGTCCGAGATGGAATCCATGTACACCAAAAAAGTATGGACTTTGGACGTTGCTCCTGAAGGGGTAAAACCCATTGGGAGCAAGTGGATCTTCAAGAAGAAACTTGGTGTAGATGGGAAAGTGGAGACTTTCAAAGCTAGACTTGTAGCAAAGGGTTTTCGTCAAAGACCAGGTGTGGACTATGATGAGACCTTTTCTCCAGTGGCTATGCTTAAATCCATCCGGATCATGCTTGCCATCGCTGCTTATCATGATTACGAAATCTGGCAAATGGATGTTAAGACCGCCTTTCTAAATGGTGATTTAGAAGAGTGCGTGTACATGACTCAGCCAGAGGGCTTCGTAGACAGTGGGAACAGCGGGAAGGTGTGCAAGCTGCTTAAATCCATCTATGGATTAAAGCAAGCATCGCGGAGCTGGAACATCTGCTTTGACGTCGTTATCAAAGAGTTTGATTTCGTCAAAAATCCAGATGAACCTTGTATCTACAAGAAGGTGGCAGAGAGTAAGGTTGTCTTCCTCGTATTGTACGTGGACGACATACTCTTGATAGGAAATGATATTCCTATGCTGCAATCGGTCAAGCTCTTCTTATCACAAAGATTCTCAATGAAAGATCTTGGTGATGCCTCCTGCATATTGGGAATAAGGATCTATAGAGATAGATCCAAACGGATTTTGGGATTGTCCCAATCCAGGTACATTGACACCATACTAAAGAGGTTTAGTATGGAAGATTCCAAGCGTGGGAACATGCCCACGATCTCTGGAGTCACTCTCTCCAAAGAGATGTCTCCCAAGACTGATTTGGAGAGAGCTCGCATGCAAGGGATACCCTATGCTTCGGCAGTAGGCTCTATCATGTATGCGATGCTATGTACCAGACCCGATGTAGCATACTCACTAAGTGTAGTGAGCAGGTATCAAGCTGATCCTGGAGAGAGTCACTGGACAGCTGTGAAGAGCATTCTCAAGTACTTACAAAGGACTAGAGATATGTTCTTGGTGTATGGTAACGGAGAGCTCCAAGTGGAGTCCTTTACCGATTCGAGCTTCCAGAGTGATAAGGACGACTCTAAGTCGCAGTCGGGTTTTGTCTTTACCCTTTACGGAGGGGCGGTTAGCTGGAAGAGTTCCAAGCAGGAAACCGTGGCAGACTCAACGATGGAGGCTGAATACATCGCTGCCAACGATGCTGCCAAAGAGGCTGTCTGGATCAAGAAGTTCATTACTGAACTTGGAGTGGTTCCATCCATTGAGCGTCCAATACCTTTGTATTGCGATAACAATGGAGCGGTGGCTTTGGCCAAGGAACCCAGGTCCCATCAGCGATCCAGGCATATTCTGAGGCGGTATCACCTGATCCGGGAGATAGTTGATCGCCGGGAGATCGAGGTCAGGAGGGTTGACACGAAGAATAACACGGCGGATCCACTCACGAAGGCCATTCCCCAGATACAGTTTGAGAGACTCTTCGGGATGCTCGGTATGCGATACTACAGCAGCTGGCCCTAGTGCAAGTGGGAGATTGTTAGTTGTATGTATGCCCTAGAGGCCAGTATTGTACAGATGATGTATATTATATTGGATGCTTGGACATATATAGAGATGACTTTCTTGCTCGATATGATAGTATGCTATCTGGTTACTCTTTATCTTAACATGTACACTAGTCTCTTTATACTGTCTTATAGTTACATGTTGGTAAAGCCCTTAGGGTGTGTACTTGACTACCTGGACTATGATGCAGATCATACTAGTGGGGACATGGTAGTCCATAAGTACATCCTTCATGGTCCCTAGTCGTGGGTGTATCGAGACGGGGCATCGATATACCAGTGTAGACTAGCGTATACGCTTCTCGACCCATGAGATGGGCGATGGATGATCCCATATCCATTGGTGTTTGACATCAGAGATGGTATACGGGTGCTCAGTGGAGACTGGGTACACTGGACGGACTCGCCGAGAACTCCCAGATGGTATTATACCTCACGTCAGATGGCAGTTCTCAGGTGACACTTGTACAGGTTAGTCTGTAGACCCGAGATCGTCATAGAGTCTTGTGTGATTCCCACTGTGCTTTGATCTCCACCTTACCACGTCCATGAGGGCGTGCAAAACGGTGGTCTTTGGGTACAGTCCCGAGTCACATGGAGGCAATGAGCGATAGGAGGGGTTTCGTCTCTCCCGGTATTGGGGGTTGATGTTGCGTTGTGCTCGATTGGCCGTAACAGGGAAGTCCCTGGCCAGGGCTGATCAGAGATTTGCTGGTAAGTGTTACCAGTAGTTTCTCGACCCGTTATGAGCCTCACATCGGCACGACTTATCGGTTATTGGGGTCTGACGTATACCACCCCTAGACTTGATATGCGACATATCAGACGAATAGACCGGACTGTACGGTAAGTGTTACTGGTTGGATTCACAGGAGTGTGAGCGGGCTAGCTCGTCGATCTTCTGATCGCTCGATACCCGGATGGCCGTTACGTTTAGCAGAACGCTTGCGGCTTGTGGGTGCTTGATATGATCATCATCTGCTACCGGCGTATTGACGAGTCTTTAGAGTCCTACACAGAGGTTTCCTGGTTCAAGCGAAACGAAATAGGAGCGCATATGAGATATGTGCAGGACCGAGAATAATGCGTGTATGTGATACCGCATTTCATTCTCGCGATATATATTTCGATTGGTTATATTCGATATGACCTAGTTATCGAATCATTGATTCGATAAATCGATACATTGAATACTAGTCGGTTATGTGCGACATGACCGGATCATTGAATCAAATGTTGATTTAATGATTTAATGTGTAATTATATATTTGATATATTACTTTGCATTAGCTAGTATAGGTTCACTTTAAATGGATTTTCTCACTTGATGTGCAAGTTGTATATGTGATATATTTTTGTACACATGTTTGTATCATGTTTGATGATACTTGCTTTCATGGTTAAGTGTAAAGAATTAAACCATGGTTAAGTGTTGATTAGGGTTTGCAAATTCATTTATCTATTTATTTATTTATTTATTTGAAATGGATTAAGATAAGAATGGTGGCTTTATTTGTTTTATGTTGAAGCTTCATGAAGCTTTGACCTTAGTGACCATTCTTGTCTTCATGCTTAACCCTAACTCATCCAAGTAACCATGGTCCATTCTCTACACTCAACTAAGGTTAGATTATGATAAGTATTGATTTCTTTTTTAATTTATCATAACACTTATCATAAACTAGCTTCATCTTCTCCTTCTTCTTCAAGAGAGAAAACTAGATGCCATCAATGGCAACTTGAGAAAAAGTGAGTGAAATCCAATTCTAAAGTGAACCCACCTCCTATTTCTTCACCCTCTACCTCTTGCCAAGTTGTTTTGGGTGTTTTCTTCACAAGTTTCACAACTTTTTGAAGTCGGAGCTTGAACTTGTGATGCCTCGACGTAGATCGTCTTTGACACGAAGCCGACGACCTATTCCGCTCGCCTTCCCGATGAAACCGATGAACGAGTCTAAGATTGGAAAAGGACAGCGAGAGGAGCACTACGTGGAGCTAAGGAAGTGGATATCCGGATCTACAAAGGTTGTAGAATCTAACTTTTAGTTAAGTAGTTAACTAGATTATCATTTCGCCTAAACATCTAGTCTAAGATCCGTAGTCTAGGGTTTCTCGGCACCATTTTTTTTTAAATTGGCATGTTCGATGCTTTGTGAGACCTCACTAGAGTGCCTAGGAACCTTTTATATTTTTCTAAATACTGATTTGGAAGAGAACGTCTATAAGTACACAGCCAGAGGGCTTCGTAAACAGTGGGAGCAGTGGAAACGTGTGCAAGTTGCTTTACAGAATAAAGCAGGCATTGCGGAGTTGGAACGTCTGTTTTGATGTGATAGTCAAAGAGTTTGACTTCATCAAAATGGTATATGAACCTTGTATATACAAAAAGGTAGTAAAGAGTCAGGTGGTAGTCCTCGTATAGTACGTGGACAACATACTCTTGATAGGAAAAGAGTTTCCTATACTACGCACGGTCAATCTCCTCTTATCATAAGGATTCTCCATATAGGATCTGTGTGATACCTCCTAAATCCTAGATTTTATATCTATGAGATAGATCTAAATGGATATTAGGATTCTCACTAGTTGTAGTGAGATGGTATCAATCGATCCTGGGGAGAATCACTGGAAAAGTTCCAGGGTGATAAGGACGACTGAACGTCAGTCGCAGGCATTGTCTTTACCCTCAGTGGAGGGACGGTATGTTGGAAGAGTTCCAAGCTAGATACCATGGCAAACTAGACGATAAAGGCTGGTAACATCGCTATTAAAGATACTACCAAAGAGGCAGTTTGGGTGTATATTGGTTCATGAGATGAACTAGGTTCCTACCATTGTGTGACAATGGAAGTGTGGCTTCGGCCCAGGAACCCCAGTCCCATCAGTGACCCAGACATATTCTGAGGCAGCATCACCCGATCATAGAGATAGTTGATCTCCAGGATGATCGAGGTTAGGAGAGTAGACTCAGAGGACAACACGGCGGATCCACTCATAAAGGCCTTTTCCCAAAGAGAGACTTTTATGGGATGGTTGAGTATTAGATACTGCAACCACTGCTACAGATGGCCCTAGTGCAAGTGGGAGATTGTTAGTTATATGTATGCCCTAGAGGCCATTACTGTACATAGGATGTATATTGTAGTGGATGCTGGGACATATATTGGTAGGACTTTCTTGCTCGACATGATAGTATGCTATCTGGTTACTCTTTATCTTAACATGTATACTTGCTGTCTCTCTATTACATGTTGATAAAGCCCTTAGGATATGTGCTCGACTTCCAGGACTGTGATGTAGATCATACTAGTGGGGCCTGGGTAGTCCATGAGTACATCCTTCAATGTTCCTAGTCATGGGAATATCGAGACGGGGCATCGATATTCCAGAGTAGACTAGTGTATATCTTCTCGACCCATGTGATGGGCGATGGATGATCCCATATCCATTGGTGTTTGACATTAGAGATGGTATGCGGGTGCTCAGTGGAGACTGGGTACACTGAACGGGCTCGCCGAGAACTCCCAGATGGTATTATACCTTACGTCAGATGGCAGTTCTCTGGTGACACTGGTACAGCTTAGTCTGTTGACCCGAGATCGTCATAGAGTCTTGTGTGTCTCCCACTGTGCTTTGATTTCCACCCTACCACGGCTCTACTGAGTCGTGCAAACAGGTGGTTTTTGGGTACAGTCCCGATTCACATGGAGGAAATGAGCGATAGGAGGGGATTCGTCTCTCCCGGTATTGGGGGTTGATGTTGCGCTATGCTCGACTGACCATAACTGGAAATCCCCGGCCAGGGTTGCACTGATTTACTGGTAAGTGTTATCAGTAGTTTTTTGCTTGTTATGGACCTTACGTCAGCATGACTTATCAAGCTACTGGGGTCTGACGTTTACCATCCCTAGGCGAGATATGCGACATATCAGACGAACAGACCGGACTGTATGGTAAGTGTTACTGGTTGGATTCGCAAGAGTGTGAGCGGGCTTGCTCGTTGATCTTCTGATCGCTCAATACCCGGGTGGCCGTTACGTTTAGCAGACCGCTTGCGGCTTGTGGGTGTTTGATATGATCATCACCTACTGCCGGCGTATTGACGAGTCTTTAGAGTCCTACACGGAGGTTTCCTGGCTCAAGCGAAACGAAATAGGAGGGCATATGAGATATGTGCAGGACCGAGAATAATACCAGTATGTGATACTGAATTCTATTCTCGCGATTTGTATCATTGGACGGTTATAAAAGATATAGCCGGGTTACCGAATCAAATGTTGATTCGATATATTGATACACTTGATATTAGTCGGTTGTATGCAATATGACCGGATCATTAAATCAAGTGTTGATTTAATGATTTAATGTATAATTATATATTTGATATATTACTTTACATTAACTAGTATTTGTTCACTTAAGATTGATTTTCTTACTTGATGTGCACAAGTTGTATATATGATATATGTTTGTGCACTAGTTTGTATCATGATTGATGATACATGCAAACTTGGGTATGTGTATGCTTTACACCTTGTTTAGGTTAATGGTTAGGGTTTTATTTATTTTATTTATTATGTTTTGTTAAAACAAAATGGTGCTTTTTCTTTTTCCATGCTAGAAGCTTCATGATGCTTCAAGCATCTTTGAAAAGTCTAACCATTTTGTTTTGACTCTTTAACCTAACCATTACCTAAACCCTAGTTTATTCTCTCCACAAGAAATCTCACCCATGGTTGCAACATGATAGACTTCACTTGAATTTTCTTTTTGATATAATTCATTTTTCTTTCTTCTTCTTCTTCTTCTTCTTCATGAAGTGAAGAAAGCTTACTAGAAAATTCCAAGTGAAGAAATCAAGTGAGAAATCCAATTCTAAAGTGAACCCACTTCCTATTTCTTCATCCTCTACAACTTGCCATGTAGTAGAGTGTGTTATCTTCACAAGTTTCATGACCAAGTGAAGATGGAGCTTGAGTTAGAGTCGCCTTGACGTAGATCATCTTCGGCATCGAAGTCAACGACCTAGCCCGCTCTTTTCTCCGATGAAACCAACGCTAGAGTCCGGGATCCCGATGATCGCAGTGAAGGGACGTCGTCACGGAACTTTGGAAGTGGAGGACCGGATCTACAAAGGTTGTAGTCCCTTTCACTTGTAGTTAAAGTAGTTAACTTGCTTGTTTTTCGCCTTACCTCTAGTAACGATCTAGCGTTAGGGTTTCTCGGCATATGTAAAAATTTGATTTTGGCATGGTTGATGCGTTGTGGAACCTCTTGAGTGTGCCTAGGATCCCTACAATCAATATCAGGAAACTCGTTATCAAAACTCAAATCCAAGCGATATAAGCATGATACTCAGATCACAAACGCAAATCGCAATAAAGGACATCGAGGTACACCTCCTACAATATCGAAAAAGGTCGGTGCGCCCAAAACTGGCAGAGCAAGAACATCCGCTCGCCTTCTGCTCACGGTCTAGTGTCCTCTGTCTCTGGGTCCATATCTTCTCTGTTGATTTACTAATCTCGCAATCCATCGGCTCATCGGCCAAGTCAGGTGTGCTAACGGGGACGATTCTGCTCTAGCACTTCTCTGATCATCTCTCGGTCAATCATCATGACCACTCATAAAGTAGCACGTTGCTGGCGTTGGCCTCTGGTCCTCTGAATACACGTGACACATCTGATCCTGGGTGCAAATCTCATTGCAGCAGTGTCCTGGAAGAAATCCTGCTCAGGGTCTCTTCCGATCTTGCCTATGCCGAACTGTACGGAGGCTGGTATTCCTATATAATCTTTCCTCGTTTTCTGGACATCTGCGTGTGCCACACACATTTCCTCGGAAACTGGCCATATCCCAACGCCTCTGTAAGCATATCAGGTCTCTGATCTCGACGGGGAGTAATAACAGCTCGTCAGCGTCTCGCACGAACCTCTGGTTCCACATGTCTTTATCGTCGTCCACCATGACGTCATGCCATGCTATTTGCGCACTGCAACTATTCTCGACCATGGTCAATCTGAAGTCTCTCGCATGGACTCGAAGTCATGAACTCGGTATCTTCATCGCTCTGTAGAAGATGTCTGGCCGAACACGTCCTCGGACACTCGTCCCAACCATCGGAGGAATACTCAATACTCGTCCATTCTCGATCAACTCACAACGCCTCTGGGTGTGGTCCTCTATCCAAAACTGGTCAGCTTGCTAATCTCTTATCACATGGTATCCGGACGGCGTCAAACTTTTCGATCGAGTCATCAAGGTCCCAAAATTTCCCGAAGGCTCAGCACCTGAGCACAGTCTAAAAATATCTGGTACATACCACAGTACCTCTGGACCAGCCGTAGAAGGGAAAACCCAAGCCTCACTGATGGGATAGCTGAACTGCCACAAACCCTAAGGTTCAAAGTGGTTCCATGGTCATCGTGTCGAGTTAGGGTTTTATTCTTCTAGAGGGTCCACAGAATTACCTGCATGTTCCTCCGAACACTTTAAACTTGGGAAAAATGGGCTTCTGACACTCGTTCGAACCTTTTTGCTTCGCATATACAACATGTGAATATTCTTTGCCCGCATGCCAAACAATGCCTCAATCCTCCAGGAAAGGCGATACATCGGCGGTCATCTCTGGATCGGTCTGCTCTAGATCTAAGTAAGACTCTCCATTCTGGAAATCTTCAACTCAACTGGGCCTGCGTCAGCTCATCAATCTGATAAATCACTTTCGTCTCTCAATTCGGGGTAGGCTAGCTATCATCTGTCGCATTTCTTCCTGGAAGCTCCGGCGATCTTAGCTCGTAAGCTCTAGAAGCGACATCCCATCATCTCAGCAACAGCTGCGTCACCTGTCTGCATGGTAGGCGACATCAAAACCTCTGAGGTATGCGGTATATCAACCATTCTCTCGCAACTGGCAGCTCTATCGATGGCCCGATCATCCGGTACAAAACCAAACACTCGCCTCAACAGGAGGTCACAACACAACACTACATCGAGACGTTCCCATGTCACCAGAAAATACAATGGTCAGCCCTCGTACCAGACAAGCTCGTCCTGACTGCAACACTAGTAGTTGCTCAATCTGCGCTCACACATGGTGACAGGAACCTCAATCGAGTATCGAAGAAGGCAGATCAACGGCATGAAAAGAAACGACAGATCTGGCATGGATACATGATCATAAGAAGGAACGGCATCAATGAGAGTATGATCATGGAAAAAATAAAATCAAGGATCTCAATGGATGTATAATCAAGGATACGAAGAGAATCACAAATATCCAAATATGTACATCCTAAGGTTTCTTAAGTGGAGTATCGGATCGTACATATGCCGCGGAACATACGTACGGTACGTCACTCTACTCAAGCTACCTACTCCATCAATCAGGGTCAGCCTATAAAACGAAAGTTCGGGTCTAATACCCCCCATTCAAGTCTAAGTTCCGGAAGGTCAAGCCTAGGTTCCGAAATACATACCCGCCCTAGACTCTGCATAGTCAAACATAGACTCGAACCAAGGTTAAACCTAGCACTCTGATACCAACTTTGTCACGACCCGAAATATTAGCTCGTGACTAGCACTTGAATCACGCAACGTCTAAAGGCGTAACGGAATTCAAGTAAGCTGAAACCCAGAAATCTAAACCTTTTAGAAAAATAAAGGAGGTGAAGTTTTTGAAATAAAGGTATATGAAATCAAGTTTTGTTAATGCATAGAAAAGGAACATGAATGATGCAAGTGAAATTTACTAGTTTGAAAACATGTTTCGTCTTTTAAAAATTTTGGTAGCACCTCCTTTGTATTTTTTGATCCAAAACCACAATACATAATAATGATAATGGCATCCCCAAACGGGAGCTAGCACTTCGCCAAACGGCGGATTACAACCACGCAAGACAATATAAATAAGTATATGACGCCCAACGGCGAAGTTCACCATAAAAGGTAAGGAAATAAGCAAGACATAAAAACCACCAGTAGCGAACAACCCCCCGCTCTAAGTCTCACAACCACAATCTCACTAAGTCTCATTACTTATACAATTACAAATTTAGATTGATGGAGTTAACTAGATACAATAAGAAATATAGATACAAGAGTGGGTACGATACAAATGTCCCACCTACAAATGCAAAACACCCGAATGCAACTGTGTGCCAGCGAAGCCGCTACTGATCCAAGCGGTCTGTCATGTCCCGAAAGTACAGAATATGACCGGCACTTAAACTACGAAACGTCTCGAGGCGTACGTAATCTAAGTAAGCCGAAAACCCAGAAATCCAAACCAAGAAAAGTAGTAGAGTAAAGGAAAAACCAATTTAAATCAAGTAGTGTGCAACATATGCCGAAATATGCATTTTAAAAACCACAAGTCTTTTCTAAAAATTTCGGCAGAGTCTCCTTTGTAAATACTGGCCTCCAAACGGGATACAATATGAATAGTATACGAAATCAATAAAAAGGGCATCCCCAAGCGAGAGCTAGCTCTTCGTCAATCGACGGTCACAACCACACAAGCAATATAATATACAACGCCAAGGACGAGGATCAAAACTCAAAAGGAAACTCAAAACAGCAAGAAGTCCATAGAAATACAACGCGCGACTCTAAGGTCGAAAGAGTAAACATCACTGGTCTCTATTTCTGATATAAATACATGTTTGGTTGATGGAACTTCTAGATACAACAGAATAATAATATACAAAGTATAATGATGCGTACGATACAAATAAACCCACCTATTAGCAAGTCACCCGAAAAGAAGCAGTGCCAGCAAAGCCGTAAAGAAATCTGTATGGCAAAACCTGCAAGAAACTGTGGCACAACGGGGGTGAGTTGCCAACTCGTGAGTAGAAAAACATCTACGAACAGAAATCGCATGAACAACGCAATCCTAGGTCAACGATCATAATATTGTTGGATATAGTGCCCTCAGAGTCAATTATTGGATCACAAGCATGTGATTGCAATGATTGAGGGAGGACCTATACCGGTAGGACAGTCTTACTCGAACTGATAGTATGCTATCTGGTTTATCTTTATCATCGCGTACTGCTTCAGGTGACCTTACAGGTCACTATTACACGTTGATAGAGCCCCTAGGATTCTTGCTTGACTACCAGCAGTATGAGGGCGATCATATACGTGGGAGCTGGAGTCTATAAGCAAATCCTTAAAAGGTCCCTAGTCGTGGGAGTTTCGAGACAGGGCATCGATTCTCCAGAGTAGACTAGTGTATACAGTCGAGACCCCGACGAGGGGCGGTGGCCGGTCTCACAAGCCACTGGTGTCAGTTGGTTCACCTAAGATGTATACAGGTGCTCATTGGGTTATGGGTACACCGGACAGGACTCGCCGGGAACCTGCTAGTTGGGATTATACCAGATGTCAGATAGCAGTTCCCTGGTGACATGTGTACAGGTTAGTTCATCGACCTGAGATCGTCATTTGTCTCATGTGAGTTCCCACTGTACTTTGATTACTACCCTACCACGCTCAAAGGAGACGTGCAAACAGGTTTTAGTTGGGTACAGTCCCGAGCCACATGGAGGCAGTGAGCGGATCTGCAGGGGTTCGTCTCTCCCGGTATTGGGGGTGAGGTCGCACTGTATCTAGGAGAGCCATTACACAAAGCCCTCGGCCGAGGCAGGAGATTTACTGTTAGGTATTCCATTAGTATCTCAGGGTGTTCTGGGCTACACTCCGACACGACTTGTATCGCTATTGGGGGTCTGACTTTTACCAACCCCCTAGGCCCGCCATGCGATACTCATAGAAGAACGGACCGGACTGTACAGATATTGTCACTGACAGGCTCAGTAGGGTGTTAGGATGGGTCGCTCATCGATGTCCCTTTTGGTCAATACCTGGTAGCCCGTTACGTATAGGCTAATACCTCTGACGTGCTAGTGGTTAAATCTACAGCCAAAATATTGACGAGTCTTTAGAGTCCCCCGCAGACCAGTTTCTCAAGTTTCGGGCGAAACGCTGTAGAGGCCGTATGAAGATATGGCAGGGTTCGATCAGATACGTGCGGTATTGCATGGATCGTGATCGGACGGATTTTACTAGCGGGCTTTGGTTTAAGCCGGATCCTAGTATTAGACAGTGTAGTTTTGTCTCTTTGCATTTGTATTCAGTGGGAATACAAATGCGGGCATGTATATGCAGTAGCGGGGTTTTCCTGTAATTTATTACGGGATCAGTTTTCTGAAGTTGCCAGTTTGCATTCCGTTCCGGCCGGTTTTCCTTTGTTCCTTCGCGGCCGGACTTTCCGATGGAGGGGGGTTATTTGCAAGTTTGCAAATAACATTTGTGGAGGGGTTTCTTGCATTTGTTGCTTCCTCATCATGAGTTCCTTTTCTAGTCACTTCCTTTGCATTTATGAGAAAAGAATGGATGAGATTTTGATGTGGCTTTTGTTGTGACCATTTTTCCTTGATCATTCTTTTTCTCCACTTGGTTTTCCCTTGCAATTTTCCAACACCCATTTTTTGGAGGATGAGAGGGGCCGGCCACTTCATGGGGATGGGAGAGAGTTCATTATTTTTCATGAGGGAAAATGATTCACTCTCATTTTTGGCCTTGCTTGCTTCAAAATTCCTATGCTCATCTCCAAATCTTTTTATTCCTCCATCACCATGGCAACTACAATAAACCCAAAGAGACAATACAACTACACTTAGCCTATAGTACCCTTGGACGCGTCGGCTTGCCAACTTCGCGCCCGAGTTGCCTCGGTCCAGAGGTGGGAGCCCACAAAAGAAATCGGCTACGTGGTGCCCTTTTCGACGAGGAGGTGACGAACGGAGTTTCCGCGGGAGATCGGAGTTGAGACGAAGACCGAAGGACACGGATCGCTTGGTATAGCTTCTCTACCCGTCTTTTAGTTTGCTAGTAGCTAGGTTAATGGCCCGATCCGGGTTGATTGTGCGCGGTGGTGCCGGTTTGCAAGTTTCGCTAAGTTTTTCGTTTCCGCGTTTCCGGCGTCCGATCGACGGCCGGGGCGCCACCGTGCACTTACATTGGTATCAGAGCCACGCCATTAACTTAGCCTAGGTTGCTCTAACGTGTTTAGAACTCGATCGAACCAAAAAAATCCCAAATCCTCAATAGAAGGTAAACAGTGAATATAGGCATGAAAATCCATGAATGCGGCACGACAGTGAATAATAACATGCATGAAGTAGCAGACAATAACTATAATGTCTAAACTAGCATATAAGGAAAGTACACTAATATCATGTCTAAACTATTAGCTAACAACCTATGTCAATAAAATAGTATTTTCTAAAGTGTTCGTGACATGGCAATTACCGATGAAGATGTGTGTGAGCCGGCAAGTAAGTGTACATGGTACATTCGCGTCATCGGTAATGGTGTTGGTGTCCTAACAGCATGATATCAACCATAGAATATGAATCATAATATAAGCATGCGATGCGGAGCGAACAACAATAATGAGCGGGAGCTAAATACTAGACACAATGATAACAAATCTGCATTTAATGTAAAATGAGTCATACAGCTACACTAAACTATAGGGCTGAGCTAACAAGCTGAAATAAAGGTAAGGAAACCACCTAACACCTGAGTCGATACATATGTATATATATATATAGTCGGTGATCCCGCCTCGACAATATCACATCCAATACCATATCTATAATCAATATTCCCAAGTCAAGAGTGCGGATCAAACATCAATATATAGCTCGTACGTAAATCCGTCGTACGACATCCCAAATCTGGGTACGGTCAATATCACATTCATTATATTATTCATCTGGTATCCTCTTTATCAAGATCATAATCCGGGTACTGATCTATGTCTAGTACAATACTAATATCATCAATATAATCATGATCTGACTACTGATCGACAGTCTCGTACAAACCGATATCATCAGCGCATATTATCATAAGGAAGTATACATCGCCCAATGCGGCCTATCATAAACATCCTAACATATCATATCTCATAACACGATCACATGTCGATCATTTTATTTATATCACTATTCACATGGTATCGTCGTCCAACAATCCGCTATAATATCATGACGTATCTCTAATACGAATTCTTCCATATCACCGATCTCACAGTCTCAAATCATATCTCATCGACTCACCTCAATTCCCAAGTACTATCCTCAAATCCAGTATATGATCACATAGTCCCATACCCATGTGAACACATAAATATATAATCCCATCTAAGCACATATGAAAGAAGAATGTATGCAAGTATGGGTGTGTGTGTGTATGTGTGGTGCAACCACTACTCTAGGGTTTCGCAACACTAAACTAATCCAATCACACCCAAAATCCATCTATGTCATCAATAATCTCAAACAATATATATAATCAATATATGTGTGTATACGTATTCGTATACATCACCACGAACTGCGTGGGTGCTATACGCCATCCACTCGACTTCTCCCCGTAGATATAAATCTACTCACCTGGTCCTCGCTCGCCGGTGCCGACGTCGCCACGTGCTTGCTTGTCGTCTCAAAGTCCACATGGGGTACCTACATATCATAACGCACCGTATCGCATTAAAAACCAAATTCGAAATCGAAACGGCATACTAAAATCAAATCGGCACGCGTATCACGCATAGGTCAAAACCTATCGCCTACGCATGCAAGAATAGCCAAACCAACCCTCAATGTCGATGTACAAACGTCAAACCATCGAGAAAAACCCAAACACACTCATTTACACATTCACGAACACTAATTATAATATAAAATAGGTTAAAATTCACAAAAACCCCAAACTCACTTTAAAAGTCATTTTCCCGAAAACCTTAGCAAGCAAAATTTACCGTTTTTAGTACAACACTTGATGTTTTAACAATTCTAATGGCCATAATACTTATTAAACATCTTAAATAAGTCATACAACCCATTTCAAAAATTTAATCTCATCAATTCTTATAAAACTAAAAATTCTAGTTTTGCAATTTTATCTAATTTTAACAGTTTCAAGTAAAAATGCACAAAACAACAACTATGCTTGGTTTTGCATGATCCAAAGGCATTAAACCACTCATTATAATATTAATAATGACATGAAAGCTTAATTATATTTTAATCTAAAGCATTTAATAAATTTCCAAAAAACCTAGTTAGCAAAATAGCTTAATTAGTAAAATTTTAAAATAACAATTTGCAAACTAGTTACTAGGTAAGATTTTACATGCCTTAATATGTTAAATTACACACTTAAACTATGTTCAAATGATATAAAACCCTAACTTGATCCATACCCAATTCTAGAAATTCCAAATTTGCAACTAAAGCCTAATTAACACTTAAATAAATTAGTTTTAAGAAATTAACTAACAAATCAAGAAAAAGGGTTAGAATTTATACCCAATAAATTTGAAGATCCACAAGCACAAATATCCTCCCAAATTGAAATCTTGTTCCCTAGATCCATGCAATTTTGGCTAATGAGAAATGTGTAGGAATTAGATTTTGATTTTGTGAGAGTTTGTGTTGTTTTTTTGTTGATTTTTGAAGGAAAATGGGGGTGAAGGAAGATGAACGCTTGGAGAAAATGGGGGGGCTGCCATTGGCCGAGAGTGGGGAGGGGTGAGGTGAGTTGGAGAGTGAGGGTGTGTGTTTGAATAAGTCAAACTTCCTCATTCTTTAATTAAAGCCCATACCTTCTTATTCTATTCTAATTTCTATCTAACACAAATGAGCATTCTTGAACCTATGGAAATGAAATGAGAAGTGAGGGGGCTGCACCTTGGCTGGCTAGGCCAGAACATGTGAGGGGAGGTGAGTGTGTGGGTGAGTGACTAGGAAACAATAAAACATGCGCACTTTACCTCTTAATTTATTATATTTTATTTAAGCCTTTTCTTTTATATTTTGTAAACCATCTTGACAAATTCCATTCCATTTCAAAAACAATATTTTACATGTTAGTTTAATGTGTCATGATGCACAAAATTTGTTTCAACTCTTCCAATTTGTAATTTTCCCTAATAAAATATATTAGTGACGGCTTAAAATAATACTAAAATAATTATTTTCGGAAAATTTTTCAGAAAATTAGAAATTTTACTAGTGGCTCAATAAATACCAAATACTAGCAATTACATAGCTAGAATATGTATATTTAATTTTATAATAAAGATATTTGTATTTTGACTTTTTACAGAAACCCCCTTATTTTACCGATTTTTCCGAAATTTCACCGAACGATTTTCAAAACGTTACAATCTTCCCTCCTTAAAGAAATTCGGTCCCCGAATTTAAATTAAAACTCTCCCCAAAAACTAAAACATCTAAGCAAAACCAGCAAGTCGTCGGGGCTCCGAAATCATAAATACATAAAACAAATCGTAGCGCTGCGTATGCGCATGAAAAAATGAGCATATAACTCAAAATCAAAACTCCGTCAAGCATCCCGCAATCATCGGAGTCATGGGGAAGGCATAAATGTCAAGATCCAATACGAAAACCAACATGATATACATCATTAAGGCATCCAGAAGCAATGCATGACAAATCTTTTTCAAATCGTCGTGCGATGTTCGCAACACTGCACAGTGGCGGACCTCTATTGTAAAAAAATAACTATATATATATATATATATATATATCCTATGTTTAATATGCACGTCCAGCCGTTTTGAAAGCAATTTCAGAAGGGTTTCCTTTATAAATGTTTCGTGTCATCTCGGACACGTAGGTAAATACTGAGACTATAGCTCTTCTTTGGAAATCCCTTCCATAATTATCAATGCATGCAAAAATATACTCAGGTACTGTCCTGTGACTAGTCCTGCTCAGTACTAAACCAAATAGCAAACATCATAAAATATACCGCTCCAACATAAATCAGTCCCAAATATATATATGAATGCCATGTGCGTCTGGTGCGCACGGAAATCGAAATCCATGAATGTGCCATACATATGCACAGAAACAACATCTAATTGCATCGGGTGTGCATGAAACATCTGTCAAGGGCAACATGTATGCCTGACAGCAAAACAGGTGCATCTGACATGCACGAAAAATCTCGATTTAGTGCATCTGGTGTGCACCAAAATCATATCTCATAACATGCGCCCAACATGCGCGAAAACCTAAATCAGGAGCATCCATCATGCACGAAATCATGAAATCTAATATCAAGCGCCGAACATGCGCAAAATCCAATCAGGTGCACAAAACCAATATCGAGCATCACAATCGAAATCGAAGTCCAGTGCATCTAAGTGCACAAAATGCGTATCACTGCACTGCAAGCATATGTAAACTATACCGAGTGCAAAAACCAAATCGTGTGCGTACATATGCACAAAATCATCTCACTGTATGAAACCCATAAAATCATAAACATGTGAAACCAAGGCACGAAAACGATATCAGGTGCAACAACTGTGCAAAAATCATAAATACTCAGTAGGTGCAACCATAGTGTATGAAAACAAATATCATGAAACTCCCTCATCAAAATCATTCATGCAAATAGACCGCTCAAAATACCGAAATCAAATATGGCGGAATAGTCCCGCTCAAGCACATCCTCCAAGAATCTCTGGCCAACTGTCGTGGTCACTCATAGCATGTCTCGTCGACGATCCTGAACTCTGTCCTGCCGGTGTGCATAACATGACCACTCCTGGGTCCAAGTCTTCTCGTAATTCATCCCAGAAAGGTCCTGTCGAGATCTCTCCCAAGTCTCGTCTCTGCCGAACTGTCCGGAAGTCATCATCCCTTACTAGATCTGTTCTCGTTCCGGAACGACTGCATACTCATCGTGATTCCTTCTGGAAGGTATATACAAGTACGATGCCTCGGCATGCGTATCGCATCTCTGATGTCAGCGGAGTGGAACGTCATCTTATCCAGATCTTGTACGAACCTCTTACTCCACTTTTCTCTAATGTCGACTACTTCGGACTCGTCTCGTCGTGGCTACATGGATTGAGCTCCAACGGCTATCCTCGTATCTGGAGTCTCCCAAGAAGTGTATCTCACCACCCAGCATCCGAATGAAGTCGAACCATCAATCGATTCGTCAAAACCTCATAATCCCCCAAGAGCTCAACATCTTGGGTACAGTTTAATAGTATCGAGTACGTACCACAGCATCGATGGTCCAGCCGTAGAAGGGCAAACCCAAGCCTCAATAATGGCGCCGCGGAACTGCTGCAAACCCTAAGGTTCAAAGGCTTTCACACGGTCATTAAGTCGAGTTAGGGTTTCATTCTTCTAGAGGGTCCATAGAATTGCCTGCATGTCTTTCCGAATACTTTAAACTTGGAATAATAGGTTTCTGACATTCGATCATCTCTGTCGACTCTCAACGTCTCCGCGTGAAGTCGTCTCTAACTGGAATCAATCTATCTGATGACCTCGCATCGGGGTAGCGAACGAACCACATGTCCTAGTCATTCATCCTTGGTGACTAGCGACCTTCTATCATCTCTTAGTACGACTCGTACTGCAATAGCTCCAACATCTGGGGCGATATCTCGTCGTTCGCAGTAATAACTGGCTCACTCGTCTGCACATTGAACAGTGCCTCAATCATCAGGAGTAAGCAATACATCAACGGTCATCAAAATCTGGCTGGCCTCCATCAGTGGCTCGATCCTCTGGTGCTGATCTGCACGTCCGAGTGATCTCATACAGCGATCCATCAAACGCTCGTGGCGCGAAAACACAATAAAAAGACACATCTCTGCGATCGTGTGTCGCCGGAATCACGCCCTGGTCAGTCCTCGTTCGTAACGAGCTCGTGTTGACCGCAAGTCTAGCCGTAGCTCTCCCTGCCCGTAATTGTGGTAGCAAAACCATAACTGATACCGATGAGGCTAGATCGGGAATGAATATAATACTGAACAAAGAAATGTACATCCTAAGGCTTCTTAAGTGGAGTAGTGTATCGTAAGTATGCTGCGGAACATACCCACGGTACGTCACTCTACATTAGTCACCTATTCCATCAACCAAGGGTCATCCTACGCTCCGAAGGTAAAACCTAACGCTCTGATACAACCTTTGTCACGTCCCGAAAGTACGGAATATGACCGGCACTTAAACTACGAAACGTCTCGAGGCGTACGTAATCTAAGTAAGCCGAAAACCCAGAAATCCAAACCAAGAAAAGTAGTAGAGTGAAGGAAAAACCAATTTAAATCAAGTAGTGTGCAACATATGCCGAAATATGCATTTTAAAAACCACAAGTCTTTTCAGAAAATTTCGGCAGAGTCTCATTTGTAAATACTGGCCCCCAAACGGGATACAACATGAATAGTATACAAAATCAATAAAAAGGGCATCCCCAAGCGGGAGCTAGCTCTTTGTCAATCGACGGTCACAACCACACAAGCAATATAATATACAACGCCAAGGGCGAGGATCAAAACTCAAAAGGAAACTCAAAACAGCAAGAAGTCCATAGAAATACAACGCGCGACTCTAAGGTCGAAAGAATAAACATCACTGGTCTCTATTTCTGATATAAATACATGTTTGGTCGATGGAACTTCTAGATACAACAGAATAATAATATACAAAGTATAATGATGGGTACGATACAAATAAACCCACTTACTAGCAAGTCACTCGAAAAGAAGCAGTGCCAGCAAAGCCGTAAAGAAACCTGTACGGCAAAACCTGCAAGAAACTGTGGCACAACGGGGGTGAGTTGCCAACTCGTGAGTAGAAAAACATCTACGAACAGAAATCGCATGAACAACGCAATCCTAGGTCAACGATCATAATATATCCTCAAATATATAACCAGCAGCCTATAACAATGGCTAGGGTAAATGTCTAACCCAAGTGTAATCCCATGTGCCCGTGTCAGTGCCTCAGGTAGCAATATATCATGTGGATGATGTATGAATGCATGAAACAGAATGCATGTACTGAAGAAAACTGCTTTCATAAATTAGTGAGATTTCTGTATCTTTATAAAATCGAGGTATCATAAATGAAATCAGCATAAACAGTGCCTAGCATCGGCACAAAACAAGTATCCAAATCTCTCGACATCTCTGTGTCGCAATCTCTATACCCCAATATCTCAAAATCTCTGTATGTCAATCTCACTATCTAGGGCGCCGTCAGTTCAGACCGACCCTTACCATCAATCTCAAGACCACGATGGTATCCTCCGGATATCCGACGCATCGGGAAAAATCACCGGTCGGTAGTGCTCCCCTGCCAGGCTCAACGCCATCATCTGCGACCTTCTCGCCCCGGGGTACCGCACCGGGCCCACCATGTACCCGAAACGGTTCATCCATCTCCTCGAATCGGGTCTCGAAATCTATCAGCAAACTCATGGTGGACGACTCATACATCATGGGAAAACCGCACTTTTCATTTAAAAAAAGAGAGAGAAAAGAAGTTTATAAATGTTTTTGCGGTTTTCCACAAAATCCAGGAAATCTCATGAAAATCCGAATCTAAATCCTCAATAGCATGTAAACAGTGAATATAGGCATGAAAATCCATGAATGCGGCACGACAGTGAATAATAACATGCATGAAGTAACAGGCAATAACTACAATGTCTAAACTAGCATATAAGGCAAGTACACTAATATCATGTCTAAACTATTAGCTAACAACCTATGTCAATGAAATAGTATTTTCTAAAGTGTTCGTGACATGGCAATTACCGATGAAGATGTGTGTGAGCCGGCAAGTAAGTGTACGTGGTACATTCGCGTCATCGGTAATGGTGCTGGTGTCCTAACAGCATGATATCAACCATAGAATATGAATCATAATATAAGCATGCGATGCAGAGCGAACAGCAATAATGAGCGGGAGCTAAATACTAGACACAATGATAACAAATCTGCATTTAATGTAATATGAATCATACAGCTACACAAAACTATAGGGCTGAGCTAACAAGCTGAACTAAAGGTAAGGAAACCGCCTAACACCTGAGTCGATACATATGTATATATATATATAGTCGGTGATCCCGCCTCGACAATATCACATCCGATACCATATCTATAATCAATATTCCCAAGTCAAGAGTGCGGATCAAACATCAATATATAGCTCGTACGTAAATCCGTCGTATGGCATCCCAAATCTGGGTACGATCAATATCACATTCATCATATTATTCATCTGGTATCCTCTTTATCAAGATCATAATCCGGGTATTGATCTATGTCTAGTACAATACTAATATCATCAATATAATCATGATCTGACTACTGATCGATAGTCTCGTACAAACCGATATCATCAACGCATATTATCATAAGGAAGTATACATCGCCCAATGCGGCCTATCATAAACATCCTAACATATCATATCTCATAACACGATTACATGTCGATCATTTTATTTATATCACTATTCACATGGTATCGTCGTCCAACAATCCACTATAATATCATGACGTATCTCTAATACGAATTCTGCCATATCACCGATCTCACAGTCTCAAATCATATCTCATCGACTCACCTCAATTCCCAAGTACTATCCTCAAATCCAGTATATGATCACATAGTCTCATACCCATGTGAACACATAAATATATAATCCCATATAAGCACATATGAAAGAAGAATGTATACAAGTATGGGTGTTTGTGTATGTGTGGTGCAACCACTACTCTAGGGTTTCGCAACACTAAACTAATCCAATCACACCCAAAATCCATCTACGTCATCAATAATCTCAAACAATATATATATAATCAATATATGTGTGTATACGTATTCGTATACATCACCACGAACTGCGGGGGTGCTATACGCCATCCACCCGACTTCTCCCCGTAGATATAAATCTACTCATCTGGTCCTCGCTCGCCGGTGCCGACGTCGCCACGTGCTTGCTTATCGTCTCAAAGTCCACATGGGGTACCTACATATCATAATGCACCGTATCGCATTAAAAAACAAATTCGAAATCGAAACGGCATACGAAAATCAAATCGGCACGCGTATCACGCATAGGTCAAAACCTATCGCCTACGCATGCAAGAATAGCCAAACCAACCCTCAATGTCGATGTACAAACGTCAAACCATCGAGAAAACTCCAAACACACTCATTTGCACATTCACGAACACTAATTATAATATAAAATATGTTAAAATTCACAAAAACCCCAAACTCACTTTAAAAGTCATTTTCTTGAAAACCTTAGCAAGCAAAATTTACCGTTTTTATTACAACACTTGATGTTTTAACAATTCTAATGGCCATAATACTTATTAAATATCTTAAATAAGTCATACAACCCATTTCAAAAATTTAATCTCATCAATTCTTATAAAACTAAAAATTCTAGTTTTGCAATTTTATCTAATTTTAATAATTTCAAGTAAAAATGCACAAAACAACAACTACGCTTGGTTTTGCATGATCCAAAGGCATTAAACCACTCATTATAATATTAATAATGACATGAAAGCTTAATTATATTTTAATCTAAAATATTTAATAAATTTCCAAAAAACCTAGTTAGCAAAATAGCTTAATTAGTAAAATTTTAAAATAACAATTTGCAAACTAGTTACTAGGTAAGATTTTACATGCCTTAATATGTTAAATTACACACTTAAACTATGTTCAAATGATATAAAACCCTAACTTGATCCATACCCAATTCTAGAAATTCCAAACTTGCAACTAAAGCCTAATTAACACTTAAATAAATTAGTTTTAAGAATTAACTAACAAATCAAGAAAAAGGGTTAGAATTTATACCCAATAAATTTGAAGATCCACAAGCACACATAGCCTCCCAAATTGAAATCTTGTTCCCTACATCCATGCAATTTTGGCTAATGAGAAATGGGTAGGAATTAGATTTTGATTTTGTGAGGGTTTGTGTTGTTTTTTTGTTGTTTTCTGAAGGAAAATGGGGGTGAAGGAAGATGAACGCTTGGAGAAAATAGGGGGGCTGCCTACTGGCCGGGAGTAGGGAGGGGTGAGGTGAGTGGGAGAGTGAGGGTGTGTGTTTGAATAAGTCAAACTTCCTCATTCTTTAATTAAAGCCCATATCTTCTTATTCTATTCTAATTTCTATCTAACACAAATGAGCATTCTTGAACCTATGGAAATGAAATGAGAAGTGAGGGGGCTGCACCTTGGCTGGCTTGGCCAGAACATGTGAGGGGAGGTGAGTGTGTGGGTGAGTGAGTAGGAAACAATAAAACATGCACACTTTACGTCTTAATTTATTATATTTTATTTAAGCCTTTTCTTTTACATTTTGTAAACCATCTTGACAAATTCCATTTCATTTCAAAAACAATATTTTACATGTTAGTTAAATGTGTCATGATGCACAAAATTTGTTTCAACTCATTCCAATTTGTAATTTTCCATAATAAAATGTATTAGTGACGGCTTAAAATAATTATTTTCGGAAAATTTTTCAGAAAATTAGAAATTTTACCAGTGGCTCAATAAACACAAAATACTAGCAATTACATAGCTAGAATATGTATATTTAATTTTATAATAAAGATATTTGTATTTTGACTTTTTAAAGAAAACCCCCTTATTTTACCGATTTTTCCGAAATTTCACCGAACGATTTTCAAAATGTTACACGGTCAACCTGCAAGAGCTATGGCACAACGGGGGTGAGTTGTCAACTCATGAGTAGAAAAATATCAACAGATATAAATCGAATAAACAACGACTCGTAGGTCAACTATATCATAAAGGTAATACTATGATATCTATGGTGACTGGGTCTATATATGTACCAACAAGGTAATCAATACCTATATGCATGCGGATAACATCCAACAGTAATAATCAATGCATTTATATGGATCTCGTCTAACCATAATCAAGGTATGTATCCAAGTGGATCTCGTCCACCCAAAATCATGGTATGATGCATGTGGATCTGGTCCACCCATATAATCAATGTCTGTATGCACGTAAATATCATAAAGGAGTGTGCATGAAAGTATGAGAATATATATATATCAACGGTGTCCCTCACGACACATCAAAATCATGGAACCTGAGTGCCTAGCATCGACACTCGAAAACATCATGAAAACCGTGCCCAGCATCGGCACGTAAATCCTCATATAGCGGGTTTTGTCAGTCCGGATTGGCCCACGGGCTCCGTCAGTCCGGATCGGCCCATATCATCTCTCGACTCCGGTCGGTATCCTCCGGATATCTGCCGAGCCCAAATACTATCACCGGTAGGTAGTAGTCCCTCTGGCAGGCTCACCGTCTACTGTATAGCGATCCGTTCTCGCCCCGGGGTACCATACCGGGTCCACCATGTACCCACAATCGGCCTCATCCGCCTCCACGAATCGGGTTTCACATGTAACCGAGAAGACACATGGTGGGCGCATTGAAATATTATATCAAGAGAAACCGGGTTTTATTTTAAAACAGTTTATGCTTTCTTTGAAATAGTCACGGTTCTTAAATCCAGAAATCTTATGAAAACAGCATATCTCAATGCGTAAAAATCATAGAGCATGATGTATGCGACATATAACAGAAATGTAAGCATATCAATATATCATGCAACATGGAACAGTGATATGACATATTAAGGGAAAACCATTCTTTTAAATGATTCCAGTTTTTAAAATATATCCTGTGGTTTCCAATCTCCCAAAAAAACCAGTTATCTATGTAGGTGCAATATGTATATGCGCAAATATAGATGTACCAATGTATGTGTGCATCAATATGGATGTACAATGTGTATGTGCGCAAATATGGATATATCAATGTATATGTGCACCAATATGGATATACAAATGGGTATATCCGCAAGTATAAATGTATCAATGTATATGTGAGCATGTTATGCGAAGAGTCATATCATGATGCAGCAATCCTACTGTGTAGTGACATGGAAATTATCGATGATGAAGTGTGTGAGCCAGAAAATTTGTGTATGTGTAACATACGCATCATCGATAATGGTACAAGTGTACTAGCACAGGTATAAGCAATGCAATGGAAATAATATGAATGCAGCATAAGGTAAATCATATGCAAATGCTGACGGGTATACGTATCTAACATGATCGAGTCGGTGAATCTATCAATCGGCATCTAGCCCCACAGCATCACGTACGGTATAATCCATCGTACGGCATCCTCTAGTCAAGGGTATGGATCAACATCAAGTCAATTTCATCATGCACGAAAAATCATCGTGCGGCGGCATTAAACCAATAGGGATCCTATCATCCTATACGACAAATGAGGGTACGACCTAATATCACATACGGCCTATCATCCATGATTCATAACATTCTATATATATCTATATACCTATGTCCCAGGTCACATCCGCAAAAATCTCATATCAGGGGTCCGGCAGGGTATAAGTCATCTCGATCGACTCGCATCCGTATACTAACATAATATCATATCATCATATCATCACATCATCTTATATTCCTTCATCGCATTTATATCACACATCAAATCGAATCTACATAAACATTCTATCTCTGCTAAGTAAAGTATCTAATCTAACAAACACACCCGAACCATATAATCAAATTTTTAAAGAAGTGAATCGTAGTTTTGAAAATAGGGGTTACGGTGTTTTTAAGAAAAAGATATCATTTGGAAATCCGTAACATCCCTCAAGGTATATTTTTAAAAGATACCTACGACTCTTTGTTTTAGAAAAAGGTATGGTTCGGATGACGCATCTACATCGACTATCTAGTCCTACAGTACCCTAAACGGCAATATCGCTAAACGTCATCCTATGATAGTAGTAACATATCACTTCTAACTACCCTCTAGTTTCTAATATAGTATCACTAAGTATCCTTTTCTATAACCCTAGTTTCCTAATCTAGGTTTCCTAACCATATTCTATAATCAGTTTTCCATCAAACTTTGCAGGGGTGCTATACGCCATCCACCCGACTTCCCCCGTGGATATAGATCCACTCACCTGGTCTTCGCTCGCCGAAATTGATGATGCCATGCTCCTTCATCTCGGAATCCATGTGAAGGTACCTACAATAATAAACCATCGCAATGCGTATTAAAATCAAGGCGGAAAACCAAAACGGTACATGTTTCGCTCATAGGTCAAAACCTATAGCTTTGCGTGTAAAACGCGACCAAAAACCCTGGTCGTGGACGTCCAAACGCCACACGATGGAAACACAATACCAAATATCAAAATCAAGTAAAAACAAAGTCGTAAAACAATGCACCAACTCATGAAAATGTCCCAGATTTTACCCTAAGCCAAATTGGTCAATTTTGTATATATGGAGGGCCTAATTTACATCTAAAGGGACCCCAGAACCAATACGAAGCAATTCTAACCTAGTCTGGACGCAATTTGCGGCCATATTGAATAAATCTGCGGCCCTGGAGTAGGGGATGGGGCTCAGGTCTTGGTGGTAGCTTCCTAGGTACCTGCACGACTCCCAGTAATTGCAAAATCATTTCTAGTGTCCCCGGGTTGCTCCAGATTCCAAAATACCCTCACAATTCACACAGTTATCCGATGTCGGGGTTTCCAAATCCATGTTTTGGGGTTTCTAAGCTCTGGTCTAGGTCATTAAACAGCACCCAAGTCTAGTTAACAGCCACAACATCACCAATTTTTTAAATAAACACTCAAACCCTTTACTAGGGTTTCCCAAGGTTCACTAAATATCACAATTTCACCTCTAAACTTGCATGAAAGGTAAAGTGAATGAAATACTATGCTAAGGGTGATGAAATTACCTCACTTGGGCAACCCAAGAAAAACCCTAGCTCCTCAAGTTTGTCACAATCTCAATTTTCTTGGTTCATTGCGAAGAGGGTGTAGAGGGGATCAATTTTTGTGAAAGAGAATTAGGGTTTTGGTGGGGGTTTTTGAGGTGGATCTCTAGGGGTGAAGTGGAGGGAGATGAAGATGAATAGGAGAAGAAGAAAGGAAATGGGGAAGGCATGGGGCTGCTGCCTCCCCTCTCTCTCTCCCCCTTTTAATCTAACCCTCATACTCTATTATTACCCTTTTGCCCCTTTTCACCCTTTTCTCTTTTCTTTTAAAAACCAAACCATCAAATACCCAAAACAACACAAGAAAACAACATGTAACCAAAATCCAACATGACATGGTGCATTGGCCACGAAAAACTGTAGAAATGTGGATTTGGCTTAATCGCGATTAGCAGTGCACTAATCGGGTTTTTATCAAAACTGCATATAATAAATTTTAAAAATTCCAAATCCTTTAAATATGTTTTTAAATGAATAAATCATTTTAATTTCTATTTATTTCACAATTATTGGTATATATTTATACCCCTTTTCGAAAACCCCAATTTCGCAAATCGGGCAGTTTTCGGGAAATATATTATTTTAATATTAAATTCCCAAAAATAATATTTTATATTTTCTGAAATGTTACACATACAGACATCGATTATATGGTTGGACGAGATCCATATGCATACATACCTTGACTATATTGTTGGATTATATCCGCATACATATAGGTATTGACTTCCTTGTTGGCACATATGATGACCCGGTCACCCTAGATATCATATTATTACCTTTATGATATAGTTGACCTAAGAGCCGTTGTTTATTCGATTTCTACTTGTCGATGTTTTTCTACTCACGAGTTGGCAACTCATCCCCGTTGTACCACAGTTCTTGCAGGTTGACCGCATGGATCCGTAGCAGCATCGCTGGCATATAGCTTCATTTGGGTGTTTTGCTTTGGTAGGTAGGACATTTGTATCGTACCCACTCTTGTATTATATTTCATATTGTATCTAGTTAACTCCATCAATCAAAATTAGTAAATTGTATAAGTAATGAGAGTTAGTGGGATTGTGGTTGCGAGACTTAGAGCGAGGGGGTTTTCGCTACTTGTGGTTTTTATGTCTTGCTTTTCTTTATCTTTGTGGTGATCTTCACCGTTGGGCGTCGTATACTTATATATATTATCTTGCGTGGTTATGATCCGCCGTTTGGCGAAGAGCTAGCTCCCGCTTGGGGATGCCTTTATCATTATCTTGTATATGTGGTTTTGGATCAAAATATACAAAGGAGGTGCTGCCCAAATTTTTAAAAGACGAAACATGTTTTTCAGTTAGTAAAATAAACTTGCATTTTTCATTATACCCTTATTTCAAAACTTCACCTCCTTTATTTTTCAAAAAAGGGTTTAGATTTCTGGGTTTCAGCTTACTTGAATTCCGTTGCGCCTTTAGACGTGGCGTGATTCAAGTGCTGGTCACGAGCTAATATTTCGGGTCGTGACAAAGTTGGTATCAGAGCGCTAGGTTTAACCTTGGTTCGAGTTTATTTTTGACTATGCGGAGTCTAGGGCGGGTATGTATTTCGGAACCTAGGCTTGAGCTTATAGAACTTAGACTTGAACGGGGGGGGAGGTATTAGACCCGAACTTTCGTTTCATAGGTTGACCCTGATTGATGGAGTAGGTAGCTTGAGTAGAGTGACGTACCATACGTATGTTCCGCGGCATATTTACGATACGATACTCCACTTAAGAAACCTTAGGATGCACATATTTTTGAGATCTATGATTCTCTTCGTACCCTTGATTATACATCCATTTGAGATCCTCGATTCTATTTGTTTCCATGATCATACTCTCATTGATGTTGTTCCTTCTTATGATCATGTATCCATTCTGGATCTGTCGTTTCCTTTCTTGCCGTTGATTTGCTTTCTTAGATACTCGATTGAGGTTCCTGTCACTATGGTTTGAGCGCAGTTTGAGCTACTGCTAATGTTGCGGTCAGGGCGAGCTCGTCTGGTACGAGGGCTGACCATTGTGTTGTCTGGTGACTTGGGAACATCTCGATGTAGTGTTTGTGTTATGGCCTCTTGTTGAGGCGAGTGTTTGGTTTTATGCCGGATGATCGGGCCACTGTTATAGCTGCCAGTTGCGAGAGGACTGTTGATGTACATCATACCTCAGAGATTATGATGTCGCCTACCGTGTAGACAGATGACGTAGCTGTTGCTGAGATTGATAGGATGTCGCTTCCAGAGCTTATGAGCTAAGATCGCTGGAGCTTCCAGGAAGAGATGCGACAGGTGATAGCTAGTCTATCCCGAGTTGAGAGATGAAGGTGATTCGTCAGATTGATGCGCCGATGCAGGCCCAGTTGAGTTGAAGATTTTCATGTGTAGAGATTCTTACTCAGATCCAGAGCAGACCGATCCAGAGATGACCGTTGATGTGTCGCCTTTCCTGAAGGATTGAGGCATTGTTTAGCATGCGGACGAAGGGTATTCACATGTCGGCTAGGCGAAGCTAAAAAGTTTGAGCGAGTGTCAAAAACCCATTTTTTCCCAAGTTTAAAGTGTTCGGAGGAACATGCACGTAATTCTGTGGACTCTCTAGAAGAATGAAACCCTAGTTCGACATGATGACCATGGAACCGCTTTTGAACTTTAGGGTTTGCAGCAGTTTAGCGGTGCCATCAGTGAGGCTTGGGTTTGCCCTTCTACGGCTGGTCCAGAGGTACTGTGGTATGTACCAGATATTTTTAGACTGTGCTCAGGTGTTGAGCATTCGGGAAATTTTGGGACCTCGATGACTCGATCGAAAAGTTTGACGTCGTCCAGATATCATGTGATAAGAGACCAGTAAGCCGACCAGTTTTGGATAGAGGACCTTACCCAGATGTGTTGTGAATTGATCGAGAACGGACGAGTATTGAGTATTCCTCCGATGGTTGGGACGAGTTCCCGAGGACGTGTTCGGCCAAATATCTTCTACAGAGTGATGAAGATACAGAGTATGCGATTTTGAGCCCGTGTAAGAGACTTCGGATTGACCATGGCCGAGAACAGTAGCAGTATGCAGACAGCAAGATGTGACGTCGAAGCGGACGATGATAAAAACGAGTGGAGCCAGAGGTTCATGCGAGATGCTGACGAGCTGTTGCTACTCCCTGTCGAGATTTGAGGTCTGATATGCATATAAAGGCGTTGGGATACGGTCAGTTCCCGAGGAATGTGTGCGGAGCACGCAGATGTCCAGAAAACGAGAAAGGATTATGTAAGAGTACCAGCCTCCGTACAGTTCGGCATAGGCAAGATCAGAAGAGACCTCGAGCAGGATTCCTTCCAGGACACTGCTACAATGAGATTTGCACCCAGGATTAGTGGTGTCACGTATATTCAGAGGACCAGAGGCCGACGCCGGTAACGTGCTGCTTTACGAGTGGTCGTGATGATTGGCCGAGAGATGACCAGAGAAGTGCTAGAGCGGAATCGTTCCTGTTAGCATTCCTGACCGGGCCGATGAGCCAATGGATTGCGAGATTGGTGAATCTGCAGAGAAGATAAGGATCCAGGGACTGAGGACGCAAGACCATGAGCAGGAGGCAAGCGTATGTTCTTGTTCTGCCGATTTTAGGCACACCTATTTATTTTTCGACATTGTAGGAGGTGTACCTCAATGTCATTTGTTGAGATTTGCGTTTTTGATCTGAGTATCATGCTTATATCGCTTGGATTTGAGTTTTGAGGATTGAGTTTCAAGATATCGTTTTCGTGCACTATGGTTGCACCTACTGGGTATTTACATGTTTGCGCATAGTATCGTACCTGATATATATTATATACACCGTTGTGTTAATTTGCGATTTGTGCAAATCCATTACATTTGATGTCGATTTTGTACCTTCGTAGCATGTGTTTATGATTTCGTGGATTTTATATGGATGAGGTGATTTTTGCACTCGGTATTGCTTATATGTGCTTGCAGTGCATTGATATGCATTTTATGCACGCAGTTGCAAACGTTTATGATTTTATACACGTTGGTGTACTCGGTGTTGCTTTTATGCGTTGAGTTATTGATTGTATTTCGCGTATTTGATGCACCAGATGTTATTTTCGTGCACAATAGATGCGTCAGATGTGTTGTCGTGCACACCCGTTGCACTGGGCTGATGTTTTCGTGCACACCTGTTGCACTTAGTTTTGGCTTTTGTGCATATTGTGGCACCTGTATTTGGATTTGATTTCCATGCGCACCAGACGCATGTGATTGTTGGATATGCCTTTTGAGGCTGATTTTGCTTTTGAGCACTTTGCTTTTGTATTGGGCACTATATTGTGTAGTAGCCAAACAGGACTGATCTGAGGATAGTACCTGAGTACTTTGCATGCATTAAAAGATTACCAAAAGGGTTTTCAAAAGGAACTATAGTCTCGCTATTTCGTCCGTGTCCGTGAGCAACACGAATGTTTATGAAGGAAAACCTTTTGGGATATTTTGAAAACGACGGAACGTGTATTTAGGAAGACATATATGGACATATATTATTATTTTAAAATGAGCGTCCGTCAGTTATGCCGTGAGTTACGCATTCACACGGCGATCTAGAAAAGATTTTGTATGTATTTTATTCAGATTTTGGAGTTTTCAAAGATGCGTACTATATACGTATTATAGTATTTGACTAGTGTATATTGGATTTCAGTAGTGGATTTTGAGATCTGTATATCTATTGTAACTCCGAGGATATACGCGCAAATCTGATGATTTGCGTGACGCTTGATAGAGTTCGATTTTGAGTTTTGTACTCGTTTTCATGCGCACTTGACGCGCTGTGTTATTTCTGCGTTTTCCATGATTTCGGAGCCCCGTTGATTTGAGCCGATTATTGAAATGTTTTAGATTTTGGGGGTTTAAATTTAAATTCGAGGACTGAATTTATTTAAGGGGGTAAGTTTGTAACAGTTTAGAAAATATAAAATATTATTTTTGGAATTTAATATTAAAATAATATATTTCCCGAAAACTGCCCGATTTGCAAAATTGGGGTTTTCGAAAAAGGGTATAAATATATACCAATAATTGTGAAATAAATGGGAATTAAAATGATTTATTCATTTAATAGTATATTTAAGGGATTTGGCATTTTTAAAATTATTATATGCAGTTTCGGGAAAAACCCGATTAGTACACTGCTAATCGCGATTAAGCCAAATCCGTGTTTCTACAGTTTTTCATGGCTAGTGCACCATGTCATGTTGCATTTTGGTTACATGTTGTTTTCTTGTGTTGTTTTGGGTATTTTATTGTTTGGTTTTAAAAGAAATGAGAAAAGAAAAGAGAAAAAGGGTAAAAGGGTAAATAGATGAAAAAGTGGGTGGGAATAAGAGAGGAGAGAGAGAGGGGATGCCTCATTTTCACCTCCCCCATCATTTTCTTCTTCTTCTTCTTCCCCACATCCCTCCACCTTCACCCCATGATATCATCTCAAAATACTCCTCAAAACCCTGAACCCCTTTTACAAAAATTGATCATCTCCTTCTCCTCTACACATTGGACCAAGAAAAGTTAGATTTTGACAACCTTGAGGAGCTAGGGTTTTTCTTGAGTTGCATCCATGAGGTATAATTTCTACCATTTAGATAATTTTAAGTTTGTTTATATTCTAGTTAGTTAGAAATGGGTTTAAGATGTGGATTTGTGAACTTGGAAAATCCTAGTGAGGGTTTGAGTGAAATTGTGGATTGATGATGTTTTGTGGTTGTCAATGAGACTTTTGAGGTGATTCTTGACCTGGACCATAGCCTAGAAACTAAAATACGGATTTAGGAATTGATTACGTCGGTTTTATGTTGATTTGTGAGGGTATATGGAAATCTGGAGTAACCTGGGGGCACTAAAAATTATTTAGCGAATACTGGGAGTCGTGCAGGCACCTAGGAAGCTACCACTGAAACCCTAGCCCCATACCCCAACCCAAGGCCGCAGTTATATCCATTCTGGCCATAATTTGCGGCCAGATCAAGGAATTAGGGTCCCAGGTTTGGTCCATGGCTCCTTTTGCAATAAATTAGACCCCTCCTGTATGCAAAATTGGCTAATTGTCACCTGGGGAAAATCTGGGAGTGTTTTACTTAGTTTCTGAAATTGTTTTACGATTTTTAATGAATTTGAATTTGGTATTTGGTATTGTGTTTCCGTCGTGTGGCGTTTGGACGTCAACGACCAGGGTTATTGGTCGTGTTTTGCATGCTAGGCTATAGGTTTTAACCTATGAGCGAAACGTGTGCCGTTTTGGTTTTCCGCCTTGATTTTAACACGCATTGTGATTGTTCATTATTGTAAGCACCTTCACGTGGATTCCGAGGCGACGGAGCGTGGCGTCATCGACTTCGGCAAGCAAGAAACAAGGTGAGTGGATCTATATCCACGGGGGAAGTCGGGTGGATGGCGTATAGCACCCCCGCACATTTTGATGGAAACCGATTCATAGTATTTGGTTAAGAAAACCTTTAATATAAAACTATAGATAGAGTTAAAAGATAGTTAGAGAACTATATTAGAAACTAAAGGATAGTTAGAAGTGAAATCATACGACTAGTATGTGATGATGAGACTTGAGGATGATATTGATGATATTGCCGTTTAGGGTACTATAGGACTAGATAGTCGACGTAGATGTGTCATCCGAACCATACCTATTTCCAAACTGAAGAATCGTATGCATATTTTAAACGGATAACTTGAGGGACGTTACGGATTTTCAAATGATATCTTTTCTTTAAAAACACCGTAGCCCCTACTTTAAAAACTACGATTCATACCTTTCAAAAGCTGTTTGTATGGTTCGGGTGTGTATGTTAGATTAGATACTTATGCTTATAGTAAAGGTAGAATGTATTGTAAAATTGACTTGTTGAGGGACATAAATGCGATGAAAAGGATTTATGATGCGATATGATGATTTGGTGATATGTTGGTATACGGATGCGAGTCGATGGAGATGATTGATACCTTGCCGGCCCCTGATATGAGATTGTTATGGATGTGACATGGGACATAGGTATATAGATATTTATATTGTGGTGAATCCGGAATGATAAGTCGTACGAGACGTTAGTTCCGTACCCTCATTATCGTAAAGGTTGATAGGATCCCTATTGGTATTATGCCGCCGTACGATGATTTTCCATACGCGATGAGTTTGACTTGATGATTGATCCATACCCTTGACTAGAGGATGTCGTACAATGGATTATACCGTACGCGATGTTGTGAGGCTGGATGCCGATTTATAGATTCACTGACTCAGACATATGATAGATACGTATACCTTATAGATTTTAGTTGATGATTTTGTTGGATATATATGCCCTAGAGGCCTTCATTGTATAGGATGCTAGGGATATGTATGTACATGACAATCTTGCTTGATATGATAGTACGCTATTTGGATTATCTTTATCTTAACGTATGATATATTTTACTTTGTATTTATATATACATGTTGATAAAGCCCATAGGGTGTTTGCCTGACTACCGGCATTGTGATGGCAGTCATACTTGTAGGAGCTGGATAGTCAATAGGCACATCCTTAGATGTCCCTGGTCACAGGAGTATCGAGACTGGGCATCGATACTCCGGAGTAGACTGGTGTATACATATCTAGACCCTGACGAGGGGCGATGGATTGGTCCCGCAGCCATTGGTGGTGTGCACCTAAGATTGTATACAGATGCTCACTGGGTGTGAGTACACCGGACAGGACTCGCCGAGAACTGACTGGATGGTATTATACCAAACGTCAGATAGCAGTTCTCAGGTGACATGTGTGCAGATAGTCCGTTGACTTAAGGTCGTCATTTGTCTCGTGTGAGTTCCCACTGTGCTTTGATTACTACCCTACCACGGTTCAAAGGAGTCATGCAAACAGGTTTTAGTTGGGCACAGTCCCGAGCCACATGGAGGCAGTGAGCGACTGTTAGGGATTCGTCTCTCCCGGTATAGGGAGTTGATATCGCACGGTGATCGGTTGGTCATTACCATAAGTCCCTGGCCAGGGCTGATTGAGAATTACTGATGGACTGATCAGTAGATTCTCGGATGGTCTTGAGCCATACCGACACGACTTGTACGGTTATTAGAGGTCTGACGTCCACCACCTCCCTAGACCATACATGAGATACTCTTAGACGAATTGACCGGACTGCGTGGATATTGTCACGGACAGGCTCAGTAGGAGTTCGGATGGGTTTACTCATCGGCTTTCTTATCGACATCTATATGGGGACCGTTACGTACAGCTAGTGCCGCTTACGGTCTGTGGTTAAACCCACTGCCAGCGTAGTAGTCGAGTCTTTAGAGTCCCACACAGAGATTTCCCAACTCCAGGAGAAACGATATAGAGGTCGTACGGTTTTACGACGAGGGTTCAGACGCACACGTGTGTTTACACACGTGCGACGTTCGGACAGTTTTTACTAGTCGGCTTTGGTTTAAGCCAGATTCTAGTATCAGGTTATTGGATTTATACAGTCTAAAGTTTTTCCGTATTTTCACGGATAAGAGGGGCGTTCTCTTAATTTTCCGGGAAGCTTCTAGAAGCATGGTGACTTGAGGGTTTAGGTGGCATTATCATTAAATGATATTGTGACTCATTTTGTGTGATTCATCATGTCATTAATGCATTATTAAATGCTTAATGACTCACATAGTGAATCACTCATAATGAATTTATGTAGCATGATGAATAATCTCATTTTTATTCATTTATTTGTTTATTCATTATGCTTCATATATTCAAGTGAGAAACAATATCATTATCATTATCATCTTCACCTTCTCTCTCCTCAAGCCCACTCTCTCTTCAAACCCTAATCCTACCACTCATGAGTTGAGATCAAGGATTAGAATAGACTAAACACTCCATAACCTAACTCTATATCATCTTAGTTCCTTTGATTAGCAACTAGAGAAACTATGTTACCTCAAGTTTAGAGGTGAAGCTTGGATTAGGGTTCTCGGGGTGGATCATCTATCACGGAAAGGAGGCCGAGGAGGACGTAGAGATCGAAAAGACGTAGGACACAAATCACTAGGTATAATCTCTTAACATAGTAGCTAAGAACTTCTATGGTTGGTGTTAATTATAGTTTAGTAAAGATCTTCGGTTAGTCGATGTTTGCTTAAAGAACAAGATCGTTTTTCAAATTTCCGCCTCCCCGCAACTAGTGGGGTGTTGCACATCGACTTACAATGGTATCAGAGCCTCACTAAACAATAATTAACTCATTTGCAAAGTCGTATGACTTTCGAACGCAAAACAAACCGGAAAATACACCGATATCACATAGTTTCTGTCGATTTTAAAATGAGGCATAAAATTTTTTCAGGGACCTCCAGAATAACCTACATGAAATTATAAGAACACAGAAAAAATGGGCTCCTGAATCGGCCACTGAGCCGCGGAACCGCGGCCGATCCCACCGATCCGCCGCGGATCCGCAGCCGAGTTGGAGCCGATTCAGCCCAGTTTTTCTCTGTGAATCTTCTGTGATGTTTTGTCTTTTCTGGAATGATTTATTTTCTGCTCAAGTTTCAGATTTACAGAGAAGTTTTGGAGTAGAATCTAATGTGTTTAATCGATCGAAATTATACGATGTTTGCTTGTTTGATTATATCTGTGACCTGTATTATGTGTTCGTAAACCTTCCCTAACTGCTAGTATGTTGGTTGGCAGGGGGTTGCACATATCTGTGATGGTTTTTAACTGTTTATGATTATGAACTGTATTGGATTGTTGTGATGATTAGCCGGGGTTCTGTGATGGGTTATTGTATTAATTCATTCGATGTAAATGTAATAAGTTGTAATATTATTTTGCGGGGCACATCCAGATTGCGGTTGTAGCCACCGTTGTATTATTTCTTTTTACTGTTTTTGCTCCTAGGATAGACCCAAGGTGGGGTGCACAAACTACCGGGTATTTCGAAGTGTTTAGTGGCCTACTCACGTTGTTGAGGGAGACCGCTTCACTTCGGGTACTTGACGGGTAGTTTGCCGTACCCGTAGGGGTCTGGGGTGGGGTAATGGCTATTCATCACAACTGTGTAATCCGTCTTTCATTGCAGGCTCAAAAGAAATGCGGATTGCTAGTATATCCAATAAAGTTTATCTGTGATCTGGAATGCCTATTATTGCGTCTGACGAATGTACAATATCTATATATGATAGCTATTTAGACGTCACTTATGTTTTACACCCGTACTAGCCCACCCCCCGCTCTGCCGTTAGTTAAGTAACCTAACGGGTGATGACGAGACCCCATGGCGAATGCGCATGGCATAAGAGGACGTTGTATTTTTGTTGTTATCTGTAATGATAGGTTAATGATGGGACGCATTATTATTAATGCAAAGAAAATAAAACCTAAATTGAATCGTTGGAACAATTTCAAAACCACTCGGTTTTCTTCAAAAAGCAAATTTTAAATGCGGAGCTTAAACCACTCCTTTTAATAAAGGCCATCTTGGTTCCTTCGATTATATCAAGTTCACTACGTTAACGGTTTTTTGCCAAAAACCAGCCGTAACCCTCCGTCGTTTTAAATACACAGCACATCGTATTCATGCTATGCTTGTTGGCCTATGTCAAGGCATAGTGTATGGTAGCAGTGTGTTTTCTTATTTGTTGCATAGATAGATGCATTAGTTTAGGACAGACGTACAGCCTTGTTGGCCTACGTTAAGGGCATGCACGATGTACCTAAATTAATCAGGACAACGACGGGTAGAACTTGACTTGCATCTTATGATTTGTTGGCCTACGTCAAGGTCATAAGAGCTTGGGGTAAAAATCACATCGGGAGTTTCAAACATAAAGGAAACTTGCAGATTTAGCATACCTTCTGGAGTGTGGTAACTAGAGTAGCTTCCATCTAGGGCATCATGCAATGATAGTTGGATCCCGATCCCACCGATGAGTAGGATTACTCTCGGGAATTTTTCTCACTTAACAATCAATGCTATAAACCAAGTAGGTGTCTAGAAAGGTGTTAGAGGGGCTACGCCTCCAGGGAAAAGAGGTTCTTTAATTAAGGAACTTCGCGAAAGCGTTGGAAAACCTCCCTCGAAATACCAACACCAGCCTGTCTGAAAGGTTAAGCAAGTATTGTGACGTGTGATTAAATCCTGACTAGTTCTTCTTTTAGGTTTTGAAGAAGGATTTGAGGAAACAGTGGGAGCCATCCTATTTAGATAAACTAAAAACCAATCTAAACTTGCAAGAGCATATGCTGAGTGTTTTCATTTCTCTCTCTCTGGCAGCTACCATGACAGGACTTAAACTATTACTTGAAAAAAATATCCTGACCGGGCAGAACTATAAAGATTGGCTAAGGAACGTCAACATTGCACTGAATTATGACAAAGTAGCATATGTTACCACCGCTGTTCCTCCCCTTATCCCAGGACCAGATTCCTCAGTTGTGGACAAGGAAGTTCGCAAAACCTGGGATCTAGACTGTGAGTGAGCTAAGTGTATCGTGCTGGCGTCCATGAACAATGAACTCCAGAAACAGCACGAGAGTATGGATATTATATCCATCTTTCTCCATGTCAAGGAATTGTATGGGGAGCACTCCCGTATCGCGAGGTACGAGACCTCAAGGAAACTCTTCTAGATGAGGTTAGCTCCAGGATCGCCTGTAGGAGAGCACGTCCTCAAAATGATCAGCCTCATTGAGGAACTCGCAAACCTGGGATGCGTGCTAGAGAATGATTTGTACATCGACTTGATTTTGCAGTCCCTTCCCCACACCTTCTCTCAGTTCGTGCTGAACTTCAACATGCACGAAATGGAAGCTAATCTTCCAAAGCTCCTCAACATGTTGAGGGTAGCAGAGACCTCCTTGAAAAAGGAGAAGAGCCCCGTTCTGTATGTTGGCCAATCATCTTCTTCTATATCTAAAGTGAAAGCTAAAGGGAAGAAGAAGATGAAAGCCACCAAACCGAAGGGTGGGGTCAAGAAGGTGCAGGGAACGAACAAGGCAGGAAGGGTGAAGACAGAAAAGAACGAATGCTTTTATTGTCACAAGCAAGGGCACTGGAAGAAGGATTGTTTGGCCTTCAAAGCCAAGGACAAGAAGCAAGCTGTTGCTTCTGCTTCAGGTGTGTTCGTAATCGAAAATTGTCTTTCAGTAAACTCTACATCTTGGGTACTTGATACCGGTTCTGGTTCTCACATCTGTAATTCTTTGCAGGATCTGAGAAAAAGTAGAGTACTGGGGACAGGTGATATGACTCTCCGGATGGGCAATGGAATGCATGTAGATATTATTGCAATAGGGGAATATCACCTAGGGTTGACTAGTGGGCACATTTTGGTGTTGTACAGCTGTTTTTGTATTCCCAGTATGTTGTGTAATATTATATCAGTATCTTTGTTATCTAATGAAGGATATAATTTTGCGCTTGAAAGAAATGTCATGAACATTCTCCTAAATCAAGAACTGATTGGGTTTGGCACACTGGAAAACGGCATATACATACTTAAGCAACCTCAAATTTTCAATATTCAAAACACGCGTAAACGAAAGGCTCCAGATTCAAATCAAGCCTTCCTATGGCATTGTAGACTTGGTCATATAAACAAAACAAGGTTGACTAAGTTACATAAAGATAGATATCTAGATCCGTTTGAATATTCATCATATGCAACTTGTCAATCATGTATCAAAGGAAAAATGACCAAATCTCCGTTCACCGGACACGGAGAAAGAGCCACAGAACTCTTGGGACTTGTACACAGTGATGTATGTGGTCCAATGTCTATGCATGCACGAAGCGGTCACTCCTACTTCATCACTTTTACTGATGACTTCTCTAGGTATGGACATATGTTCTTAATGAAACATAAATCCGAGGCCTTTGAGAAGTTCAAGGAGTATAAAAATGAAGTGGAGAAACAGACTGGTAAAAGCATCAAGGCACTTCGATCTGATCGAGGTGGAGAATACTTAAGTACCGGTTTCCTTGAATACTTAAAAGAGAATGGAATTCTCTCTCAGCTTACTCCACCTTATACACCTCAGCATAATGGTGTATCAGAAAGGAGGAATTGCACGCTATTAGATATGGTGCGTTCAATGATGAGTAGTGCTGAGTTGCCACTTTCCTTCTGGGGATTTGCTCTAGAATCAGCAGCATACCTATTGAATAGTGTTCCGACTAAATCTGTGCCTACCACTCCATATGAAATGTGGAGCGGGAAGAGACCATATCTCAAGTATATCAAGATATAGGGATGTCCGGCATATGTTAAAAAGCATAATCCGGACAAGCTCGAAGCACGATCGGTTTTATGCAAGTTTGTAGCATACCCCAAGCATTCAAGGGGGTATATGGTCTACCACACTGAAGAACAAAAGGTGTTTGTCGCTCGCCACATTGTCTTCTTAGAAAGCGAATTTCTTGCAAAAGAAATTAGTGGGAGCGCGGTAGAGCTGGAAGAAATTCCAGAACCTCAAACTGCTACCGAGGACTTAATAGAACCTCAGGTTTCAATATAACATGACGAACCAACGCCACTACGCAGATCTTGTAGGCTTTCTCATCCTCCTGAAAGATACTATGGCTTTCTTCTAGATGGAGATCGAGAGGATTGCATCATCGATGATGATGAGCCTACTAGTTTTCAGCAGGCTATCACGAGTATAGACTCGGTGAAGTGGCTGGATGCTATGAGATCTGAAATGGAATCCATGTACACCAATAAAGTATGGACTTTAGATGTTGCTCCTCCTGGGGTGAAACCAGTTGGATGCAAATGGATCTTCAAAAAGAAGATTGGTGCATTTGGACAAGTGGAAACCTACAAAGCTAGACTCGTTGCAAAAGGTTTTCGTTAAAAACCAGGATTGGACTATGATGAAACCTTTTCACCTGTAGCTATGCTTAAATCCATTCGGATCTTGCTTGCGATTGCTGCCTTCCATGACTATGAAATCTGGCAGATGGATGTAAAAACAGCTTTTCTAAATGGACATTTAGAAGAGAGTGTTTACATGGATCAACCAGAAGGTTTCTTAGACAGTGGGAGCAGCGGAAGAGTGTGCAAGTTGCTTAAATCCATTTATGGATTAAAGCAAGTATCGCGGAGTTGGAACATCTGCTTTGATGAGACAGTCAAAGAATTTGACTTTATCAAAAATGTAGATGAACCATGTATTTATAGGAAGATTGTAGAAGGAGCAGTAGTCTTCCTCGTTTTATACGTTGACGACATACTACTGATAGGGAATGATGTCCCTATGCTACAATCAGTAAAGCTCTTCTTGTCACAGAAATTCTCCATGAAAGACTTGGGAGATGCATCATACATTCTGGGCATTAAGATCCATCGTGATAGATCTAATAGAATGTTAGGACTTTCACAGTCCAGGTATATTGACACTATACTAAAGAGATTTAGTATGGAAGATTCCAAGCGCGGTAATATGCCCGCTTGTCACGGGATCACCCTCTCCAAAGAGATGTCTCCAAAGACTGATGAAGAGAGAGCTCGCATGGGCATTATACCCTACGCTTCGGTAGTAGGATCTATAATGTATGCGATGTTATGTACCAGACCAGATGTAGCTTACGCACTTAGTGTGGTAAGCAGGTATCAATCTGACCCAGGTGAGAAACATTGGATAGCGGTAAAGAACATTCTCAAGTACCTGAGAAGGACTAAGGAGATGTTCTTAGTTTATGGTAATGGGGACCTCCAGGTAGAGGCTTTTACCGACTCCGGCTTCCAAAGTGACAAAGATGATTCTAAGTCCATTTCGGGTTTTGTGTTTACCTTCAATGGAGGGGCGGTATGTTGGAGGAGTTCCAAACAGGATACCGTCGCAGACTCAACTATGGAGGCTGAGTATATGGCTGCTAGTGAAGCCGCAAAAGAGGTTGTCTGGATGAGGAAGTTCATCTCTAAACTTCAGGTGGTTTCGTCCATTGCCAATCCAATACCTTTGTATTGTGATAACAATGGGGCTGTAGCATTAGCGAAGGAACCAAGGTCCCATCAGAAATCCAGGCATATCTTAAGGCGGTTTCACCTGATCAGGGAGATCGTGGATCGTCGGGAGATCGAGGTACGGAAAGTGGACACAAAAGACAACACGGCAGATCCATTCACCAAGGCCATCCCTCAAGTCCAGTTCGAGAGGCTGTTTGAGATGTTGGGCATGCGGTACGCCAGCAACTGGATCTAGTGCAGACAGTGGGTACTCATTGCACCAATTATAGGCCTTAGTGCAAGTGGGAGATTGTTGGATATATATGCCCTAGATGCCTTCATTGTATAGGATGCTAGGGATATGTATGTACATGACAATCTTGCTTGATATGATAGTACGCTATTTGGTTTGTCTTTATCTTAACGTATGATATATTTTACTTTGTATTTATATATACATGTTGATAAAGCCTATAGGGTGTTTGCCTGACTACCGGCATTGTGATGGCAGTCATACTTGTGGGAGCTGGATAGTCAATAGGCACATCCTTAGATGTCCCTGGTCGCAGGAGTATCGAGACTGGGCATTGATACTCCGGAGTAGACTGGTGTATACATATCTAGACCCTGACGAGGGGCGATGGATTGGTCCCGCAGCCATTGGTGGTGTGCACCTAAGATTGTATACAGATGCTCACTGGGTGTGAGTACACCGGACATGACTCGCCGAGAACTGACTGGATGGTATTATACCTAACGTCAGATAGCAGTTCTCAGGTGACATGTGTGCAGATAGTCCGTTGACTTAAGGTCGTCATTTGTCTCGTGTGAGTTCCCACTGTGCTTTGATTACTACCCTACCACGGTTCAAAGGAGTCATGCAAACAGGTTTTAGTTGGGCACAGTCCCGAGCCACGTGGAGGCAGTGAGCGACTGTTAGGGATTCTTCTCTCCCGGTATAGGGAGTTGATATCGTACGGTGATCGGTTGGTCATTACCATAAGTCCCTGGCCAGGGCTGATTGAGAATTACTGATGGATTGATCAGTAGATTCTCGGATGGTCTTGAGCCATACCGACACGACTTGTACGGTTATTAGGGGTCTGACGTCCACCACCTCCCTGGACCATACATGCGATACTCTTAGACGAACAGACCGGACTGCGCGGATATTGTCATGGACAGGCTCAGTAGGAGTTCGGATGGGTTTACTCATCGGCTTTCTTATCGACATCTACCTGGGGACCGTTACGTACAGCTAGTGCCGCTTGCGGTCTGTGGTTAAACCCACTGCCAGCGTAGTAGTCGAGTCTTTAGAGTCCCACACAGAGATTTCCCAACTCCAGGCGAAATGATATAGAGGTCGTACGGTTTTACGACGAGGGTTCGGACGCACACGTGTGTTTACACACGTGCGACGTTTAGACAGTTTTTACTAGCCGGCTTTGGTTTAAGCCAGATTCTAGTATCAGGTTATTGGATTTATACAGTCTAAAGTTTTTCCGTGTTTTCACGGATAGGTGGGGCGTTCTCGTAATTTTCCGGGAAGCTTCTAGAAGCATGGTGACTTGAGGGTTTAGGTGGCATTATCATTAAATGATATTGTGACTCATTTTGTGTGATTCATCATGTCATTAATGCATTATTAAATGCTTAATGACTCACATAGTGAATCACTCATAATGAATTTATGTAGCATGATGAATAATCTCATTTTTATTCATTTATTTGTTTATTCATTATGCTTCATATATTCAAGTGAGAAACAATATCATTATCATTATCATCTTCACCTTCTCTCTCCTCAAGCCCACTCTCTCTTCAAACCCTAATCCTACCACTCATGAGTTGAGATCAAGGATTAGAATAGACTAAACACTCCATAACCTAACTCTATATCATCTTAGTTCCTTTGATTAGCAACTAGAGAAACTATGTTACCTCAAGTTTAGAGGTGAAGCTTGGATTAGGGTTCTCGGGGTGGATCATCTATCACGGAAAGGAGGCCGAGGAGGACGTAGAGATCGAAAAGACGTAGGACACAAATCACTAGGTATAATCTCTTAACATAGTAGCTAAGAACTTCTATGGTTGGTGTTAATTATAGTTTAGTAAAGATCTTCGGTTAGTCGATGTTTGCTTAAAGAACAAGATCGTTTTTCAAATTTCAGCCTCCCCGCAACTAGTGGGGTGTTGCACATCGACTTACAGATTTACCTTATGAAGCATTCATGTTATACTCATTGCATTGCTTATACTTGTGCTAGTACACTTACACCATTATCGATGATGCGTATGTTACACGTACACAGATTTGCCGGCTCACACGCTTCATCATCGATAATTGCCATGTCACTACACGGTAGGATTGCTGCATCATGATATGATCCCTTGCATAGTTCACTTGCTATAGTTACTTATGCACCTTATACGATGTTGCATTTGACTTTGGAGAAATTGGGTACCGCGGTATATATTTAAAAACGTGATTTATTTTAAAAGAGCGGTTTTCCCTGACGTTGTCGCATCACTGTTCCTTGTTGCATGATATATGGATATGCTTACATTTCTATCATATGTCGCATACATCATGCTTTATGATTTCACGCTTTGAGATATGCTGTTTTCATGAGATTTCTGGATTTGAGAACCGTGGAGATTTCAAAAGAAAGCATGTACTGTTTTAAAAACCCGGTTTCTCTTGATATGATATTTCAGTGTGTCCACCATGTGTTTTCTCGGTTCTGAGAGTGACATGTGAAACCCGATTCGAGGAGACAGATGAGGACGATTGCGGGTACATGGTGGACCCGGTATGGTACCCCGGGGCAAGAAAGGGATGCTGTGTATACAGACGGTGAGCCTGGCAGAGGGACTACTACCTACCGGTGATTGGTTGGACATGGCGGATATCTAGAGGATACCGACCGGAGTCAAGAGATGATATGGGCCGATCCGGACTGACGGAGCCCGTGGGCCGATCCGGACTGACGGAGCCCGAGATATGAGGATTTACGTGTCGATGCTGGACACGGGTTTCATGATATTTTCGGGTGTCGATATTGGACACCCAGGTTCTATGATTTTGATGTGTCGAGAGGGACACCGTTGATTTATATCCTCATATTTTCATGCACACTCTTTTATGATATTTACGTGCATACAGACATCGATTATATGGTTGGACGAGATCCACATGCATACATACCTTAACTATATTGTTGGATTATATCCGCATACATATAGGTATTGACTTCCTTATTGTCACGTATGATGACCCGGTCACCCTAGATATCATAGTATTACCTTTATGATATAGTTGACCTATGAGTCGTTGTTTATTCGATTTCTACTTGTCGATGTTTTTCTACTCACGAGTCGGCAACTCACCCCTTTGTGCCACAGTTCTTGCAGGTTGACCGCATGGTTCCGTAGCAGCATCGCTGGCACATAGCTTCATTTGGGTGTTTTGCTTTGGTAGGTGGGACATTTGTATCGTACCCACTCTTGTATTATATTTCATATTGTATCTAGTTAACTCCATCAATCAAAATTAGTAAATTGTATAAGTAATGAGACTTAGTGGGATTGTGGTTCTGAGACTTAGAGCGAGGGGTTTTCCGTTACTTGTAATTTTTATGTCTTGCTTTTCTTTATCTTTGTGGTGATCTTCGCCGTTGGGCGTCGTATTCTTATATATATTGTCTTGCGTGGTTGTGATCCGCCGTTTGGCGAAGAGCTAGCTCCCGCTTGGGGATGCTTTTATCATTATCTTGTATATGTGGTTTTGGATCAAAATATACAAAGGAGGTGCTGCACAAATTTTTAAAAGACGAAACATGTTTTTCAGTTAGTAAAATAAACTTGAATTTTTCATTATACCCTTATTTCAAAACTTCACCTCCTTTATTTTTCAAAAAAGGGTTTAGATTTCTGGGTTTCAGCTTACTTGAATTCCGTTACGCCTTTAGACGTGGCGTGATTCAAGTGCTGGTCATGAGCTAATATTTCGGGTCGTGGCAGAGTATGAGCAGGCTTTCTTGTTGATCTTATGGTCGCTCAATACCCAGGTGGCCGTTACGTTTAGCAGACCGCTTGTGGCTTGTGGGTGATTGATATGATCATCACCTACTGCCGGTGTATTGACGAGTCTTTAGAGTTCTACGCAGAGATTTTCTGCTTCATGCGAAACGAAGTAAGAGCACATATGTGATATGTGCGGTACCGAGATTAATGCGCGTATGTGATACCGCATTCTATTATCGCGATATGTGATATTGGTCGGTTATATGTAATATAGCCGGGTTATCGGATCAAGTGTGGATTCGATAGATTGTTACATTTGATATTAGCTGGTTGTATGTGATATAGCCGGATTATTAAATCAAATATTAATTTAATAATTTAATGTATAATTATATATGTGATATATTAATTTACATTAACTAATATTAGCTCACTTAAACCTTTCTTTTTCTCACTTGTGTACAATTAGTATATATGTGATATATATTAATGTACATTATTTTGTGTCATGCTAGATGCCACATGCAACATGGGTGTATGAGACTCACACCATGCTTATAATAATGATAAGGTTTTATTTATTTAAAGTAAATCAAATTAATTGGTATTTAGTCACATGCTTGGAAGCTTGGAGAAGCTTGAAGCATATTTGACTAAGTCCACTCTTTTTGTTTTACTTGTAGATATTTATTAACCTAACCATTATTGTTAGCTATGGTTTATTCTCTACATGAGTTAGTGTATGACACTAACTCATCCATGGTTGCTATTTTCACCTCATGAGTTCATTCTCTCATATTCCTTCTTCATCTTCTTCTTCATTGAAAAATCTTGCTAGTTTTTTTCTAGGTGAGAAAATATTGTGAGAAAATTAAATCTAAAGTGAGCCCATTTTCTACTTCATCATTCTTTACTATTAGCCATTTAGTTTAGGGTGTTTGCTTCACTAAGTTCACCATTAGTGAAGAGGTAACATGAGCTTGAGTCTTCTCGACGTAGATCATCTTCGGTCTCGAAGACATTGAGTAAGGTTGTTCATTTCTTTATGTGATCCCTTACTAGAGTTCGAGTGTTCACTACTTGGAGCGAAGGGACTACTACACGGAGCTTTAGAAGTGAATGACCGGCCTACAAAGGTTGTATTCCTTATTCACTTAGTTGTAATGTTTGATTACATGCTTTATATTGTCTATTCACTCTAGCTAGATCCTAAGTTAGGGTTCATTAGCATTCTAGAATTTTTGAAATTGGCATGCTTGATGCTGTGAAAACCTAGTAGGGTTCTTAGGAATCCCTACAGGTTACTTAGAAATATATGGAACAACCCGATATAGGATTTGCAATATAACATATAGTTGCTGTCTAGAAATCTGAATTTCTGTTTTAAATACTGATATTAAAATGATCATAACTAGAGCTTCAGAATTCCAAATCGTACGAATCTTAGTGCTTTGGATAATTAAATCGAAAGATCTACAATTTTCTAATAATCTTCATAACCTAAAATCTGATGGAAATTGACCCAAACTGTATTTTAAAAATCTGTGACGGTGCTGAACGGATTCTGATCTGTTTTGTGCGACGATACGAAAATGGGTATATTTCCCAAACCGGCAATCATATTTAGGTGCAACTGGAACTCACGCATGCACAACACATAGATTTATATTTTTGATTATATTCCGCATTCGGTTGACTTGATTAATTACTCATACATAACACTTCTTTACAGCATTGTTTATGGTTATTACTTGAATAACATACTAACATCATTTCATGCTATCTGAATATGTATACCTTATTTTTTTCTGATCTCTGGATTGTCACATGTACATGAATTTATAATAGATATTATATGTTTGACTTGAACCTATTACATGATATATTTGACTTGACTTTGAACCTGAACACATGTAACGACTCTAATTTTACTGTACGAAATTTTTTAAAGTTAATGTACAGAATGGAGTTTGCAAGCCTGAGTATATTTTAAATGTTTTTTTTATTTAAGAACAGCAAGAAACAATTTGTAGCTCATTGGTAAAGCCTTGTACTGCTGTGACATAGCCTTTGTATTCGAATCCCATCAACCACATATTATTTTTCTGAATTTTATTTTAAAATTTTTGGAAGCCCAAAAGTTTATACGTGCAAAACACGTAAAAATGAAAAGTCAGATAAAATAAACATGTGTAAAATGTTGTATGAACAGCCGAGGATACGTGGTATCAATCCAACACCCCACCCCTTCAAGATGGCCGGCGATATTGACACCCAGACTGGCACAGCCGCGTCCCACCGTGAGGAATGGCCCCGTTCTTTGCACACTAAAACCCTTGGACTCCTCACTACCCTTGTTTTGTTTATTTTTCCTGAAAATTAACAGAGAATTAAAATGAAGCTTTGAATCCAATTTTTAACGTATTTTTAATTCTTTCTTCAATTCCTAAACCCTAATTTCATCCTATAAATATAACCCCATACCCTAGCCCTTTTCATTCTGAAATCTATTGCCAAAATTCTCAAAAATTCTCAAGTCCAAAAAGAGTACAAGTGGAGTTAGCCCTACATCAATTTCCGGCGAGAACTCGAGACATTTCCGGCGACTCCGTGACTACACGAAGGCTACCATTCTCTTCCTCTATCTCCCCTCTATCCTTTTAACTTATAAGTCCCATCTTCCATCTTCTTTTTCTACCATAAAAATTCTTCTTTTCAAAACTTGTCGGTAAGTGGAGTTATACCGACATTCGATTCTATAATCTTTAAAATTACAATTTCTCTTAGAAACCACTCATCCATATCACTATACCTTGTTATTAATCATGAAACAAATAATTAAAACAATTTTCATCTTAAAATATCATGTTATGTAACTTTAAATTTGCGTTTTTCGTTTAAATAGCACAAACTTTACATATGACATCTTTTAATTATTTTTGGTTAGCATACCTTTAGAAAACCTCACGAGGTAATGTCCTACCTCTCACATACACACATCTTGATATAGCACGATTCTCTTGAACAATATTTTTGTGGCAAAATACGACTTTTCATCAAAATACCTTAAACTATTAAAAACCTGGATTTCTTTAAAATTGTGTTACTTAATTCTTTGCGATTATACCTCTACAACCCATTTTGGGGAATCTACTATTAGATAGTGCGGATTATCGCACATTCTCGGGACTAGTAGAGCGAGATGTAGACCTCCTCACGGAGCATACGATCTCGATGGAATTTTAATACAATTTTAAAGAAAAACGAGAATTTCTATTTAATAATAAAAAATTATTTTAAATAATTATATAAATATTATCAAACCACATATTTAAGATATTATTAAATTCCATGGTTTCTAAACAAAATAAAACAATTACAAGTTTCATGAAAATACCATTATGTATCAATACAGGTCAAAATTACATTAAAATACCTTGAACTATTCAAGTTATGAATATTTTCACTAATATACCTTATTCTCTGAAATTCACCTTTATGACAATTCTAAATAACATAAATAAATACTTGACGTTTATTTTGAAAGTATACTAAAAAATATTTTTCATAAAACCCCTCAAGTTATATTAAATTACAATAAGGACCCTAGTAAATATAGGTTTAGCGGGACCAATTCTCTTGAGCCTTAGGGAGCCGGAGAAAGTGGGTACTTGCCTATTTAAGGTAGAAAACTAAAACGGGGTTATCAATGTTAATTGTCATGGAAAAAGACATAAATCCTGCCGTCCATGTGCAGCAGTTACCGATAACACCAAAATCTAATTCAGGATCCAAATCTGTTGAAGTGTTTGACTCAATCTGAACCCCAGTCTAATCTGAATACAATTCAAACATGAATCCAATCATAACTCCAATGCAATATGAATCCAATATACCAAATATGAACACTTGAACTTGAAAATGAATACTAGAACAATATCAACATGACTTGACTTGACCGAACTATGGCTATACCTTGAACTTGACTACATGACTACCGTTTACATCCTGAATTAGTTTACAAAAACAACTTATACCATGGTCTCGGCAAGTCTGATAACTATAACTCAATACAATTAATACAATATACATTATGGGGCTTTAACGGGGTAGATTGGTACGGAATGTGTTAAAAGTGGCATGATGATGGTCACTAAAAGACACCTACATGAACATCCGGTGCCATTTTCTTATGGGTTTTGACGGGGCCTTGTACCTACATGTTACCTTAGCCCATGGAGCAAGTTGGACTCCTCTCATATACACTGGCATATTCTGTACCAAGCTACAAACTGCAGGGTTGTCTAGCAGGCAACAAGGTTTCGGAAGGTATCGTCCATGCCAATTTCAAAAATTGCCATTCTAGCTAATCCTAACCCTAGAATCGTTATTAGAAAATTCGACGAAAAGAAATGCAAACAACTTTGCAACTAAAGTGAACAAGGAATACAACCTTTATAGACCGGTCCATCACTTCATTAGCTCCATGTAGTAGTCCCTTCGCTGCGATCATGAACTCCTGGACTCTAGAGAGGCTCCCATGATGAAATGAACAAGTTTGCATCGATGTCTTCGAGGCCGAAAATGATCTACGTCGAGGAGACACTAACCCAAGCTATCTCTTCACTAATTGTGGAATTAATGAAGCAAACACCCTATACTAAATGGAAAGTAGTAGAGGATGATGAAGTAGGAAGTGGGTTCACTTTAGATTTAATTTTCTCACTATTTTTCTCTCATCTCCATTGAAACTAGAAAGCTTTTTTGAAGAAGAATAAGAAGAAGAAATATCTCTCATGAATAATATCAAGTGGAGAATGGAAACCATGGTGAGTTAATATCATATATTAACCTTTGTAGAGACTTAAACATGGCTAGAATAATGGTTTGGTTTATAAATATCTTAGGGAAAACAAAAGATGTGGACTAAGTCAATGCAAATCCATACTTCTCAAAGCTTCTTGCCATGACAAAAAATGCCACCATTTTGATTTACCAAAATAAGTAAAAACCTTTCATTATACATAGCTGTAGGGTTAGCTTAGCACCTTAGCAAGGTTTTGGCAAGCATCAAACATGCTATATTAAAATTTTTGGGGTGCTAAACAAACCAACCAAGTAATCGAACTAGAGAATTAGGGTAAACTTTGCATGTAAACAACATTACATCTAAGTGATAGGGATTACAAGCTTTGTAATCCGTTCCTTCACTTCATAAGCTCGGAGTAGTGGTCCCTTCGCTGCGATCCATGAACTCCTGAACTCTTGAGAGGCTCCACAAGAAGTACGATGCATCCTTGCTTGAAGTCTTCAAAGTCTATGATGATTTACGCCGAGGAAACACGGACTCAAGCTCACTCTTCACTAATACGGAATTAGTGAAGCTAACACACTAATCTATATGGATAATATAGAAGAGGATGATGAAGTAGGAATTTAGCTCACTTTTGTCACGCACCGCTTCCCAAAAATACGGAAAACGAGGGATGACTAGGCCAGCCATGCTCCTACGGTCAAGGAATAATCCTGCTGTAGTCACACTTCGGCTTCTAGCATTACATGGTAATCTGTAAACAAAGCACAGAAGTAAAGGAAATACATCACTAAATTATTACATCAACTTTCATTGTTCACAATTTACAATAAAGCAAGGAAATAACTACTAACCAAGTGCGAATACAAGGTTTCTTTAGGGAAAGCAGTAAAGGTGAAGGAGATACTCCCGACTAAATCTTCGCAAGCTCGAAGGGCAAGTCTGACTCCTGCAATGGTTCTTCCTTGAGATCTGAGCATGCATACTCAGGTCGTTAGAGCGACGTAATAGCAATATTATAATAGAGACAAGAAACACGCAAAGAAGGTAATAACAGTGGAGGTAAAATGCAGGTAATCAATATGTCACTAACTGATGCAATGTATGATCCGTGTCCCTATCAGTCTCTAAGTCATCTTTGAAATCGAGTTGTGGAAAAGAGGATCATGTTTAACGAGGGTCTCGTACATACCCGAGACTACGGCTCGCTATCGCCCGGGACATAACCCTGTCAGCCGGACCGCTAGGCCCAACCTAATATATATAAGAGTCGTTGTTCGAATGATCATCCTCTATATCACCGTCCTCACTAAATACAATTCTCTTTCCACTTCGATTTCCCCTTTTTCCCTAGGTCTACACAATTTATGAGTATGGTCTAGTCGTGTACAAGTACGCACCAATAATACGGTTTTAGTCACTGTTCACTGTATTGTTCACTGTCACGAATTATTCACTTTTTCACTGGCGTACTTGAAACTCCTAAACCGATACCATTCACGCACGACAATGCATTGTACACTGAATAATAACGCGCACTATCACTAGAAGTATGGCAGTCGGGTAAAATATGTGCATTTATACAGTTAACAAATCATGTGTAATACGAGCTACCATGCATCTTATGAACTTATAAAAATTGCCTTAAATCATACATTCAAAATTCAGTAAAATGATACAAAGGAGGTAGCAAGTAAACTCAGTTTTCAGTTCAACAAAATTAATTTCAGGGCAATCGGGTTTCGGGTTTGCAAGTTACAGCCGTTTCATTTTAAGTGTTCGCTGCTGGAAATTCAGTTCCTGAACCGAATGTCCATTTCGCAACACAATTTTCACCCTGTTGGGATCAAAAATAGGTGAAGCTATAGTTGAACGAAATTTAGGTTTAGCAATTAGGTTTCCAACACACCATATGAAATCTCAATCGCGCCTCTACGTCAGAAGTTATGTACTGTACAACAATGGGGTATAAGTTCTGTCCCTGTTTGGGACTGCTATACGGCTTGTTAATCTAAAATACAGTTTAAATAGTAAACGACAGTAAAAAGGGACGAAATCACTTTTATTAGTTATATAACTGTTTCATCTTCACTATGGTGTAGAGTTTTGCAATATAACATGTTCAAGCAGTAGAGGGTATGCGTTACAAGATGAGAATCAACAGCCAGTACTGCTCTGGACTGCAGTCCAGAGCCACACTCCGAACCAGTTTCCGTCATATTTTTAGCATAGAAACAAATTAAAACTCTTATGGGGTTCTAGGTCATCGAGTAGTCTTCGATTTGAACCCTGGAACGCAACATTCCAATTTATAATCAATTAGTTGTGATTTTTACAAGTTTCAGACGTGGAAAATTTTCAGTTTTAACGGGTGTAAATGGGGATGATCGATCACGTCAGTAACAACTATATTTTTCAGCCAAAATAATACACGATGTTCATTACTATACGGGCCAACCTATGTGATCAGTTTCCGTCAATTTAACGGGGGTTTTCCTCTCGGTTTTGGCATCGAACAAGTACGCATTATTGATTCGCAAGTAAAGTATATACTGTATTTATTATCATTTAGAATGTAATAAATAGAATTAGCATGGAGTAAGCAGGGTACTTGCCTGATGACGCGTTGACGATGCACGGCAGCGGAAATGGCACGAACGCGACCCGAACATGACACGGCTACGACTAGGCTCGAGCCTCAGCTGCGATTGCGTCGAGGAGGTGTCGATGGTGGTGGGGTGATTGTTGTGTGGTGGTCGGAAGAGGAGACGAAGGCGATGTGGACGGCGGTGGCTGTGGTGGTTGCCGGTGAGAGTGCAGCGAGAGGTCGAGGCTCAAAACTTGGGTGTAGGGTGCAGTGAAGAGAGTGAAGTAGTGGAGGAGGCTCGGGGTAGTAGGAGGTGATGGTGATGACGCTGAGGGATCGACATGGTGGCCGGCGGCGAGATGGGAGCGGGGTGATCGTCGGCGGTGAGAGAGTTCGCAGGGGAGGCTTGGTGAGGGGGTGGGTGCAGGGTAGTTGGTGAAAGGTGCAGTGAAGCGACGACGATGGCAGTGGGGAAGACCGGAGGTGATGGAGGTGATGACGACGGTGAGGTGAGGAGGTTGCAGGGGAGCTTGAAGTGGCTAGGAAAAAATTTGGTGAGGAGGCAGTGGTGCGATGAAAAGAGAGGCAGTGGGGACGAGGGCTCGGCTTTGTATGAGAGAGGGAGATGAGGAGGGTTTGAGGAGGAGGCGAGCGTGCGCGTGGTCGTAGGCTTGAGGAGCGGGGATGTGGGGCGACGAGGCGGGGGCATGGGTTGTGCTGCGATGACATGGGGGTGAGGTAAAAGGAAGGAGCGGGAAAGAAAAGGAGTGGGGAAGAAATGTGTTGGGGTCGGGTATGGGGCATGGGGTCAGGTCGGGTGTGGGGCATGGGGCCGGGTCGGTAGCGCTGGGCTTGGGGTTTGGTGTGGGCTGGGAACAATTGTTTTAGAAAAATGAATTTTCAGAATTTAATTAACCACAAGCATCTAAATTTATACACAAAATTGTAGAGAAAATTTTTGGAAACATTCAAGGGGAAATTTCGTATTTACGGAACTGGGAATTTAGATCATACCCTCCATACAAAAATTTCGTCCTCGAAATTTAAAAAGAGGCAACAAAAAAACGGCACTAAACAAATAGATGTGGAAGACATGCACGGATATCTTCCTTACGCTCCCAGGTAGATTCCCCTAGGGAGCGACCGTCCCAAAACACTCGGACTAACGAAATGACATTATTCTTCAGCACTTTCTCTCTGCAGTCGAGGATGGTGGTGGGTTGCTCCTCGTAGGACAGGTCAGTGCCCAAAGATAACTCCGAATGGTCCAGAACATGGCTGTCATCTCGAACATAATGCCGCAACTGAGATACGTGGAAGGTATTGTGCACACCAGCTAGCGACGGAGGCAAGGCAAGTCAATAGGCCACCTCTCCTACTCGCTCTAGCACCTTAAAAGGTCCGATGAAACGGGGACTGAGTTTCCCGCGACCTTCAAACCTGATAACTCCGCGGGTAGGGGAAATTTTCAGGAAAATGTGATCTCCGACTTCTAATTCTAGTGCTCTCCTGCTGGTATCCGCCCAACTCTTCTGTCGATCCTGAGCTGTCTTAATGCGCTGCCTGATCATTTGGACCTTGTCAACTGTCTAAACAATGAGCTCGAGACCCAGTAATCTTCCTTCTCCTACATCATCCCAACAAACTGGGGATCGATATTTACGTCCATAAAGTGCTTCGAAAGGAGCCATCTGAATGCTAGCCTGGTAACTGTTGTTATAAGAAAACTCGACTAGATGCAGATGATCCTCCCAGGAACCCTGGAAGTCTAGCATGCAAGCTCTCAGCATATCCTCGAGTGTCTGAATCGTACGCTCGGATTGTCCGTGTGTCTACGGGTGATAAGTTGTGTTGAACTTGAGATGGGTACCCAAACTCTCCTGTAAGCTCCTCCAAAAGTGTGAAACAAATCTGGTGTCTCAATCTGACACAATGCTGACCGGAACTCCATGAAGTCGCACTATCTCTTGCATATATCTCTCCGCAAGTGACTCTGTCGACTGTCCCACTCGGAATGGTAAGAAGTGTGCAGCTTTCGTGAGGCGGTCGACGATAACCCAAACGGCATTGTTGCCCCTAGGGCTCCATGGTAAGGCCGTCATGAAATCCATAGTAATGTGCTCCCACTTCCATTCTGGTATTGGAAGCGGTTGTAACAGTCCCGCTGTCCTCTGATGTTCTGCCTTCACTTGCTGGCATACCAAGCACCTGGATACAAACCGCGCAATTTCTCTCTTCATCCCGTTCCACCAAAAGTGCTGCTTTAGATCTCGATACATCTTCGTGCCTCCTGGATGCACAGAATAAGCTGAACTATGAGCCTCAGCCAGTACCTCCTCTCGAACACCCCTTTTGGGTACGCAGAGTCTGCTACTGAATCTCAGAGAACTGTCTTCATGTATGAGTAAGTCCGTTCTCAGCCCGGCTTCTACTTGCGCTCTGAACTTTTGCAATCGAGGATCATCCGTTTGTGTAGCTTTGATGTGATCCACAAGAGAAGACTGCACCTATAGTTGCCAAAACTTCCTGATTGCGCTCGGTGTAACGACCTCAAGTTCGAGTCTCTGAAAATCCTCAATGATGCTCCTCTGACTGGTCAACATCATGACCGCTGGCTTGCGACTGAGAGCATCTGGTACAACATTTACTTTTTCCGGATGATACTGAAGGTCCAAGTCGTAATCCGCCATCAGTTCTAGCCATCGGCGCTGCCTCATATTTAGTTCTTTCTGAGTGAAGACGTACTTCAAACTCTTGTGATCCGTGTACACCTCCACCTTCTTGCCCAACAGGTAATGCCTCCAGATCTTCAACGCAAAAACCACTGCGGCTAACTCCAAGTCATGGGTAGGGTAGTTCCTCTCGTGATTTCTCAGCTGTCGTGAGGCGTAAGCAACCACCCGACCGTGCTGCATCAGAACACAGCCTAAGCCCTTCCTTGAGGCATTACTATGTATCACCAAACCACCGGAATCATCTAGCACTGTAAGAATGGGCGCCGTGGTTAACTTCTGCTTCAGGGTCTCAAATACCCGAGTACATTCCTCTGTCCACACAAACGGTACATCCTTCCGCGTCAGCCTCGTCAAAGATTCAGCGATTCTTGAAAAGTCTTGGACGAACCGCCGATAATATCCTGTCAGTCCCAGAAAGCTTCTGATCTCGCCCACTGACTTCGGTGTTGGCCAATCTCTGACAGATTCTATCTTTGCCGGGTCCACTGAGATGCCTTCACCCGAAACAATGTGTCCTAAGAACTGAACCTTGTCGAGCCAGAACTCACACTTGCTCAATTTTGCGTATAGCTTCTCTTCCCAAAGAATTTGTAGAACCGTGCGCAAATGCTCGACGTGCTCCTCCCGGGTCTTCGAGTAGACTAGTATGTCGTCAATAAATACAACGACAAACGTGTCCAAGTACTTCGCAAACACCCTATTCATCAAATCCATAAATATCGCTGGAGCATTGGCAACAACGAATGGCATCACAAGGAACTCATAATGTCTGTATCGGGTCCTGAAAGCCGTTTTGCATATATCCTCGGCCGCTACTCTGATATGATGATAGCCCGAACGGAGATCCAACTTCGAAAATACCTTGGCCCCACTTAACTGATCAAATAAGTCGTCGATGCGCGGAATTGGGTATTTTTTCTTTATCGTGACTTTGTTTAGCTCCCGATAGTTTATACACATCCGCAGCGATCCATCCTTTTTCTTCACCAACAGAACTGGTGCACCCCACGGTGAAGCGCTTGGCCGGATAAATCCCTTCTCCAGGAGTTCTTCAATTTGCTTCTTTAATTCTGCCAACTCAACCGGTGCCATTCTGTATAGGGCCTTGGAAACTGGTGCTGTACCTGGAGTCAAATCAATCGAGAATTCCAAGACGCATGGAGGTGGTAGACCTGGTAAATCTTCAGGAAACAAGTCCAGGAAATCCTGAACAATCTCTGGAGCTGGGCTCTCATCAATCTCCATAGCTGTCAACTCTTTTGGCTTGGCTCTATACTTGGCTGGCTCCAAGGATTCGCTCCCGCCTTCGAAAATAAACTCTGGGTGATTGGGAATGCGGAAAGTCATGTTCCTTGCTCGGCAATCAATAATTTCATGGAAAGTACTCATCCAATCCATCCCGAGAATTGCGTCATAGCTGCCGATTCCGATCAAAAGGAAATTCGCATAGAATTCCCTGCCACACACTACAACTGGACAGGATCTACATTCTCGACTAGATACTATAACACCATTACCCATATGTGTTTCCCAACCCTTGGTTAATGGTTCATGTGGTATAGAGTGTGTATCAATGAAATGCGCAGATATGAAACAGTGTGATGCTCCAGAATCAAACAGTACTCTAGCTGGCATGGAATGTACGAGTAGAATACCTATGACAACTTCGCCTGAAGCCTCTGCCTGCTCGGCGGTCAAGGTGAAAGCCCGTCCCTGACCGCGGCCTGTATAGGGTTGCCTCTGCTCCTGTGATCTCTGCTGCTGCGGTCCAGACCCTCCCTGTAACTCTGTTTGCTCGGGGCAACCACTAACTCTGTGCTGGCTGGATCCGCAAATCAAACACTGTCCCTTGGCGCGGCGACAGCACTTCTGGGTGTGCCCATCCCTGTTGCAGTAGCCGCAAACTAAGTTCTTACTCTGGGGGCGATGCTGGGGCACAAATGGATGCATCATCTGTGTCGTTCCTGGCCTGTGAACTGGTATGACTCCTCGAGACGGTGTGTGAGTACGTACTGGAACAACTGGGGGCTTCCTAAATTTATTGATCAGCTTTTCCTGAATTCGTGCCGCGTTGAGTACCTGCGCAAAAGTCTGCAACTTGAATGACGCGATCAACTGCTGTAGATCAAAATCAAGTCCCTGTAAGAAGCGTCTGGCCTTGGTGGGCACTGAAGCGACCATATACGGAGCAAATCGGCTCAGACGGTTGAATTCTGCCGCATATATGTCCACGAGACGGCTATTCTGCTTCAGTAAGATGAATCTTTCTTCTATCTCTGCTTTGGCGGTGGAAGGAAAATAGTGGTCCAAGAAGCATTCCTTGAATTTGCTCCATTCGATTGGCCCTTCTAGTCTGCTTTCTTCAACTGACGACCAAGTACGTGCTTCGTCCTCCAACTGGATCTTTATCACATTCACTTTCTCTTCATCGGGTACCCTTGCGGCCGTCAGTAGGTTCTCCATATTGACCAGCCATTGCTCGGCATCGAGTGGTTCGGCTAGTCCCGTAAATACAGTTGGATGTAACCTCCAAAAATCTGACACGGTGCTAGCCCTGGCAGAAAAAGCTGGTAGAGCAGTGCCCTCGGGGGCGGTAATGAGAGTGGAGGGTCCCCCTACTGCGGTAATAGCCCTGAGTCACTCGGTGAGTAGGTCCGTCTTTCTCTCTTGAGCTTCTGCGAGGGTCGTCAGTGCACTCAAGATCCTTTCCGTGCGATCCTGAGAACTTGAGTCCGAGGAGTGGTCGTTTGGGGACGTCATGTCGCAGGAAGATATTTAAAAAGATATGATTAGATACAAGGATGAAAGTCAGGGATAGTGAAGCGAAAATAACATAATAAAGTGTAGTTAATGTTATCCCTTACTATTAAATGCGGCTCTGATACCAACAAAAACCATGTCACGCCCCGCTTCCCAAAAATACGGAAAACGAGGGATGATTAGGCCAGCCATGCTCCTACGGTCAAGGAATAATCCCGCCGTAGTCACACTTCGGCTTCTAGCATTACATGGTAATCAGTAAACAAAGCACATAAATAAAGGAAATACATCACTAAATTATTACATCAACTTTCATTGTTCACAATTTACAATAAAGTAAGGAAAGAACTACTAAGCAAGTGCGAATACAAGGTTTCTTTAGGGAAAGCAGTAAAGGTGAAGGAGATACTCCTGACTAAATCTCCGCAAGCTCGAAGGGCAAGTCTGACTCCTGTACTGGTTCTTCCTCGAGGTCTGAGCATGCATACTCAGGTCGTCAGAGCGACGTAATAGCAATATTATAATAGTGACAAGAAACAAGCAAAGAAGGTAATAACGGTGGAGGTAAAATGCAGGTAATCAATATGTCACTAACTGATGCAATGTATGATCTGTATCCCTATCAGTCTTTAAGTCATCTTTGAATCGAGTTATGGAAAGGAGATCATGTTTAACGAGGGTCTCGTACATACCCGAGACTACGTCCCGCTATCGTCCGGGACATAACCCTGTCAGCCGGACCGCTAGGCCTAACCTAATATATATAAGAGTCGCTGTTCGAATGATCATCCTATAAATCACTGTCCTCGCTAAATAAAATTCTTTTTCCACTTCGATTTCCCCTTTTTCTCCAGGTCTACACTATTTATGAGTATGGTCTAGTCGTGTACAAGTACGCACCAATAACACGGTTTTAGTCACTGTTCACTGTATTGTTCACTGTCACGAATCATTCACTTTTTCACTGGCGTACTTGACACTCCTAAAACGATACCATTCACGCACGACAATGCATTGTACACTGAATAATAACGCGCACTATCACTAGAAGTATGGCAGTCGGGTAAAATATGTGCATTTATACAGTTAACAAATCAAGTGTAATACGAGCTACCATGCATCTTATGAACTTATAAAAATTTCCTTAAATCATACATTCAAAATTCAGTAAAATGATACAAAGACGGTAGCAAGTAAACTCAGTCGGCAGTTCAACAAAATTAATTTCAGGGCAATCGGTTTCGGGTTTGCAAGTTACAGCCGTTTCATTTCAAGTGTTCGCTGCTGGAAATTCAGTTTCTGAACCGAATGTCCATTTCGCAATACAATTTTCACCCTGTTGGGATCAAAAATAGGTGATGCTATAGTTGAATGAAATTTATGTTTATCAATTAAGTTTCCAACGTACCAAACGGAATCTCAATCGCGCCTCTACGTCAGAAGTTATGTACTGTACAACAATGGGGTATAAGTTCTGTCCCTGTTTGGGACTGCTATACGTCCTGTTAATCTAAAATACAGTTTAAATAGTAAACGACAGTAAAAAGGGATGAAATCCTTTCATTAGTTATCTAACTGTTTCATCTTCACTATGGTGTAGGGTTCCGCAATATAACATGTTCAAGCAGTAGAGGGTAAGCGTTACAAGATGAGAATCAACAGCCAGTACTGCTCTGGACTGCAGTCCAGAGCCGCACTCCGAACCAGTTTCCGTCATCTTTTTAGCATAGAAACAAATTAAAACTCTTATGAGGTTCTATATCGTCAAGTCGTCTTCGATTTGAGCCCTCGAACGCAACATTCCAATTTATAATCAATTAGTTGTGATTTTTACAAGTTTTAGACGCGGAAAATTTTCAGTTTTAACGGGTGTAAATGGGGATGATCGATCACGTCAGTAACAACTGTATTTTTCAGCCAAAATAATACACGATGTTCATTACTATACGGGCTAACCTATGTGATTAGTTTCCATCAATTTAACAGGGTTTTCCCCTCGGGTTTGGCATCGAACACGTACACATTATTGCTTCGCAAGTAAAGTATATACTGTATTTATTGTCATCTAGAATGTAATAGATAGAATTAGCATGGAGCAAGCAGGGTACTTGCCTGATGACGCGTTGATGACGCACGGCAGCGGCAACGGCATGAACGCGACCCGAACACGACACGGCAACGACTAGGCTCGAGCCTCAGCTGCGACTGCGTCGAGGAGGTGTCGATGGTGGTGGGGTTGATTGCTGTGTGGTGGACGGATGTGGAGGCGAAGGCGAGGTGGACTGTGGTGGTTGTAGTGGTCGCCGGTGAGAGTGCAGCGAGGGGTCGAGGCTCGAAACTTGGGTGTAGGGTGAAGTGAAGGGAGTGAAGTAGTGGAGGAGGCTCGGGGTAGTAGGAGGTGATGGTGATGACGCTGAGGGATCGACGAGGTGGCCGGCGGCGAGATGGGAGTGGGGTGATCGTCGACGGTGAGAGAGTTCACAGGGGAGGCTTGGTGAGGGGTTGGGTGCAGGGTAGTTGGTGAAGGGTGTAGTGAAGCGACGACGATGGCAGTGGGGAAGACCGGAGGTGATGGAGGTGATGATGACGGTGAGGTGAGGAGGTTGCAGGGGAGCTTGAAGTGGCTGGGAAAAACTTTGGTGAGGAGGCAGTGGCGCGATGAAAAGAGAGGAAGTAGGGACAAGGGCTCGGCTTTGTATGAGAGAGGGAGACGAGGAGGGTTTGAGGAGGAGGCGAGTGTACGCGTGGTCGTGGGCTTGAAGAGCGGGGATGTGGGGCGACGAGGCGGGGGCGTAGGGTGTGCTGCGACGATGTGGGGGTGAGGTAAAAGGAAGGAGCGGGAAAGAAAAGGAGTGGGGAAGAAAGGTGTTGGGGTCGGGTATGGGGCATGGGGCCGGGTCGGGTGTGGGGCATGGGGCCGGGTCGGTAGGGCTGGGCTTGGGGTTTTGTGTGGGCTGGGAACAATTGTTTTAGAAAAATGAATTTTCAGAATTTAAATAACCACAAGCATCTAAATTTATACACAAAATTGTAGAGAAAAATTTTGGAAACATTCAAGGGGAAATTTCGTAATTACGGAACTGGGAATTTACAACTTTAGTATTTAATTTCTCACTATTTTTCTTCTTGATCTCAAAAACTAGAGAGCAAAAATGAGATGAGGAAGAAGAATATGAATGAATGAGATAAGGTTAGAAATGCAACCCTTGGTTAGTATATGTGAATACCTAACCCTTGCAGAGAGTTAATCATGGCTATGTGTCATGGTTGGGTTAGAAAATATCTTAAGCAAAACAAAAAGGGTGGACTTTGTCAATGGTTATCAACAAGCTTCATGAAGCTTCCACCATGACTCATTTCCACATTTTTGAATTACTTAAGAATTTAAACCCAAACATTATATGTAGCATGGTATAATTCTCATACATACATGTTGAATGTGTAACCTAGTATGCCACAATATTATATATCATATATATAATATTCATGTAACAAAAGAAAACAATACAATAAACATATATCACATATATGTTAAATGCATCATAAGTGAGAAAAATAAATATTTAAGTGAGCATATAACAAACACACACATTATATATTATTTCATCGAATCAACACTTGATTCGATAACCCGGCTATATCACATATAACCGGCCGATATCTCATATCGCGAGAATAGAATACGGTATCACATACTCGTATCAATCTCGATCCCGCACATATCACATATGTGCTCCTACTCCGTTTTTCCTGAGTCTGGAAACCTCTATGTAGGACTCTAAAGACTCGTCGATACGCCGGCAGTAGGTGATGATCACATCAAACACCAACAAGACGCAAGCCACCATTTTGCAAGTTCTCATGAACGTGGTAAGGTGGAAATCAAAGCACAGTGGGAATCACACAAGACTCTATGACGATCTCGGGTCTACAGACTAACCTGTACCAATGTCACCAGAGAACTGTTATCTGACGATAGGTATAATACCAACAAGGAGTTCTCGGCGAGTCCGTTCAGTATACCCAGTCTCCACTGAGCACCCATATACCATCTTTGATGTCAAACACCAATGGATGTGGGATCATCCATCGTCCATCATATGGGTCATGATGCGTATACGCTAGTCTACTCTGGAGTATCGATGCCCTGTCTCGATACCCCCTCGACTAGGAACAGTTATAAGATGTACTTGTAGACTACCTTGGCCCCACCAGTATGATCTGTATCATAGTCTTAGTAGTCAAGTAAATATCCTAAGGGCTTTATCAACATGTGAGAGCAATACAGTAACCCAATACAAGTCAACATGTTAAGACAAAGAGCAACCAGATAGCATACTATCATATCGAGCAAGAAAGTCCACTCTCTATATATTCAAGCATCCACTATAATATACATCATATGTACAACAAGGGCATCTAGGGCATATACATAACTAACAATAGCATGGTGTAAGTCATATACACCCAAGTTGCATGTATCATCAAGCATGACACAAAATAATGTACACTTGCATATATCACATATATACAATGTGCACAAATCATGTGAGAAAAAAAATCATAAGTGAGCATGTATTAGTTAATGTAATGTAATATATCAAATATATAATTATACATTAAATTATTAAATCAACTCTTGATTTAATAATCCGGCTATATTACATATAACCGACTAATATCAAATGAATCAACTTATCGAATCAACTTGATCCGATAAACCGGCTATATCATATATAACCGACTGATATCATATATCGCGAGAATAGAATACGGTATCACATATCATATTAATCTCGGTCCCGCACATATCAAATATGTGCTCCTACTCCGTTTTGCTTGAGCCAGGAAACCTCTATCTAGGACTCTAAAGACTCGTCAATACGCCGGTAGTAGGCGATGATCATATCAAACACCCACAAGCTGCAAGCGGTCTGCTAAACGTAACGACCATCCGGGTATTGAGCGATTAGAAGATCAACAAGCAAGTTTGCTCATACTCCTGCGAATCCAATCAGTAACACTACCGTACAGTCCGGTCTCTTCGTCTGATATGTCGCATATCTCGTCTAGGGGTGGTAAACGTCAGACCCCAGTAACTCGATAAGTCGTGCTGATGTGAGGCTCATAACGGGTCGAGAATCTACTGATAACACTTACCAGTATATCTCTGAAGCAGTCCTGGACAGGGACTTCCTGTTATATCCAATCGAGCACAGCGCAACATCAACTCCCAATACCGGGAGAGACGAAACCCCTCCTATCGCTCATTTTCTCCATGTGACTCGGGACTGTACCCAAAAGCCACCATTTTGCACGTTCTCTTGAACGTGGTAAGGTGGAAATCAAAGCACAGTGGGAATCATACAAGACTCTATGACGATCTCGGGTCTACAGACTAACCCGTACCAGTGTCACCAGAGAACTGCTATCTGACGATAGGTATAATACCATTTAGGAGTTCTCGGCGAGTCCTTCCAGTGTACCCAATCTTTACTGAGCACCCATATACTATCTCTAATGTCAAACACCAATGGATATGGGATCATCCATCGCCCATCTACATGGGTCGAGAAGCTATACGCTAGTCTACTCTGGTATATCGATACCCTGTCTCGATATACCTACGCTAGGATCATTTGAAGGATGTACTTACCGACTACTCTGTCCCCACTAGTATGATCTGCATTATAATCCTGGTAGTCAAGTACTAATCCTAAGGGCTTTATCAACATGTAATAGAGAGACAATAAGTGTACATGTTAAGATAAAGAGCAACCAGATAGCATGCTATCATGTTGAGCAAGAAAGTCCTCCCTATGTATGTCCAAGCATCCACTATAATATACATCATATGTACAATAATGGCCTCTAGGGCATACATATTATTAACAATCTCCCACTTGCACTAGGGCCATATGTTGTAGTATCCAATACATAACAATCAGCAGTGGTTGTAGTATCTCATACACAACCATCCCATAAAGGTCTCTTTTGGGGAAAATGCCTTTGTGAGTGGATCCGCCGTGTTGTTCTCTGTGTCTACTCTCCTAACCTCGATCTCCCTGGAGATCATCCATCTCCATGATCAGGTGATACTGCCTCAGAATATGTCTGGATCACTCATGGGACGGGGGTTCCTAGGCCAAAGCCACAACTCCATTGTCACACAATGGTAGGAACGAAGTTCATCTCATGAACTTATATACACCCAGACTGCCTCTTTGGTAGTATCGTTGGTAGCAATGTATCCAGCCTTTATCGTCTAGTTTGCCACGGTATCTAGCTTGGAACTCTTCCAATATACCGTCCCTCCATTGAGGGTAAAGACAATGCCTGTAACTGACATTCAGTCGACCTTATCACCGTGGAAGCTATCCAGTGATTCTTCCCAGGATTGATTGATACCATCTCACTACACCTAGTAAGAATCCTAACATCCACTTAGATCTATCTCATAGATACAAAACCTAGGATTTAGAAGGTATCACATTGATCCTATATGGAGAATCCTTGTGATAAGAGGAGATTGACCGAGTGTAGCATAGGAAACACCTTCCCTATCAAGAGTATGCCATCTACGTACAATACGAGGAAGACCACAATACTCTCTACTACCCTTTTGTACATACAAGGTTCATCTACCATTTTGATGAAGTCAAACACTTTGACTACCACATCAAAACAGTTGTTCCTACTCCGCGATGCCTGCTTTATCCCATAAAGCAACTTGCACACGTTTCCACTTCTCCCACTGTCTACGAAGCCCTCTGGCCGTGTACTTATAGATACTCTCTTCTAAATCACTTTCTAGAAAAGCAGTCATGACACCCAACCGCTAGATATCGTAGTCATGGTATGTAGCAATGGCAAGTAGGATCCGTATGGACTTAAGCATAGCTACTGGAGAAAAGGTTTTATCATAAACCACACCTGATTGATGACGAAAACCCTTTTCAACAAGTCTAGCTTTGATAGTCTCAACTTTTCCATCTACACCAAGTAATCTTCTCAAGATATACTTGCTCCTGATGGGGATTTAACCCTTCAGATATAGCAACCAAAGTCCATACTTTGTTGGTGTATATGGATTCCATCTCAGATCGCTTACAATCCAGCCATTCTCATAGAGTCCCCAATCCTGACGGCCTGCTCGAAACTAGTTGGGTCATCCTCTCATGATGCAATTCTCGCTCCCACTGTCTTAGAGAAAACCTAAGTATCTCTCAGGTGGGTGAGGAAACCTACTAGATCGGTGGAGAGGCTGAGGTTCGTCGGGAACTATCGAATCCTCCGGTTCTACCAAATCGTCAGCTGTAGTTTGTATAGCTGGAACTCCTTCCAGTTCTACCTCACGACTACTAATTTCTTCACAAGAAATTCTTTTTCTAAAAAGGTGGCATGCTAAGAAACAAAACACCTTTTGTTCCTCGTTGCGGTAGAAGATATTCTCTTGCGAATACTTAGGATATCCAACAAACTTCTACAGAACCGACCTTGCCTCGAGCTTGTCCGGATTTTGCTTTTGACATAGATCGGACAACTCCAAATCTTAACTTGCTTAAGACATGGGCTCTTCCCATTCCATATCTCATATGGAGTGGTAGGCTCCTGATTTGGTTGGAACCCTATTCAATAGATATGCAGCTTCTCAAGTGCATAACTCCTTAAAAGTAAATAGGTAACTCAGTAGTACTCATCATACAGCACACCATATCTAATAGGGTGCAATTGCTCCATCCCGATACACCGTTGCTGTGGTGTATACGGAGGAGTAATGCTGAGAGAGAATCTCATTCTCTTTTAGAATAGTCCATGAATTCCGTGCTCAAGTATTCTCCTCCCTGATCACATCAAAGGACATAATACTTATACCCTTTTGTTTCTTTACTTCTAACTTATATTCTTTGAATTTCTCAAAAGCTTCAGACTTGTTTTTCAACAGGAACATATATCCGAATCTTGAGAGATCATCAGTGAATGTAATGAAGTACAAAGAACCAGTCCTGACATGTATAGACAGGGGACTTAGATACATCATCATGTATCAATCCCAAGAGTTCACTAACTCTTTCTCTATTTCTAATAAACGGAGCTATGGTCATATTATCTTTATGACATGAATGGCAAGTTACATAAGATGTAAATTTAAACTGATTTAAATATGCATCTTAATGTAACTTAGCTAGTTGTGTCGCATTGATATGACCTAGTCTACAATGCCTCAAGTAGGATTCGTTCATTTCTGAACTCTTCCTCTTGTGTGTGTGTTTTGTACATTCAGAACTGTAGTTTGATTTAGAACATATATGTCATTAGATAACGTGCCTGAATCGATCAACACTTGATATAGGAAATGTTCAAAACATTATCCAACAATACAAAAATATATCCTTCTTTACATAATAAAGAGACTGATATGATATTGTATATCAGGTTCGGTATCTAATAACATTCGTTCAGAATCAATGTATTTGGTAATACTGGGTGATAACTGTCAACAAGCTTGGCTGCAACACTTGCACCATTTCCAACTCTTGAAACTTATCACCTATTCCCAGTTCTCTACCTATCTGTAGCCCATGTAATAGATTAAATATATGGGATCCCGATCCGGTATCTCATACCCAGGACGTAGAGGATACTGAGAAACAGTTCTCGGTAATGAACATACCCGAAGAAGATGCATCAGCATGCACTTTCTTCGTTTGGGCAGCACGGGAATCGTGGTATTCCCCTATTTCCTGCTCGGTCTTATAACAATTATGAGTTAGAGCGGGACCAATGTTCTCCAGCTCAGCATACCAAGTGGGTTCGGTCAATACATCCATATTATTATCTTGATTAAGGCGTGACATAGTCGCTACCTGGAGAGAGAGAGAGAAGAAAACACTCAGCGTATGCTCTTGCAAGATTAGATTGGTTTTTAATTTATCTAATCAGGATGGCTCCGACTGTTTTAGTCAAATCTTCCTTCAAACCCTAAAAGGAAAGACTAGCCGGGATTAATTACACCCTACAAGTTCGCTAATTTTTCAGCCAGGCCAGTGCCGGTATTTTGAGGGAGGTTCCCCGTGCTTTCGCATGGACCTAATTAAAATAAACCTCATTTTCCCAGGGGCGTAACCCCGTTAACACCTTTCTAGACACCTACTTGATCGGCTAATTGTAATGTGTAAAACTCTCCCAGGAGTAACTCTTACTCACAGTGGGTATCGGGATCCAACTATCTCATAGAAGGTATGCAATCTCATTGCAAATTTCAACACTTGAAATTCCCGATAATATTTTTCCCCAAGCGTCCTATGACCTTGACAGAGGTCAACAAACCATAGGCTGCTAGTCAAGTTCAACCCGTCATTTCATGACTGAAATAAACCCACCCGCATGACCCTTGATGAAAGTCAACAAAGTCGCACTACTACCCTAACTCAATCGCATCATATGCTTTTGCAGATAAGTATAAATAGATATCGCACACTACGCCTTGACGAAAGCCAACAAACATAGCACGAATACTATGAAGTACTTATTTGAAATGACGGAGGGCTACGACAGGTTTTTAAGAAAACCCATTGCGTAATGAACTTGAGAATCGAGTGGTTTTGTAAAGGAGTGTTTTTTAGGCTTTTACTAGTTTTGCTAAAGAGGTCATTCCCGTTGAAGGGATCTCGGCTCTTTCCCTATCGAATAAGGTGCAGGATATTTCACAAATACCACTATGCAAAGCAAAAACTATAAAAGCAATCAAAAGACAAACCGAGTGTGTAGCATCTGCTAGTTTCGCTAAAGTGGTCACTCCCGGTGAAGGGATCTCGGCTATTTCTTTATCGAATAAAGTGCTGGATATTCTACAAGGAATACCGCTATGCAAAGCAAGAACTAGAGCTACCAGTTTTTAAAACATGTTTCTACAACATCTTTTAGGTTTCTTTTATTTCATTAATCTCATTAATGAAGTTCCATTAAATTATACTTCCCAAGCATCACATATGAAACGAAAGCAACAATATATTTATTATATCTTATATATATAATATAAGCATTCGTCTCAGAACATTTCACAGTGATCATATCACAGAGCAGCAGAAGATAACATATGAAATATTGGATATATTATGATTTCCGTGTTTAATATCAAGCCAGTAATAAACACGGATTTCACGGTCGTGATGAATAGCCAAACCCACATCCCTAGACCCCTATGAGAGCGGCAAGCAACCCTACCAATTCTAGAGTTAGGAGACCCGGTCTCGACTCCTCGAGATGGTCTCCTACTGGATCCTAGAACCCGGTAACTTGTGCTCCCCGCCTTGGGTCTATCCTAATGCGGAAAAGTAAATAATATACAACAATGGTGATATCATCCTCAACCCGAAAGTGCCCCAATAAAATAATATTGCATACAAGCTTTTACATGAATGAAAATGAAAAACTCTCATCTCATATAAAAAGTCCCGGCTATTCAAAACACGACGATCCAATATAATATATCACAGCAACACATAACATCATATGTCATCAACGTAAGTAAATATGCGTATCCCAATTGTCGTTGACATATAGCACCGAAACCGGCGATACACCACATATTACACTTACGTTATAAAAAAGAAAGCGAAAAACTACAACAGTTGGAATTCGAAACCACCTTAGACATTATAAACCCGAAATATCTCATATTCCGAATTTCATGCCTAACCAAATGAATTCCTTAGACATCGCATGCCTAACAATTATAAACTCAGCATTTTAGTCTCGATATTGAAAACACTTTCCAATAACCTGTCGGGTAATTCAACAAGATTCCCGATAACCTGATCGAATGCTCGTCGGAAACTTTAGCAGACGGCTGCACCCCTCGATGCCGTCGACGAAGTGCACTAAGGCGGAACACCACGGCCGCGAGGACCCGAACGGATGCTTTTGGCGACGGGGTTCTCCTACAGTCACTTGGTCGGGGCTATGGGGCATGGCTATCTATTAATGTTACCCGGCGAGTATCCGCGTACGCTACGTGATTTCGACGGACTTTTGATCACATCAAAATCCCGTGGCAACCGATCAAATGAGACTAAACTGCTAGATTTATAAAATTCAAATTACTTATCTCATAACTACATTTGTGGATTCCAAGTATTGTATCCCATCACATGATATCCAGACGACGTTAAACTTTTCGATCGATTCATCAAAGTTCCATAATTTCCTGAGAGCTCAACACTTGAGCACAATTTAATAAACCCAAAACATGCCACAGTACCTATGCACCAGCCGTAGAAGGGTAGACCCAAGCCTCACTCATGTCGCCATGGAACCGCGGCAAACCCTAGGATATGACCGCGGTTCCGCGATCCAAAAAGTCAAGTTAGGGTTTCATTCTTCTAGAGGGTTCACAGAATTATTTACATGTTTTTCCGAATACGTTAAACTTGGAAAAATAGGTTTTTGACATTCGATCGAATTTTTTAACTTCACCTAGACAACATACGAATACCAGAAACACTACGAATTGCTTATAGTGTAAGATTATATTACATGCAAAATTAGAAAAAACAAACAACACCTGAAACACCAAAACCCAGTGACTGGAAGACACCAAAAAATTCAACCCATTCCTGCACAACAAGGCCGAGCTCGCCGGAAAACCTAGGCATGTGGTCGGCCATTTTCCGAGGAGAGGGGATAAATTTTTCAGTGTGTCCATGTTGCATCCCATACAACATTCTGCAATTGTTTTAAAAATTTTTAGAGGACCTTTTAAAATCGACAGAAACTATGTTTTCGTGTTTCAAGTTTCGGAGTCGTTTCGGTTTCGTAATCTAACAAACATCGTCTAATTTTCTAGCATGGCTCTGATACCACTGCAGGGTTGCCTAGCACGGCAGCAAGGTTTCGGGAGGTATCGTCCATGCCAATTTCAAAAATTGCCATTCTAGCTAACCCTAACCCTAGAATCGTTACTAGAAGATCCGATGAAAAGAAATGCAAACAACTTTGCAACTAAAGTGAACAAGGAATACAACCTTTGTAGATCGGTCCTTCACTTCATTAGCTCCATATAGTAGTCTCTTCGCTGCGATCATGAACCCTCAGACTCTAGAGAGGCTCCCATGAAGAAATGAACAAGCTTGCATCGAAGTCTTCGAGGCCGAAGATGATCTACGTCGAGGAGATACTAACCCAAGCTATCTCTTCACTAATTGTGGAATTAGTGAAGTGATTGTTACGATGTTTGGTGCTTATGCATTTTTGTGATCAAATAATTAACCGCAATCAAGACGGTGTCGCTTGGTAGCTAGCCGGTTGAATACGGGTCGGTCCACAGGGATTTTTTGTATTTTCTAGTTGTTCTAACGAGTTAATTCCAATTGTGGTAGGTTTGATTTTCAATAAAAACTAAAGTTGAATTTGATTAGGATTAAATCCTTGCTAGGGTTAGGATTAGGTTAGTTTGGAAAGTCGATTATTTCTCACCGCTTTCTTTGCCCTAATTAAGAACTTTTAGGTCTTAAGGTAATAGTTAACAAAGGGGATTAGCATGATCGGGAAGAAACTAGGTTTCTTCCCTTTTGTCCTTGTCCGTCCTTTCTTAACTCTTAGCCCTAACCTCCACGGAAATCATACACAACCGGTCTTTAACAATGGTATCACCGCTACCTCGTGGGATAGGATGCCGTAGTGAGCGGTGTGTGTATGTATGCATAGAGTCCTACTTTAAAATGTATAACGGGTAAGAAAGGGGTGAGAGATTTTCATCTCTTAAACCTTCCCCAAACCTAACCCTAACAAGTGAGGAACTACTCACTCATTAGGGAAGTGATAAAAGAGTTCATTTTTTTATGGTTTTAATTTAACAACTATGGCAGATAAAAAATTTATAACTACGGCAGAGAAATAAAATTTCTAGAGAATTAACTAGGGCAGAAAAGAAACTTACTTTTTTATTTGATGCACTTTTCGACAATTACAGGGAATAAAAATTCTAAACTAGATAAATAAAAAGAGGCATGTTCCAAAAAGAGCTGTAGGATTCCTATTTATAGATAATAGAAACCCTAGGGTGTACATCTGATCCATATCTAGAATTACAAAAATACCCTAAGAAAAACCGGGTCAATGTATCGACTTCTACCGACACGCACCGACTCACCGACACGTGCGACGCACGACCGTGGATCCGCGGCCGTAAGCCTGGTTTGGCCGCGGATCCACGGCCATTTGGTGGGCTTGCTGGCTCATTTCTTTAGGTATACTTCATGTTGCTTTTTCCTTATATTTTCTTCACTTGGTTCTTCAGAATGTCTTCTAGTTTCTTCCAGATTTCCACAGTGCAGAATGTTGTGGACTTTTACCGTTCGCTTCGCGTTGAAGTTTTTAATCTTTGTGATGCCTTCGTATCTTGTGCAGTTGAACTGTTCATTGATCTTCATTTGTTCCTTAAATTGTAGGCGGCATTATAAAGATTCTTCTATTTGTTGGTCGTAGTCTCACTTTTTGTAGCGTCTTTTCATCATTTTCACTGTATTGTTCCGAGAACCTGTAACCTGCAACTATTTAGCAGACATGGATCAAAAGCACCTATTTATTTGTAAACTGATTAAGAATGGGGAATATAATAATGCAAAATTATGATATGAACAAATACCCCCAAACTTATCTTTTGCTCGTCCCGAGCAAAACTAGTTTTATTCTCAAAAAAGCCTAACCTCACTTTCGCAGGGAAACACGATTGCACTGAGCTCGTGCAACAAACCGTTAAACCTCTAGGTGTCCCTAGTAGGAGGAGTGTTTTCTCTTGAGGATTTTCAGCGGATACTACCCACAAAATCTGATCAATTTGGCTTATTGACTTTTATTCTTCAATTCGGTGTTCTAACAAGAAATTCTATTATCTTCAACTCAGAAATTATCAACCCATATTTTTCACGCTTCCTTATCAATTAACTTAAGAATGTATATTTACTTAGCTTTTAGCATATTTTGAGTTTTCCTTCTAGGGTTCCTTCTTAACTTAGGAATTTTTATCATCTCTACTAAAGATATAAGTCCTATTTTTCATTCCTATCTCTCACCCAAACCCCAATCATATATCCATACGTGTGTGTATGTATCACCCCTACACTTGGAAATTCAATTCAAGCTCTTATACTCTTGTCCATCATCCAAAGTACTTTTTTGGTGAATTTTTAGATGAAATTGCTCACACATCCTTCATGCGACCGTTAATACTTCTTGAGATACTAACGACCGATTACAAAATGTGTTTGCACATTAAGGTGTAATTCCCCGTCTTGTAATACTTAAGGCTTTAGCAGTGACTCCCAAACCAGTTGGTCTAAGGCACTAGGTGATAAAGCACCCTTGCTATAGATTTTTTTAATTTTACGCAGCCTTAAGTAATTACAAAACCAGTGTTCATTTTTTATATCTCTTTATTCACACTTATAATTTTATTTTCCTTCATACTAAGGATTTTAGACAAGAGCATTTCAAGGTATTCTATACTATTCCAAGTTTCACGGTTCGTGATTGTGCAAGTTGTAGGGTATATATTTTTAGAATTTAGAGTTAAGGTTCGGAATTATTTTTCAGACTTATACTCCAATAAAAATTTTAATACTCTTCTATTATTTTAACTTAGCCCAAGAAGTGAATTCAAAATTTGCTTATTTCTAAGTAAACTACAAGGACATATATTTTCTACCGTTAAATTTTAAGAAAGGTTATCTTTAGGGTTTTTAATTTACTAAGTTTAGGATCTAGTTTTTCCTAGCTAGTTAACCGTCTTGTCAAACTTAAGTCGATTATGGCCAAAATTGAATTTCTCAATTTTTATAATTTTTAAATTTTTTCAGTTTTTATTTTATTTTTATAGATTTTAAAATAAATATGCAAATGCAAAAATATACACATGAATGAGAAGGAAGAAAGCTTACCGAGCACACCCCCAAACTTAAACTTGACAGTATCCTCACTGTTAGGCTACACCAAAAGGGTCAAAATTGTCGGCACTCCCCTATTTATTTTTTATATATTTTTATTTTATTAAAACTGAAAATTCAAAAATACCCCAAAATATTTTTTTTATATTTACAAGTGGTAAACGTACTCCCAATCATACGGTTGGCTAAAAATCATTTTTTTTCTAAAGCCAACACAATCTCCCCCAAACTTGAATTAAACAATGTTACAAGTCAATGCCAAGCTTTGCACAGGTCAAAAGTCAATACCAACCATTCGAAGAATTTATCAGTAAAAAACAGCGATTGGTGGAAGAGGATGTTGTCTAGAATCACGAAGAAGTGGGGAAAAGATGAGTGGTGTAACAGAAATGGATTGCATCTCAATTTGAAGAGACGACAAAGTGATTGTGACGATGGATTACTCGCATTTTTGTGATTGTCAAGAAGAAAGGGCGGAGGTTCAATTTCTTTTTGGGGTTGATTTATCTCAACACCCGTGTTTGCTAAAAATGCGAGCCCATCAGCGAAAATTTTCTCAAAACTTTCATCGATACCCCAAAGAATAATGTCATCAGAAAGAATGGGGCGATCTCTAGACTCCATGAAAGATTCATGATCAGCGTTAAATGTTGACCCGGACAACTTAATGGAAGAGTCCGTATGTGTATAATACATAGTTGGGTCAAACGACGTATGAAAAGAGTCTAGATCAATATCCTGAAGCTGATCAAATTCGCTGCTGTCAGCATCCATTAATTCGACAGAACATGCATGAGCAGAAGGTTCGGAGGGCAGACTTCCTATCTTGTAAATGTTGAACTCACATGACATCTTCCCGAAGGATAGAGTCATAGAGCCGTTACGACAGTTGATTACAGCATTGGAAGTGGCCAAAAATGGTCGACCGAGGATCACCGGAATTTGGTTCCGTGGGTTATCCACAGGCTGTGTGTCTATAACAATGAAATCAACGGGGAATATGAAGTCCCCTACTTTGATCAACACATCCTCTAATTCACCCCTAGGATGGGTGATGGAACGATCGGCCATTTAGAGAGTACAATGAGTGGGTTTCAACTCTCCAACACCTAATTGCTCATAAACGGAATAGGGAAGCAGGTTAACACTGGAACCAAGATCTAAAAGTGCACGATTGATGTTCTTATCCCTAATTGTTATTGAAATAGTAGGACAGCCAGGGTCCTTTCGTTTTTGGGGCAAAGGTTGAGGTTGGGTAATAGCATTGCTCACGGCACTAGCTACGAATACTTTCTTGGGTACCTGAGACTTCCTCTTTTTGGTGCATAAGTCCTTCAAGATTTTAGCGTAAGAAGGGACTTGTTGGATTGCATCCAAGAGAGGTATGTTAATGCTAACCTGTTTGAATAACTCCATAATCTTCTCCATTTGTGGAGTTTGTTTATTGGATCTCAACCTGTTTGGAAATGGAATATTTTGAAAATTTGTTGAGTCCAATGTTTGTGGAGTAGATTGCGGAGTTGGAACGGATCCCAGTGTTGATGTTATCGTAGAGTGAGATATGGGTCCGTTCGATTTAGAAGAGGTCGAGCCTTGTGAAGAATGAAGAACAGGCTCTGACGAAGAAGAAGATGACGAAGAAGATGAAGAAGAAGAAAATGAAGAAGAAGAAGAAGAAGAAAATGAAGAAGAAGAAGAAGAAGAAGCGGCGGCCGGGGTTTCATCACTAATACTCACATTATTGTGCAACACTTTTCTAGATCTCAACGTAGTCACAGCATTTACATTATGATTTTGTTGTTCATAAGCAACATGTGTGTTGTGTGTGTGACCGGGATTTGGCAATGGTTGAGACGGAAGCTTTCCCTTTTCTCGCTCGCTTAACGCAGCATTCAGTTTTGCAATTTGGGCCTCAATTGTTTTGATGCTCTGATCATGTGAAGCACTGTGTTGCACCAAAGACTCAATGGAAGACTGGATGCTTGCTGAGGATTATGTAGAATGTTTTAAAAACGCATCCAGACTTTGTTCTAGCGAGGAAACTTTATCGTTATTTGGCTGAACAAAATTGTTCATTTGGTTTGGGTAAGGTTGGGGTTGGAAAGGTTGCTGATATTGAATTTATTGAGGGGCTTGTTGTTGTGGAGGAGGCCTTCGGAAGTTGTTGTTTCCTTGGAATTGTTGTTGATTTTGATTCCAAGCAAAATTTGGGTGGCTCCTCCAACCAGGATTGTAAGTTGAAGAGTACGGATCATTTCTTTGTCTTTGCTGAAAGGCAGCATTGACTTGATCTTGTCCTTGGACAGGTGGATTGTAAGGACACTCTTCAGTAAGATGGGATGGATCCGAACAACAAGCTTAAACTTTGCGTGTGGGTAAAGCAGGGGCAGGAGAATGCGATGAGAATTTTCTCTCAATTGCTTCTAGTTTTTTCGTGAGTGCATCCATTTCAGCCTTCATTGCAATCGACATATCAAGTTGATGTATGCCTGCTCTAGACTGATCTGGTGAAGTAGATGAAGTGGTCTTAGTGCTTTCCCACTGAAGTGTTTGTTCAGCAAGATCGTCGAGAAATTGCCAAGCTTCCTCGCTAGATTTTATAAGAAAGTGACCTTGACAAATGGTTCCCTTCGTATAAAGTTTGGCAAAGTTGCCAATTCTCGATACCGTGGTGAGGGCACTGAACAAGTAAGTCCTTAAATCATTCAAAACACTTCCAAAAAGGTTCGAAAGGAAGCTAGGAAAATTGAATTATTTCGTTGCGAATTCTCGCGGTCTTGTGGTGTGGGTAAAACTTTTTTAGAAAAGCCTTAACAAACTCTTCCCAATTTTTTATGGAGTGTGATGCTGTGCTATATAACCAATTTTTAGTTAGGTCACATAAAGTGAATGGAATAACACGTAGCCTTATAGCATCATCAGAAAGTTGGGTGGTCTTCATCATTGCGCAAACATTCTGGAATTTGTTAATGAAGATGTAAGCATCTTCGGATTCCAGCCCGTGAAATTTGGGCAACATATTGATGAAGTGGGGTTTAATTTCAAAGTTATCCCCATTAGCTGGTGGAAGTGAAAGACAAGTGGGAAGTGCGGTGTGGATAGGATAGAAAAGATCCCGGAGCGCGATTCATTGGGGCGCTTCGACAGGAGGGTGTGGTGGGTTATTCGCACCCAGTAGGGGTGGAATCAGTCCCGCAGGTAAGGGGTTGTTAGGATTGAATCCTGACATCTCCTTGGAAGATGATGAATATGAAGATGAAGGTAAAGAAGTGGATGGAATTTCGACTTCGGAGTCGAAAGCGTCGTCAGTCGGCACTAACGAGACACGGACTAAACGGGCGCTAGTGTCCCTAGTCTAACTGGACATACACTAAATAGGTGTAGTATAGTCAAAAGGTAAAAACAGAAGGTGGGGGTAAGAAAACGTCAATGGAAGAATGTGGGGTGCAATGGATTTCTAGCGACAAAATTGGCAAGTCTTTTTGTAAAATTTTCTGTTTTGTGTTTTTTTTATAAGGAGTTTTTGCAAAAATTTTTTATAAGGAGCTTAGACACATATTCAAGCAATCACAATATGCATAATCAAGCCTAGAGCTAGGGTCTCCTAGGTCAACTAGACTGCTCCTAACTGTTCCAAAGAGCAAGTTGTGAGATCCTCAAATCGCCTCTTCACCGCCAATTGTGGCCAGGTAAGCACAAGTAAAGAAAGGAGGGATCCGCTCACGAATCACCGTGAGACGGGACTTTTAAAATTACCTTTCCCACTTTTCTAGCTTAGGCACCACAAAATCTGGTTTAGATAAACGACCGATGCCTACAACTATTCCTTCGTCCTAAAGAGCATGACAGTCTTTATTGGCTGAGTCTAATCTTTTTTAATTAACTCGATGGTTGATGCGAATGCTTTTTGTGATTTTTGGGGTCTTAGGAAGGGTAATGAAATCCCCACCCAATCTGGATTGGTGTTATAGCCCCTTAAAAGTCAGGTTTAAAAATGCAAAGCAGTAAACACACAAAACACTTGCCAATTTTTTTTTCTTTTATTGCGGCGCAAAGAATCCTGCACAAGATCAAGTTATTGGAGAAGGGGGAGAAATTTTTGCGCAAAGAACCCTGCAGAATTTTTTTTCAGAGGACTACAGAGGGCAGAAGAGAGGAAAAGAGTGCTTACAGAGAAATTTCCTCGTGCTGACGTCACCAATGTGCCGCTGATCCGCGGTCAAAGGTAGCTATCTGCGGTAGTTCTGCGGTCAACAAGATGGATCAGGCCTCCAAACTTTTCTGTTTCTCTGTTTTGGTTATCCTCTGTTTGTTCAGATCTGCTGTTTGCTGTTTTGCTCACTGGATTTTTCCAGATCTGAATCTGTTCGTCTTTCCGATCCTGCACAATTCAAACAAAAACCCTTCAAAAAATAACACGATGATAAATTTTTTATATTTTTTTTTGTTTTTCAGTTTTTATGATTTTTTTATTTTTAATTAACCCGAAATTACAAAAAGAAAATAACAACGCCATCCCCGGCAACGGCGCTATTTGATTGTTACGATGTTTGGTGCTTATGCGTTTTTATGATCAAAGAATTAACCGTAATCAAGACGGTGTCGCTTGGTAGCTAGCCGGTTCAATACGGGTCGGTCCACAGGGATTTTGTGTATTTTCTAGTTGTTCTAACGAGTTAATTCCAATTATGGTAGGTTTGATTTTCAATAAAAACTAAAGTTGAATTTGATTAGGATTAAATCCTTGCTAGGGTTAGGATTAGCTTAGTTTGGAAAGTCAATTATTTCTCACCGCTTTCTTTGCCCTAATTAAGAACTTTTAGGTGTTAAGGTAATAGTTAACAAAGGGGATTAGCACGATCGGGAAGAAACTAGGTTTCTTCCCTTTTGTCCTTGTCCGTCCTTTCTTAACTCTTAGCCCTAGCCTCCATGGAAATCATACACAATCGGTCTTTAACTATGGTATCACCGCTATCTCGTGGGATAGGGTGCCGTAGTGAGCGGAGTGTGTATGTATGCATAGAGTCCTACTTTAAAATGTATAACGGGCAAGAAAGGGGTGATAGATTTTCATCTCTCAAACCTTCCCCAAATCTAACCCTAACAAGTGAGGAACTACTCACTCATTAGGGAATTGATAAAAGAGTTCATTTTTTTATTGTTTTAATTTAACAACTACGGCAGATAAAAAATTTATAACTACGGCAGAGAAATAAAATTGCTAGAGAAATAACTAGGGCAGAAAAGAAACTTACTTTTTTATTTGATGCACACTTCGACAATTACAGGCAATAAAAATTCTAAACTAGATAAATAAAAAGAGGCATGCTCCAAAAAGAGCTGTAGAATTCCTATTTATAGATAATAGAAAGCCTAGGGTATATATCTGATTCATATCTAGAATTATAAAAATACCCTAAGAAAAACCGGGTCAATGCACCGACTTCCACCGACACGCACCGACGCACCGACACGTGCGACGCACGGCCGTGGATCCGCGGCCATAAGCCTTGTTTGGCCGCGGATCCACGGCCATTTGGTGGTCTTGCTGGCTTATTTCTTTAGGTATACTTCATGTTACTTTTTCCTTATATTTTCTTCACTTGGTTCTTCATAATGTCTTCTAGTTTCTTTCAGATTTCCACAGTGCAGAATGTTGTGGACTTTTACCGTTCGCTTCGCGTTGAAGTTTTTAATCTTTGTGCTGCCTTCGTACCTTGTGCAGTTGAACTGTTCATTGATTTTCGTTTGTTCCTTAAACTGTAGGCGGCATTATAAAGATTCTTCTATTTTTTGGTCGTAGTCTCACTTTTTGTAGCGTCTTTTCATCATTTTCACTGTATTGTTCCGAGAACCTGTAACCTGCAACTATTTAGCAGACATGGATCAAAAGCACCTATTTATTTGTAAAATGATTAAGAATGGGGAATATAATAATGCAAAATTATGATATGAACATGAAGCAAACACCCTATACTAAATAGAAAGTAGTAGAGAATGATGAAGTAGGAAGTGGGTTCACTTTAGGTTTAATTTTCTCACTATTTTTCTCTCATCTCCATTAAAGCTAGAAAGCTTTTTTGAAGAAGAAGAAATATCTTTCATGAATAATATCAAGTGGAGAATGGCAACCATGGTGCGTTAATATCATATATTAACCTTTGGAAAGACTTAACCATGGCTAGAATAATGGTTGGGTTTATAAATATCTTAGGCAAAACAAAAGATGTGGACTAAGTCAATGCAAATCCAAGCTTCTCAAAGCTTCTTGCCATGACAAAAAATGCTACCATTTTGATTTACCAAAATAAATAAAAACCCTTCATTATATAGCATGGTGTAAGTCATACACACACCCAAGTTGCATGTATCATCAAGCATGACACAAAATAATGTACACTTGCATATATACAATGTGCACAAATCAAGTGAGAAAACAAATCATAAGTGAGCATGTATTAGTTAATGTAATGTAATATATCAAATATATAAGTTTACATTAAATTATTAAATCAACTCTTGATTTAATAATCCGGCTATATTACATATAACCGACTAATATCAAATGAATCAACTTATCGAATCAACACTTGATCCGATAACCCGGCTATATCATATATAACTGATCGATATCATATATAGAGAGAATAGAATACGGTATCACATATCGTATTAATCTTGGTTCCGCACATATCACATATGTGCTCCCACTCCATTTTGCTTGAGCCAAGAAACCTCTGTGTTAGGACTCTAAAGACTCGTCAATACGCCGGCAGTAGGCGATGATCATATCAAACATGTTAGTGTATATGCCCTAGAGGCCATTACTGTATCATACTAGTTTGTATATTACTTAATGGAAGCTTGGGATATTCACCTTGTATAAACAATCTTGCTCAATATAGTAGTATGCTACTTGGTTTGTTTCTACTTCAATGTGTACATGTGTTTATTTTGCGATATCACCTATACGCATTAGTGGAGCCCTTAGGATCTTTGCTTGATTACCAGCGTTGTGATGGCAGTCACACTAGTGGGGGCTGGGTAATCTATAAGCACATCCTTATACAGGTCCCTAGTCGCAGGACTATCGAGACAGGGCATCGATACTCCGGAGTAGACTAGCGTATGCGCTTCTCATCCCAGTGTGGGAGATGGTCTGTCACACAGCCATCAGTACGTCGTACTGGAGATAGTATACGGGTGCTCGTTAGGTTATGAGTACACTGGACAGGACTCGTCGGGAACTGACAGGTTGGTATTATACCTATCATCAGTTATCAGTTCCCAGGTGACATGAGTACAGCTTAGTCCGCTGACTTGACACTGGCACTTCGCCTCGAGTGTGTTCCCACTGCACTTTGATCACTACCCTACCACGGCTCAAAGGAGTCGTGCAAACAGGTAGTGGTTGGGTGCAGTCCCGAAGCACTTGGAGGCAGTGACGGTTAGACAGGATTCGTCTCTCCCGGTATTAGGGGTTGACATCGCGCTGTGTCTAGGAGAGCCATTACACGAGTAGTCCCTTGCCAGGGCAAGCGAGATATACTGGTAGGCTTCCAGTGTTATCTCAGGGTGTTTTGGGCTTCACTCCGGCACGACTTGTACCGCTATTGGGGGACTGACGTTTTACCGCCCCCTAGGCCCGACATGCGATGTATCAGACGAACAGACCGGACTGTACGGAGAATGTCACATTCAGACTCAGTAGGAGTTCAGATGGGGTTCACCTCGTCAGCCTTCTTGTCGGCATCTACCTGGGGACCGTTACGCACAGCTAGTGCCGCTTGCGGTCTGTGGTTAAACCCACTGCCAGTGTAGTGTCGAGTCTTTAGAGTCCCACACAGAGGGTATTCGCCTCTGGGCAAAACAGAGTAGAGGTCGCATGGTTTTGCGACAGGGTTCGTTCTCATCCGCGCACTTGTGCACGTTTGGAGTCCGGACGGATATTGCCAGCGGGCTCTGGTTTGAGCCGGATACTGGTATATGTTTTGGGGTTGCTTTTATCTCTCGGTATTCTTGTTCCTCGGAACGAGAATGCAGGTGTGTATGCACAGTTGTTTGAGGCAGAGGAAGAGGTTTTTCATTAGGGTTTCGGAACGGGTGCGTATGCACAGTTGACAGTCGTCTTTTTTCAAACCCTAATGAATTAGTGAGATATCTATTAATAATAGTAATTAAATGAAATTATGTTATGGTAAGGTTTTGTTGACTTGTTGACCATGGTTGACTTGTTGACCATGGTTGAATGTTTGACCATCATCATTACTTTGTAAGGATGCTCCTTGATTCTTGCTTACATTTCATTTAATGAAGTATGATAGTGGTCATTCCAAAACTACCATCAACTATTCTCATTTGAATTATTATTATTTAGATAATTCTTTTTCTTTTTGATATGGTTGCAAAAAGAAAAAGAGAGCTCATTCTTTCATAATCATTCTCTCTCCTCACTTCATCTTCTTCTTCCTCTAGCCAAAGGAGAATCCTTCTCATGTGTTGAGAATCCCTCTCCTTAAAAGAAAAGCACCCCTTAGACACTCTCTACTCACTCTAGGATCAAGGGTTTAGCAAGCCGGAGATTCTAGTTCACTCAAAGTTCGAGAAAGAGCCCGAAGGTTGAACCCTCAGGTGGATCCATCTTTGACGGAAGAAGGCGACGAGGAAAGAACCATCAACCTCTACAAAGTTTGAAGAAGAAGGAGTTCAAGTTTAGGTATAACCATCTTTCCGAGTAGCTAACTCTCTTTAGCAAGTTTGCTAGTTTTAGTTTAGGAAAAGATCCCGACTTTGTTAGTCCATGTTGCCCCATGCGCTAAAAATTTGATTTTTATACCGTTTCCGCCTCCCCGTAAGAACCGGGGGTCGCAACGTGGACTTACAGTGGTATCAGAGCCTAACTAAACTTAAACTAGCTTGGTAGTGAAGTGTAACGAAGTTCGGAACCGGAAAAATCCAAAAACCAAACTTTTACAAAACCCTAGTTTCTGTTAAAATTTTTTCTGGTCAAAACAAGATTTGTTATACACCTAAATTCGGCTCAGGGTTTTGTGTGAACACCCAAGAAAAACGATCCCCTAATTCGTTCAAACCGCCGCGGATCCGCGGCCTCACCTATTCTTCAAGCCGCGGATCCGCCGCCGTTTAGTGTCTTCTGGTGATCGGGTTTCATGCAGTGTGTCTCTGTGTTGGTTTTGGGATTTTTAAAATATTTTATATGTGCCCAGATTTTCCAGAGCAGAAATTTACTTTTGGGGTCCTATAATTCCGTATTTTTTTCCGAACTTCACTGCACTTTGACTATGATGGTTATATCTGTGATGTTTGCATGTATTGAACGTCGGCTAATCGCTATAAGTCGATTAGTCGGGGTTATACATCTCTGTGATCTGTGTTTGATATTGGAATGTGTATATGAATGTGTTGGACTGTCGCGGGTGAATAGCCGGGGTGGATGTGAGATGAGCTTTTGTTTTTTTTTCATTCATTTGTAAATGTAAATTGATGTAATAATATTATTTGTATGGCCGCACAACCGGGTCGGGGTTGTAGCCGTCATTGTATAATTCTTTTTATTGTTTTTGCTCCTAGGATAGACCCATGGAGGGGTGCACAAACTACCGGGTTCTTGGCGGGTAGTTTGCCGCACCCGTAGGGGTCTTGGGTGGGGTATTTGCTATTCACCGCAACCGTGTAATCCGCTTTTTGTTGCAGGCTCGAACGGATTGCGGATTGCTAGTATATCTAATGTATTCATCTGTGATCTGTAATGTCTATCATTGCTTTATATTTAGGCGTTGCTTATGTTTTACAGCCGCGCTAGCCCAGCCCCCGCTCTGTCGTTAGTTAAGTAACCTAACGAGTGATGACGGGACCCCGTGGCGAATGTGAATGGCATAAGCGTACGTCATATTTTGGTTTTTTTCTGCAATGGTAGGATTAAATGATGGGACGCATTAAAAGAACTAATGCAAGAATATCACACATTAAAAGAACTAATGCAAGATAATAAACCAAGTTAAAGTCGTTGGAACACTTTCGAAAAACCACTCGGTTCTTTTCAAAACTAACTTTTAAATGCGGAGCTTGAGCCACTCCTTCTAAAAGCTATCTCGTTCCATCGATTATATCAAGTTCACTACGTTCACGGTTTTACCAAAACCATTCGTAGCCCTCCGTTGTTTCACATGAATAGTCAATAGTATTCAAGCTGTGTTTGTTGGCCAAAGTCAAGGCATAGTGATTGGTAGCTATTGGATATTCATGTGCAGCATAGATAGATGCGTTGATTTGGAACAGTCGTACTGCCTTGTTGGCCAAAGTCAAGGGTATGTACGGGTGGATTCAAATTAACCTGGAGAACGACGGGAAGAACTTGACATGTGACTTATGATTTGTTGGCCAAAGTCAAGGTCATAAGAGCATGGGGAAAAAATCCACATCGGGAGTTTCATAAGTACTGAAACTTGCTAGATTTGCATACCATTTGGAGTGTGATGATTATGGTAGGATTCCTTCATTTTCGTCACACGATGATATTTGGATCCCGATCCTACTGTGAGTATATGCTACTCCTCGGGAAATTTCTCACTAAACGATCAATGCTATAAACCTAGTAGGTGCCTAGAAAGGTGTTAGCGGGGCTACGCCCCCAGGGAAAAGAGGTTCTTAAATTAAGGAACTTCGCGAAAGCGTTGGAAAACCTCCCTCGAAGTACCGACACTGGCCTGGCTGAATGGTTAAGTAAGTATTGTGCGGTGGGATTGATCCCGGCTAATCCTTCCTTTGTGGTTTGAGGAGGGATTCGAGAGACAGTGGGAGCCATCCTGTTTAGACAAATTAAAAACCATTCTAAACTTGCAAGAGCATCGTGCTAAAGTGTTTCTTCTCTCCCCCCTGCAGCGACCAAATTCGAAATGACTGGACTTAAGTTACTTCTAGATAAAAACATACTGATAGGGCCAAACTACAAAGATTGGCTCAGGAATGTCAAATTGGCAATCGCTTACGACAAGCTGGGGTATCTTCTTACCACCAAAGCTCCCCCCGTCCCAGGTCCCACCTCCAGCGTCGCGGATAAGGAAATCCGTAAGACTTGGGAGATTGATTGCGCGAAGGCCAGGTGCCTCGTGCTTGCCTCTATGGACAACGAACATCAGAGGAGGCATGAGAATATGGACCTTGAGTCCATATTTCTCCATACAAAAGAACTGTATGGAGAGCAGTCTCGTATCGCAAGATACGAAGTGTCGAAGAAGTTATTTTCGACAAAGTTGGCCGTCGGATCATCGGTAGCGGACCACGTACTTAAGATGATTGGCTACACTGAGGAGCTCGCGGAACTTGGGACCACGTTGGACAGTGAACTCTATACGGATTTAATTCTCCAGTCACTTCCATCCACTTACGCCCAGTTTATACTGAACTTCAACTTACAAGAAAAGGAAGTTGAACTTTCAGAACTCCTCAACCTGCTGAGGAGCGCAGAGGGCACCCTACAGAAGGGTAGGGAAACACCCGCTTTGTTTGTAGGAGGATCTTCTTCCTCTAGGTCCAAGGTGAAAACCAAGGGAAAGAGGAAGAAAGCCCCCGCCAAACCAAGAGGCGGTGTTAGTAAAGTGGGTACGAAGGGAAAGGAAAAGGCAACAAAGATTGCGGGGAAGCTTGTTGGAAAGGAAGAATGCTTCTATTGTCATAAGAGTGGACACTGGAAGAAAGATTGCAGGGCTTGGAAAGCCAGGACACAGGAACTGAAGCAGGTTGCGGCTTCAGCTTCAGGTGTGTATGTTATTGAAAACTGTCTTTCTATAAACTCTACTTCCTGGGTATTGGATACCGGATCAGGATCTCATATCTGTAATTCTTTGCAGGCGTTGAGAAACCGTAGGTTTTTGAAGGAAGGTGACATGACCCTCAGAGTTGCGAACGGAGCTAGCATGGATGCTAAAGCCGTGGGGGACTATCACCTGGGAATGTCAGATGGGCATGTTTTGGTTTTGCGTAATTGCTTTTTTGTACCCAACGCAACTTGTAATATCATTTCTGTATCTTTGGTTTCTAAAGAAGGTTATGAATTTGCGTTTGTAAGTAATGTTGTAAACATTCACCTTAATCAAGTTCTGATTGGGTCAGGTACATTGAGCAATGGTATATACGTATTGAACCAACCACAGATTTTTAATGTCCAGAATACACACAAAAGAAAGTCTCCAGATATCAATCAGACTTTCTTATGGCATTGTAGATTGGGTCACATCAATGAGAGAAGGTTGACTAAGTTACATACAGAAGGATATTTGGATCCGTTCGAATATCAATCGTATGCCACTTGTCAATCCTGTCTCAAAGGAAAGATGACAAAGACTCCGTTCACTGGACACGGAGTAAGAGCGAGCGAGCTCTTGGGACTCGTACACAGCGACGTGTGCGGTCCAATGTCTACACATGCGCGAAGCGGTTATTCTTACTTCATTACCTTTACGGATGATTTTTCAAGGTACGGTTATGTCTTCTTAATGAAACATAAGTCCGAAGCTTTTGAAAAATTCCAGGAATATAAGAATGAAGTAGAAAAACAAACCGGCAAAAGTATCAAGATTCTAAGATCGGATCGAGGTGGAGAATACTTAAGTGCCGAGTTCCTGAATTATTTAAAAGGGAACGGGATTCTCTCTCAGCTTACTCCTCCATACACTCCGCAACACAACGGTGTATCGGAGAGACGGAACCGAACCCTTTTGGATATGGTACGGTCCATGATGAGTAACGCTGAGTTACCGCGATCATTCTGGGGGTATGCACTAGAATCAGCTGCGTACCTTTTGAACCGAGTTCCTACTAAGACTGTGCCTACTACACCATATGAGATGTGGTGTGGGAAGAGGCCCCATCTCAGTCACATCAAGACTTGGGGATGTCCAGCTTTTGTTAAAAAGCAGCATGCGGACAAGCTCGAGGCACGCTCAGTACAGTGTAAGTTCGTGGGATATCCAAAGAACTCCAAGGGATATTTCTTCTACTGTGAAGAGGAACAAAAAGTTCTTGTTTCTCGTCATGCCTACTTCTTGGAAACTGAGTTTTTGGAAAACCAGATAAGTGGGAGCACAGTAGAACTGGAAGAAATTCCAGAACCACGAGCTATTACTGAAAGCTTAGTGGAACCAGAAGGTTCAAAAGAACAGGACATTCCTATGCCGCTTCGCAGAAGTAGTAGGCAGTCTCATCCGCCCGAGAGATACTACGGTTTTCTCATAGACGGGGATAGAGAGGATTGCATCATAGACTATGATGAGCCTACTAGCTTCCAGCAGGCCGTTCAGAGCATTGACTCGGTAAAATGGCTGGATGCAATGCGGACCGAAATGGAGTCCATGTACACCAACAAAGTATGGACGTTGGACATTGCTCCAGACGGGGTAAAACCCGTAGGATGCAAGTGGATCTTCAAAAGGAAGATTGGTGTAGATGGACAGGTTGAGACCTATAAAGCTAGACTTGTAGAAAAGGGTTTCCGTCAAAGACCTGGCTTGGACTATGACGAAACCTTTTCTCCAGTGGCTATGCTGAAATCCATTCGGATCCTTCTTGCCATTGCTGCCTTCCACGATTATGAGATTTGGCAGATGGACGTAAAAACCGCTTTTCTAAATGGAAATTTAGAGGAGTGTGTCTATATGGATCAGCCAGAGGGTTTCATTCAGAGTGGGAGCAGCGGAAAGGTGTGCAAGTTGCTTAAGTCCATCTATGGACTAAAGCAGGCATCGCGGAGTTGGAACATCTGTTTTGATGAGACGGTCAAGGAATTTGACTTTATCAAAAATCCAGATGAACCATGCATCTATAGTAGATTTGTAGCGAGAACTGTAGTATTCCTTGTTTTATACGTGGATGACATTCTCTTAATAGGAAATGACATTCCTATGCTACAATCTGTCAAGGGTTTCTTGTCACAAAGGTTCTCCATGAAAGACCTGGGTGATGCCTCTTACATCCTGGGGATCCGGATCCATCGTGATAGATCCAAGAGGATATTAGGACTTTCACAGTCCAGGTACATCGACACCGTACTGAAAAGATTCAGTATGGAAGATTCCAAGCGCGGTAACCTACCGGCTTGTCACGGGATCACCCTCTCTAAAGAGATGTCTCCCAAGACTGATTTGGAGAGGGATCGCATGTCTATTATACCCTACGCTTCTGCGGTAGGCTCTATAATGTATGCGATGTTGTGTACCAGACCGGGTGTAGCTTATCCACTGAGTGTAGTAAGCCGGTATCAGTCAAACCCTGGGGAGAAACACTGGATAGCAGTAAAGAACATTCTCAAGTACCTGAGGAGGACTAAGGAGATGTTCTTGGTGTATGGCGGAAAAGACCTCCAGATCGAGGCCTTTGCTGACTCCAGCTTCCAGAGTGACAAGGATGATTCCAAGTCCATGTCGGGTTTTGTCTTTACCCTCAATGGAGGGGCGGTGTGTTGGAAGAGTTCCAAACAGGAAACCGTTGTAGACTCGACGATGGAAGCGGAATACATCGCTGCATCTGATGCCGCAAAAGAAGCTGTCTGGATGAGGAAGTTCTTGAAAGAACTTCAGGTGGTTCCGTCTATTGTTGACCCAATACCTCTGTATTGCGACAACAACGGGGCTATAGCTTTAGCGAAGGAACCCAGGTCCCATCAGAGATCCAGGCACATCTTGAGGCGGTATCACCTGATCAGGGAGATCGTGGATCGCAAGGAGATCGAGATTCGGAGGGTTTCTTCAGAAGAAAACATTGCAGATCCATTCACCAAGGCCCTACCCCAGACTCAGTTCGAGCGGCTGATCGAGATGATAGGTCTTCGATACGCCAGTACATGGCCTTAGTGCAAGTGGGAGATTGTTAGTGTATATGCCCTAGAGGCCATTACTGTATCATACTAGTTTGTATATTACTTAATGGAAGCTTGGGATATTCACCTTGTATAAACAATCTTGCTCAATATAGTAGTATGCTACTTGGTTTGTTTCTACTTCAATGTGTACATGTGTTTATTTTGCGATATCACCTATACGCATTAGTGGAGCCCTTAGGATCTTTGCTTGATTACCAGCGTTGTGATGGCAGTCACACTAGTGGGGGCTGGGTAATCTATAAGCACATCCTTATACAGGTCCCTAGTCGCAGGACTATCGAGACAGGGCATCGATACTCCGGAGTAGACTAGCGTATGCGCTTCTCATCCCAGTGTGGGAGATGGTCTGTCCCACAGCCATCAGTACGTCGTACTGGAGATAGTATACGGGTGCTCGTTAGGTTATGAGTACACTGGACAGGACTCGTCGGGAACTGACAGGTTGGTATTATACCTATCGTCAGTTATCAGTTCCCAGGTGACATGAGTACAGCTTAGTCCGCTGAATTGACACTGGCACTTCGCCTCGAGTGTATTCCCACTGCACTTTGATCACTACCCTACCACGGCTCAAAGGAGTCGTGCAAACAGGTAGTGGTTGGGTGCAGTCCCGAAGCACTTGGAGGCAGTGACGGTTAGACAGGATTCGTCTCTCCCGGTATTGGGGGTTGACATCGCGCTGTGTCTAGGAGAGCCATTACACGAGTAGTCCCTGGCCAGGGCAAGCGAGATATACTGGTAGGCTTCCAGTGTTATCTCAGGGTGTTTTGGGCTTCACTCCGACACGACTTGTACCGCTATTGGGGGACTGACGTTTTACCGCCCCCTAGGCCCGACATGCGATGTATCAGACGAACAGACCGGACTGTACGGAGAATGTCACATTCAGACTCAGTAGGAGTTCAGATGGGGTTCACCTCGTCAGCCTTCTTGTCGGCATCTACCTGGGGACCGTTACGCACAGCTAGTGCCGCTTGCGGTCTGTGGTTAAACCCACTGCCAGCGTAGTGTCGAGTCTTTAGAGTCCCACACAGAGGGTATTCGCCTCTGGGCAAAACAGAGTAGAGGTCGCATGGTTTTGCGACAGGGTTCGTTCTCATCCGCGCACTTGTGCACGTTTGGAGTCCGGACGGATATTGCCAGCGGGATCTGGTTTGAGCCGGATACTGGTATATGTTTTGGGGTTGCTTTTATCTCTCGGTATTCTTGTTCCTCGGAACGAGAATGCAGGTGTGTATGCACAGTTGTTTGAGGCAGAGGAAGAGGTTTTTCATTAGGGTTTCGGAACGGGTGCGTATGCACAGTTGACAGTCGTCTTTTTCCAAACCCTAATGAATTAGTGAGATATCTATTAATAATAGTAATTAAATGAAATTATGTTATGGTAAGGTTTTGTTGACTTGTTGACCATGGTTGACTTGTTGACCATGGTTGAATGTTTGACCATCATCATTACTTTGTAAGGATGCTCCTTGATTCTTGCTTACATTTCATTTAATGAAGTATGATAGTGGTCATTCCAAAACTACCATCAACTATTCTCATTTGAATTATTATTATTTAGATAATTCTTTTTCTTTTTGATATGGTTGCAAAAAGAAAAAGAGAGCTCATTCTTTCATAATCATTCTCTCTCCTCACTTCATCTTCTTCTTCCTCTAGCCAAAGGAGAATCCTTCTCATGTGTTGAGAATCCCTCTCCTTAAAAGAAAAGCACCCCTTAGACACTCTCTACTCACTCTAGGATCAAGGGTTTAGCAAGCCGGAGATTCTAGTTCACTCAAAGTTCGAGAAAGAGCCCGAAGGTTGAACCCTCAGGTGGATCCATCTTCGACGGAAGAAGGCGACGAGGAAAGAACCATCAACCTCTACAAAGTTTGAAGAAGAAGGAGTTCAAGTTTAGGTATAACCATCTTTCCGAGTAGCTAACTCTCTTTAGCAAGTTTGCTAGTTTTAGTTTAGGAAAAGATCCCGACTTTGTTAGTCCATGTTGCCCCATGCGCTAAAAATTTGATTTTTATACCGTTTCCGCCTCCCCGTAAGAACCGGGGGTCGCAACGTGGACTTACAAAACACCCACAAGCCGCAAGCGGTCTGCTAAACGTAATGGCCACCTGGGTATTGAGCGATCAGAAGATCAACAATCAAGCCTTCTCATACTCCTGCGAATCCAATCAGTAACACTACCTACAGTCCGGTCTCTTTATCTGATATGTCACATATCTCGTCTACGGGTGGTAAACGTCAGACCCTAGTAACTCAATAAGTTGTGCCGATGTGAGGCTCATAACGGGTCGAGAAACTACTGATAACACTTACCAGTATATCTCTGAAGCATCCCTGGCCAGGGACTTCCTGTTATAACCAATCGAGCACAGCGCTACATCAACTCCCAATACCGGGAGAGACGAAAACCCTTCTATCGCTCATTGCCTCCATATGACTCGGGAATGTACCCAAAAGCCACTGTTTTGCACGTTCTCTTGAACGTGGTAAGGTGGAAATCAAAACACAGCGGGAATCACACAAGACTCTTTGACGATCTCGGGTCTACAGACTAACCTGTACCAGTGTCACCAGAGAACTGCTATCTAACGATAGGTATAATACCATCTAGGAGTTCTCGGCGAGTCCGTCCAGTGTACCCAGTCTCCACTGAGCACCCGTATACTATCTCTGATGTCAAACACCAATGGATATGGGATCATCCATCGCTCATCTATATGGGTCGAGAAGCTATATGCTAGTCTACTCTGGTATATCGATGCGCTGTCTCGATACACCTACGACTAGGAACATTTGAAAGATGTACTTACCGACTACTCTGTCCCCACTAGTATGATCTGCATCATAATCCTGGTAGTCAAGTACTAATCCTAAGGGCTTTATTAAAATGTAATAGAGAGACAATAAGTGTACATGTTAAGATAAAGAGCAACCAGATAGCATACTATCATGTTGAGCAAGAAAGTCCTCCCTATGTATGTCCAAGCATCCACTATAATATACATCATATGTACAATAATGGCCTCTAGGGCATATATATAACTAACACAAACACTTATGTTAGCATAACAAATACATACCTTACCTATTCTATTCTCTTTACCAATCTATTACATTCTATCTTTTAGGATTTACTGAGCGCTAGTTCGCTGACGACATTGCTGTCTCTTCTTTTTTTGGAATATTGTCAGGAGGACCCGACTCTCAGGAGATCGAGCTCAGCCAGGACGACTTGGAGCAGTTTACAGAGGAGGCAGACTTTTAGGCCTTACTTGTACTATTTTCTTTTCAGTTCATATGCCATTGTTTAGGCATCGTTTTCTACCATTGTACTTTACTTTTTAGTTGTACGTAAAAAATGATTATCAATAAAAAGTTGTTTCATTACATCTCTTGTTATTCTTGTATGATTCATTTATATTGCTTATTTACGCTTAACATGTTTACTTCTGAGTATATACGTCGTGGCCCGCCACGTCTTCTTCCCTGTATACTATGAAGAGGGCGTAACAGGTTTTGTCGGCGGCCCATGCAAGTCAGTTCTGCATGGAAACCTAAGTAATATATCACAAGAATTATAAGAATCAGCAATTATGCATTCTTTACATTTCAATTCTTTGAATCTATCCTAACCCTACTTTTTCTCTCAAGGTTATTGATTCCCTGAACAACACGAGCACCAATGTGAATAGAAACTCTCCACCTCCTCTATAACCACCAACTACTGTAGCAGCTCCTTTCAATGAGCAGATGGTATTGCTTGAGGCAATCAAGAGCCTTTTGGAAGGATAGCAACAGAAGACTGCTATTCTCTTGCACCACCCTAAGACCGAGGCACCCGGAGTGAAGCAATTTCAGGGACTGCATCCGAATCACTTCTCTGGGAAAGAGATCCCACTAGGGGCAGAAGAATGTGCTCAGTCTATCGAAGATGATCTGGCAGCAGCACAAGTGCCAGAGATCGCTCGGGTAAGAGTTGCGAAGCTGCAACTCACTGATAACGCCAGAGTATGGTGGAAGGCTGAAGAAAGCCGAATCACCCAGCCGATTGAATGGAAGACATTTCGCGATATGTTCAACAAGAAATATTTTCCCGAGATTGCCCGTTTTGACATGGAACAGCAGTTCATCCACTTGCAGCAAGGTTCGATGTGGAACAAATCTATGGATGAATACTATGCTGAGTTTACCATGCTTAGCAGGTAAGATATATCTCAATATTCAATTTCTTGATATCACATACTACACTGCTAACACAAGACCGTAACAGGTTTGCGACACATCTCATATCGACTGCTGAGATCAGAGCTCGAAGATTTTAGCAAGGGTTGGACCCGGAGATCCAAACTGCATTAGCTATAGGGGATTTCCCAACCCACGATCTTGCTCTGAAGAATGCCCGAAGATATGAGGCAGTTGTAAAGAAGAAGGTCAGACCTCAGTGTGCCGGTGTGAAACGCCCTGCTACACAGATAGCAGGAGGAGTCTCTTCCAGGACACCGTTTGTACCCAGGAGACCGGGAGTAATTTTTAACTGGCCTAGTCCAGACTTTTGCTTTTACTATAAAAGGAATGGACACCTGAAGAAGGACTACAAGCGTGCTAACTGTCTATGCTTAGTTTGTGGCGCATCCACTCATGCCATTCGAGATTGTCCCCATTGTCTCATCCCAGCTCCTACATCTCGACCAGCACTTACCTTTCCGCAGTGGCCAGCTATCCAGACTCCTGCACCTCGTATTGCTCTCCCAGATCCACCTCCACGTGGACCTCCTGCACAGCCTACTCGTCAGTTCCATATGTCACAGAGGAACATGCCTCAAGGATAGAGGAACGGACAGAGTAATGTGCTTCCAGTAAGGAGGAATATACCTAGGCGTTAGGCTTTCACAATGACTGTGGAAAAAGCTGAAGCCACTGGCCAATCATCACTGATAACTCTCAATGTTTCAAACCTTTTCAAACCTTGTATAAATCAATATATATATCTTTTCCTATACCTAAACATATTCCACACAACTTAGGTACAATCTTAGTAGCTTCCCTACCTACTTTAGCACTTTTCGATACTGGAGCATCACATTGCTTTATGTCGCAACGGTTCATCAGAACTCATGCGATTCCAGTTAAACCACTCGTATCCAGCTGGAATGTCAGTTCAGGTAACGGCGTTCTAAAGGAAACTTTGAGATACGATCTGTGTCCAGTGGTCGTCTGCAGCAGAGAATTTTATGCGGACTTCAAGGTGCTGGATATATCGAATTTTGATGTAGTCTTGGGTTTGGACTGGTTAGGAACTTTCTTTGATACCATCGACTGTCGTCAAAGGAGGGTAGTGTTTGAGATTCTAGATCATCCGGTATTTGATTTCAAGAGTGGAGACCGTACCCTGGAGCCTAGCACCTATAATGCTAAACCAAGGAAGGCAGTGATTGCAACAATACAAGCGGAAGAAGACAAGCCAAAGGTAGTTCGAGAGTTTGAAGATGTATTTACTGAAGACATCTCAGGTTTGCCTCCCGATCGAGCTCTTGAATTCAGTATTGACATAGTACCTAGTGCACAACCGGTGATCAAAGCACCATATCAGTTAAGTCCTGAAGAATTGAAGGAGATCCGTACTCAGCTGGATGAACTTTTGAAGAAAGGATGGACTCGTTCCAGTACTTCAAGTTGGGGATCTCCAGTTTTGCTTGTGAAGAAGAAGGAAGGTTCATACAAAATGTGCATAGACTACCGAGCTCTGAACGAAGACACGATAAAGAACAAGTATCCACTACCGCGCATCGACGATCTGTTCGATCAGCTAAGTGGGTCTTGTGTTTTATCAAAACTAGATCTTCATTTGGGTTATCATCAGGTGAAGGTCAAAGAGTCTAATATTCTGAAGACAGCATTCAGGACTCGCCATGGTCATTATGAGTTTCTCATGATGCCATTTGGAGTGACCAATGCACCAGCCATATTTATGAATCTGATGAACTAGGTTTTCCGAGAGTACCTAGACAGGTTTGTTGTTATTTTCATCGACGACATCTTGGTGTATTCAAAGAATCGGAAAGAGCATGCTGAGCATTTACGAATTGTCCTGAAGACTTTGCGACAGCATCAACTCTATGCCAAGTACAACAAGTGCGAATTTTGGCTAGATCAAGTCAGATTTCTCGGGCATATCATTTCAGGCGAAGGAATCTCTGTGGATCCAATTAAAGTATCAGCAGTAAGCGAATGGCCGACATCAAAGACAGTGAAGTACATTCGTAGTTTGTTGGGACTAGCAGGATACTACCGAAGATTCATCGAAGGTTTTTCGAAGATTTCAACACCCCTGACCAAGCTCACACGTAAAGATGAAGCATTCGTGTGGTCAGAAGCATGTGAACAAGTTTTTGTAGAACTCAAGTCAAGATTGACATCAGCACCTATTCTCGTAATATCGGTCCAATCTGGAGGTTTCGTTGTGCATTGCAATGCATTCGGTAAGGGATTAGGATGTGTTCTATACCAGCATGGAAAGGTTGTAGCTTTTGCATCAAGACATCTCAAGATTCATGAGTGCAACTATCCAACACATGACTTGGAGTTGGCGGCCGTTATCTTTGCACTTAAGATTTGACGCCACTATCTTCTTAGAGAGCGAATGGATATATACACTGACCACAAGAGTCTGAAGTATGTGTTTACTCAGAAGGAGTTGAATATGCGGCAGAGAAGATTGCTAGAACTTATGGCGGACTTCGACATCAACCTACAATATCATCCAGGGAAGGTGAATGTAATTCCTGATGCACTTAGTCGCCAGTCATTATCAATGAATCTCACCACTCAGTGGAAGCTTCAACAAGAATTGTACAGGATGGAGATAGAAGTGGTTATGCCAGGTAACACTTCGTATTTGATGAACTTACAAGTTCAGTCTATTATTGTCAATTAGATCAAAGCAGCTCAAGTAAGTGATGCCAAGTTGCAAAATATCCGAGAACAAGTAGAAAGTGGACTACGAACAGACTTCATCATCCACGAAGACGGATCTTTGAGATATGGAAGCAGGTTGTGTGTACCACAAGGTTCTGTTTGGGAAGAGTTGATGAAAGAAGCTCACAACTCTCCTTAATCAGTACATCCTGGTGGTACAAAGATGTACAAAGATCTACAGCAACATTACCGGTGGCATGGAATGAAGCATGAAGTGGCCAGAAGCGTAGCCAAATGTTTGGTGTGTCAGCAAGTAAAGGCTGAACATCACAGAACTGCTGGTTTACTTCAACCGTTACCTATCCCAGAATGGATATGGTAACACATCACCATGGACTTCGTGACTGCTCTTCCTTAAAACACGAAAGGTAACGATGCGGTATGGGTTATTGTGTATTGACTCACGAAGTCGGCTCACTTCATCCCATTTTGAGTTAGCCAATCTAATGAGACACTAGCAAAGAAGTACATGGAGGTAAGCATGAATCTAATGTAAGATTTAACCTCAAAATGTACTATTTTTGATACCCATGAAATTATGCAGGAGATCGTGAGATTACATGGTGTACCGGTTTGCATTGTCTCCGATCGTGACACCAGATTTCGATCGCAGTTTTGGTAGAGTCTTCAAGCTAGCTTGGGAACGAGTTTGAACTTTAGCACAGGTTACCATCCACAAACAGATAGAAATTCTGAGGGAATGATTTAGATCCTTGAAGATATGCTAAGATCTTGTATGTTGGACTTTGGAGGATCATGGGAAGATCACCCATATCTTGTGGAGTTTTCATACAACAACAGCTACCAGGCGAGTATTGGAATGACACCTTTTGCAGCGCTCTATGGAAGGAAGTGTCGTTCACCACTAAGTTGGGATAATATCGGAGATAGGGAACTTCTTGGACCAGAGATGATCGTGGCAACTGTGGACGTAGTTCGCACGATCATGGAAAGAATGTGCATAGCCCAAGACAGACAGAAGCACTGGGCTGATGCAAAGCGACGCCATTTGGAGTTCCAACCGGGAGATCATGTGTTCTTAAATATCTCTCCAAATCATGGAGTAATTTGCTTTGGCAAGAGGTGTAAGCTCAGTCCCAGATATATTGGACCGTTCGACATACTCGAACGAGTCAGAGAAGTGACATATCGTTTGGCACTTCCACCTTCATTGGAAGGATTGCACAACGTGTTCTACATATCCCAGCTTTGAAGATATGTGAGCGACCCCAGCCGCATCCTTGATCACTCCGAACTCACTATACAGACAGATCTATCTTGTGAGCAGCAACCCGTTGAAATCCTGGACCGAAATGTAAAGTCACTAAGGAACAAAGAAATAAACTTGGTCTGAGTGATGTGGAGAAAAGATTAACGTGGGAACGCGAGGACGACATGCGTGCAAGATACCCTTTCTTATTTGTAAATTAGTTCTTATGTAATTGTAAATTTCGAGGATGAAATTTTTGTAAGGAGGGTAGAATGTAACGACTATAATTTTACTGTACAATTTTTTTTAAAGTTAATGTGCAGAATGGAGTTTGCAAGCCTGAGTATACTTTAAATGTTGGTTTTATTTAAGAATAGCAAGAAATAACTTGTAGCTCATTGGTAAAATCTTGCACTGCTGTGACATAGCCCTTGTATTTGAATCTCATCAACCACATATTATTTTTCTGAATTTTATTTTAAACTTTTTGGAAGCCCAAAAGTATACACGTGCAATACACGTAAAAATGAAAAGTCAGATAAAATAAACATGTGTAAAATGTTGTATGAACAGCCGAGAACACGTGGCATCAATCCAACACCCCACCCCTTCAAGATGGCCGGTGAGATTGACCCCAGACCGGCACAGCCGGGCCCCACCTTAGGGAATGGTCCAATTCTCTACACACTAAAACCGTTGGACTCCCCCACTACCCCTGTTCTGTTTATTCTCCCTGAAAATTAACAGAGAATTAAAATGAAGCTTTAAATCCAATTTTTAATGCATTTTTAATTCTTTCTTCAATTCCTAAAACCTAATTTCATCCTATAAATACAAGCCCATACCCTAGCCCTCTTCATTCTAAAAAATTCTCAAGTCCAAGAAGAGTACAAGTGGAGTTAGCCCTAGGTCAATTTTTGGCGAGGATTCGAGACGTTTCCGGCGACTCCGCGATGCAGACCTCCTCACGGAGCATACGATCTCGATGGAATTTTAATATAATTTTTAAGAAAAACGAGGATTTATATTTAATAATAAAATTTATTTTTAATAATTATATAAATATTATCAAACCACATATTTAAGATATTATTAAATTCCATGTTTTCTAAACAAAATAAAAGAATTACAAGTTTCATGAAAATAATATCAAGTATCAATATAAGTCAAAGTTACATTAAAATATCTTGAACTATTCAAATTATGAATATTTTCACTAATATACTTCATTCTCTAAAATTCACCTTCATGACAATTCTAAATAACATAAATAAATACTTGAGGTTTATTTTGAAACTATACTAAAAAATATTTTTCATAAAACCCCTCAAGTTATATTAAATTACAATAAAGACCCTAGTAAATATAGGTTTAAGCGGGACCAATTCTCTTGAGTCTCAGGGAGCCGGAGAAAGTGAGTGCTTGCCTATTTAAGGTAGAGAACTAAAACGGGGTTATTAATAGTAATTGTCTTAGAAAAAGACACAAATCCTGCCGTTCATGTGCAGCAGTTACCGATAACATCAAAATCTAATTCAGGATCCAAATCTGTTTAAGTGTCTGACTCAATTTTAGTCTCAGTCTAATCTGAATACAATCTAAACATGAATCCAATCATAACTCCAATGCAACATGAATCCAATATACCAAACATGAACACTTGAATTTGAACATAAATACCAGAACAATATCAACATGACTTGACTTGACCGAACCATGGCTATACCTTAAACTTGACTACATGACTACCGTTTACATCTTGAATTAGTTTATAGAAACAACTTATACCATGGTCTCAGCAAGCCTGATAACTACAACTCAATACAATCAATTCAATATATATTACGGGGCTTTAACGGGGTAGATTGGTACGGAATGTGTTAAAAATGGCATGATGATGGTCACTAAAAGATACCTACATGAACATTCTGTGCCGTTGTCCCGTGGGTTTTGATTGGGCCTTGTACTTACATGTTACCTTAGTCCACGGAGCAAGTTGGACTCCTCTCGTATACACTGGCATTCTGTACCAAGCTACAAACAACTACGTTAGTATAACAAACACATACCTTACCTATTCTATTCTCTTTACCTATCTATTACATTCTATCTTTTGGAACTTACCGAGCGCTAGTTCTCTGATGACATTCATGTCTCTTCTTTCTTTAGAATGTTGTCAGAAGGACCCGACTCTCAGGAGATCGAGCTCAGCCAGGACTACTTGGAGCAGTTTACAGAGGAGGCAGAACTTTAGGCATTACTTGTACTATTTTCTTTTCAGTTCATATGCCATTATTTAGGTATCATTTTCTATCATTGTACTTTACTTTTCAGTTGTATGTAAAGAATGATTATCAATAGAAAGTTGTTGTTTCATTACATCTCTTGTTATTCTTGTATGATTCATTTATATTGCTTATTTACGCTTAATGTGTTTATTTCTGAGTAAATACGTCGTGGCCCACCACATCTCCTTCCCCTTACACTGGGAAGCGGGGCGTGACAACACATGAACTTAATACTCGAATATTCAAATTTGAACTTGAACAATTGACTTGACTTGACCGAACTATGAATATAACTTGACATGAGCTTGACATGAATACCAGAATACATGATTACAATTTGAACATGAACTTGTACATTTTTTATATTCATGGATTCGGTTAAGACCTGTAAACTTGAACTATACAATTCAATACACAAGGATAAGGGGTAGATCTGTACGGAACGTATATCGTGGTACGAGAAGTCACTTTAAAAGATACATACATGAATTCACGTGTCGTTGTCCCGTGGGTTATGACAGGGCCTTGTACTACATGTTACCATGGTCCATGGGGTAAGATGGACTTTTCTCGTATACATGAATACCTTCTTAATAAAACTACAAACGACCACGTTAGTATAACCATACTTACACATTAACATTCACTTCGTGTTCACTGTACCTATACTATCCAGCCATTTCTATCCTTCCATACTATGCTCATGTTCCATTATCAGCTTACATAATTGCCATTATTTACCATGTTATATAGAATTACTATGTTACATAAATTTGACATGCTTATATTAAATGACCTGTTTAATCACCACATCACACTTAGTCCATTGCTTCATGATATTCTTTTCCAACTTATCACTATATCTTTATATTTCACATTCATATTTTTTTGGGACTTACCGAGCGCTAGTTCGCTGACGGGCATTCCACCTATTTTTTTTATTCTTGGAATGTTCGTCAGGTGACATTGATGTAGATAAGATAGAAGTGGTCGAAAAGGAGTATAACCGGTTCGCATCACAACTGGATGTCTAATTCCAATCCGCTTTTTATTTCATTTCAGAGCTTTTTATGTAAGCCTCATTGTTAAGGCTTATCATGTTATCGTATCATGTATTCAGATATTTTGTCAATTGTGAATCTTGAATATAATAAATCAAAGTTGGATTTCATTCTATTATTTATTCTTGTTATTTTATATTGCTTATAGACGCTTAGCATATTTATTATGATAAATACATTGCGGGCTTACCACATCACCGTTTTCATTTACTGGGAAGCGGGACGTGACAGGTTTTGTTAGTGGCCCATGCAGGTCAGTTCTGCATGAACATCGTAAGTAATATAATACAAGAATTATAAAATCCAATTATTACATTTGACTTTTCTTTGAATCCTACCCCATTCCTTGAATCTATCTTGAACTCCACCTTCGGCTTACTTGAAGACCATCTCTCAACTTTTGAATTCTTAACTCTTGTTCACCCTTTCTACTTATATCTCATAAGCCTATTACTTTAATTGGTTAGAGTATCGATCGACGGAGCTCGAAAACGACATCATCCTTAGCTTTCCAGTACCTTGTTGCGACGTACTTCTTATGAGAATTTCGGGGCTAAATTTTTTTTAAGGAGGGTAGACTGTAACGACTGCATCATGATTTCATCTCTTTGAATCCTTTTTCTTGTTTTCCCCAATAATTGTGTCTCGACGTCAAGGAAACGAAACTGCGAACCATTCATCTCCGGTTGATCTTATTTTGTTAATCTTCTTAATTCTTTATTGTTTTCTTCCATTGACTCTTATAATAGGATTTGAGTGACTTAAATGGAGTTATGTGATTGCAATTATGAACTGCAATATAGTTACAATGCGGTACTCTACTTGAACGACTAGGAGTTCTGCCATTGATTTAGCTATGTTCTACTGCGTATCTTTATTCTTGATTATCGAATCCTATCTTCTTTATTAACTTATATCCTTCCATGATTTTTAAATTTGATTTTTTCATCTTCATCTTTATACCATTTTTGAATTCAATCCCTAATTACTTTTCTTCTATTCGAATGTTTGCTTGCAGCTTTCTTGTAAACTACTCTTGAATTATTCTAACAGCATTTTCTCGTCTTCATGATTGCCTTATAGAGAATTATTTAGAGTACCGACTGATGGAGCGCAACGACGAAACATGACGACATCATCCTAATCTTAATTTCATGTTCTGTTGCAATATCCTTCTTGAGTAATTCCGAGAACGAAATTATTTTTAAGGAGAGTAGGATGTAACGACCCCAATATTACTATACCTTCGTATTTTTTTTCTTTAGTAAAATATTGTATTTTTTTATTCTTAGTATATTCCGTATATTTTCTTTTCTATTAAATATATTATTTTATTATTCCATCTATTTTTCCCAAACCCATTTCTTTAAACTAAATCTTAAGCTATTCAAATTAAATGCAAGACCTAACCCAACCCATAACCCAAATCCAATCTCATTTTCATTTTCTTTTATAAAACTATGAGCCTAAAAGCCCACTTTCTTTTGAAGCAACAACATATATTTAATTCTTACTAAATATGTGTGTGAACAATCTTGTAGTTTATTGGTTAAGTCTTTGCATTATTATTCGATAGGCTATAATTTCGAATCTCGGTTCTTAAAATTATTTTTATCTATTTTTTAAATCCTCTCATAAGCTACAAATAAGACATTTCATTTTATTTTCCTTTTAACTCCCAAAATAATTAGAATGGTTATTAATTACAATTAATTAGAATTATAATGACCATAAACCTTTTTGATATGCCACTCCTCTTTCTTTTCTTCATTATACCATTCTATCATTTCCTATCTTTCTCTTCATCTAGATTTCTCGAAAAAAATATGAAGAAGTTTTCAAGAAGGTCTCGCTAGTAACGTGAGACTATCGGCGGATAGACAAGCCCGGTGACGGTACCGGCTTGTGTATGTAAGTCCCCTTCGTTTCTTCTGCTCTTCTTGTTTAATCATTCTCATCTTTTCATGTCTCCACTGATATCCATACTTGCTTACTTCGTCTGTAAACTTCTTGTTTAGAAAACATACATAAAATAATAGATAATCTAATAGTTAATTGTTTTGTAAACTTATTTATCTTCATGAATAGAATATATTTTTAACCAGTAGTGATTATCTTGTTTCTGTTTTAGTAGTTATGAAAATATGTGAATTGTTTCACCGTATATTGCATGCAATCACATAACGCGATCGTTTATTCAAAACAAAAGAAAAGTGTTTAATAATTTTTGTGTAGAATTTTTATTAATTTTTTATATCGATTTTAGTATATATATCATGACCGATTCGTATACTTGTCCGTATGCCTTTCATAATTTATTGCTCACTATTTTTATTTTATTTTATTTATATTTAGTTTTAAAAGAAAACGAGATTTCAAATAAATACTATGACCTTGTCAATCTCAAATACCACATGAAAGAAATACCTTTATTTTCAAAATAATTTTTAGAAAATCAATCTTGATGACTGGACATTCTAGGAAAATTAGATTATATACTAGATAGAATTTTAGGTCTACAGTAAAAGTTTCATATCAAACCGAATAACGGTTTAGGAGTTACGTAGTTTTTTATTCACAGTTCGTAAAAACAGAAAAGTGTAGTTATCGGTCAACTTATAAGATACATAATTTAGTCTATCGATATCCAAATTGAGCAAACTCAATTGTTTTGGACATTTATATCGAATGATCTAGATTTTCTTAGTTTAAAGTTTTTACTGAAAACTGATATAAAATATAGAAAACTAGGTTATAATATTTAGTGATGGATGTGGACAGAATCTGTCTTGATTCGCACACTGTTTTTAAATAGTGACAAACTTTAGATGTGTAGATGCACAATGGATAGAACTATAATTTTATGTATACTACATTACTTAGAAATGCATGAAACAACCCGATATAGGCTTTGCAATATAACATATAGTTGCTGTCTAGAAATCTGAATTTCTGTTTTAAACGCTGATATTAAAATGATCATAACTAGAGTTTCAGAAATCCAAATCGTGTAAATCTTATTGTTTTGGATAACTATATCGAATGGCCTACAATTTTCTAATATTTTTCGTAATCTGAAATTTGATGGAAATTGATCCAAACTGTATTTTAAAATGTGTGACGGTGCTGAATGGATTCTGATCTGTTTTGCGCGACGATACGAAAACGAGTATATTTTCCAAACCGGCAGTCGTATTTAGGTGCAACTAGAACTCACACATGCAAAATATATAGAGCTATATTTTTTTATTATATTTCTCATTTGGTTGACTTGATTAATTACTTGTACAAAACAGTTATTTACAGTATTGTTTATGATCGTTACTTGAATAACATACTTGCCTCATTTCATGCTATTCGAACATGTATACCTTTTTTTCCTGATCTCTGAATTGTCCCATGTACATGAATATATAATTAGATATTATATGTTTGATTTGAACCTATTACATGATATACTTGACTTAACTTTTAATCTGAATACTTGAACTTAATACTTGAATATCCAAATTTGAACTTGAACACTTGACTTGACCGAACCATAAATATTACTTGACATGAATACCTGAATACATGATTACAACTTGAATGTGAACTTGTACATTCTTTATATGCATGGAATCGGTTAAGACTTGTAAACTTGAACTATATAATACAATATGTGGGGATAAGGGGTAGATTGGTACGGAATGTATATCGTGGCATGAGAGGTCACTTTAAAAGGCACCTACATGAATTCATGTATCGTTGTCTCATGGGTTATGGCGGGGCCTTATACCACATGTTACCATAGTCCACGGGGTAAGATGGACTCCTTTTGTTTACACGAATATCTTCTTTTTCAAACTACAAACAACCACGTTAGAATAACCATATTTACATATTAACATTCACTTCGTGTTAACTATATCTATACTACCCAACCATTTCTATACTTGCTTGCTATGCTTATATTCCATTGTCATGCTTACACAGTTGCCATTATTTACCGTGTTATATACAATTACTATGTTAAATAAATTTGCTATACTTATATTAAATGACCTATTTAATCACCATATCACACTACTACAATTAAGGGTTGCCCCTACGGATAGAAGAATTCGTAGGGCAACTTTTTATTGCCCCTACGGCTAAAGCCATAGGGGCATAAATAAATTAAAAAATATTAAAAATGCAATATCTTTATTTGGCCCTATATGCCGCAAAAGAGTGCCCTACGGATTAATCCGTAGGGGCAAAAAAGAGTTATTTAAAAAAAATAAAGCTAAGAATTTTCCTACTGCCCCCCAAAATTTCTCACCAACCCGCGCTCTCGCCCATCCTCGCCCATCATCGCCGCCCCACTCTCGTCGCCGCCTTCCTCATCGCCGACTTCCTCGTCGACGACTTTCTTGTCGTCGAGTTCCTCCTCCATCACCGTCGATCGAGCTCGTCGTGGAGTTCCTCATCACCGCCAACAGACCTCGTCACCGCCAATCATCATCGTCGCCGCCTCCACCACTTCGAGGTCTATCTTTCCGGCCTCCTCTACCTCATCAAAGCTTTGCTCTCTACCTCCTCGAGGAACTTTACTCGTTGGGATATGTGAGTTAATTTTGATTTTAATTTATAATTTTGTTGTTTTAAATTGGTGTTATTGTTGTTGATTTTAGGGTTAGGGTTAAGGTTAGGGTTACCAGGCCGGGATAAATAGGGGTTAATTTAGGTTAGGGTTAGGTTTTGGGTGATGATTAGGGTTAGGGTTAATTAGGTAAAATAGGGTTAGGTTTAGGGTTATAGGACCGGGTTAATTAGAGGTTAATTTGGGTTAGGGTTAGGATTTGGTTGATGATTAGGGATATGGTTAATTAGGTAAAATAGGGTTAGGGTTTGGGTGATGATTAGGGTTAGGGTTAATGTGGGTTAATTAGGTAAAATAGAGTTGGTGATGATTAGGGTTAGGGTTAGGGTTAATTAGATTAACTAGGGTTAATTTTGGTTTGGGCTAGAGTTAATTTGAGTTAGGGTTTGGGTGATGATTAGGGTTAGGGTTAATTTGGGTTAATTAGGTAAAATAGGGTTAATTAGGTAAAATAGGGTTAATTTGGGTTTGGGTGATGATTAGGGTTAGGGTTAGGATTAATTTGGGTTAATTAGGTAAACTAGGGTTAATTTGGGTTAGGGTGCTAATTAGGGTTAATTAGCTTAATTTTGGGTTAATTAGGGATAATTTGAGTTAGGGTGATGATTAGGGTAAATTTGGCTTAATTAGGTTAATTAGGGTTAGGGTTTAAGGTGCACTAGTTCCTTCAGTAGGATACTCGATGATAACGTAAACGTAAAACTTTACCGTAAACGTAAGAAAACTTTACCCTTAATTAAAAACTTCAAACTCTTAAAAATGAAACATAAACGTAAAACCTATTCAAGTTAAATGTTCAAATTAAAACCAATATATGATACTCGATGATAATATGAAATTTTCATATTCTCATCGATATTCATTAATGAAAATCAAAGCACGACTTAGTCCCCGTCTATCGGTTAACATACATTCGATATTCGTCGTGACATAAAACTATACAAAGGTTGTTAAATATCGGCCGGTATAGTTTGGTGCTAACAACCGTCGTGTAGTCTATGTGACAGGAAGATTCAATCGTATGATGACCGATAGTTGTAACACCTTAGATTGCGATTAGTGTAAATTGTGCATTAACGCGGGTTTTTAAGGAAAAGTTTACCAAATCGGGTTTCTCACATTTTATATCAATTAATTAATATTTTATTATTATTTGATATAGTTTGAACACACACGTGCATGTTAATGTGAGGGTTAGTTAGTGTTAATCTTGTTAAGAGACCAAGACACCTTAGTTAATCCTTGCCCTAATTTAACCTTGCCTTAGATATTTTGGGTAAGGAAATATCTTTTGCTTTGGGTTGAGAGAGAGAGAGGGGTGGCAAGGTGAGTCAAGGGGCATTAATGAGAACATTAATGGAGGTGAGGGGGAGAGTGAGATTAATCTTTTGTTTCACCCTACACTCACCCCTCACCATTATTTCCCTTACCCTCTCATTCTTCTCTCATTCTCAAATATTCTTCATCTCCTCACTCCCAAACTGAACCCTCACCTCCCTCTTCACTAAAAGCCTTGTAAAACTTTATAAAAATCCATGGAAAACATTTCAAATGTCTTGATTTGCCGCTAGGTTGCCTTGGAGCTTGGAAAGCTAGGATTTTTGAGCAAGAGTGGCTAGGTAATGATCTCAAACTGATATTTAGAAGTTATTTTGTTGTGTTGCCTTGAAGTTATGGTTTAGAGAACTAAAGGTAGCATTTTGTGCAAAAATCGTATTTTTAGTGTCAACTTTGTGTCTCTGTGATCTGCTGTAAAACCAGGTGTTTGTTGGAAAAGTTCCCATCACAGTAACATAGTGTTAAGGTATAGAACCCACCATAAAATCCTGAGACCGCCCCTTAAAGATTGGGCCGCAGATTTATTGGTTCTGGCCGCAAATTGCGGCCAGAGTGGGGGCTGGGGTGTTGGGGTTTTGGCGTAGGGTCTCTGTGGTTGTTTGTGGTCTCGTGGTACTTGCAACTTTCATCAATTTTTAGTGTATCAAAATCTGGGACAACTTTGCTATATTCTAGTGTTTTGTGTACGCGTGTTACGTTATCCGACACGGTTCATGATCTGGTGTGTTGCTACACTTGGGCTGGTGTTGGTGTGTCGTTATGCACGTTAGCCGTTAGATGAACACTTGTGGGTCGGATTGGAGTTGGTGCGTTGGTCAAACGTCTTGTATACGTGATATTGATCGCTTTCTGAGTTTTGCACTGGTTATGTTTTGTGTCAATAGGATCATAGGCGAGGACTTCGGATGATGCGAAGAAAGGGAAGCAGGTGATTGGATTTACCTAGCCCGTGACTGTTGGTGAGTAGATTTAACATCTATGGGGAATTCGCCCGCATGGTGTTAAGCGTCAGGGCTAGATATGATATGATATTAGCCGCATGTTTATATGCACATATAGAGATGGTGCATGAACTTCATTTGCATATAGTTACTTGTTGTGCCTGGACTTGTACCCTCTGGATACTGCACTATTATTGACGGCTCATGTTGCACGAGCACTGATTGTATGCCACTCACGCCGTCAATAATTGTTATGACACGCACAACACGTATACATACGTGATATGGTATGGTTAAGGACATTGATACATTGATTCATATTCTATTGTGCATATGACATATATCATACCTATATACCTACATGCTTACATATATGCCTTGCCATGACTACATGCTAGCTACATATATACCTGGAGGGTATTGTATCATTATTGACATGTAGATACACATACCTAGCTTGATATAGCTACACATATACCTGGAGGGTATTACATCATTATTGATAGGTAGATACACATATCTTGCTATACCGACATGGTTACGCATTCCTGGCTATAGCTACATGTTCACCTTTATATGATATTGCGTTTGATTTCGGAGAATTTGGAACCACATGATATATTCAATAACTTGTTGCAGTTAAATAGCGGATTTCCTTTATATGCTCATATTACTGTTTCATGTTGCATATATTTCATTTCATGGATTTCGCATTGATATATGGATTTCATATGATGTTTCTGGATGTTACTCTTGTGTATATATATCAGTGGTATGGGACACTAATATATATACATGTATATATATACATACATATATATATATATATATATATGTATCAGTGGTATGGGATGCTGTTATATATGTACATCTCTAATATACATATATATATCAGTGGTATGGGACGCTGTTATATATGTATACCTATAATATATATCATCAATAATGATCTGTGCATGTATTCTTATTCATTCCGATATGAGGGGCTGATTGTGCCCGATATGAGGAGCTGATATGCCCGATATGAGGGGCCGATGTGCCCGATGTGAGGGGCCGATGTGCCCGATATGAGGGCCGATATGGGGCCGATTTGAGGAAATTTGGGGATTTAGATTGTCATGATGGACACTGGTCCGCCACGATGAGGATTCCGTGAGAATGACATGTTTTACCCCGTACTCCGCATTTATTCTATATGCATTGCTTCATGTATTAGTAGTACCTGATAGAGTACCTTTCATGACTGCTGCATATACATATTGTCATACTTATGCTATTAGATTACATGTGATAGATTATCGCTGTTAGTACATACTTGCGATTACTGTATGATGTTATTTACTATTCACGAGTTGGCAACTCACCCCCGTTGTGCCGTAGGGTATTTCAGGTCTGATCATTAGAGTGGTCGCGGCAGGACGCCTTTTTATCTCTACTTTTGCGGATACCGCTACGATTGGCTGTGAAGCCGTTTGCTATAGGTGGGTTGCGGTTATCCGATGATGTACATTGTTTATTTCTTGTATCTAGTACTCTCCATCTACCACCTTCGTGTATTGACTTAGAGACGAGTTGTGAGGATCGTTGTTGTTTATTCTTGTGACTCTGGTTGTCGTGCTCATGTGAGCCGGCCTTTTATATATGTGGTTTCTCTTTTCTTCGCTACGACGTCGTATATATGTTGTGGTGGTTGTTCCGCCGTTGGGCAAGATTTGCTCCCGATTGGGGATACTTTACTTTTATCTTATGTTTGTACCCGTTTCGGGGCTAGTTTTTGCAAAGGAGGTGCTGCCGAAATTTTTATGAAAAACAAACTTAACTTTAAAAGTTTTTGCATCGAGATTTTTAAAAGTGATCTATCTTTCTTGTAATGGTTTAGATTGCTGGGTTTTTCGGCTTACTTAATTGCGTTACGCCTGTTGACATTACGTAGTTTAAGTGCCGGTCATGTGCCCAATTTTGGGTCGTGACAAAGTTGGTATAAGAGCGCTAGGTTTTACCTTTCGGAGTGTAGCATGACCTTGGTATGATGGAGTAGGTAGCTTAAGCAGAGTAACGTAGCGTGTGTATGTTCCGCGGCATACTTACGACACGGTGTTTCGCCTAAGTGACCTTAGGACTTATTGCTTGAAATTCCTTCCATGATATATCCTTGTGATCCAATTTCTGTGTCCTTACAAGTCGTGAGGGTCTCATAAGTGTGTGTCTCTCCTTAGGAATTATGGGGATCCCTAAGTATGTTGTTCCCTTATGAATCGTAAGGATCTCACACATGTATTTTCTCCTTACAACGTCGAGAGGACCTTGCAAGTGTCTTTTAACGAGATTGCGCCTTTTTGGGTTTTCACAAACTCGCCAGTAGCCCTGCCGTTTTTACTCACGGAGCCCTTTCGGGTTTTCATCCGTGCCCATGTTGCTTATGGACGTACCCTTTTTTAACGAGATTACGCCCTTTCGGGTTTTCAAAAACTCGCCGGTAGCCCTGCTGTTTTTACTCACGGAGCCCTTTCGGGTTTTCAACCATGCCCATTTTGCTTATGGACGTACTGTTTTTTTTGGCACGTCCACCTGAGGATGCTGCGGTTCGTAGTAGTTTACAGACGTTTCAGTCAGGCGTAGTATTTTTTTAGAAACCGACCATTTATTGGCCTAAAGGGTTTTTCGCCATGCATATTCATGAGCACGTAAGCCCCACCTTGGTAGACCTTGTCTATGATATACGGACCCTGATAGTTTGGCTCGAATTTCCCCCGTTTGCCACGATTAGGGATCATGGGCCTTTTTACGACTAGCATGAGTTCGCCTTGGCGAAACATTCTCGGCCTAGTCAATCTTTCGTACGAGCGCGTCATCCTTGCTTTTGTAAGCCTCCAGGTTTTGCTGCGCCATGAGCTGGGTTTCGTCAAGGGCGTCGAGCTCCTCCAGCCGAAGATGAGCGTTCTCTTCATCTGTTAGCTCGTAATGAACTGCCACTCGTAGAGAGGGTAGCTCAATCTCCAAGGGGAGTACTGCTTCAGTGCAAAATACCAATGCATACGGCGTTGCAATTGTGGCTGTTTTGAACGTAGTTCGATACGCCCAGAGAGCTTCATGCAATCTCTCATGCCTGTCCTTTTTGTTTTTGGACACCGTCTTCTTTATGATCTTCGTCAAGGTCTTGTTGAAGGCCTCAGCTAGACCGTTAGCTCAGGGATTATAGACCGAAGAGTATCTCCAGTCTATATTATGTTGCTGCATGAAGTGGTTGATTCTGTGACTTCTGTAGGCTGGCCCATTATCGGAGATAATCCATCGCGGAGTGCCGAACCGATAGATGACGCATGTCTTGAAGAAATGGAGAATATTCTCCTTCTTCACTTCTCTTAGCGGTACTGTTTCTGCCCACTTAGAGAAGTAATCGGTTGTTGCCAATATGAACCGATGTCCTCTGGATGATGCTGGTTCAATGGGCCCGATTATGTCAGTTCCCCACATTTCGAACGGCCAGCTAGCCACCGTTGGGTGTAGCGGATTCGGATGCTGGTGGATGAAGTCCCCGTGAATTTGGCACGAGTGGCACTGTTTCGCGTATTCGAGACAGTCTTGAATCATCGTGGGCCAATAGTAGCCCATCCTTTTGATCTTCAGCTTCATCTTTGGCCCGGCTTGGTGAGAACCGCAGAGTCCGTCATGAGTTTCTTGGACGACTCTCCTTACTTCTTCAGGTCCCAGGCATCTCAGCCATAGAGAGTCAAACGATCTCTTATACAGCGTGTCATTGACGAAGGCGAAGGACAGAGTTCTTTTCATGAGCTGATGTCTCGAGGACGCATCTTTAAGTGTTCGACGGGATTTGAAGTAGTCTATAAAGACTTCTCTCCAATCCTTAGCCTTTTCCTGGTCTTTTATTTATAGGGCCGTCTTCGAGTTGAACGGGCTTCTTGGCCTTCTTCTTTTTCTTCAAAGACTTTGGAGGCTTGGCCTGAATGTTTTGTCTGTAGGGTTCCTAGGCACACTCAAGAGGTTCCACAAGGCATCAACCATGCCAAAATCAAATTTTTCCATGTGCCTAACAACTCTATGCAAGATCGTTAACTAGAGATTAGGCGAAAAGGATGCAAGCAAACTACTTTGCTTCAAGTGAAAGGGATTACAACCTTTGTAGATCCAGTCCACCACTTCTTTAGCTCCGTGATGACGTCCCTTCGCTGCGATCATCGGGATCCCGGACTCTAGCGTCGGTTTCATCGGAGAAATGATCGGGCTAGGTCGTTGACTTCGATGCCGAAGATGATCTACGTCGAGGCAACTCAAACTCAAGCTCCATCTTCACTAGGTCATGAAACTTGTGAAGATAACACCCTATACAACATGGCAAGTGGTAGAGGATGAAGAAATAGGAAGTGGGTTCATTTTGGATTTGGATTTCTCACTTGATTTCATCACTTAGAATTTTCTAGCAAGCTTTTCTTTTCTTCATGATGATGAAGAAGAAGAAGAAGAAGAAGAAGAAGAAGAAAGAAAAAGAATTTATTAAAAAGAAAATTCAAGTGATTCTTATCATAATGCAACCATGGGTGAAGTTAACACATGTAGAGAATAAACTAGGGTTTAGGTAATGGTTAGGTTTAGGATAAAACAAAATGGTGGACTTTTTCAAAGATGCTTTGAAGCTTCATGAAGCTTCAAGCAAAGAAAGAAAAGAAAGCCACCATTTTATTTTTTTCTAAAAATGAATATAAAATAAATAAAAAGAATGAAACTCTAACCATTAACCTAAACATGGTGTTATCCAAACACACACCCAAGTTTGTATGTATCATCAAACATGATACAAACAAGTGCACAAAAATATATCACATATACAACTTGTGCACATCAAGTAAGAAAATCAATCTTAAGTGAACAAATACTAGTTAATGTAAAGTAATATATCAAATATATATAATTATACATTAAATCATTAAATCAACACTTGATTTAATGATCCGGTCATACTGCATATAACCGACTAATATCTAGTGTATCAATGTATCGAATCAACACTTGATTCGGTAACCCGGCTATATCTTATATAACCGTCCAATGATACAAATCGCGAGAATAGAATTCAGTATCACATACTGGTATTACTCTCGGTCCCGCACATATCTCATATGCGCTCCTATTTCGTTTCTCTTGAGCCAGGAAACCCCTGTGTAGGACTCTAAAAACTCGTCAATACGCCGGCAGTAGGTGGTGATCATATCAATCACCCATAAGCCGCAAGCGGTCTGCTAAACGTAACGGCCACCCGGGTATTGAGCGATCAGAAGATCAACGAGCAAGCCCGCTCATACTCCTGTGAATCCAACCAGTAACACTTACCGTACAGTCCGGTCTCGTCGTCTGATATGTCGCATATCTCGCCTAGGGGTGGTAAACGTCAGACCCCAATAGCTCGATAAGTCGTGTCGATATGAGGTCTATAACAGTTCGAGAAACTACTGGTAACACTTACCAGTAAATCTCAGCAACCCTGGCCAGGGATTTCCGGTTATAGCCAATCGAACATAGTGCAACATCAACTCCCTATACCGGGAGAGACGAATCCCCTCCTATCGCTCATTGCCTCCATGTGAATCGGGACTGTACCCAAAAACCACCGTTTTGCACGCCCTCTTGGACGCGGTAAGGTGGAAATCAAAGTATAGTGGGAATCACACAAGACTCTATGACGATCTCGGGTCTACAGACTAACCTGTACCAGTGTCACCAGAGAACTGCCATCTGACGTAAGGTATAATACCATCCGGGAGTTCTCGGCGTGTCCGTCGAGTGTACCCAGTCTCCACTGAGCACCAGTATATCATCTCTGATGTCAAACACTAATGGATATGGGATCATCCATCGCCCATCATATGGGTCAACATGCGTATACGCTAGTCTACTCTGGTGCATCGATGCCCTGTCTCGATACACCCCCGACTAGGGACCTTGAAGGATGTACTTATGGACTACCATGTCCCCACTAGTATGATCCGCATTATAGTCCAGTCAGTCAAGTACACATCCTAAGGGCTTTACCAATATGTAACAGAGAGACAAGTAGTATACATGTTAAGATAAAGAGTAACCGATAGCATACTATCATGTCGAGCAAGAAAGTCCTCCCTATATATGTCCAAGCATCCATTACAATATACATCCTATGTATAGTAATGGCCTCTAGGGCATACATATAACTAACAATCTCCCACTTGCACTAGGGCCATCTGATAGCAGTGGTTGTAGTATCTCATACTCAACCATCCCATAAAGTCTCTCTCTGGGAAAAGGCCTTTGTGAGTGGATCCGCGCTGTTGTCCTCTACATCTGCTCTCCTAACCTCGATCTACCTGGAGATCAACCATCTCCCTGATCAGGTGATATTGCCTAAGAATTATATCTGGATTACTGATGGGACGGACGTTCCTTGGCATAAGCCACAACTCCATAGTCACACAATGGGAGGAACTAAGTTCATCTCATGAACTAATATACACCCAGACAGCCTCTTTGGTAGCATCTTAAGTAGCGATGTATCCAGCCTTTATCGTCTAGTATACCACGGTATCTAGCTTGGAACTCTTCCAACATACCGTCCCTTTACTGAGGGTAAAGACAATGCCTGTGACTGACTTTCAGTCGTCCTTATCATCCTGGAACCTTTCCAGTGATTCTCCCCAGGATCGATTGATACCAACTCACTACATCTAGTGAGTATCCTAACATCCAATTAGATCTATCTCATAGATCCAAAACCTAGGATTTAGTAGGTATCACTTTGATCCTATATAGAGAATCATTGTGATAAGCGGAGATTGACCGAGCGTAGCATAGAAAACTCTTTCCCTATCAAGAGTATGTCATCCACGTACTCTACGAGGATCATTACCATACCCCCTATTACCTTTTTGTTTATACAAGGTTCATCTACCATTTTGATGATGTCAAACTCTTTGACTAACACATCAAAACAGACGTTCCAACTCTGCGATGTCTGCTTTATCTTATAAAACATCTTGCACACGTTTCCGCTGCTCCCACTGTCTACGAAGCTCTCTGGCTGTGTACTTATAGACGCTCTCTTCTAAAACATCATTTAGAAAAGCAGTCATGACACCCAACCACCAGATATCGTAGTCATGGTATGTAGCCGTGGCAAGTAGGATCTGGATGGACTTAAGCATAGCTCCTTAGAAAAGGTTTCATCATAATCCATACCTGGTCAATGATGCAAACCTTTAACAAGTCTAGCTTTGAAAGTCTCAACTTTTCCATGTACACCAAGTAATCTTCTCAAGATATACTTGCTCCTGATGGGGATTTAACCCTTTAGATAAAGCAACCAAAGTCCATACTTTGTTGGTGTATAAGGATTCCATCTCAGATTGCTAAGCATCCAGCCATTCTTACAGAGTCCCACTCCTGATGGCCAGCTCGAAACTAGTTGGGTCATCATCTCATGATGCAATCCTTGCTCCCACTGTCATAGAGAAACCAAAGTATCTCTCAGGTGGGTGAGGAACCCTACCAGATCGGCGGAGAGGCTGAGCTTCGTCGGGGACTATTGAATCCTTTGGTTCTGTCAAATCATCAGCTGCAGTTTTGTATAGCTGGAATTTCTTCCAGTTCTACAGAACTGACCTTGCCTCGATCTTGTCCGGATTTTGCTTTTGACATAGGCCGGACAGTCCCAAATCTTAACTTGCTTAAGAGATGGGCTCTTCCCATACCATATCTTATATAGAGTGGTAGGCATTGATTTGATTCGAACCCAATTCAATAGGTATGCAGCTTCTCAAGTGCATAACCCCCAAAAGGAAATAGGTAACTATGTAGTACTCATCATAGAGCACACATTATCATATAGGATGTGATTGCTTCGCCCCGATACACCGACGTGCTGTAGTGTATACGGAGGAGTAATGCTGAGAGAGAATCTCATTCTCCTTTAGAATAATACAGGAATTCCGTGCTCAAGTATTCTCCTCCTTGATCACATCAAAGGACATAATACTTATACCCGTATTTTGGTTCTCTATTTCTAATTTATATTCTGTGAATATCTCAAAAGGTTCGGGCTTATGTTTCAAAAGGAACATATGTCTGAATCTTGAGAGATCATCAGAGAATGTAATGAAGTATAAAGAACCGGTCTTGGCATGTGCAGACAGGGGACCTTATATACATCATCATGTATCAGTCCCAAGAGTTTACTAACTCTTTCTCTGTTTCCAATAAACAGAGCTATGGTCATCTAATCTTTGTGACATGACTGGCAAGTTTCACAAGATGTAAATTTAAACTAATTTAAATATGCATCTACGTGTAACTTCTGCTAGCCGGGTCGCATTGATATGACCTAGTCTACAATGTCTCAAGAAGAAGTCGTTCATTTCTGAACTCTTCCTCTTGTGTGTGTTCTATATACTAAGAACTGTAGTTTGATTTAGAACGTCAATGCTTTTAGATAACGTACCTGAAGCGATCAACTCTTGATATAGGAAATGTTCAAAACATTATCCAACAATGCAAAATTTTATCATTTCTTTACTAATAAAGAAACTGATATGATTTTGTGTATCAGGTTCGGTATCTAATAGCATTTGTTCAGAATCAATATATTTGGAAATACAGGGTGACAGTGACCAACAGACTTGGCTGCAACACTTGCACCGTTTTCTGTCTCATGAAACTTATCACCCGTTCTCAGTTCTCTACCTTTCTGTAGCCCATGTAACGGATTACATTAGCGGGATCCTGATCCGGTATCTAATACCTAGGACGTAGAGGACACTGAGAAACAGTTCTTTATAACTAACACACCCGAAGGAGATGCATCATATGCACTTTCTTCGTTTGGGCGGCATAGGAATTCTAGTATTCCCCTATTTCTTGCTCTGTCTTATAACAATTATAAGTCGGAGCGGGACCAACGTTCCCCAGCTCAGTATAACAAGCGGGTTCGGTCAATACATCCGTTTTATTATCTTGATTAAGGCGTGATATGGTCGCTACCTGGAGAGAGAGAGAAGAAAACACTCAGTGTATGCTCTTGCAAGATCAGATTGGTTATTATTTTATCTAATCAAGATGGCTCCCACTGTTTTTATCAAATCTTCCTTCAAACCCTAAAAGGAAAGACTAGCCGGGATTAATTACACGCTACAAGTTCGCCAATCTTTCAGCCAGGCCAGTGTCGGTACTTTGTGGGAGGCCCCCCGTGCTTTCGCACGAACCTAATTAATGTAAACCTCGTTTTCCCTGAGGCGTAACCCCGTTGACACCTTTCTAGACACCTACTTGATCGGCTAATTGTAATGTATAAAACTCTCCCAGGAGTAACTCTTACTCGCAGCGGGTATCGGGATCCAACTATCTCATAGAAGGTATGCAATCTCATTGCAAATTTCAACACTTGAAATTCCCGATAATATTTTTGCCCCTAACGTACTATGACCTTGACGAATGCCAAATAACCCATAGCGCGCTAGTCAAGTTCAACCCGTACATTTCTTGATTGAATTAAACCCACCCGCACGACCCTTGACGAATGCCAAACAACGCCGTACGAATACCCTAATCCAATCGCATCATATGCTACAGATAAATAGTAAATAGCTACCGTACACTACGCCTTGACGAATGCCAAACTACAGTAGCACGAATACTAAGTAATATCTATCTGAAATGACGGAGGGCTACGACAGGTTTTTCTGAAAACCTATTGCGTAATGAACTTGATATCGTTGTAGAATCAAATGATTTTAAAATGGAGTGTTTTTTAGGCTTTTCTAGTTTTGCTAAAGGGGTTACTCCCGGTGAAGGGATCGTCGGCCCTTTCCTCGTCGAATGAGGTGCATGATATATCATATATTTCACCGTGCAAAGCAAGAACTATAGAAGCAATCAAAAGACAAACCGAGAGTTGTAGCATCTGCCAGTCATTGCTAAAGGGGTCACTCCCGGTGAAGGGATCTCGGCCCTTTCCTCATCGAATAAGGTGCAGGATGTTCTACAAGGAACACCGCGATGCAAAGCAAGAACTGTAGCTACCTGTTTTTGAAAATTCGATTCCACAACATCTTTTAGGTTTCTTTTTCTTTCATTAGTCATATTAATGAAGTCCCATCATTTAAGTCACCTAAACATCACAGATAAATACGACGTACACTTATGCCATCCGCATTTGCCTCGATGTCCCCTCGTGCACCGTTAGGTTAGGTAACTAACGGCAGAGCGGGGCAGGGGTAGCGCGGGTGTAAAACATAAGTAACGTCTATATAATATATCATTTATACTATATACAGTATTTATCACAGAATATCAAATGATCACATCACAGATATCGCAGCAGAAGAAACATATGAAACATTGGATATACTAGGACGTCCGTGTTTTCAATACGAGCCAGTACAAAACACGGATTCCACGGTCGCGATGAATATTCAAACCCACAACCCTAGACCCCTACGAGAGCGGCAAGCAACCCTTCCAATTCTAGAGTTAGGAGACCCGGACCCGACTCCTCGAGTTGGTCTCCCACTGGACTCTAGAACCCGGTTACTTGTGCTCCCCACCTTGGGTCTATCCTAGTGCGGAAAAGTAAATAATATACAAATGGTGACATCAACCTCAACCCGGAAGTGCCCCAATAAAAGAATATTACATACAATTTTTTTACATGAATGAAAATGAAAAACACTCATCTCACATAAAACCCCCCGGCTATTCAAACACGACGATCCAATATAACATATCCAGCAACACAAAACATCACATGTCATCAACGTAAGTAAATATGCCCATCCCAATTGTCGTGGACATATAGCAACGAAATAGGTGATATCACATATTACACGTACGGTCGCAGAAAAGAAAGTGTAAAGCTACAACAGTTGGAATCCGCAAACTCTTTAGACATCGCATGCCTAATCAAATGAATTCTTTAGACATCACATGCCTAACAATTATAAACACAGCATTTTAGTCTCATTTATTGAAAACTCTTTTCAATATCAAGCCGGGCAATTCAACAAGATTCCCGGCATCCTGACCGAATGCTCGTCGCAAACTTTAGTAGACGGCCGCACCCCCGATACCGTCGATGAAGTGCACTAAGGCGGAACACCGCTGCCGTGAGCACCCGAACGGATGCTTTCGGCGACGGGGTTCTCCTACAGTCACTTGGTCGGGGCTATGGGGCGTGGCTATCTATTAAGTTTACCGGTGAGTATCCGCGTACCCTACGCGATTGCGACGGACTTTTGATCACATCAAAATCCTGTGGCAACCGATCAAATGAGACTAAATTGCTATGTTTATAACATTTATTCAGTTATCTCATAACAACTTGTGAATTCCAAATATTGTATCACATTCCAGATAAATAGAAAATGTTAAACTTTCCGATCGAACAATCAAACACCCAAGGTTTCCTGAAATAGCTCAACACATGAAATAAGTTTAAAAACATTCACTTCATGCCACAGTACGGTCCAGCCGTAGAAGGGTCAAGACAACGCCTCACATGTAGCACGCCGTACTGCCCCAAACCCTAAGGTTCAATGGGCAGTTCAAGACGGTCACATAATCGAGTTAAGGTTTGTTGTCTTCTAGAGGGTCCATCGCGTTACTTGCACTACTTAGAACTTTCTCAAACTACGGAAAAATCCAACACTTGGAAATTTCCCGGCAGGGGAAAAATTGGGTATTTATATCCGGTCGAACTTTTTAACATGTTCTAAATTTACCTGAAAAAACACATAAACGCAGTTAAAGTTTCCGATCGAATCATCGAGCCCCCAATACAACCCAGAAAACTCAACTCTTGAGTATAGATTAAAAATACCCAGAAAATAGAGGATGCTCAAAAGGACATTACTGTGCAAAATTCAAAAAATAATGTGACTGTATGGCCGCGGAACCGCCGCACGAGCCATGCTCGTGCCGCGGTTCCGCGGCGCTTTAGTCGACTCAGGCGCACGTGATGCACAGTAATTCCAATAAAGCCCTGCTGAATTTTTTGGATATTTTTAATTTGGAAAAATCCACAGTTACAGAAAATGTACAGAGAGGGGTGAAATTTAGGGTTTCGGGGTTCGATCGGGTTTCTAACATCGTCTACACTTCGCCTAAAGCTCCAGCTAGGCTCTGATACCACTGTAGGGTTCCTAGGCACACTCAAGAGGTTCCACAAGGCATCAACCATGCCAAAATCAAAATTTTCCATGTGCCTAACAACTCTATGCAAGATCGTTAACTAGAGATTAGGCGAAAAGGATGCAAGCAAACTACTTTGCTACAAGTGAAAGGGATTATAACCTTTGTAGATCTGGTCCACCACTTCTTTAGCTCCGTGATGACGTCCCTTCGCTGCGATCATCGGGATCCCGAACTCTAGCGTCGGTTTCATCGGAGAAATGATCGGGCTAGGTCGTTGACTTCGATGCCGAAGATGATCTACGTCGAGGCAACTCAAACTCAAGCTCCATCTTCACTAGGTCATGAAACTTATGAAGATAACACCCTATACAACATGGCAAGTGGTAGAGGATGAAGAAATAGGAAGTGGGTTCACTTTGGATTTGGATTTCTCACTTGATTTCATCACTTAGAATTTTCTAGCAAGCTTTTCTTTTCTTCATGAAGAAGAAGAAGAAGAAGAAAGAAAAAGAATTTATTAAAAAGAAAATTCAAGTGATTCTTATCATAATGCAACCATGGGTGAAGTTAACACATGTAGAGAATAAACTAGGGTTTAGGTAATGATTAGGTTAAGGATAAAACAAAATGGTAGACTTTTTCAAAGATGCTTTGAAGCTTCATGAAGCTTCAAGCAAAGAAAGAAAAGAAAGCCACCATTTTATTTTTTTCTAAAAATGAATATAAAATAAATAAAAAGATTGAAACCCTAACCATTAACCTAAACATGGTGTTAGCCAAACACACACCCAAGTTTGCATGTATCATCAAACATGATACAAATAAGTGCACAAAAATATATCACATATACAACTTTTGCATATCAAGTGAGAAAATCAATCTTAAGTAAACAAATACTAGTTAATGTAAAGTAATATATCAAATATATATAATTATACATTAAATCATTAAATCAACACTTAATTTAATGATCCGGTCATACTGCATATAACCGACTAATATCTAGTGTATCAATGTATCGAATCAACACTTGATTCGGTAACCCGGCTATATCCTATATAACCGTCCAATGATACAAATCGCGAGTATAGAATTCAGTATCACATACTGGTATTACTCTTGGTCTCGCACATATCTCATATGCGCTCCTATTTCGTTTCGCTTGAGCCAGGAAACCCCTGTGTAGGACTCTAAAGACTCGTCAATACGCCGGCAGTAGGTGGTGATCATATCAATCACCCACAAGCCGCAAGCGGTATGCTAAACGTAACGGCCACCAGGGTATTGAGCGATCAGAAGATCAACGAGCAAGCCCGCTCACACTCCTGTGAATCCAACCAGTAACACTTACCGTACAGTCCGGTCTCGTCGTCTGATATGTCGCATATCTCGCCTAGGGGTGGTAAACGTCAGACCCCAATAGCTCGATAAGTCGTGTCGATATGAGGTCTATAACAGTTCGAGAAACTACTGGTAACACTTACCAGTAAATCTCAGCAACCCTGGCCAGGGATTTCCGGTTATAGCCAATCGAACACAGCGCAACATCAACTCCCTATACCGGGAGAGACGAATCCCCTCCTATCGCTCATTGCCTCCATGTGAATCGGGACTGTACCCAAAAACCACCGTTTTGCACGCCCTCTTGGACGTGGTAAGGTGGAAATCAAAGCACAGTGGGAATCATACAAGAATCTATGATGATCTCGGGTCTACAGACTAACCTGTACCAGTGTCACCAGAGAACTGCCATCTGACGTAAGGTATAATACCATCTGGGAGTTCTCGGCGAGTCCGTCCAGTGTACCCAGTCTCCACTGAGCACCCGTATATCATCTCTGATGTCAAACACCAATGGATATGGGATCATCCATCGCCCATCATATAGGTCAAGATGCGTATACGCTAGTCTACTCTGGTGCATCGATGCCCTGTCTCGATACACCCCCGACTGGGGACCTTGAAGGATGTACTTATGGACTACCATGTCCCCACTAGTATGATCCGCATCACAGTCCAGGCAGTCAAGTACACATCCTAAGGGCTTTACCAACATGTAACAGAGAGACAAGCAGTGTACATGTTAAGGTAAAGAGTAACCAGATAGCATACTATCATGTCGAGCAAGAAAATCCTCCCTATATATGTCCAAGCATCCACTACAATATACATCCTATGTATAGTAATGGCCTCTAGGGCATACATATAACTAACATTGTCCACCTTCACCAACTTTCGGCGTTGGGCACAGCTTCAGCATCCCCTCAATAATCTCGGGCTCCAGTGGGCTCTTCCACCTAATCGCCGGACATGCTTGGAGATCTTTCAGCATTCTTTTAGTTTTTTTCGAAAGAACAAATTCCCATGGAGCTTCCTCTATAAATGAGCATGATGCCCCCGGCGTGTCTATCTTTTTCGGAGCATGTGGTTATAGCGGGTTTACCCTCCAGTTTTCAGACAACACGAATTTGCCTTGCTGGTACTAGTCCTCAATCCAGTTTTTGAAGACAAAGCAATCTTTGATTAGATGGCCCATTATTTGATGGTAAGGACAGTAGTTAGGACTGTTGATGTCACTGGGCTGCAGTGGGCGTTTCGGATCCGTTAGGGTGATGAGCCTGTTGCGCACCGCCAACTCGAACAGTCTTCTCGTCTTATCCCGAAGAAACGAATAAGGGCGTTTTAGCCTCTCGTTGAAGAGTCGCTGTTTATCACTTTGGCGATCAACTGGTTTTGGACCACTAGGCTGCTGTTGAGCATTGGTGACGAAGGTCGCTTTCCTCTTCCCCTTCTTGTTTCGAGGCTCCATTTTTGAGGAAGACGGTCTATGGCCCATCTGATCCATTTGGGCCAGTTTGTCAATCAAGGCCTGGAAGGTAGTCGGCTTGTAAAATATCATGAACTGGGATATTGTCGCCTGCGGATCAAGGGTACCCATGAACATGCCTACTGCAGGAGCCTCTTCTATGCGTTGTTTGTATTTCGACCATAGGTTCCGCCACCGGATTGCATACTGAACCCATGTTTCTCCCGGCTTCACCCTGGCATTGATCAACACCGTGATTGGGGTGCGTTCGCTGGCGCTTGCGAACCTTTGTGTAAACAGTATCTCCATTTCTGCAAATGTCTTTACGGAGTCATTGGGGAGCTCTAAATACCATTCGAACGCCGTCTCTGCCAAGCTGCCGACGAATTGGCAAAGTAGCAATTTGTAGTCACCTCCGGTATTGCCGCACATGCCCTGAATTAGGCGACATGCTGGTGGGGGTTGCCTGTCCCCTTATATACATGAAATTTAGGGATTGTGTATCCTGGCGGGTACTTAATCTGATCGTACCACCTGGGATAGGTTCACCCAGTTCTGACAACTTGGCCAGTAGCTTCGTTCGCTTGATGGGCTCATATCTGTTGAGCTATATAATCATCGAGCACAGCTTTCGAGATTGTTTCCTCCTTTGCTGCTGAAAAGGCCAGAAGAGGGTTTGACGTCTCCACTCTATCGTCTTCTATTATTACTGGAGGATCTTCGGCTGGGTGTTCTGGATGGATCATCATGCCCACCATATCTTGGAATAATAGCGCCATTTGTTTTATATTGGCCGCTTGTTCTGTGGCCTCTTTGTCTTTCCTCTCGAGCATTCTTCGGAGGAATTTGGCATCAGTTTCCTGTTCCTGGTGCTGATCTGACGATGTTTCCGGGCTTTCTTTTGGCCTAGTGAGTGCGGCCATCTTCGTTAGCATCTCTTGGAGATTTTGCTGTTGTTGCTCCTGAGCCTTTGTTATTGATCGGGTGAGCGGTTGGCGACCCGTAGAAGCACAGCTTTCATTTTTTCCAGAAGCCATATAAACAGTATGCACTACCATGCCCCTAGACTTGGGGAATTTGGATTCACTGTTCTTGCGATTCATCACAGACATAGGGATCTTCTCCGGCCTTCTCCTTTTGTGGGCGGTCGAAGTTGAGGGGGCCGTTGCAGCGGGTACCCAAGTAGACGACACCTTCTGTGGTACGACAGGGTGGTCCTTCTCTTGCCGAACTTTCATCTTCTTCGGTCGGCGGGAATAGTCTTGGTTAATCACCGAGTCTTGGACTTGTTGCCAGACCTTATGAATTTTAGAGGACAGCCGCTAAGGGGTCTGTTCCAGCTTTGCCTTTGTAGCATTCTCCATAGGTGGAGATCTTTTTAGCATGGCCGTCGGAGAGTTCTTGCGCACCCTCCTAAGTGGTTCAAAGCTATTCCCAGTTGGAACAACATCATCAATTTCCACCATCGGAGCTGGTGGAGTCAGTCCGGTAGGGGAATTGCCCACAGCTTTCCTCACTCAGCGCCAGTGGCGACGTTGAGCATGCCTTGCAGACGGTATTGGCTTAGCTATGGGGGTGGCTTCATCATGCCCCCTGCTTTGGTGAAGGGTTGTTGCCGGTGCCAACCTCTTGAAGACTGACGTCCACGGAGAAGAAGCGCCCAACCTGTCGAAGACTGACCTTTGGGCAGGGGAAGCAGCTTTGGTGATCTCGCCCGAAACGGGAGTCGGAATGGACAGTCTAGCGAAGACCGATTTCTTAGCAGGAGAAGCCTCCCTGATGATTTCGTTTGTTGGAACAAGGATGGCTATCTGTTTCGGGATAACCCCCTCAGGTATTGCAGGCTTCGTCACAGGACCATTGGAGTTTTGGCCCAGTCTGTTAAAGACCGAGGCGTTGGATTTGGGCGACCCGTTGAGAGGGGCCGTGGTAGCTGTAAGCCGATCAAAGACTGACTTCTTCGGAGCTTCTTACGATGGCAGTGGGGCGTTGAAGCCCATTGGTGGGAGCATGGTCCTAAAGAACAACCCAGTGGTGGCTTGTGTCATCTGCTCCACTGGCATCGTGAAAACGGAGGCCGCTTGAGGCCCATAAGTCACTCATCCTGCGAGGACGGAGTGGGAATTGTTGCAGTTGATAGCCATTGATCTTCTTTTTTCTGCACGGAGCAAGACACCAAATCTTAGTACCTCGAATCCAGGGGCAACCATAGCAAACCTCGATTCGTTCGCAAAACACGATACACGAAGTGTGGAGTGGAAAGAGGAAAAGGTCCCACCGGGCGTGCCAGAATCTTTTCTCCACCGAAAACAGTGACGGAACTACGTAGTTTCGTCTTGCCTGAATTTGGGGGCAGATGCTATTTGGTTTTATCCATCCACCTCTCCGAAGATGCCAAGTTGATTTATGGCACCATGTATCGAAGGTTTAGACGGATGCGGCCGTTGTAGCAGACTTCGTCAGATTCCCCCTCATTTGTGGGGTTTTTGATTATGGGGACGCTTTTTCCTGCAGGCGCAAGCCCCTGCAGTTAATTACGTTATCGCATCGTGGTAACCACTTTCTCCTTCTCCAGATGGTCATTTCGTGTTGTGTGTGTTTGTTTTATTTGTGGTTGCCCGTGGATTGTATACGGAGACTAATTTATGTTGTCTCCCATAGGACGTGGATTAGTCCAAATCCGTATTTTCTTAGATTTGGGTTTGGGTTGGGTTTAAGGATCGTTGGTCTTGTTTTAAACTAAAATCAACTCAAACATTTGTTGAGGATATGTTAGTGTAATTTTAGACTAAGATCTACTCAACAGGTGGAGTTTAAGGACATCATAGTCCGTAGGGGTTTAGTTTAGGGACGTTGCGGTCCATAAGTTTAAGAACATCATAGTCTATGAGTTTAAGAACCTCATAGTCCATAGAGTTTAGTTTAGGGACGTTGCGGTCCGTAGTTAGTTCAAGGACATTACGGTCCAAAGTTTAGATGCAAACGTGGGTTTGGAAATGCACCAGATAGTTATTGGTCATCGGGACCCACCACCTCTCTGAAGACGTTGAAGAATTACAATGACATGTATCAGAGGTGTGAAGAGATGTACCCTTGAACCAAATGCGAGATTGAGAAGCAATGGGATGAAAATTATTGTAAATTCCATCTGAGATGATTAATTTTGGAAGATCTGAACATAATTAGGGCTTGGTTAAAAAAAAACAAGGTTTTGGCTTTGGGAAACTTAGCTAACTTGGGCTAATATTGGACTATCATAATGTTAAACATTAGCATATGTTTGGCGCTCACGTGCTCCCACGTGATGTCTTAAAGTATTATTTAAGCACTGAAGATTTGAAGCGCTCACGTGAGGTCACGTGAGGCGCTTGAAGTAGTGTTAAATACTGAAGATTTGAAGCGCTCACGTGGGGTCATGTGAGGCGTTTGAAGTAGTGTTAGACACTGAAAGTCTGAGGCGCTCATGTGAGGTTACGTGAGGCGCCTGAGATTTGGCACAGCTTCTTTGAATTTGTTCACTTTTTCTTTTTTGGGTGCTAAGCACTATTGGGTCACGTGGGATCACGTAAGGCGTCTCCAAAGACTGAAAGCTGCCTCTGTTTTATTCTCTTTTGAAAAGTGTTAAGCACTATTAAGGGGTCACATGAGGCGCCCTAAAATAGAAACTGCCTTGGGTTTATTCCCCCTTTTTCTTCTGAAGGGCTTTTTCAGGGGTCACGTGGGAACACGTGATCATGTTTGGGTGTTAATCTTCTTTTTTTTTACATGCATAGAGATCTTGAGTTATGTCCCTTATTTGATAAGAATTAAATTCTTGTATAGGGTTGAACCCTAATTTTATTTTAGAGGAATTAAATTCCTATATGTTGTAAGAATTAAATTCTTTGAACTCAATTCTCCCCCTAGGTTTTGAATCTGCATAACAAATCTCCCTGATAAGAATTAAATTCTCAACTTGTGGGGAGATCTGCTTCTGCAGATCTTCAACCATAGAAAGAACTAAGTTCTTTTTAGAAGAATTAAATTCTTATGAAGGTGAAGAAGAGATAAAATATTCTCTGTGTTTTTCTTTCTTCCCTTACCTAGGGTTTCTTTTTCTCTGAGGGGATCTTTCTCTCTCTGGAGAATTCAATTCTTTTCTTTTGGCTTACAAGGGGTTTTTTGTTTCTCTCTTTTTTTTGCATCCCCCTTTTTCTGTCCCCTTGCTCTTGTTTATAGGAGAAAGAAAAGAATCAATTTGTTCAGAAAATCTCTCATTGAGAGATGTTGATTGATTTTATAATCAACCAAAATGATCTTTTAGATCAATCGGTGAATTTTATTCACCGTTGGATTTTTAATCTAGAAATTTCTGTTTTACAGAAGTTGTTTCTCTTGTTTTTAACAAGATTAGGGAAATATTTCCCCGTACAGAATCTTTTTTTGTCAATTGGTAATTGTTAATCACCATTGGATTTTTAATCCAACAGCGCTCTGCTTTGCAGAGCTCAATCTTTCTAAATTAGAAAGATTTAGGGAAATGTTTTCCAAATAGGGTTTTGACCCTTTTTGTTTGAGAATTTAATTATATCGGTTCAGATGGCATAGAAGCTCATCATGTGTAGCACGTGACCCTTCAAAGAATTATCTTGGTTTGTTTGTATGCAGCCGTCCAAACAGAGGGAAGGCATCACGTGGTAACACGTGAGCTTCTTTGTTCTTTGTTTATTTTATAACTAGGTCCCACACATTTTGTGTGAAAGACGATCATGTGCTTGCACGTGAGGCTTTAGTTGCCGCTTACTAAGTGGAGCCGCTTACTCTGCATACAGATGCATCACGTGCTTGCACGTGATGCTCCACTAGCGGGAACTTTTTTGATTTCCCTTTCTGAGTTTTCTATATAAGGGATTGATGATCACGTGCTCACACGTGATGTTTTCATTAATGGGGAATTTTCCTTTTCCTTTTTTCTTCTGAATTTTTATAAGGGAACAACACATACACAGAATACAACTTATACCTGGGTATCTTCAAATCTGATTTTGTTAATCGATAATTTATTGTTTTCAACGACAAACTTGCCTCTACGGATTTTCTTCTTTGTCAGTAACCGTCTCGTTCTTAGATTTCTCAATATAGTCACCATAACCTACAATTTATATATTATACAGTTTAACATGGACCATGAGTACATCAGAGTTAAGGACTGGGTGTACGTGGATTGGCAACAATGCATGCAATCTAACTTTGTCACAGAAGTTGCTACTTTCATTGAATTTGCACGCGCAAATAATAAGATCGTGTTAGAGAAGATTTTCTGCCCTTGCGATAGATGCGAGAATAAGTTCTGGCAGAAGGTATAAATCATAGAGCTTCACATTGTTAAACATAGTTTTACTAGACTTTATACAACTTGGCTATATCACGGGGAAGGACAGGAAGAAGACGGTAATGCGAAAGAAGAAGACGGTAATGTGGCAGAAGAAGAAGATGATGATAACTTCTTTCCAGGAGAAGAAATAGAGGATATGGTAGATGCCGCCCTAGGTGATAGTATTTCTCCCGAAGATGATATTCCTTCCGGTCAAGGACCGCGTGCGGATAAGTATGAAAAGTTCATGAATGATGCTAGAAGACCAATTTATGAGAATGCAAAGTATTCCATCCTATCATGGTTCGTCCAACTTTTCCAGATTAAGTGCCTAAATGGATGGAGCAATAAGTCATTCACGATGCTTCTAAAGTTCCTCAAAGATTCTATGCCCCCGGGAAATAACGTGCCCGACAGATGGTATGAAGCCCAGAAGATGATGTCTGATTTGGGTCTGATGTGTGAGAAGATTCATGCATCTCCTAAAGATTGCGTGTTGTACCGGAAAGAGAATTCAGATTTGAAAAGAGTGTCCAACATGCGGAGAGGCCAGGTATAAGCCGAAAGAATCTGATAAGAAGCCCAATATACCTGTCAAGATAGCACGATACTTTCAAATAACACAGAGGCTGCAGAGGCTATTTAGGTGCAAGAAGACAGCCGAGGCAATGATTTGGCATCACCGTGCTGCTCTAAGCGAAGATGGAAAAATGAGTCATCCAAGAGATTCACCGACATGGAAGGATTTCTATAGGAGGCATGAAATATTCAGTAGCGATCCTCGCAATGTCAGGCTTGGACTCGCTAGTGATGGCTTCTGCCCATTCAACTATATGGTTGGAAGCCACAGCACATGACCCGTTGTAATGATAGTTAATAATCTGTCGCCTTGGTTGGCTATGGATCAATCCTACTTTATGATGCCTCCTTTTATTGATGGACCAAACTCACCGGGAAACAATATCGATGTCTATCTCTGACCTCTGATCGATGAGTTAAAATCTTTATTCATTAATGGTGTAGATACTTACGATGCAAACACAGATACAACCTTCACAATGCGTGCGGCTTTACTGTAGACAATTAATGACTTTCCTGCGTATGAAATGCTATCAGGTTCGTACATGGTCATAAAGCATGCCCTTATTGCTATCAATATACAATATCGAAATGGTTGAATTTTAGTAGGAAGGTTTGTTATTGCGGTCATCGGCGTTTCCTGCCACTAGGCCATCCCTACAAGTTAGACGCTGCTCACTTTAATGGTCATCAAGAGTTTCTTGGGCCTCCAGCCTCATTGTCTCGAGAGGACATGATTGCTCAGTGGGATGGCTACAATAATGTGACCTTCAGGATAGATCCGGCAAAACATGTCAAACCACCATACTGGAACAAGTTAAGCATTTTCTATGAGCTTCCATATTGGTCAACAAATTTAGTGCGTCATTGTCTGGACGTCATGTACATAGAGAAGGGAGTATCAGAGCACGTACTCAATTTGCTTCTTTGTAAAGACAGAAAATCGAAAGGCAACCTCCGTGCTCGGATGGATCTTCAGGACCGGGAAATTAGAAATGAATTGCATTCTAAACCGATAGCGGGTAAACCAAGTAAGTTTGTACTTCCTAATGCCGCGTATCATATGTCACAACCAGAGAAGAAAATGTTCTTGCAGGTGTTACATGATTTGAATGTTCCCACAGGTTTCTCATGATCTTTAGCAAGAAGATAAAAATTGTGAAAGACAAGATTGATGGGCTGAAAATGCATGATCACCATGTTATTATGGAGCAACTTTTCCCATTAGCCCTCAGGGCTTCCCTTCTCGAATCGGTTGGTCTACTAATCAATGACCTTTGTTGCTGTTTTAAAGAATTATGCGCTAAAACCGTGGATGTTGTGATGCTGGAGAATCTAGAAAATTCTATTTCATTGATACTTTGCAAGCTTGAGCGTATTTTTTCACCGTCATTCTTCGATATCATAATACACCTGAAGTTTCATCTTGCAACCGAGACTAAGTTTGCCGGACCGGTACAGTATCGATGGATGTATCCCGTTGAAAGGTATGTGGAATTTTTTGTTTTATGCAATTTGTAAAATTATTGTTATCCTATATGGCCATATTTATTTATTTAACATATTTTTCTTTAGGTACCTCTACACTCTAAAAAAATATATACGCAATAGAAATCGACCAGAGGGTTCTATCATGAAAGGTTATCTTCTAGATGAAGTAACCATATTTTGTTCCCGCTATCTGGACGAGAACATTGAGACGAAGCTTAACCGACCTTGGAGAATTCAGGATGGGCCATATGGTAAAGTTGATTATAAGAGAGTAGACACTATGTTTATTAACAAGATATATCGATTTATCCTCCTTAATAGCGTATGTCTTGAAGAAATTAGAGAGTAAGTTTTTTTGGATTATTTTTTATATTTGTGTTTGTGTGTGTATGAAATGATATAATATTAATGTCATAATTTATTATTGAGAACAGAATTCATATTAATAAGGTACGTGAGGGGCATCCTGATTGGAATGATGAACGATTGGAAAAATATTATCAGGATAATTTTTGCGATTGGGTTGCAGATAATGTAAGTTGTTTGAATAATATGTTATTACTACCAGTCTTAATCTAAACTTATATCGTTATGTATTTGTCGTAAAATTTGTTTTGTTAGATCCACGATCCGAACTTTTTTGCATCATTAGAGAGAGATTCACGATGTTTAGCTCAGTTTCCTAGTATGGAGGTTGCATATTATAAAGGATTCGGTGTCCTTAGATACAAATTTGAAGTTAAGGACATAGAAATATCTCGAACTACTCAGAATAGTGGGATTGCGACGGTAGGATCGGATGGTGTGATTTATTATGGATACTTAAATTGCATACTTGGCATTCAATATCCCGGACGATCAGAACTGTTTTATATATTTCAGTGTACTTGGTACGATACACGAACCGATACGGATAAGTGGAGAAACAATCTCGGGACTTGGAAAGATGAATATGGATTGACTAATGTGAACACACTTTGATTTTACGGTCTGGACGATCCATTTATCTTTCCGAACCAAGCGTTCCAAGTATACTACTCACAGTGCTTGAAGCATTCGGGATGGAGTGTCGTATGCCGTTGGAAACTCAGGGATGTTTACGATGTCCCAGAATTCGAGGATCGTATGGAGGACAGCGATGAGGATGAATAAGAGAGAAAACTTAGAGTGTTCCGACCGTCTGTTTCAAAAGACAGGTTGTCTTCGGTTGATCGTGAAGTTACGTGGGTTTGAAATGATATCGATGATCAAATCCAAGTAGATATGTCTAATGCGTCCACGAAACGAAAAAGGTTATCAGTAATGTTATATTATTATTTCACATTTCTACGATCTATACATATATTGCATGCATATGTAATGATTGTACTCTTATCTAGGTTTGATGACGACGATCGGAGCAATGAGGGGCTAGCAGGAGCACCAGCCGCTGCAGCGGCAGAGGCAGAGGCAGAGGCAGAGCGGTTTTGCCATCCGGAAAGCTGCGTAGGGAGCTTCAGAGGGCTGGGTTTGCACCGCGATTGGTATCACCTTCGGATGACTCCTTCCATGTGGACTTTGCCACACCTCCAGGTATATTGCACGCATATTCATATTGAATGTAATATTATAGATATACACGCATATTTATGTCAAAATTACTTATATAGTCAATGTTTAATTGTTTACCTGTTGGTGGTGCGTCCACATCAAAGGCAGATGCCATTACCGCACCTGCAGGTATGTTTTTATATCCTATAGTGCATGCATATTACTTTAGAATGTTATATCATAAATATACACACATTCTTTTTTCTCTTATTTAGATAATCATTTTTCGATTATCTAGCTGTAGGTGGTGCCTCCACATCTCGGGCAGATGCCACCACCGCACCTGCGGGTATATTTATATATCCTATATTGCATGCATATTGATTTAGAATGTTATATTATTGATATACACATTCTTTTTGCAATTATTTATATAATCTATTTTTAATTGTCTAATTATAGGTGGTGCATCCACATCTGGTGCAGAGGCTACTCCCGCCACTTCCATACCTTCCACTCAATCTGCAGGTTAGTATGAATAAATATAAAATATTTATTCATTTTACATATCCTATAAGAATAAACATGAATTTCATGTAATTTTATCGTCAATGTTTATTTTCTAGTTGGAGGGGATGCGTCCACGTCTGAATCACCGGCTGTTCCTCACTGGAGGAATTATCGTCCCACTCGTGCTGCTGCCCAGGCCCAGGTTCTTGCTACTGTCGCCGGAGGTATATATCGCACTTCAATTTTCGTTAATCCTTAATTTCTTAATACCACTTTGTCTTAATATTTCTTGTCTTGATATTTCTTGTAGATGCAGGACAACCCCATCCTGAGAGGGGGACTCGAGGGTTGAATCAGTCCCACAGGCTGAGGCTCGATAGTGCTAGGGGGAGGCACCATTCCCCCTCTTCTTTACCCCTGATTATCGCTATACTGGTGATTATGTCGAAAGGTTCGGCCGGTATATGAGGGATGAGAGCCGCATCCAAAAGAAGTATCCACTTCACGTTGAGTGGGGCAATCAGCACCTGCGCTCATTTACCCTCTTCTAGGATCAGGCTCGGGTATTAATATATATTTTCATTTGACTTATCCAATATATTTATTATTATTTAACACTTGCAATTTAAATACATTATTTTTTTATATTTGCAGTTGGATTACGACTTTCAGCCTGTACCCGACCCTGATCACCCTGAGAGAGTGCCGATCTTCACGCTCTGTACCTGGGTCTGATGAAGAACATGTAATCAAAGGTCCGATACAATAGGAACAAGCTGAAGAACGACTGCTATTTGGTATGGCTGGATACCCTCGAGACAGAGAGATCGGCTCTCCTACATACTCCAGCCTTTGCGAGAGTCGACGTAGATACATGGCCTCTTTTGTGCCAATATTACGACTCTCAGCGCAAATAGGTTTGTAATTTAAATGTAATTCATTGTTTAGTATATAGTTTATTTATTTGTGCTGCTTAATTAGAAAACTAAATCTGAATGTATTGTGCAGAAACATGCCGATCAAAATAAGGATAATAGGAAGTCGGCGAAGAGGGGTCGCCCCACTTATACAGGTGGCTCAAGGAACATTACTCGTGCCATAGAGGCATCGGTAAATTACAATAGATCTATTTTGATATAATGTAATATTAAGAGTTATTTTATAATATATGTACATTTTTGGTGAATTGCAGAGGGCTCAGACCTTAGCGTAGGGTGTTACACCGAGCGTGCTGACCGCGTATCTTGCTGTCCATGGCACCTCGACAGATCTCGCCACGGGCGAGCTTCGATTCCTCGACACCGCTACCTTAGAGTACTGCATAAGTGTTAATATTTATTCTAACAGGTTTGAAATTTTTGTTTTGAAAAGGTCAAATTTAAATGATATACTTATATTTTAATGGTTAATGTGGGTGTAGGAGCAGGTGGTAGAGCAGGCAGGGGCATCGATGATCGATTTTACTGGACAGATCGATCCGATGCTACTGATCCCAGTCCTAAATGCCGCACACGGAGGGCACCACGGAGGTTGGGAGGGAGGCCGGGGACTGGGTCCTAGAAGGGCCCATATGAGGTTGGTTTCCACTCCGGCGGTTACTTCCCCTACCCCCGTAAGCGACGTCTAGAGCATGATGTTGCCGTCTTGAAGACCACCATCGAGGAGTTGAAGGAGATGTTGTTACGTATATTACTTAATAGTAAAATATTATATCACATTATAGATAGTAGCATATGCAATATTAGTAGCCTGAGCTTATTTGGTTGTAGAGTTAGCTTTGGTTAATCATACTTACAAAAAACTATCTAATTAAAATAAACTACGGTTTTCTAAACTAGATATCCAAACGAGGCATAAGTCCCTAAGTATTCTTAGATTGGGGTTTCGCAATAACCTGATAATGATACGAATTCGACTAAAATCTAATACACCGTTCTTACTCGTTTATTACACACAAAATTTAACAGATACGACAGGCTATTTCGGCTGCGGCTCCACATACATCTCTTTCGGCTGCGGCTCTGCAAGCCACTACCTCGGCTGCGGTTGCGCAGACCACTCCTGCAGCTCCACAGCCCGCTCAGATTCCTGCATAGTTCGTTCCTTCATTAGTCGAGTTTTTGATGACTCAGGGCTGCACCGAAGAGCGGATACACCAGATTACGGTGATTATCAGAGATGGAGGAGCTGGACCGAGCTAAGGTAGCTTTTTTAAAAAATATTTTTGAGGATATATGTACTTATATCATACATATTGTATATATTTTGGATGATATTGGTTGTTTTTTGCTTGTTCACGATGATTTAGATTGATATCGTATTCTGTTTGTTTATTTCTTTTATATATTATGCGTGAGATATTGATTTTGAATATTTCTGTATTTGTTTATATGATGTATATATTATTGTGCACAGGGCGGGGTAAAAACAGGAAGCCCATTTTTATAAAAAAAAACCCCTGATATTTTGTCCCTACGGATTAATCCGTAGGGCTATCTATTGCACCTACGGATTAATCCGTAGGTGCAATGTTAGCCCGTACACAATTAGCCGTAGGGACAAAATATCAGGATACATGATATTTTGTCTCTATGGACTCAGTAACAAGGGTAAAACTTGCCCCTACGAATTAATCCGTAGGGGCATCTATCAGGCCCTACGGATCAATCCGTAGGGGAATCTATCAGGCCCTATGGATAAATCCGTAGGGACAAGTATTTTATTTTATAAACCAATAAATTAAATAAAGATTATGTCCCTATGGAGTAATCCGTAGGGATAAATGCCCTTACGGAGTAAGTCTCAGGGGCAATTATTACTCCGCAGGGGCATGTTCAGGACGAAGACTTGCACCTGCGGTCTTTAGACCTATGGTGGGGTTTTATGTCCCTACGGATATCTCCGTAGGGGCAGTGGTTTGCCCCTACGGCTAAATCCGTAGGGGCAACCCATTATTGTAGTAGTGTCCTGAATGAAAATTATCTTTTTATTTTTATAGACAATAGCATGAAAACATATTGATGATAACATTGTTTAAACAAAAAATGACATTTTATGCTGATTTATGTAAACTAGCTACTAAATGCAAGATATCAATTCAATGACCGGAGAATAATGGTTTTTCATATTTTTTTGATTAAATTTATGAGGCGTGGTGATTCGGTAGATCAAAAATAGCATTAATGAAAAAATTTAAAAAAGGTGGATCGTCCAATTTGAAACCAAAGAACCAGATTATTCGATTGAAATGACCGGCTGTAAAGTTGTTTTGACCTGTTGTAAAGATGAAAATGTACCAGATTCACATGTGCATGCTTGTCAAAAAATTAATGAGATCAAGTCTTCTTCTCCAAGCCATTTAAGGGTCTTTTTCTCAATTTTTTTTCTTATCCTTTCATCTCATCTTCAATCTAAACCCTAAATCAGCATGTCTTCTTCAGTTTTGAGTTCCAGCAGCGGGATTAAGAAGCCCACCATAAAGATCGTTTGTGAATACTTGTTTTTGGCTAAGCCATACACTTTGAGAACTATAAAAAATTTTGGAAGAAAGTTTTGGAGGTACCCTAAATGGAACCAAGATGGAGATTGTGGGGCATTTGCATGGGATGACAAACTTAGAATTTGGGGGTTTTCTAATTCACATGTGAGATCTAAAATTGCAAGCCGCGAGAGATTAGGCGATTATGAATCAACAATGCAAGGATGATATGTTATTCAAAACTCATGATTTTCATTTGAAGTTAAAGTGATGGGGTCAGTAGAGAAGAAGATGCTTGTGTTAGGGTTGGTGATTTGGTTTCTTTCTGTTTTTTTTTCATTTGTGTTGGGTATTTTCTTGGACATATATAATGAATGATCTTTTAGATTTTCTGTTTATGATGTGTATTTGATTAATTTATTCGCTTGTCTTCCATACCCGATGCATTCTAATTTACAAAGTAGAGTATTATCATGACCTGTTAAAACAACTCAGAATAAATTCCCACTCGGAAGTTTGATGGTCCGACCTTGGATATAAATTCCCACAAAGAGGAACAGAAAGGCCCACTTGAGGACCAAACAATTCCAATGTCTGGCACATTTTTAGTCAAATATCCCACTTTGTAATATTAAAGTACCATGCTGTATTCTTAAAGTTCCAGTTGGTAAGCAGAAAGTTCCACTTGGGGAAATCAGAAAGCAACTCAGAATTTTCCACTCAGAAAACAGAAGGGCCACAAAGGAATCCTAAATTACCACATGAAAGAACAAAAAGATCCACTTGAAGAGCAAACAATCCCAATTTCAAGTATGCTTGAAGTCAAAATCCACACTCAGTTACCTTAAAGTCCCACGTAGTAAACTTAAACTTCTAGTTATTTATCAGAAAGTTCCACCAAGAAATCCTAAAATACCACATGAAAGAACAAAAAAGCCCAATTAAAAAGCAAACAATCATAATTTTAAGTACGTTTGAAGTCAAAAGTCACTCAGTTAACTTAAAATCCCACGTAGTAATCTTAAAATTCCAGTTATTTATCAGAAAGTTTCTCCAAGGAATTCTTAAGTACCACATGAAAGAACAAAAATGCCCACTTGAAGTGCAAAACAAATCCAGTTTTAAGTACATCTGAAATCAAAAGTCATACATAGTTACCTTAAAGTCCCACGTAGTAAGCTTAAAGTTTTAGTTATTTATCAGAAAGTTACACCAAGGTATTCTAAAGTACCACATGAAAAAACGAAAAAGGCCCACTTGAAGTGCAAACAATCCCAGTTTCAAGTACGTTTGAAGTTAGAAATCACACTCAGTTAACTTAAACTCCCACGTAGTAAATTTAAAGTTCCAGTTATTTATCAAAAATTTCCACTTAGAAAAAAAATCCGGCTTAGAAGAACTTAAAAGTTCCTGATTTAAAACCTTGTAAACTTGAAAGTTCATGATTTAAAGTGGTACTAAATAGTTCCCTAGTGGAACTTACTACTTCTAAGTGGGTCATTTCCAATGATAAGTAGAACCAAACAATTATAGTGGGTCATTTCTTAAGTCAACTGTCCTACTTTGTAATATTAAAATCTCACGCTGTAATATTAAAGTTCAAGTTGGTAAGCAGAAAGTTCCACTTAGAAAACTCAGAAAGCAACTCAAAATTTCCCATTCAGAAAACAGAAGGGCCACTAAGGAATCCTAAGTACCACATGAAGAACAAAAAGGCTCAATTGAAGAGCAAACAATCCCAAATTTCAAGTACGTTTGAAGTCAAAAATCCCACTCAGTTACCTTAAAGTCCCACGTAGTAAACTTAAAGTTCCAGTTATTAAGCAGTATGTTCTACTTAGAGAAAAATAAAGTACCGCTTAGAAAAACTTGAAAGTTCCTAATTTAAAACCTTGTAAACTTGAAAGTTTCTGATTTAAAGTGGTACTAAATATTTCCAAAGTAGGACTTTCTACTGCTAAGTGGGACATTTCTAACGTTAACTGGAACCAAACAATTCCAGTGAGTACATTTTAAGTCAAATGTCCCATTTTGTACTAATAAAGTCCCACGTTGTATACTTAAAGTTCCAGTGTGTAAGAAGAAAGTTCCATTTAGGAACTCAGAAAGCAACTCAGAATTTCCCATTCAGAAAACAGAAAGGTCACCTAGGAATCCTAAAGTACCATATGAAAGAACAAAAATGTCCACTTGAGAAGCAAACAATCCAGTTTCATGTAAGTCCTACTTAGTTTACTTAAAGTCCCACGTTATATACTTATAGTTCCAGTTATTAAGCAAAAAGTTCCACTTGGAGAAAAATAAAGTCACGATTTGAAGAACTCGAAAGTTCTTGATTTAAAACCTTATAAACAAGAAGAGATAATTGAAAACAAAGTCAATTTATTCTCATGTCTTCATAATTGATACTTTTTAATTTATAAATTATTATCTTGAGAAGTTAATATTACTTAGAATTTTCCACTCAGAAAACATAAGTTTCATTTACGAATCCTAATGCACCGAATGAAAGAACAAATAGCCCCACTTGAGGAGCAAACAATCCTAGTTTTTTTGTACGTTCGATGATAAAAGTCCCACTAAGTTATCTTAAAGTCTCATGTAGTATACTTAAAGTTCCAGTTATTAATCAGAAATGTCCGTTTGGAGAAAATTAAAGTCCCGCTTGGAACCAAATTGATTAGATTTCTTGAACCAAATTATGCACTGCTTTCTTTACATCCTCTTCTCTGTTGTATGCGGACATCAGTAGGCGAGAAATGAGTTGCTTTCAGAGCAACTTTGTTATATTCTGCATTGAAAAGAAGCAGGATAATTAATTAAGAAAATTGCTGAAAATTAAACCGAGTGACTCATGTTAGTACCTCATTTATCTTCATTTATCTCAGAAGTTAGCTCCTTTCCATTCCACAGTTCCATATATTTGCACAAATACAAACCATAATCGTCATTTCCATTTTGTAAAGGGATCTTGGAAACTGTATGCATTGGCCACATCAAAAATTCTAAATTGCCAAAGTTTACTAGCAATTCTGGTTCGGTTTTTATGGGTGCATCTAACCGTCTCTCCAAAAAACGACTCTGCATTTATAAGAATTGAGTATTAAACCATGTAAATAATATCGTACTTAAGAAGCAAATAACTTCTTGTATATTATTGCTTACAATGTTCTCCACAAGAGTTCGATATTTTGATAAATATGTGTTTCTTAGAAAATCCAATATTAGTCATTCTTTAAGCTTTTTATTAAGAACAACCAGACAACAATGCCCTTTGTCAAGATTGCATGGGAACAATAGCTGAATAAGATCATAAAACATAAAAACGAATAGTAATATGTACAAGTAATTAATATAAATAAATAAATAGTTAATATAATCCGCCAAGCATATGTAATTATAAGGGAATTAATCAAATTTAATTTAAATATACCATATCATGGCTAGAAATTGCCTTGCTAAATTCCACGTATTTCTTTAGTTCGATGCAGCTTGGTTGTAGTTGTTTTTTCTAAACGCTTCGTCGATGAGTTTGGTGGTCTCAAACACACTTTCATAATAAATAACCTCTCGTCTCTCATCTTTTTCTAGTCTTAATAACTCCGTAAAACAGTAAATTATCTGCCGAGCAAAGAAATTAAAGAGGTGAGTTTTGTATTGTTTAATATAAACGAAGATGGATGAAAAATACAGTTTGTGTTCGTACACATGATATATACACATACCATTCTACTTATCCATGATTTGGCTCCATTAACGTTAAGAAGGCATTCTATCTCGTTTAGTTGTATTGACTTCCTTCCAATCTGCACTCCTACGGCATCTTTTTAACTGTTGATCTAAACATACTGAATGGCTACCACTCAATAACGTCGAGATTTTCTTCTGTAGTTTTGGTAAATATATTTCTATTTCTATCGAGCGGATGTTGATGAAAGGGAACATCAGGCATGCGCAGGGCTTCGGACGTCTCTTTTCTTTCGGACATTTAGCAGAGTCGACTTTGTTATTTTTGTGTAGTATTATGTTTTCACTCATTGACGACTCTGGATCGGACAAGAAAAAGACTGTATTTTTACAGTTTTCCGACGGAGATGGATGTTCGTGGACTTTTACAGGTTTCAGAGTTGAGAAGTAAGTAGAAGGTGATCATCCGATATTTGGCTTGGAGAATTCTGGAGCGAAAGGTACGTTTAGTCTCTCATTATGCAAAGTTCTGCTTTGCAGGGTTTTACTTAACTGAGTCAAAATCTACAAATAATTAAATGGAATAATACATTAGTTGGAGGAAAAAATAAATCATGATTAAAAGGACTTAAGATGACGACATACCATCAATACTCCTGTGATTTTGTCATCCATTTGAGTAACAACCATCTTAATGAAGTTTACATTTTCTTCCAATGCCACCGGCTTAGTTCTTACTGATCTCTGCATTCGTAGAAGAAAAATGTGAGAAGCTAAATTTTTTTGACTGTTATTGACCAATAATTAACAGGTAAGTGCTTGTGTCATCTCAGAATTTTCACAATCAACGGTATCGGAATCCTCCAATGTCATAATGGGTGGAGACCGATCTTCTCTTTTCATGCACTGTGTGATCAATTTTCGTTACATTATCCTCAGCGAATTTTAAAAAATTCAGTACTTTACAAATAAGTTATTTAGAACTTATAAATTCAAATAGAATAAAATAAAGGCACGCCCATCTATGGAGAAAATCGCATCTCAATTACCCCTCTATCCAAACGATTCGATACTTCAATTGACATTCACAATTCCATTCCATGCGTTTAACAAAAGATTTAAATTTAAATTTTGTATAAAAAAAAGTGTTAGACATTGTATTCATGACACAACATTACCTAAAATCCTTCAAACCCATGTATCAACATAGAACTATCTCTCTGTATGCAACACTGCTTGTCCCAGCAGGCCATAACGGGGATGGATTATGTATCATAATAAAAAATTGCACCTCGTATACAGACGTGCTCATAATACCAAAGCTACTATCATTTTTCATGTACATGGAACATGATCAGCTATCCATCTTATTGTTATTCACTAAGTGCAAGCTATTTGTTCACTCGATATCGTGTCGTGGGTTTAAGAAGATTATTGTAACGACCCCAATATTACTATACCTTTGTGTTTTCTTTCTTTAGTAAAATATTGTATTTATTTATTCTTAATATTTTCCGTATATTTTGTTTTCTATTAAATATATTATTTTATTATTCCATCTATTTTTCACAAACCCACTTCTTTAAACTAAATCTTAATTTATTTTAAATTAAACGCAACAACTCCAATCTCATTTCCATTTTCTTGTATAAAACTATGAGCCCAAAATCCCACTTTCTTTTCAAGCAACATCATATATTTAATTCTTACTAAATATGTGTATGAACATTCTTGTAACTCATTGGTTAAGTCTTTGCATTATTATTCCATAGGCCATAAATTCGATTCTCGAGTCTTATAATTATTTTTATCTATTCTTTAAATCCTCCTATAACTTAGAAATGAAACCTTTCATTTCATTTTCTTTTTAACTTCCAAAACAATTAGAATGGTTATGAGCAACAATTAATTAGATTTATAGCGGCCATAAACTTTTTTTATATGTCATTCCTCTTTCTTTTCTTCATCACATATTTCTATCATTTCCCATCTCTCTCTTCATCTATATTTCTCGAAAAAGAATATGAAGAAGTTTTCAAGAAGGTCTCGTTAGTAACGCGAGACTATCAGCGGATAGACAAACCCGGTGACGATACCGGTTTGTGCATATAAGTCCCCTTCGTTTCTTCTCCTCCTCTTGTTGAATCATCCCCATCTTGTCATGTCTCCACTGATATCCATACTTGCTCACTTCGTCTGTAAACTTCTTGTTTAGAAAACACACATAAAATAAATATATAATTTAATAGTTAATTATTTTGTAAACTTATTTACCTTCATGAATAGGATATATTTTTAACTAGTAGTGATTATCTTGTTTCATATTTTAGTAGTTATGAAAATATGTGAATTGTATCATCTTATATTGCATGCCATCACATAACGCGATCGTTTATTCAAAACAAAAGTAAAGTGTTTAATAATTTTTATGTAGAATCTTTATTAATCTTTATATCGATTTTAGTATATATATCATGACCGATTCGTATGCTTGTCCGTATTCCTTTCATAATTTATTGCTCTCTATTTTTATTTTATTTTATTTATATTTAGTTTTAAAAGAAAACGAGATTTCAAATAAATACCATGACCTTGTCAATCTCAAATACCACCTTGAAGAAATACTTTTACCTTCAAAATAATTTTTAGAAAATCAATCTTGAATTCTGGACATTGTAGGAAAATTATATTATATACTAGATAGAATTTCAGGTCTACATTAAAAGTTTTATATCAAACCGAATAACGGTTTAGGAGTTACATAGTTTTTTATTCACAGTTTGTAAAAACAGAAAACTGCATTTATCGGTCAATTTCTAAGACACATAACTTAGTCTATCGATATCCAAATTGAGAAAACTCAAGTATTTTGGACATCTACATCAAAAGATATAGATTTTCTTAATTTTAACTTTTTACTGAAAACTGACATAAAATATAGAAAATTTCGTTACAATATTTAGTGATGGATATGGACAGAATCTGTCCTGTTTTGCACATTATTTTTAAATAGGACATAACTCGAACTCTCGATGTTCGTTCGTGACAAACTTTAGATGTGTAGATACTTAATGGATAGAGCTACAATTTTCTGTATACTAGATTACGTAGAAATGTATGAAACAACCTGATATAGGATTTGCAATATAACATATACTTGCTGTCTAGAAATCTGAATTTCTGTTTTAAACGCTGATATTAAAATGATCATAACTAGAGCTTCAGAAATCTAAATCGTGCGAATGTTAGTGCTTTGGATAATTAAATCGAAAGATCTTCAATTTTCTAATCATTTTCGTAATCTGAAACCTGATGGAAATTGATCCAAACTGTATTTAAAAAATGTGTGACGGTGCTGAACGGATTCTGATCTGTTTTGTGCGACGATACGAAAACGAGTATATTTCCCAAACTGGCAATCGTGTTTTGGTGCAACTGGAACTCATGTATGCACAACACATATAGCTATATTTTTAATTATATTCCGCATTCTGTTGACTTGATTAATTACTCGTACATAACATTTCTTTCCAGTATTGTTTATGCTCGTTACTCGAATAATATACTTACATCATTTTATGCTATTCGAACATGTATACCTTGTTTTTTTTATGATCTATGAATTGTCGCATGTACATGAATATATAATTAAATATTATATGTTTGATTTAAACCTATTACATGATATATGTGACTTAACTTTGAACCTGAACACTTGAACTTAATACTCGAATATTCAAACTTGAACTTGAACACTTGACTTGACTTGACCGAACTATGAATATAACTTGACATGAACTTGACATGAATACCTGAATACATAATTACAATTTGAACATGAAATTGTACATTTTTTATATTTATGGATTCGGTTAAGACCTGTAAACTTGAACTATACAATACAATACGCAGGGATAAATGGCAGATTGGTACGGAACGTATATCGTGGCATGAGAGATCACTTTAAAAGACACCTACATGAATTCACATGTCGTTGTCCCATGAGTTATGACAGGGCCTTGTACTACATGTTACCATAGTCCACGGGGTAAGATGGACTCGTCTCGTATACATGAATACCTTCTTTATCAAACTACAAACGACCACGTTAGAACAACTATACTTACACATTAACATTCACTTCGTGTTCACTATACCTATACTACCCAGCTATTTCTATACTTCCTTACCATGCTCATGTTCCATTGTCATGTTTACATAATTGCCATTATTTACCATATTATATAGAATTATTATGTTACATAAATTTGACATGCTTATATTAAATGACCTGTTTAATCACCATATCACACTTAGTCCATTGCTTCATGATATCCTTTTCCAAGTTGTCACTATATCTTTATATTTCATATTCATGTTTTTTGGGACTTACCGAGCGCTAGTTCGCTGATGGGTATTATACCCATTTTTTTCTATTTTTGGAATGTTCGTCAGGTGACATTGAGGCAGATAAGATAGATGTGGTCGAAAAGGAGTATAACCGGTTCACATCATAACTGGACGTCTAGTTTCATTCCGCTTTTTATTTCATTTCAGTTTTTTATGTAAGCCTCATTGTTAAGGCTTATCATGTTATAATATCATGTATTCAGATATTTTGTCAATTGTGAATTTTGAATGTAATAAATCAAAGTTAGATTTCATTCTATTATTTATTCTTTTTACTTTATATTGCTTACAGATACTTAGCATATTTATTATGATAAATACGTCGCGAGCTTACTATGTCACCGTTTTCATCTACTGGGAAGTGGGGCGTCACAGATTTTGTTAGTGGCCCAAGCATGTCAGTTTTTCATAAACATCGTAACTAATATAATACAAAAGTTATAAAATCCAATTATTACATTCGACTTTTCTTTTGAATCCTACCCCATTCCTTGAAACCATCTTGAACTCCACCTTCGGCTTCCTTGAAGACCATCTCTCAACTATTGAATTCTTAACTCTTGTTCACCCTTTCTACTTGTATCTCATAAGCCTATTAGTTTAATTGGTTAGAGTATCGATCGACGGAACTCGAAAGCGACATCATCCTCAGCTTTCCAGTACCTTGTTGCGACGTACTTCTTATGGGAATTTCGGAGACGAAATTCTTTTAAGGAGGGTAGACTGTAATGACTGCATCATGATTTCATCTCTTTGAATCATTTTTCTTGTTTTTCCCGATAATCGTGTCTCGACGCAAAGGAAACAAAACTGCGAACCATTCATCTCCGGTTGATCTTATTTTGTTAATCTTCTTAATTCTTTATTGTTTTCTTCCATTGACTCTTATAATAGGATTTTAGTGACTTAAATGGAGTTATGTGATTGTAATTATGAACTGCAATATAGTTACAATGCGGTACTCTACTTGAATGACTAGGAGTTCTGCCATTGATTTAGCTATGTTCTACAGCATATCTTTAATCTTGATTATCGAATCCTATCTTCTTTGTTAACTTATATCCTTCCCTGATTTTTAAATTCGATTTTTTCATCTTCATCTTTGTACCATTCTTGAATTCAATCCCTAATTACTTTTCTTCTATTCGAGTGCTTGTTTGCGGCTTTCTTCTAAAATACTCTTGAATTATCCTAACAGCATTTTCTCGTCTTCCTGATTGCCTTATAGCGAATTATTTAGAATACAGACTGATGGAGCGTAACGACGAAACACGACAATATCATCCTAATCTTATTTTCTTGCTCTGTTGCAATATCCTTCTTGAGTAATTTCGAGAAATAAATTATTTTTAAGGAGGGTAGGATGTAGCGACCCCAATATTACTACACCTTCGTTTTTTTTCTTTAGTAAAATATTGTATTTATTTATTCTTAGTATTTTCCATATATTTTGTTTTCTTTTAAATATATTATTTTATTATTCCATCTATTTTTCTCAAACCCATTTCTTTGAACTAAATCTTAAGTTATTTCAAATTAAACGCAAGACCTAACCCAGCCTATAACCCAAATCAAATCTCATTTTTATTTTCTTTTATAAAATTATATGCCCAAAAGCCCATTTTCTTTTCAAGCAACAACATATATTTAATTCTTACTAAATATGTGTATGAACAATCTTGTAGCTCATTGGTTAAGTCTTTGCATTATTATTCGATATGCCATAAGTTCGAATCTTGGTTCTTACAATTATTTTTATCTATTTTTTAAATCCTCTCATAAGCTACAAACGAGACATTTCTTTTCATCTTCCTTTTAACTTCCAAAATAATTAGAATGGTTATGAGTTAAAATTAATTAGAATTATAATGGCCATAAACATTTTTTATATGTCACTCCTCTTTCTTTTCTTCATCATACATTTCTATCATTTCCCATCTCTCTCTTCATCTAGATTTCTTGAAAAAGAATATGGAGAATTTTTCAAGAAGGTCTCGCTAGTAACGCGAGACTATCGGCGGATAGACAAGCCCGGTGACGATACTGACTTGTGCATGTAAGTTACCTTCGTTTCTTCTCCTCTTCTTGTTAAATCATCCTCATCGTGTCATATCTCCATTGATATCCATACTTACTCACTTCGTCTGTAAACTTCTTGTTTAGAAAACACACATAAAATAATAGATAATCTAATAGTTAATTATTTTGTAAACTTATTTACCTTCATGAATAGGATATATTTTTAACCAGTAGTGATTATCTTGTTTCATATTTTAGTAGTTATGAAAAATGTGAATTGTATCATCATATATTGCATGCCATCATATAACGCGATTGTTTATTTAAAACAAAAGAAAAGTGTTTAATAATTATTGTGTAGAATCTTTATTAATCTTTTATATTGATTTTAGTATATATATCATGACCGATTCGTATGCTTGTCCGTATGCCTTTCATAATTTATTGCTCTCTATTTTTATTTTATTTTATTTATATTTAGTTTTAAAAGAAAACGGGGTCTCAAATAAATACCATGACCTTGTCAATCTCAAATACCACCTGGAAGAAATACCTTTATTTTCAAAATAATTTTTAGAAAATCAATCTTGACTACTGACATTCTAGAAAAATTAGATTAAATACTAGATAGAATTTTAGGTCTACAGTAAATGTTTCATATCAAACCAAATAATAGTTTAGGATTTACATAGTTTTTTATTCACAGTTCGTAAAAACAGAAAACTGTATTTATCGGTCAACTTATAAGACACATAAATTGGTCTATCGATATTCAAATTGAGCAAACCCAATTGTTTTGGACATCTATATCGAAAGATCTAGATTTTCTTAATTTTAAGTTTTTACTGAAAACTGATATAAAATATAGAAAACTACGTTACAATATTTAGTGACGGATGTGGATAGAATCTATCATGATTCGCACATTGTTTTTAAATAGGACATAACTCGAACTCCCGATATCCGTTCGTCACAAATTTTAGATGTATAAATGCACAATGAATAGAACTATAATTTTATGTATACTAGATTACTTAGAAAAGCATGAAACAACCCGATATAGGCTTTGCAATATAACATATAGTTGCTGTCTAGAAATCTGAATTTTTGTTTTAAATGCTGATATTAAAATGATCATAACTAGAATTTGAGAAATCCAAATCGCACAAATCATATAGTTTTGGATAACTATATCGAAATACCAACAATTTTCTAATCATTTTTGTAATCTAAAACCTCATAGAAATTGACCCAAACTGTATTTTAAAAATGTGTGATGGTGCTGAACGGATTCTGATTTGTTCTGCGTGACTATACGAAAATGGGTATATTTCCCAAACCGGTAGTCGTATTTAGGTGCAACTAGAACTCACACATGCACAATATACAGAGCTATATTTTTTATTATATTCCGCATTTGGTTTACTTGATTAATTACTTGTACATAACACTTCTTTACAACATTATTTATGATCGTTACTTGAATAACATACTTGCCTCATTTCATGCTATTCGAACATGTATACCTTGTTTTTTTCTGATCTCTGAATTGTCGCATGTACATGAGTATATAATTAGATATTATATGTTTGATTTGAACCTATTACATGATATACTTGACTTGATTTTGAATCCGAACACTTGAACTTAATACTTGAATATCCAAATTTGAACTTGAACACTTGACTTGATTTGAACGAACCATGAATATTACTTGACATGAGCTTGACATGAATACCTGAATACATGATTACAACTTGAACGTGAACTTTTACATTCTTTATATGCATGGATTCGGTCAAGACCTGTAAACTTGAACTATACATTACAATACGTGGGTGTTCCCCGCCGAAACACGGAGACGCGACCGCGCAGGTCCGTCTTGCTTGAATTTCGGGGCAGATGCTAATTGGTGCTATCCTTTCATCTCTCCGAAGATACCAAGTTGATTTGTGACACCGTGTATCAAAGGTTTAAACGGATGCGGCCGATGTAGCAGACTTCGTTAGATTCCCCCTCATTTGAGGGGTTTTTGATTGTGGGGACACTCTTCCCTGCAGGCGCAAGCCCCTGCAGTTAATTACGCTACCGCATCGCGATAACCACTTTCTCCTTCTCCAGATGTTCACTTCGTGTTGTGTGTGTTTGTTTTGTTTTTGGTTGCCCGTGGATTGTATATGAAGACTAATTTATGTTGTCGCCCGTAGGGCGTGGATTAGTCCAAATCCGTATCTTCTTAGATTTGGGTTTGGGGGTTGGGTTTAAGGATATGTTAGTCTCATTTGAGACTAAGATCAACTTAAACGTTTGTTAAGGATACGTTAGTCTAATTTCAGACTAAGATCAACTCAACGGGATCGTTTAGATCCAACAAAAGAGCATTTGGACTCTAATGTTTAGTTTAGGGACATTGCGGTCGGTAATTAGTTTAAGGACATTACGGTCCAATATTAGTTTAAGGACATCTCGGTCCGATGTTAGTTTAAGGACATCTCGGTCCGATGTTAGTTTAAGGACATCATAGTCCATGGGTTTTAAGGGACCCCACAGTCCGAGGTTTAGGACATCATAGTCCGTGAGTTTAAGGACCCCACAGTCCGTGGAATGTTTGGTTGTCGGGACCCGTCACCTCTCTGAAGACGCTGAAGGATTACAACGACATATATCAGAGGGGTTCAGAGATGTACCCTTGAACCGATGTGAGTTGATTGGAAGATCTATAGTCCAATTTGGGGCTAAGATCTGCTAAAATATTTATGTGCAGATGGGCTCAATTAATAGGAGTTGAGGACTTATGGCCAATCTTGGGCTAAGTCCAATCAGGTTAAAATGTTTAACATTTTATTTTTGGGCTGTTGAGCCTTTATTTGGGCTTGGCCCTGACAGTGTTTTTGTCTTTGCTGAATGCTGAGCATTCTTCATAACTTTAGGCTTATTAAAGAACAATTTATGTTCCATCAGCGCGACACGTGGCACGCTTGGCGCCTTGCACCAGTCAAAGAGCGCAGTGCACTTCTGCCGAGTAGTGCACACGTGAGGGACACGTGTCGTGCTTGGCGTTGAGCGCCAGATGATGGGTGCATTGCGCCAGTTTATGAGCGCAGAGCGCTATTAGTTTAATGACGCACATGTGATTGACACGTGGTGCACCTGGCGCTGAGCGCCAGCCCATGAGCGCAGTGCGCTATTTCAAGAGCGCAAAGCGACACGTGTCGCGCTCGGCGCTGAGTGCCATTCTAAGAGCGCAGAAGCGTAGTTCAAGAGCGCAAAGGCGCAGTTCCAGAGCACAAAGACGCATACGATCAATTTTGTGATCTAAAAAGTGACTTTGTCTCAAAATTCTAAGAACAATAGTTCTTCAATCTCTTATGTTGATGAAAGGCTTTGCCTTTATGGATCCATGATCTGTGAGAAAGAAGTAAATTCTTCTTTTATTTTATGATGAGATCTTTTGATCTCTCTGTGAAAGACATTTTGTCTTTATAGATCTATGATCTTTTCGAGAAGTGAATCCTTCTTTTTAAATTATGAGATGATTTCATCTCTATGTTCATCATCATCATTTTTTTACCTTGAAGAAAGTTTTCTTCTTCTGAGAGCTTGCTCTTTTTCTTTGAATTTCTCAAATTTTATCAGGAGGTTTCTCTCTATACTTCTGTATTTCTCTGTATATCAGACTTGAAGTCTAAGAGCCTTTTTATAGGGCAAGCTAGTTTGTTCAATCAGTTAAGGAGATCTTTTCTCCAATTGATTTGGGGAATTTCCCATCGTTGGATCTTTAATTCAAGGGCTTCTGATTTATAGAAGGCAATCTTCTTGTTTTTAATAAGATTGGGAAATCTTTCCATACAGAATTTATTCTGTACTTTTGGTGATTTTTAATCACCATTGGACCATTGATCCAACGGTGCTCTGATTTACAGAGCACAATTTTGTTGTTTGGAAAGATTTTGAGAAATCTTTCCTTAACAGAATTTAATTCTTGTTGATTAATGGTTCATCATTATTATTAGATCTTTGATCTAACGGTGGGGAGCTTTTAGTTCCAGCGCTAGCGCACCCGTGCTTTGCACGTGGTGCGCGGCTTAAAGGGCAGCGCACATTGCGTTAACGCACCCGTATTTGATACGTTGTGCGCTGCTTAGAGCGCTGCGCATCTAGCGCTAGCGCACACATGATGTGCTGCTTAAAACACAGCGCACCCAGCGCTAGCGCCCACATGCTTTGCACGTGATGCGCTGCTTAGGGCGCAGCGCACTTGGCGCTGCATCTGAAGCATTGCTTCATTTTGAAATTTAAATTTCAAATAGAACTTTGCTCTGATTGGGGGAAACAAATGCCCCTACCGTTTCGCTCATGTGGTCCACATGTGAGTGCAGCGGTGGCAGTATCTGCGTCCTTGGATCAACTCAGAAGTTGAAACGGCACTCAGTGTCTATAAATAGGACCTTTGGCCCTTAGGATGATTTCTGTTCATCTTCCTCCTTGTTCTCTGAGAATTTTCATTCTCATACAGAGCATAGCTCTTCATTTTAAGAAATTTCAAGAGTCAAAACTCTGTCAAAATTTAGGTAAAGATTAAATCTTTTAATGATCTAGGGTTTTACCCATTAATAGAGCCTTGCTCTTCATAGATCTTTGATCTAAAGAAAACCCTTTTAGGGTTTCATTAACAGAGCTTTGCTCTCTTGGAATTATAGATCTAAAGAGATCTTTTTCAGGGTTTCTTAACCCATTAACAGAGCTTTGCTCCTTTCAAATCATATACATTTATTAATCTCTTATGAAGAACTCTTAAGAGTTTGTTCATGGATCTTGAAAATCTCAGAATTTTAATTCATACATAAAAAATTAATTTCAATTCTTCTAATGGATTATTCCATCGTTTTTCCAGAGCAAGGCTCTTGAGGAATTTTTATTCCTTCATCATTAGAACTTGACAGGTGTCATTCTATCACAGAGCACTGCTCTCAAGGGGAGATTTACTCCTTATGCCGATGGATTTCTCATTAAATGAGAATCAATTGAGGATTTCCTCATTTAATTAACAGTCTCATCAAATGATGAGGCTGTTTTATTAATTGATGAACTGTCATCTAGATTTTGTAGGCCCCTTTGGTCCCTCTCTACTGCATTGCAGTGCGGTATGAATTTTAAAGTACCAAGTGTCAGAATTTAAATTATAGCACTGACAATTGTCTTTTGTCCTCTTTTTTGCGCAGGTGACATGTCTTTCGACCGTTTTTTCCAATTCGTTCGTTCAGAGGGAAGATTCCCTGGAGCGCCCTGTGGACCGGGAAGTCTTAGCATTGATCAGAGATCATGAACCGGAACATAAGAATCTTCATCTCTGGGGGACATGGTACAATTAAATTATTAAGGGTTGGCAGAGCTTTTCGTGCGCGGTACCCTCAGAGCCCATCATGGAGATCCATTACACCGACCCACCCCCGGTGAACTATACCGTGGAAGAAGTCAACTGGACTTCGGGAGGTCTTCTTCAGCCTGCTATAGCTTCGATACCCGTTCAGCCTCCAATGGCTTTGGATACTCTGGGGCGTCATATTTGTCAGGGCGAGGTGCGCCCGTAGAGACAACCATATATGATTGGCCTAATTCCTCGTCATCCAGCTGGCGATCTGCAATGGGCCCGCTATATTCTGTCAGTGAAGAAGTCGCAGTTGCTGAGGCTTGGGTTGTATCCCGCAATTTATGCTTCTCCCTTCCAGTATTCTACGCTTCCCGCCTGGTGGGTTAAGGCCTTTCTGGAGCAGTGAAATATTCCTACTCACACCTTCCTTTTGTTGGACTGAGAAGTATCAATCTCCTTAGAGGAATTTGCAGTAGTTTCTGGCTTACCGGTTATGGAGGAGCATTATAAGGAACTACTTCCTACGGATGAATACGTTTTTGGTGCTAAGTCAGTGATGACAGGCCTTACCCCGAAGAACGCCATTCTGTTGGAGATAGTGCCCTCAAAGTCAATTATTGGATCGCACGTACGTGATTGCAATGATTGAGGTAGGACCTATACCGATATGACAGTCTTGCTCGAGATGATAGTATGCTATCCGGTTTGTCTTTATCATCATATACATGCTTTAGTTCACTATTCCATGATGATAGAGCCCATAGGATTCTTGCTTGACTGGCAGCAGTATGATGGCGATCATATACGTGTGAGTTGGGGTCTGTAAGCACATCCTTAAAGGGTCTCTAGTCGTGGGAGTTTCGAGACAGGGTATCGATACTCCAGAGTAGACTAGTGTATACAGTCGAGACCCCGAAGAGGGGTGATGGCCGGTCTCACAAGCCATTGGTGTCAGTTGGATCACCTAAGATGTATACAGGTGCTCATTGGGTTATGAGTACACCGGACAGGACTCGCCGGGAACATGCTAGTTGGTATTATACATATCGTCAGATAGCAGTTCCCTGGTGACATGTGTACAGGTTAGTTTGTCGACCTGAGATCGTCATTTGTCTCGTGTGAGTTCCCACTGTGCTTTGATTCCTACCCTACCACGCTCAAAGGAGTTGTGCAAACAGGTATTTTTTGGGTACAGTCCCGAGCCACATGGAGGCAGTGAGCGGATCGTCGGGGATTTGTCTCTCTCGGTATTGGGGGTTGATGTCGCGCAGTGTACGGGTGGCCATCACTAGAAATCCTTGGCCAAGGTAGTGGAGAATTACTGATTTGGATCAGTAGTTTCTCAGGTGGTGATGGGCTTCATACCGACACGAATTATCGCGTTATTAGGGGTCTGACTTTATCCACCCCCCTAGACTCGATATGCCATACTCTTTAGACGAACGGACCGGACTGTATGTATATTGTCACTATTAGGCTTAGTAGGGTTTATAGATGAGTTCGCTCGTCAGCTTCCCTTCCAATCAATACATAGGTAACCGTTACGTACAGCTCGTACCTCTGACGTGCTAGAGGTTATACCCAGTGCCAGTGTGTTGATGAGTCATTAGAGTCCCCCACAGACACTTTCCCAAGTTCGGGCGAAACGTTGTAGAGCCCGTATGGTTTTATGGCAGGGTTTAGAAAATGCACGTGCGTTTTCGCACGTGTCATTTTTCGGGCAGATAATACTGGTAGGCTTTGGTTTAAGCCGGAACCCAGTATTATACTCTGTAGATATAATATCTTTGTCTCAGATGCATTTGTATTCGGTCGTAATACAAATGCGGGTATGTTTATACCATTACGGGGTTATCCTGAAATTCGTTTCAGGATCACTTTTGGAAGTTGCCAATTTTCAGTTTTCTATCAGCCGTATTTAACATTCGGTTAAATGTGGATTTATCTTTTCTTCTTGAGGGTGAGTCATGAGGTGAGTTGTGTTTCTAGAAGGTTCTAGAATGGTGACTGTTAGGTTAACCTAGCACCTCAAGAAGGGTTTGGAAGCATCTCATGTGCCAAATTCAAATTTTTAAGGTGCTAAGTGAACATACAAAGAATCATCACTAGAAAATTAGGGTTTCTAAAACTACACATCATTACAAGTAACAAAGGCTAGGGTTTTGAGAGTACAACCTTTGTAGCTCCCTACGCTAGACTCCTTGGCCATTTGAGGGTTGGAAAAGGGTTCGCTTGAGGTCTTCTAATGTCCACGACGATCCACCCGAAGCTCCTTTGTCCAAGCTTGCAACTTCACTTGATCAAGAGAAGGAAATGAAGCTAACACTCTTCACAAGTAGGCAAGACTTGTGTAGAATGGTGTTGTGGTGGCTTTTCTCACTTCAAAATCCTAACTTGGTGAGTGTTTTGCTCACTAGAGAAATCTAGAGAGCAAAAGAAGAAGGAGGAAGAAGATGATGGCCTTTTTGAAGAACAAGAGAAAAGATAATCTCATGTGAAAAATAGAAAATATATGCATATATATTTTCCACTCTTCATCTCAAACTATGGTTAAATAATAAAGATATTATTGAATTTGAGTTAAAACACAAAAGGAAAGTTAATCCATGGTTAAAAGGTGGGTGAGCAAGGTTAGGTCAAAGAAGAGTGTAGAAACTAAACCATGAATTATCCTTCTCTTTTTCTTTTTGTTTTAACACAAATAGAAATAATAATCCATATATAAAACCAAGGTGTGAGTCTTATATTGCCACCATCTTCTATATATATACAACCATGAAGGATGATGTATGTATGTATGTGTGCATGCACATCCATATGTGCATGAACAAGAAAAAAATGCATACATGCATGCATACATCCAAAAATACAAGAAAGGATTTCTAGTGAGAAACTAATGATTAAATGATAAATCAACACTTGATTTAGCAATCTGGCCATATCACATACGACCCAACCAAAAGCAAGCCGCCCGATTAATATACGGTATCTTATACGCGCATTTTAACCGGGTCCATGCGCATATCGCATACGCGCACCACAACGTTTCGCCTGGACTAGGTAACTCCTTTGTGGGACTCTAAGACTCGTCAATACGCCGGCAGTGGGTGATGATCATATCAAGCACCCTCAAGCCGCAAGCGGTCAGCTAAACGTAACGGCCACCCGGGTATTGAGCGATCAGAAGAAAACATGCGAACCTGCTACAACTCCCGTCGAGCCAACCGGCAACACTACGTACAGTCCGGTCTCTTCGTCAGATATGCTGCATATCGAGCCTAGGGATGGTAAACGTCAGACCCCAATAACCGATAAGTCGTGCCGATGTGAGGCCCATAACGGGTCGAGAAACTACTAGTAACACTTACCAGTAAATCTCTAAAACAGCCCTGGCCAGGGACTTCCCTGTTACGGCCAATCGAGCACAGCGCATCATCAACCCCCAATACCGGGAGAGACGAAACCCCTCCTATCGCTCATTGCCTCCATGTGACTCGGGACTGTACCCAAAAACCACCGTTTTGCACGCCCTCATAGACGTGGTAAGGTGGAAATCAAAGCACAGTGGGAATCACACAAGACTCTATGACGATCTCGGGTCTACAGACTAACCTGCACAAGTGTCACCAGAGAACTGCCATCTGACGTGAGGTATAATACCATCTGGGAGTTCTCGGTGAGTCCGTCCAGTGTACCCAGTCTCCACTGAGCACCCGTATACCATCTCTGATGTCAAACACCAATGGATATGGGATCATCCATCGCCCATCTCATGGGTCGAGAAGCGTATACGCTAGTCTATACTGGTATATCGATGCCCCGTCTCGATACACCCACGACTAGGGACCTTGAAGGATGTACTTATGGACTACCATGCCCCCACTAGTATGATCCGCATCATAGTCCAGGTAGTCAAGTACACATCCTAAGGGCTTTACCAACATGTAACTATAAGACAGTATAAAGAGACAAGTATACATGTTAAGATAAAGAGCAACCAGATAGCATACTATCATATCGAGCAAGAAAGTCATCTATATATATGTCCAAGCATCCAATATAATATACATCATCTGTATAATACGGGCCTCTAGGGCATACATACAACTAACAGTGACTAGGATGGTGAGGTGGATTAGTGTATTAATGGTCATTTAATGTTTTGGTGACTAATGGTGATGATTCATTAGTTCTTAAATGTTTTCATACTATGTGTTATGGTGACTCATTCTTTCATGATAAGCTTCATTCTTATTGTCACCACTTTTCTCCTACCCTCACCTCCCTCTTCTTATAAGTTTGCCCGGCCCCCTCGTTGCAAAAGGATGGTTGTTGATTGAAAAAAGATATAAGTTTTGGTGCATAGAAATTAGATGTGATCCATTTCTCATTTCCATTCGATCCAAAAGGCAACTTCATTAACCGTTCATCCATAGCCTTGGACGTAACGAGATAAAGTGTTCTACTCATTCTCTACCTCATCTTGGTCATCTCTTTTAGCAAACTTGACGACCGAGTTGCGTCGGTTCAGAGGCGGGAGCCCGTTTAAAGATCCGTCGACGTGGTGCCACCTGGACGAGAAGACTGGAGATTCAGGAGATCGGAGCAGTCGTAACAAAGCGTGGGATGATGGTTGAAGACCGAAGGACTCGGATCGTTCGGTATAACTCTTCTACCCACTTTGTAGTTTGTTAGTTTAGCTTTAATGGCAGATCCGGGTTATAGTACGCGATAGCGCCAGTTGTAAAAAGTTTTTGTTCCGCATTTGGCGTCTGTTAGACGGCCGGGGTGCTACCGTGGACTTACAGTGGTATCAGAGCCTCACCATTAAGCTATACTAATTTGTGCTAACGCGTTTAAAAGATCGATCGAATGGAATTTCCGAAATAACAATTTTCAAGTGCTTAAGTTTCTGTCGATTTTTAAAAGGGTCCAAAATTAATTTTACATATCACATAAAAACAAGCAGGGTTTTTTTAAGCAAACTGGTAAATTTTGAGCACATGATCCCACGTGACCGCCGCGGATCCGCGGTCAAACCCTAGGTTTGACCGCGGAACCGCGGCAGTACTGTGGGAACAGTGCGTCAAAATTCTTCAGTAGGCTTTGCTGTAGAAATTGTGGTTTTTGGCATAGTTCTTTTGGTCCCAGATTTTGTTACTGTACAACAGATGTACGTGGGGCCCACTTCGGGAAATTTAGTCGATCGAAATTTTAAACTTGTTAGTATGTAGTATTTACATTATATCTCCGACCGAGAATGTCATTTGATTGGTAAACCGCGTCTGATTGCTATAGTTCTTTTAGACGGGTTTGCGAACGTGACATTCGCGTTGATGTTCTTGTGTTGTGCTGTGATGTTGCGGATTTGTCGTGGTGGATAGCAGGGTGCAATGATAGTGCAGTTTCAATTTATTTGTACATTTGATATTGCGGGGCGAGCGTCCAACATGTGGACTGCCGTCACTGCCTGTTTGTATAATATTCTTTTTGGGGCACGACCGGGTCGAGGTCGATGTACCCGTTGTACATATTTTTATTTCTGTACTAGGATTATCCCGCGAAGGAGTGCACGGATAGCCGGGTTCTGGAGGGCAACGGGTCCGTATCTCATGGCTTTGAGAGGCAAAGGGACCTTACTCTAGAATTAGCAGACTATTCGCCGCACTCGTAGGGGGTACAGGTTGACCCAAGGAGGGGTGCTCAATTTACCGGATTCTGTGAAGTGCCGGGTGTTCCATTTACTTTGCTGTGGGGGACTACCTCGCTTCAGGTTTTGGCGGGTTACTTGCCGCGCCCGTAGGGGTCTAGGTTTCATTGCACAGGCTATCCACACGACCAGGGGAACGCCGGGTTTCAGCAGCGGCTCTGTGAAACCCGGGGATCCCAGATTATCTGTATTGTTCTATGATGCTTATTACTTTTCTGTAATGTTGCATATTATCACGCCTGGAGCGATTATTGTATATTGGTATATATACTATTAGATGTTGTATATGTTTTACACCCGCGCTAGTCCAGCCCCCGCTCTGTCGTTAGTTAAGTAACCTAACGGGTGATGACGGGACCCAGTGGCGAATGCGGATGGCATATACGTACATTTTTATTTTCGTTCTTTCCTGGTGTGATTGATTGATGGGACTGCATTGATTTTTATCAATGCAAAGATAAAACAAACCTATATTTGATGTTGTTGGAACCAATTTAAAAAGTGTTATTACAAAGACGTTTCCTTTTGTTATGCATAGTGATATTCAGTTTGGAATATCCTGCACCTCATTCGACGAGACAAGGGCTGATATCCCTTTACCGGGAGAGACCCCTTAGGCAAAAGTTTGCGTCAGGGTAATAACTTCAATATAGTCGATTACAAGTTGCTTTGCATCGCGGTATTCAGTTGGAATATCCTGCACCTCATTCCACGAGGAAAGAGCCGAGATCCCTTCACCGGGAGTGACCTCTTTAGCGAAACGTTTTCGCCACTATATTTTTATAAAAAGCTATCAGGTTTCTTCAACGAGATCAAGTTCATTACGTTAAAGGTTTTTCGCCAAAAACCAGCCGTAGCCCTCCGTCATTTCTTATGGATGGTCAGTAGTATTCAAGCTATGTATTTTGACCTAACGCCAAGGCATAGTGTTTGGTAGCTGCTGGGTATTCATTTGTTGCATAGATAGATGAGTTGGTTTGGGACAGTCGTTCTGCCATTTTGACCTAACGCCAAGGGCATGTGCGGGTGGGTTCAAATTGACCTGGATAGTGACGGGTAGAACTTGGCATGTGACTGATGATATTTTGACCTAACGCTAAGGTCATTAGAGCATGGGGCAAAAATTACATCGGGAGTTTCAAACATAAAGAAACTTGCCAAGTATGCGCATATCTTCTGGAGTGTGATAACTTGAGTGGCTTCCATCAAGTTATCATGCGATAATAGTTGGATCTCGATTCTCACTGATGAGTTGGTTTACTCTTCGGGTGATCCCGACTAATTCTTCTTTCAGGTTTGGAGGAGAATTTGAGATTACAGTGGGAGGTTTCTTGATTAGATAAAGTGATAACCATTCTGATCTAGGTTCGAGTGCACGCAGAGTGTTTCTTTTCTCTCTCTCTCTTTGGCAGCGACCTTTGACCGACCCTAGACTATGACTCAGTGACCAAGTTGACCGAACCTTCTTAAAATACTGGCTTTTGGATTGTCCGAGTTGCATAAGTCATTGCCGCTCCTTCCTTTACCCTTTGTATTTCTCAGAACACCCCGTATTACTACGGACATCCACTTCCATTGGATTGATCCATCTTATGGTTATATTCGAACTCGAAGGGACTTCTTCGAGGATGGATCCAGGTTCAGAAGAAATAGAATTGGTTTATTCAGTTGTCTTTTATTATCACCTTCTCTCAACTTCCGAGGGCTCCTTAGTTTAGGAGAGTACACTTATTACGCTTATTGGATAGTATTATTCTAAACCATAGGCAGGTGCCGAAAGGTAAGGAATGAAGAAAACCAATTAGCCTAAGTAGGGTGTGCAGAAGGTAATATGTAAAGACAAGATAAAGGGATTAGAAAGAGGGCAAAGTAAATTGTGACTGTTATCTTTCACGACCAAACCGCGTACTTCATCGCCACTCCTATTTCACATTTGCTTTTTTCCAAGTTCGGGAGAAATAGAATAAGGTATTATTCAGTTGTCTTCTATCATCACCTTCTCTCAAGTTACGAGTACTCCTAGGATTAGGAGAGTACACCTATTATGCTTACTGGATAGTCTTCTTCCAAACCATAGGCTGGTGCCAAACGGCAGGGAAGGAAGAAAACCATTTAGCCTAACGATGGTGTACAGAAGGTAACGACTAAAGACAAATAAAGGGATTTGGAGAGATGACAAAGAAATATACGGTTACAGCCATGAATAGGATTATGGAAGAGGCATTACTAGGAATACCAGGATACCCCTACGAGACATTTTAATGTTTCAGTTTCACTGCGCATTGTTAAAAGAAAACTGTTTTCCCGATTAGATACTTACTCCAGGGTATGTATTTACCATGTTTCATTCTCATATCTGTATGGTTTTTACAGATGATGAGTGGGAGTAAGTTATTGGGAATTAGGAGATCATCCTCATTATATCGGAATTCGTTGTAATTGGTGATATTTGAGAAAGTCGCCTGGATACAGTTTTCAACCTACGACGCACAGGTTTTGAGTTATTCAAACTCAGCGGACTTATACAGGGTATTGTATGTTGTCCAGTGTCCATCAGGACAAAAGGGTAGGTCCTCGTACTATGTTCTATTTACTTGTGACTTCTCTAGTTTTTAGTCAAGTGTTTCGTAGAAATACAAAGTCTAAGTTTTGAGAAGTTATGGGTATAAGAATAAACTAGAGAACCAGGTGTCGCAAGTATCAGGATTCTTCAAAGAAATCGAAGATGTAGATTCTTGTGATTGGTATTCAGTTGATAGTAATGCTTTTGAGAAACTTGTTTCTCTTTCAGGTTACTCATAATTGGATACATTCCAAAGTTGAGTAATGCTGATTAGCCTCTCTCCATTAAGTTGATATGTACTGGAGACAGCTGCATGATTTGAATCTGGTTCCAATTAAATAAGTGCCAATGTTTCTATATTGGATAAAGAATGGTTAATATCTTAACGATGTTAAGGTATGGTGAGTTGTCCAGCTTATGCTTAAAACCAGACATTGCACGTTTCTGTAATGGCAGTTTGTGGGTTGACCCTGGCTTTGACGAGGGTTGATTTTCTACCATCTGGAAGATCAATAGTGATATTGTTCTAGACTCGCCACAGTTTTATTAAAATGGATTTTTTCAGAAAACAGTAGTGGGAGTATGGTAGAACTGGAAGTGATTCCAGAACCGCAAACGATTACGGAAAATTTAATAGGACCTATATATTCAATCAGGTTTGACATTCCTTTAGCCACTCCGCAGATATGGTGGGTAACCTCAGACACCCGAGAGGTACTCCGGTAGCCTCAAGGACGGTGACAAGGAGGTTCTAGTTTACCCAGACTTGACACTACTGTTGTTCCAGACTATGAGACCCGGCAGGAGGTTAAGTATAGCGTCGTTCTAAACTAGCTTTAGAAGTGCACGTATATATTATTCTGCCAGAGGGTTATCATAGTCAGTGGGAGCAGCGGAAGCATAGTGGGCAAGTAGCTTATGTCTTTTTATAGGCTTGATCAAATATAGCGGAGATAAGATCATCTATTTTTGATGTGAAAGTCATGGGTTTGACTTCATCAGAATAGGGGATGGATCTGTTAAGAAGGTAGTAGGGTATGATGTCCTGGTATTTGGATGACATACACAGAGTAGGAAGTAAAATTTCTATACTACGATCGGTTGTACTGTGGTCGTCACACAGTTGTTTCTCCACAAAGGATATGGATATAATATTAGACATTCTGGTTTCTAGATCTACGGTTTTCGATCTAGATTTGGGTAGTTTCCCAATGTGGGTACTTTGACAGTATTCTAATAGTATTTTAGAATTGATGACTCCTGGCATGGTGGTGTACCTGCAGGTGATGGAGTCACCCTCTCTAAAGGTGTCTTACAGACTAAAGGAGAGAGGGATGTGCATGATTGGCAGATCACTTGCTTAGGCAATTGAGTCAATCAAGAGATGTCAAGTACCACACCAGATGTTGTTTTTGCACTAGATGCGATAAGTTTATATTATTCCAATCCTGAAGAAACATAAGGAAGCAGTTTTAGAACATGAGTGTATGTTCTATGGATTTGATGACGGCAGCCTCCTTCGGAAGACGGTTATCATTCCAGGCTTCCAAGGTGACATGAATGACAGAGTGATTGTCAGAGTTATAGTTTTCCCTATGATGAGGGACAGTATTATGGAAAGGTGGTCCAAGAGGATACTGTGGGAGGCATGGTGCTGGATACTGAATAGGTTCAGTTATCAATAAAGTCTAAGAAGTTTGGATTTGGAGTTCATTTATGAACTAGGTCCCATCAGATATTCAGACATATTCTAAGACAGGTATTACTCGATTCGGGAGATGTCTTTCTCCGCGAACTTGAGATTAAAAGAGACATAGAAAGAAACATCAGGGCGGATCCACTCACTGAGGCTATTTCTCGAACACTAGAGTTTTACAAACTAGCTTTGTGAAACTGATTAGTAGAGGAGTTGGATGTTCGGTATCACATGGGCTGTGAGTATGCGACATCGCAATAATTAGCCATAAGTGCAAGTGGGAGATTGTTGGAGATAGTGCCCTCAAAGTCAATTATTGGATTGCTGGTACGTGATTGCAATGATTGAGGCAGGACCTATACCGATATGACAGTCTTGCTCGAGATGATAGTATGCTATCCGATTTGTCTTTATCATCGTATACATGCTTTAGTTAACTATTGCATGTTGATAGAGCCCATAGGATTCTTGCTTGACTGCCAGCAGTATGATGGCGATCATATACGTGGGAGCTGGGGTCTGTAAGCACATCCTTAAAGGGTCCCTAGTCGTGGGAGTTTCGAGACAGGGCATCGATACTCCAGAGTAGACTAGTGTATACAGTTGAGACCCCGACGAGGGGCGATGGCCGGTCTCACAAGCCATTGGTGTCAGTTGGATCACCTAAGATGTATACCGGTGCTCATTGGGTTATGAGTACACCGGACAGGACTCGCCGGGAACATGCTAGTTGGTATTATACATATCGTCAGATAGCAGTTCCATGGTGATATATGTACAGGTTAGTTTGTCGACCTGAGATCGTCATTTGTCTCGTGTGAGTTCCCACTGTGCTTTGATTCCTACCCTACCACGCTCAAAGGAGTTGTGCAAACAAGTATTTTTTGGGTATAGTCCCAAGCCACATGGAGGCAGTGAGCGGATCGTTGGGGATTCGTCTCTCCCGGTATTGGGGGTTGATGTCGCGCAGTGCATGGGTGGTCATCACTAGAAATCCTTGGCCAAGGTAGTGGAGAATTACTGATTTGGATCAGTAGTTTCTCAGGTGGTGACGGGCTTCATACCGACACGAATTATCGCGTTATTAGGGGTCTGACTTTATCCACCCCCTAGACTCGATATGCGATACTCTTTAGACGAACGGGCCGGACTGTATGTATATTGTCACTGTTAGGCTCAGTAGGGTTTATAGATGAGTTCGCTCGTCAGCTTCCCTTCCAATCAATACATAGGCAACCGTTACGTACAGCTCGTACCTCTGACGTGCTAGAGGTTATACCCAGTGCCAGTGTGTTGATGAGTCATTAGAGTCCCCCACAGACACTTTCCCAAGTTCGGGCGAAACGTTGTAGAGGCCGTATGGTTTTATGGCAGGGTTCGGAAAATGCACGTGCGTTTTTGCACGTATCATTTTTCGGGCAGATAATACTGGTAGGTTTTGGTTTAAGCCAGAACCCAGTATTATACTGTGTAGATATAATATCTTTGTCTCAGATGCATTTGTATTCGGTCGTAATACAAATGCGGGTATGTTTATACCATTACGGGGTTATCCTGAAATTCGTTTCAGGATCACTTTTGGAAGTTGCCAATTTCCAGTTTTCTATCAGCCGTATTTAACATTCGGTTAAATGCGGATTTATCTTTTCTTCTTGAGGGTGAGTCATGAGGTGAGTCGTGTTTCTAGAAGGTTCTAGAATGGTGACTAGGATGGTGAGGTGGATTAGTGCATTAATGGTCATTTAATGTTTTGGTGACTAAGGGTGATGATTCATTAGTTCTTAAATGTGTTCATACTATGTGTTATGGTGACTCATTCTTTCATGATAAGCTTCATTCTTATTGTCACCACTTTGCTCCTACCCTCACCTCCCTTTTCCTATAAGTTTGCCCGGCCCCCTCATTGCAAAAGGGTGGTTGTTGATTGAAAAAAGATATAAGTTTTGGTGCATAGAAATTAGATGTGATCCATTTCTCATTTCCATTCGATCCAAAAGGCAACTTCATTAACCGTTCGTCCATAGCCTTGGACGTAACGAGACAAAGTGTTCTACTCATTCTCTACCTCATCTTGGTCGTCTCTTTTAGCAAACTTGACGACCGAGTTGCTTCGGTTCAGAGGCGGGAGCCCGTTTAAAGATCCGTCGACGTGGTGCCACCTTGACGAGAAGACTGGAGATTCAGGAGATCGGAGCAGCCGTAACAAAGCGTGGGATGATGGTTGAAGACCGAAGGACTCGGATCGTTCGGGATAACTCTTCTACCCACTTTGTAGTTTGTTAGTCTAGCTTTAATGGCAGATCCGGGTTATAGTACGCGATAGCGCTAGTTGTAAAAAGTTTTTGTTCCGCATTTTACGTCTGTTAGATGGCTGGGGCGCTACCGTGGACTTACACATTCAACACCAATTCCCTAGTTTGATCAAAGTGTTGAATATTTATGAGGGCCTTTTTCTCGAATCTGGTAGCCGTGGGGTTAATTTCGAGGATTTCATCGCTCGTTTTCTCCACCCGGAAGTCCTCTCGAAGGAGGCTGCTAAATTCGCCAAACTTGACGATCCTTTTGGTTTAAGATTAAACAACCTGCCAACGGCAAAGGCAGATCAAAAGAGTTTCTTCCTTCCTAACACCCCAGTCGTTTCTTTTGCGGAGGTTGCAGTCCCTGGGATTGATGAATAAACGTTATTTTTAGGGTTTCTTGGGTTATGGCTGAGCTGGTTTGCGCTTCCGATGCACCCTCGCCGTATGAGGCCGTCTGTCTTCTACCCAGCTCACCGAATGGTTATTGGGGTGAAAGTGGCTGTTGGGGTTGCCGGGTTAGCTCATTTGTATTACGGCCTCAGCCAAGTAGCGGATACTACTGAACCAGGAGTGCAGCATGTGAACTTCTCGATGCATTATTTCATGTCATGGCTCGAGCTACATGCACTTGGCGTTTTCGGTATCCATAAAAGGCCTTCCTTCTACGACAGGTGCGGCTTCCCCCCGATTATGCGATTTGTCGACGCATCTATTGTAAATCTGTCACCGCGGGAAGCTAGGGGTTTGCTCCTTCGTCCTCGCACGGTTGGAGATGGCATGACCTTTATCGACAAGATTCTGACTATCGGCAAAGTGTCTGCACAACGGTGCAGCCATTGCGGGACATTTTTAAAGATGGAGCCTCTGTTTTGAAAGCTCGGGAAATCCTTCATTTATATTCCATCAGACCGGGCTTTCTAGTGTTTAGGAAAAATTATGCGGCGTTATTCATGAGATACAATCCGCATCGTTTCGCCCAGCAGCTGAGCTATAATTAGGGAGTCCCGCTTGAGGCTTTGTTGTTAGAACCTGCTTCCACCGAAGAGAGAATGCGAAACGCGCTGCATCATTTTATGCGCGTGAACACAAGGTCCAACTTCTTTATCAGCGAACCGAGCTGTGTCCCGAAGGCCCTTAATGTGTGCGTGGCCTGGTATCAGCATTCAATGGGCGCCGTCATCCGGGAGGAGAAGTGACTGCTGCTTGATCGCAAGGGTGCACCCCCTGCTGGTGATCGAAACGTCCCTCTGAAGCGACGGACCATTGTCCGTCCTTTCTTAAGAGAAGCTTCCATGATCGAAGTCCCGCGTGACAGGTCCGAGCTACCGATACCCCGTGCTCCCGTGGAAATGGTGACTGTAGCTTCCCCCGAGTCTGGCGTAGGTTCAGATATTGGGACTCGTCATCCCAAGGTGCCCACCAAGCGTAAACTTGTGATTTCAGCGACGGGCACTCGCTCGCAGAAGAGAAAGAAGAAGTCGATCCTCTCTGTCGACGTTGTATTTGGTCAGGAGCCTCATGCTCCTTATAGTGAGGGCTTGGGCGAATATGGGACCAACGAGGGCCTATTCGTAGCGCCGGATGATACGGATCTGGAGGCTGCTATTGCAGCTTCTGTACGATCAGCAAGCCACAAAGTAGGAATGATCATCCTTGCCGAGTCAGGTAATCTTTAGTTGCATCTTTTTTTGCTGTTACATATTTTTCTATTATCATGCCTTGACTAACACCTCATCTTTAACATGCATTTCTACTGAAGAAGCTCTCGCGTCTTCCCTCAAGACCTTTAAGGAAGAGGAGAGGATTCACGCTTCGCTGGGCGTTGGTATATTTCGTCTCATTACGCCAACATTCACCTTTCTTATGGACAATCTGGCCCCTTCTTATCTTATCGCAGGGACTACAATGCCAATCCCGCAGGGTGATGCGGAGATGCTTCCAGGGCCAGCCACCGAAGTCCCGGCCTCCTCAGCACTGCCGAAAGAGGCTTTACTCAAACGACCGATGACGGATGCTATAACGGTTCCAGTGGTAACTATTGGCGTGGACGATGACGTCCCGTTGACGGAGGTCATGAAAAGATCTGCCTTCACGGCCCGGGCAGAAAGGAAGCGTAGGATGTGCGCGGAAAGGGAGCGTAACGCTGCCTTGGCCGCGGGTGCATGTTTAAGCGCTGCTACCCCTGCCCCTACTCTTTCAGAGGATGTTTCAGCTGCCCTGTTTACCGCTCACAGACAGGCAGCACGTGCGGCTCGGGAGGCCGTTGAAAGACCGACCCAAGGTAACGTAATATTGAGTTCTTTTGTCAAAGTTTTAATTTTCAGATTCTCATATGTCCTATCCTGCAGGGACGAGTCTTGATGAGGTAGCGGTAGGTGAGATGGCTGCAATCGCCGAGCCTGAGGTAGCGGTAGGTGAGATGGCTGCGATCGCCGAACTGAGGTAGCCACTCTTTCTCAAGAGTCTGGCACTGCTCCAATCGCCACTCTTTCCCCTTACGGTTCCTTGCCGTTGCCGGGCGTTGCGAGTATCATGACGATTCTCGTGGAGTCGGGGGATGAGGCTACGGGTGGCGAGCTATTTCGATGGGAGAGGGTGAAGCAGCCGCTGCACCCAATGACGCCCTTGTCACGGTCTCGACCGGCAACTCACCAGGTAGATTTTGGGTCATTATTTTCTCCTTTATTCTGCAATCCCCTTCAATCTCTTTTGACAACATTTCTCTTATTTCTAATGTAGGTGTGATGAGCATTGAGGTTGTGCCACCTGAGGAAGCATCTTCAGTTGCTGCTTTGACGGTGACCGCCCCTTTGCCTTCTCTCGTACCCTCTCAAATGTTGGAAGATGCAGATTTGTGACCCATCAGTTTCATTGTAGGCAGTATACCTCATGTATTGACATTGCATTATTATATCCTTGCAGGAGTCCTTTTTGATCACCTGTATCAGGTGCTGCACCCACATTTCTCCTTCCAGTCAGAGATTGCTTCTTCTAGTGGCGTCGGTGAGTACAGCCTTTAGCTAATGTCTTTTTCTTTCTTTTACGGGCAGCCAAATCGTTTCTAATTCTTCTTTGTTTTGATTGCAGCCCTACAGATCGAACGAGGAGACGAAAGAACAGTTGCACCACCGGTACTCCCGGTCTTGCTACCTGCTACAGCCGGTATAGTAAACTCCATTGTTCATGAGCTTCCTTTATTTCTTGAACCGTCACTTGACTGTGATTTATTTTGCAGCGGTGATACCGACTCCAGCCCTTTTCGAGTCTCGAGTTATAATGCCAGCAGGCCCTTTTTCTCGACGTCCCTCTTCAAAAGGCGCTGTAAATAGTCTGCGCATGTTGATCGATCACCTCGAGGAGCTTGACGCGGAGACTCCTGCCCTTGCTGCAGATTTTGCCGCTGAGATTAATCCCATGCTGGAGACACTCGTGCACTTTCATAGTGAAGGCGTCATGGAGCCCTGGGTTAATCACTGCAGAAAAATCGAGGCCTATCTGCATGAGCTCGAGTTTGGACGTCCTGCCCCCGAGGTCTTGACTGTAAACTCCCAGCGGGCTGCATACTTCCGCCATCTTGAACAGGAAGCGGCCTTAAAGCGTAAGGAGTGCGAAGAGACTTCAAGCGAATCTACTCGATTGAATGCTCAAGTTGATGCAAACGCTGCACGGCTGAAAGTTATCTTCGAAAGCCTTCTACGATGTATTTCTGACGGGCTAACGCTGAGGTAGAAGCTTGACCTCATCGAGCGAGATGCACAGAATCGTGGGGCAGCTCAGCGGGTCGTCGAAGAGCAACTTTCATCCTATTTGCAGCAACGAGCTCAGGTTGAAGCAGAGTTGGCCGTAGTAGCTGACCATTGAAAAGGGGCCGAGGGAAGTGCGCGAGCGGCTGATTGGTCTATTGAAAACGCTTCCCTCCCAATAATTGTTTTTGCACCATTTGTAATTTTTGAATAAAATGTATCCCCTTTTTTTATCCTTTCATATGATGTAAATTGTACTCAATTGAATTTATGAATAAAAGATATATTTCTTTCATACTATCTTGTGTCATTTCTTGCCTTCTTCTTTTCTTTGTTATCGGCATGTCACTTTAGTAAGAGTAACCTGCAGATGATAGAGAGAGCATTTTGTCTTGAACTCTTCGAGAGGTAGCGATGGCTTAGGAAGCAGGTTCAGATCTGCTGCATAAAGCTTTTCAACTTCATGAGCCTTGAGGGTCTCATAAAGACTTTTCTCCCTACGAGTCGAGAGGATCTCGTAGGTGTATTTTCTCCTTAGGAATCGTGAGGATTCCTAAGTGCGTTTTCTCTTATAAGTCATAAGGATCTTACAAGAGAGTTTTCTTCCTTACGGGTCGAGAGGACCCGTAAGTGTTTGATGAGATTGAAGTTATCCGCATTTCACGGAGTCAGGGGTTGCTCTGGGCGTTTCCCACGGGGTCGAGATTGACTCTAGCCGCGTTCCACATAACCAGGATTTGCTCTGGATGCTTTCCACGGGGTCAGAATTGACATAGCCGTATTTTGCGTGGACCAGGCTCCACTCTGGACGCTTCCCACGGGGTCAGGGTTGACATAAGCCATGTTCCACGAAACCAGGATTTGCTCTGGATGCTTCCCACGGAGTCAGGATTCACATAGTCGTGTTCTGCGAGGACCAGGCTCCGCTCTGGACGTTTCCCACGGGGTCAGGATTGACATGGCCGTGTTCCACGAAACTAGGATTGGTTGACTTTATCCGCATTTCACGGAGTCGGGGGTTGACTCTCGGTTGTCTGTGCACCGCTGAGTCATGGAACTGGGGATTGCCACGATTCCAATTCGCTGATATTGCGTCTGTTGTAATGAGAAGAATGTTGAGATGATCTCCGATGGTCTCCCAGGCTTTATATGAGTTGCCATCAAGCCCTTGAAGCTAGGAATGTTGCCTTTGCTTCATTTGCTGTCATTGCATCTGCTGTATCGAGATGAATGTCATGGTGGTGATCACTTCGCGCTGGTGTGAGATGATCTCCGACGGTCTTTCAGGCTTTATATGAGTTGCCGTCAAGCCCTTGAAGCTATGAATGTTGCCTTTGCTTCATTTTCTGTCATTGCGTCTGCTGTATCGAGACGAATGTCATGGTGGTGATCACTCCGCGCTGGTGTGCGATGATCTCCGATGGTCTTTTAGGCTTTATATGAGTTGCCGTCAATCCCTTGAAGCTAGGAATGTTTCCTTTGCTTCATTTGCTGTCATTGTGTCTGCTGTATCTAGACGAATGTCATGGTGGTGATCATTCCTCGCTGGTGTGGGATGATCTCCGATGGTCTTTCAGGTTTTATATGAGTTTCCGTCAAGACCCTGAAGCTAGGAATTTAGCCTTTGCTTCGTTTGTTGTCATTGCGTCTGCTGTATCGAGACGAATGTCATGGTGGTGATCACTCCGCGCTGGTGTGGGATGATCTTCGATGGTCTTTCAGGTTTTATATGAGTTGCCGTCATGACCCTGAAGCTAAGAATTTGGCCTTTGCTTCGTTTGCTGTCATTGCGTCTGCTGTATTGAGACGAATGTCATGGTGGTGATCACACCTCGCTGGTGTGGGATGATCTCCGATGGTCTTTTAGGTTTTATATAAGTTGCCGTCAAGACCCTGAAGCTAGGAATTTGGCCTTTGCTTCGTTTGTTGTCATTGTGTCTGCTGTATCGAGACGAATATCATGGTGGTGATCACTCCGCGCTGGTGTGGGATAATCTCTGATTGTCTTTCAGGTTTTATATGAGTTGCCGTCATGACCGTGAAGCTAGGAATTTAGCCTTTGCTTCGTTTGCTAGTATTGCATCTGCTGTATCGAGATGAATGTCATGGTGGTGATCACTCCTTGCTGGTGTGGGACGATCTCCGATGGTTTTTCAGGTTTTATATGAGTTGCCGTCAAGACCTTGAAGCTAGGAATTTAGCCTTCGCTTCGTTTGCTTTGGCGTGTCCGAATCTTGTTGGAGGAAGGACGCTGTAGTGACATCTCCTGTGTTGTATCGAGACGAACGTCGAGGTGGTGACCACTCCTTGCTGATGTGGGATGATCTCCGATGGTCTTTCAGGTTTTATATGAGTTGCCGTCAAGACCCTGAAACTAGGAATTTGGCCTTTGCTTCGTTTGCTGGCATTGCGTCTGCTGTATCGAGACGAATGTTATGGTGGTGATCACTCCTTGCTGGTGTGGGATGATCTCTGATGGACTTTCAGGTTTTATATGAGTTGCCGTTAAGACCCTGAAGCTAGGAATTTGGCCTTCGCTTCGTTTGCTTTGGCGTGTCCGAATTCTATTGGAAGAAGGACGCTGTAGTGACATCTCATCTATTGTATCGAGACGAATGTCAAGGCGGTGACCACTCCGCGCTAGTGTGGGATGATCTCCGATGGTCTTTCAGGTTTTATATGAGTTTCCGTCAAGCCCTTGAAGCTAGGAATGTTGCCTTCGCTTCGTTTGCTTTAGCATGTATGAATCCTATTGGAGGAAGGACGCTGTAGTGACATCTTGTCTGCTATAACAAGATAAATGCTGAGGTGGAGCTGGGATTTTGCCTTCACTTCGCTTTGTTTCGACCATGAGGTCTTTTGTTGACGTTGCATCTGCATCCTGCTGGACTGCGAAGGAATGTCGTTGTTGACATTGCGTCTGCTGTAACGAGATGAATGCTGAGGTGGAGTTAGGATTTTGCCATCACTCCGCTTTGTTTCGAACGTGAGGTCTTTCGTTGACGTTGCATCTGCATCCTGTTGGACTGCAAAGGAACGCCGTTGTGGGTCTTCAGGCTGTAGATGTGGCCGTCGAGACTTGGCTCTTCTTCTGATGGAGCCTGGTGGGAAGGTATGGTTCCCTTTTGTTTGTGCCCCTGGATTGTATACAGGGATCGATGTGATCTCACCTGTAGGGCAAAAAGTTTCATTTCATTTCATTTTTATTTCTTTCCGCGATGCTCTATCATTTCAGCTTTTTATATCGCGAAGGTCGCGATTGCCCAATCATTTCGGTTATTTTTCGCGGCGCCCAATCATTTCGGCTATTTTTTTTGTTTTTACTCGCTGTTTTTTATTGCGAGTTGCCCAATCATTTCGGCTGTTTTTGTACGCATACATTTTTACTTGCTGATTTCGTTGCAAGTTGCCCTATAATTTCGGCTATTTCATATGCATTTTGGCTCGTTGATTTTTATCGCAAGTATGGGATTTAGGATCTGATACCGATTTAGGCATCATCATCGCTACAACTGGGATATTTCCATGAGCGAATCATCATTTGCCTTTGTCGATGTCGAACAAATATGGCTTTGTAAACAGGGTTAGGATCCTGTCGACTAAGGCTTTTGACATCATGAGCCGTAAGGGTCTCATAAAGGTATTTCTCCCTATGAGTCATGAGGATCTCGTAGATGCGTTTTCCCCTTAAGAATCATGAGGAGTCTTAAGTGTATGGTCTCTCATAAGTCGTAAGGATCTTACAAGAGCATTTTCTCCTTATAAGTCGAGAGGACTTACAAGTGTCTTTTGCTATATGAGCATATCCCCAATCTCTGGTGAGACTTTGTTAGGGAAATGCTTATTCGCGCTCATGAATTGTATACAAGGGTCAATATTTAACCGCTTGTAGGGCAAGATTGGAGATTGTGATGGCTTAAGAACATGTTCAGATCCCTATAGCTTAAGGCTTTTGAATCCTATGAGCCGTGAGGGTCTCAAAGGGGAATTCTGCTTACGAGTCGTGAGGATCTCGTAAGTGTGTTTTTTCCTTAGGCATCGTGGGGATCCCTAAGTGTGTTGCTCCCTTGTGAGTCGTAAGGATCTCACGCAGGTATTTTCTCCTTACAAAGTCGAGAGAACCTTGCAAGTGTCTTTTAGCGAGATTGCACCCTTTTGGATTTTCACAAAACTAGTCGGTAGTCCTGCTGTTTTTACTCACGGAGCCCTTTCGGGTTTTCATTCGTGCCCATTTTGCTTATGGACATACCCCTTTTTTTTTGCCAGCCTTGGGATACCGCGGTCTGTAGTAGTTTATCGACGTCTCGGTCAACAGCCAGTTTTAGGACATGGTGGTCCATCGTTAGTTTAAAGACGTTTCGGTCCGTAGCCAATTTTAGGACATAGTGGTCCATCTTTAGTTTAGGGACGTTTCGGTCCGCCGTCGCCATATTTGAGGCGAGTTTTTAGTTTACGGACTTTTCGGTCCAAGGGGCTTTCTCTATGAATGAGCACGATGCCCCTGGCATGTCCATCTTTTTTGGATCATATGTTTGTGGCGGGTTCATTTTCCATTTTTCGGACAGCGCGAATTTGCCTTGTTGGTATTGGTCTTCAACCCAGCCTTTGGAGACGAAGCAATCTTCGATCGGATGGCTTACTGCTTGGTGGTAAGGGCAGTAATTAGGATTGTTGACATCGCCTGGCTGCAACGGACGTTTTGGATCCGGCAAATTGATGTGTCTGTTGCGCACTGCCAGCTCGAACAGTTTCCTCGTTTTATCCCGGGGAAATGAGTAAGGACGTCCCCGTCTTTTCTAGAGGGATGGGTGTAGACGCACGTTGTTTTGGCGAACAACCGGCTTTAAATTGTTCGGCTGTTGTTGAGTATTGGCGACGAAGGTCGCTTTCCCCTTCCCTTTTTCGTTTCGAGGCTCTGACTTTGAAGGAGATGGTCTATGACCCATCTGATCCATTTGGGCCAGCTTGTCAATCAAGGCCTGAAAAGTGGTCGGCTTGAAAAACATCATGAACTGGGAGATGGTCGCCTGTGAATTAAGAGTACTTATGAACATACCCACTGCTGGCGCTTCTTCGATGCGCTGCTCACATTTCGACCACAGATTCCGCCATCGTATTGCGTATTGAACGCATGTCTCACCTGGATTCACCCTGGCGTTAATTAGTACGGTAATCAGAGTACGCTCGCTAGCGTTTGTGAATCTTTGTGTGAACAACAGCTCCATTTCTACAAAAATTTTGACGGAGTCATTGGAGAGTTCAGAGTATCATTCGAATGCCGTCTCTGACAAGCTGCCGACGAACTGGCGAAGTAGCAGTTTATCGTCACCTCCCGTGTTGCCACATAGAGCCCTGAACTCGGTGATATGCTGATGCGGATTTCTCGTCCCTTTATATACATAGAATTTAGGGATCATGTATCCTGGCGGGTACTTTATTTGGTCATACCATCCCGGATATGGTCGCCCGGTTTTAATAATTTACCCAGCTACTTCGTTTGCCTGGTGAACTCGTATTTGCTGAGCGATGTAATCATCCAGGGCAGCTTTGGAGATGGTCTCCTCTTTGGTTGCTGAAAGAGCCGGAGGAGGGTTCGATGTCTCCCCTCTGTCGTCTTCAACGATAATCAGGGGGTCTTCAGCTGGAGGTTCCGGCTGTAACATCATCCCAGCCATGTCTTAGAATAAAAGAGCTATTCGTTTTATGTTGGCCGCTTGTTCCGCGGCCTCTTTTTCTTTCCTCTCGAGAATTCTTCGGAGGAATTCAGTATCAGTTTCTTGTTCCCGACGCTGCTCTGAGGTCTCTGGAGTTTCTTTCGGCCCAGTGAGTGCGGCCATTGCAGTCAGCATCTCCTGAAGTTTCTGCTGCTGTTGTTCCTGTGCCTTCGTTATCGATCGGGTAAGCGGTCGATGACCCATGGAAGCATGGCTTTCCTCTTTTCCGGAAGCCATATAAATGGTATATGTTACCATGCCCCCAGACTTGGAGCGTTTAGACTCAGCGTCTTTACGGTTCGTCGCGGTCACAGGGGCTTTCTCCGTTCTCCTTCTCTTGTGAGCGGTTGATGTTGAGGGAGCCGTTGCAGCAGGCACCCAGACGGATGACATCTTCTGTGGTACCACAGGATGGCTTTTTTCTTGCTGAGCTTTAAGCTTCTTTGGCCGGCGAGAGTAGTCCTGGTTAATCACCGATTCCTGGACCTGTCGCCAGACTTTGTAAATTTTGGAGGACAGCCGCTGAGGGGGCTGCTCCGGCTTATTTTCTGTAGCATTCTCCATAAGTGGGGGAGATCTTTTCAGCATGGCAGTTGGAGAGTTCTTGCGGACCCTCCTAAGCGGTTCGAAGCTGTTCCCAGTTGGAACAGCAGCATTGATTTCCACCACGGGGGCTGGCAGAGTTAGTCCAGACGGGGAGCTGCCCCCAGCCTTCCTTACTCGTTGCCAGTGATGACGGCGAGCATGTCGTGCGGATGGGATTGTCTTAGCTGTAGGGGTGACTTCCTCATGCCCCTTGTGTTGGTCAGGGGTTGCCGCTGGTGCCAGCCTCTTGAAAACTGATGGCCGTTGAGAAGCAGTGTCCAATCTGTCAAAGACAGACCTTTGGGCAGGGGAAGCAGCTTTGAGGACTTCGCACGGAGCGGGAGCCGGAACGGCCAGCCTTGTGAAGACTGACTTCTTTACAGAAGAAGCCTCTCTGATGATTTCATCCGCTTGAGCCGGGATGGCTATCCGCTTTGGGATGGCTGCTTCGGGTATCGCGGGCTTGTTGGCGTTCTGGCTCAGTCTGTTGAAAACTGAGGCAGTGGAGTTGGGCGACCCGTTGAGAGGGGCCGCAACAGTGGTAAGTCGATCAAAGACCGACTTCTTTGGGGCTTCTTGCGACAACAGCGGGGTAATGAAGCTCATCGGTGGGATCATAGCCCAAAGAACAGCCCAGTGGCGGCCTGAGTTACTTGCTCCACTGGCATCTTGAACAGGGAGGCCGCTTGGGGCCCATAGGTTACACCTCCAGATGAGACGGAACGGGAGTTGCAGTTGCAGTTGGAGCAGTTGGAGGCTATTTCTTTTTCTGCACGAGAGCAAAACCAAATCTTAGTACCTTGAACCCAAGGGAAACCATATCAAACCGCGATTCGTTCGCGAACGCGACACACGAAGTGTAGAGTGGAAAGAGGAAAAGGCCCCATCGGGTGTGCCAGAATCTGTTCCCCGCCGAAACACGGAGACGCGACCGTGCAGGTCCGTCTTGCCTGAATTTCGGGGAAGATGCTAATTGGTGCTATCCGTCCACCTCTCCGAAGATGCCAAGTTGATTTATGACACCGTGTATCGAAAGTTTAAACGGATGCGGCCGATGTAACAGAGTTCGTTAGATTCCCCCTCATTTGAGGGTTTTTTTATTGTGGGGACACTCTTCCCTGCAGGCGCAATCCCCTGCAGTTAATTACGCTACCGCATCGTGGTAACCACTTTCTCCTTCTCCAGATGGTCACTTCGTGTCGTGTGTGTTTGTTTTGTTTTTGGTTTCCCGTGGATTGTATACGGAGACTAATTTATGTTGTCACCAGTAGGGCGTGGATTAGTCCAAATCCGTATCTTCTTAGATTTGGGTTTGGGGGTTGGGTTTAAGGATACGTTAGTCTCATTTGAGATTAAGATTAACTTAAATGTTTGTTAAGGATACGTTAGTCTAATTTCAGACTAAGATCAACTCAACGGGATCGTTTAGATCCAACAAAAGAGCATTTGAACTCTAATGTTTAGTTTAGGAACATTGCGGTCGGTAATTAGTTTAAGGACATTACGGTCCAATATTATTTTCAGGACATCTCGGTCCGATGTTAGTTTAAGGACATCTCGGTCCAAGGTTAAGGACATCATAGTCCATGGGTTTTAAGGGACCCCACAGTCCGAGGTTAAGGACATCATAGTCCATGGGTTTTAAAGGACCCCATAGTCCGAGGTTAAGGACATCATAGTCCATGGGTTTTAAAGGACCCCATAGTCCGAGGTTAAGGACATCATAGTCCATGAGTTTAAGGACCCCACAGTCCGTGGAATGTTTGGTTGTCGGGACCCGTCACCTCTCTGAAGATGCTGAAGGATTACAACGACATATATCAGAGGGGTTTACAGAGATGTACCCTTGAACCGATGTGAGTTGGTTGAAAGATCTGTAGTCCAATTTGGGGCTAAGATCTGTTAAAATATTTATGAGTAGATGGGCTCAATTAATAGGAGTTGGGGACTTAAGGCCAATCTTGGGCTAAGTCCAATCAGGTTAAAATATTTAACATTTTATTTTTGGGCTGTTGAGCCTTTATTTGGGCTTGGCCCTGAAAGTGTTTTTGTCTTTGCTGAATGCTGAGCATTCCTCATAGCCTTAGGCTTATTAAAGAACAATTTATTTTCCATCAGCGCGACACGTGGCGCGCTTGGCGCTTTTCACCAGTCAAAGAGCGCAGTGCGCTTCTGCTGAGTAGCGCACACATGAGGGACACGTGTCGCGCTTGGCGCTGAGCGCCAGATGATAGGCGCATTGCGCCAGTTTATGAGCGTAGAGCGCTATTAGTTTAATGACGCACATGTGATTGACACGTGGTGCACTAGGCGCTGAGCCCCAGCCCATGAGTGCAGTGCGCTTTTCAAGAGCGCAAAGCGACACGTGTCGCGCTCGGCGCTAAGCGCCAGTCTAAAAGCGCAGAAGCGCAGTTCAAGAGTGCAAAGGCGCAGTTCCAGAGCGCAAAGGCGCATATGATCAATTTTGTGATATAAAAAGAGACTTTGTCTCAAAATTCTAAGAACAAAAGTTCTTCAATCTCTTATGTTGATGAAAGGTTTTGCCTTTATGGATCTATGATATGTGAGAAAGAAGTAAATTCTTCTTTTATTTTATGATGAGATCTTTTGCTCTCTCTGTGAAAGACTTTTTGTCTTTGTAGATCTATGATCTTTTAAAGAAGTGAATCATTCTTTTTAAATTATGAGATGATTTCATCTCTATGTTCATCATCATCTTTTTTTTTACCTTGAAAATTGTTTTCTTCTTCTAAGAGCTTGCTCATTTTCTTTGAATTTCTCAAAGTTTATCAGGAGGTTTCTCTCTATGCTTCTGTATATCTCTGTATATCAGACTTGAAGTCTATGGGCCTTTTTATAGGGCAAGCTGGTTTGTTCAATCAGTTAAGGGGATCTTTTCTCTAATTGATTTGGGGAATTTCCCATCGCTAGATCTTTGATCCAAGGGCTTCTGATTTACAGAAGGCAATCTTCTTGTTTTTAACAAGATTGGGAAATCTTTCCATATAGAATTTATTCTGTACTTTTGGTGATTTTTAATCACCATTGGATCATTGATCCAACGGTGCTCTGATTTACAAAGCACAATTTTGTTGTTTGGAAAGATTTTGAGAAATCTTTCCTTAACAGAATTTAATTCTGGTTAATTAATGATTCATCATTATTATTAGATCTTTGATCTAACGGTGGGGAGCTTTTAGTTCCAGCGCTAGCGCATCCATGCTTTGTACGTGGTGCGCTGCTTAATGGGCAGCGCACATTGCGCTAGCGCACCCGTGTTTGACACGTGGTACGCTACTTAGAGCGCAGCGCATCTAGTGATAGCGTACATATGGTGTGCTGCTTAAAGCGCAGCGCACCCAGCGCCAGCGCCCACGTGCTTTGCACATGATGCGCTGCTTAGGGCGCAGCGCACTTGGCGCTGCATCTGAAGCATTGCTTCATTTTGAAATTTAAATTTCAAACAGAGCTTTGCTCTGATTGGGGAAAGCAGTGGGAATAAGGGGTAGATTGGTATGGAACGTATATCGTGGTACGAGAGGTCACTTTAAAAGACACCTATATGAATTCACGTGCCGTTGTCCCGTGGGTTATAACGGGGCCTTGTACTATATGTTACCATAGTCCACGGGGTAAGATAGACTGCTCTTGTATACATGAATATTTTCTTTATCAAACTATAAATAACTACGTTAGAGTAACCATATTTACATATTAACATTCACTTCGTGTTCACTATACCTATACTACCCAGCCATTTCTATACTTGCTTGCTATGCTTATGTTCTATTGTCATGTTTACATAGTTGCTATTATTTATCGTGTTATATACAATTACTATATTATATAGATTTGCCATGCTTATATTAAATGACATGTTTAATCACCATATCACACATAGTCCATTTCTTCATGATATCCTCTTCCAACTTATCACTATATCTTTATATTTCACATCCACGTTTTTTTGGGACTTACCGAGTGCTAGTTCGCTGACGGGCATTCCACCACCACTTCTTTCTATTTTTGAAATGTTCATTAGCTGATATTGAGGCAGAGAAGATAGAAGTGGTCGAAAAAGAGTACAACCGGTTCGTATCACATCTGGACGTTTAGTTCCATTCCGCTTTTTATTTCATTTCAGTTTTTTTATGTAAGCCTCCTTGTTAAGGCTTATCATATTATCGTATCTTGTATTCAGATATTTTGTCAATTGTGAATCTTGAATGTAATAAATCAAAGTTAAATTTCATTCTTTTGTTTATTCTTGTTACTTTATGTTACTTATAAACGCTTAGCGTATTTATTATGATAAATACGTTGCGGGCTTGCCATGTCAGGGCATGACAGTTATGGTTCAATATTGGATATGTTGGTTATGCTAAAAAGACAGCATGATGTGATTCTCAAGTTATAAAAATCCAGCAAGTGCACGGTGCGTTGTAGTAATCCGGCAAGTACGGGTCGATCTACAGGGAATGAATATCATGACGTTCTTTTTGAGTTTGAAACAAATGATTTGAATTTGGTTTTTGTCACGTTTTAATAAAAAGAATACGATGTAATAGGAAAAAGTGATATATATATATATATATATATAGAATACTTAGGCTATGATTTGGTAAATTGACTCGTGGTATTACCTCTAACACTCATTCTTGATTCAAACGGACATTTCTAGTTTTGATTAGAAATCAAAATGCATGCCATATCTAAATCGATTACAACAAATCGTTTAGGATACGATATCATCGGAACAAAAGAAATTACAAAGTGCAAGGAATTTAGATGAAATGAAGATGAAACAAACTAAATGAGGTTAGTAAGTATGACATATGCTTTGTGGCTACATGTCATATCTTGCTAGTTCACTTCACTTAGTTAAATTTAACCCTCCTTTCTACTTCAAGTTTAATGTAAACACTAATGAGATGTAAAAAAAGAATAAGGTATGTGTTAGAGGTTGATTTGCAACCATTGAAAATAATATACCCTATCAAATAAAACACAAATATGCTGTGAACATAAAAATTGAAGTTCATTAAGTGCAAAGAATCAAGAACGGGGAGTTGGAAGGCAAGACATTCATCAACCTACCTCACCATTGCCTATGTAAAGGAACTACTTACACATCATAGTAAAGAGAGGAAAAATAAACAAACACATGAGCAATAGCAAGAAAAGTAAAGAAGAGAATATAAGGAACCGATTAACAAAAATGAAGCTCTATTGAAATTGAATCCAAGTACAAGTTAATGAGTTCAATTACCTAAATTTGACTTTGCAAGCTCACAAGAGAAGTTGCAAGGTAAAAGAAAGAGAAAGAACTCGACCATCACCATAGCTACAAAAGTATATCAATTGATTTTTAAAGTATGGAAATGTACATCTCTTTTCTCTCAAAATGAAGCTATTTATAGACATTGTAAAAACAAAAGTTGCATATAAAAATGAGTTGACAAGACCACCAAGGACCCACCAAAAGAGCACGAGCAAAATTGGGCATGTCTTGGCCGCAAATTGTAGCCATGATGAATAAAATGGCGGCCAGTGTATAGATTCTGAGGCACACCTTTGTTGTGTGATCTCATGTCTACTTCACTATCTCACTGTATTTGAAAATTTTTCTAATTATGAAGAGGATGCAATCTAGAGTTTTGGAGGGAAAATGTATAGCTTGAAATCTATCACATCAACACTTTATCTCTACTCATCACTTGTGCCCACTTGCTCACACCAAATCATTGCTGGTTCGCCATGGTTCATTGCACCCAAAATACTTATGTTCACACTTATAACATCATGTTGGACCAAAGTTGAATAAAAAGTTGTGTACATTTACATTGTTGCAAAATCTTCATGAATACTGATCGGTTTTTCATTCTGGTTGTAATGTCGGCTCACAAATGTCGTATCCATGCATTTGAGTGTGTTTCTAGTGTTTTGTCATGAATACCTGTATCCTGTACTTATTGAGCAGGTACGGGTTAATAGTACCGATATATCACAAAAATGATAACGGATGAGCGATATTGAAATGCAGTTTTACGTGATGAACAAATACCCCCAAACTTAACTTTTTCTCATCCCGAGCAAAACAAAATCCTAAGCTCAGTTTCGCAAGGAACGCGATTACACTGAGCCTGTGCAACAAGCCGTTTAACCTCTAGGTGTCCTAGTAGGAGGAGTTTTGTCTCCTGAGAGTTTTCAGCGGATTACACCCACAAAATCCCGTCAAGCTAGTTTCGTGTGGTAACTATCATTTTTGATTCTAAGGTTTAGTATCAAAGCTTTGAAATTCTATTATCTTAACTCAGAAATATCAAACCCCTTTTTCACTCCTCGCTTCTTATTTAACCTAAGATCCTATACGCTTTATGTGCTCATGCGAATAGCGTCGTTATGTTTTAAAAACTTCTATTTAGAGTTTTCATGTCACAAATATGGACCAGGAAAAACTTCAGATGGATCACATGAGTTTGTTCAATACTTAAGTTTTTCTCATGTTTCATTCTCCAGCTCGGTTTCAAATCAGAATTTCTATCATTTTTAACAGAGCACTAAGCTTTATTTTTCACTCCACTTATCACTTGATTTTGTATCATATACACCCTTGTGAACGTGCAATAGTCTTTATCTTTATATCTCCGTTAAAAAATATTTTATAGTAAAATTCGTTTTAAGCTAAGATTATTCTCACACAAAGAACCGTGAGGAATTTTAAATTGGAGAGAACACTTGCTTGACTTTGCTTTAAATTGGACTTTCTAGATTTCTTAGCGAGTTTTGGGCCAATGCACTAAAATCAGATGGTTTTAGGGTATTATGTGTGAAAACACTTAATTGCCCAAGTCATCTAGGTCCTAAAACAAAAAGACTTATTTTATACGTGAAAACCTCAAAGTAATACGAACGGAATACAATTGATATTTCTTTTTATTTTTAAGATTAAAGACGTGTTTGTGTAGATTGGGTGTGTATTTACTCAAGGATCAAGATAGGTTATTTTTCAGACTTAGACTCTATTATACCTTCAATAATATCCTTTCTTATCCACTTTACTTTATGAACTAGTCTTGATATTATTTATTTCAAATCAAACCCGTTTGATCCTGAAGAGCTTTATCAACTTTTAAAGTTTTTAAGACATGTTAAACTCGCCATCTCATTCTCAAAACTTACGACACGTGTATTATGATGAAAAAGACGTATATTAGCTACAGTTAAATTCAAAGAAGGGTTATCTTTTCGGATTTTTAATTCTAAAAATAAGATCTAGTTATTTCAATCTTATTAAACCAAACCACATATATCTCGAAACTAGGTTTTCCCACTAGCTAACTTGATGACAAAGTTTTTATGTTTTTAGAAATTTTTCAAATTTTTGTAGTTTTTTTGGATTATTGTATATACGAAATGAAAAAGGAAATTTTAACAACTAATTTTTTTTTAATTTTTTAATTTTTTGGTACAATAATAAAAATGCAGTAAAAAAATGCAATGCAAACTACATGAAAATAAAGGAAAAATACAGAAAATGAAAGCGCAAAAATGCAGGAAACGTGCAAATGCAAATACATGCTATATACATGAAACACCTCATCCCAATACCCCTAAACTTGAATTGGGCAATGTCCTCACTGTCTTCATGATTTTTCTTTTCCCTTTCTACCACCACTTGCTTCCTGCTGTGCTGCTTGCTGCGCCGCTTCAATCCTATCGAGTTGTTCCTGCATCTTCTGTTGTTTCTTCATCATATGGCGGATGTTTCGAAAGGTCATGCACTACAAGTCCCGTTCATTGTCTAGTTCAGGCTCGTGTAGAAGCTCCTCCGTAGAGTCCTCCGGCCCGGGATGCTCGCTAGGGTCTTCTCTTATCCAATTTTTCTGCTCGTAATGGCTGCTTGTGTATCCCTGCAAGATCTTGTCCCTCTCAACCGACCATTATGGGTAAGAGAAGCCAACCCATCGAACTCTTCTCTCGCTATGTAGTATTTGCAAATTAGAGTGACCAGGACCGGAAGCAGGTGTTTTTTCTGAGCAACCCCCTCCATTATCGTACTAAACAATTGAGTCACAATACAAAAGTGATGATCCTTCTCCATTAAGTAATGGATGATATGCCCCACACCAGCCGGGAAGGAAGAAACACGGCTAATACCTCTGATGTTGCGGTTTACCCATCGGCAAGCCACAAGCACATTCATATATATCTATGCGGGGTTTAACCCCACATCTTTCAACTCAACAAAGTCTCCTAACATAGATCGATACACTGCAAGTTCATTTGGTTGCTGATTTCCTGGCATCATCGGGATGTCAGTGTAACATTTCAGAAATATAAAATATTATTTTTGGAATTTAAATAATAAAATAATAAATTTCACGAAGACTATACGAGTGTGAATTTGGGCTTTCGTAAAATGGTATAATTATATACCAACATTTTGGAAAATATTTGGAGATTAATAATTATGAGGACATTTATTGGATTTGGACAGTTTAGAAATAATTATGCAATTATTTTTATATAAGTTTATGTCAAACTTGATTAGTGCACTACTAATCATGCTTTAGGCCAAATCCATTTTTATTAACCATGACACATTGTGTTTTGATTCATGCATTGCTTCATTTGTATTGTTGATATTTGGTTTTAAAATGTGAGAGAAAAAGAAAAGAAAAAGAAAGATAATGGGAGACAAGATGTGATATGTATTTATTGAGGAGAGAAAGAGTGAGAAAAAGAAAGAGAGAGAGAGGGTGTATGGCTCCCATCTAGTCCTCCTTCATTTCTTCTTCCTTCATCCTTCACCCATTTTCTTCAACTCCTTCATCTTCCTTTTTCATCCTCATCCTCCATCCTCACTACCTTTTGAAATCATCTCCAAACCACCTTAAAACCTCACCACATCTTCAAAAAAAATATGTACAACCTCATCCTATACCCCATGGTAAGTTCAAGTTTGGATTTTGAGCACATTGAACCATCTTGGAATTTTCTTCAGTTGCTCCAAGAAGTAAAATCTTCACTTTCCTTCAATTTATCAAGCTTCTTAACCTCCTAGTTGTGTTTAGAGTTCGATTAAGCTAGATTAGTGATCTTGGAAAATTCTAGGATGATTTTAGTGGATGATTTGAGTTGTAGAGATGCAATTGAGGTTTAGTTAGTGACCCCAAACCTTTAGTGATGAATTCTGGACAAACTTGAGACTAGAAATCCCAAAACACGAACTTAGAATTTTCCCGACATCTGTTTTTGACGAATTGTGATGTTTATATAGAACCTGATATGACTCGAGAGCTCTGAAAAATAAGTAGCCATCACAGTGAGATATGCAGGCCACCTAAAGACTACCCCTGAAACTCGAGTCCACACCTCCTCATTCAGGCCGCAAATTAATCACCCAGGCCGCAAATTGCGGCCTGATCTTGGTGCATTGGGTTGGTTCTTGGTTCATGGTCCACTTATTTTATATCTAGGACTACCCTGTATGCAGAATCTCCTAATTTAACCTAGGGTAGAATCTAGGAGTGTTTTTACATGTTGCTGATTTTGAGATTCCGACTTTGGAAAACTTGGTTTTGGTATTTGAGTTTTGGCACGGTCGTTGGACGTTCATACGTCAACTCTGAGGGTTGTTTTGTTGTTCTTGCATGCATGGGCTATAGGTTCTAACCTGTGAGAACTTCGCGTGCCGTATCAATTTTCGGATTTGGTTTTGATCTCGTTACGATATGTGTTGATGTGTAGGTACCCTTGCGTGGACTTCCGGGATGACGAAGGAGAACAAGAAGTTCATCGACTTCGGCTAGAGCATGAATAGCAGGTGAGTAGATCTATAGCTATGGGGGAAGTCCGGTGGATGGCATATAGCACCCCCGCAACCATAGTAATGGAAGAACTGATATATAGAATATATTTAGAGAAACTTAAGCTTATGTACCTACGGGGAACCTTAATGATGAGTACGAGATGATATGATGAGATGAGAATATTATGAAACGAGATGACACGAGTCGATATGTTGGCTTGAGGATGCAAGGCAATATACATATTTATATTCATAAGCCAATATATGATGTGAGATTACACACACACACACACATATAAATGAGAATAAGAGATGATATGATGTACGGGACCATAGATCCGTATCCTTGACTTATGATACGTACGATGAGTTATACCGAACGCGATATTATGTATAGGACGATAGATTCTTAATCTAATTTGATGACACCGTATGATGGATTATCGTACGCAATATGATATACCGGATGATTGATCCGCACTCTTGACTCGAGGATGATGTACGATGATTATACCATATCTGATACTATGAGGCTGGATCGCCGACTTATAGATTATCTTGATTTGGAAAATCGTTGCTTCTAATCACCTTGGTGGATAATGGATTACACTTGAACCATACTTGTTTCCAAAACCGACGAATCGTATGCACTTTTAGATGGACATCTCAAGGGACGCTATGGATTTTCAAATGGTGTTTTTTTCTCAAAAACACCGTAGCCCCCATTTTCAAAACTACGATTCGTATTATTAAAACTATAGCCGTATGGTTCAGGTGTAGTTATGTACATTATTACCGTTCATATTTATACTGTATTATTTCCTCGTGACATACATACTATGTTCCCGACACTTATCGTTATATGGCTTCATCTGCTAGAACACATGCACCATTATCGATGATGCGCATGTTACACATACACAGATTTACCGGCTCATACACTCATCATTGGTAATTGCCATGCCACTTTCACAGTAGAACTGTTACATCACCGTATTGCTCTTAAACTGTAAAAGTACAATTATTGTTCAGTAATTATCACATGGCATGCTTACATGAAAACACTTGTAATACTTTACAGTACTGTTCTGTGCATTGCATTTATTGAACCTTTATGGTTACATGCATATGAGATGCTATTTTCATGAGATCTCTGGATTTGAGAACCGCTGATATATTTTAAAAGTCTTATGATTGTGTAAGAAACATGGTTTCTCATGATATGATTTGTGGCGTCCACCATGAGTTTTCTCGGTTTTGAGCTATGAGTTACCCGATTTGAGGAGTGAGGAGGCACCGTCTGCGGGTACATGGTGGACCCGGTACGGTATTCCGGGGCAAGAAGATCGTATAGAAAGGCGTTGAGCTCGGCAGGGGAGCACTACCGACCGGTGATAGTTTGGGCTTGGCGAATATCCGTAGGATACTGACCGGAGTCGTGAGATCAGATGGATATAAGAGCCGATCCGATGAGACGGCATCCGAGATATGAGGATTTACGTGTCGATACTGGACATGAGTTTTTATGATATTTTAGAGTGTCGATGCTAGACACTCCTGTTTTATGATGATTTGATGTGTCATTGATGGACACACGTTGGATGATACACATACATACATGAATATGACTCAGATGACTTGATACTTATACTGATACTGGCACGATATCATTATTGTACACATATGTTTACACGATCACCCTGGATACCACATAGTATTACCTTTATATTACAGTATGACCTAGGGATCGTTGTTCATTCAATTTCTACCTGCTGATATTTTTTACTCACGAGTTGGCAACTCACTCCTGCTGTGCCGCAGTTTTCTTGCAGTATCGACCGCTCGGATCAGCAGCGGCTCGCTGGCACACAGTTTGCTTCAGGGTATTCTTCATTGGTAGGTAGGATACCCATATGGATCGTGACCACTCTTGTACATATTTATTCAGTTGTATCTATTTAAAAGCTCCATCAACCAGACTTTGTATATTTGGTAGACCTAGACACCAGATTTGTATATTCGTGAGACTTAGGGCGAGATGGGTGTTTTGTCTTTTATTTGAGCTGGATGATGTCTTAGTTTTACTTATTCTCTTTCTGTGATTGATCTTCGCCGGGGTGTTGTATATTTATATGCTTTGTGCGTGGTTATGATTTGCCAATTGGCGAAGAGCTAGCTCCCGCTTGGAGATGCCTATATTATTGCATGTATATGGTTTTGGATCAAAATATACAAGGAAGGTGCTGCCCAAATTTCAAGGACGAAAATGTTTTCAAAGATAGATACAAACCTTTGCATTTTCATATGATATTACTTATACTTTTAAAAGAAGGCTTGAATTCTTTATGCTAATATTTCAAAACTGCACTTCCGTTATTTTCCGAAAAAGGTTTAGATTTCTGGGCTTTCGGCTTACTTGAATTACGTCGGGGTCCTATAGACTTCACACGATTCTCGTTCCGGTCACATGCCAAATTCCGGATCATGACAGTCAGTCACTCTCGAGATTGAATCGGGTTGAAAAATTCTTCTTCCTCTCGAAAATAAAATTTTACATATCCCGTACTCGGCTCACTATTTCTCAACGCATTGTAAAAATCGTCAACCAATTCCCTAATAGTACAAAGACCCTCACTTCCATAAATAAAAAATTCCCACCCCATCCGACAAATTTCATCGTAGAAGTACTCCCTATACGTTTCATCGGAAAAAACTTCTAAGAAATTCTTCTCAAATTCAAAAGCAACCATCGTAGAAATTGAAAGAAATTCCGTATAGAACTGAATAGAGAATGAGAGAATCTTACAGTGGGGAAAATTTTGTCATGAACGGGGGAGTTCGGACCGCTAGATGCGGCCGATATGAATATTCTGGCGGTTGAACATGGAATTTAGGGTTAGATCTGGAGGGAGGGGGTTAGGGAATGAAGAGAGGGTGTTTTGGTTTTGGGAAAAATTCAGAATGAGGGTTCGGCTGAATTGGGGAGTGTTTTTAATGGCATTTAGACATAAGTCCCCTACAAAAAGTAATTAAAAACAAATGTTTACACAAGACTTTTACAAAAAGACCCAAAAGAGACAAAACTTGTATTTACATGTGGTGGGGACATGATTAATCGTTCTAATGCGGCTCATGTAGAAACATGAGCTCTCCTTGTTCCGTTGTCATTTCTAAAAATGGCTTCAGACGCTGGCCAATAACTCTAAAGCTGTTGCCACAGTGTGGATCTTCAATATCGACTGCACCATGCGGAAAAAGGATGCGCACAAGAAATGGACCTGTCTATCGTGACTTCAATTTCCCTGAAAACAGATGAAGTCGGGAATTGTATAGTAGAACCTTCTGTCCTACCATGAACGTTCTTCGGAGAATCGCCCTATCATGAAAGACTTTCATCTTTTTATTATAAAGTTTGGCATTCTCATACGCATCGTTGCGTATCTCATCGAGCTCATTCAGTTGAAGTTTCCTTGCCTCATCGGCCATTTCCAGGTCGAAATTGAGCTGTTTAATTGCCCAGAATTCACAGTGTTCCAGTTCAACAAGCAGATGACATGCTTTACGAAAAATGTGTCGGTATGGAGACATACCAAAATTCGTCTTGAAGGCAGTGAGAAACGTCCAAAGCACGTCATTCAATTTCAACGACCAGTCCTTACGGTTGTGGCTGACAGTCTTTTCCAGAATTTTTTTTATCTGTCTATTTGAGATTTTAACCTGGCCATAAATTTGAGGATGATAGGGCGTTGACAATCTATGGCTTATGGAGTATTTCTTCATCAGCGATTCAAATGATCGGTTGCAAAAGTGTGTTCCGTTATCGCTGATGATGGTGCGAGGTGTGCCGAACCAAGAAAAAATGTTCTCTTTCAAGAATTTTACGTTCGACATGGCACTGCCTCCACCCACTTGGACATGTAGTCCACAGCCAATAAGATATACAAGTTCCTAAAAGAGTTAGGGAACAACCACAAGAAATCGATACCCTAGACATCGAAAACTCTACAATCAAAATGTAATTTAGGGGCATCTGATTTCATTTTCCAATCTTTTCTAGGTACTGATATTGGCAACAAGTTTTGCAATACTCAAAAGTATCCTTGAAAAGTGTCGGTCAGTAGAATCCGCTTTGCAAAACTTTCTCAGCCGTCTTTCTGGGTCCAAAATGCCCCCTACAAGCTTGGTCATGACAGAATGACAACACACTTCTCGTTTCAGAGCTAGAAACACATCTTCTAATGATTTGGTCAGGAAATTACTTGAACAGGTAAAGCTTATCCTAATAAAAGAATTTGACTTAGGAGTGAAATTTTGACTTGTCCTGTTTCGACTAAAAGGAAGGTGTTTCTTCGGTGACATGATAGTTCACGATATCAGCGAACCAGGGTTTGACTGATATGGAGAGAAGTTGTTCATCTAGAAATTGTTCGTTGATTAGAATGTCCTCAATTAGTGCATTAGTCAGGCGAGACAGATGATCGGCAACAACATTATCGGTTCCCTTCTTATCTTTGACTGTCAAGTCAAACTCTTAAAGAAGGAGAATCTAATGTATCAATCTAGTTTTGGCATCTTTCTTTGCAAAGAGATGCCTAAGTGCAAAATGATCAGTATAAATTGTGACGTAAGGTACCGATCAAGTATGGATGGAACTTTTCAAGTGCATAGATGACAGTTAAGAATTCCTTTTCTGTGGTAGTGTAATTCAGTTGTATGTCATTCTATGTCCCGCTCGCGTATTGTAGCACATGCGGCTTCTTTTCAAGTCGCTGTCCCAAGAAAGTGCCAATTGCGAAGTCAGAAGTATCATACATAAGCTCGAATGGTTCGTTCCAGTTTGGTGCACTTAAGATCAGAGCGGAAGTGATCTCCGATTTTAACAGTTTGAAAGCAGCAAGGAACTCGGAATTGAACTTGAAAGGAACATCCTTGGCCAGTAAAGAAGTTAAGCTTCTAACCAGTTTGCTAAAATTCTTGATGAAACGCCTATAAAACCCGCCGTGGCCTTGGAATGCTCTGATGTCACAAACAGTCCGTGGAGGTGGGAGACTTGAAATGACGTCGATTTTAGCTTTATCGATCTCAATGCCATTTTCAGAGATGATGTGTCCTAACATAATGCCGTGTTTGACTATGAAGTGACACCTTTCCCAATTGAGTGTGAGGTATTTTTCCTTGTATCGTATTATCACCAGTTTAAGATGCCTCAAACACTCAGAAAATGAATCTCCAAAAACGGAGAAATCATCCATGAACACTTATAGAAATCGTTCTACCATGTCAGAAAATATGCTCATCATGCACCGCTGAAATGTTGCTGGTGCATTGCACAGCCCAAAGAGCATGCGGTAGTAGATGAATGTACCAAAAGGACAAGTTAAAGTCTTCTTTTCCTGATCCTCTAGATCAATCGGGATGTCATTATAGTCGGAGTATCCATCAAGAAAACAATAGTAAGCATGGCCAGCTAGGCGTTCAAGTAATGATCAATGAAGGGCAGCGGAAAATGATCTTTGCGAGTTGCTGTATTGAGCTTTCCGTAATTAATACAGACCCTCTAACCTGTCTGTATACGGGTTGGGACTAGCTCGTTTACTTCATTCGGAATCACCGTGATTCCCGATTTCTTTGGTACAACATGAATGGGGCTTACCCATTTGCTATCAGATATGAGATAAATGATCCCATTGTTAAGACACTTCAGAATTTCTCTCTGCACCGCTTCTTTCAAAACCGGGTTTAGCCGGCGTTGAGGATCCTTGAAGGGTTTGAAATCATCGGTCATATGGATTTGTGCCGACAGATAGCGGAGCTGATTCCTTTGATTTCAGCCATCGACCAACCAATTGCTTCCATATTCTTTCTCAGAACAGTCATGAGTGCTGACTCTTTCTCAGGCGCAAGGTCGGTTGCGATTATAACTGGAAGCATTCGTTATCGCCCAAGTATGCATACTTGATGTGGTCGGGAAGAACTTTGAGGTCAAGTTTAGGCGGCTCCTCCATAGATGGTCGTATTTCGGGGGCTGGTTCAGTACGAGATGGTTTGAATTAGGGCCTCCAATGTATGTAGGAGACCTGCTCAGGACTTAGCTTCTCAAGAAAGAGAAGCTCCTATTTCCCCCAATAAGAGAGCGAGGCTTTCATAAGTGAGAATCCAATTCTCAGAGAATTGATTTGAGCAGAATAGAAAACTCAGCGCTTGAGAGTTCAACTCTCACATTAAAAGAACTTAGTCCCTATTCTAGATCTCAGATCTATAAGATAAAGTCTTTCATAAGTGAGAATCTAATTCTCAGAGAATTGAGTTGAGCAGAACAGAAAATTCAGTACATAGCACTCAAAGTCTGGCGCTCAGCGCCGAGCACTCCACGTGCTCCTCACGTGGGCGCTATTCTATAAGAAGTGCTTAGCACTCAAAGTCTGGCGCTTAGCACCGAGCGCTCCACGTGCTCCTAACGTGGGCGCTATTTTAGAAATAGCACTTAGCACTTAAAGTCTGGCGCTCAGTGCCAAGCGCTCCGCATGCCCCTCACGTGGGCGCTGATAAAATAAAGAGGGCTCTGCACTCAATGGTTGGCGCTTAGCACCGAGCGTCCCACGTGCTCCTCATGTAGGCACTGTTTAACATAAATTGCTCTGTAAGTAGAGTCCAGCGCCATAAAGAGTGTTTAACACTCAATAAAAAACAAAAAAAAGGGTGAGCATCAAAGCCCATATCAATCCTCGGCATTGTTGAACAAAAGGGACCGAGCCCAAACAAGTGTTCAACACTTTATTCAAAACTAAGTAGGCTGAGTCCAATTGACCAAAAGTTTCTAATTTAGATCAACTGAGCCCATGTGCTCACAATTTTTCCAAATTGTTCTTAGTCTCAAACCCAACTACAAATCTTCTAACCAAAATTGGTTCAAGGATAGATCTCTCCACACCTCTGATACATGTCGTTGTAATTCTTCAACTCTTCAGAGAGGTGAAGGGTCCCAATAACCAATAACTCTTGGCACACCCTCAAATTGATGAGCTAAAACTCAATGGACCGCAACGTCCCTAAACTAAACTCTATAGACTATGATGTCATTAAACATGGACTATGATGTCTTTAAACCTAATGGACCATAATGTCCTTAAACCTAATGGACCATAATGTCCCTAATCTAAACTCTATAGACTATGATGTCTTTAAACATGGACTATGATGTTCTTAAACCAAATTGACCGCAACGTCCCTAAACTAAACTCTATAGACTATGATGTCTTTAAACATGGACTATGATGTTCTTAAACCCAATGGACCACAACGTCCCTAAACTAAACTCTATAGACTATGATGTCTTTAAACATGGACTATGATGTCCTTAAACCTAATGGACCGTAACGTCTCTAAACTAAAACGATAGAGTCCAAATCCTCTTTCATTGGATCAAAAATGATCCCAAACCCCCGTTAAGTAGACCTTAGTCTAAAATTAGACTAACGTGTCCTTAACAAATATTTAAGTTGATCTTAATCTCAAACGAGGTTAACGAGCCTGAAATCAGCCAAACCCAAATCTAAGAAAATATGGATTTGGACTAATCCACGTCCTATTGGCGACAACATAAATTAGTCTCCATATACAATCCACGGGCAACCTAAACCAAAACAAACACACACGACACGAAGTGAACATGTGGAGCAGGAGAAAGTGGTTATCGCTGCGCGGTAACGTAATTAACTGCAGGGGCTTGCGCCTGCAGGGAAGAGCGTCCCCACAATCAAAAACCTCTCGCCAATGAAGGGGAATCCGACGAAGTCTGTTACATTAGCCGCATCTGTCCAAACCTCCGATACACGGTGCCATAAATCAACTTGGCATCTTCGGAGAGGTGGATGGATAAATCCAAATAGCATCTGCCCCTAAAATTTAGGCAAGACGTCCCTAACGTCCTGATCGCGTCTTTCGGCGGTAAACAGATTCTGGCACGCCCGGTAGGACCCCTTCCTCTTTCCACTCCACACTTCATGTGTCATGTTTTTCCCGCGATCAGATAATCACGGTATATATGTTTGTGGATGACCTTGGATGATGGGATACTGAATCCGGCATTTCGTCTTTATGAAGAATGGCGTTTGCTTCCTCCCTAGGAACTCAGGCTTTATCATATATGGTGGAGTCAAGTATGGGCCACTTGCAGCCTTAAATCTCTGCAATCCGGCTCTTCAAGAAATGAACGGGCTTCTTTTTGGGTCGATGCTCCCACCTCTCACCCTCGGTGCATCAACGCCAATGGAGGAAGCCCAGAGGAAGTCTGTCTTCCACAGGTTGGTTCCCTAAGCTGCAACTTTGCCGACAGAATCAGTCCTCAAATAATTAACACCTGCCAAAGACCAAGGTCGAGGGGGCAGAATATTAAGCTCTCAAAGGAAATAGGGGGCAGGCTCGAAAAAATCCTAAGGCTAATCAAATCACGGCCGTAAGAAACGGTCGACGTCGATATCGGCCTCATACAAAACGAGCTGGGGCAGTTCTCCGTATGGTCCTGTTTTAACCCAGTGGTGAATGTTGTTGTTCCAACCGGGAACAGCTTCAAACTGTTGCGAAGGGTCAGACAAAATTATCCCACCACAATATTGAAGAAATCTCCGCAGCCCATGGAGATCCCACGAGAGCAGAAACCAGTTCGCTCCGTATAACAACTTTCCTCATCTATATATAAGGTGTGCAAGCAGGTGAAGGACTCAATCGTCTTCTGTGGCTCTTCCTCTGAACGTCAGCCAAATTCTGACAAATCCCCTTTCAAATACAAGGGGATTCATCCCAAGAAAGATCCTGATACAGCGGTTCCTCCCAAAACCAAAGAGACTTTTCACAAAAAAAGAGAGGCCTAATAAAGCTTAAGTGCCTGAAGAAAACTCCAAACACCCCAAGCCTGGGGGCATGATAGTTCACATAGTCTATGTGGTTAATTCCAAAGACGAAGTTTGAGTTTCTACTAGTCACCGACCTCAAACTCGGTTCCTGACAAAAGTTCAACTGCAACATGAAAAGCTGCAGGAGATGCTCAGTCAGGCGGCAGCAAACGCTAATCCATCGCCTAAGCAAAATACTGAAGACGCACCCGAAGAAAGAGTAGAGAAGGAGTCGGATGTTGATTTCCTAAAGCGCAATCTGAAAAAGAGAGATGAAGAAGCGGCAGAAATGTCCACTAAAATGAACCAGATGGCCCTTCTGATTCAGAATATGGCTGGAATGATGGTTCAATCGGAACCACTGGCAGATGAACCGTCGGCAGTCAGTCTTAAAGATAAGGATGACATTTCAAATCCTCTGCAAACCTCATCAACGGCTGAGGAGGAAATGATTCCTTAAAGAAAAGCTGGACACATATAACGCTCAGCAAGTCAAAACTCACTATGCCAGTGAAGCATCAAATAGACCAATCAAGATTGGTCGACCGTATCCGGCATGCTATGATCAAATACAGTACCCGCCAGAATACATAATTCCGACTCCACATATACAAAGGAATCAGGAATCCTCACCGGCAGATCACACGATTTAAATCCATGTGCGGTAACACTGGAGAGAATGATATACTTCTCCTCTGACAGTTCGTCAGCTGTCTGGCGGGCATTGCCTTCGAATGGTATGCGAACTCTCAAATGACTCCGTGAATATCTTCGATGAGATGGAGATGCTCTTCTGTCAGAGATTCACTAGTGGGAATAAACGCACCACCGTAACAATGTTGGTCAATGAAAGGGTTAGACCGAATGAGACTTGGGTTCAATATGTTACCCGATGGCTAAATCTCTGGTCAAAATGCGAGCAACGTATCGATGAAGCTGCAGCTGTGAGAATGTTCATAGCCACCCTTGACCCAAATTCAAAAGCTGTTTCCATTTACAGCCCTCTTCAAGACGACGACCTTCCAAGAACTCATGGATAAAATGGCCCGATTGGATCGAATGGGTCAAGACTCTTTCTCATCCGATGATGACGAGTGAAAAGCGGAGGCAAGATGGCATTTGTTGCCTACGCTCAACAAAAATAAGCGGCTCTGATGTAACCTGTCGCCAAAATAGCGACAGCGTGGGTACTTGTTTCCCCCGAGATTTACACAGGGGGCTTATTCCTCACTGGCAGAAGAATCTCTATATAGAATAGTCCTTTCTTCTCAAAAGACAGGAAGGATACTAAAGGGCCTACAAACAGGTCCTACAATCTACTGGAATGCCCAACTCAAAAAAAAAAACAAAAAAAAGGTATGTCCACAAGCAAAATGGGCACAGATGAAAACCCGAAAGGGCGCCGTGAGTAAAAACAGCAGGATTGCCGGCGAGCTTGTGAAAACCCGGAAGGGCACAACCTCGTTAAACTAAATACACTTATGAGATCCTTATGACTCGTGAGGAGAATCCCCCCTGTAAGACCCTCACGGCTCATAGGATTCAAAAGCCTTAAGTTATAGAGATCTAGACCTGTTCTTAAGCCGTTATATCTCTCAAATTGCCCTACAGGCCGTCCATTTTGACCCTTGTATACAATCTATTGGCACGAATAAATATTTCTTTGCCAAGTTCTACAAATGGCAAGAAATGTCCCCATATGGTGAATAACACTTATAGGTCCTCTCGACTTATAAGGAGGAAAACACTCTTGGAAGATCCTTCCGACTTACAAGAGAAGACATCACTTAAGAATCCCCACGATTCTTAAGTAGAAAATACGCCTATGAGATCCTCACGACTCGTAGGGAGAAAACCCTTTATGAGACCCTTACGGCTCATAAAGTCAAAAGTCTTAGTCGACAAGATCCTAACTTTGTCTACTAAGCCACTTTTGTCCAAATCGACAGGGGCAAATGACGATTCGCTCTTGGCACTATTCCAGTCGTTGCGATGCTGATGCCTAAATCGGTATCAAATTTTGAGTCCTCTCAAGGCAAATGATGAGTCGCTCCTGGCAATATCCCAGTTGTAGCGATACAAATGCCTAAACATGTATCAAACTCCAAAGTCAACCTCTCCGGCAAATGTCGTCCTTACAACCATCTAATGAAGAAGGGGACCCCGTTCATTTGGAATCGTAAATGCCAAAGTGCACTGGACAAAATCAAGCAATATCTGCAGAACCCGCCGGTACTGACCGCTCCGGTCAAGAAAAAGCCCCTCATCCTGTACACGACAACTCTCGAAGGTTCTTTAGGCGCACTATAGGCACAGGAGAACGATCAGGGAAAGAAGAGAGCTCTCTACTATTGGAGTCGAGTTTTCCTGGGGGCAGAAAACAACTACGCCCCCATCGAAAAGCATTGCCTGGCACTGATCTTCGCGATAACGAAGCTCCGGCATTATTCCTTGGCATATGAGGTCTATCTCATATCAAAAGTGGATCCTCTCAAGTATTTGATGTCAAGAGCCTTGCTAATAGGAAGGCTTTCCAAATAGGCCCTCCTCTTGATGGAGTTCTCGATAGTATATCGATCCCTCAAGGCAATAAAAGGCCAGGCCATCGCCGATTTTCTCGCTGAGCATCCGATACTTGCTAACTCTCTCTTGAACTGCGAGTTGCCGGATGAACACGCGTTTAACGCAATTGACAGAGAGAAAGAAGGGAATGATACCCGATCGGAACTCTCCTTAGATGGAGCGTCCTCCATGAAGAAGAGAAAGCACAGCTCCTCCATAATCAAATCTGGGATAGGCTTCATCTTCGTGACTCCACAAAGGGGGATAATGCGCTTTGCCTTTTCCTTAACAGAGTCGAGGACAAACAATGAAGCTGAATATGAGGCTTTGATAGCAGGTCTTGAGATCGCTGTTGACATGGGAATCGAAAACCTCCTCATATATGGAGACTCCCAGCTAGTCGTTAGTCAAGTAAACAGTGACTATCAAACATGCAAACCAGAGTTGGTAAAGTACGGAAAAAGAGTGCAACAGCTACTAACTCAAATTCTCTCCTACGTCCTGAAAAGCATACCGCGTATAGAAAATAGCAAAGCGGACGCATTATCCAAACTCGCTAAAGAACCGGCTGACGAAAACCTCGATGACGTAAGGATCATTGTACAAAGCCGTCGGGTTCTTGCACCAGCAGAAATATCTCCGGAGTCGTCTGGAGAAAAGGAAGCGACCAAGCAAACAGCCATACAAATAGAGGACCAAGGAAAGGCTAAGGATTGGAGAGAAGTCTTTATAGACTACTTCAAATCCCGTCAAACGCCGGAAGATGCATCCTCAAGAAATCAGCTCATGAAACGAGCTCTATCTTTCGCTTTCGTCAATGATACTCTATATAAGAGATCGTTCAACTCTCTGTAGCTGAGATGCCTGGGACTGGAAGAAGCAAGGAGATTCGTCTAAGAAAGTCATGTTAGTTATATGTATGCCCTAGAGGCCATTACTATACATAGGATGTATATTGTAGTGGATGCTTGGACATATATAGGGAGGACTTTCTTGCTCGACATGATAGTATGCTATCTGGTTGATCTTTACCTTAACGTGTACACTGATTGTCTCCCTGTTACATGTTGGTAAAGCCCTTAGGATATGTACTTGACTACCTGGACTATGATGCGGATCATACTAGTGGGGACATGGTAGTCCATAAGTACATCCTTCAAAGTCCCTAGTCATGGGTGTATCGAGATGGGGCATCGATATACCAGAGTAGACTAGCGTATACCTTCTCGACCCATACAGATAGGCGATGGATGATCCCATATCCATTGGTGTTTAACATCAGAGATGATATACGGGTGCTCAGTGGAGACTGGGTACACTGGACGGACTCGCCGAGAACTCCCAGATGGTATTATACCTTACGTCAGATGGCAGTTCTCTGGTGACACTGGTACAGAGTAGTCTGTTGACCCGAGATCATCATAGAGTCTTGTGTGGTTCCCACTGTGCTTTGATTTCCAACTTACCATGTCCAAGAGGGCGTACAAAACGGTGGTTTTTGGGTACAGTCCCGAGTCACATGGAGGCAATGAGCGATAGGAGGGGATTCGTCTTTCCCGGTATAGGGAGTTGATGTTGCGCTGTGTTCGATTGGCTATAACCGGAAATCCCTGGCCAGGGTTGCTGAGATTTACTGGTATGTGTTACCGGTAGTTTCTCGAATAGTTATAGACCTCATATCGACACGACTTATCGAGCTATTTGGATTCACTGGAGTGTGAGCAGGCTTGCTCGTCGATCTTCAGATCGCTCAATACCCGGGTGGCCGTTACGTTTAGCAGACCGCTTGCGGCTTGTGGGTGTTTGATATGATCATCACCTGCTGCCGGCGTATTGACGAGTCTTTAGAGTCCTACACAGAGGTTTCCTGGCTCAAGCGAAACGAAATAGGAGCGCATATGAGATATGTGCGGGACCAAGAATAATGCGTGTATGTGATACCGTATTCTATTCTCGTGATGAATGTGTCGAATGGTTGTATGCGATATAACCTAGTTATCGAATCAAGGATTGATTCGATAAATCGATACATTAGATATTAGTCGGTTATATGCGATATGACCGGATCGTTAAATCAAGTGTTGATTTAATGATTTAATGTATAATTATATATTTGAAATATTACTTTGCATTAACTTATATTGGTTCACTTTAGATGGATTTTCTCACTCGGATGTGCACATTGTATATACGATATAATTTTGTGCACTAGTTTGTATCATGTTTGATGATGCATGCTAAATTGGCTAAGTGTAAAGATTAAACCATGGTTGTGTAATGGTTAGGGTTTTGTTTTTACTTATTCATTTATTTATTTCATTTATTCTTTTTGGAAAATAAAATGCATAAAGAGAAAATGGTGGCTTTCATTTGTTTCTTTCATGAAGATTCATGAAGGTTTGACTAAGTCACCATTTTGTCTCATGCTTAACCCTAACCACTCCATTTAACCATAGTCCACTCTCTACACCTAACTATGGTTTTTTTTATGATAAGTTTTGATTTTCTATTCTAATTTAATTAACTTATCATATTCATTATCTTCTTCTTCTTTTTCATCTTCAAAGAAGAAAGCTTGCTTCATCAATGGTGATTGATGAAAAAGAGTGAGAAATCCAATTCTAAAGTCTACCCACTTCCTATTTCTTCATCCTCTACCTCTTGCCAAGTAGTAGAGTGTGTTTTCTTCACAAGTTTCATGACTTGGTGAAGTGGGAGCTTGATCTTGCGATGCCTCGACGTAGATCATCTTCGGCACGAAGCCGACGACCTTGCCCGCCCATTTCTCCGATGAAGCCCACGCTAGAGCCCGGGTTTCCATTTGGACAGCGAGGAGACTTCATTACGGAGCTATGGAGGTGGAGAACCAGATCTACAAAGGTTGTATTTCCGTTCTTGTAGTTAATTTGTTAACTAGTTGCATGATTCGCCTAATCTCTAGTCAACGATCCGTATTAGGGTTTGTAGGCACCCGTAATTTTTGAAATCCCCATGGTTGATGCCTTGTGAGACCTCTTGGGAGTGCCTAGGAACCCTACAGTGGTATCAGAGCCTAGCTAGAGCCTTAGGCGATGCGTAGACGCAGTTTGAAGTCCGATCGATCGAAATCCCTAACTCTAAATTGCTCTCTGTCCTTTTTTGAAAATCGTGGATTTTTCAATATTAAAAATATGCAGAAAATTAAGCAGGGTTTTCTATGAATTACTGTGCAAAACGGAGCCTCTAATTCCTCTACTTGACCGCGGAACAGCGGCGTTGACCCCCCTTTAGCGGCGGTTCCGCGGCATATTTATGGTATTTGCGACGGTTCTTTGCACAGTAATTCATATCTCTGGTTTTTATATTTTCTGGGAATTTTTAATACTGATTATAGAGATGAGTGTTCTGGGGTTATATTGGGGACTCGATGAATCGATCGGATATTTTAACTTTGTCTTTTTGGCTTTCCGGATAATTTTTTAGAATATGTTAAAAAGTTCGACCGGATATAAATACCCAACTTTTCCCCTGTCGGGAAATTTCCAAATGTTGGATTTTTCCGTGGTTTAAAGACGTTCTAAGTAGTGCAAGTAACGCGATCGTCCCTCTAGAAGACAACAAACCTTAACTCGATTATGTGACCGTCTTGAACTGCCCTTTGAACCTTCGGGTTTGGGGCAGTACGGCGTGCCACATGTGAGGCGTTGGCTTGACCCTTCTACGGCTGGACCGTTGGTACTGAGGCACGAACTGAATGTTTTTAGACTTGTTTCATGTGTTGATCTGTATTGGGAAAACTTGGGTGTTCGAATGTTCAATCGAAAAGTTTAACATTTTCTATTTATCTGGAATGGGATACAATAATTGGAATTCACAAAAGTTAAGAGATAACTGAATGAATGTTGTAAATCCAGCAATTTAGTCTCACTTGATCGGTTGCCACGGAATTTTGATGTGATCAAAAGTCCGTCGCAATCACGTAGCGTACACGGATACTCGCCGGGTAAACTTAATAGACAGCCTCACTCCATAGCCCCGACCAAGTGACTGTAGGAGAACCCCGTCGCCGAAAGCATCCGTTCGGGTGCTAGCGGTAGCGGTGTTCCCCCTTGGTGCACTTCGTCGACGGTATCAGGGGTGCGGCCGCCTGCTAAAGTTTGCGACGAGTATTCGATCAGGATGTCGGGAATCTTGTTGAATTACCCGACTTAATATTGAAAAGTGTTTTCGATTTTGAGACTAAAATGCGGGGTTTATAATTGTTAGGCATGCGATGTCTAAGGAATTCATTTGATTAGACATGCGATGTCTATACAGGTTGCGGATTCCAACTGTTGTAGTTTTACACTTTCTTTTCTGTGACCGTAAGTGTAATATGTGATATTGCCGGTTTCGTTGCTATATGTCAACGACAATTGGGATGCGCATATTTACTTACGTTGATGACATGTGATGTTATGTGTTGCTGGATATGTTATATTGGATCGTCGTGTTTGAATAGCCGGGGGGTTTTTATGTGAGATGAGTGTTTTTCATTTTCATTCATGTAAAAACTTGTATGTAATATTCTTTTATTGGGGCGCTTCCAGGTTGCGGAAGTTGTCACCGTTGTTGTATATTATTTACTTTTCCGCACTAGGATAGACCCAAGGAGGAGGGCACAAGTAACCGGGTTCTGGAGTCCAGTGGGAGACCAACTCGAGAAGTCGAGTCCGGGTCTCCTGACTCTAGAATCCGTAGGGTTGCTTGCCGCTCTCGTAGGGGTCTAGGGGTGTGGGTTTGGCTATTCATCACGACCGTAGAATCCGTGTTTCATACTTGCTCGTATTGGAAACACGGACGTCCTAGTATATCCAATATTTCATATGATTCTTCTGCTGCGATATCTGTGATGTGATCATGTGATGTTCTGTGATAGATACTGTATATATAGTATATATGATATATTATATAGACGTTACTTATGTTTTACACCCACGCTAGCCCTGCCCCGCTCTGCCGTTAGTTACCTAACCTAACAGTGCACGAGGGGACATCGAGGCGAATGCGGATGGCATAAGTGTACGTCGTATTTATCTGTGATGTTTAGGTATTTAAATGATGGGACTTCATTAATGAGATTAATGAAATAAAAGAAACCTAAAGATGTTGTGGAATCGAATTTCAAAATAAAACAGGTAGCTACAGTTCTTGCTTTGCACAGCGGTATATATGATATATCCTGCACCTTATTCGATGAGGAAAGGACCGAGATCCCTTCACCGGGAGTGACTCCTTTAGCAATAACTGGCAGATGCTACACACTCGGTTTGTCTTTTGATTGCTTTTAAGAGTTTTTGCTTTGCACAGTGATGTATATGATATATCCCGCACCTCATTCGACGAGGAAAGGACCGACGATCCCTTCACCGGGAGTGACTCCTTTAGCAAAACTAGAAAAGCCTAAAAAAACACTCCATTTTAAAAATCATTTGATTCTATAACGATATCAAGTTCATTACGCAATAGGTTTTCAGAAAAACCTGTCGTAGCCCTCCGTCATTTCAGATAAGTGGTAGTTAGTATTCGTGCTACGTTTGTTGGCCTGCGTCAAGGTGTAGTGTGCGGTAGCTAACTAGTATTTATCTGCTTATGCATATGATGCAGATTGGATTAGGGTAGTCGTGCGACTTTGTTGGCCTGCGTCAAGGGTCGTGCGGGTTGGTTTAATTCAATCAAGAAATGACGGGTTGAACTTGACTAGCGGACTATGGTTTGTTGGCCTGCGTCAAGGTCATAGGACGCTAGGGGTAAAATATTATCGGGAATTTCAAGTGTTGAAATTTGCAATGAGATTGCATACCTTCTATGAGATAGTTGGATCCCGATACCCGCTGCGAGTAAGAGTTACTCCTGGAAGAGTTTTACACATTACAATTAGCCGATCAAGTAGGTGTCTAGAAAGGTGTCAACGGGGTTACGCCTCTGGGAAAACGAGGTTTACATTAATTAGGTTCGTGCGAAAGCACGGTGGACCTCCCTCAAAGTACCGACACTAGCCTGGCTGAAAGATTGGCGAACTTTTAGTGTGTAATTAATCCTAGCTAGTCTTTCCTTTTAGGGTTTGAAGGAAGATTTGATAAAAAGCAGTGGGAGCCATCCTGATTAGATAAAATAATAACCAATCTATTCTTGCAAGAGCGCACGCTGAGTGTTTTCTTCTCTCTCTCTCCAGGTAGCGACCATGTCACGCCTTAATCAAGATAATAATACGGATTACTGACCGAACCCGCTTGTTATACTGAGCTGGGGAACGTTGGTCCCGCTCCAACTTATAATTGTTATAAGACAGAGCAGGAAATTGGGGAATACCAGAATTCCCGTGCCGCCCAAACGAAGAGAGTGCATGCTGATGCATCATCTTCGGGTGTGTTCGTTACACAGAACTGTTTCTCAGTATCCTCTGAATCCTGGGTATATGATACCGGATCAGGATCCCAGATATGTAATCTGTTACATAGGGCTACAAAAGGGTAGAAAAACTGAGAACTGGTGATAAGTTTCATGAGACAGAAAATAGGGCAAATGTTGCAGCCAAGTCTGTTGGTCACTGTCACCCTGTATTACGAATACATTGATTCTGAACGAATGTTGTTAGATACCGAACCTGATATACAAAATCATATCAGTCTCTTTATATGTAAAGAAATGATAAAATTTTGTATTGTTGGATAATGTTTTGAACATTTCCTATATCAAAAGTTGATCGGTTCAGGCACGTTATCTAAAAGCATTGATGTTCTAAATCAAACTACAGTTCTTTAGTATACAGAACACACACAAGAGGAAGAGTTCAGAAATGAACGAATTCTTCTTGAGGCATTGTAGACTAGGTCATATCAATGTGACCCGACTAGCTGAAGTTACATAAAGATGCATATTTAAATGAGTTTGAATTTACATCTTGTGAAACTTGCCAGTCATGTCACAGAGATAACATGACCACAGCTCTGTTTTTTGGAAACAGAGAAAGAGTTAATGAACTCTTGGGATGATACATGTTGATGTATGTAGGTCCCCTGTCTACACATGCCAGGACTGGTTCTTTATACTTCATTACGTTCTCTGATGATCTCTTTAGATTCAGACATATGTTCCTGTTGAAACACAAGTCCGAACCTTTTGAGATATTCACAGAATATAAGTTAGAAGTAGGGAACCAATAAGGGTATAAGTATTATGTCCTTTGATGTGATCAAGGAGGAGAATACTTGAGCACGGAAATCCTGGACTATTCTAAAGGAGAATGAGATTCTCTCTCAGCATTACTCCTCCGTATACACCATAGCAAAATGGTATATCGGGGCGGAGCAATCACACCTTATATGATAAGGTGTGCTCTATGATGAGTACTACTGAGTTACCTATTTCCTTTTGGGTGTTATGCACTTGAGAAGCTGCATACCTATTGAATAGGGTTCAAATCAAATCAGTTGCCTACCACTTCATATTTGATATGATAAGGGAAGAGCCCATATCTTAAATTGGTTAAGATTTGGGGTTGTCCAGCCTATGTCTGAAAAGCAAAATCCGGACAAGCTCGAGGCAAGGTCTGTAATGTAGAACTGGAAAGGTTCCAGCTATACAAACTACAGCTGATGATTTGATAGAACCAAAGGATTCAATAGTTTCCAACGAACCTCAGCCTCTCCGCCGATCTAGTAGGGTTCCTTACCCGCCTGAGAGATACTTCGGTTATTCTATGACAGTAGGAGCGAGGATTGCATCATGAGATGATGACCCAACTAGTTTCGAGCTGGCCATCGAGAGTAGGGACTCTATAAGAATGGCTGGATGCTTAGAAATCTGAGATGGAATCCATATACACCAACAAAGTATGGACTTTGGTTGCTATATCTGAAGGGTTAAATCCCCATCAGGAGCAAGTATATCTTGAGAAGATTACTTGGTGTAGATGGAAAAGTTGAGACTTTCAAAGCTAGACTTGTTAAAGCTTTTCGTCATTGACCAGGCATGGATAATGATGAAACCTTTTCAAGTGGCTATGCTTAAGTCCATCCAGATCCTACTTGCCACGGCTACATACCATGACTACGATATCTGGCGGTTGGGTGCCATGACTGCTTTTCTAAATGATGTTTTAGAAGAGGACGTCTATAAGTACACAGCCAGAGGGCTTCGTAAACAGTGGGAGCAGCGGAAACGTGTACAAGATGCTTTATAGGATAAAGCAGGCATCGCGGAGTTGGAACATCTGTTTTGATGTAGTGGTCAAACAGTTTGAGATCATCAAAATGGTAGATGAACCTTGTATACACAAAAGGATAGTAGGGAGTATGGTGATGATCCTCGTAGAGTACGTGGATGACATACTCTTGATAGGGAAGGAGTTTCCTATGCTACGCTCGATCAATCTCCGCTTATCACAATGATTCTCCATATAGGATCAAAATAATACCTCCTAAATCCTGAATTTTGGATCTATGAGATAGATCTAAATGGATGTTAGGATTCTCACTAGTTGTAGTGAGATGGTATCAACTGATCCTGGGGAGAATCACTGGAAGTGTTCCAGGGTGATAAAGACGACTGAGTGTCAGTCGCAGGCATTGTCTTTACCCTCAGTAAAGGGACGGTATGTTGGAAGAGTTCCAAGCTAGATACCGTGGCATACTAGACAATAAAGGCTGGATACATCACTACTTAAGATACTACCAAAGAGGCAGTCTGGGTGTATATTAGTTCATAAGATGAACTTTGTTCCTCCCATTGTGTGACAATGGAGTTGTGGCTTATGCCGAGGAACGCCGGTCCCATCAGTGATCCAGACATATTCTAAGGCAGTATCACCTGATCATGGAGATGGATGATCTCCAGGGTGATCGAGGTTTGGAGAGTAGACTCAGAGGACAACACAGCGGATCCACTCACAAAGGCCTGTTCCCAGAGAGAGATTTTTATGGGATGGTTGAGTATGAGATACTACAACCACTGCTATCAGATGGCCCTAGTGCAAGTGGGAGATTGTTAGTTATATGTATGCCCTAGAGGCCATTACTATACATAGGATGTATATTGTAGTGGATGCTTGGACATATATAGGGAGGACTTTCTTGCTCGACATGATAGTATGCTATCTGGTTGATCTTTACCTTAACGTGTACACAGATTGTCTCCCTGTTACATGTTGGTAAAGCCCTTAGGATATGTACTTGACTACCTGGACTATGATGCGGATCATACTAGTGGGGACATGGTAGTCCATAAGTACATCCTTCAAAGTCCCTAGTCGTGGGTGTATCGAGACGGGGCATCGATATACCAGAGTAGACTAGCGTATACCTTCTCGACCCATACAGATGGGCGATGGATGATCCCATATCCATTGGTGTTTGACATCAGAGATGATATACGGGTGCTCAGTAGAGACTGGGTACACTGGACGGACTCGCCGAGAACTCCCAGATGGTATTATACCTTACGTCAGATGGCAGTTCTCTGGTGACACTGGTACAGAGTAGTCTGTTGACCCGAGATCGTCATAGAGTCTTGTGTGGTTCCCACTGTGCTTTGATTTCCACCTTACCACGTCCAAGAGGGCGTGCAAAACGGTGGTTTTTGGGTACAGTCCCGAGTCACATGGAGGCAATGAGCGATAGGAGGGGATTCGTCTCTCCCGGTATAGGGAGTTGATGTTGCGCTGTGTTCGATTGGCTATAACCGGAAATCCCTGGCCAGGGTTGCTGAGATTTACTGGTAAGTGTTACCAGTAGTTTCTCGAATAGTTATAGACCTCATATCGACACGACTTATCGAGCTATTGGGGTCTGACGTTTACCACCCCTAGGCGAGATATGCGACATATCAGACGATCAGACCGGACTGTACGGTAGTGTTACTGGTTGGATTCACTGGAGTGTGAGCGGGCTTGCTCGTCGATCTTCAGATTGCTCAATACCCGGGTGGCCGTTACGTTTAGCAGACCGCTTGCGGCTTGTGGGTGTTTGATATGATCATCACCTGCTGCCGGCGTATTGACGAGTCATTAGAGTCCTACACAGAGGTTTCCTGGCTCAAGCGAAACGAAATAGGAGCGCATATGAGATATGTGCTGGACCGAGAATAATGCGTGTATGTGATACCGTATTCTATTCCCGCGATGAATGTGTCGAATGGTTGTATGCGATATAACCTAGTTATCGAATCAAGGATTGATTCGATAAATCGATACATTGGATATTAGTCGGTTATATGCGATATGACCGGATCGTTAAATCAAGTGTTGATTTAATGATTTAATGTATAATTATATATTTGATATATTACTTTGCATTAACTAATATTGGTTCACTTTAGATGGATTTTCTCACTCGGATGTGCACATTGTATATACGATATAATTTTGTGCACTAGTTTGTATCATGTTTGATGATGCATGCTAAATTGGCTAAGCGTAAAGATTAAACCATGGTTGTGTAATGGTTAGGGTTTTGTTTTTACTTATTCATTTATTTATTTCATTTATTCTTTTTGGAAAATAAAATGCATAAAGATAAAATGGTGGCTTTCTTTTGTTTCTTTCATGAAGATTCATGAAGGTTTGACTAAGTCACCATTTTGTCTCATGCTTAACCCTAACCACTCCATTTAACCATAGTCCACTCTCTACACCTAACTATGGTTTTGTTTATGATAAGTTTTGATTTTCTATTCTAATTTAATTAACTTATCATATTCATTATCTTCTTCTTCTTCTTCATCTTCAAAGAAGAAAGCTTGCTTCATCAATGGTGATTGATGAAAAAGAGTGAGAAATCCAATTCTAAAGTCTACCCACTTCCTATTTATTCATCCTCTACCTCTTGCCAAGTAGTAGAGTGTGTTTTCTTCACAAGTTTCATGACTTGGTGAAGTGGGAGCTTGATCTTGCGATGCCTCGACGTAGATCATCTTCGGCACGAAGCCGACGACCTTGCCCGCCCATTTCTCCGATGAAGCCCACGCTAGAGCCCGGGTTTCCATTTGGACAGCGAGGAGACTTCATTGCGGAGCTATGGAGGTGGAGAACCAGATCTACAAAGGTTGTATTTCCGTTCTTGTAGTTAATTTGTTAACTAGTTGCATGATTCGCCTAATCTCTAGTCAACGATCCGTATTAGGGTTTGTAGGCACCCGTAATTTTTGAAATCCCCATGGTTGATGCCTTGTGAGACCTCTTGGGAGTGCCTAGGAACCCTACAAGTCACGACGGACTCTGTGGTTCTCATCAAGCCGGGCCAAAAATGAAGCTAAAGATCAAAAGAATGTGCTACTATTGGCCCACGATAATTCAGGACTGCCTCAAATACGCGAAGCAGTGCCACTCGTGCCAAATTCATGGAGACTTTATCTATAAGCATCCAAACTAGCTACACCCAACAGTGGCTAGCTGGCCGTTTAAAATGTGGGGAACCGACATAATTGGGCCCATCGAACCAGCGTCGTCCAAAGGACATCGGTTCATATTGGCGACAACTGATTACTTCGCTAAGTGAGCGGAAGCCATAACGCTAAGAGAAGTGAAGACGGAGAATATTCTCCGTTTCTTCAAGACACACGTCATCTATCGGTTCGACACTCCACGACGTATTATCTCCGATAACGGGCCGGCCTACAGAAGTCACAGAATCAGCCGCTTCGCACAGCAGTATAATATAGACTGGAGATACTCTTCGGTCTAGAATCCTCGAGCTAACGGTCTAGTTGATGCTTTCAACAAAACCTTAACAAAGATCATAAAGAAGAAGGTTTCCAAAAATAAAAAGGACTGGCACGAGAGACTACATGAAGCTCTCTGGGCATATCGAATTACATTCAAAACGGCTACGAATACAACGCCGTATGCATTAGTATTCGGCGCAGAAGCAGTACTCCCCTTGGAGATAGAGCTACCCTCTCTACGAGTGGCGGTTCATTACGAGCTAACAGACGAAAAGAATGCTTATCTTCGGCTTGAGGAGCTCGACGCCCTCGATGAAACTCGTCTCATGGCGCTGCAAACCCTAGAAGCTTACAAAGCAAGGATGACGCGTTCATACGAAAGATTAACTAGGCCGAGAACATTCCGCCAAGGCAAACTCGTGCTAGTGGTCAAGAGACCTATGATCCCTAATCGTGCCGAATGGGGGAAATTCGAGCCAAACTATGAGGTCCCGTACATCATAGACAAAGTATACCAAGGTGGGGCCTACTTGCTCATGGATATGCATGACGAAAGATCTTTCCGGCCAATAAACGGCCAATTCCTTAAGAAGTACTACGCCTGAAGAGTCATGACTCAGATCAATGATAGATGACAACGCCTATGTCCGCTCGCTATCTTCTTGATTAAGACTCTAAAAGTAGTATCCAACGATACCCTGTCCCAAAACACGGAAAACAACAGACCGTAATGTCCTTAAACTAGCTACGGACCGAAACATCCCTATACTAAAAATGAACCGCAATGTCCTAAAACTAGCTACGGACCGAAACGTCTTTAAACTACTATGAACCGCAACATCCTTAGGCTAACGCGGCAAAAAGAAAAACTGTATGTCCATAAGCGAAATAAGCACGGATGAAAACTCGAAAGGGCTCCGTGAGTAAAAAACAGCAAGGCTACCAACGAGTTTGTGAAAACCCGAAAGGGAGCAGACTCGTAAAAAAATTCGTGCACACTTGCAAGGTCCTCTCGACATTATAAGGAGAAAATACCTGCATGAGATCCTTACGACTCATAAGGGAGCAACACACTTAGGTATCCCCACGATTCCTAAGGAGAAATTTCACTTACGAGATTCTCACGACTCGTAAGGAGAATTCCCTTATGAGACCCTCACGGCTCATAGGATTCAAAAGCCTTAAGCTACAGTGATCTAAACTTGTTCTTAAGCCATCACATTCTCCAGATTGCCCTACAAGCGGTTCAATATTGACCCTTGTATATAATCCACGGGCACAAATAAACGTTCCATCACCAAGTTCCACCAATAGTATGAAATGTCCTCATGTCGTGAACGACACGTGTAATTCCTCTCGACTTATAAGGAGAAAACACTCTTTTAAGATCCTTACGACTTATAAGAGAACACGCATTTAAGAATCCTCACGATTCCTAAGGAGAAGACGCACCTACGAGATCCTCACGACTCGTAGGGAGAAACACCTTTATGAGACCCTTACGGCTCATGAAGTCAAAAGCCTTAGTCGACAGGATCCTAACCCTGTTTGCTAAGCCACCTTTGTTCAAATCGACAAAGACAAAAAATGATTCGCTCCTGCCAATATCCCAGTTATAGCGATGCTAATGCCAAAATTGATAACAAATTCCAACTCCTTTCACGGCAAATGATGATTCGCTCCTGGAAACATCCTAGTGGCAGCGATGCTGATACTAAGATTGGTGTCAAATCTCAAGTTCCAAACTCGCAATAAAAATCAACAAGGCCAAAATGCATATGAAATAGCCGAAATGATGGGGCAACTCGCAATAAAAATTAGCGAGTAAAATATATGCATATAAAAATAGCCGAAATGTTTGGGCAGCTCGCAATAAAAGGAGCGAGTAAAAAGAAAAATAGCCAAAATGATTGGGCAATCGCAACTTTCGCGATATAAAAGTAGAAATGATAGAGCATCACGGAAGGAAATAAAAAAAAATGAATGAAAGAATGAAAAATTTTCCCTACCGGCGAGTCCATACCTACCCCTGCAGACAATCCTGTTAGTTATATGTATGCCCTAGAGGCCATTACTGTACATGTGATGTATATTGCAGTGAATGCTTGGACATATATAGGGAGGACTTTCTTGCTCGACATGATAGTATGCTATCTGGTTGCTCTTTATCTTAACATGTACACTTATAGTCTCTCTATTACATATTGATAAAGCCCTTAGGATGAGTACTTGACTACAAAGATTATGATGCAGATCATACTAGTGGGGCAGACGTAGTCAGCAAGAACATCCTTCAAATGTTTCTAGTCGTGGGAGTATCGAGACAGGGCATCGATATTCAAGAATAGACTAGCGTATACGCTTCTCGACCTATATGATGGGCGATGGATGATCCCATATCCATTGGTGCTTGACATCAGATGGTATATAAGTGCTCAGTGGAGACTGGATACACTGAACGGATTTGCTGAGAACTCCTAGATAGTATTATACAGTACCACGGTCAAGAGATCGTGCAAAAATATGGTTTTTGGGTACATTCCCGAGTCACATGGAGGCAATGAGCAATAGTAGGGGATTCGTCTCTCCCGGTATTGGGAGTTGATGTTGCGCTAAACTCGATTGGGCATAACAAGAAATACCTGGTCAGGGTTGCTGAGATCTTCTGGTAAGTGTTATCAGTAGTTTCTTGAACCGTTATGGACCTTACATTAGCATGCTTATCAGGTTATTGGGGTCTGACGTTATACCTCCCCCAGGCTGTGATATGCGACATATCTGACGAAGAGACCGGACTGTACGATAGTGTTACTGATTGGATTCACAGGAATATGAGCAGGCTTGCTTGTTGATCTTCTGATCGCTCAATACCCGGGTGGCCGTTACGTTTAGCAGACCGCTTGCGGCTTGTAAGTATTTGATATGATCATCACCTGCTGCCGGCGTATTGACGAGTCTTTAGAGTCCTACACAGAGGTTTCCTGGTTTATGCGAAACGAAGTTGGAGCACATATGTGATATGTGCGGGACCGAGATTAATGCGCGTATGTGATACTGCATTCTATTCTCGCGACTTGTGACATTGGTCGGTTATATGTGATATAGACGGGTTATCGGATCAAGTATTGATTCGATAAGTTGTTGCATTTGATATTAGTCAGTTATACGTGATATAGCCGGATTATTAAATCAAGTGTTGATTTAATAATTTAATGTAGAATTATATATTTGATATATTAAATTACATTAACTAATATTAGCTCACTTAAGCATTTATTTTTCTCACTTGATGATACATTGATATATATGTGATATATGTTAAATGTATTGTTTTTCTTTTTGCACACAAATATATATGTGATATATATTTATGTGTCATGCTAGGTTACACATGGAACATGTATGTATGAGAATCACACCATGCTAGGTTAATGCTTGGGTTTTATTAGTTTTAAGTAATTCAAACATTTGGAATTAGTCATGGATGAGCTTGGAGAAGGTAGTAGAACATTGACTTAGTCCACTTGTTTGTCTAGCTTAAAATATTTATTAACCCAACTCTTAACCTTTAGCCTTGGTTTATTCTCTACAAGGGTTAGGCATGGCATATACCAACCATGGTTGCATTTCTAACCTCATGAGATTATTTCTCTTCATCACTTTCATTTCATCTTCTTCCTGCTCTTTGAAGCTCTCTTGATATTCATGAAGTGATGAAATTGAGTGAGAACATAAAATCTAAAGTAAGAAAAATTCCTACTTCATCATCCTCTACTATTAGCCATTTAGTTTAGTGTGTTTGCTTCACTATTCTCACCATTAGTGAAGAGGTAGCATGAGCTTGAGTCTCCTCGAGATAGATTTTCTTTGGCATCGAAGACATTTTGCAAGGTTGTTCTTTTCTTCATGTGAACCCTCTCTAGAGTCCGGGAGTTCACCATTCGCAGCGAAGGGACTATAACATGGAGCTTGAGAAGTGAATGGCTGGTCTACAAAGGTTTTATTCCGCATTCACTTAGATTTAAAGTGTTTATATTATTTGATTCGTATGATTCTCTAGTTAAACATCCTTAGTTTAGGGTTCCTTAATGCGGCAAAATTTTAATTTGGCATGGACGATGCCGCCCGAAACCTTGCTGCCGCGCTAAATAACCATACAGTGGTATCAGAGCCTGGCTAGAGAATTATACAATGTTTGTTAGATTACGAAACCGAAATGAATCCGAAACTTGAAACCATACAACCTAGTTTATGTCGAATTTGAAATGTTCTCTAAAAATTTTTTAAACAACTGCAGAATGTTGTATGTGATATGATATGAACATAGAACAAAATTGAAGCATTTTGGTCGGAATATGGCCGGCCAAATGTAGGGAATTTCCGAGCTCCTCGGCCATTTCATGGAGTTTTGGCTTTGATTTTTTCCCGTATTCCAGTCTCTGGGTTTTGGCGTTTTAGGTGTTGCTAGTTTTTGCTAAAATTGCATGTGATGTTAATTTTCTATATAGGCAACTCGGACTGTTTCGTATTCGTAATTCTATATTTTTTTGGGGTATTTTAGACGGTGATAAAAAGTTCGAACGGATATCAATAACCCATACTTTCCATTGCTGGAAATTTTCCAAGTGTTCAATTTTTCTTAGTTTAAAATATTCAGAAAATCATGCAGGTGATTCTGTGGACCCTCTAGAAGAACAAAACCTTAACTCGATTCTGTGACCGTCAAAACCGCTATCAAACCCTAGGGTTTGTGGTAGTTCAACGGTGCCACAGGTGAGGCATTGGTTGACCCTTCTACGGCTGGTTCATAGGTGCTGTGGCATATTCTGGGTGCTTTTTTAGACTCCGCTTAAGTGTTGAGCTTGTTGGGAAATTTTGGGTGTTTGTTTATTCGATCGGAAAGTGTAACATCATTTAATTATCTGAGATTGTGATACAATAATTGAAATCTATTTAATTGCGTGCAAGTTTAACATTTCGGTCTCGGGAAAAATCGGAAATCTTGTAGAATTACCCGACTTCTTTTGAAAAGTGTTTTCATAGTTGAGACCTAAATGTAAGATTTGAATTGTTAGGCATGAAATCCAGAATATGTGATATTCCGGGTTTATGATGTCTAAGGGCAATGACGATTCCAATTGTTGTAGTTTTTCACTTTTTTTTTCTGCGACCGTAAGTGTAATATGTGGTGTATCGCCGGTTTCGTTGCTATATGTCAACGACAATTGGGATACACATATTTACTTACGTTGATAACATGTGATATTATGTGTTGCTGTGATATGTTATATTGGATTGTCATGTTTGAATAGCTAGGTTTTTTTTATATGAGATGAGAGTGTTTTCATTTTCATTCATGTAAAAGCTTGTATGTAATATTCTTTTATTGGGGCACTTCCGGGTGGAGGATGATGTCACCACTGATGTATATTATTTACTTTTCCGCATTAGGATAGACCTAAGGAGGAGAGCACAAGTAACCGGGTTCTAGAGTCCAATGGGAGACCATCTCTAGGAGTCGATACCGGGTCTCCTAACTCTAGAATTGGTAGGGTTGCTTGCCACTCTCATAGGGGTCTAGGGATGTGGGTTTAGCTATTCATCGCGACCGTGGAATCTGTGTTTTATACTGGCTTAATTTGAAATACGGAAATCCTAGTATATCCAATATTTCATATGTTATCTTTTGCTGCTCTTTGATGTGATCACTGTGATATGTTCAGTCGAATGCCCATGTTATATATATGAGATATAATTAATATTGCTGCTTTCGTTTTATATGTGATGCTTGGGAAGCATATAATGATGGGACTTCATTAATGAGATTAATGAAATAAAAGAAACTTAAAAGATATTGTAGAAACTTGTTTAAAAACTGGTAGCTCTAGTTCTTGGTTTGCATAGCGGTATTCCTTGTAGAATATCCAGCACCTTATTCGATAAGGAAAGAACCGAGATCCCTTCACCAGGAGTGACCTCTTTAGCGAAACTAGCAGATGCTACAACCCACTCGATTTGTCTTTTGATTGCTTCTATAGTTTTTTCTTCGAATAGTGGTATTTATGAAATATCCTGTACCTTATTCGATAAGAAAAGAACCTAGATCCCTTCACCGGGAGTGACCTCTTTAGCAAAACTAGTAAAAGCCTAAAAAACACTCCTTTTTCAAAATCACTCGATTCTACAACGATATCAAGTTCATTACGCAAAGGGTTTTCTTAAAAACCTGTCGTAGCCCTCCGTCATTTCAGATAAGTACTACTTAGTATTCGTGCTGCGTTTGTTGGCCTCCGTCAAGGCGAAGTGTGCGGTAGCTAACTAGTGCTTATCTGCTAGCATATGATGCGATTGAGTTAGGATAGTCGTGCGACTTTGTTGGCCTCCGTCAAGGGTCGTGCGGGTGGGTTTAATTCAATCATCAAATGTACGGGTTGAACTTGACTAGCTGCCTATGGTTTGTTGGCCTCTGTCAAGGTCATAGGACGCTAGGGGCAAAATATTGGAATTTCAAGTGTTGAAATTTACAATGAGATTGCATACCTTCTATGAGATAGTTGGATCCCGATACCCACTGCGAGTAAGAATTACTCCTTGGAGAGTTTTACACATTACAATTAGCCGATCAAGTAGGTGTCTAGAAAGGTGTTAACGGGGTTACGCCCCTAGGAAAACGAGGTTTATTTTAATTAGGTCCGTACGAAAGCACGGGGAACGTCCCTCAAAATACCGACACAGGTCTGGCCGAAAGATTGGCGAACTTGTAGGGTGTAATTAATCCCGGCTAGTCTTACCTTTTAGGATTTGAAGGAAGATTTGACTAAAACAGTGGGGGCCATCCTGATTAGATAAAATAATAACCAATCTAATCTTGCAAGAGCGCACGCAGAGTGTTTTCTTCTCTCTCTCTTCTAGTAGCGATCATGTCACGCCTTAATCAAGATAATAATATGGATGCATTGACCGAACCTGCTTATTATGCTGTGCTAGGGAACGTTGGTTCCGCTCAACTGTTATAAGTCCGAGCAGGAAATAGGCGAATATCCGGATTCCTATGCCACCCAATCGAAGAAAGTGCATGTTGATGCATCTTCTTCGGATGTGTTCATTACCGAGAACTATTTCTCAGTATCTTCTACGTCTTAGGTATGAGATACTGGATTAGGATCCCATATATAATCTATTACATGGGCTACAGAAAAAGTAGAGAATTGAGAATGTGTGATATATCTCTAAATGTAGAGAATGGTGTAAGTGTTGCAGCCAAATCAGTTGGCAAATATCACCTTGTATTAATACATTGATTCTGAACAAATGTTATTACTGTTAGTGTATATGCCCTAGGGGCCATTATTGTATCATACTAGCTTGTATATTACTTAATGGAAGCTTGGGATATTCACAGTTATATAACAGTCTTGCTAAACATGGTAGTATGCAACTTGGTTTTATCTATCTTAATATGTAAGTATACGTATTGATAGAGCCCTTAGGATCTTGCTTGACTACCAGCGTTGTGATGGCAGTCACACTAGTGGGGGCTGGGTAGTCTATAAGCATATCCTTTTCCAGGTCCCTAGTCGTAGGATTATCGAGATAGGGCATCGATACTCCGGAGTAGACTAGTGTGTACGCTTCTCATCCCAGTTGGGGAGATGGTCTGTCCCACAGCCATCAGTAGGTCGTATTGGAAATAGTATACAGGTGCTCGTTGGGTTACGGGTACACCGGACGGGACTCGCAGGGAACTGTTGGTTGGTATTATACCCGTCGTCAGTTAACAGTTCCTAGGTTACATGAGTACAGCATAGTCCGCAGACTTGACACTGCTACTTCGCCTCGAGTGTGTCCCACTGTTCTTAGATTGCTACCCTACCATGGCTCAAAGGAGTCGTACAAACAGGTAGCAGTTGGGTGCAGTCCTGAGCACTTGGAGGCAGTGGCGGTTAGACACGATTCGTCTCTCCCGGTATTGGGAGTTGATATCGTGCTGTGTCAGAGAGCCATTACGCAAAGTCCCTGGCCAGGGCAACCGAGATTTACTGGTAGGTTCCAGTAGTTTCTCAAGGTGTAATGGGCTACGCTCCGACACGACTTATACCGCTATTAGGGGACTGACGCTTGCCGTCCCCTAGGCCCGATATGCGATAGTCTTAGACGAACAGACCAGACTGTACGGAGATTGTCACATCAGGCTCAGTAGGAGTTCTGATGGGTTTCCTCATCGGCCTTCTTATCGACATCTACCTAGGGACCGTGTACGTACAGCTAGTGCCGCTTACGGTCTGTGGTTAAACCCACTGCCAGCGTAGTAGTCGAGTCTTTAGAGTCCCACACAGAGAGTTTCCCTGCTCCAGGCGAAACGATATAGAGGTCGTATGGTTTTAAGACAAAGGTTCGGACGCATACATGTGTTTACGCACGTACGACGTTCGGACAGTTTTTACTAGCCGGCTTTGGTTTAAGCCAGATTCTAGTATCGGATTATTGGATTTATACAGTCTAAAGTGTTTTCCGTGTTTTCACGGATAGGAGGGGCGTTCTCGTAATTTGACGGGAAGCTTCTAGAAGGATGATGACTTGGGGGTTTAGGTGGCATTTGCATTTATTGTTTTAATGACTCATTTGTGTGATTCATCCTTGGAGTTAATGCTTCATTTATTGAACTAATGATTCATGAGATGAATCACTCATATGAATAAATGAAGGATGATGATTAATCATTTTATTTATTTATTTTGATAAATCATTATGCTTCATATATTCAAGAGAGATCATTATCTCATTCTCATTCTCTTGCTCACCTTCTCTCTTCTCAAGCTCTCTCTCTCTCTTCAAACCCTAATCCTCCCCTCTTATGTGTTGAGATCAAGGATTAGATAGATTAATTAATCCATTACCTCACTCTATATTACCTAGGTACCTTTGATTAGCAACTAAAGAAACCTAGTTACCTCAAGATTAGAGGTGAAGCTTGGAATAGAAGCTCTCGGGTGGATCATCTATTATGTAGAGGAGGCCGAGGAGGAGGTGGATAACGAAAAGATGAAGGACTAGATTCATTAGGTATAATCACTTCTCATAGTAGTTAACAACTCCTATGTATATGTTAGTTATAGTTTAGCAAAGATTCTTCGGTTAGTCGATGTTAACTCAAAGAACAAGATTGTTTTTCATATTTCCGCCTCCCCGCAACTCGTGGGGTGTTGTACATCGACTTACAGTGGTATCAGAGCCTCGCTAAACAATAATTAACTCATTAGCAAAGTCGTAAGAATTTCAAACGCAAAACGAACCGGAAAAAACATCAAAATCACTAAGTTTCTGTCGATTTTAAAACAGACCCTAAAAATTTTTCAGGGACCTCTAAAAATACCAGTAGGGAAATACAAGAACTCTGGAAAAAATTAGGTGCATGAATCGGCCAAACAGCTGCAGAACTGCGGCCGATCCCACCGATCCGCCGTGGATGTGCGGCCGAGTTGAAGCCGATTCACCCCAAATTTTCCCAGAACTCTTCTGTGATGTTTTTTGTCTCTTCTGGAATGTTTATTTTCTGCTCAAGTCTCAGGTGCAAATAGAAGATTTGGAGTAGAATCTAAAGTGTTTGCTCGATCGAAATTATACGATGTTTGCTAGTTAGATTATATCTGTGAACTGTATAATGTGTTCGTAAACCTCCCCTAACTGCTAGTATATCGATTGGCAGGGGGTTGCACATTTCTGTAATGATTTAACTGTTTGTGATTATGAACTTGATTGGATTGTTGTGATGATTAGTCGGGGTTTGAGATGGGTTATTATATTCATTCATTCGATGTATTTGTAATATGTTGTAATATTATTTTGCGGGGCACATCCAGGTTGCTGTTGTAGCCACTGTTGTATTATTTCATTTTACTGTTTTTTCTTCTAGGATAGACCCAAGGTGGGGTGCACAAACTACCGGGTACTTTGAAGTGTTTAGTGGCCTACTCACATTGTTGAGGGAGACCGCTTCACTTCGGGTACTTGGCGGGTAGTTTTCCGTACCCGTAGGGGTCTACGTTGGGGTAATGGCTATTCATCACAACTGTGTAATCCGTCTTTCGTTACAGGCTCAAACGAAACGCGGATTGCTTGTATATCCAATAATGTTCATCTGTGATCTAGAATGCCTATTATTGCGTCTGACGAATGTACAATATCTATATATGATAGCTATTTAGATGTCACTTATGTTTTACACCCGCGCTAGCCCAGCCCCCACCCTGTCGTTAGTTAAGTAACCTAACGGGTGATGACGGGACCCAGTGGCGAATGTGGGTGGCATAAAAGAACGTTGTATTTTCATTGTTTTCTGCAATGATAGGTTAATTGATAGGACGCATTATAATAATGCAAAGAAAATAAACCAAAGTTGAATCGTTGGAATAGTTTAAAAGAAACCACTCGGTTATTTTAAAACAGAGGATATTTTTTAAAATTTGCGGAGCTTTAACCACTCCTTTTAAAAAGCTATCAGGTTCCTTCAGTCATATGAAGTTCACTATGTTCACGGTTTCACCAAAACCATTCGTAGCCCTCCGTCATTTCATTTGGTATTCAGTAGTATTCAAGCTATGTATTTTGGCCAAAGTCAAGGCATAGTGTTTGGTAGCTGCTGGGTATTCATTTGTTACATAGATAGATGAGTTAGTTTGGGACAGTCGTATTATCATTTGACCAAAGTCAGGGGTATGTACGGATGGGTTCAAATTAACAAGATAATGATGGGTAGAACTTGATATGTGACTTATAACATTTTGACCAAAGCCAAGGTCATAAGAGCATGGGGCAAAAATTTATATCGGGAATTTCTAAAGAAACTGAAATTTGCAAAGAGATGCATACCATTTGGAGTTTGATGAATGTTGGTAGGATTCCTTCAGAATTATCATACGATGATATTTGGATCCCGATCCTACTGTGAGTATATGCTACTCATCAGGAGATTCGTCACTTAACGATCAATGCTATAAACCAAGTAGGTGCCGAGAAAGGTGTCTGCAGGGCTATGCCCCCAGAGAAAAGAGGTTATTTAATTAAGGAACTTCGCGAAAGCGTTGGAAAACCTCCCTCGAAGTACCGACACCGGCCTGGCTGAACGGTTAAGCAAGTATTGTACGGTGAGAATAGTCCTGGCTAGTGCTTTCTCTTTGGTTTGAGGAGGGATTCGAGACACAGTGGAAGCCATCCAGTTTAGATAAACTAAAAAACACTCTAAACTTGCAAGAGCATCATGCTAAAGTTCTCTCTCTCTCTCCCCTAATTGCAGCGATCCAGAAAATGACAGGACTTAAGTTACTACTAGAAAAAATATATTGACAGGGCCAAACTATAAAAATTGGCTGCGGAATGTCAAAATAGCTTTGACCTATGACAAGTTGGGGTATGTCCTCACCGCTAAGGCACCTGCAGTCCCTGGTCCTAAATCCAGTCTTGCGGATAAGGAAATCCACAAAACTTGGGAATTAGATTGCGCGAAGGCCAAGTGCATCGTGCTTGCCTCGATGAATAATGAACATCAGAGGAGGCACGAGGATATGGATCTAGATGCCATATTTCTCCATACAAAGGAACTTTATGGAGGGCAATCTCATATAGCAAGATACAAGACCTCAAAGAACTTGTTTCGGGCGAGGTTGGCCGTCGGATCATCAGTAGGAGAACATGTCCTAAAGATGATTGGCTATATTGAAGAGCTCGCAGACCTTGGGATGACTTTGGATAATGAGCTCTATACAGACTTGATTCTCCAGTCCCTTCCTTCCACCTACGACCAGTTTATTCTGAATTTCAACATTCAAATAAAAGAAGCTGAACTTCCAGAACTCCTTAACATGTTGAGGAGTGCAGAGGGCACCTTGCAGAAGGCGAGAGAAACACCCGCTATGTTTGTTAGCGGTGCTTCTTCTTCCGGGTCCAAGGCTAGGGCCAAAGGAAAGAAGAAGAAGGCCGCCACCAAACCTAGAGGAGGTGTTAGTAAGGTGGGAGCGAAGGGAAAGAAAAAGATTGTGGTGCCAGTAGTGGCCCAAGATGAGTGCTTCCATTGTCATAGGAAAGGGCACTGGAAGAAAGATTGCAAGGCGTGGAACGCCAAGAACCAGGAACCGAAGCAGGCTGTGACTTCGACTTCAGGTGTGTTTGTAATTAAGAATTGTCTGTCAATCAACTCTACTTCCTGGGTATTGGATACCGGATCAGGATCTCATATATGCAATTCATTGCAGGCACTGAGAAACCGTAGAGTGCTGAAGGATGGTGATATGACCCTAAAGGTTGCTAACGGAGCTAGCGTGGGAGCTGTGTCCGTCGGGGATTATCACCTGGGATTGACGAGTGGACATATTTTGGTTTTACATAACTGTTTTTATGTACCTAGTTTAACGTGCAATATCATATCAGTTTCCTTGTTATCAAATAAAGGTTATGATTTCACGTTTGTAAGTGATGTTGTGAACATCCACCTTAATCATAGTTTGATTGGGTCCGATACACTGGATAACGGTATATATGTCTTAAACCAACTCCAAATTTTCAATGTCCAGAACACACTAAAAAGGAAAGTCTCCAGATACAAATAAGGCTTTCTTATGGCATTGTAGACTAGGTCACATCAATGAGACAAGGTTAACTAAGTTACATAGAGAAGGATATTTTGATTCGTTCGAATATCAATCTTATGCCACTTGTCAATCATGTCTCAAAGGAAAGATGACAAAGACTCCATTCAATGGACATGGAGTAAGAGCGAGCAAGCTCTTAGGACTCATACACAGCGATGTATGTGGTCCAATATCTACACATGCAAGAGGTGGTTTTTCTTATTTCATTACTTTTACGGATGATTACTCTAGGTACGGATTCATTTTCTTAATGAAACATAAATCCGAGGCTTTTGAGAAATTCCAAGAGTATAAGAATGAAGTAGAAAACCAAACCGGAAAAAGTATCAAGACACTAAGATCTGATCGAGTTGGTGAATACTTAAGTGCCGAGTTCCTAGGTTACCTAAAAGAGAAAGGAATTCTCCCTCAGCTTACTCCTCCATACACTCCACAGCATAACGGTGTATCGGAGAGACGGAATCGAACCCTATTGGATATGGTACGTTCCATGATGAGTAATACTGAGTTACCGCGATATTTCTAGGGTTATGCGCTAGAATCAGCGGCATATCTTCTGAACAGGGCTCCTACCAAGACTGTGCCTACCACGCTATATCAGATGTGGAGTTGGAAGAAACCCCATCTTCAGCATCTGAAGATATGGGGATGTCCAGCTTTTGTTAGAAAGCAACATGCGGACAAACTCGAGGCACGATCAGTACAGTGTAAGTTTGTGGGATATCCAAAGAACTCCAAGGGATATTATTTCTATTACGCAGAGGAACAAAAGGTTTTTGTTTCTCATAATGCCCATTTTCTAGAACAGCAGTTTTTAGAAAAGGAAACAAGTGGGAGCGAAATAGAACTGGAAAAAATTCAAGAACCACAAACTACTACTGAAAGTTTGGTAGAACCAGAAGTTCAAGAAGAACAGGACATTCCCGCACCCCTCCGCAGGAGTAGTAGGCCGTCTCATCCTCCTGAGAGATACTACGGTTTTCTCATAGATGGGGATAGAGAGGATTGCGTCATTGATGATGATGAACCTACTAGCTTCCAGCAGGCCATCCAGAGCGGGACTCGGTACGATGGCTAGATGCAATGCGAACCGAAATGGAGTCCATGTACACCAACAAAGTATGGACTTTGGACTTTGCTCCAGGTGGGGTAAAACCCATAGGATGCAAATGGATCTTCAAGAAAAAGATTGGTGTAGATGGACAGGTGGAAACCTATAAGGCTAGACTTGTTGCAAAGGGTTTTCGTCAAAGACATGGTTTGGACTATGACGAGACTTTTTCTCCAGTGGCTATGCTCAAATCCATTCGGGTCCTTCTTGCTATTGCCGCCTTCCATGATTATGAGATCTGGCAGATGGACGTAAAGACGGCTTTTCTAAATGGTAATTTGGAAGAGTGCGTCTATATGGATCAGCCAGAAGGCTTCAATCAGAGTGGGAGCAGCGGGAAGGTATGCAAGTTGCTTAAGTCCATTTATGGACTAAAGCAGGCATCGCGGAGTTGGAACATCTGTTTTGATGAAACGGTCAAAAAATATGACTTTATCAAAAATCCAGATGAACCATGTATATATAGTAAAATTGTAGCACGAACTGTCGTATTCCTCATCTTGTACGTGGATGACATTCTATTGATAGGAAATGACATTCCTATGCTACAATCTGTCAAAGGATTCTTGTCACACAGGTTCTCCATGAAAGACCTGGGTGATGCCTCTTACATTCTGGAGATCTGGATCTATCGTGATAGATCCAAGAGGATGTTGGGACTTTCGCAGTCCAGGTATATCAACACCATACTGAAAAGATTCAGTATGGAAGATTCTAAGTGCGGTAATCTACCGGCTTGTCACGGAATCACCCTGTCCAAAGAGATGTCTCCCAAGACTGATTTGGAAAGGGATCGCATGTCTATTATACCCTACGCTTCTGCGGTCGGCTCTATAATGTATGCGATGTTGTGCACCAGACCAGATGTAGCTTACGCACTGAGCGTGGTAAGAAGGTATCAGTCAGACCCAGGGGAGAAGCACTGGTTAGCAGTGAAGAATATTCTCAAGTACCTGAGAAGGACTAAGGAGATGTTCTTAGTTTACGGCGGAAAAGATCTCAAGATCGAGGCTTTTGCTGATTACGGCTTCCAGAGTGAAAAGGATGACTCCAAGTCCATGTCAGGGTATGTCTTTACCCTCAATAGAGGGGCGGTGTGCTGGAAGAGCTCCAAGCAGGACACCGTTGCAGACTCGACGATGGAAGCGGAGTGTATTGCTGCTTGCGATGCCGCAAAAGAAGCGGTCTGGATGAAGAAGTTCCTAACAGAACTTCAGGTGGTTCCTACCATTGTTGATCCAATACCTCTGTATTGCGACAACAACAGAGCTATAGCTTTAGCGAAGGAACCCAGGTCCCATCAGAAGTCCAGACACATCTTAAGGCGGTATCACCTGATCAGGGAGATCATAGATCGCCGGGAGATCGAGGTCCGGAGAGTTGCTACTGAAGAGAACATTGCTGATCCATTCATAAAGGCCCTACCTCAGATTCAGTTCGAGAGGCTACTCGAGATCATCGGTCTTCGATATGCCAGTACATGGCCCTAGTGCAAGTGGGAGATTGTTAGTGTATATGCCCTAGGGGCCATTATTGTATCATACTAGCTTGTATATTACTTAATGGAAGCTTGGGATATTCACAGTTATATAACAGTCTTGCTAAACATGGTAGTATGCTACTTGGTTTTATCTATCTTAATATGTGAGTATACGTATTGATAGAGCCCTTAGGATCTTGCTTGACTACCAGCGTTGTGATGGCAGTCACACTAGTGGGGGCTGGGTAGTCTATAAGCACATCCTTTTCCAGGTCCTTAGTCGTAGGATTATCGAGACAGGGCATCGATACTCCGGAGTAGACTAGTGTGTACGCTTCTCATCCCAGTTGGGGAGATGGTCTGTCCCACAGCCATCAGTACGTCGTACTAGAGATAGTATACAGGTGCTCGTTTTGTTACGGGTACACCAGACAGGACTCGCAGGGAACTATTGGTTGGTATTATACCCGTCGTCAGTTAACAGTTCCTAGGTGACATGAGTACATCATAGTCCGCAGACTTGACACTGCTACTTCGCCTCGAGTGTGTCCCACTATTCTTAGATTGTTACCCTACCACGGCTCAAAGGCGTCGTGCAAACAGGCAGCAGTTGGGTGCAGTCCCGAGCACTTGGAGGCAGTGGCGATTAGACAGGATTCGTCTCTCCTGGTATTGGGAGTTGATATCGCGCTGTGTCAGAGAGCCATTACGCAAAGTCCCTGGTTAGGGCAATCGAGATTTACAGGTAGGTTCCAGTAGTTTCTCAAGGTGTAATGGACTACGCTCCGACACGACTTATACCGCTATTAGGGGACTGATGCTTGCCGCCCCCCTAGGCCCGATATGTGATAGTCTTAGACGAACAGACCAGACTGTACGGAGATTGTCACATCAGGCTCAGTAGGAGTTCAGATGGGTTTCCTCATCGGCCTTCTTATCGACATCTACCTGGAGACCGTTACGTACAGCTAGTGCCGCTTGCGGTCTGTGGTTAAACCCACTGCCAGCGTAGTAGTCGAGTCTTTAGAGTCCCATACAGAGAGTTTCCCTGCTCCAGGAGAAACGATATAGAGGTCGTATGGTTTTACGACAAAGGTTCGGACGCATACGTGTGTTTACGCACGTACGACGTTCGGACAGTTTTTACTAGCCGGCTTTGGTTTAAGCCAGATTCTAGTATCGGATTATTGGATTTATACAGTCTAAAGTTTTTTCCGTGTTTTCACGGATAGGAGGGGCGTTCTCGTAATTTGATGGGAAGCTTCTAGAAGGATGATGACTTGGGGGTTTAGGTGGCATTTGCATTTATTGTTTTAATGACTCATTTGTGTGATTCATCCTTGGAGTTAATCCTTTATTTATTGAACTAATGACTCATGAGATGAATCACTCATATGAATAAATGAAGGATGATGATTAATCATTTTATTTATTTATTTTGATAAATCATTATGCTTCATATATTCAAGAGAGATCATTATCTCATTCTCATTCTCTTGCTCACCTTCTCTTTTCTCAAGCTCTCTCTCTTCAAACCCTAATCCTCCCCTCTCATGTGTTGAGATCAAGGATTAGATAGACTAATTAATCCATTACCTCACTCTATATCACCTAGGTGCCTTTGATTAGCAACTAAAGAAACCTAGTTACCTCAAGATTAGAGGTGAAGCTTGGAATAGAAGCTCTCGGGTGGATCATCTATTACGTAAAGGAGGCTGAGGAGGAGGTGGATAACGAAAAGACGAAGGACTAGATTCACTAGGTATAATCGTTTCTCATAATAGTTAACAACTCCTATGTATATGTTAGTTATAGTTTAGCAAAGATTCTTCGGTTAGTCGATGTTAACTCAAAGAACAAGATTGTTCTTCATATTTCCTCCTCCCCGCAACTCGTGGGGTGTTGTACATCGACTTACAATTACATACCGAACCTGATATACAACATTACATCGGTTTCTTTAATGAGTTAAAGAAGGATGTAATTCTATATTGGAGGATAATGTTATGAAAATTTTCCTGAATTAAGAGTTGATTAGATCAGACACGTTATATAATAGCATATTCGTTCTAAATCAAACTACAGTTCAAAGTATATAGAATACACACAAGAAGAGTAGTTCAGAAATGAACGAATCCTTCTTGTGGTATTGTAGACTTGGTCATATTGATGCGACACGACCAGTTAAGTTACATTAGGATGAATATGAGAATCTGTTTGAATTTTCATCTTGTGATACTTGCTAGTCTTGTTTCAAAAGCAAAATGACCTATACTCCGTTTACTAGAAACAGAGAAAGAGTTACTGAACTTTTGGGACAGATACATAATGATGTATACAAATGCCAGGGTTGGTTCTTGTACTTCATTACATTCATCGATTATCTCTCAAGATTCAGACATGTGTTTCTGTTGAAACACGAGTCTGAGACTTTTGAGAAATTTAAGGAATATAAGCTTGAAGTTGAGAACCGAACGGGTAGAAGTATTAAGTCCATCAATGTGATTGAGAAGGAGAATACTTGCATATGGAATTCCTGGAGTTTCTAAAAGGAGAATGTGATTCTCTCTCAGCTTACTCCTTCGATTACACGACAGCATAACGGTGTATCGGGGTGGAGGTATCGCACCCTATGAGATATGGTGCGCTCTATGATGAGTATTCCTGAGTTACCTATTTCCTTTTGGAGTTATGCACTTGAGAAGATGCATACCTATTGAATGGGGTTCCATCCAAAGCAAGGCCTACCACTACATATGAGATATAGAATGGGAAGAGACCATGTCTTAAACGAGCTAAGGTATGGGGTTGTCCGGCCTATGTTGAAAGACAGAATCTGGACAAGCTCGAGGCAAGTTCAGTTCTGTATAAGTTTGTTAGGATATCCCAAACATTTGTGAGGGAATATCTTCTACCATACTGAAGAGAAAAAGGTATTTTTTTTATTAGCATGCCACCTTTTTAGAAAAGGAATTTCTTGTAAAGAAATTAGTAGTCATGAGGTAGAACTGGAAGGAATTCCTGCTAGACAAACTAACAGCTGATGATTTGGCGAAACCAAAGGATTCAATAGTCTCCAACGAACCTCAGCCTCTCCGCAAATCTGGTAGGGTTCCTCATGCACTTGAGAGATATATGGTCATCTCGGTGATGGTGGGAGAGAGGATTGCGTCATGGTAGATGATGGCCCAACGAGGTTCAGGCAGTCCATCACGAGTAGCGACTCTGTGAAATGGCTGGATTCTATGCGATCAAAGATGGAATCCATGTACACCAACAAAGTATGACTTTGACTGTTGCGCCTGAAGGGGTAAAACCCATTGGGAGCAAATGGATCTTGAGAAGATTCTTAGTGTGGATGGAAAAGATGAGACTTTCAAAGCTAGGCTTAAGTCCATCAGGATCAATACGCGCATCGCGGAGTTTGAACATCTGTTTTGATGTGGCAATCAAAGAGTTTGACTTCGTCAAAAAGGTAGATGAACCTCGTATATACACGAAGGTTGTAAAGAGTGAGGTTGTCTTACACGTAATGTACGTAGATGACATACTCTTGATAGAAAATGGTTTCCTATGCTACACTTGGTCAAGATCCTCTTATCACAAGGATTCTCAATAGAAGATCTGGATGATACCTACTACATTTTGTGGATTATGTTCTATGGTGATAGATCTATCTGGATATTGGGAGTGTCCCAAATCCAGTTACATTAACACCATACTAAAGGGGTTTAGTATGGAAGATTCTAAGCGTGGTGGTTCGTCCACTTACTCAGGAATCACTTTCTCCAAAAAGATGTCTTCCAAGACTGATTTGGAGAGAGCTCGCGTGCAAGGGATACCCTATACTTCGGCAGTAGGCTCTATTATGTATGCGATGTTATGTACCAGACCAGATGTAGCTGACTCACTAGGTGTAGTGATCAGGAATCAATCGGATCTTGGGAGAATCACTAGAAAGTTGTGGAGGACATTCTTAAGTACTTGAGAATCACTAAATGAATGTCCTTGGTTCGAGCTTTCAGAGTGATAAGGTCAACTGAAAGTCAGTCACATGCATTGTCTTCACCCTCAGTGGAGGGACGGTATGTTGGAAGAGTTCCAAGCTAGATACCGTGACATACTAGACAATAAAGGCTTAATACATTGCTACCAACGATGCTGCCAAAGTGGTTGTCTGGACATTTCTTGTTAATGAGATGAAAAAGGTTCCTACCATTGAGCGTCCAATAACTGTTATTGTGACAACAATGGAATTGTGGTTTTGGCCTAGTAACACCGGTCCTATCAGCGATCCAGACATATTCTGAGCCAAGTATCACCTGATCAGGGAGATGGTTGATCTCCAAGGGATCGAGGTTAGGAGAGTAGATTTTGAGGTTAACACGGCGGATCCACTCACCAAGGCCTGCTTCCTCAAATACTATTTGAGAGATTTTGGGATGGTTGAGTATGGGATACTACAACCACTGCTATTTTGTTGGGTATTGGATACTACAACAGATGGCCTTAGTGCAAGTGGGAGATTGTTAGTTATATGTATGCCCTAGAGGCCATTACTGTACATGTGATGTATATTGTAGTGGATGCTTGGACATATATAGGGAGGAATTTCTTGCTCGATATGATAGTATGCTATCTGGTTGCTCTTTATCTGAACATGTACACTTATAGTCTCTCTGTTACATGTTGATAAAGCCCTTAGGATGAGTACTTGACTACCAGGATTATGATGCAAATCATACTAGTGGGGCAGAGGTAGTCGGCATGTACATCCTTCAAATGTTCCTAGAAGTGGGAGTATCGAGACAGGGCATCGATATTCCAGAGTAGGCTAGCGTATACGCTTCTGGACCCATATGATGGGCGATGGATAATCCCATATCCATTGGTGTTTGACTTCAGAGATGGTATACGAGTGCTCAGTGGAGACTGGGTACACTGAACGGACTCACCGAGAACTCCTAGATGGTATTATACCTATCGTCAGATAGCAGTTCTCCGGTGACACTGGTACATGTTAGTCTGTCGACCCGAGATCGTCATAGAGTCTTGTGTGATTCCTACTGTGCTTTGATTTCCACCATACCACAGTCAAGGGATCGTGCAAAAAGGTGTTTTTTGGGTACAGTCCCGAGTCACATGGAGGCAATGAGCGATTGGAGGGGATTCGTCTCTCCCGGTATTGGGAGTTGATGTTGCGCTATGCTCGATTGGCCATAACAGGAAATCCCTGGCCAGGTTTGCTGAGATCTACTGGTAAGTGTTATCAGTATTTTCTCGAACCGTTATGGACCTTACATCGGCATGACTTATCAGGCTATTGGGGTCTAACGTTATACCACCCCCAGGCTGTGATATGCGACATATCTGACAAAGAGACCGGACTGTACGATAGTGTTACTGATTGAATTCGCAGGAGTATGAGCAGAGTTGCCTATTGATCTTCTGATCGCTCAATACCCGAGTGGCCATTACGTTTAGTAGACCGCTTGCGGCTTTAGGGTGTTTGATATGATCATCACCTACTGCCGGCGTATTGACGAGTCTTTAGAGTGCTATACAGAGGTTTCCTGGTTCATGCAAAACGAAGTAGGAGCACATATGTGATATGTGCGGGACCGAGATTAATGCGCGTATGTGATACTGCATTTTATTCTCGCGACTTGTGACATTGGTTGGTTATATATGATATAGCCGGGTTATCGGATCAAGTGTTGATTCGATAAGTTGTTGCATTTGATATTAGTCGGTTATACGTGATATAGCCGAATTATTAAATCAAGTGTTGATTTAATAATTTAATGTACAATTATATATTTGATATATTAAATTATATTAACTAATATTAGCTCACTTAAGTATTTATTTTTCTCACTTGATGATACATTGATATATATGTGATATATGTTAAATGTATTGTTTTCTTTTTGCACACAAATATATATATGATATATATTTATGTGTCATGCTAGGTTACACATGCAACATGTATGTATGAGAATCACACCATGTAAGGTTAATGCTAGGGTTTTATTAGTTTTAAGTAATTCAAACATTTGGAATTAGTCATGGATGAGCTTGGAGAAGGAAGTAAAACATTGACTTAGTCCACTTGTTTGTCTAGCTTAAGATATTTATTAACCCAACCCTTAACCTTTAGCCATGGTTTATTCTCTGTAAGTCCATGCTACCTCTCCCGGTACTTTCGGGCATGCGGAATTTGGTGAAAAATAATTTTCTAGAGGCGGTAACATGGACTCAAAACCTGGATCTTTGTTAAACATCTAACTAACAACCAAAGTATGAGTTGCTAACTACTCGGTTAGGGGGTTATACCTTTCATTTTCTCGAACTCCTTCGTCTTCAAGCTTCGATGGTCGTCCGAATCGGCTTCTCCCCGTCGTCTCCTTGCGCCGAAGATAGATCCACCTGAAAGCTTCAACCTTTGGCTCCTTCTTCGAACTTTGAAGAAACTAGTTCACTCGGTTTGCTAAACCTTATGAACTAGAGTGAGTAGAGAAGAGTTTGTATGGGATTTTATCTATGGTTCTTGGTTCTCAACTCATGAGACAAGTGAACCATAGACTCAAGAGAGGGAGAGCAAGAGGAGGAAGATGAGAGCTCAAGAACAAGAGAGAGAATGAGCATGAAAGAATATGAGAGAAGACTTTTCTCATTTGGCTCTCATAATCCAAAACAATCATAACACCTCATATCAATCAAGTATTATGTGATGGTTTAAGCAACCATAGCCATATCATTTCATGCACTCATTTTACACAAAAGAGCAAGCAAGCAAAAGTCTTTGCCAAGAAATGATAGCTATAGTTATCATGATGGTCAACTAGTCAAGCCTAGTCAACCGGTCAACAAAGTCAACAAGTCAACAAAGTCAATCCCTCAACAACCATGTCACCATAATACTTAATTAATATAATTGTTAATCATATATCATATTCTCATTAGGGTTGAGCAAAAAGTCAATAGTCAACGGTCAACAACCCTAATGAGAATCCTCTGCCTCTGTCTCTCCGTCAACTGTGCATACACACCCGCATCCGCGTTCCGAGGAACACGGATGCATACTGGATAAAACCAATCCCAAAAGGTACACTAGGATCTGGCTTAAACCAAAGCCCGCTAGTGTAAACTGTCCGGACACTGTACGTGCACAAGTGCACGGATGTGACCGAACCCTGTCGCAAAACCATGCGACCTGTCGCAAAACCATGCGACCTCTACTCTTTTGCCTAAAGGCGAATAGCTTTCTGTGTGGGACTCTAAAGACTCGACACTACGCTGGCAGTGGGTTTAACCACAGACCGCAAGCGGCACTAGCTGTGCGTAACGGCCCCAGGTAGATGCCGACAAGAAGACTGACGAGGCGAAACCCATCTGAACTCCTACTGAGCCTGAATGTGACATTCTCCGTACAGTCCGGTCTGTTCGTCTGATACATCGCATGGCGGGCCTAGGGGGCGGTAAACGTCAGTCCCCCAATAGCGGTACAAGTCGTGTCGGAGTGAAGCCCAAAACACCCTGAGATAACACTGGAAGCCTACCAGTATATCTCGTTTGCCCTGGCCAGGGACTACTCGTGTAATGGCTCTCCTAGACACAGCGCGATGTCAACCCCCAATACCGGGAGAGACGAATCCTGTCTAACCGTCACTGCCTCCAAGTGCTTCGGGACTGCACCCAACTACCACCTGTTTGCACGACTCCTTTGAGCCGTGGTAGGGTAGTAATCAAAGTACAGTGGGAACACACTCGAGGCGAAGTGACAGTGTCAAGTCAGCGGACTAAGCTGTACTCATGTCACCTGGGAACTGATAACTGACGATAGGCATAATACCAACTAGTCAGTTCCCGACGAGTCCTGTCCAGTGTACTCGTAACCCAACGAGCACCCGCATACTATCTCAAGTACGACGTACCGACGGCTGTGGGACAGACCGTCTCCCACACTGGGATGAGAAGCGCATGCGCTAGTCTACTCCGGAGTATCGATGCCCTGTCTCGATAGTCCTGCGACCAGGGACCTGCATAAGGATGTGCTTATAGATTACCCAGCCCCACTAGTGTGACTGCCATCACAACGCTGGTAATCAAGCAAAGATCCTAAGGGCTCCACTAATGCGTATAGGTGATATAATAAAATAAACACATGTACACATTGAAGTAGAAACAAACCAAGTAGCATACTACTATTTTGAGCAAGATTGTATATACAAGGTGAATATCCTAAGCTTCCATTAAGTAATATACAAACTAGTATGATACAGTAATGGCCTCTAGGGCATATACACTAACAATCTCCCACTTGCACTAAGGCCATGTACTGGCGTATCGAAGACCTATCATCTCGATCAGCCGCTCGAACTGAGTCTGGGGCAAGGCCTTGGTGAATGGATCTGCAGTGTTATCTTCTGAAGCAACTCTCCGAACCTCGATCTCCTGGCAATCCACGATCTTCCTGATCAGGTGATACCGCCTCAAGATGTGTCTGGATCTCTGATGGGACCTGGGTTCCTTCGCTAAAGCTATAGCCCCGTTGTTGTCGCAATACAGAGGTATTGGATCAACAATGGACGGAACCACCTGAAGTTCTTTCAAGAACTTTCTCATCCAGACAACTTCTTTTGCAGCATCAGATGCAGCGATGTATTCCGCTTCCATCGTCGAGTCTGCAACGGTTTCCTGTTTGGAACTCTTCCAACACACCGCCCCTCCATTGAGGGTAAAGACAAAACCCGACATGGACTTGGAATCATCCTTGTCACTCTGGAAGCTGGAGTCAGCAAAGGCCTCGATCTGGAGGTCTTTTCCGCCATACACCAAGAACATCTCCTTAGTCCTTCTCAGGTACTTGAGAATGTTCTTTACCGCTATCCAGTGTTTCTCCCTAGGGTTTGACTGAAACCGGCTTACCACACTCAGTGCATAAGCTACATCCGGTCTGGTACACAACATCGCATACATTATAGAGCCTACCGCAGAAGCGTAGGGTATAATAGACATGTGATCCCTCTCCAAATCAGTCTTGGGAGACATCTCTTTAGAGAGGGTGATCCCGTGACAAGCCGGTAGGTTACCGCGCTTGGAATCTTCCATACTGAATCTCTTCAGTATGGTGTCGATGTACCTGGACTGTGAAAGTCCTAATATCCTCTTGGATCTATCACGATGGATCCGGATCCCCAGGATGTATGAGGCATCACCCAGGTCTTTCATGGAGAACCTGTGTGACAAGAACCCCTTGACAGATTGTAGCATAGGAATGTCATTTCCTATTAAGAGAATGTCATCCACGTACAAAACGAGGAATACTACAGTTCTCGCTACAAATCTACTATAGATGCATGGTTCATCTGGATTTTTGATAAAGCCAAATTCCTTGACCGTCTCATCAAAACAGATGTTCCAACTCCGTGATGCCTGCTTTAGTCCATAGATGGACTTAAGAAACTTGCACACCTTTCCGCTGCTCCCAATCTGAATGAAACCCTCTGGTTGGTCCATATAGACACACTCCTTTAAATTTCCATTTAGAAAAGCGGTCTTTACGTCCATTTGCCAAATCTCATAATCGTGGAAGGCAGCAATGGCAAGAAGGATCCGAATGGATTTCAGCATAGCCACTGGAGAAAAGGTTTCGTCATAGTCCAAACCAGGTCTTTGACGAAAACCCTTCGCAACAAGTCTAGCTTTATAGGTCTCAACCTGTCCATCTACACCAATCTTCCTTTTGAAGATCCACTTGCATCCTACGGGTTTTACCCCGTCTGGAGCAATGTCCAACGTCCATACCTTGTTGGTGTACATGGACTCCATTTCGGTCCGCATTGCATCCAGCCATTTTACTGAGTCAACGCTCTGAACGGCCTGCTGGAAGCTAGTAGGCTCATCATAATCTATGATGCAATCCTCTCTATCCCCGTCTATGAGAAAACCGTAGTATCTCTTGGGCAGATGAGACTGCCTACTACTCCTGCGGAGCGGCGTAGGAATGTCCTGTTCTTTTGAACCCTCTAGTTCCTCTAAACTTTCAGTAATAGTCTGTGGTTCTGGAATTTCTTCCAGTTCTACTGCGCTCCCACTAATTTCCTTTTCTAAGAACTGGTGTTCTAGAAAGTGGGCATTACGAGAAACAAGGACTTTTTGTTCCTCTGCGTGGTAGAAAAGATACCCCGTGGTGTTCTTTGAGTATCCCACAAACTTGCACAGTACTGAGCGTGCCTCGAGTTTGTCCGCATGCTGCTTTTTGACAAAAGCTGGACATCCCCAGATCTTCAGATATTGAAGATAGGGTTGCTTCCCACTCCATAACTCATAAGGTGTGGTAGGCACAGTCTTAGTGGGAACTCGGTTCAAAAGGTATGCAGCTGATTCTAGCGCATACCCCCAGAATGATCGCGGTAACTCAGCGTTACTCATCATGGACCGTACCATATCCAATAGGGTTCGGTTCCGTCTCTCCGATACACCATTATGTTGTGGAGTGTATGGAGGAGTAAGCTGAGAGAGAATTCCGTTCTCTTTTAAATAGTCCAGGAACTCGGCACTCAAGTATTCACCACCTCGATCCGATCTTAGAATCTTGATACTTTTGCCGGTTTGTTTTTCTACTTCATTCTTATATTCCTGGAATTTTCCAAAGGCTTCGGACTTATGTTTCATTAAGAAGACATAACCGTACCTTGAAAAGTCATCCGTAAAAGTAATGAAGTAAGAATAACCGCTTCGCGCATGTGTAGACATTGGACCGCACACGTCGCTGTGTACGAGTCCCAAGAGCTCGCTCGCTCTTACTCCGTGTCCAGTGAACGGAGTCTTTGTCATCTTTCCTTTGAGACAGGATTGACAAGTGGCATACGATTGATATTCGAACGCATTCAAATATCCTTCTGTATGTAACTTCGTCAACCTTCTCTCATTGATGTGACCCAGTCTACAATGCCACAAGAAAGTCTGATTTATTTCCGGAGACTTTCTTTTGTGTGTATTCTGGACATTGAAAATCTGTGGTTGGTTTAATACGTATATACCATTGCTCAATGTACCTGACCCAATCAGAACTTGATTAAGGTGAATGTTTACAACATTGCTTACAAACGCAAATTCATAACCTTCTTTAGAAACCAAAGATACAGAAATGATATTACAAGTTGTGTTGGGTACAAAAAAGCAATTACGCAAAACCAAAACATGTCCATCTGACATTCCCAGGTGATAGTCCCCCACGGCCTTAGCATCCATGCTAGCTCCGTTCGCAACTCTGAGGGTCATGTCACCTGCTTTCAAAACACTACGGTTTCTCAACGCCTGTAAAGAATTACAGATATGAGATCCTGATCCGGTATCCAATACCCAGGAAGTAGAGTTTATTGAAAGACAGTTTTCAATAACATACACACCTGAAGCTGAAGCTGCAACCTGCTTCAATTCCTGTGTTCTGGCCTTCCAGGCCCTGCAATCATTCTTCTGTAAGGTTCCTAGGCACTCTAATGGAGTCTCACAAGTGATCAAACATGGCAAATTGAAATTTTACAAGTGCCTATTAACCCTAATACGGATCGTTAACTAGATAAATAGGCGAAGCAAGCAAGTAAACGGAAATATAGCTAAAGGAAAGGGGCTACAACCTTTGTAGATCCGTTCCACCACCTCCTAAGCTCCGTGAAGAAGTCCTCTCCGCTGTACAAATCCGATCTTGGACCCTCGCGTTAGCTTCATCGGAGAATGGGCGGGCTTGATCGTCGGTTCGATGCCGAAGATGATCTACGTCGAGGCATCGCAAGAACAAGCTCCAACTTCACCAAGCTTTGAAAACTTGTGAAGTAAACACCCTATAAAACTTGACAAGAGGTAGAGGATGAAGAAATAGGAAGTGGGTAGACTTTAGATTTGGATTTCTCATACTTTTTCATCAAACACCATTGATGTAGCAAGCTTTTTCTTTTGTTGAAGAAGAAGAAGATGATGAAAAAAAAATATGATAAGTGTTATGAAAATGATAAATAAATCAATACTTATCATTTACTAACCCTTGGTTAGTTGTAGAGAATGGACCATGGTTAACTTGAATGGTTAGGGTTAAGGATGAGATAAGAATGGTGACTAAGTCAAAGTTTCAAGAAACTTCAACTACAAACAAAACTAGCAACCATTCTTTTTCTCTTTACCTTTTTCCTTTTTCCAAAATAAACAAAAGAATAAATAAATGAATAAGTAAATAAAAAGAAAACCCTAATCATAAACCTAACCATGGTCTAATTCTTTACACTAACCCTAGCTTGCATGTATCATCAAACATGATACAATCATGTGCACAAAATATATCACATATACAATGTGCACAAACCAAGTGAGTAAATCCATTTAAAGTGAACCAATACTAGTTAATGCAAAGTAATATATCAAATATATAATTATACATTCAATCATTAAATCAACACTTGATCCAATGATCCGGTCATATCGCATATAACCGGCTAGTATCCAATGTATCGGCTTATCGAATCAATCCTTGATTCGATAACTAGGTTATATCGCATACAACCATTCGACACACATTCATCGCGAGAATGAAATACGGTATCACATACACGCATTATTCTCGGTCCCGCACATATCTCATATGTGCTCCTATTTCGTTTCGCTTGAGCCAGGAAACCTCTGTGTAGGACTCTAAAGACTCGTCAATACGCCGGCAGCGGATGATGATCATATCAAACACCCACAAGCCGCAAGCGGTCTGCTAAACATAACGGCCACCCGGGTATTGAGCGATCAGAAGATCGACGAGCAAGCCCGCTCACACTCCTGCGAATCCAACCAGTAACACTTACCGTACAGTCCGGTCTGATCGTCTGATATGTCGCATATCTCGCCTAGGGGTGGTAAACGTCAGACCCCAATAGCTCGATAAGTCATGCCGACTTGAGGTCCATAACATTCGTGAAACTACTGATAACTCTTACCAGTATATCACTGCAACCCTGGCCAGGGATTTCCTGTTATGGCCAGTCGAGCATAGCACAACATCAACCCCCAATACCGGGAGAGACGAATCCCCTCCTATCGCTCATTGCCTCCATGTGAATCGGGACTGTACCCAAAAACCACCTGTTTGCACGACTCAGTAGAGCCGTGGTTGGGTGGAAATCAAAGCACAGTGGGAGACACACAAGACTCTATGACGATCTCGGGTCAACAGACTAAGCTGTACCAGTGTCACCAGAGAACTGCCATCTGACGTGAGGTATAATACCATCTGGGAGTTCTCGGCGAGTCCGTTCAGTGTACCCAGTTTCCACTGAGCACCCGCATACCATCTTCGATGTCAAACACCAATGGATATGGGATCATCCATCGCCCATCGCATGGGTCGAGAAGATATGCGCTAGTCTACTCTGGAATATCGATGCCCCGTCTCGATATTCCCTCGACTAGGAACATTTCAAGGATGTACTCATGGACTACCCAGGCCCCACTAGTATGATCTACATCATAGTCCTGGAAGTCGAGTACACATCCTAAGGGCTTTATCAACATGTAATCAGAGAGACAGAAAGTATACATGTTAAGATAAAGTGCAACCAGATAGTGTACTATCATGTCGAGCAAGAAAGTCCTACCTATATATGTCCCAGCATCCACTACAATATACATCCAATGTACAGTAATGGCCTCTAGGGCATACATATAACTAACATCTTCCAGTGTCCTTTCTTATGACAATAGAAGCATTCTTCCTTATCCATAAGCTTCCCCGCTTTCTTTGTTGCTTTAGCTTTTCCCTTCGTATCCACTTTACTAACACCGCCTCTTGGTTTGGCGGGGGCTTTCTTCTTCTTTCCCTTGGCTTTCGCCTTGGACCTAGAAGAAGATGATCCTCCTACAAACAAAGTGGATGTTTCCCTACCTTTCTGTAGGGTGCCTTCTGCGCTCCTCAGCATGTTGAGGAGCTCTGAAAGTTCAACTTCTTTTTCTTGTAAGTTGAAGTTCGGTATAAACTGGGCGTAAGTGGAAGGAAGGGACTGGAGAACTAAGTCCGTATAGATCTCACTCTCCAATGTGGTCCCTAGGTTCGCGAGCTCCTCAATGTAGCCGATCATCTTAAGCACGTGTTCTGCTACTGATGATCCGACGGCCATCCTTGCCGAAAATAACTTTTTCGACGCTTCGTATCTTGCGATACGAGATTGCTCTCCATACAGTTCTTTTGTATAAAGAAATATGGATTCCAAGTCCATATTCTCGTGCCTCCTCTGATGTTCATTGTCCATAGAGGCAAGTACGAGGCACTTGGCCTTCGCGCTATCAATCTCCCAAGTCTTACGGATTTCCTTATCCGCGACGCTGGAAGTGGGACCAGGGACAGTGGGATCTTTGGTGGTAAGAAGATACCCCAGCTTGTCGTAAGTGATTGCCATCTTGACATTCCTGAGCCAATCTTTGTAGTTTGGCCCTGTCAGTATGTTTTTATCTAGGAGTAACTTAAGTCCAGTCATGTTGATTGGTCGCTGCAATTAGGAGAGAGAAGAAACACTCAGCTTGATGCTCTTGTAAGTTTAGAATGGTTTTTAATTTGTCTAAACAGGATGGCTCCCACTGTTTCTCGAATCCCTCCTCAAACCAAAAAGGAAGAATTAGTCAGGATCAATCTCACCGTACAATACTTGCTTAACCGTTCGGCCAGGCTGGTGTCGGTACTTCGAGGGAGGTTTTCCAACGCTTTCGCGAAGTTCCTTAATTAAATAACCTCTTTTCCCTGGGGGCGTAGCCCCGCTAACACCTTTCTAGACACCTACTAGGTTTATAGCATTGATCGTTAAGTGAGAAATTTCCCGAGGAGTAGCATATACTCACAGTAGGATCGGGATCCAAATATCATTGCGTGACGAAACTGAAGGAATCCTACCAGAATCATCACACTTCAAATGGTATGCAACACTAGCAAGTTTCAGTTCTTTTGAAACTCCCGATGTGGATTTTTGCCCCATGCTCTTATGACCTTGGCGTGAGGTCAAAATGTCATAAGTCACATGTCAAGTTCTTCCCATCATTATCCAGGTTAATTTGAATCCACCCGTACCTACCCTTGACGTAGGCCAAAATGGTAGTACGGCTGTCCCAAACCAACGCATTCTATCTATGCAATAGATAAATATCCGGCAGCTACCAATCACTATGCCTTGGCGTGAGGTCAAAATACATAGCTTGAATACTACCGAATATTTAACTGAAATGATGGAGGGCTACGAATGGTTTTGGCAAAACCGTGAACGTAGTGAACTTGATATAATCGATGGAACGAGATAGCTTTTAAAAGGAGTGGCTCAAGCTCCGCATTTAAAAGTTAGTTTTGAAAAGAACCGAGTGGTTTTCCGAAAGTGTTCCAACGATTTTAACTTGGTTTATTTTCTTGCATTAGTTCTTTTAATGCGTGATATTCTTGCATTAGTTCTTTTAATGCGTCCCATCATTTAATCCTACCATTGCAGAAAACAACCAAAATATGACGTACGCTTATGCCATTCGCATTCGCCACGGGGCCCCGTCATTACCCGTTAGGTTACTTAACTAACGACAGAGCAGGGGCTAGGCTAGCGCGGCTGTAAAACATAAGCAACACCTAAATAATATCATATATAGATATACTGCAATGATAGCCATTTCAGATCACAGATGAACACATTGGATATACTAGGAATCCGCAATTCGTACGAGCCTGTAACGAAAAGCAGATTACACGGTCGCGGTGAATAGCCAAAACCCCACCCAAGACCCCTACGGGTGCGGCAAACTACCCGCCAAGTACCCGAAGCGACGCAACCTCCCTCAACTCCGTGAGTAGGCCACTCGGCACTTCGGCATACCCGGTAGTTTGTGCACCCCCTCCATGGGTCTATCCTAGGAGCAAAAACAGTAAAAAGAAATTATACAATGACGGCTACAACCCCGACCCGGTTGTGCGGCCATACAAATAATTATTACATCAATTTACAAATTTACATGAATTGAAAGAAAAGAAAACTCTCGTCTCACAACCCCCGGCTATTCACCCGCGACAATCCAATGAATTCATATACACATTCCAATAACATTACAGATCACAGATTTGTATAACCCCCACTAATCGACATATAGCGATTAGCAGACGTTCAATACAAATATCACATCACAGAAAAACCCGTCAGCTTAAGTCTTTTAGAAGTTCGATAAAAAATACGGATTTACAGGCCCCAAACACAAAATTTTCGTTCTGGAAAATCTGGGCAGAAAATACATAATCCAAAAATCCCAAAATAACCCCAGAAAAACACTGCACCAAACTTGGACCTCGGCCGAGTCAACTCGGCCGCGGAACCGCGGCGGGAGCGTGCTGCCGCCGCGTTTCCGCGGCGCTTTGACTCGATCGTTGGACCAAATTTGGTGGGTGTTCACACAAAAGCCTGAGCCGATTTTTAAGATAAAATTTATCAATTTTTGAACAGAAAAAAAATCGGTGGAAACTTGGCATATCGGGTTCGTTTTGTGACTTTTTCTTTGATCGATCTTCTAGCTACTTTGCTAACATGTTAGATAGAGTTTAACTAGGCTCTGATACCACTGTAAGTCCATGCTACCTCTCCCGGTACTTTCAGGCATGCGAAATTTGGTGAAAAACAATTTTCTAGAGGCGGTAACATGGACTCAAAACCCGGATCTTTGTTAAACATCTAACTAACAACCTAATTATGAGTTGCTAACTACTCGGTTAGGGGGTTATACCTTTCTTTTTCTCGAACTCCTTCGTCTTCAAGCTTCGATGGTCGTCCGAATCGGCTTCTCCCCGTCGTCTCCTTGCGCCGAAGATAGATCCACCTGAAAGCTTCAACCTTTGGCTCCTTCTTCGAACTTTGAAGAAACTAGTTCACTCGGTTTGCTAAACCTTGTGAACTAGAGTGAGTAGAGAAGAGTTTGTATGGGATTTTATCTATGGTTCTTGGTTCTCAACTCATGAGACAAGTGAACCATAGACTCAAGAGAGGGAGAGCAAGAGGAGGAAGATGAGAGCTCAAGAACAAGAGAGAGAATGAGCATGAAAGAATATTAGAGAAGACTTTTCTCATTTGGCTCTCATAATCCAAAACAATCATAACACCTCATATCAATCAAGTATTATGTGATGGTTTAAGCAACCATAGCCATATCATTTCATGCACTCATTTTGCACAAAAGAGCAAGCAAGCAAAAGTCTTTGCCATGAAATGATAGCTATAGTTATCATGATGGTCAACTAGTCAAGCCTAGTCAACCGGTCAACAAAGTCAACAAGTCAACAAAGTCAATCCCTCAACAACCATGTCACCATAATACTTAATTAATATAATTGTTAATCATATATCATATTCTCATTAGGGTTGAGCAAAAAGTCAATAGTCAACGGTCAACGGTCAACAACCCTAATGAGAATCCTCTGCCTCTGTCTCTCCGTCAACTGTGCATACACACCCGCATCCGCGTTCCGAGGAACACGGATGCATACTGGATAAAACCAATCCCAAAAGGTACACTAGGATCTGGCTTAAACCAAAGCCCGCTAGTGTAAACTGTCCGGACACTGTACGTGCACAAGTGCACGGATGTGACCGAACCCTGTCGCAAAACCATGCGACCTGTCGCAAAACCATGCGACCTCTACTCTTTTGCCTAAAGGCGAATAGCTTTCTGTGTGGGACTCTAAAGACTCGACACTACGCTGGCAGTGGGTTTAACCACAGACCGCAAGCGGCACTAGCTGTGCGTAACGGTCCCCAGGTAGATGCCGACAAGAAGACTGACGAGGCGAAACCCATCTGAACTCCTACTGAGCCTGAATGTGACATTCTCCGTACAGTCCGGTCTGTTCGTCTCATACATCGCATGGCGGGCCTAGGGGGCGGTAAACGTCAGTCCCCCAATAGCGGTACAAGTCGTGTCGGAGTGAAGCCCAAAACACCCTGAGATAACACTGGAAGCCTACCAGTATATCTCGTTTGCCCTGGCCAGGGACTACTCGTGTAATGGCTCTCCTAGACACAGCGCGATGTCAACCCCCAATACCGGGAGAGACGAATCCTGTCTAACCGTCACTGCCTCCAAGTGCTTCGGGACTGCACCCAACTACCACCTGTTTGCACGACTCCTTTGAGCCGTGGTAGGGTAGTAATCAAAGTACAGTGGGAACACACTCGAGGCGAAGTGACAGTGTCAAGTCAGCGGACTAAGCTGTACTCATGTCACCTGGGAACTGATAACTGACGATAGGCATAATACCAACTAGTCAGTTCCCGACGAGTCCTGTCCAGTGTACTCGTAACCCAACGAGCACCCGCATACTATCTCAAGTACGACGTACCGACGGCTGTGGGACAGACCGTCTCCCACACTGGGATGAGAAGCGCATGCGCTAGTCTACTCCGGAGTATCGATGCCCTGTCTCGATAGTCCTGCGACCAGAGACCTGCATAAGGATGTGCTTATAGATTACCCAGCCCCACTAGTGTGACTGCCATCACAACGCTGGTAATCAAGCAAAGATCCTAAGGGCTCCACTAATGCGTATATGTGATATAATAAAATAAACACATGTACACATTGAAGTAGAAACAAACCAAGTAGCATACTACTATTTTGAGCAAGATTGTATATACAAGGTGAATATCCCAAGCTTCCATTAAGTAATATACAAACTAGTATGATACAGTAATGGCCTCTAGGGCATATACACTAACATTCTCTACAAGGGTTAGGCATGGCATATACCAAGCATGGTTGCATTTCTATCCTCATGAGATTATTTCTCTTCATCACTTTCATTTCATCTTCTTCTTGCTCTTTGAAGCTCTCTAGATTTTCTTGAAGTGATGAAATTGAGTGAGATAATAAAATCTAAAGTGAGCCAAATTCCTACTTCATCATCCTCTGCTATTAGCCATTTAGTTTAGGGTGTTTGCTGCACTATTCTCACCATTAGTGAAGAGGTAGCATGAGCTTGAGTCTTCTCGACGTAGATCTTCTTCGACATCGAAGACATTGAGCAAGGTTGTTCTTTTCTTCAAGTGAACCCTCTCGAGAGTCCGGGAGTTCACCATTCGCAGCGAAGGGACTACAACATGGAGCTTGAGAAGTGAAGGACCAGTCTACAAAGGTTGTATTCCGCATTCATTTAGATATAAAATATTTATATTGTTTGATTCGTATGATTCTCTAGTTAAACATCCTTAGTTTAGGGTTCCTTAATACGACAAAGTTTTAATTTGGCAAGGACGATGCCGCCTAAAACCTTGCTGCCGCGCTAGGTAACCCTACAAAGCCATGGGCATAAATGAAAAAGAAACCATATTTCCTAACAGATTTTGTGAAAGGGAGAATCAGATCTCGACGGCAACACCTGCATCACAGAAGATCAACGCGGCGTTCCTCCCTGACACCGCCGAAAGCGGAGCAACTCAACCCTGACACCGCGGAAAGCGGAGCAAGTCAAATCCGACACCACAGAAAGCGGAGAAAGTCAAACCCCAACATCGCAGAAAGCGGAGCAAGTCAAACCCGACACCGCAGAAAGCGGAGCAAGTCAAACCCTGACACCGCAGAAAGCGGAGCAAGTTAAAACCGACACCGCAGAAAGCGGAGCAAGTCAACACCGACACCGCAGAAAGCGGAGCAAGTCAACCCTGACACCGTAGAAAGCGGAGCAAGTCAACCCTGACACAGCAGGAAGCGGAGCAAGTCAAACCCCGACACCGCAGAAAGCGGAGCAAGTCAACCCTGAGACAACGCAGAAAGCAGAGCAAGTCAAACCCGACACAGCAGAAAGCGGAGCAAGTCAACCCCGACACCGCAGAAAGCGAAGCAAATCAAACCCCGACACCGCAGAAAGCGGAGCAAGTCAAACCCCGACACCGCAGAAAGCGGAGCAAGTCAAACCCCGACACCGCAGAAAGCGGAGCAAGTCAACCCCGAAACCGCAGAAAGCAGAGCAAGTCAAACCCAAACACCGCAGAAAGCGGAGCAAGTCAACCTTGACACCGTAGAACGCGGAAGCAAGTCAACCCCGACACCGCAGAAAGCAGGGCAAGTCAACCCCGACACCGCAGAAAGCGGAGAAAGTCAACCCCGACACCGCAGAAAGCGGGGCAAGTCAACCCCGACACCGAAGAAAGCGGAGCAAGTCAACCCCGACACCGCAGAAAGCGGAGCAAGTCAACCCCGATACCGCAGAAAAGTGAGCAAGTCAACCCCGACACCACAGAAAGCGGAGCAAGTCAACCTCGACAATGCAGAAAGAGGAGCAAGTCAGCCAATGACCTCCCCGCCGGAGCAACGCTCCGTCTCGGAAACAAGTCACCCAATGACCTCCCCGCCGGAACAACGTTCCGTCTCAGAAATAAGTCAGCTAATGACCTCCCCGCCGGAACAACGCTCCGTCATGGAAACAAGTCAGTCAATGACCTCCCCGCCGGAACAACGCTCCATCGCGGAAACAAGTCAGTCAATGACCTCCCCGCCTGAACAACACTCCGTCACGGAAACAAGTCAGTCAATGACCTTCCCGCCGGAATAACGCTCCATCGTGGAAACAAGTCAACCAATGACCCCCCCATCGAATCAATGCTCCGTCTCGGAATCAAGTCAGCTCACAAACCTCTCGATTCAGGAAAATCATCATCCTTGGCGAGAACCTCTCGATTCCTTTTGGCCCGTAAGGAAATCAGTGTCTTTGCGAGAATCTCTCGATTCGTCTCGACCTGCGGGAAAATTAGTGTCCCTGCACATAAAGAAAATTCTCTTGTGGTGTCCTTACGATTCTCGAGAGAAAACGCACTTAGGAGTCCTTACGAACCCTAAGGAGAAATTACACCAACGAGATCCTCTCGACTCGTAGGGATAAAAGTCTTTATGATACTCTCACGGCTCATAGAGTTGAAAAGTCTTAGGAAGCAGACCTGAACCTGTTTCCTAAGCCATCGCTACCCCACAAGGAGGATAAGATGGACTGTTATCTACCATCTACAGGCCACATTTGCTAAAGTCACATACCAATGACACAACAAAGAAAAGAAATCGACAATACGAGATAAAATGTGCCTTTTATTCATGAATTCAATTGAGTACAAAATACATCACATAAAAGAATAAAAAAATGAAATGATGAATGAAAATGCATGCATGTTATTAATAGATTACAAATTTTCAGTCGATACAAAGGTGACTGCTGAGAAGGAGGCATCTTCAGTAAGTCAGCAAGTCACTCGCGCACTCCTCTCAACTCTTTCTCATGGTCAGCCACCGCGGCCAACCCCGCTTCAATTCGAGCTCGTTGTCGCAAACAGGATGAAAGCTTCTCATTGATTTCCTGCTGAGCAGATTCGCAACTCTGCGTAACCCGCTCAGTAAAGTCAAACTTATGCCTCAGCACCAGCCCATCAGAAATACATCATTGGAGGTTTTCAAAAATAGCTTTCAGCTGCGCAGCATTTGCTTCGACCTGGGAACGCAATTGGACAGACTCGCTGGAAGCCGCCTCATGTTCCTTCTGTCTCAGAGTCGCCTCTTATTCAAAATAGCGAAGGAAAGGAACACTCTTCTCAACCCATGCAACCCACTGGGAGTTCAAAGCCAGAACCTCGGAAGCAAGACGCTTAAGCTCAATTTCGTGCAGGAAAGCCTCGATCTGTCTGTAGTAATTAACCCAAGACCTGACGATACCTTCGTCATGGAAGTTCACGAGCGTCTCCAGCATAGGATTAACCTCGGCAGTAAAATCTACAGCGAATGTGAGGTCTTCGGCGTCAAGATCCTCGATGAATTCCCTCAACATTCGCAGGCTAGTCCCTGCGCCCCTGGAAGATGGGCGTTTAGAAAAACGCCCTGCCGGCATTGGGACGCGAGACTTAAAGGGAGCTGGAGCCGGTGCGATTGCTGCAAAACAAATTATGGTCAAGTGTCGACTCGGGAGGTAAAGAAAATACACGAGCAACAGAGTCCGTTATACCAGCTGTGACAGGCGGCAGAAGGGGGGTGTCGGAGCCACGGCTATTCCTTCACCTCCTCCTTCGACCTGTGACACTGTATTCAATATAAAGAAGAATTAGCAATGACATGGCTACCCGTAAAAGAAAGGAAAGGATGTCGGTTAAGAACTATACTCACCCACACCAGCAGGTAGGACGATTCCTGACTGGAAGGAGAAATGTGGGTTCAGCACGTGATACAGATGGTCAAAAAGGACTCCTGCAAAGTTGTGACAATATACTGTCAGTACAAGGAGGATAATACCCACAATGAAACCGATAAATCGCAAAACTATACCTTCCAGCATTCCAGAGAACATAGGAGAAGGCGACGGAACAACAGACGTCATGGTGGCGACCAGAGGCGCTTCAGATGGCACAGTCTCAGCGTTCACTGCACCTACACTCAAAACGAACAAAATATCGTCAGAAGAAGCCGAACGAGATTGAGAAATAAAACAGTTTTCAAGGCTTACCTAATGGGTCATCGACCAAAACCGCGACGGAAGCATCACCAGGCATAGCGGCTTCTTCGCTCTCTTTCAGTGGGATAGTTTCTGCGCCCATGGCTTCATCCCCTGATTCAACAATAGCCGTCGTGACGCTTGCGATGCCCTCCGATACCAGGGAGCCACAAGGGGAAAGAGCGGCGGTTTGGGCAGTCCCAGACTCCCGAGAGAGAGTAGCCACTTTGGGCTCTGTGGTCGCCATTGTTTCGCCTGCCATCTCTTCGCCAGGACTTGGCCCTGCAGGATATGGTTTATAAGAATTTGCAGATCGAATTCTAATAAAAAGACCGGGCATTACATTTCCTCGTGAAAGATTCTCGGTTGCCTCCCGAGCCGCGCGCTCAACCTGTCTATGGGCGGTAGACAGGACAGCTAGAGCACCCTCTGAAGGAATAGCGACAGATGGAGTGGTGCTTGAGCCTGCACCTATAGCCAAGGCGGCACCACGTTCCTTCGCTGCGCGCTTCCTACGTTTCCTTTTAGTTTGGGCCGTGAGAGCTGATCTCCTCAAGACCTCTGACAGAGGGACGTCATCTTCCGATCCAAGCTTTGCCTCAGGAGCCGTTATGGTATCTGTCGTCGGCTGCTTTAGCGACGCCTCCTGCGGTAATGTCGGGGGAGATGGGGCTACAATAGCTGGCTCTGGAAGCGTCACTGCACCACCGCTCGGGATCGGTACTGCACTCGGAATAACCTGAGTCAAGGTAGTACCTGCAATAAAAGAAGGGAGAGGGTCAGAGCACGAATAAAAAAAGAGGGAATAAAGGCATAATGAACTGAATTTTACCGAGGCCCAAAGAAGCGCGGAGCCTCTCTTCCTCTTCGAATGTCTTGAGGGAAGCCGCGAGAGCCTCTTTGGCAGAAATACCCGTTGAAGAAGAAAGCGTCAGTAGAAGCATATTAAAAGAAGAAAGCCACGGAAGAATGTAACTGAAGTCTACCTGACTGTGCGATAGTGATCAGTGCCGCTTCATCGCGAGCCAGTCACTCGGAAGCCACAAGGGCAGCTTGGAGATCAGTATCATGCGCAGGCGCGATGAATAAACCCTCATTGGTCGCATATTCGCATAAGCCCTCGCTATAGGGACCATGTGGCTCCTGGCCAAATATGACGTCGGCAGAAAATAACGACTTCTTCTTCTTTTGTAAGCGAGCGCCAGCGGCTGATGATTGGATCTTGCGCTTCATGGGCATTTTTGGGCGGCGGGTCTCGATTTTCGCACCAACGCCAGACTCCGGGGACGCTACAGCTGCTGTTTCTGTAGGAACACGGGGTAAAGGCTTCTCAGGGAAGGCGTACAGGACCGCATCCACAACAGCTTCTCTTAAGGAAGGACTAACAGGAGTCCGTCGCTTTAAGGGGACAGTTGGATTACCAGCAGGGACCGCACCCTTGCGATCAAGCAATAACCGCCTCTCTTCCCTGACAACAGCACCTGTTACCATGCCACGTAGGCATTTGAAGCTTTCGGCATGTAGCTTGGCTCGCTGATGAGAAAGCTAGACCCCGTGTTCAGCCGCATAAAGTGGTGCAGCGCGCCGCGGATACCCTCTTCCATAGCAACCGGCTCAGCTAAGAAAGCCTCGAGCGGGACACCATGATCGTAACCCAATTGTTGAGCAAAACGGTGCGGGTTATACCTTATGAACAATGCCGAGGCGCCTTGCCTAAACACTAGAAAGCCTGGCCTGATCGAATATAAATGCAGGATCTCTCGAGCCTTCAACGTAGGAACCGCGTCTTTGAAAGTATCGCACAACGATTTCACTGCCTTGGTGGATTCCTTGCCGATAGTTAAGGCTCTATCAAAAAAAATCATACTATCCCCGACCATATGCGGACGAATGGCTAGGCGTCGAGCCTCTCGCTGCGACGGATCTAATGCAGAAGCGTCCACCAGAAACATGACCCGGGAAAGTTATAGCTGTCATAGAAGCGGGGCCATTTGTGGACTCCGAAAGCACCAAGCATGTGCATTTCGACCCAGGACGTAAAGTAGTGCAGCAGAAGGTGCACAGGTTCTACTCCAGGTTAAGTAGTATCCACTTCTAAGCTCAGGACGTGGTATAGATGAGCCAGCCCCGCAATCCCAACGGCCACACGCGTCTCCACAACCATGCGATAGGCTGGGTAAAATACTGATGGCCTCATATAGCGAGGGTGCATCGGAAGCACGAACCAGTTCAACCACAAGCCAATAAACCCCAGGAAGAACGTCTCTTCATTGACGTTTGAAGCAACAAGCTCTGCGAAAAGAACGATTGGGGTATCCGAAATGAAGAAGCTTTTTAAATCTACTTCCATCGTCGGCTGGTTGTCCAAATCAAAACCAAACGGGTCGTCAAGCTTGGCGAATTTCGCAGCTTATTTTGATAAGAATTCCGGGAGAAGAAAGCGAGCGATGAATTCTGTGAAGCTGACTTTATGCCCTCCAGACTCTAGAAATAGACTATCGTAAATATTCAACACCTTGATCAGGCTCGGGAATCGATGTTGAATGGCATTCTCCGGGGTAAGGCCTATCAACACTGATTTGGTGGCGAAGATGTACTCGTCAGGGGGATGTATCTCCTCGTAATGTTCCCCTCTGACGGGTAAGCCGTAGATCTCCGCGAACTCCTCCAAGGAGATTGAAACTTCCCGATCTGATAGAAAAAAGGTGTGAGTCGGGATGTTCCATTGTTCCAAGAAAGCTTTTACCCACCACACAGGGGGCGTAGGATACTAAAAAAGAGACGCAAAATTGCGGGGTACAAACCGAGCTTCAGCATTAGCGACTTCTTGGCCGATAAGATATATCGAGCCCACTGCAGATATCCGGCTGAGTGGCGAGGAGTTAAGCCAATCATATACGTTTGTCCCCAGGGGCGCGATTCTCCTTGACATATGCGCCGCCCCAAAATATCCAAAGACATCGGCGACTGCACAGGTATTGAGGCCATAGAAGGCTGAAGGCGACCCTCTGAGGCCCAGTTGACCTCCTCTACGGCGTAATTCACCTAGGGCGAGTCGGCGTAGTGAATCGCTGAAATGGGTTCTGAGGGTACTGCACAAGAGAAACTACGCCGACCCTGGATGATTTGATTATACCACAACCCCCATATATGAAGAGATTTCTGTTACGGGTCATGATCTTTAATGAGCGCGAAGACTTCCCTATCCATGGGCGCGTCAGCAAAGGCGCTCTCTGAACGAACGAAAGGAAAGGAAGAATCGAAAGCCATAGTACATGCACGAAAAAAGGCGAGAGTTAGTTACCAACGCTATTCTGACACGTAGTACTTTAAATTTATATCACCCTGCAATGCAAGAAAAAGGGACCAAGGGGGACCCACAAAATCAATGTGACACCTCATCATTGATGAGACAGTCACTTATTAAGGAGGAATCCTAAAAAAATTCTCATTTAATAAGAGACTCATTGGACCAAGGAGTTGAACTCCCTCGAAAGTAGTGCTCTGCAGACAGAAATCATATCTGTCAAATTTAATTAAGAAGGGAATAAAATTCCCCAAAAGAAATTTTTTCTAAAGAGCCATGCTCTGAAAATACCCCAAGATCTTTGAAGATCTGAAGTAGAAATCCTAGAAACTCTAAGAGTTCCCCATTGAAGGGTTAAGAAACCCTAAAAATGATTTCTTTAGATCTATGATCTAAGAAGAGCAAAGCTCTATTCAAATTAACGGTTTAAAGAAACCCGAAAATACATCTTAAAAGATCTACGACTTAGAAGAGCAAAGCACTGTCTAGGGGTTCAATTATGATCCTTACCAAAAATTAGGTAGAGTTCTAACTCTAAGAAGAGATTTCTTTGGGGCAGAGGACTAAGCTCTGAAAGAAGAATTAAATTCTCAGAAGAACAAAAGAACAAGAGGAAGATGAACAGCAGTCATCTTAAGGGCCAAAGGCCCTACTTATAGGCATGGGAAGACGATCCAACTTCCAAGAAGATGCAACGGTAGAAAAGCAGCCACCGCTGCACTCACGTGTGAGCCACGTGAGCGCAACGGTGGGGGGGCATTTGTTTCCCCCCAATAAGAGAGCAAGGCTCTGTTCAAAATTTGAACCGAGGCAGCGCCTCACGTGAAAAGCACGAAAGCACCAGCGCCTAGAGTTAAAAACTCTGAAGCAGCGCCAAGAGTTAAAAACTCTGAGGCAGCGCCTCACGTGCAAAGCACGAGGGCGCCAGTGCCAGAACTAAAAGTTCTCTTCCCTTGGATAAAAAAATCCAACGGAGATGATAAATCATCAGAGCACAGAATTAAATTCTGATTGAGGAAATACTCCTCAAATCTTTCTAAACAAGAAAGATTGTGCTCTGTAAATCAGAGCACCGTAGGATCAAAGATCTAATGGTGATTAAAAATCACCAAAATGCATAATTAAATTCTGGTTGAGGAAATACTCGTCAAATCTTTCTAAACAAGAAAGATTATGCTCTGTAAATCAGAGCACCGTTGGGTCAAAGATCCAATGGTGATTAAAAATCACCAAAATACAGAATTAAATTCTGATTGAGGAAATACTCCTCAAATCTTTCTAACAAGAAAGATTGTGCTCTGTAAATCAAAGCACCGTTGGATTAATGATCCAATGGTGATTAAAAAATCACCAAGATACAGAATAAGCTCTGTATGGGAAACTATTTTCCCAATCTTGTTAAAAACAAGAAAAATGTGTTCTGTAAAACAGAAGTCCTTGGATCAAAGATCCAGCGGTGGATAAATTCCCCAAATCAATTAAAAATCTCTCAATGAGAGATTTCATTAACTGAATCAACAAATCAGCCTCCCCTATACAAAGGACTCAAGGCTTCAAGTCTTACAGAGAGAAACCCCCCATAAACTTCAAACATCAAAGACGAGAGCAATTTCTTCTCAAGGTAAATAACAATAAGTGAGATCACAGTATCTCCTCCATATTTGAGAGTTTAACTCTCACATTAGAAGAACTTTGTTCTTTTTCCAGATCTCAGATCTATAAGACAAAGTCTTTCATAAGTGAGAATCCAATTCTCAGAGAATTGATTTGAGCAGAAAAGAAAACTCAGCGCTTGAGAGTTTAACTCTCACATTAAAAGAACTTAGTCGCTTTTCCAGATCTATAAGACAAAGTCTTTCATAAGTGAGAATCTAATTCTCAGAGAATTGAGTTGAGCAGAACAGAAAATTCAGTGCATAGCACTCAAAGTCTGGCGCTCAGCGCCGAGCGCTCCACGTGCTCCTCACGTGGGATGCTATTTTATAAGAAGTGCTTAACACTCAAAGTCTGGCACTCAGCGCCGAGCGCTCCAGGTGGTCCTCACGTGGGCGCTATTTTAGAAAAAACGCTTAGCACTTAAAGTCTGGCGCTCAGCATGCCCCTCACGTGGGCGCTGATAATATAAAGAGTTCTCTACACTCAATGGTTGGTGCTCAGCACCGAGTGCCCCACGTGCTCCTCATGTGGGCGCTGTTTAACATAAAGCACTCTGTAGGTAGAGCCCAGCGCTATAATGAGTGTTTAACATTCAATAAAAAACAAAAAAGGGTGAGCATCAAAGCCCATATCAATGCTCAACATTGTTGAACAAAGGGACCGAGCCCAAACAAGTGTTCAACACATTATTCAAAACTGAGTAGGCTGAGTTCAACTTGACCAAAAGTCTCTAATTCAGATCAACCGAGCCCATGTGCTCACAATTTTTCCAAATTGGTCTTAGTCCCAAACCCAACTACAGATCTTCCAATCAAAATTAGTTCAAGGATACAACTCTCCACACCTCTGATACATGTTGTTGTAATTCATCAACGTCTTCAGAGAGGTGAAGGGTCCCAATAACCAATATCTCTTGGAGCACCCTCAAATTGATGAGCCAAAACCCAATGGACCGCAACGTCCCTAAACTAAACTCTATAGACTATGATGTCTTTAAACATGGACTATGATGTCCTTAAACCTAATGGACCGTAAACTCTATAGACTATGATGTCTTTATACATGGACTATGATATTCTTAAACCCAATGGACCGCAACGTCCCTAAACTAAACTCTATAGACTATGATGTCTTTAAACATTGACTATGATGTCCTTAAACCCAATGGACCGTAACATCCCTAAGCTAAACTCTATAGACTATGATGTCTTTAAAGATGGACTATGATTTCCTTAAACCCAATGGACCGTCACGTCCCTAAACTAAAACGATAGAATCCAAATATTCTTTCATTGGATCAAAAATGATCCCAAACCCCCGTTAAGTAGACCTTAGTCTATTAGACTAACGTGTCCTTAACAAATATTTAAGTTGATCTTAATCTCAAACGAGGTTAACGAGGCTTAAATCAACCAAACCCAAATCTAAGAAAATACGGATTTGGACTAATTCACGCCCTATGGGCGACGACATAAATTAGTCTCCGTATACAATCCATGTGCAACCAAAAATTAAAATAAACACACACGACACGAAGTGAACATCTGGAGCAAGAGAAAGTGGTTATCACTGCGCGGTAACGTAATTAACTGCAGGGGCTTGCGCCTGCAGGGAAGAGTGTCCCCACAATCAAAAACCCCTCACCAACGAGGGGGAATTTGACGAAGTCTGCTATATCGACCGCATCTATCCAAACCTCCGATACACGGTGCCATAAATCAACTTGGCATCTTCAGAGAGGTATACGGATAAATCCAAATAGCATCTGCCTTCAAAATTCAGCCAGACGCCCCTAACGTCCCAGTTACGTCTTTCAGTGGTAAACAGATTCTCAGAGAATAGTTCTTCAAAAGTTTCTTCAAGACACATATCATTGAAGTCAAATGTTTCCTCCTCAGACAAATCGTGTACAACGTTGACTTCATACGTGTCATCGTGTCGATCAGTCACTTGGTTTCCTAGACTGAAGATGTTGAGGTCAATTGTCATATTTCCAAAAGAGAGTTTCGTGGATCCATTACGATAATTGATTAATGCGTTGGACATGGCTAGGAAAGGCCGCCCCAGTATGACTGGAATCTGACCGCTGAGATTGGCGACAGGTTCAGTCTTCAAAACGATAAAATCTATGGGGAATATGAATTCCCCAACCTTAATTAGAATGACATCGATCTCCCCTCTCGGTATCTTTGTGTATCGGTTTGCCAATTGCAGAATCACTTTGGTCGGCTTTAATTCCCCTAAACCCAGTTGTTCGTAAACTGAGTAAGGGAGAAGGTTCATGCTTGTACCTAAGCCTAACAAGGCTCGACTGATTTGCTTTTCTCCGATAAGAAATAGTAGGACAGTCAGGATCCTTATATTTCACCAGAATGGATTTGGACAAACATCGCTTAAAGTGGCGGCCAAGAAGACTTTTTTAGGCACATTTGTATGTCGTTTCTACATGCACAAATCTTTGAGGATTTTTTCATACACCGGGACTTGTTAGACCACGTCAAACAGTGGGATGTTTGCTTCAACGTTTGAAGACTTCTAACACCTTCTCCATACTTGCAGAGGGCTTCTTCGATCTTAACCTATTGGGGTAGGAAGCCTTAGGCTCAAACATTTGGTTCGAAAAATGTGCAGATGGAGCAGGTGCAGAAGGCATAATGGTTCATGTTGGTACCGCTGGACGAATTTGCGGTGTTGAATCTTGTTGTTTTTAAGGCGTTGCAGCTGACGAAGAAGAAGAAGATGAAGGTGAAGAAGACGGTAAAGAAAACGAAGAATTAGACGGACCAGAAGATGAAACAGGCGATGAAACATGTGCCGGTGGATAAAAAAACGTAGGTTTATATGTATTATTCGGTTTGAAAACCCTGTTGTCAATCATACGTCCTGATCTTAAGATGGTGACGACATTCACGTTCTCTATGGTGTTCTATTGAACAACATGAGCGTTGTGGTTCTTCTGTTCTCTCGGGTTTGTCACCGGTTGGGAAGGAAATATTCCTTTCTCTCGTTCATTCACTGTAGTAGCAAGTTGACTGATCTGAATCTCTAGCCTGGCTATGGCTTGTGTGTTAGCGCTATGCAATTGACTAGACGTTTGCATGAAAGTAGCCAGAGTAGATGCAGTGTGCGTGGAGGTTTTAATCAAAGCTTCCAACCCTTTTTCAATGGTCGATACCTTCTTGTCGTCATGGACGAACCCAGGGGGTGCAAAGGTTTGGTTGGGCTGATTCGGCTGTTGGGGCTGGTTGTTGGAATATCCTAATTTCTGATTTTGAAAATTCGAGTTTTGAAATTGTTGGAATGGCGGGTTTGAATTGTTGTTTTGAAAAAGTCTCTGAAACCGTTCTCTATATAGAACATGGGGGTGCCTGATTCCAAGCAAAATTGGGATGGTTCTTCTAACTAGGATTATATGTTTGTGAGAATGGGTCGTTCCTGGGATGCTGGTTTTGATACAGCATATTAACGTTTTCATGTCCCTGGGACCCGATGAGAAATGCACATTCATCCGCTATGTGGTTAGGATGCTGACAATTAACACACAACGGTTGAGAAACTTGGTTGACAGGTGATGGTGAATTTTTGCCCTCTAGAACTTTCATTCGCCATACAAGAGCGGCGATTTTTTCTTTGGCTGCTATAGAGGTGTCAACTATGTGTGCACCACCCCTAGTCGATGATGATGGTTTCTTGCTCACACTCTCCCACTGAATAGTCTTGTCAGCTAGCTTTTCTAAAACATTCCATGCGTCCTTAGCACCATAGCTCAAGAATTTGTATTGACATATGGATTCTAACATCATGCGTGAGCTGGAGTCTAAACCTTCATAGACTATCTGACAAAGTCTTCATTGTTTTAAGCTATAGTGGAGACATTTGATTAGGATATCCTTGAATCTATCCAAGCATTTCCAAAAGATTTCACTCTTTTTTTGTTTGAAATTGTGGATTTCATTTCGAATTCGCACTGTTTTGTGAATAGGGTAATTTTTTTAAGAAAAACTTTCACAAAGTCATCCCACGTCCCAATTGATCAAGCTGGTAAACAGTTTAACCAACTTTTCGCGCTGTCCTTAAGTGCAAAGGGAATGAACTTAAGCTTAACAACATCCTCACCCACTCCTTGTATTTTCATCTTAGTGCATACTCCCTCAAATTCACTGATTAGAAGGTAGGCATTCTCGGACTCGAGTCCGTGGAATTTTGGGAGTAGCGGTATGAATTGCGGTTTGATTTTATAGTTATTTTCCGCGATGGTGGGAAATACTATGTATGAGGGTAGGGATGAACGGTGAGGGTAGTATCAGTCCTGCAACGCGGCTTCTCGCTGCTCTATGATCATTTGCTCCATCATCGTCGGTGATGTGGGAGAAGAAGAAGGTGAAGGAGAATGAAGAATAGAATTGGACGGCTCCACTAAAGCAGAAGGTGAGAATGTATCGGACGGCTCCGAGGAATCAGACAGTAACGAAGAGTTGGAAGATACAGTCTGGAACCGGACTAATCGATATTTTGAATTTCTAGTCCAAGTTGACATGCATTATCTGAACGCGGTAGGAAAAGACTAAGAGAATGGAAGAAAATATTATTTACAAATCCTAATTTTTGTTTTGTTTTGATTTTTTTCTTTTCTCAAATATTCACAAACAAGAAATATCACACAAAAGGTAAATAAAAAACACAACCACGACATACTGCACACACCTAAACAATGTAAGGATCACCTAGGTCAACTAGACCTGCTCATGAACTTGATTTGTGAAATAAAATTGTATCATGAAATGGGCCCAAGATAGACTGATCAAGAAACTCGGTAAGTGCAGAAAAGAAAGGAGGTTTTACAACGCTTTTACGAAGTTCTTTAATTAGAATAACTTTATCTCTTTTGGCGGTTGCGCCTTTCACACTTTCCTAGACACTTCTTGAACAATGTAACGATGGGCGGTGTTCGAAACACAATCACCTTTTCCCTATTGAGTGCGAAGTCCTTATAGACTGAAAGTCTAGTTTCTTTTAAATTACTTGGGGTATGAACAATGCTCGTTTTTTGTGCTTTGTGGGCCATGGAGAAGGGTGATGAAATTCCATACCGTATCTTGTTAGGGTTCATTGCCCTTAAATCCGTATTAAATTCATGTAATGCTCAAACAATAAAAGGTTGTTCAAATCATCAATCAATTGTTTTTTTAAGTTTAAGCGGTGCGCTGCAAGAAATACGGTTAGTTCTCTCTGACACTTGTGCGGCAAAGTTTGCAAAGAAATTCTGCATAAAATCGAGATATTGGAGCGTCGGATTTGAGAGAAGGTGTTAGAAAAAATACGCGTATCAAGTTTTGGGTTAAGAAACCCCCATTGAGTCGATTTGCGATTGCTTGAGTGTTCATTTGCGCGGGTCAAACTACCTGGATATTTGGCACTGTAACTCCCTAACGTCTTGTTCTTGAATTTGCTCCTTGCTTCGCACGATCGCGGTTCGTAGTTCCATTGAAATCTGAAAATATCGGAAAATACGATATTTAGTGCAAAATACGATATTTGTGACCAAAGTGCTATAAACACTTAATTATGAAATTTTGTATATAAAAATGGTTCAACTACATAACAAGAGAGAAGACAAAAATATTTGGAAGCAATCGGGGGTTATTGGACTGCAATTTGTGGTCCTTTAAGATATTTTGGCGGCCAAACGTTGGAATTTTGGTTCCAACTTCTTGGTGTGTTCTCTTAGTTTTATGAGTGTCCCATTTCTATATGCAAAATATTTCAATAATACTCAATGTAACAGGAGATCGAGAAAACAGAGAGCAAAAGTTAGCAAAACTTTCAATTTTTGTGTTGTTTTTCAAGTTTTTCAATTTTTTTGTTTGTTTTTCTAGAATTATATACAGAGGTATAGATGTTGCTAAATCCACGGCAACAATGCCAAAAACTTTTTCACTCGATATCGTGTCGTTCGTTTAAGAAGGTTATGATTCAATATCGAATATGTCTGTTATGTTGAAAAGATAGCACGATATGATTCTCATGTTATAAAAATACTGCAAGTGCATGATGCATCATAGCAATCCGGCAAGTACGGGTCGATCCACAAGGAATGGATATCATGTCGTTCTTTTTGAGTTAGGAACTAATTTGAATTTGGTTTTTGTCACGTTTTAATAAAAAGAATACGATGTAATAGGAAAAAGTGATATATATAGAATACTTAGGCTATGGTTTGGTAAATTGATTTGTGGCATTACCCCCAACACTCACTCGTGATTCAAATGGACATTTCTAGTTTCTATTTAAAATCGAAAAGCATATGATATCTAAACCGATTACAATGAATCGTTTAGGATACAATATCAAGTCGGAACAAAAGAAACTACAAAGTGAAAGGAATTTAGATGATATGAGGATGAAACAAATTGAATGATGTTAGCAAGTATAAGACATATGCTTTGTGGCTACTTGTCCTATCTAGCCAGTTCACTTCACTTACTTAAATTTAACCCTCCTTTCTAGTTCAAGTTTAATGTAAACACTAATGAGATATAAAGAAAGAATACGGTATGTGTTAGAGGTTGTTTTGCAACGATTAGACATAAAAATTGTGAACATAAAAATTGAAGTTAATTAAGTGCAAAGAATCAAGAATGAGCGGTTGGAAGGCAAGCCATTCATCAACCTATCTCACCATTGCTTAAAGGAACTGCCCACACATCATAGTAAAGAGAGCAAAAATAAACAAACACATGAGCAATAACAAGAATAGTAAAGAAAAGAATACAAGGAACCAATTAACAAAAATGAAGTTTTATTGAAATTGAATCCAAGTACAAGCTAATGAGTTTAATTACCTAAATCTGAAATTGAAAGCTCACAAGAGAAGATACAAGATAAGAGAAAGGCAAAGAACTCAAATATCACTAGAGCTACAAAAGTATATCAATTGATTTTCAAAGTACGGAAATGTACATCCCTTTTCTCTAAAAAATGATCTGCTATTTATAGACATTGTAAAAACAAAAGTTTTGTATTTATAAAAATAAATTGACAAGACCACCAGGGACCCACCAAAAGAGCATAAGCAAAAATGGGCATGCCTTGGCTGCAAATTGTGGCTAAGATGAATAAAATGGCGACCAGTGTATGGATTCTGGGGCCCATCTTTATTGTGTGATCTCATGTTTACTCCACTATCTCACTATATTTTCAATTTTATCTAATTATGAAGAGGATGCAATCTGGAGTTTTGGAGGGAAAATATATAGCTTGAAATCCATCACATCAACACTTTATCTCTATTCATGACTTATGCCCACTTGCTTGCCCACTTGCTCACACCAAATCAATACTAACACTTTATCTCCACTCATCACTTGTGCCTACTTGCTTGACCACTTGCTTACCCACTTTCTCACATCAAATCATTGCTGGTTCACCATGGTTCATTGCACCCAAAATACTTGTGTTCACACTTATAAAATCATGTTGGAATAAAGTTGAATAGAAAGTTGTGCACACTTGCATTGTTGCAAAAATCTTCATGAATATTGATCGGTTTTTCATTCTGGTTGCAGTGCCGGCTCACAAATGTCGTATCTGTGCATTTGAGTGTGTTTCTAGTGTTTTGTCATGAATACCTGTATCTTGTACTTATTGAGCAGACACGGCTTAATAGTACCAATATATCACAAAAATAATAACGAATGAGCGGTATTGAAATGCAGTTTTACGTGATGAACACTATTCAAAACATAATAATCAAACAATGACCTATTGATATAACACAATCATAAACATACCTGGAGTAAGAAAACAACCCTTTCTGCCACCTGCATCTTTCTTCTTTCTGAGCGCTTTTGCTCAATAATAGAAAGTCAACAGTAAACTTGGCTCAGTTATAATCTCGTGTCCTTTCGACATCCTTAAGGAGAGGCAAATAATCAGTTGATACTGTTACTTAGGTATTGGGTGCTAGAATCAATCCAATAAGTAGAAGAACAAATCTACGTTTGAAATGATCGTCCACAACGATAGTTGATGTTATAGATTGCTTTAGGGTTGCTACATTAATGCTAAGGTTGTTTTCTGTATATTTTTCAAGATAGTGTTTGTTCATAACATCATTTCTCGTAACTCGTACGTCTATCCCGATTATATTCAAGCCTAGAAGAATGTAGGCATCAATGTTAGTAATTTCGATTTCACAGTCACCAATCGATATGGATCTAGTGGAGTGGTTAAATTGTTTAATGAAGAAGGCAATCAAACTGTAGGATAAGGGTACATTTGGAATACGCAAGATATTTTCAAAACCAATCTGCATGACTTCTGTCCTCTGTTCATCACTGAGTGTCTTGATGATCCGGAATAAACGCGTCGGCGAACAACGGGCATCAATGTTTTGTTCAAATGTCAACAAGGTCTGCCACGACAAAACCATTATATATTTATATATGGAAGTGTGAAATTGTGATTGCTGGAAACAAAAAAAACAGAAAGGTTTTCAAGTAGGGCTTAGGACCAATCAAAGAGGAATTATATATAGTTTCAAGCGGAACTTTATGATCTTCAAGCGGAACTAATTGATTCAAATGTGACTTTTTGTGTATATCTGATGTTAATTACTGTAATGTTTTTCCTGGATTCAAGTGGATCTTTTCGATAAATAAGTGGCACTTTTCTGCTCTAAGTCGAACTTTATGAGTTATAAGTGGGACGTTATTTTTACATGTGATTTTTTTTGTAGAACTTTTACTGATAGGAAGTGGAACTTTATGAGTTCCATGTGGTACTTTCCTTCTAAAATTGATCTTTATTCTTTATAAGTGGATCTTTATGCTTAAATGTGATTGCGTAAATTTAAAATTTTTGGAAGTTGGAATTAAACTTTATGAATTCCACATGGTAATTTTATTCCTTAAGTGGAACTTTAGTCCTTATAAGTGATTCTTTATGCTTAAATGTGAGTTAATTTTAAAATATTCAAAAATTGGAAGTAGAACTTTATGAATTCCATGTGTAACTTTTCCTTTATAAGTTGGACTTTATTATAAGAAGTGGATTTTTCTTCTTAAATATTTCTGCGTAAATTTAAAATTTTGGAAGTTGGAAGTAGAATTTTATGAATTTATCCTAATACTTTTATCTATTAAAGTGGATCTTTATCAAGAAATGAAATTTTCCATTTATTAAATTTCTTTTAATTTTAAAGTGGAGTTTTATGACCTTCATCAGGGATTTTTGGTGTATACTGTGATTTTATGTAATCTAAATGGGACTTTTTGATAAAAGGCTAAAAAAAACCATCAAACCCCATTTCCAAAATACATTGATGCCATTGCTACTTTGTATTATTATGGTTAGAGGTACAATACCCATTTCAATTGTAGGGAATGTAAAATACCAAATTGGAGAGAAAGTGAAAAACCCATACCTTGGTGCAATTATTTCTTTGCTCCATCATAGAATACACCGACCAAATATAATTTTTTTGGATGTTATATAACACAGTAGATGAGCAATGTGGCCATGCTAATCGAATTTTAGGATGATAATCAAAATGGAGGTATAAGATGTTGTAGGCCTAGCTAATAGAAGTTTAGGATGATAATGACAGTGGAGGTATAAGATTGTGTAAGATTTTATGGCCAAAATGTTTCAGTAAACGAGGAAATTACATGGTGTTAAATGCATGTCCGCAGGCCGAGAAGATCTTTTGTATACCCATATATGCTTATTATGATTAAAAAAAATAAGCATGTTTTCTTTATTTGTGTTGGAACCTGGAACTTACAAATAATAAAAGTGTAACTTTCCTAATATGAGTCAGAAGAATGTGACATCATGTCAGTTTTCAATTGGGACTTACACTTTTTTAAAAGAATTCCAGTTCAAATTATTCAGTGAGGGACATTCAATCTTTAAGTGGTAGTTATTTAATTATAAGTGGGACTTTCAGTTTTATAAGTAGGATTTATTTCTAAATGGGAATGTTATTTTTTAAAATCTTGTGAAGTTGAAAGTGTAACTTTCAAAACTCGACATGGTAATATTTTACTTTATTTGGAACTTCTTGTTTTGTAAGTGGAACTTTCTTTTTAGATGGGAGTTTTTTTAATCGATCATCTTATGTTGAAAGTGGAACTTTCTCATATGCATCTGGTGGTTTTCTCCTTGAAGTGGGACTGTAGATTTATAATTGGAGTTTATCTATATTTGTTAATGATTGTGTTTATCGAGGAAATAAAATGACTGGGACTAAATTTTTTTGACTGGCACCATTAAAACACCTAAAATTTTAAAAACACGGGGAGAGAAAGAGACGATTGATAACATATGGATGATGAGTATGTACGAGGATACTTCATAGAAATAAATTCAAGCTCTGGGTACGAGGAGAAAAAAAGATAATTGATTATATTCTATATACTTTTATTACCATTGGCTTAAACAAAAACAACATTGCCATTGGGATGAGATTATATTCTGTTTTTTTAGAGTGTATCTATTTTTTAATATTATATGGTAGCCCCTGTATGGCTACAGGTTTTACCTATGAATCATAAAGACAGATTTTTGGAATTGGAGTTTATCTATATTTGTTAATGATTGTGTTTATCGAGGAAATAAAATGACTGGGACTAAATTTTTTTGACTGGCACCATTAAAACACCTAAAATTTTAAAAACACGGGGAGAGAAAGAGACGATTGATAACATATGGATGATGAGTATGTACGAGGATACTTCATAGAAATAAATTCAAGCTCTGGGTACGAGGAGAAAAAAAGATAGTTGATTATACTCTATATACTTTTATTACCATTGGCTTAAACAAAAACAACATTGCCATTGGGATGAGATTATATTCTGTTTTTTTAGAGTGTATCTATTTTTTAATATTATATGGTAGCCCCTGTATGGCTACAGGTTTTACCTATGAATCATAAAGACAGATTTTTGGTACGTAACCTATAAAATAATGCTCATACAATAAATCATCTGAAAAGCTTGTGATCTGCGATGTCAACATAACTTTGTAACCAAAATTTACAACCGTACAGATGTTAACTAGCTTATGATCTGAAAACCTTATGATCGAGACGGGTGGTAAAACATCTTGGCCTTGATCACAGGCCTTCCGGATGTTTATTGAGTATATGAATGAGGAACAAATGGTCTTCATATTGGTTTATTTTTTTTTGGTGTAAGCTAAGTTAATATCGAAAATTGCATCCGTACGGTTGTGATTTTGTTTCTAAGTACATATATTTCTATATATTTATTTGAATTTAATAAATATAACGGCTAAATTCTTAATATTCGAGTACAAAAATTCGATTTCAACCTTACGAATTTGTTTTATAATACACAAATAGGTTACATACCAAATATATCTCTATTTGAAGATCATTTGTTTCTTGATCATATACTAAAAAAACCAAACACAGTTAAAATCCTCCGGAAGGCATGTGATCGAGGCTCAGATGAACTTTAAAACATTTGAACTTTTTTATTCAACATGTTCTATCACCATATATCAAATTCGTACGTTTGAATATATTGAACTAGATATCTATATAGGACACACAACTTAACCTTAACTAGTGCATAACAGCCATAATAGCTTTACATGCAATATAACCAATCAAGATTGAGCTGTGGGTCCTATATACGTATCTAGTTCAATATATTGAACCATACGGATTTGATATACGGTGATAGTACTGGTTAAATAAAAAATTTCAAATGTTTGGAAGTTCATCTGGACCTCAATCACATGCCTTCCGGATATTTTAAATTGTGTGCGTTGAGTTTTTTGAGTATATGATCAAAAAACAAATGATCTTCAAATAGAGATATATTTGGTACGTAATCTATTTGTGTATTATAAAACAAATTCGTAAGATTGAAATAGAATTTTTGTACACCGATATTGAGAATTTAGCCATTATATTTATTAAACTCAGATAAATATATTGAAAAATATATATACTCAGAAACAAAATCACAACCATATGGATGCGATCTTTGATATTAACTTAGCTTACACCAATAAAATAAAATAATATAAAGACTATTTGTTTCTCAATCATATACTCAAAAAATTCAACGCACACAGTTAAAAACCTCCGGAAGGCATGTGATCGAGGCCCAAATGAACTTCAAAAAATTTGAACTCTTTTATTTAACCTGTTCTATCATCGTATATCAAATCCGTACGGTTGAATGTATTGAACTAGATACTTATATAAGACCCATAGATTAACCTTAACTAATCCATAACAACCATAATAGCTTTACATGCAATATAACCAATTAAGGTTAAGCCGTGGGTCCTATATAAGTATCTAGTTCAATACATTTAACCGTACGAATTTGATATATGGTGATAGAACATGTTAAATAAAAGAGTTCAAATGTTATGAAGTTCATCTAGGCCTCGATCATATGCCTTTCGGATGTTTTTAACTGTGTGCGTTGAGTTTTTTGAGTATGTGATCGAGAAACAAATGGTCTTCAAATAGGGATATATTTGGTACGTAACCTATTTGCATATAATAAAACAAAAGTGTAAGGTTGAAATTGAAATTTTGTATTTGGATATTGAGAATTTAGCCGTTATATTTATTAAATTCAAATAAATATATAGAAATATATATATACTCAGAAAGAAAATCACAACTGTATGGATGCGATTTTTGATGTTATCTTAGCTTACACCAAAAAAAATAAAATTATATGAAGACCATTTGTTTCTCGATCATATACTCAAAAAGCTCAACGCACACAGTTAAAAACCTCCGGAAACCATATGATCGAGGTCCAGATGAACTTAAAAACATTTGAACTATTTTATTTAACTTATTCTATCACCGTATATCAAATCTGTACAGTTGAATGTATTGAACTAGATACCTATATAGGACCCACAACTCAACCTTGACTAGTGCATAACAACCATAATAACTTTACATGCAATATAACTAATCAAGGTTGAGCTATGGGTCCTATATAGGCATCTAGTTCAATACATTCAACCATACAGATTTGATATACGGTGATAGTATAGGTTAAATAAAAATGTTCAAACGTTTTGAAGTTCATTTGGGTCTCGATCACATGCCTTCCGGATGTTTTTAACTGTGTGCGTTAAGTTTATTTAGTATATGATCGAGAAACAAATGACCTTCAAATAGGGATATATTTGGTACGTAACCTATTTGTGTATTATAAAACAAATCCGTAAGGTTGAAATTGAATTTTTGTACTCGAATATTGAGAATTTAGCTGTTATATTTATTAAATTCAGATAAATATATAGAGAAATATATATACTCGGAAACAAAATCACAACTGTATGGATGCGATCTTCCATATTAACTTAGCTTACACAAAAAAAATAATATGAAGACCATTTTTCCTCGATCATATACTCAAAATACTTAATGCATACCGTTAAAAACATACGGAAGGTATGTGATCGTGAGCCAGATGAACTTCAAAATATTTGAACTCTTTTATTTAACTTGTTCTATCACTGTATAACAAATCCATACGGTTGTATGTATTGAATTAGATACCTATATAGGACACACAACTCAACCTTGATTGGTTATATTGCATGTAAAGCTATTATAGCTGTTATGAGTTAGTTAAGGTTGAGCCGTGAGTCCTATATAGGTATCTAGTTTAATACATTTAATTGTACAGATTTGATATACGATGATAGAACATGTTAAATAAAAGAGTTCAAATGTTTTGACGTTCATCTGTACCTCGATCACATACCTTCCGGAGGTTTTTAACTGTGTACATTGGGTTTATTAAGTAAATGATCGAGAAGCAAATAGTCTTCATATTATTTTATATTTTGGTGTAAGTTAAGTTAATATCGAAGATCGCATCCGTACGGTTGGGATTTTGTTTCTGAGTATATATATATATATATATATATATATATATATATATATATATTTATTGGAATTTAATAAATATAACGGCTAAATTCTCAATAACCGAGTACAAAAATTTAATATCAACCTTACGAATTTGTTTTATAATACACAAATAGGTTATGTATCAAATATATCCCTATTTGAAGATCATTTGTTTCTCGATCATATACTCAAAAAATTCAATGCACACAGTTAAAAACCTCCGGAAGGCATGCGATCGAGGCCCAGATGAACATTAAAACATTTGAACTCTTTTACTTAACCTGTTCTATCACCGTATATCTAATCCGTACCGTTGAATTTATTGAATTAGATACGTATACATGACCCACAACTCAACCTTAACTAGTGTATAACAGCCATAATAGCTTTACATGCAATATCATAAATCAACCTTAACTATCATATAACGGCCATAATAGCTTTACATGCAATATAACCAATCAAGATTGAACTGTGGGTCCTATATAGGTATCTAGTTCAATATATTCAACCGTACGGATTTGCTATACAGTGATAGAACAGGTTAAATAATAGAGTTCGAATGTTTTGAAGTTCATCTGAGCCTCGATCACATGCCTTCCTTAGGTTTTTAACTGTGTGCGTTGAGTTTTTTGAGTATATGATCGAGAAACAAATGGTCCTCATATTATTTTATTTTTTTGGTGTAAACTAAGTTAACATCGAAGATCAATATTCGAGTATAAAAATTCAATTTCAACCTTACGAATTTGTTTTATAATACACAAATAGGTTACGTACCAAATATATTTCTATTTGAAAACCATGTGTTCCTCGATCAATAATATCCCACTTAGTCACATAAGGTCCCAACTTCATACACGATCTCTCTCCCTCTCTCTTGCTCTTAGAAGAGTTCTCTCTCCCTGTCTTTTGGTTTATTGGTTTCTTTTTTTGTTGTCCCTGACTTCAACCCTACACGATCTCTATCTCTCTTTCTTTCCTTTCCTCGTCTTCAACTGCTCCGGCTCTCTATCTTAGTAAAACTTTCTATCTCCATTTCAGTTCAACAAATCAAGTTGGTGTTTTTGTGCCCCAACTTGAACACTAGAAAACTTTCTCGCCGGAGATTTTGACCTACCTTTTTTCACGATTCTGGAAAGAATGGCTGAGCCGAAACTTAACCCTGCCGCTGAAGCTCATCACAAAAATGACCTAGAATACAATCGAGATGATGATCCGCAGCTGAATCCCAGTCCTACTCCTAACCTTAATGTTATTATTTGCTTCGATTCCGCAGCCCAAAGTCCTAAGCCTTCTACAAATCCAAGCCCTAAATCAGAGACACAGAAGCTGATGTCAAAGTATGTGTATCTTCATTGCTATAAATTCATTTCAATTCTTTGTATAGATACTTGTAACGTGTGTTTTGTAATTTCAATTTAAACAGTTTAACTTTCTGATATCAAGTTCTTAAATAATATAGCAGAAAAAAGGGAACGAAATTCAGAACCACTTCGCACATCACCGAATACAGAGATTTTATGCAGGAGATCAGGTTGAAATTGCCCAATGAAATAATAAATTCAGTGTTAAGTACTCTCTCTAGGCATTACTTGGCAATATCCTTGCTGGCTCAGGATAGACCAGTTATTGATGTGTCGATCTCTTGTTATGACAAACAGTTAGGGAAGTTCAGAATAAAAGATGAATTTCATACACTCGAAGTTGACTGGGTTTCTGGTCATGCATGGCCGCCGAATATCAGGGAGATATATATAAAGGCAAAACAGAAAAGACGTCGCTTTGGTTCAAATTCTTGCTTAAGCAAAACAAGGATCTTATCAAGGATCCTTAATTATTTGATGAAGGCACAAAACATCGAGAAGAAGCCACAAAACATGAATGGCAAAAAATTCTTGCATAAGCAAATCAAGGAGGTTATAGGGGTGCTGAAACAGTCTCATGATCCTCAATTATTTGATGATCTAGCTAAGCTGATCATTGTCTATCAGCTTACAATGATTTGGCTGCCCCCACATGACGTGCGATCTTTCTTTACTTACCTCAAGACGAATGAGGTTATCAATATTGTCAATTGGGCTCAAACTGTTCACTCTTACTTGATGCGAGGGGTAGAGAAAAGAAACGAAACAAGTAAGGGTTACGCAGTTGGATGTCAATTCTGCTTGCTGTAAGTATAAAAGTACCACTTAGCTTTAGAAATGTCCCACTTAGCAGTAGACTGTCTCACTTATCAGTAGAAACTCCCACTTAGCATTAGAAAAACCCATTTAGCATTACAAAAGTACTACTTAGCGATAGAAATGTCCCACTTAGCGATAAACAGTCCCACGTATCAGTAGAAAGTCCCACTTAGCAATAGAAATAGCCACTTAGTATTACAAATGTCCTATTTAGCGGTAGAAAACACCACTTAGTAATAAAAAGAGATACTTAGAAATATTACAGTTAGCAATAGAAAAGTCCTACTTAACAATAGAAAACCCCACTTATCCATAGGAATGTCCCACTTAGCAATAGAAAAGTCACACTTAACAATAGAAAATCCCACTTATCATTAGGAATGTCTCACTTAGCAATAGAAAAGTCCTACTTAGAAACAAAAATAGCCACTTATCGTTAGAAATACCCCACTTAGCAGTAGAAAGTCAAATTTGGGAACTATTTAGTACCACATTAAAAATTACATTTTAAAGGTTACTCACAAACCTGTATGAACTTTTGTCTTTGAGCTCTTCTATTTTGAAAGGACTATATTGAGGCAACTAAATTCGTTGATCCAAGAAGGCTACAAATGCAGCATTGATCTTCAATTGGATCGTTTAGGCATTCTCGAATAGATGCAAAAATGACCTAGTTGATGCCTAAATTGATGGGCGTTGATTTTTTCTGATATGCCTAGGAAAAGAAAACAATGATAGGTCCCAAACCACCTGACCCAGGACCAATGGAGCTGAAGAAGTTAGAGTACAAGGAAGATAGTTTGAAAGAAGAAGTTGTGAATAGGGATTTGCTCGAGGCGGTGGCTGTGCTACCTGTTGCTGAACAGGTAAAATATTATATGAATAAACATGTGCTTACGAAGGGCTCTTTAACAGCTCTAGCCCTTCAACATGAAGCTTCAGTTATCCGCTTCGAGAACGAGATCATGCGCCTATACGAGCATCTGATCGAGAAGAGTGAACGAGAATTTGTAGATGCTGGACCCTCCATAGAAGAGCTTACGAGGGGAACAACAGAAGAGGGAACAACAGAAAAGCTAAAAGAAGGCGAGCGTAAAGACGAAGTTGGAGAAGAACGTGGCCATGACGATGCACCAGATATTGAAGAGGAAGTTGGTGAAAAAACCCTGATATGGCACAAGTTGATTAGAACGTCACCGTTTCTGAACTTGACGATATTGTTAATAAGATTGCTGGAGATGTCGTGAAGGAGTTGGCGATTGGGTTGGAAGAAGATGAGCCGGAGAAGGACGCAGAATCAAAAAAGGTGGTGGAGGAATCAATTCCAATTGTTGTTGAGAGCATGGTAAACCAACAGGGAGAACTCGTTGAGGAAAAAAAGGCCTCCACAACGATAAGGGTTGATAAGGATGTCAATGCAGAATTAGGTCTGGGAGGGACGGTCTGAAGATCGTCTAGGTTAGTACAATCTTAATCATTGGTGGTTGACATGCCCTACAAAAAGCATAAGAGATCGGATACGGTGGTCATGGATGTTGAATACTGGTTAGCCCACATTTGTAAGAGGCAGGGGAACAGTCTGATTCTTAAAAAAAATATCCAAAAAGTTTGCAGATGAACATGCCATCGTCGTAAACGATGCTCCTGAAAATCCTTTAAAGCCCAAGAAGAACTTGGAGGAGGCAGGAACCACATTATTGAAGAAGACCGGCTGTGTGAACGTTCCATAGAAGAGAGTGAATGATGGAGGTGGTAAATAAATTTTTGTATCCAGGTTGGACTATCATTTCCTAGGCGGTGTTAAATAGTTCCCGATGTGGGACTATTTATTATTATCAGTGGGACTTTATGTTTAAAAGTGGGACTTTCTGTTTAACGTGTGGGAATATATTCTAAGTAAATGAGTCTTAATGTTAACTAAGTGGGACTTTATTTTTTCTAAGTCGAAATTACTTTTTCGTAAGGGGTTATATTATTGACTAAGTAGGACTTTATGTTAAATTAGTGGGACTTATTGTTAACCTATTGGGATTGAATGTTGACCATATAGGACTTACTGTTCTTAATGTGGGACTTTATGCTATGTAATTCTCCCTTCCTTTACAGTGTTGGATATGTATGCCCTAGAGGCCTTTATTGTATAAGATATTAGGGGTATGTATGTACAGGACAATCTTGCTCGATATGATAGTATGATATTTGGTTTGACTTTATCTTAACATATATATATGTTTTACTTGTTATTTCATATCGCTTATACATGTTGATAAAGCCCGTAGGATCCTTACTTGACTACCAGCGTAGTGATGGCAATCATACTTGTGGAAACTGGGTATTCGATAAGCACATCCTTAAATGTCCCTAGTCGTGGGAGTATCGAGACTGGGAATTGATATTCCAGAGTAGACTAGTGTTTACGTTTTTAGACTCTGACGAGGGGCGGTGGTTGGTCTCACAGCCATTGGTGTGTTTCATCTAAGATTGTATACAGGTGCTCACTGGGTATGAGTACACTTGACGGACTTGTCAAGAACTGGCTAGATGGTATTATACCTATCATCAGATAGCAGTTCTCTGGTGACATGAGTGCAGATAGTTTGTCGACTTGAGATCGTCATTTGTCTCGTGTGAGTTCCCACTGTTCTTTGACTACTACCGTACAACGGCTTTACTGATTCGTGCAAACAGGTTTTAGTTGGGTATAGTCCCGAGCCACATGGAGGCGGTGAGTGATTGTTAGGGACTCGTCTCTCCCTGTATAGGGAGTTAATGTCGCGCTGTGTTCGATTGGCCAACAACATAAGTCATTGTCCAGGGTTGTTGTGAATTACTGATAGTTAGATCAGTAGATTATCAGATGGTCTTGAGCTACATCGGTACGACTTGTCAGGTTATTAGGGGTCTGATGTTTTCTACCCTCTAGACCCGGCATGCGATTCTCTCAGAAAAATAGACCGGACTGTATGGAGATAGTCACGGACAGGCTTAGTATGGGTTCGAATGAGTTTGCTCGTCGACATTCTTTTCGACAGGTACCTGGGTAGCCGTTACGTACAGCCAGTGCCACTGACGAGCTTGTGGTTAAACCCACTACCAGCGTACTGTCGAGTCTTTAGAGTCCTACATAGAGGGTTTCCCTGGTTCAAGCGAAACGATGTAGAGGCCGAATGGTTATATGTGCAGGGTTGGATCATATATGTGTAGTAGCTACACGAATTTATGTTCGGACGGTTAATACTAGCGGGCTTAGGATTAAACCGCATTATTGTATCAAGATTGATTTAATAATGATCTAGTATTATATTATTGGATTATTTTATCTCTTGGTATTCGTATTTTTTGTAGTACGAATACGGGTATGTATTTACGGTTTATGTATTCTTGTATTTATATAAGAATGCTTCTAGAAAAGAACACTTCATTTTGTGTTATTATATTATTAGAAATAGATAATGAGGTGGAAGGGTGAGGTGTTTTTAAGCATGGTGAGAGGCATAGCTATTAGTTTTGTTTATTCATTTATGAAAACTATTCAAGCATGGCTAGTATTTTTTTATTGTAAAAGGAAAATGCTTGATAGTTTTTCCATAGCCATTTCTCCTCTCATTCTCACTTAGCTATTCTCTCTCCTCTCTTGAGTTCTGCTTCTTCCTCAAATCCTAACCCTTCTTATGAGTTGAGAATCATAGGGTTATTGAGATAAACAAATACAATTAACACACTCTACATATTCTAAACTACCTAGATTAGCAAACTAGGTCTTTTAGTCACCTCCTTTTTAAGGTTGAAGGTTGAACCACATACTCTCGGGTGGATCGTCTTTGACGCGAGGAGACTGACGACCAAGCTCGATCCAGGACAGGGAGGAGCTAAAGAAGATGACTAAGAAGACCCGAAGGACTCGATCACATAGGTATAATCGCTTGTCGAGTAGATTAGTATCTATCAAGTTTTTGCTATCTAGGGCTTATGTTAGTTCTTGGGTAGATGGTCGATGTTGCATGCTTAAAAATCGATTTTTGAAATTTCCGCCGCTTTACAAACCCTGTGGAGTGTGCGACATCGACTTACATACAGTTATGACAACATTGGTTCATAAAAATTGTAGCGGATTCAAGGTGGACATCGAAATCATTGGTTTGGAGAAAATGACCTCTGTAATGAGGATCGTGCTGGAGGATTTCTTAAAGTTGAATATGAATTAAACGAAGATATGGGGTCCCCGATTGGTATATTGTGATTTATTCCGGCTGGATATATTTGACTTGTTACGAAGTTACACTGTTACTGATAGTCTTATGGATGCCTTCGTAACAAGACTGAACATGCGGCTATATTATTTAAAAACCGACATTGCAAAGAAGGTGGTAATCATCTCACAGTGGTTCATGGTATTCCTGATTACTCTATTTTGTATAATTTATATTATCATAATATGTTCATCAAATGATAACATGCTCCAATACAGAACATGCTCGTCGATGAATCCGAAAAGGGGTCGAGCGGTTTCGGTGTGCCAGGAATTGAATCCTACTCCTTCAATATGTTCGTTGAAGGCCTATTGGTTGAGAGAAAAAGTCAAATCTTCTTTCCAATATGTAATCATGATCATTGGCACCTGCTTGTTCTTGATATGGAGGCCAAATAGTTCAGGCATTACAGCTCAGTAGCACTAAGCAAGGAAAGCGCATGGGTTTGGGGTGCTAAGCTTGATATGCAATGGATAAAGCAGTTTGGAAATATACATTTCGATTGTTATAGAGGAACACACGAATTTGTTTACAAAATCTGCCAATCTCCACTTCAAGGTAACAAATAAATGGGACTTTATTGTATCAAGTGGCACTTAATATTTGTATACAGAAACTTCCTTAATTTTCTTTTTCTAGTTCACCCAGGTGGAACTATTAACCTGTAAAGCCAAAAAAGTTAAACGTTCCACATGGGAAAGAAAATTCCATTTTAACTAAAGTTCTGCTTGAGGTTAGAGTCCCACTTGGGTGAACATAATGTACCACTTAGAAATGAATATAGTAACGGAAATTAGAAAGTTACACTTGCCATTCAACATGAAACATTAACATATTTTTGAATTTTCATTCATTTTTTCAGAGTCGACTGTGGATTCTATCTATATTTGTGTTGGGTTTCGGTGTCCGCGTCGTGGAAACCGCGGCCGAGGCGAAAAAAAAATTCTAGCGAACATTGAACGCCCGTAATACCCAAGATATGGTCCATATACCTAAACTAGCTAACGTAAAATGCAATGGTTGAGAAAATACAACCTTTGTCGCGTGTACACCCAATTGTGGAAAACCTCTCCAAGCTTGTTGCGCTTGAGAATCGACCATCCTTACCGAAGATGATCCATCCGAGAGAATCTGGAGGAGGCTCTAATCGACGATCCAAACTTACAAGGTTTGGATGGTCGGTGATGTAGGAATACTTCACTAAATTTCTCTCTCTTGAACCATGCTAAAAAATGGAGAGCAAGAAGAAGAAGGTGAAGGAGGTGAGAATTAAGCATGAAGCTCACTTGAGGAAAAATGATCAAGTGTAGAAAAATGAAAACCTCAAGTGAAGAAATAAATGAGAATGGCTACATAAGCTTGCAACCATGATGCAATAGTGCACAATAAATGCACATCATCATCCAAGCCATCCCTCATCTCCATGCTTTATAACTCCTCCAATTTCCACCTCGTTTCCTTATTTATTTTTCTAAAAAGAAAAACAAATATGAGATTTCCTTCTTCTAGAAGTATTCCCGTATAAATACGGAATATTTCACCTGGTATATGTATCGCTACATATATGCGTATCCGTATAAAAATACGGATAGCACCAAAGAGAGAAAATGAATAGTGGACAATAATTCTAAAATATATGTATCAAAATACATACATAAATCAATAAATCAAAACCTGATTTAATAATCCGGCTTAATCCCAATCCGTTCAGTATTATCAACTGTCCGATTAAAGCCCGTGTATAGTGTACACGTATTTAATCGGACCCCTGCACGTACCAACGTACGGCTTCTACATCTGTCACCTAAATCGGGAGAACCCTTTGTGTGAGACTCTAAAGACTCGACAATACGTTGGCAGTGGGTTTAACCATAAGCACGTCAGTGACACTAGCTGTACGTGACGGCTACCCAGGTATTTGGCGAAAGGGAGGTTGACAATCAAGTACGTCCTTACCCTACTGAGCCTGAATGTGACAATCTCCATACAGTCCGGTCTCTTCGTCAAAGAGTATCGCATATCTGGCCTAGGGGTTGGAAAACGTCAGACCCCTACTAACCAGATAAGTCGTGTCTGAGTCAAGCTCATCACCAGTAGAGATACAATTGATCAACTATCAGTAAATCTCATCCACCGTGGATACGGATTTCTGGTGATAGACAACTGAACACAGCATGACATCAACTCCTAATACCAGGAGAGACAAATCCCTGACAGTCGACTACTGCCTCCATGTGGCTCGGGACTGTACCCAACTAAAACCTGTTTGCACGACCCTTTTGAGCCGTGGTAGGGTAGTAATCAAAGTACAGTAGGAACTCACACGAGACAAATGATGACTTCAGGTCAAAAGACTAACCTGTATTCATGCTACTTGATAACTTCCATTTGACGATAGATGTTATACCATTTAGAAGTTCTCGGCGAGTCCGTCTAGTGTACTCACTTCTAGTGAGCATCCGACGATAGATATACAACTTTCGACGCGTGTCCACTTAGCTATGGAAGACCCCTCCAAGCTTATAGACGCCAGTAACACGCTAGAAAAGCGACCACCCTCGCCGAAGAAGATCCATCCGAGGGAAACCGGAAAAGTCTCAAACCGATGATCCAAACTTGCTAAGGATGGATTGTGGGTGATGCAGGAATTTTTCACTAATTATTTCCTCTCAAAACGTGCTCAAGAAAGAGCAAGAAAAAGAAGGAGAAGAGAGGTGAGGAGAGAGTGGCTAAGTCTCTCTCTACCATGAAGCATGAGCTTGTGTGGATGAAAAAATGATTAAGTCTGGAAACAAAGAATGGCTACAACTTTTATTACCACCATGATTCAATAGTGCAACCATAAATGATATCAATAAATGCCAAAGCCATACCTTTCTAGATGTTAAAAACCATGCTTCATTTAAACCTCATTTTCCACCTCATTTCCCATTTGATTTTACAAATGAAAATCAAATATGAGGTGTCATTCTTTAAGAAGTATTCTCATATAAATACGGAATACTTCACCCGGTATATATATTGCTGCATATACGCGTATCCGTACAAAAATACGGATAGCACCAATGAGAGAAAATGAATAGTGAACAATAATACTAATATATATATATATATATATATATATCAATATATATAAATTATTAAATCAAAACCTGATTTAATAATATGGCTTAATCCTAAGCTGGCTAGTATTATCAACCGTCCGATTAAAGTTTGTGTATCCGGCACACGTATTTAATCAGACCCCTGCATGTACCAACGTACGGCTACTACATCTATCGCCTGAACCAGGAAAACCCTCTGTCTGGGACTCTAAAGACTCGACAATACGCTGGCAATGGATTTAACCACAAGCACGTCAGCTGCACTAGCTGTACATAACGGCTACCCAGGTACTTGCCGAAAGAGGGGTCGACAATCAAGTACGTCCTTACCTTACTGAGCCTGAATGTGACAATCTCCGTACAGTCCGGTCTCTTCGTCAAAGAGTATCGCATATCGGGTCTAGGGGGTGGATAACGTCAGACCCCTACTAACCCGATAAGTCGTGTCTGAGTCAAGATCAATATCAACAGAGATACTACTGATCAACTATGAATAAATCTCATCCACCATGGCCATAGATTTCTAGTGATAGCTAACTGAACACAGTGCGACATTGACTCCTAATACTAGGAGAGAAGAATTCTTGACAATCAACCACTGCCTCCATGTGGCTCGGGACTGTATCCAACTTAAACCTATTTGCATGACTCCTATGAGCCATAGTAGGGTAGTAATCAAAGTACAGTGGGAAATCACACGAGAAAAATGACGATCTCAGGTCAAAAGACTAACCTGTACTCATGCCACCTGAGAACTTCCATCTGACGATAGATATAATACCATCTAGAATTTCTCGGTGAATCCGTCCAGTGTACTCACCTACAGTGAGTACCTGTATACAATTTTAGGTGAAAAAACACCAATGGCTTGTGAGACTGGCCACTGCCTCTTGTTGGGGTCTAGAAATGTGTACACTAGCCTACTCCGAAGTATCGATACTCAGTCTCGATACTCCCACGACTAGGGACATTTAAGGATGTGCTTATGGACAACCCAGCTCTTACATATATGACAGCCATCATAATGCTGGTTGTCAAGCATCAATCCTACAGGCTTCATCAAAGATGAATATAAACCAGATAGCACACTATCATCTCGAGTATGACCGTTATGCCTATATATGTCCACCCTCAATTATTATAATTACCTACTTGTGATTACAATAATTGCCTTGAGGGCACTCTATCCAACAATCTCTCACTTGCACTTAAGGCCAATTATTGCGATATCGTGTACCCATACCTCGTGTGCTACCGAAAACCCAACTTCTCTACTAATCAATTTCTCAAACTATGTTTGTGAAACCTAATTTGTTCTAGAAATAGCCTCAATAAGTGGATTCGCTGAAATGTTCCAACTTCATCTCTCTATATCTTAACTTTGTAGAGATAACAATCTCCCAAAATGAGTGATACCCCACCTCAAGAATTTGTCTTGATATCTGATGGGACTAAGGTCATCAATGAACAACTCCATCCAACAAACTTCTTGGGCTGTATCCTCTGTTGAGTTATAACCGTCATCCTGCACCATGATTATCTCAGTATCCCTATTGGAACACAATCCAATACACCGATCCTCGAAAGAGGATAAACTCAAAACTCAGACAATATCTCTATCATCCAGATCACCTTGGAAGCCTGAACTGAAAACCGCCTCCCAGAGGAGGCTGCGGTTATCTTATACCAAGAACATCCTCTTATGTTCTGTACTACTTAATTTTGTTTCTTGAGAATTAGTTTAATATATGTTTATTGCAGTTAGTGCAAAAGCAATATCTGGTGTTGTATAAGACATTGCATGATTGACTCAATTTCCTAAACAAATGATATGTCATTCTTGCCAGTCCCTCTCCTCATCAGTCTAGAAGACATCCGTTTTAAATAGGGTGACTCCATCACTTGCGGGTACACCACCACGTCAGGAGTCGTCCATTCTAAAATACTTTTAGAATGCTGTCAAAGTACCCGATTGGGAAACTTCCTAAATCTAGATCCAAAAAATAGAATTATCTATCTGGTATTGTAAAAGACATTACATGATTGACTCAATTGACTAAGAAAATGATATTTCATTCATGCCAGTCCCTCTCTTCATCAGTCTAGAAGACATCTCTTTAGAGAGGGTGGCTCCATCACCTGCGGGTACTCCACCATGCCAGGAGTTATCCATTATAAAATACTTTTAGAATGCTGTTTAAGTACCTGATTTGGGAAACATCCTAAATCTAGATCTAGTCACTAGAATTCCTGATATACTATCCACATCCAACGTGGAGAAAACACTATGTGATAACCAAAGTTTGATCGATTGTAGTATGGGAAATTTATTTCCTATCTGGAGCATGTCATCCAAATCTAGGACAGTACTCCCTACATCCTTCTTACTAGATTCATATTTTGTTTTGATGAAGTCAATCATCTTGACTGTCATATCAAAATAGATGATCCGTTTTCGCTATCCATGCTTCAGTCAACGAATAGACATAAGCAATCTGAACACCTTCCGCTGCTCCCACTAACTATGATAACCTTCTGGCAGAGTCATATACACGTGCACTTCCAAAATCCCATTTGGAAAGACGTTATAGTCATCTACTTGCCAGATATCATAGCCATGAACTGCATCAGTGCTAAATCATATCCATATGGACTTCAGGGTAGAAACTGAAGTAAAAGTCACATCACATTCCATAACGGGTATTTGATGAAAACTCTTTACAACATGTCTAGCCTTATTAGATAAATACCTTTCCACCTGCACAGATCCCGAAAGATCTACTTGCTCCTAATGGGTTTTACCCCTTCAGGAGCACCCAACGAAATAAAAATCCATGATTTGCTGAAGTGCGTGGAGTCTATCTTGGGCATGAAATACCTGGTCAACTGGAAGTTACCACTTCCTACAACCTGCTGATAACAAGTAGGGGAACAGAAGTGTCAAGTCATATCCGTATGGACTTCAACATAGACACTGAAGTAAAAGTCACATCACAATCTACAACGGGTATTTAATGAAAACTCCTTACAACAAGTCTAGCCTTATTAGGTTATCACCTTTCCACCTGCACAGATCTCGAATGATCTACCCGCTCCTAATGGGTTTTACCTCCTTCAGGAGCACCCAGCAAAATCCAAGATCCATAATTTGCTGAAGTGCATAGAGTCCATCTTAGATATGAAGTATTTGGTCACTTGAAAGATACCACTTCCTATGGCCTGCTGATAACTAGTAAAACCATCATCACTATGATGCTGACCTCCCTGTCACCGTCTGGGAGAAAACCGAAGTATCTCTCTGGTGTTTGAGATCACCTACTAAAATCTGCGGAGTGGCTAACGATCTGTCAAGTCCAATTAAATCCTTAGGTTCTACTAAATTTTCGGTAACCGTTTGTGATTATGAAATCACTTCCAATTCTACCATACTCTCAGTAGTTTCTTTTGCAAAAAGATCCTTTTATAAAATGGTGGCGAGTCAAGAACAATGTAACTATTGATCTTGAAAATGGTAGAAACAAAATCCTAGCGAATGCTTAGGATAATCCACGAACCACCATTACCGAAGCGTGCCTCGAGTTTGTCCGGATTCTGCTTTTTAAACAGAAACCAGATAACTCCATATCTCAACAATCTCAAGATATGTAACCATTTTATATCCATATGGAATCAAGGCACTAATTTAGATGGAACCAGATTCAAATGTCATGCATATGTTTCCAGTGCATACTACCTAATGGAAAATGGCCAATACAACATTATTTATCATGGAGCGCGTCCACGGATGAGTAACCTGTGATAAAATCAAGTTCTCGATATTACTATAATGGAATACCTAGCATATGTATCTATATCTTCGATCATCTCGAAGAATCCCGATACTTCCAACGTATGGTTCTCTACTTTATTCTTATACCTACAAACTTCTCAAAATCTTTGGAGCTTGCATTACTATGAACACACGTCTAAAACTAGAGAACTCATAGGTAAATCTGAATGAAATAAGAATACCAACCCCTTGTTCTGAAGGACATTGGACAACATACATTTTCTTGTATAAGTCCCAAGAGTATACCAACTCAAATTCTGTGTTTCGTAAGTTGAAAATTGTATCCTGGTAAAGAATGTCTTACACCGTTATTCAATACACTATATCTTATTCTCAACAGATAAAGGTAATGTTTATAAAACAATTTTCAAAATGTATATCTCACTTTATAAAGATAAAGGTACAGATACTTCATTTTAAAATTTGGTGCATAACTACGGTTATTCGAAACCAAATATTTGCCGTCAGGCAAAAACTAGGCGATTTAATCTAATATCACCAATTACAACGAATTCCGATATTTAAGGATCAAATCGCCCATTTCCCTATATTCTACCCCTACTCATCATCTGTAACACCTTACAGATGTGAGATTCAAAACTGGTAAATACATACCCTGAAGTCAGAATTGATTAGGAAAACAGTTCTCTATTATATGTACACAGAAAAACTGAAACTTGAAAATGTTTCATAGGGGATGGTCAGGTATTCCAAGTAATGCTTTTTGCATTATCTAGATTCATGACAGTAGCCGCAATTTCCTTTGCCCTCACTTTAATCCTTATATATGTCTCTACATCTTACCTTCTGTACACCGTCTTAGGCTAATTGATTTTCTTCCTTCCCTACCTTTCGGCACCAGCCTTGTTAGTCATATGTATGCCCTAGAGGCCATTATTGTATATTATAGTGGATTCTTGGACATATATATATAGAGGACTTTCTTGCTCGACATGATAGTATGCAATCTGGTTGCTCTTTATCTTAACATGTACACTCGTATCACTATACCGTCTCTCTGATACATGTTTATAAAGCACTTAGGCTGTAGACTTGACTACCAGGACTATGATGCAGATTATACTAGTATGGCCTGGATAGTCCACAAGCACATCCTTTAATAGTTCCTAGTCGAAGGGATATCGAGACAGGGCATCGATATTCCAGAGTAGACTAGTGTGTACGTTTCTTGACCCTGTATGGGGCGATAGTTGATCCCATAACCATTGGTGTTTGACATCAAAAATTATACACAGGTGCTCATTAGAGAATGAGTACACTGAACAGGACTCGCCGAGAACTCCTACATGGTACCATACCTATCGTCAGATAGCAGTTCTTTGGTGAAACCGGTACAGGTTAGTCTGTAGACCCGAGATCGTCATAGTGTCTTGGGTAGTTCCCATTGTTCTTTGATTTCCTCCCTACCACAGCTCAAAGGAGTCGTGCAAACAGGTGGATTTTGGGTACAGTCCCGAGTTACATGGAGATAGTGAGCGATAGGAGGGGTTTCATCTCTCCCAATATAGGGAGTTGATGTTGCTCTATGCTCGATTAGCTATAACAGCAAGTCCCTGATCAGGGCTGATGAGATTTACTGGTAAGTGTTATCAGTAGTTTCTCGAAAGGTTATAGGCCACACATCGGCATGACTTATCAAGTTACTAGGATCTGACAATTCCACCCCTAGACTCGATATGCGACATATCAGACGAAGAGACCGGACTATACGGTAAGTGTTGCTTATAGGATTTACGAGAGTTTGGACAAGCTTTCTTATTGATCTTCTATTCGTTCAATACCTAGGTAGCCGTTATGTCCAGCTAGTACCGCTGACGGCTTGTGGGTGAATGATATGATCATTACCTACTGCTAGCATATTGACGAGTCTTTAGAGTCCCCACACAGAGGTTTCCTAGCTCAAGCGAAACAAAGTAGGGCACATATGCTGATATTAGCGGGAACTTGATTAAATACGAGTATGTCATACTGTATTCTAATCTCGCGATATTTGATATCGGTTAGGTTATATATGATATAACCGGATTTTTGAATCAACTGTTGATTCAATGATTTGGTATATGTATATATATTTGATATTGGCCAGTTATATTTGATATGACCGGATTATTGAATCAAGTGTTGATTTAATAATGAATATTGAATATTGTTGGTTATATGTGATATAACCAGATTATCGAATCAAGTGTTGATTTGATGATATGATATACATATATGATATTAGTTGGTTATATATGATATAACCAGATTATTGAATTAAGTGTTGATTTAATAATTTGATATATATATATTTATATATTAGCTAATATTATTGCTCACTTATAATTTTCTTCTCTTGATATATAAGTGTATATATATATATAAGTATATATATATAAGTATATATTTATATATATATGATATATATAAATGTATTAGTATCATGGTTGATGATACATAGAACATGGGTGTATGAGACTCACACCGAGGGTATAAAGATAATTGTGACAATTTATATTTAAGGAAAAATAAAAAGAGTTAGAAATGAGTCATGGCTTGGATGCTTGGAGAAGCATCAAGAAGTTATGACTCGTCTCTCTCTTTTGTTTTACTCTAGATATTTATCATCATAAGATTATCTTAACTTCATGGTTGACTCTTTTAATTTATCACAAGATTTTTTTTCACTCTCACACCCAAGTTCTTCTTCTTCCACTTGAAACCATTCTAGGGTTTTTCTTGAGTTGAAAAAAGAAAGAGGAAAATATTTCTAAAGTGAGAAAAATTCCTACTTCATCAACCTATACTATCTTAGCATTTTAATATAGGTTGTTTGCTTCATTAATTCCTTGATTAGTGAAGAGATAGCTTGACCTAGAGAGCCTTCAAGGTGGATCATCTTCAGCTTCGAAGATCGCATAGCCAGTTCATTCCTTTCTTCAAGTGGAGCCGAGAAGAGTTCTAGGGACTACTACTTGGGGCTTAGGGACTACTACTTAGAGCTATAGAAGTGAAGGACTTGGTCTACAAATATTGCAACCTTCTTCACTTAAATTAGAACTTGCTTTCTTGCTAACAAAACCCTAATTCTCTAGTTCGATTCTTATTTGGTGTATCTTAGACCTCTAGATTTTTTAAAATTGCATACTTGATGCATATGGAAACCTAGTAGAGTTGCTGAGACACATTTTCAAGCCTGAGGTTTGGAAGAAGACTATCCAATAAGCGTAATAGGTGTAATCTCCTAATACAACGAATTCTCGCAACCTGAGATAAGGTAAAGGGAAGAGACAATCGAATAATCCTATTCAAATTTCTCCAGAACCTATGGCCATCCTCGATTGAAGTAACTTCTTTGAGTTCGCATGCAACTATACGATGGTCGTTCTAAGAAATATGCATCATCGTAGTGATACGATATGTTCTAAAGAAATGCAAAGGGTAGAGTAGGAGTGGCAGGGATATATGCGACTTTGTCGTGAATCAAGACAAGCCAAAGCCAAGGGTGTAAAAAGGTTCGGTTAAATTGGTTCATGAGTTTTTAAGGTAAGTCATAGGTCGTTGTACCAGAGAGAGAGAGAAAAAAAACACTCAGCGTGCACTCTATCAAGATTAGATTGGTTTTCACTTTATCTAATTAGGATGGCTCCCACTGTTTCTTCGAATTCTCCTTCAAACCCTAAAAAAGAACTAGTCGGGATCATTTACACTCTTACAAGTTCGCTAACCGTTCAGTCAGGACAGTATTGGTACTCCGAGGGTGGTCCCTAGTGGTTTCGCACGGACCCAATTAATAACCCCATTTCTGCAGAAGTGTAATCTCGTCAACACTTTCTAGACAACTAATAGGTTAGCTAATTATGGAGTGAAAAATCTCCCGAGGAGTAATACATTCTCATCAGTGGGAATCGGGACCCAACTGTTGGATATAGTGCCCTCAAAGTCAATTATTGGATCGCAGGCACGTGATTGCAATGATTGAGGAGGACCTATACCGGTAGGACAGTCTTACTCGTAATGATAGTATGCTATCTGGTTTGCCTTTATCATTCGTGTACAGGTTCAGGTGACTGATCACTGTTACACTTTGATAGAGCCCTTAGGATCTTGCTTGACTACCAACAGTATGATGGCTATCGTATACGTGAGAGTTGGGTGGTTTATAAGCATATCCTTAATTGTGGTCCCTAGTCGTGCGAGTTTCGAGACAGGGCATCGATTCTCCGGAGTAGACTAGTGTATACAGTCGAGACCCCGATGAGGGGCGGTCGCCGGTCTCACAAGCCACTGGTGTCAGTTGGATCACCTAAGATATATATACAGGTGCTCATTGGGTTATGAGTACACCGGACAAGACTCGCTGGTAACCTGCTAGTTGGTATTTATACCTAGCGTCAGATAGCAGTTCCCCGGTGACATGTGTACAAGTTAGTTCATCGACCTGAGGTCGTCATTTGTCTCGTGTGAGTTTCCACTGTGCTTTGATTTCTACCCTACCACGGCTCAAAGGAGTCGTGCAAACAGGTCTTTTTTGGGTACAGTCCCGAGCCACATGGAGGCAAGTGAGCGGATCGGCAGGAGATTAGTCTCTCCCGGTATTGAGGGCGAGATCGCGCTGTGTCTAGGAGAGCCATTACACATAGCTCTCGGCCGAGGCAGGAGATTTACTGGTAGGTACTCCCGTAGTATCTTAGGGTGTTTTTGGTCTACACACCGACACGACTTATACCGCTATTGGGGGTCTGATATTACCAGCCTCCTAGGCCGATATGCGATACTCATAGACGAACGAACCGGACTGTATATACATTGTCACTGTTAGGTTCAGTAGGGTTTCCAGATGGATTCACTCATCGGCCTCCCTTAAAGTATGTACATGGGCAGCCGTTACGCACAGCTAGTGCCGCTGACGGCTTGTGGTTAAACTCACTGCCAGGGTACTGACGAGTCATTAGAGTCCCCCACAGATAGTTTCCCAAGTTCGGGCGAAACGTTGTAGAGGCCGTATGGTTTTTATGGCAGGGTTCGAAGAATGCACGTGCGTTTACGCACGTGTCATATTTCGGGCAGATAATACTGGTGGGCTTTGGTTTAAGCCGAATCTGATTATTATACTGTGTAGATATAATATCTTTGTCTCAGTTGCATTTGTATTCAGTCGTAATACAAATGCGGGTATGTTTATACTGTTACGGGGTTATCCTGAAATTCGTTTCGGGATCGCTTTTGGAAGTTGCCAATTTCCTGTTTCCAGTTTTCTATCACCCGCTTTAACATTCGGTTAAATGCGGATTTATCTTTTCTTCATGAGGGTGAGTCATTTGGTGAGTCATGAGGGTGAGTCACCATTTTGCTTTAATGGTTGATGACTAGGATTAGTGAGTCACCATTATGCATTTAATGTTTTATGCAAGGTGGATTTTGCATTAATGAGGTTTTGTAATGTTTAGGATATTTCTTCTTGATATTATTCCTTATGGTTACTCTCTTGTTTCTACACTCACCTCCCTCCTCATAATATATTGGCCGGCCCCTCTTTTGGAGAAAAATATGGTTGTTGTTTAAAAAAGATGATAGTTTTTGGTGTATGGAAATTTCATAGCTCATTTTATTCCATCACCCGATTCAAATGGCAACTTCATTAACCGTTCGTCCATGGCTTTGGACGAAGCGAGACAAAGTGTTCTACTCATTCTCTACATCAATCTTGGTCATCTCTTTTAGCAAACTTGATGACCGAGTTGTCTCGGGTCAGAGGCGGGAGCCCGTTTAAAGATCCATTGATGTGGTGCCACCTGGACGAGGAGATCGGAGATTGACGAGATCGGAGCAGCCGCAACGGAGCGTGGGATGATGGTTAAAGAACGAAGGACTCGGATCGTTCGGTATAACCTTTCTACCCTCTTTGTAGTTTGCTAGTTTAGTAATAATGGCAGATCCGGGTTATAGTATACGATAGCGCCAGTTAAAAAGTTTTTGTTCCGCATTTGGCGTCTGTTAGACGGCCGGGGCGCTACCGTAGACTTATAGTGGTATCAGAGCCTCGCCATTAAGCTTTAATAACTTGTGCTAACGCGTTTAAAACATCGATCGAACGGATTTTCGAAAATCGCAATTTTCAGTGTTAAAGTTTCTGTTGATTTTAAATCTGGTCTAAAAATCATTTTGACTATACCAGAAAATTAAGCAGGCTTTTTAAAGAACACTGGAGAAAAACGATAAAGTGAATCGACCGTACGACCGCGGAAATGCGGTCAAAGCCTGGCTTTGACCGCGGAACCGCGGCCGTCTTGGTCAATCATTTGACCATTTTTCTTCTAGGGCTTCTACTTAGGAAATTGTGGTTTCTGGAACTGTTCATTTGGGCCCAGTTTTTGTTACTGTACAGCAGATGTATGTGGGACCCACTTCGGGAAATTTAGTCGATCGAAATTTAAACGTATTAGTTTACAGTACTTACATTATATCTCCGACCGTGAATGTCATTTGAGCGGTAAACCGCGTCTGATTGCTATAGTTCTTTTAGACGGGTTTGCGAACGTGACATTCGCGTTGATGTTCTATGTTGTGCTGTGATATTGCGGATATGTCGTGGTGGATAACAGTGTGCAATGGTAGTGCAGTTTGAGTTTATTTGTACATTTGATATTGCGGGGCGAGCGTCCAACATGTGGACTGCCGTCACTGCCTGTTTGTATAATATTCTTTTGGAGCAAGACCGGGCTGAGGTCGATGTACCCGTTGTACATATTTTTCATTTATGTACTAGGTTTTACCCCGCGATGGAGTGCACGGATAGCCGGGTTCTGGAGGGCAACGGGTCCGCATCTCATGGCTTTGAGAGGCAGAGGGGCCTTACTCTAGAATTGGCAGACTATTCGCCGCACTCGTAGGGGGTACAGGTTAACCCAAGGAGGGGTGCCCAAGTTACCGGATTCCATGAAGTGCAGGGTGGTCCATTCACTTTGCTGTAGGGGTCTGCCTCACTTCATGTTTTGGCAGGTAACTTGCCGCACCCATAGGGGTCTAGGTTTCATTGCACAGGCTATCCACACGACAGGGGAATGTCGGGTTTCAGCAGCGGTTCTGTGAAACCTGGGGATCCCAGATTATCTGTATTGTTCTGTGATGCTTATTACTTTTCTGTAATGTTGCATATTATCACGCCTGGAGCGATTATTGTATATTGGTATATATACTAGTAGATGTTGTATATGTTTTGCACCCGCGCTAGTCCAGTCCCCACTCTGTCGTTAGTTAAGTAACCTAACGGGCAATGACGGGACCCATAGACGAATGCGGATGGCATATACGTACATTTTATTTTCGTTCTTTTCTGGTGTGATTAACTGATGGGACTGTGTTGATTCTGATCAATGCAAAGGAAAAAAAACCTGTTTGGATGTTGTTGGAACAGTTTTAAAAAGTGTTATTACAAAGACGTTTCCTTTTGTCATGCTTAGTGGTATTCGGTTGGAATATCCTGCACCTCATTCGACGGGGCAAGGGCCAAGATCCCTTCACCGGGAGTGACCCCTTGGGCAGAAATTTACATCAGGGTAATAACTTCACTATAGTCGATTACAAGTTGCTTTGCATCGCAGTATTCAGTTGGAATATCCTGCACCTCATTCCACGAGGAAAGTGCCGAGATCCCTTCACCGGGAGTGACCTCTTTAGCAAAGGTTTTCGCCACTATATTTTTATAAAAAGCTATCAGGTTCCTTCAGCGATATCAAGTTCATTACGTTAAAGGTTTTTTCGCCAAAAACCAGCCGTAGCCCTCCGTCATTTTTTTTTGGGTATTCAGTAGTATTCAAGCTATGTATTTTGGCCAAAGTCAAGGCATAGTGTTTGGTAGCTGCTGGGTATTCATTTGTTGCATAGATAGATGTGTTGGTTTGGGACAGTCGTTCTGCCATTTTGGCCAAAGTCAAGGGCATGTGCGGGTGGGTTCAAATTGACAAGATAATGACGGGAAGAACTTGGCATGCGACTTATGGCATTTTGGCCAAAGTCAAGGTCATAAGAGCATGGGGAAAAAATCATATCCGGAGTTTATAAAGAAATTGAAACTTGCCAAGTATGCGCATACCTTCTGGAGTGTGATAACGTGAGTGGATTCCGTCACGTTATCATACGATGAGAGTTGGATCCCGATTCCCACTGATGAGTTGGTTTACTCTTCGGGTGATCCCGATTGATTCTTCTTTTAGGTTTGGAGGAGAATTTGACAGTACAGTGGGAGGTTTCCTGATTAGATAAAGTGATAACCATTCTGATCTAGGTTAGAGTGCACGCAGAGTGTTTCTTTTCTCTCTCTCTCTTTGGAAGCGACCATTGACTGACCCTAGACTATGACTCAGTGACCAAGTTGACCGAACCTTCTTAAAATACTGGTTTTTGGATTGTCCGAGTTGCATAAGTCATTGTCGCTCTTTCTTTTACCCTTTGCATTTCTCAGAACACCCCGTATTACTACGGACATCCACTTCCATTGGATAGATCCATCGTATGGTTATATACGAACTCGAAGGGACTTCTTCGAGACGGTTCAGGAGAAATAGAATTGGTTTATTCAGTTGTCTTTTATCACCTTCTCTCAGGTTGCGAGGGCTCCTTAGTTTAGGAGAGTACACCTATTACGCTTATTGGATAGTCTTCTTCCAAACAATAGGCAGGTGCCGAATGGTAGGGAATGAAGAAAACCAATTAGCCTAAGTAGGGTGTACAGAAGGTAATAACTAAAGAAAAAATAAAGGGATTAGTAAGAGGGCAAAGTAAGTTGCGACTGGTATCATTCACGGCCAAACCGCGTACCTCATCGCTACTCCTACTTCACCTTTGCTTTTTTCCCCAGTTCGGGAGAAATAGAATAAGGTATTATTCAGTTGTTTTTTATCATCACCTTTTCTCAAGTTGCGAGTACTCCTTGGTTTAGGAGGGTACACCTATTATTCTTACTGGATAGTCTTCTTCCAAACCATAGGCTGGTGCCGAACGGTAGGAAAGGAAGAAAACCATTTAGCCTAACGATGGTGTACATAAGGTAACGACTAAAGACAAATAAAGGGATTTGGAGAGATGGCAAATTAAATATACGGTTACAGTCATGAATTGGATTATGGAAGAGGCATTACTAGGAATACCAAGATACCCCTACGAAACATTTTCTTGTTTCAGTGCATTGTTAAAGGAAAACTGATTTCCTGATTAGATACTTACTCCAGGGTATGTATTTAGCAAGTATGATTCTCACATCTGTATAGTTTTACAGATGATGAGTGGGAGTGAGTTATTGGGAATTAGGTGATCATCCTCATTATATCGGAATTCGTTGTAATTGGTGATATTTGAGGAAATCGCCTGGGTACAGTTTTCAACCTACGACGTACAGGTTTTGAGTTATTCAACTCAGCGGACTTATACAGAGTATTGTATGTTGTCCAGTGTTCATCAGGACAAAGGGGTAGGTCCTCGTATTATATTCTGTTTACTTATGACTTCTCTAGTTTTTAGACAAGTGTTTCGTAGAAATACAAGGTCTGAGTTTTGAGAAGTTGTAGGTATAAGAATAAAGTAGAGAACCAGATGTCGCAAGTATCGGGATTCTTCAAAGAGATCGAAGATGTAGATTCTTGTGATTGGTATTCAGATTATAGTAATAGTATTGAGAAACTTGTTTCTCTTTCAGGTCTCATAATTGGATGGATTCCTAAGTTGAGTAATGCTGATTAGCCTCTTTCCATTAAGTTGATATGCACTGAAGACAGCTGCATGATTGAATCTGGTTCCAATTAAATAAGTGCCAAAGTTTCTATATTGGATATAGAATGGTTCATATCTTAACGATGTTAAGGTACGGTGAGTTGTCCAGCTTATGCTTAAAACCAGACTCTGGATAACTCAAGGCACGTTTCTGTAATAGCAGTTTGTGGGTTGGCCCAGGCTATGACGAGGGTTGACTTTCTACCATCTGGAAGATCAATAGTGATATTGTTCTTGACTCGCCACAGTTTTAGTAAAATGGATTTTTTCAGAAAACAGTAGTGGGAGTATGGTAGGACTGGAAGTGATTCCAGAACCGCAAACGATTACGGAAAATTTAATAGGACCTAAAGATTCAATCAGATTTGACATTCCATTAGCCACTCCGCAGATATGGTGGGTAACCTTAGACACCCGAGAGGTACTTCGGTAGCCTCAAGGACGGTAACAGGGAGGTTCTTGTTTACCCAGGCTTGACACTACTGTTGTTCCAGGCTATGAGACCCGGCAGGAGGTTAAGTATAGCGTCGTTCTAAACTAGATTTAGAAGTGCACGTGTATATTATTCTGCCAGAGGGTTGTTGTGGTCAGAGGGAGCAGCGGAAGCATAGTGGGCAAGTAGCTTATGACTATTTATAGACTTGAGCAAATATAGCGGAAATAGATCATCTATTTTTGATGTGACAGTCATGGGTTTGACTTCATCAGAATAGGGGATGGATCTGTTAAGAAGGTAGTAGGGTGTGATGTCATGGTATTTGGATGACATACACAGATTAGGAAGTAAAATTCCTATACTACGATCGGTTGTACTGTGGTCGTCACACAGTTGTTTCTCCAGACAGGATATGGATATAATATCTGACATTATGGTTTCTAGATCTATGGTTTTAGATCTAGATTTGGGTAGTTTCCCAATGTGGGTACTTTGACAGTATACTAATGGTATTTAGAATAAATGACTCCTGGCATGGTGGTGTACCTGCAGGTGATGGAGTCACACTCTTTAAAGGTGTCTTACAGACTAAAGGGGAGAGGGATGTGCATGATTGGCAGATCACTTGCTTAGGCAATTGAGTCAATCGTGAGATGTCAAGTACCACACCAGATGTTGTTTTTGCACTAGATGCGATAAGTTTATATTAATCCAATCCTGAAGAAACATAAGGAAGCAGTTTTCGAACATAAGTGCATGTTCTACGGGTTTGATGACGGCAGCATCCTTCGGAGATGGTTATCATTCCAGGCTTCAAAGGTGACATGGATGACAGAGTGATTGTCAGAGTTATAGTTTTCCCTCTGACGAGGGACAGTATTATGGACAGGTGGTCCAAGAGGATACTGTGGGAGGCATGGTGCTGGAAACTGATTAGTTTCAGTGTTTGATACAGTCTAAGAATTTTGGATTTGGAGTTTATTTATGAACTAGGTCCCATCAGATATCCATACATATTCTAAGATAGGTATTACTCTATTCGGGAGATGGCTTTCTCCGCGAACTTGAGATTAAGAGAGACATAGAAAGAAACATCGGGGCGGATCCACTCGCTGAGGCTATTTCTCGAACACAATAGTTTTACAAACGGACTTTGTGAAACTGATTAGTAGAGGAGTTGGATGTTCGGTATCACACGGGCTGTGAGTATGCGACATCGCAATAATTAGCCTTAAGTGCAAGTGGGAGATTGTTGGATATATTGCCCTCAAAGTCAATTATTGGATCGCAGGCACGTGATTGCAATGATTGAGGAGGACCTATACCGGAAGGACAGTCTTACTCGTAATGATAGTATGCTATCTGGTTTGCCTTTATCATTCGTGTACAGGTTCAGGTGACTAATCACTGTTACACTTTGATAGAGCCCTTAGGATCTTGCTTAACTACCAACAATATGATGGCGATCATATACGTGAGAGTTGGGTGGTCTATAAGCATATCCTTAATTGTGGTCCCTAGTCGTGGGAGTTTTGAGACAGGGCATCGATTCTCTGGAGTAGACTAGTGTATACAGTCGAGACCCCGACGAGGGGCGATGGCCGGTCTCACAAGCTACTGGTGTCAGTTGGATCACCTAAAATGTATACAGGTGCTTATTGGGTTATGAGTACACCGGACAGGACTCGCCGGGAACCAGCTAGTTGGTATTTATACCTAGCGTCAGATAGCAGTTCCCTGGTGACATGTGTACAGGTTAGTTCATCGACCTGAGGTCGTCATTTGTCTCGTGTGAGTTCCCACTGTGCTTTGATTTCTACCCTACCACGGCTCAAGGAGTCGTGCAAACAGGTCTTTTTTGGGTACAGTCCTGAGCCACATGGAGGCAAGTGAGCGGATCGGTAGGGGATTCGTCTCTCCCGGTATTGGGGGTGAGATCGCGCTGTGTCTAGGAGAGCCATTACACATAGCCCTCGGCCGAGGCAGGAGATTTACTGGTAAGTACTCCAGTAGTATCTCAGGGTGTTTTTGGGCTACACTCCGACACGGCTTATACCGCTATTGGGTGTCTGACGTTACCAGCCCCTAGGCCGATATGCGATACTCATAGACGAACAGACCGGACTGTATATACATTGTCACTGTTAGGCTCAGTAGGGTTTCCAGATAGGTTCGCTCATCGGCCTCCCTTAAAGTCAGTACATGGGCAGCCGTTACGTACAGCTAGTGCCGCTAACGGCTTATGGTTAAACCCACTGCCAGGGTACTAACGAGTCATTAGAGTCCCCCATAGATAGTTTCCCAAGTTCGGGCGAAACGTTGTAGAGTCCGTATGGTTTTTATGGCAGGGTTCGGAGAATGCACGTGCGTTTGCGCACGTGTTATATTTAGGGCAGATAATACTGGTGGGCTTTGGTTTAAGCCGGATCCGAGTATTATACCGTGTAGATATAATATCTTTGTCTTAGTTGCATTTGTATTAGGTCGTAATACAAATACGGGTACGTTTATACTGTTACAGGGTTATCCTGAAATTCGTTTCGGGATCGCTTTTGGAAGTTGCCAGTTTCCTGTTTCCAGTTTTCTATCACCCGCTTTAACATTCGGTTAAATGCGGATTTATCTTTTCTTCATGAGGGTGAGTCATTTGGTGAGTCTTGAGGGTGAGTCACCATTTTTCTTTAATGGTTGATGACTAGGATTAGTGAGTCGCCATTATACATTTAATGTTTTATGCAAGGTGGATTTTGCATTAATGAGGTTTTGTAATGCTTAGGATATTTCTTCTTGATATTATTCCTTATGGTTACTCTCTTGTTTCTACACTCACCTCCCTCCTCATAATATATTGGCCGGCCCCTCTTTTGGAGAAAAATATGGTTGTTGTTTAAAAAAGATGATAGTTTTTGGTGTATGGAAATTTCATAGCTCCTTTTATTCCATCACCCGATTCAAATGCCAACTTCATTAACCGTTCATCCATGGCTTTGGACGAAGCGAGACAAAGTGTTCTACTCATTCTCTACATCAATCTTGGTCATCTCTTTTAGCAAACTTGATGACCGAGTTGCCTCGGGTCAGAGGCGGGAGCCCGTTTAAAGATCCGTTGACGTGGTGCCACCTGGACGAGGAGATCGGAAATCGACGAGATCGGAGCAGCCGCAACGGAGCGTGGGATGATGGTTAAAGAATGAAGGACTCGGATCGTTCAGTATAACCTTTCTACCCTCTTTGTAGTTTGTTAGTTTAGCAATAATGGCAGATCCGGGTTATAGTATATGATAGCGCCAGTTAAAAAGTTTTTGTTCCGCATTTGGCGTCTGTTAGACGGCCGGGGCGCTACCGTGGACTTTCACTAACTATCATCATGTGATAACTTGACAGAATCCACTCAAGTCATCACACTTCAGAAGGTATGCGCATGCCTAGAAAGTTTCCCATATGTTTGAAACTCCCAATATGGTTTTTTCCCCTAACGGTTTATGATCTTGACTAGGTCAACAAACCATAAACTGCTAGTTAAGTTCAACACATCATTTTCTTAATTGCATTAAATCCACCCACACGTGTCCTTGACTAGGGCAACTGTAGCATTTTGAAAATCGTTTCGGTGAAATTTCAGAAAATCGGTAAAATAAGGGGGGTTTTCTGTAAAAAGTCAAAATGCAAATATTTTATTATAAAAATTAAATATACATATTCTAGCTATGTAATTGCTAGTATTTGGTGTTTATTGAGCCACTGGTGAAATTTCAAATTTTCTGAAAAAAATTATTTTATTATTATTTGAAGCCGTCACTAACACATTTAATTAGGGAAAATTACAAATTGGAATGAGTTGAAACAAATTTTGTGCATCATAAAACTTTAAATAAAATTTTATCATGTAGTTTTTGAAACGAAATCGTTTGCCAAAACGGTTTAGAAAATATCGAAGAAAAAGGCTTTTTTCGGTGAAATTAGTGTTAATGGGAATTGGGGTAATACATTTATCTTTTCCCAAACCCACACACCCACACATCACCCTCTCTCCCTCTCCCCATGTAGCCGGCCCCACCTTGACAGCCCTCCCTCTCTCTCTCTCTCCAATCACCTCTTGTTTGAAAAGAAAAGAAAAGAAAAGAAATGAAAATGAAAGAAAGTCAAAGGGGTGTAAACCTTGTCTTTTCTCCCCACTTTCTCCACCTCACTCTCTCTCCTCTCCCCCTCAATTTCAGCCGACCCTTCCTCAATAGCAGCCCCCCCAATTTTATTCCCTCATTTCTCATCAAAAACTTCATCAATTTGCCCCAAAAATCAAGTTAAAACCTCAAAAATTCTCCAATCCAACTCTTACCCATTATTTCTTAGCCTATCTAGCATGGATCAAGGGAACAAGGTTTCAATTTGGGAGGCCATGGGTGCTTGTGGATCTTCAAATGTGTTTGGGTATAATTCTAAACATTTTGCTTAATTTGTTACTTAATTTCTTAAAGCTAAATTACTTAAGTGTTAATTAGGCTTTAGTTGCAAGTTTTGAAATTCAAGATAAGAATTTGAATGCAAGTTAGGGTTTTGAGAAATTGGTGTATGGTTGTGTGATATATTTAGGCTCTTATGTCATGTTAATACAAGATTAGTAGCTAGTTGCTAATGGTTAGTTTAAAAATTGTGTTAATTATGCTAATTTGCTAACTAGGTTTTTGAAATTGGTTAAATAATTGGGATTAAAAATGTGATTAGGTTTTTCATGACTTCTTTAACATTATAAAGTGTAGTTTAACACTTTAGTTCATGGAAATCCAACCTAAATTGTGGTTTGTGCATTTTGCTATAAAATTGTTAAAATTTAGGTATTTTGTAAACTAGAATTTTTGGTTTTTTGGAATTTAACGAGATTAAATTATAGGAATTGTTTTTATGACTTAACTAAGATATTTAGTGAATATTGTGGCCGCTAGATTCGTTTATACATCGAGTTTTATACTAAAACGGCGAATTGTGCTTGCTAGATTTTCGGAAAAATGACCTTTTAAGTGAAATTGGGGTTTTTGTGAGTTTTAACCTATTTTATATTAAAATTAGTGTTCGTGAATGTGCAAATGAGTGTATTTGGGTTTTTCTCGATGGTTTGGCGTTTGTACGACGACGTCGAGGGTTTTTGGGTTGATTTGTGAAAGCAACCATAGGTTTTGACTTATATGGAATTCGTGAGTAGTTTTGGTCATGAGTCGGATTTTAATGCGATACGGTGCGTTATGATATGTAGGTACCCCATGTGGACTTCGAGACAACAAGCAAGCGCGTGGCGACGTCGGCACCGGCGAGCGAGGACCAGGTGAGTAGATTTATATCTACGGGGAGAAGTCGGGTGGATGGCGTATAGCACCCCCGCAGTCCGTGGTGGTGTATACAGATGCGTATACACCCCAAAAATTATTATATGTTATTTGGGATTAATAACGATGTTTAGGATGGATATTGATGTGTTGGATTATTTTAGTGTTGCGAACCCTAGGGTAGTGTTGCACTGTAAGCCCGCGGGGGCGCCCCGGCCGTCGATCCGACGCCGGAAACGCGGAAAACAAAAACTTTGCGAACTTTGCAAAACGGCACCACCGCGGACATTTTAGCCGGATCGGGCCATTAACCTAGCTAACTAGCAAATAAGAAAAGAGTAGAGAACTTATACCAAGCGATCCGTGTCCTTCGGTCTTCATCTCCACTCCGATCTTCCGTAGAATCTCCGTCCATCATCGTCTCGTCGGAAAGGGCACCACGTAGCCGGAAACTTTTACGGGCTCCCACCTCTTGACCGAGGCAACTCGGGCGCGAAGTTGGCTAGCTGACGCGTCCAAGGCTTGCTATAGAATAGTGTAGTAAGCTTGTCTCTTTTGGGGTTTATGAGGTTGCCTTTGGATGGAGGTGAAGAAAGAACTTTGGAGAGATAAGAAAAATCAATCTTTGGCAAGGCAAAATGAGAACCATACATCAAGAAATTTCCTCTCCCCTCTCCCTCAAGAAATGTGGCCGGCCTCTCTCCTCACAAGAATGAGATTGGAGAGAGAAAAAAAATTTCTCCAAGTATACAAAAATATAATGGAAAAACCAATATAGAAAATGGTCACTCTCATTTCTTTTCAACATCCATTTTCAAACCATCACAAGAAAAGATAATGAAGTGGACAAGAATGGAATCTCATGATGATAAGGAAACACATATGCAAGAAACCCCTCCACTAAATGTTAATTGCAAATGTGCAAATAACACCCTCCATCGGAAAGTCCGACCGGGAAGGAAAAAGAGAAAACCGGCCGGAACGGAATGCAAACTGGCAACCCCATAAAACCGATCCCATAATAAATTACAGGAAAACCCCGCTACTGCAAATACATGCCCGTATTTGTATTCCCACTGAACACAAATGCAAAGAGACAAAATCTACACTATCTAATACTAGGATCCGGCTTAAGCCAAAGCCGGCTAGTAAAATCCGTCCGATCACGATCCGTGCAATACCGCACGTATCTGATCGAACCCTGCCATATCTCCATACGGCCTCTACAGCGTTTCACCCGAAACTTGAGTAACTGAGTGTGTGGTGGACTCTAAAGACTCGTCAATACTATAGCTGTGGATTTAACCACTAGCACGTCAGAGGTATAAGCCATACGTGACGGGCCACCAGCTATTGACCAAAAGGGACGTCGATGAGCGAACTCATCCTGACACCCTACTGAGCCTGTCAGTGACAATATACGTACAGTCCGGTCCGTTCGTCTATGAGCATCGCATGGCGGGCCTAGGGGGTTGGTAAAAGTCAGACCCCCAAAAGCGGTACAAGTCGTGTCGGAGTGTAGCCCAGAACACCCTGAGATACTACTGGAATACCTACCAGCAAATCTCCTGCCTTGGCCAAGGACTTTTCATGTTCTGGCTCTCCTAGACACAGCGCGACCTCACCCCCAATACCGGGAGAGACGAACCCCTGCAGATCCGCTCACTGCCTCCATGTGGCTCGGGACTGTACCCAACTAAAACCTGTTTGTACGACTCCTTTGAGCCGTGGTAGGGTAGTAATCAAAGCACAGTGGGAACTCACACGAGACAAATGACGATCTCAGGTCGATGAACTAACCTGTACACATGTCACCAGGGAACTGCTATCTGACGTCTGGTATAATCCCAACTAGCAGGTTCCCGGCGAGTCCTGTCCGGTGTACTCATAACCCAATGAGCACCTGTATACATCTTAGGTGAACCAACTGACACCAGTGGCTTGTGAGACCGGCCACCGCCCCTCGTCGGGGTCTCGACTGTATACACTAGTCTACTCTGGAGAATCGATGCCCTGTCTCGAAACTCCCTCGACTAGGGACCATTTAAGGATGTGCTTATAGACCCCAGCTCCCACTTATATGATCGCCCTCATACTGCTGGAAGTCAAGCAAGAATCCTAGGGGCTCTATCAACGTGCAATAGCGACTCGTAAGGTCACCTAAAGCAGTACACGATGATAAAGATAAACCAGATAGCATACTATCACCTCGAGTAAGACTGTCCTACTGGGACAGGTCCTCCCCTCAATCATTGCAATCACGTGCCTGTGATCCAATAATTGACTCTGAGGGCACTATCTTCAACAATCTCCCACTTGCACTCAAGGCTAATTATTGCGATGTCGCATACTCACAGCCCGTGTGATACCGAACACCCAATTCCTCTACTAGTCAGTCTCACAAAGCTCGTTTGCGAAACTATTGCGTTCGAGGAATAACCTCAGTGAGTGGATCCGCTCTGATGTTTCTTTCTATGTCTCTCTTTATCCCATGTTCGCGGAGAAAGCCATCTCCCGAAATGAGCAATACCTGTCTTAGAACGTCTGGATGTCTGATGGGACCTAGCTCATAAATGAACTCCAAATCCAAACTTCTTAGACTGTATCGTCAACTGAACTTAATCAGTATCCTGCGCCATGCCTTCCCTCAGTATCTGCTTGGACCATCTGTCCAAACTACTGCCCCTCGTCAGAGAGAAAACTATAACTCTGACAGCCACTCTGCTATCCAGGTCACCTTGGAAGCCTGGAATGATAACCGTCTCCTTAAGGAGGCTGCCGTTATCAATTCCCTAGAACATCAACTTATGTTCTAAAACCGCTTCCGACTGTTTCTCCAGGATTAGATCAATATCAACTTATTGCATCTACTGCAAGAACAACATCTGGTGTGGTACTTGACATCTCATGATTGACTCAATTGCCTAAGCAAGTGATCTGCCAATCATGCACGTCCCTCTCCCCTTTAGTCTGTAAGACACCTTTAGAGAGGGTGACTCCATCACCTGCAGGTACACTACCGTGCCAGGAGTCGCTCATTCTAAATACTCATAGAATGCTGTCTAAGTACCCAGATTGGGAAACCACCCAAATCTGGATCTAAAACTATAGATCTAGTAACCAGAATGTCTGATATAATATCCAAATCCTATGTGGAGAAACTACTGTGTGACGACCAAAGTATAACCGATCGTAGTATATAGGAATATTACTTCCTACTCTGTGTATGTCATCAAATACCAGGACATCACACCCTACTACCTTTTTAACAGATCCATCCCCTATTCTGATGAAGTCAAACCTATGACTGTCACATCAGAAATAGATGATCTATCTCCGCTATATCTGCTTTGGTCTATAAATAGACATAAGCCTGATGTCCACCAATGCTTCCGCTGCTCCCACTGACTACGACAACCCTCTAGCAGAGTCATATAGACGTGCACTTCTAAAGCCAGTTTAGAACGACGCTATACTCATCCTCCTGCCGGGTCTCACAGTCTGGAACAACAGCAATGGCAAGTCTGGGTAAACAAGAACCTCCCTGCCACCGTCCTTGAGCATACCGTAGTACCTCTCGAGTGTCTGAGGTTACCCACCATATCTGCGGAGTGGCCAATGGAATGTCAAACCAGATTGAATCTTTAGGTTCTTATCAAATCTTCAGTAATCGTTTGCGGTTCTGGAATCACTTCCAGTTCTACCATACTCCCACTACTGTTTTCTGAAAAAATCCATTTTTATTAAAACTGTGGCGAGTCAAGAACAATATCACTATTGATCTTCCAGATGGTAGAAAGTCAACCCTCGTCATAGCCCGGGTCAACCCACAAACAGCCATTACAGAAACGTGCCTTGAGTTATCCGGAGTCTGGTTTTAAGCATAAGCCGGACAACTCCCCATATCTTAACTATGTCAAGATATGAACTGTTCTATATCCAAGAAACAGAGGCACTGATTTAATTGAACCAGATTCAAATCATGCAGCTGTCTCCAGTGCATGTCAACTAAATGGAAGGAGGCCGATCAGCCTTACTCAACTTAGGAATGCTTCCAATCATGAGTAACCTGAAAGAGAAGAAAGTTCTCTTAACCATTACTATCAACTGAATACCATTCAAAAGTATCTACATCTTCGATCACCTTGAAGAATCCCGATACTTGCAATATCTGGTTCTCTACTTTATCCTTATACCTATAACTCCTCAAAACTTAGACCCTGTGTTTCTACGAAACACATGTCTAAGAACTAGAGAAGTTAAAAGTAAACAGAATATAGTACGAGGACCTACCCCTCTGTCCTAATGGACACTGGACAATATACAATACTCTGTATAAGTCCCTTGAGTCTAGTGACTCATTCACTGTATGTCGTAGGTTGAAAACTGTACTTTTGGTTAAGAAGAATTACACCGCTGTTCAATGCTCCTTACCTAACCATCCACTGGTATAGGTAAATGTCACAGACATAATTTCAAAAAGATATGTCTCACTCTATAAAAATAGACGTACAGATATATCAATTTGGAATTGGTGCACAACAACGGATATTCAAAACCAAATATTTGCCGACTGGCAAACAACCCAGGTGGCTTCCTCAAATATCACCAATTACAACGAATCCCGATATAATGAGGATGATCACCTAATTCCCAATAACTTACTCCCACTCATCATCTGTAAAACCATACAGATGTGAGAATCATACCTGGTAAATACATACCCTGGAGTAAGTGTCTGATTGGGAAATCAGTTTTCTTTTAACAGTACACAGTGAAACTGAAACATTGAGATGTTTCGATGGGGTATCCTGGTATTCTTAGTAATGCCTCTTCCATTATCCAGATTCACAACTGTAGCCGTATACTTCTTTGTCATCTCTCCAAATCACTTTATATGTCTTTAGTCATTACCTTCTGTACATCCCTTTAGGCCAAATGGTTTTCTTCCTTCCCTACCGTTCGGCACCAGCCTATGGTTTGGAAGAAGACTATCCAATAAGCATAATGGGTGTACTGTCCTAATCCTAGGAGCACTCGCAATGCGAGAGAAGGTGAAGATAAAAGACAACCGAATGAACTTAATTCATAGGTGATTTAGGATTGACAAAGAAGTACATGGTTTGGTCGTGAATAGCAGTCGCAATTTACTTTGCCCTCTTACTAATCCCTTGCTTTGTCTGAACTTAATACCTTCTGTACACCGTTTAAGCTAATTGGCTTTCTTCATTCCCCACCGTTCGGCACCAGCCTAAGGTTTGGAAGAAGACTATCCAATTTGCGTAATAGGTGTACTATCTCCTAAACCAAGGAGTACTCGCAACCAGAGAGAAGGTAAAAAGTAAAGACAACTGAATAGTCCTATTCGTTTTCTCCAGAACCTGAAACCATCCTCGAAGTCCTTCGAGTTCGTATATAACCATACGATGGTTTTGTCCAATGGAAGTGGACGTTCGTAGTAATACGGGGTGTCCCGGAGAAAAGGGTAAAAGTAGGAGTGGCAAAGAGGTCTGCAACTCTGACAATCCAAAAGCCAGTGTTAAGAAGGTTCGGTCAACTTGGTCACTGAGTCATAGTCTAGGGTCGGGTCAATGGTCGCTGCCAAAGAGAGAGAGAAAAAGAAACACTCAGCGTGCACTCTCACCTAGATCAGAATGGTTGTCACTTTATCTAATCTGGAAACCTCCCACTGTAATGTCAAATTCTTCCCCAAACCTGAAAGAAGAATTAGCCGGGAATACCCGAGGAGTAAACCAACTCATCAGTGGGAATCGGGATCCAACTCTCATCGCATGATAACGTGACGGAATCCGCTCACGTTATCACACTCCAGAAGGTATGCGCATATCTGGCAAGTTTCAGTTCTTTTGAAACTCCCGATGTGGATTTTTGTCCCATGCTCTTATGACCTTGACTATGGCCAACAAATCATAAGTCACATGTCAAGTTCTACCCGTCATTGTCCAGGTTGATTTGAACCCACCCGTACAAGCCCTTGACTAGGGCCAACAAGGCTATACGACTGTCCCAAACCAACGCATCTATCTATGCTACATATGAACACCCAATAGCTACCAAACACTGTGCCTTGACTATGGCCAACAAACACAGCTTGCATACTATTGACTATCCATATGAAACGACGGAGGGCTACGAATGGTTTCTGGCGAAAACCTTCAACGTAATGAACTTGATATCGTTGAAGGAACGGATAGCTTTTAAAAATATAGTGACGAAAACCTTTGCTAAAGAGGTCACTCCCGGTGAAGGGATCTCGGCTCTTTCCCCGTAGAATGAGGTGCAGGATATTCCAACTGAATACCACGGTGCAAAGCAAAAGTAATCGGCTATAGTGAAGTTATTGCCCTGACGCAAACTTTTGTCCAAGGGGTCACTCCCGGTGAAGGGATCTCGGCCCTTGCCTCGTCGACTGAGGAGCAGGATATTCCAACTGAATACCACGATGCAAAACAAAAGAGAACGCCCTTGCAATAACAGCTTTTTGAAAAAGTGTTCCAACAACATCAGAATAGGTTTGTTTATCTTGCATTGATCCGAATCAACGCAGTCCCATCAATTGATCACACCACAAAGAACGAAAATATACTGACGTACGTATATGCCATCCGCATTCGCCACTGGGTCCCGTCATCACCCGTTAGGTTAGCTAACTAACGACAGAGCGGGGACTGGACTAGCGCGGATGCAAAACATATACAACATCTACTAATATATATACCAATATATTATATTCGCTCAAGGCGTGAGAAAATGCAACACAGAAATGTATAGCAACACAGATCAATACAGATATCTGGGATCCCCGGGTTTCACAGAGCCACTACTGAAACCCGACGTTCCCCTGGTCGTGTGGATAGCCTGTGCAATGAAAACCTAGACCCCTACGGGTGCGGCAAGTTACCCGCCAAAACCTGAAGCGAGGCAGCCCCCTTCAGCACCGTGAATGGATCACCCAGCACTTCACGGAATCCGGTAACTTGGGCACCCCTCCTGGGTCAACCTGTACCCCCTACGAGTGCGGCGAATAGCCCGCCAATCCTAGAGTGAAGCCCCCTCCGTCTCAAAGCCATGAGATGCGGGCTCGTTGCCCTCTAGAACCCGGCTATCCGTGCACCCCTCCGCGGGGTAATCCTAGTACAGAAAGTAAAATATACATACACCGGGTACATCGACCGCACCCTGGTCGTGCCCCAAAAGAATAATACAAACAGGCAGTGACGGCAGTCCACATGTCGGACGCTCGCCCCGCAATATCAAATGTACATATAAAACAGAACTGTACTATATTGCAACCAGGCTATCCTCCACGACCGATCCGCAACAACACAGCAAAAACACAGAACATCAACGTGAATATCACGTTCGCAAATCCGTCTAAAAGGGCTATAGCAGATAGACTGGATTTACCGATCGAGTGACATTCACGGTCGCAGATATAATGTAAATACTGTGAACTGGCATGTTTAAAATATCCGATCGAATAAATTTATCAAAGTGGGCCCCAAGGAGTACTGTAGCACTTACAGAAAAACTGGGCCCAAAACAAATATCCCAAAACCCCTATTTCCTAATCAAAAGCCTACTGGGAAATTTTGGTTCAACGATTCCTTTTAACCACCGCGGAACCGCGGCCAAACCAGGGGTTTGGCCGCGTTTCCGCGGTCTAAGTAGGGAATCACTGAACCGTATTTTCCCAGAATTCTTAGAATTTCTTGTACATGCCTCTGCAACAACCTGAAAAATTTTAGGAGCTCAAAAAATTTCAACAGAGAACACATGTGCACAAAAATACGGTTTTTGGGGATTTTGTTCGATCGGGTTCTAAACGCGCTAGAGCAAGCTAGGCAAGGTTAATGGCGTGGCTCCGATACCATTGTAAGCCCGCGGGGGCGCCCCGGCCGTCGATCCGACGCCGGAAACGCGGAAAACAAAAACTTTGCGAACTTTGCAAAACGGCACCACCGCGGACTTTTTACCCGGATCGGGCCATTAACCTAGCTAACTAGCAAATAAGAAAAGAGTAGAGAAGTTATACCAAGCGATCCGTGTCCTTCGGTCTTCATCTCCACTCCGATCTTCTGCGGAATCTCCGTCCATCATCGTCTCGTCGGAAAGGGCACCACGTAGCCGGAAACTTTTACGGGCTCCCACCTCTTGACCGAGGCAACTCGGGCGCGAAGTTGGCTAGCCGACGCGTCCAAGGCTTGCTATAGAATAGTGTAGTAAGCTTGTCTCTTTTGGGGTTTATGAGGTTGCCTTTGGATGGAGGTGAAGAAAGAACTTTGGAGAGATAAGAAAAATCAATCTTTGGCAAGGCAAAATGAGAACCATACATCAAGAAATTTCCTCTCCCCTCTCCCTCAAGAAATGTGGCCGGCCTCTCTCCTCACAAGAATGAGATTGGAGAGAGAAAAAAAAATTCTCCAAGTATACAAAAATATAATGGAAAAACCAATATAGAAAATGGTCACTCTCATTTCTTTTCAACATCCATATTCAAACCATCACAAGAAAAGATAATGAAGTGGACAAGAATGGAATCTCATGATGATAAGGAAACACATATGCAAGAAACCCCTCCACTAAATGTTAATTGCAAATGTGCAAATAACACCCTCCATCGGAAAGTCCGACCGGGAAGGAAAAAGAGAAAACCGGCCGGAATGGAATGCAAACTGGCAACCCCATAAAACCGATCCCATAATAAATTACAGGAAAACCCCGCTACTGCAAATACATGCCCGTATTTGTATTCCCACTGAACACAAATGCAAAGAGACAAAATCTACACTATCTAATACTAGGATCCGGCTTAAGCCAAAGCCGGCTAGTAAAATCCGTCCGATCACGATCCGTGCAATACCGCACGTATCTGATCGAACCCTGCCATATCTCCATACGGTCTCTACAGCGTTTCGCCCGAAACTTGAGTAACTGAGTGTGTGGTGGACTCTAAAGACTCGTCAATACTATAGCTGTGGATTTAACCACTAGCACGTCAGAGGTATAAGCCATACGTGACGGGCCACCAGCTATTGACCAAAAGGGACGTCGATGAGCGAACTCATCCTGACACCCTACTGAGCCTGTCAGTGACAATATCCGTACAGTCCGGTCCGTTCGTCTATGAGCATCGCATGGCGGGCCTAGGGGGTTGGTAAAAGTCAGACCCCCAAAAGCGGTACAAGTCGTGTCGGAGTGTAGCCCAGAACACCCTGAGATACTACTGGAATACCTACCAGCAAATCTCCTGCCTTGGCCAAGGACTTTTCATGTTCTGGCTCTCCTAGACACAGCGCGACCTCACCCCCAATACCGGGAGAGACGAACCCCTGCAGATCCGCTCACTGCCTCCATGTGGCTCGGGACTGTACCCAACTAAAACCTGTTTGCACGACTCCTTTGAGCCGTGGTAGGGTAGTAATCAAAGCACAGTGTGAACTCACACGAGACAAATGACGATCTCAGGTCGATGAACTAACCTGTACACATGTCACCAGGGAACTGCTATCTGACGTCTGGTATAATCCCAACTAGCAGGTTCCCGGCGAGTCCTGTCCGGTGTACTCATAACCCAATGAGCACCTGTATACATCTTAGGTGAACCAACTGACACCAGTGGCTTGTGAGACCGGCCACCGCCCCTCGTCGGGGTCTCGACTGTATACACTAGTCTACTCTGGAGAATCGATGCCCTGTCTCGAAACTCCCTCGACTAGGGACCATTTAAGGATGTGCTTATAGACCCCAGCTCCCACTTATATGATCGCCCTCATACTGCTGGAAGTCAAGCAAGAATCCTAGGGGCTCTATCAACGTGCAATAGCGACTCGTAAGGTCACCTAAAGCAGTACACGATGATAAAGATAAACCAGATAGCATACTATCATCTCGAGTAAGACTGTCCTACTGGGACAGGTCCTCCCCTCAATCATTGCAATCACGTGCCTGTGATCCAATAATTGACTCTGAGGTCACTATCTTCAACATGCACTACACATACACACATACATACTTGCATACATTCCTATTTATTTGTGCTCATGGGATTCTTTATTGTTATGTGTTCATATGGGTATGGGACTATGTGTTCACATACGGATTTGAGAATTAGTACTTGGGATTTAAGATGAGTCGATGAGATTTGATTTGAGGCCGTGAGATCGGTGATATAGCAGAGTTCGTATTTGAGATACGACAAGACGTTGTAGCGGGTCCTTGACGTAGTGTTTCACACACGTGCATACATACTTAGGCGGTATCAGTATTGTACTAGACGTAGATCAGTACCCCGATCATGATATTTGATAAAGAGGATACCAGGTGAATAGTATGATGAATGTGATATTGACCCGTACCCAGATTTGGGGATGCCGTACAACGGATTTACGTACGAGCTATGTCTTGATGATTGATCCGCACTCTTGACTTGGGATGTCTGATTATAGATATGGTATCGGATATGATATTATTGAGGCGGGATCACCGACTAATATATATACAGGTGTGTATATGTATCGACTCAGATGTTAGGCGGTTTCCTTACCTGTAGTCTAGCTTGTAGCTTAGCCCTTTAGTTTAGTTAGTTGTTAGATTAGATTCGGTTCCTACCTATTTCAAAGCTTACGAATCGTGCGTATTTTAAAAGACAAGTCAAGGGATTCTACGGATATTTCAAAAAAAAAAAGTATCCTTTCTTAAAAACACTGTAGCCCCTATTTTCAAAACCCCACGATTCGTGTTATTTCAAAAGGCACCATTGTAGGACTTATATTAGGTTAAAGCAGATTAGTTATCGTTGCGTCTAGTATTCAGCTCCCGCTCATTATTGTTGTTTGCTCCGCATCACATGCTTATATTATGCTTCATATTCTACTGTTGATATCTTGTGGTTAGGACACCAGCACCATTACCGATGATGCGTATGTACCACGTACACTTACTTGCTGGCTCACACACATCTTCATCGGTAATTGCCATGTCACGTACACCTTAGAAAATATTATTGCTTGACATAGCCTGTTAGCTAATAGTTTAGACATGATATTAGTGTACTTGCCTTATATGTTAGTTTAGACATTGTAGTTATTACCTGCTACTTCATGCATACTGTTATTCATTGTTATGCCGCATTCATGGATTCTCATGCATATATTCACTTTTTACGTGCTATTGAGGTTTTGGATTCGGATTTCCATGAGATTTTCTGGATTTGGGGAAAACCGCAAAACATATACAAACTTCTTCTTTCTCTTTTTAAATAAAAAGCGCTGTTTTTCCCATGGTGTATGAGTCATCCACCATGAGTTTGCTGATGGATTTCGAGACCCGATTCGAGGAGTTGGATGAACCGTTCCGGGTACATGGTGGACCCGGTAAGGTACCCCGGGGCAAGAAGCTCGTGGTGATGACGATGAGCCTGGCAGGGGGAGACTACCTACCGGTGATTTTACCCGACGCGTCGGATATCCGGAGGATACCGTCGTGGTCTTGAGATGGATGGTAGGGGCCGGTCTGGACTGACGGCGCCCTAGATATTGAGATTGAGACTTTGAGATTTCGAGAAATTAAGGTACTGAGATTTGATAATACAGGCCAGTCCGGATAGCCGGAGCCTGAGGTTTCGAGACATTGAGATTTATGTTTTGTGCCGATGCTAGACACTGTTGATGCTGATTTCATTTATGATACCTCATTTTAAAAATACAAAGGAAATCTCACTAATTTATGAAAACAGTTTCTTCATTTACATGTATTCTGTTTTCATGCATTCATACCTCATTCGTATGATATATGGCTACCTGTGGCACTGACACGGGCACATGAGATCACAATCGGGTTAGATATTACCCTAGCCATTGTTAGGCTGCATGTTATTCATATATTTGAGGATATATCATGATCATTGACCTAGGTTGCGTTATTTATGCGATTTTTGTGCGTAGATGTTTTTCTATTCACGAGTTGGCAACTCACCCCCGTTGTGCCCCAGTTTCTTGCAGGTTTGCCGTACAGGTTTCATTACGGCTTGCGGGCATAGTTTCCTTCGGGTGATTTACTGGTAGGTGGGTTTACTTGTATCGTACCCCCCATTATATAACTTGTATATTATTACTCCGTTGTATCTAGAAGTTCCATCAACCAAACATGTATTTATTTCAGAGATAGAGACCAGTGATGTTATTCTTTCGACCTTAGAGTCGCGCGTTTTATTTCTGTGGTTTTCTTATGGTTTTGAGTTTTGATCCTCGCCGTTGGCGTTGTATATTATTTTGCTTGTGTGGTTGTGACCGTCAATTGACGAAGAGCTAGCTCCCGCTTGGGGATGTCTTTTATTGATTTCGTATACTATTCATGTTGTATCCCGTTTGGGAGCCAGTATTTACAAAGGAGACTCTGCCGAAATTTTCGGGAAATATTGATGTTTTTTTTTAAACCGCATAATTCGGCTTATGCTATTAAAACTACTTGTTTAAATTGGTTTTCCTTCACTCCACTACTTTTCTTGGTTTGCATTTCTGGGTTTTCGGCTTACTTGGATTACGTACGCCTCGAGACGTTTCGTAGTTTAAGTGCCGGTCATGTTCCGTACTTTCGGGACGTGACAAAGTTGGTATCAGAGCGTTAGGTTTTACCTTCGGAGCGTAGGATGACCTTTGGTTGATGGAATAGGTGACTAAAGTACAGTGACGTACCGTAGGTATGTTCCGCGGCATATTTACGATACGCTACTCCACTTAAGGAGCCTTAGGATATACATTTCTTTGCTCAGTATTATATTCATTCCTATCTAGCCTCATCAGTACCAGTTATGGTTTTGCTGCCACGATTATGGGCAGGGAGAGCTACAGCTAGAGTTGCGGTCAGCACGAGCTCGTCACGAACGAGGACTGACCAGGGCGAAATTCCGGCGACACACGATTGCAGAGATGTGTCTTTTTACTGTGTTTCCGCGCCACGAGCGTTTGGCGGATCGCCTTTATGAGGTTACTCGGACGTGTCGATTTGCACTAGAGGATTGAGCCGCTGATAGAGGCTAGCCAGATTTTGATGGCCGTTGGTGTGTTGCTTATTCATGATGGTCGAGACACTGTTTAGCGTGCAGACGAGCGAGCCAGTTATTGCTGCGAATGACGAGATATTGCCCCAGATGCTGGAGTTAGTGCAGAACGAGTTGTACTAAGAGTTGATAGAAGGTCACTAGTCATTGAGGATGAATGACTAGGACATGTGGATCGTTCGCTTACCCCGATGCGAGGTCATCAGATAGATTGATTCCAGCTAGAGACGACTTCACGCGGAGACGTTGGGAGTCGACAGAGACGATCGAATGTCAGAAACCTATTATTCAAGTTTAAAGTAGTCGGAAAGACATGCAGGCAATTCTATGGTCCCTCTAGAAGAATGAAACCCTAACTCGACTTAATGACCGTGTGAAAGCCTTTGAACCTTCGGGTTTGCGGCAGTTCTACGGCGCCATTAGTGAGGCTTGGGTTTGCCCTTTTACGGCTGGACCACCGATGCTGTGGTATGTACTCGATACTATTAAACTGTGCCCAAGATGTTGAGCTCTTGGGGGATTATGAGGTTTTGACGACTCGATCGGATGGCTTGACTTAATTCGGATGCTGGGTGGTGAGATGCATTTCTTGAAAGACTCCCGATACGAGGATAGCCGTTGGAGCTCAGTTCATGCAGCCACGACGAGACGAGTCCGAAGCGGTCGACATTAGAGAAAAATGGAGTAAGAGGTTCGTATAAGATCTGGATATGATGACATTCCCCTCCGCCGACATCAGAGATACGATGCGCAGGCCGAGGCAGAGTACTGGATATACCTTCCAGAAGGAGTCACGATGGGTATGCAGCCGTTCCAGAGCAAGATGCAGATATAGGAAAGGACGATGACTTCCGGACAGTTGGCAGAGACGAGACATGGAATAGACCGTGAGCAGGATTCCTTCCAGGACACTGCTGCAATGATACTTGCACCGAGGATCAGATGTGTCACGTACATTCAGAGAGCCATAGGCCGACGCCACTGATATGCTGTCTTACGAGTGGTCGTGATGATTGACCGGGAGATGACAAGAGACGTGCCAGAACGGGATCATCCCCGTTAGCACACCTGACAAGGCCGATAAACCGATGGACCGAGAGATTGGTAATTCACAGTGAAGACCTTGACCCAGGAGTGGTCATTGTTACGCACACCAGCTGGCCAGAGTTCATGATCATTGACGAGACGTCCCACTACTGACCGCGACAGTTGGCCTGAGATTCTTAGAGGATGCGCTTGAGCGGTACTATTCCGCCATTATTGATTTCGATGTTTTGGGTGATTTATTCGCATGATTTGATTTTGATGATTGAGGATTTACGATCTTTGCACAGTGTTGCACTTGATATCGTTTTCGTGCTTTGGTTTCACATGTTTGTGATTTTACGGTTTTAGACATTTGAGTTGATTTTGTGCGTATGCACGCACACGATTTAGTTCCTGCACTCTGTATAGTTTATATATGCTTGCAGTGCAGTGATACGCCTTTTGTGCACTTAGATGCACTGGACTTCGATTTCGATTGTGATACTCGATATTTGTTTTGTGCACCTTATGCACCTGATTTGATTTTGCGCATGTTCGGCGCTTGATATTGGATTTCATGATTTCATGCATGATGGGTGCCCCTGGTTTTGGGTTTTCGCGCATGTCGAGCGCATGTCTTGAGATACAATTTTGGTGCACACCAGATGCACTAAATCGAGATTCTTCGTGCGTGTCAGACGCACCTGTCCTTGCGGTCAGGCACACACGTTGCCTATGACAGATGTTGTGTGCATAACCGATGCACTTAGATGTTGTTTCTGTGCGCTTGTATGGCACGTATATGGATTTTGATTTCCGTGTGCACCAGACGCACGTAGTATTCATACGCGTATTTTGGGATTGATTTAACCAATAGAGCAGTACGTTTTTATGATATCTGCTATGTGTTTTCGTACCGGGCAGGACTAGCCAGAGGACAGTACCTGAATATATTTGGCATTCATTTCCTTCAGATATTTATATATATAGATTCGATATTTACATGTATAGTTTTGAGTTATATCATATTGGTTTTGCTTTGGATTTGGCATTGATGTCTTCCCCATGACTCCGATGATTGCGGGATGCTTGACGGAGTTTTGATTTGAGTTATATGCTCATTTTTCATGCGCATGCGCTGCGCTACGATTTGTTTTATGTATTTACAATTTCGCAGCCCCGACGACTTGATGGTTTTGGTTTAGATGTTTTAGTATTTGGGGGGAGTTTTACTTTAAATTCGGGGACCGAATTTTTTTAAGGGGGGAAGATTGTAGCGTTTTGAAAATAGTTTCGGTGAAATTTCGGAAAATCGGTAAAATAAGGGGGGTTTTCTGTAAAAAGTCAAAATGCAAATATTTTATTATAAAAATTAAATATACATATTCTAGCTATGTAATTGCTAGTATTTGGTGTTTATTGAGCCACTGGTGAAATTTCAAATTTTCTGAAAAAAATTATTTCATTATTATTTGAAGCCGTCACTAATACATTTAATTAGGGAAAATTACAAATTGGAATGAGTTGAAACAAATTTTGTACATCATAAAATTTTATCATGTGGTTTTTGAAACGAAATCGTTTGCCAAAACGGTTTAGAAAATATCGAAGAAAAATGCTTTTTTTGGTGAAATTAGTGTTAATGGGAATTGGGGTAATACATTTATCTTTTCCCAAACCCACACACCCACACCTCACCCTCTCTCCCTCTCCCCATGTAGCCGGCCCCACCTTGATAGCCCTCCCTCTCTCTCTCTCTCCAATCACCTCTTGTTTGAAAAGAAAAGAAAAGAAAAGAAATGAAAATGAAAGAAAGTCAAAGGGGTGTAAACCTTGTCTTTTCTCCCCACTTTCTCCACCTCACTCTCTCTCCTCTCCCCCTCAATTTCAGCCGACCCTTCCTCAACAGCAGCCCCCCCAATTTTATTCCCTCATTTCTCATCAAAAACTTCATCAATTTGCCCCAAAAATCAAGTTAAAACCTCAAAAATTCTCCAATCCAACTCTTACCCATTATTTCTTAGCCTATCTAGCATGGATCAAGGGAACAAGGTTTCAATTTGGGAGGCCATGGGTGCTTGTGGATCTTCAAATGTGTTTGGGTATAATTCTAAACATTTTGCTTAATTTGTTACTTAATTTCTTAAAGCTAAATTACTTAAGTGTTAATTAGGCTTTAGTTGCAAGTTTTGAAATTCAAGATAAGAATTTGAATGCAAGTTAGGGTTTTGAGAAATTGGTGTATGGTTGTGTGATATATTTAGGCTCTTATGTCATGTTAATAAAAGATTAGTAGCTAGTTGCTAATGGTTAGTTTAAAAATTGTGTTAATTATGCTAATTTGCTAACTAGGTTTTTGAAATTGGTTAAATAATTGGGATTAAAAATGTGATTAGGTTTTTCATGACTTCTTTAACATTATAAAGTGTAGTTTAACACTTTAGTTCATGGAAATCCAACCTAAATTGTGGTTTGTGCATTTTGCTATAAAATTGTTAAAATTTAGGTATTTTGTAAACTAGAATTTTAGGTTTTTTGGAATTTAACGAGATTAAATTATGGGAATTATTTTTATGACTTAACTAAGATATTTAGTGAATATTGTGGCCGCTAGATTCGTTTATATATCGAGTTTTATACTAAAACGGCGAATTGTGCTTGCTAGATTTTCGGAAAAATGACCTTTTAATTGAAATTGGGGTTTTTGTGAGTTTTAACCTATTTTATATTAAAATTAGTGTTCGTGAATGTGCAAATGAGTGTATTTGGGTTTTTCTCGATGGTTTGGCGTTTGTACGCCGACATCGAGGGTTTTTGGGTTGATTTGTGAAAGCAACCATAGGTTTTGACCTATATGGAATTCGTGAGTAGTTTTGGTCATGAGTCGGATTTTAATGCGATACGGTGCGTTATGATATGTAGGTACCCCATGTGGACTTCGAGACAACAAGCAAGCGCGTGGCGACGTCGGCACCGGCGAGCGAGGACCGGGTGAGTAGATTTATATCTACGGGGAGAAGTCGGGTGGATGGCGTATACCACCCCCGCAGTCCGTGGTGGTGTATACAGATGCGTATACACCCCAACAATTATTATATGTTATTTGAGATTAATAACGATGTTTAGGATGGATATTGGTGTATTGGATTATTTTAGTGTTGCGAACCCTAGGGTAGTGTTGCACTACACATACACACATACATACTTGCATACATTCCTATTTATTTATGCTCATGGGATTCTTTATTGTTATGTGTTCACATGGGTATGGGACTATGTGTTCACATACGGATTTGAGAATTAGTACTTGGGATTTAAGATGAGTCTATGAGATTTGATTTGAGGCCGTGAGATCGGTGATATAGCAGAGTTCGTATTTGAGATACGACATGACGTTGTAGCGGGTCCTTGACGTAGTGTTTCACACACGTGCATGCATACTTAGGCGGTATCAGTATTGTACTAGACGTAGATCAGTACCCCGATCATGATATTTGATAAAGAGGATACCAGGTGAATTGCATGATGAATGTGATATTGACCCGTACCCAGATTTGGGGATGCCGTACGACGGATTTACGTACGAGCTATGTCTTGATGATTGATCCGCACTCTTGACTTGGGATGTCTGATTATAGATATGGTATCGGATATGATATTATTGAGGCGGGATCACCGACTAATATATATACAGGTGTGTATATGTATCGACTCAGATGTTAGGCGGTTTCCTTACCTGTAGTCTAGCTTGTAGCTTAGCCCTTTAGTTTAGTTAGTTGTTAGATTAGATTCGGTTCCTACCTATTTCAAAGCTTACGAATCGTGCGTATTTTAAAAGACAAGTCAAGGGATTCTACGGATATTTCAAAAAAAAAAACGTATCCTTTCTTAAAAACACTGTAGCCCCTATTTTCAAAACCCCACGATTCGTGTTATTTCAAAAGGCACCATTGTAGGACTTATATTAGGTTAAAGCAGATTAGTTATCGTTGCGTCTAGTATTCAGCTCTCGCTCATTATTGTTGTTTGCTCCGCATCACATGCTTATATTATGCTTCATATTCTACTGTTGATATCTTGTGGTTAGGACACCAGCACCATTACCGATGATGCGTATGTACCACGTACACTTACTTGCCGGCTCACACACATCTTCATCGGTAATTGCCATGTCACGTACACCTTAGAAAATATTATTGCTTGACATAGCCTGTTAGCTAATAGTTTAGACATGATATTAGTGTACTTGCCTTATATGTTAGTTTAGACATTGTAGTTATTACCTGCTACTTCATGCATACTGTTATTCATTGTTATGCCGCATTCATGGATTCTCATGCATATATTCACTTTTTACGTGCTATTGAGGTTTTGGATTCGGATTTCCATGAGATTTTCTGGATCTGGGGAAAACCGCAAAACATATACAAACTTCTTCTTTCTCTTTTTAAATAAAAAGCGCGGTTTTTCCCATGATGTATGAGTCGTCCACCATGAGTTTGCTGATGGATTTCGAGACCCGATTCGAGGAGTTGGATGAACCGTTCCGGGTACATGGTGGACCCGGTAAGGTACCCCGGGGCAAGAAGCTCGTGGTGATGACGATGAGCCTGGCAGGGGGAGACTACCTACCGGTGATTTTACCCGACGCGTCGGATATCCGGAGGATACCGTCGTGGTCTTGAGATGGATGGTAGGGGCCGGTCTGGACTGACGGCGCCCTAGATATTGAGATTGAGACATTGAGATTTCGAGATATTGAGGTACTGAGATTTGATAATACAGGCTAGTCCGGATAGCCGGAGCCTGAGGTTTTGAGACATTGAAATTTATGTTTTGTGTCGATGCTAGACACTGTTGATGCTGATTTCATTTATGATACCTCATTTTAAAAATACAAAGGAAATCTCACTAATTTTTGAAAACAGTTTCTTCATTTACATGTATTCTGTTTTCATGCATTCATACCTCATTCGTATGATATATGGCTACCTGAGGCACTGACACGGGCACATGAGATCACACTCGGGTTAGATATTACCCTAGCCATTGTTAGGCTGCATGTTATTCATATATTTGAGGATATATCATGATCATTGACCTAGGTTGCGTTATTTATGCGATTTCTGTGCGTAGATGTTTTTCTATTCACGAGTTGGCAACTCACCCCCGTTGTGCCCCAGTTTCTTGCAGGTTTGCCGTACAGGTTTCATTACGGCTTGCGGGCATAGTTTCCTTCGGGTGATTTGCTGGTAGGTGGGTTTACTTGTATCGTACCCCCCATTATATAACTTGTATATTATTACTCCGTTGTATCTAGAAGTTCCATCAACCAAACATGTATTTATTTCAGAGATAGATACCAGTGATGTTATTCTTTCGACCTTAGAGTCGCGCGTTTTATTTCTGTGGTTTTCTTGTGGTTTTGAGTTTTGATCCTCGCCGTTGGCGTTGTATATTATTTTGCTTGTGTGGTTGTGACCGTCAATTGACGAAGAGCTAGCTCCCGCTTGGGGATGCCTTTTATTGATTTCGTATACTATTCATGTTGTATCCCGTTTGGGAGCCAGTATTTACAAAGGAGACTCTGCCGAAATTTTCGGGAAATATTGATGTTTTTTTTTAAACCGCATAATTCGGCTTATGCTATTAAAATTACTTGTTTAAATTGGTTTTCCTTCACTCTACTACTTTTCTTGGTTTGCATTTCTGGGTTTTCGGCTTACTTGGATTACGTACGCCTCGAGACGTTTTGTAGTTTAAGTGCCGGTCATGTTCCGTACTTTCGGGACGTGACAGCAACAAGGCCGTACGACTGTCCTAACTAATCATATTACAATGCAAAGAAAAGCACCGCTCACCTACCGTTCACTATGCCTTCACTAGGTCAACAAACGCAGCATGAATACTAAATGATACTAATCTAAAATGATGGAGGGCTACGGCTGGTTTTTGGCGAAAAACCTTTAACGTAATGAACTTGATATCGTTGAAGGAACTCGATTGGCTTTGAAATGGAGTGGTTTAAGCTCCGCTTTTTAAAACTACTAATATAAACTTTTACTTAAGAGCAAACTCTCAATGAAGGGATCAAGGCTCTTACCTTATAGGATGAGGTGCGGGATATTCCTAACCGAATATCTCTATGCAAAGCAAAAGAATACGACTATGAGTTTTGAAGAAAACCGAGTAGTTTTAAAATTGGTCCCGACAACATCATTTAGGTTTATTTTTCCTTGCATTTTTTAGATAATGCGTTCCTATCATTTTTTGTTTCCAATCCACAAAAGAAATAACCAAAATAACATATTTTTTATATGCCATCCGCATTCGCCACGGGGCCCTGTCATATACCGTTAGGCTTCTTAACTAACGGCAGAGCAGGAGCAGGACTAGTACGGATGCAAAACATATAGAAGTATCTACTAAATATAATATATATATATATATATATATATATATCAACATCACATGCAGATAATAGTCATCACAGGCAGATAAAAATCATCACAAGCATGCGAACAACATCATGGAATGGCGGATAATCTAGGAGTATCGCATTTCATTTTAGCCGCAAATGAGACGCGACGTTCTCCGATCGTGTGGATAGCCAGTGCAATGAAGATCCTAGACCCCCACGAGTGCGGAAAGTTACCCGCCAATCCCCGAAGTGGAGCAACCCCAATCAACAAAGTGAATAGGCCACGCAGCACTTCACGGAATCTGGTAACTTGAGCACCCCTCCATGGGTCAACCTATACCCCCTACGAGTGCGGCGAATAGCACGCTAATTCTAGAGTAAGGCCCTCCCGGACTCAACGCCATGAGATGCGGGCCCGTTTTCCTATAGAACCCGGCTATTCGAGCACTACTCCACGGGGTAATCGTAGTACATAAAAGAAAACATATATACAATGGTGACACCGACCTCAATCCGGTCGTGCCCTAATAAATGAATATACATAACTGCCAGTGACGGCAGTCCACATGTTGGACGCTTGCCCCGCAATAATCAATATACAAATGAATCTGAACTGTACATCTAATATTGCACCGCTGAAAACAGATACGAACTGGGATTGAACGTCTTGCCTGAATTTAGGGGCAAATTTTATTTGGACTTATTCATCCACCTCTCCGAAGATACCAAGTTGATTTATGGCACCATATATCGGAGGTTTGGACAGATGCGACTGTTGTAACAAACTTCATCAGATTCCCCTTCGTTTGTGAGGGTTTTTTGATTGTGGGGACGTTCTTCCCTGCAGGAGCAAGCCTTTGTAGTTAATTACGTTATCACGTTGCGATAACCACTTTCTCCTCTAGCAGTTCACTTTATGTCGTGTGTATTTTGTTTGTTCTGGTTGCCCGTGGATTGTATACAGAATCTAGTTTATATCATCGCCCATAGAGCGCGGATCTGTCTAAATCCGTATATTTTAGATTTGGGTTTGTTTTATTTAAGGACCGTTAATCTAGTTTGATATTAAGATCAACTTAAATATATGAGCATTTGGGCTCGATTTATTTTTAACGATACATTAGTCTAATTTGAGACTAAGATCAACTTAGCAAAATTTTAAGGATCATTTTTATTTTAGATCCAACAACAGCACATTTGTGCTCAGTTGTAAGAAAACCTTTTCAGAGAGGCTAAACCAATTTGGGCTTAGTCTACTCAATCTTTTTTTTTTAAAAAGTGCTCAGCACTTATTTGTAGCTCTGGCACTCACGTGTGAAACATGTGAGGCGCTCAGATATGGGCTCTGCCCAATCAGTAGTAAGCACTTAGTCATTTTGACTGAATCTAGAGTGCTAAGCACTTTGTACGGCACTCACAATGGGAAGCACGTGAGGCGCTGAGCATTGATATCGGGATTTATTTGTTCACCCCTTTTTCTCTATATGGAAGTGCTAAGCACTAGGTTAGAGCTCTGGAGCTCACGCGTGAAGCACGTAAGGCATTCAGCCTCTTTTTTTGTTTGACATGTATTCCACATGATTGCTTTATTTTTGGGGTGTCGGGCTGCTTTATTTGGTGGCTGCCTAATCAACACAAATGAGATTTATTTGTTTTTTAGACGCTCACGTGGGAAGCACGTGAGGCGTTTTAGCTCTTTTTTTTGTTTTAGGCACTCACATGGGAAATACGTGAGGCACTATAATAGAGTTAAGCACTAATTTTGCTCACGTGTGTTTCATGTGAGATTCCAAGTTCTTTTTCATTTTAGAGATGTTAATTTCTGTTAATGATATTTTAGTCATTGATGATCATCAAGATTTTTGTTTTGAAGATCTTGGATCATTTTTTTTAATTGAGAACTAAGTTCTTCTTTTCTTTTTATAAGAAATAAGTTCTTTATGTAGGGTTAAATCCTAATTTCGGAGGAATTAAATTCCCAGAACATATGTTCTTTTTCTTTCTCTTTCTTTTTTTAACCTAGTTCTTTTCCCTAAGTTTTGAGTCTGAAGAACAGAATCTCCCCGATGAGAATTAAATTCTCAACTTGTACGGAGATTTGCTTTTGCAAATCTCAAAAAAAAGGAAGAACTAAGTTTTTGTATGAAGAGTTAAACCCTTGTTTTTATTATACTAGGCAAAGGAAATATTTTGATCTCTGCTTTTTCTTTTCATAGAATCTTGAAGGATGGAGATTTTCTTTCTTCTATTAAGAATTAAATTCTCTGTTGCTTTTAAGAGCCTTCTGTATTTTTTTGCAAAAGCTTATGGGGGGTTCCTTCTATCTGAGACTTGAAGTCTCGGGTCCTTTATATAGTGAGGCAAATTCGTTAATTAGTTTTGAGAAAATCTCTCATTGAGATATTCCAATTGATTTCAAAATTTGTTTGGGGAATTTTATCCACTATTGGATATTTGATCCAAGAATTTCTATTTTACAGAATATGTTTTCTTATTTTTAACAAGATTGGGGTAATATTTTCCTATATATAGAATTTTATTCTATTAAACGGTGATTCATTGGATTTTGAATCCAAGGGTGCTCGGTTTAATAGAGCACAGTCTTTCTCTGTATAGAAAGATTTAGGAAATATTTTCCATCTCATTGGATCTTTGATCCACCAATTTTCTGTTTAACAGGAAATTTTCTTCTCATTTAGAAAGATCAGGGAAATATTTTTCCCCAATAGAATTTAATTCTATGTTTAATCTCCATTGGATCTTTGATCCAACGGTTCTCTTTTTAACAGAAAGGATCTTTCTCTTTTAGAAAAATCCAGGGAGGTATTTTCCAAGAGAAGAATTTAATTCTACATAAGGAGGAGCCCTCATGTGTTTAACACGTGAAGCTTATTTAGCTTCTTTCATTTGGCGCCGATATGCCTTGCATATGGGCACTCACATGTTTAACACGTGAGGTCAATTTGGCCTTTGGCCATTTACTCTTAATGCTTATTTGCTTTGCATACAAAATAGAATTTAATTATGTGCATAGAGTTTAACTCTATCTCAAGCTAATGCTTCAAAAGGGTGTTCTCACATGTTTAACATGTGACCCCAGTGTGGGTTTTTTGTGCTTATGTACTTTACACATAGGCGCTCATGTGTTTAACACATGAGGCATATGTAGTTTTTAATTATTTGGTTTCAGTGCTTATATACTCTGCATATAATCGCTCACGTGTTTAACTCGTAAGGCTTGAGTCATGGGGAATTCTCTCTCCTTTTCTCTCCCTTTTTATGAGGGAACAAATCCCCCCAGTCTTGCTCTCACGTGCTTGCACGTGAGTGCAATGCTATCTATCTTTACCAACGTTGGATTGTTTAGGGGAATGGGAAGTTGAACCGTTCTCATCACGTCTTATAAATGAGATGGTTGGCCCTTAAGATGATTACTGTTTTTCATCTTCTTCCTTGAATGTTTTCATGAGAATTTAATTCTCCTTTCAGAGCTTAGGTCTCTGCCCACAGAACTCATCTGACAGAGTTAAATTCTGCTAACAAGAATTTTGGTTAGGATTATGAACAGAATTTTGTCTCTTAGGAAACTTTTTATCTTGTTTTGGGATTTTAATCCACTAACAAATCTTGGCTTTTTCTTGCACTGATCTCTTTGAGATCCAAAATTTTTTTTTGGGTAGATCATGGGTGTTGAATCAATGGGCATTCTTAAGAATCGTTGGTTCTCTTCGTAGGGTTTTACCCTATCATTGACCCTGATCATTGAGGGTCTTTAGAATTTAATTCCATCATATATATATATATATATATTAACATGTTTCCTATCATAGGGATTTCTGTGATTTAATCCCGTTATTGGAGGAATTTAATTCCATTTTGCCTATAGAGCTTAGCTCTAAAAAAATTTGGAACTTTTGGGAATTTTATTCCCTTCCCGTTCTTGAGCATTTTCCTTTTTTGGGTTTTAATACCCTTTTTATAGATTTGAATCTGTTGTTATCTTTTAAAAAAGACCGCTTTTCGAAGATATTGAGAGTTTTTAACTCCACTGTTCACTTAATGAGAATCTTTTTAGAGTCTCATAATGGACCCTTTGTCTCATCATTGACAAGCCGCCATTTTGATTTCATGGGGTCCATTAGCTTTTTAGTTAGTAGTCCCTTAAGACTATGTCACACATTTTGTTGATTGTTTTTTTGTCCATATTTTCAGGTACAATGGCTTCACTTCCTTACTTCCCTTATACACGCTCAGAGGCTGCTTTCCCACAGTCGCTGTCAAACGAAGAAGTGATGGCTATAATTAAGAATCATGATTAGAACAGAAAGAGCCTTCTGCTATGGGGTGTCTGGTATGGTCACATTATAAGGGGTCGTCGCAGCTTTACGTGTGAAGTACCAATGGAACCCATTCGTTCCATTCAGTTTATGAAGCGTCCGTGTACTGCATATGCATTGGAGGCGGTTAATTAGGCTCCTGAAGGCCGGCCTTGAAAGTGTGTCTTAGCACCTCTACTAGGTTACCACATACATCAAGTATGCAATTTTTAAAAATTTAGAGGTCTAAACTACACTAACCTAAAATTGAACTAGAGAATTAGGGTTTGTAACCATGTAAACAAACTTTACACTAATAGAGAATACAACCTTTATAGACCAGTCCTTCACTTCTAAACCTCCAAGTAGTAGTCCCTTAGATGCAAGTAGTGGTCCCTAGAACTCTTCTTGGCTCAACTTGGTGAAAGAAACCAACTTGCTATGTCCTCTTCGAAGCCGAAGATGATCTACCTTGAAGTTACTCTAACTCAAGCTACCTCTTCACTATTCAAAGAATTAGTGAAGCAAACAACCTAATCTTATTGGTTAGATGAGAGTAGGTTGATGAAGTAGGAATTTTGCTCACTTTAGAAATCTATTTTTCTTCTTATTTCTTCAACTCAAGAAAACCAAGAGAGGAAGAAGATGAACTAGGGTGAAGAAAATATCTCAAGTGATAGAATGAGAAAGGTAACCATGGGTTAAAGATAAAGGTTGGGTTATAAAATATTTAGAGTAAAACAAAAATTAGTGGGATGAGTCATGGCTTCTACATGCTTCTACAAGCATCTTAAGCCATGCTCATTTCCATATAATTTTTGATTTACTCTTAATAAATAAATACCCTAATAATCTTTAGTCTTGGTATGAGTCTCATACACCCATGTCTAATGTATCATCCACCATGACACAATATATAAATACATATATTAATATATATCACATATATATTAAATGTATTTCAAAGAGAAGAAAAACTTTAAGTGAGCACAATATTAGTTAATATATATATATATTAATATATCAAATATAAAAATATATATTAAATTATTAAATCAACACTTGATTCAATAATCCGGTCATATCATATATAACCGACTAATATCACTTATATGTATATAACATTATCGAATCAACACTTGATTCAATAACCCGGTCATATTACATATAACCGACAAATATTCAATACTACATTAAATCAACACTTGATTCAATAATCCGGTCATATCATATATAACCGGCCAGTATCAGATACACACACCCACACAAACACACACAAACACACACACACACATAACATATCATTGAATCAACACTTAATTCAAAAATCTGGTTATATCACATATAAGCTAACCGATGTCATAAATCTCGAGATTGGAATACGGTATCACATACTCGAATTTAATCAAGCTCCCGCACATATCATCATATGTGCCCTACTTCGTTTCGTTGAGCTAGGAAATCTCTATGTGGGGCTCTAAAGACTCGTCAATACGCTAGCAGTAGGTAATGATCACATCGGTCATTTACAAGCTGTCAGCGGTATTTGCTGGACGTAACGACTACTCAGGTATTGAGAAAATAGAAGATCAATAAGTAAAATTTTCCAAACTCTTACAAAGCCTAAAAGAAACACTTACCGTACAGTCCGGTCTCTTCGTCTGATACGTCGCATATCAAGTATAGGGGTGGAATTGTTAGACCCCAGTAACTTGATAAGTCATGTCGATGTTTGGCCTATAACCGTTCGAGAAACTACTGATAACACTTACCAGTAAATTTCATCGGCCTTGATCAGGGACTTTCTATTATAGCCAATCGAGCATAGCGCAATATCAACTCCCAATACTGGGAGAGACGAAACCCCTCCTATCGCTCATTGCCTCCATGTGACTCGGGACTGTACCCAAAATCCACCTGTTTGCATGACTCATTTGAGCTGTGGTAGGGAGAAAATCAAAGCACAAGGGGAATCACAAAAGACTCTATGACGATCTTGGGTCTACAGATTAACCTGTACAAGTGTCACCAGAGAACTACTATCTGATGATAGGTATAATACCAACTAGGATTTCTCGGCGAGTCCTGTTCGATGTACCCATTCTCTAATGAGCACCTGTGTACAATCTTTGATGTCAAACACCAATGGATGTGGGATCAACCATCGCCCTATACAGGGTCAAGAAACATAAACACTAGTCTACTCTGGAATGTCGATGTCCTGTCTCGATACTCCCTCGAATAGGAACTGTTAAAAGATGTGCTTGCAGACTACCCAAGCCCCACCAGTATGATCTGCATCATAGTCCTTGTAGTCAAGCTAACATCCTAAGGGCTTTATCAACATGTATCAGAGAGACAATATAAAAATACTAGTGTACATGTTAAGATAAAGAGCAACCAGAAAGCATACTATCATGTCGAGCAAGAAAGTCCTCTATATATATGTCCAAGCATCCACTATATCTTACAATAATGGCCTCTAGGGCATACATATTCCTAACAATATTCCACTTGCACTAAGGACAGTTGTTGTAGTATCTCATACCCAACATCCCAAAAAGTCTCTTAAATTGCATCTGGGGGAGAGTCTTCATGAGTGGATCCGCTGTGTTATCTTTCGTGTCAACTCTCCTGACCTCGATCTCCTGGCGATCAACTATCTCCCGGATCAGGTGATACCGCCTAAGAATATGTCTGGATCGTTGATGGGACCGAGGTTCCTTGGCCAAAACCACAGCTCCATTGTTATCACAATACAAAGGTATTGGATGCTCAATGGATGGAACCACACCAAGTTCAGCAATGAACTTCTTCATCCAGACAGCCTCTTTGACAGTATCGTTGGCAGCGATGTATTCAGCCTCCATCATCGAGTCTGCCACGGTATCTTACTTCTAACTCTTCTAACATACCGCCCCTCCATTGATGGTGAAGACAAAACCCGAGACCGACTTACTGTCGTCCTTATCACTCTGGAAGCTCGAATCGGTAAAGGACTCCACCTGGAGTTATCTGTTACCATACACCAAGAACATCTCTTTAGTCCTTCTCAAGTACTTAAGAATGTTCTTCACAGCTGTCCAGTACTTCCCCCCAGGATTTGATTGATACCTACTTACCACACTAAGTACGTAAGCTACATCCGGTCTGGTACATAACATCGCGTACATGATTGACCCAACTGCAGAAGCATAGGGTATCTCTTGCATGCGAGCCCTCTCCAAATCAGCCTTGGGAGACATCTTTTTGGAGAGAGTGATTCCTGAGCAAACGGGTAAATTACCACGCTTAGAATCTTCCATACTTATCCTCTTCAGTATGGTGTCAATATACCTGGATTGGGACAATCCCAACATCCTCTTAGATCTATCTCTATAGATCTTAATCCTAAGGATGTAGGAGGCATCACCCAGATCTTTCATGGAGAGCTTTTGAGATAAGAAGAGCTTGACCGAGTGTAGCATAGGAATATCATTTTCTATCAAGAGTATATCATCCATGTACAATACGAGGAAGACAACCTTACTCTCTACTACCTTCTTATATACACAAGATTTATCTACGTTTTTGATGAAGTCAAACTCTTTGAATACTACATCAAAACAGATGTTCTACCTCCGTGATGCCTGCTTTAATCCGTAGATTGATTTAAGTAACTTGCATACCTTTTCGCTGCTCCCACTATCTACGAAGCCCTCTGGCTGTGTCATGTACACGCACTCTTCTAAATCACCATTTAGAAAAGAAGTCTTGACGTCCATCTGCCAGATTTTGTAGTCATGGTATGCATCAATGGCAAATAAGATCCTGAATGACATAAGCATACCTACTAGAGAAAAGGTTTCATCATAATCGACAGATGGTCGTTGACGAAAACCTTTGCTACAAGTCTTGCTTTGAAGGTCTCAACCTTTCCATCTACACCAAGTTTCTTCTTAAAGATCCATTAGCTCCCAATAGGTTTTACCTCTTCAGGAGCAACTTCCAAAGTCCATACTTTGTTGGTGTACATAAATTCCAACTCAGATCGCATAGCATCCAACCATTTTACAGAATCCCCACTCGTGATGGCCTGTTCAAAACTAGTTGGGTCATCATTTTCCATGATGCAATCCTCACTCCCACCGTCTATGAGAAAACCATAGTATTTTTCAGGTGGATGAGGAACCCTACTAGATCAGCGTAGTGGCTGAGGTTTGTGGGGGACTATCGAATCCTTCGGTTCTACCAAATCATCAACTGTTGTTTGTGTAGCTGGAACTTCTTCCAGTTCTACCTCATTGCCATCAATTTCTTTCACAAGAAATTCCTTTTCCAAAACGGTGGCATATTGAGAAACAAACACGTTTTGTTCCTCAGTGTGGTAGAAGATATACCCTCACGAATGTTTGGGATATCCAACAAATTTACACAGAATAGACCTTGCCTCGAGTTTGTCCGGATTTTTCTTTTTAACATAGGTCGGACAACCCCACATCTTAATGAAATTAAGACATGGTCTCTTCCCCTCCCATATCTCATATGGAGTGGTAGGCACTGATTTGGTTGAAACCCTATTCAATAGGTATGCAGCTGTCTCAAGTGCATAACCCCAAAAGGAAATAGGTAACTCAACAATACTCATCATAGAGCGCACCATATCTAATAGGGTGTGATTCCCCCGCTCCGATACTCCATTGTACTATGGTGTATACGGAGGAGTAAGCCGAGAGAGAATCTCATTCTCTTTTAAATAATCACAAAATTCCGTACTCAAGTATTATCCTCCCTGATCAGATCAAAGGATTTTAATACTTTTACCCGTTTGGCTCTCGACTTCACACTTATATTCCTTGAATTTCTCAAAAGATTCAGATCTGTGTTTCATCAGGAACACATGTCCGTATCTTGAGAGATTATCGGTGAATGTAATAAAGTACGAGGAACCATTCCTGGTATGTGTAGACATAGGACCCCATAATCCCTATGTATCAGTCCCAAGAGTTCAGTAGCTCTTTCTCCGTGTCCAGTAAACGGAGTTTTGGTCATCTTGCCATTGAGACATGACTGGCAAGTTTCATAAGATGTAAATTCGAACTGATTGAAATATCCATCTTCATGCAACTTAGCTAGTTTTGTCGGATTGATATAACCAAATCTACAATACCATAAGAAGGATTCGTTCATTTTTGAACTCTTCCTCTTGCGTGTGTTCTGTATATTTAGAACTGTAGTTTGATTTAGAACATATATACCGTTATACAACGTACCAAACCCAATGAACACTTGATTTAACAAAATGTTCATAATATTTTTCTCTAGTACAAAATTATATTCTTCTTTATCTAATAAAGAAATTGATATTATATTGCACATCATTTTTGGTACGAAATAACAGTCGTTCAGAATCAATGTATTACCATTTGGTAATACAAGGTGATATTTGCCAACTGCTTTGGCTGTAACAATTGCACCATTCCCTATTACGAGAGACTTATTACCCTTTCCCAGTTCTCTACTTCTTCTTAACCCATGTAACATATTACAAACGTGGGATCCTGATCCGGTATCCAATACCTAGAACGTAGAGCATACTGAGAAACAGTTCTCGGTAACGAACACAACCGAAGAAGATGCATCATCATGCTCTTTCTTCGTTCCGGTTTCATGGGAATCCTAATATTCCCCTATACCTTTCTCAGACTTATGACAATTATAAGATAGAGCGGAACCAACGTTCCCCAGCTCAGTATAATAAGCATCTTCGGTCAATACATCCATATTATTATCTTGATTTAAGGCGTGTCATGGTCGCTACCTGGAGAGAGAGAAGAAAACACTTTAGCGTGCGCTCTTGCAAGATTGGATTGGTTATTATCTTATCTAATCAGGATGGCTCCTACTGTTTTTATCAAATCTTCCTTCAAACCCTAAAAGGTAAGATTAGCCGGGATTAATTACACCCTACAAGTTCGTCAATCGGTCAGCCAGGCGGGTATTGGTACTCCGAGAGATTTTCCCCCTGCTTTCGCATGAAACTAATTAAATAACCTCGTTTCTGCAGGGGCATAACCTCGTTAACACCTTTCTTAGACACCTACTAGATTTAACTAATTGTAAAGTGCATAACTCTTCCAGGAGTAACACTTACTCGCAGTGGGTATCGGGATCCAACTATCTGATAGAAGGTATGCAATCTCATTGCAAATTTCAACACTTGGAATTCCCAATATCTGTTTTTACCCCTAACATCTTATGATCTTGACGGAGGCCAATAAACCATAGGGCTCTAGTCAAGTTCAACCCGTTCATTTCGTGATTGAATTAAACCCACCCTACGACCGTTGACGGAGGGCAACAATGTCATACGACTACCCTAATCCAATCGCATCATATGCTGCAGATAAGAACTAATTAGCTACCACACACTACGTCTTGACGGAGGCCAACAAACGTAGCACGAATACTAAATAGTCCTTATCTGAAACGACGGAGGGTTACGACAGGTTTTTAAGAAAACATTTAGCGTAATGAACTTGATATCGTTGTAGAATCGAGTGATTTGAAAAGGTATGGTGTAAGCTCCACTTTTTAAAATCGAGTAGTTTTCAAAACAAACTAAGTGGGTTGTAGCATCTGCAAGTTTTGCTAAAGAGGTCATTCCCGGTGAAGGAATCTCGGCTCTTTCCTCATCGAATGAGGTGCTGGATATTCATCAAGGAATACCACTATGCAAAGCAAAAACTAGAGCTATCTTTTTTGAAAAATTTGATTCTACATCTTTCAGGTTTTATTCTTTTCATTAATCTCATTAATGACGTCCCATCATTTATGTTTCCTAAACATCATAGAAGAAACGAAAATAGAACGTACGCTTATGCCATCCGCATTCGCCACAAGGCCCTGTCATGCACCGTTAGGTTACTTAGCTAACGGCAGAGCGGGGGTGGACTAGCGCGGGTGTAATACATAAGAAACGTTTATTATGTATATCATATATATATAGCATTCATCTCATGCAGTTATATGATCATATCACAAAACTCAGGCATCAGAAACAAACATATGAAATATAGGATATTCCAGGGGTCCGTGTTTTAAATTAAGCCAGTAATGAAAAACACGGATTCTACGGTCGTGATGAATAGCCAAACCCACATCTCTAAACCCCTATGAGAGTGGCAAGTGACCCTGCCAATTCTAGAGTTAGGAGACCCGGTCTCGACTCCTCGAGATGGTCTCCAACTGAACTCTAGAAGCCGATCACTTGTGCTCCCCGCCTTGGGTCTATCATAATGCAGAAAAGTAAATAATATATATCAATGGTGACATCATTCTCAACCCGGAAGTGTCCTAATAAAAGAATATTACATACAAATTTTACATGAATGAAAATATAAAAACTCTCATCTCACGTAAAAACCCCCGGCTATTCAATCTCGACGATCCAATGTAATATATCACAGAAACACATAACATCATATGTCATCAACATAAGTAAATATGCGTATCTCGAATGTCGTTGACGAATAGCAACGATATCTGGGATACCCTACATATTACACTTACGGTCGCAGAAAAGAAATGAAAACTACAATAATTAGAATCCGCATCAAATCTTAGATATCATAAACCCGGAATATCTCATATCTCGGATTTCATGCTTAACACTATAAACCTTGCATTTAAGTCTCAAATTGAAAACACTTTTCAATAACAAGTCGGTTAATTCAACAAGATTCCCGATAAGATGATCGAATGCTCGTTGGAAACTTTAGTAGATTGCCGCACCGCTGATGCCGTCAACGAAGTGCACTTAGGCGGAACACTGCGGCCACGAGCACCCGAGTGAATGCTTTTGGCTACTGTGTTCTCCGATAGTCACTTGGTCGGTGTAATGGGGCGTGGCTATCTAGTAGTGTTTTCCGGCGAGTGTTCGCATAATATACGCGATTGCGACGGAGTTTTGATCCGAATCGAAACTCTATAGCAATCGACCAAAAGAGACTAAAACGCGAGATTTACAAAACATAAACTAGTTTTCACAAAACAAATTAATGTGAATTCCAAATATTGTATCACATATCATATATATCTAGACGATTTTAAACATTTCGATCGATATCTCAAACACCCACAAATCATAGAGACCTCAACAACTTGAGCGTCAGTAAAAATACCCAGAAAGTGCAAAATCACATAATGGAGCAGCAAAAGAAAAATGAGTCTCTAACTCACCAAACATGCTGTGGAATCGCGGCTAAACCCATGGTTATGCCGCGGTTGCACGGCCAATTGGTTGAGTTGGGCCCTCGTATTTCTTAGAGCTCCATAAAAAACTATGCATGATTTTCTGAATATTTTTAATCTACAAAATATTAACTTTTGAAAAAATGGACAGAAACATGTGATATTTTGGGTTTCGAAGTTCGATCGAACACTTTAATATCGTTTAGACCAAACCTAATGCTCTATCTTGGCTCTGATACCATGAAAGTGTGTCTTAACACCGCTAATAGGTTACCACATGCATCAAGTATGCAATTTTTAAAAATTTAGAGTTGTAAGCTACACTAACATAGAATCGAACTAGAGAATTAGGGATTGTAAGCATGTAAACAAACTTTACACTAAGTGAATAGAGAATACAACTTTTGTAGACCAGTCCTTCACTTCTAAAGCTCTAAGTAGCGGTCCCTTAGCTGCAAGTAATGGTCCCTAGAACTCATCTTGGCTCAACTTTGTGAAAGGAACCAACTTGCTATGTTGTCTTCGAGGCCGAAGATGATCCACCTTAAAGTTACTCTAACTCAAGCTACCTCTTCACTAATCAAAGAATTAGTGAAGCAAACAACCTAATCTTATGGGTTAGATGAGAGTAGGTTGATGAAGTCGGAATTTTGCTCACTTTAGAAATCTCTTTTTCTTTTTCTTTCTTCAACTCAAGAAAACCAAAAGAGGAAGAAGATGAACTAGGATGAGGAAAATATCTCAAGTGATAGAATGAAAGAGTTAACCATGGGCTAAAGATAAAGGTTGGGTTATACAATATCTAGAGTAAAAAAAATTTAGTGGGATGAGTCATGGCTTCTACATGCTTTTACAAGCATCTTAAGCCATGCTCATTTCTACCTAATTTTTGAATTACTCTTAATAAATAAATACCCTAATTATTTTTAGTCTTGGTGTGAGTCTCATACACCCATGTCAAATGTATCATCTACCATGACACAATATATAAATACATATATTAATATATATCACATATATATTAAATGTATTTCAAAGAGAAGAAAAACTTTAAGTGAGCACAATATTAGTTAATATATATATTATATCTAATTATTAAATCAACACTTGATTCAAGAATCCGGTCATATCATATATAACCAACTATTATCACTTATATGTATATCACATTATCGAATAAACACTTGATTCAATAACCCGGTCATATCACATATAACTGACAAATATTCAATACTATATTAAATCAACACTTGATTCAATAATCCGGTCATATCATATATAACTGCCCAGTATCAAATACACACACACATAACATATCATTGAATCAACACTTGATTCAACAATCCTGTTATATCACATATAATCTAACCGATATCACATATCGCTAGATTAGAATACGATATCACAAACTCATATTTAATCAAGCTCCCGCACATATCATCATATGTGCCCTACTTTGTTTTTCTTGAGCTAGGAAACCTCTGTGTGGGGCTCTAAAGACTCATTAATACGCCAATAGTAGGTAATGATCATATCAGTCATCTACAAGCCGTCAGCGGTATTAGCCGGACCTAACGGCTACCCAGGTATTGAGCGAATAGAAGATCAACAAGCAAGCTTGTCCAAACTCCTGCAAAGCTTATAAGCAACACTTACCGTACAGTCCGGTCTCTTCGTCTGATATGTCGCATATCAAGTCTAGGGGTGGAATTGTCAGACCCCAGTAACTTGATAAGTCATACCGATGTTTGGCCTATAACCATTCGAGAAACTACTGATAACACTTACCAGTAAATCTCATCATCCCTTGCCAGGGACTTACTGTTATAGCCAATCGAGCATAGCGCAACATCAACTCCCAATACCGGGAGAGACAAAACCCCTCCTATCACTCATTGCTTCCATATGACTCAGGACTGTATCCAAAATCCACCTGTTTGCACAACTCCTTTTAGCCATGGTAAGGAGAAAATCAAAGAACATTGGGAACTACACAAGACTCTATGACGATCTCGGGTCTACAGGATAACCTGTACATGTGTCACTAGAGAACTGCTATCTAACAATTGGTATAATACCAACTAGGAGTTCTCGGTGAGTCCTGTTCAGTGTACCCATTCTCTAATGAGCACCTGTGTACAATGTTTGATGTCAAACACCAATGGATGTAGGATCAACCATCGCCCCATACAGGGTCATGAAATATACACACTAGTCTACTCTGGAATATCGATGCCCTGACTCGATACTTGCTCGATTAGGAACTATTAAAGGATGTGCTTGCGGACTACCTAAGCCCCACCAGTATGATCTGCATCATAGTCCTTATAATCATGCTAACCTCCTAAGGGCTTTATCAACATGTATCAGAGAGACAATATAATAATACTAGTGTACATGTTATGATAAAGAGCAACCAGATAGCATACTAACATGTCGAGCAAGAAAGTCCTCTCTATACATGTCCAAGCATCCACTATATCATACAATAATGGCCTCTAGAGCATACATATTCCTAGTAGGCTTGAGTCATCAATGATAGGGATTCCTAATCAGCCCTTGGTGGCTATTGACATTCTGGGATGCTGGATATGCCAAGGCGAGGCTCGACCTTGGGGGCAGGTCTATAAGATAGGCATCATCCCACGACATCCAGTGGGCTACCTTCCTTGGGCCCGCTATATTCTCTCCTCCCAATGCTCGTGTTTGCAGAATGTTGGATTATACCAGGCAGTGTATGCATCTTTGTTCTACTATCATTCTTTTCATGTTTGGTGGGTTAAATCCTTTTTGAACCAATGGAATCTTCTAAACGCACACGTTCCTACTTGGGGATCGTGAAGTTTTCGTTGCGCTGGAAGAATTCTAAGAAATTTCGGGACTTCCGATCAGAGGAGAACACTACAAAGAATTACTACCCCTGACGAGTATGTTTTTGCTACTGTAGCCATGCATGAAGGATTGCCAACTGAGAATGCTATTCAGCACAAGCATCCAAGTTTAATCAAGGCCTTAGTTATTTTTGAGAGCCTGTTCATGGCATCAAAAGAGAAAGGTGTTAGTTTTGACGCTTTAATAGCCCGCTTTCTTCGTAAAAATGCTCTATCCAAGTAAGCTCCGAAATTTATGAAGGTCGAGTATCCTTTTGGATTTGGCCTGGAGAAATTGCCGGCTAAAGAAGAAGATCTCCACAATTTTACATCCTAAATTCTTCGGCCGTGACTTTTGATGCGATTGCTGCCCCAGTTATGTACAAGGAAACATTCTTTGTAGGGTTCATCAGTTTCTGGTTCAGCTGGTTTGCCATGCCAATGCATCGTCATTTTATGAGAGCTTCCGTTTTCTACCCCGCACATCGCATAGCTGAAGGAGCACGATTGGCTATTGGCGTTGCAGGGTTATCGCATCTGTATCATGGCTTAAGTACCGTAGCTAACACTTCAAATCCAGGTGTAGACACCTTGAACTTCTCCCTCCATTACTTCACGTCCTGGATCGAGATGCACGTGTTAGGCGCGTTTGCTGTGCACTGGCGGCCTGATTTTTTTGAGTCATACTTTCCCATCAGTCATGAGATTGGTTGATGACTCTGCTCCTGATCCGACTCAGTCAGGGGATTTGCGTGTGCTACTTAACTCGTATTTTAACGAAGGTGGAATGGTTTTCAATGATCGGGTCCTTTCTACGCTAGCGGGGCCTATTCAGCAATTATTTGATTTGTTGAAGAATGGGTCACCAGTTTTGAAACACAAAGAGATAATGCATCTGTATTCAATCAGGCCAGGGTACTTAGTGTTCCGATGAAATGACGCTGCTCTCTTCATGCGGTATAATCCGCATCGGTTTGTCCAGCAGTTTGGTTATAACCAGGGCGTCCCCCTTGAAGCTTTTTTTAGTTAAGCCTACTCCCTTGCTGGAGACTACCCATGATGCTATTCATCATTTCATGAGGCTAAATACCAGTTTCCTCTTCATGATCCTCAAGCCCGACTACATTCCAAGACCTATGGGACCCTTCAAGGGTTGGTATCGTCACTGGGTTTGTCCCATTATCACAGAGGAGAGACGGGTGCTTTTCGAGTGTAAGGCCTCTGCACCTGCTCAAGCCATCAATGCTCCGTTGCGACTACGGTCGGTCGTTCACCCTCCTATGAGGGACAGCGATTCAGTGCTTATTCCAAAAGTCGCTCGAATAGAGTCGGTCCCCGTACTGCTGGTATACCAGTTCGCACTAGAACTGGTGCAGAGACTCTTGATAAGGCACAAGCAACGGCGTCATCAAAGTCGGATACCGAAGAAGAGATTGGGCAGCGCTGTGTAAAAGTGCTGAAGAGGAGGAAGTGCCCTCCTACAAGTACTAGCTCGGGCCCTAAAAAGAGAGAGAAATCAACCGCCTGCTTACTCAATACTTTGCTCGAGTCTGCACCTCTCAATCATGATGAGCCTATGTCTGCGCATGAACCAGATGATGGTCTACTCTTTCCTTACACATCTGCCGAGGATGCCGCTCAGCTGGCCGAAGCCTTGAAGCGATCACAGGAAGAGACCAAAAACGTATGCCCCAAGAAGGGAGGCTTTCCTCCTGTTGACCCGGTTCTTGCTATATTTCCAGTAGTTCCTTTAACGCTGGTAGTAGAACGGGGTCTTAAACGGCCAATATCGGCCGCTTATGAAGGCGGGCAGAGATTTATCTTCGATCGTAGCCCGACGAGCGCGATTAACCAGAGAAGAGCAGCAGCTCGAAAAGTCTATACTTCAGGCTCCCTGGCATATCGGTATGTACCTTTTACATCCCTCTCAGTAAATGATATATATTGCTTTCATATCGTATTCGTCTTTACACATTTTTCTTTTGTATGGCCTTCCACGGCGGGCGCAGTTTCGAGTCCAGATCGCGCCTTAAAGCCTCCGGTGATGACTTTTATTCCTTCAGCAGAGGTTGCTAGACCAATTATAAATTCTGTAAATATCTCTAGTGATGCACCGGAGGATGTAGAGGAGATTCCTGAGGCTGCTATCCCTTCGGTCCAGAATGGACGAAGTATTGAAGGTAATTTTATATTTTTTTCCTTTTTATTTAATGACCTTTCTACGTCTGACCCTTTCTTTCACTCAGAATTGCGGGAGTTGGCGTCCTCTATTGTAGATTGTTTTCCAGAGGAAACCTTCTTACGTCTACTTAACATGGCGACCCCGCACGCGATACCCCCCTGTACATCGTTTTTTCCTCCGGCCAAGGTTGGTATTCCTTTGCCTTCCGTATTATATTTTCATAATGATACTGACGTGCCCTTTAATTTAAACCACAGTCCTTCAGGCTGATGACGAAGTTGAAGTTCTTGATGGGCCTGGGGATGTCTTAGATTTGCTTCCTGTAGACATGGTTAAGTGATGCTTTAGCCCCGGTATTCTTTTACTTATTCCCCGTGCAGAAATGCGAATAATCATAGATGTATCTTTCACAGTTTTTCCAACCCTGACTCCACTAGAGTCCCATAGTTGCATGTCGCTGGGTCCTTACGCCAGACATATATCTGAGAGAATGGCGAAACAGAGTATTCATTCTCTGGCAACTCTTATTGAGGATCTCCGTGTTGGCACTTCCGTGATGGCAGAGGAATTTGCTATCGAAGCTAACTCTTCATTGTCTTTCCTTGCTATCTGCTATGACGAGGCGCTGATGCATACTTGGTTTGAGTATTGCCGTCAAGTGGAGGCTTCTTTGCATGAAGTCGAATGTGCACGTCTTCCCTCTGATATCTTATCTGTAAAGGACAACTTACGTGAATGGATTGATCGGTGTGTTGCCATCTTCCGATCTTGTGAGAAAAGACTCAACCGGAAATTTTCGGAGAGGGAGTTAGCTTCGAAGGCTTTAGGGGAACTCTAAGCTCAGCTCATAACTAAAACTACTCGGGCCTAAGAAATTTGGCAAGTTCTTTAAGCGGCAATTACGGAGCTGGTGGCTCTCGATAAAGCTGTCACTTTTACGTGCAAAATGGTTGAGACTCACAAGACCGCTGAGAAGGAGCTTGAGCATCGGTTTTCTTTGTATCAACAACAACAAGCACAGACAGGGGCTCAGCTTGCGGCGCTGCTAGAGCTTGAGGCGGATGTTCGGCGGAAAAATGATGATCTATCTGGCTTATTGAACCATCCACCGTCTTAAAATTTTTTCGCTGTATATTTTTTTTCTTCTTTTTTGTATCTTGTATTCATTTTGCTTTATGAATAAAAGACATATTTTATTTCATGCTTGCACCTCTCTATCATTTAATGTCTTAATTCGGCGTGAAGTAGTTTATGTACTCATTTCGGAGTTTGTGATTTATTCACTCGTTTCTGAGTCTGTAGTTTATTTACTCATTTCGGAGTCTGTAGTTTATTCATTTGTTTCGGAGTCTCTAGTTTATGTACTCATGTCAGAGATTTTTTTAGTTTACCTCCTTTGGGTTTTCAGGCAAATTTGTCCTAACGTTGTATGTAGATAACCCTCATTATTTAAGACAAGGGTCCGTTAGGTTTGTGGTACTAAGGTTTTAGTCCATCCTACCATCGTGTTGGCTGCTATATTCCTCGATATGCAGTCTTTAAGCCACTGTTCGAGTAGCCGCGTGACTGTCGTGTCTCTAACCGCTTTGGGGGTTGGACAAGACGTCTTCGAGTAATCTCTTTAGGTCATATTACCGTCGGAAGAGCAAGCGTTAGGAATTTGCCATGGCGCTTTTTACTTGAGGTTAGGCTCAAATTTGAAGCCCAGATGAGTCATAACCGCACCCTTCTGGGGTGAGATGATCTCTAATGTTCTTTTAGGCTTTATATGAGTTTCCGCTAAGACCCGAAGTTAGGAATATGCCATCACTTCATTTTTCTTTTCTTTTGATGATGTCGCACCGATTCTTTGCTGAATTCTAGAAACATCTGTATGATCTCTATACTGTATGTATTGCAATCGAGATCTGGAGCTAGGGATATGCCATCGCTCTAATTTCATTTGATAATTGCGTCTGAATCCTGCTGAAATGAGTGGGAATGCCGAGATAGTCTCTAGGTTGTTTATGAACCGTCACAAATTGGAGTTAGGATTTTTCCATTACTCCTTTTTATTTGACCCTTGGGTCTTTGTTGACGTTGCATCTACATCCTGCTGGCATGAAAAGTACGCCTGAATAGTCTCTAGGTTGTACATGAACCTTTAAGACTTGGTTCTCCTTTTGACGAAGTGTGGTGGGAAAATATGGTCCCTTTTCCTTTATTTGTGCCCATGGATCGTATGCAAGAGTCAATATGGACATACTTGCAGGGCAGAAAAGTTTCATTTTCATTTCATTTTTTTCGTTTCCGTGATACTCTATCATTTCAGCTTTTATATTGCGAAAGTTGCGATTGCCCAATCATTTCGGCTTTTTATCTCCGGTGCCCATTCATTTCGGCTATATTTTTTTATATTTTTACTTGCTGCTTTTTATTGCGAGTTGGGAACTTGAGATCTGATACCAATCTTGGCATCAGCATCGCTGCAACTGGAATATTGCTAGGAACGAATCATCATTTGCCGTGAGGGGACATGGAGTTTGACACCTGTTTAGGCATCGGCATCGCTACAACTGGAATATTGCCGGGAGCGAATCATCATTTGCCATGAGAGGAGTTGAAATTTGACACCTATTTAGGCATCAACATTGCTACAACTGGGATATCGCCAGGAGCGAATCATCATTTTCCTTTGTTGATTTGAACAAAGATGGCTTAGCAAACATGGTTAGGATCTTGTTAGCTAAGGCCTTTTGACTTTATGTGTCGTAAGGCTCTCATAAAGGTATTTCTCCCAACAAGTCGTGAGGATCTCGTAGGTGTATTTTCTCCTTAGGAATTGTGGGGATTTCTAAGTGATATTTTCTCTTGTAAGTCGTAAGGATCTTACGAGAGTGTTTTCTCCAAGTCGAGAAGACTTACAAGTGTCGCTCACCATATGGGGACATTTCCTGTCATTGGTGGAACTTGGGGGGATATATTTATTTATGTCCATAGATTGTATATAAGGGTTAATATTGGACCGCCGGTAGGGCAACGATGGCTTAAGAACAGGTTTTAGATCCCTATAGCTTAAGGCTTTTGAATCCTATGAGCCGTGAGGGTCTCGTAAGGGGATTTCTCCCTACGAGTCATGAGAATCTCATACGTGTATTTTCTCCTTAGGAATCGTAAGGATTCCTAAGTGTGTTGCTCCTTTGTGAATCGTAAGGATCTCACACAGGTTTTTTTTCTACTAACGAGATCGTGCCCTTTTGGGTTTTCGCAAAGCTCGCCGGTAGTCTTGTTGTTTTTACTCACGTCGTCCTTTCAGGTTTTCGTCCGTGCCCATTTCGCTTATGGACATACCCCCTTTTTTTTAACAATGGAACTTCAAAGAGTAGTTTCACCGCAGGAGCCCATCTGTTTGCCGGTGGGACTTGAGTTGCAACCCTCGCCATTGGAACTTTGATTGCAATATAGATCTCAAGAGAGCACATCGCCGTATTTGGGGCAATGTGCTAGTTTAGGGACATTTCGGTCCATTATCGCCATGTTTGAGGTGACAAACTAGTTTAGGGACGTCTCTGTCCATTATTGCCATGTTTTGAGGTGGAGTTTTAGTTTCGGGACATCTCGGTCCGTTGTTAGTTTAGGGACATCTCGGTCCGTTGTTGCCATTTTTTAGGTGATAGAGATTTTTGGATACTATTCTCAGAGTTCTGACTCAGGAGGATAGCGAGCGGACACAAGTGTCGTCATCTATCATTGACCTAAGTCATGACTCTTTAAGCGTAGTACTTTTTGAGGAATCAGTCATTTATTAGCCGGATGGGTCTTCACTATGCATATCCATGAGCAGGTAGGCTCTACCTTGGTAGACTTTGTATATAATATGCGGGCTTTCATAGTTCGGCTCGAACTTCTCCTGTTTTGCACGATTAGGGATCATTGGTCTTTTGACGACTAGCACGAGTTCTCCTTGACGGAACGTTCTTAGCCTAGTCAATTTTTCGTATGACCGTGTCATCCCAGCCTTATAAGCCTCCAGGTTTTACTGTGCTATAAGACGAGTTTCGTCGAGGGAATTTAGATCCTCAAAGCCAAAGATGAGCATTTTCTTCATCTGTCAGCTCGTATCGAACTGGTACTCATAGAGAGGGAGTTCTATTTCCAGTAGGAGCACCATTTCCGTGCTGAACACCAACGCATATGGTGTTGTATTCGCGGCCATCTTGAATGTTGTTCGGTACGCCCAAAGAGCTTTATGCAGCCTTTCGTGCAAGTCCTTTTTGTTTCTGGACACTGTTTTCTTTATAATCTTTATCAAGGTCTTGTTGAAAGCTTCAGCTAGACCGTTGGCCTGGGGATTATAGACTGAAGATTATCTCCAATCTATTTTATGTTGATGTGCGAAGTGGCTTATTTTATGGCTTCTATAAGCTAGCCCATTATCCGAGATAATTCGTCGCGGAGTGCCGAACCGATAGATGACATGGGTTCTGAAAAAATGGAGGATATTTTCCGTCTTCGCCTCCTTTAGTGGTACTGCTTATACCCATTTAATGAAGTAGTCTGTCGTTTCCAATATGAACCGGTGTCCTTTGGAGGATGCTGGTGTAGGGTTCCTAAGCACCGCAGCATAGTTTCGGGTGGCATCATCCATGCCAAGTTAAAAATTTTGCGATTCTTAAACAACCCAAACCTAGATCTTTAACTAGAGAATCAAATAGAAACATGAAATAAACATCTTTACTTCTCAGCGATTAGGGATTACAACCTTTGTAGTCTGCTCCTTCACTTCATAAGCTCCGAGTAGTGGTCCCTTCGCTGCAATCCGAGAACTCCAGGACTCTTGAGAGGCTCCACAAGTCGTATGATGCATCCTTGCTTGTAGTCTTCGAAATTCGAGATGAACTACTTCGAGGAAACACGGACTCAAGCTATATCTTCACTAAGTAGGAACTAGTGAAGCTAACACACTAATCTATATGGCTAGTATAGAAAAGGATGATGAAGTAGGAATTTTGCTCTCTTTAGTTTTCTTTTTCTCACAATCTTTTATCATAAAGGAAAAAGCTAGCAAAGCTTTTTGAGGAAGAAGAAGATGAAGTGATAAAAGGATAATTGATGAGGTTAGAAATGCAACCAAGGGTTAAGAATGTCATGGCTAACTCATGTAGAGAATAAACCATTAGCTAGGGTTAGGGTTAGGTTAATAAATATCTTGTAAAATATCTAAATAATTGGACTTAGTCAACACAACAAGAAGCTTCTTCAAAGCTCATGACTAAATCACCACAATTTAGAAATACCAAAATAAATATAAATCCAACCATAAACACAAACCATGGTGTGATTCTCTTAAACCCTAGTTGCATGTATAACCTAACATGTTACAATTATACATATCACATATATATAATTTTGTAACAAAAGAAAAGAATACATTTAACATATATCACATATATATCAATGTATCCTAAGTGAAAAAAAGAATTGCTTAAGTGAGCTTATATTAGTTAATGTAATGTAATATATCACATATATAATTTTACATTAAATTATTAAATCAATACTTGATTTAATAATCCGGCTATATTACATATAACCGACTAATATAATATGTATCATTTTATCGAATGAACACTTGATCTGATAACCAGGCTATATCACATATACCCGGCCGATATCACATATCGCGAGAATAGAATACGGTATCATATACACGTATTATTCTTGGTCCCACACATATCACATATGTGCTCCTGCTCCGTTTCGCCTGAGCCAGGAAACCTCTGTGTAGGACTTTAAAGACTCGTCAATACGCCGGCAGTAGGTGATGATCATATCAAACACCCACAAGCTGCAAGCGGTCAGCTAAACGTAACAGCCACCCGGGTATTGAGCGACCAGAAGATCAACAAGCAAGCCTGTACATACTCCTGCGAATCCAATCAGTAACACTACCGTACAGTCCGGTCTTTTCGTCTGATATGTCGCTTATCAAGTCTAGGGGCGGTTAACGTCAGACCCCAGTAACCAATATGTCGTGTCGATGTGAGGCTCATAACAGGTCGAGAAACTACTGATAACACTTACCAGTAGATCTCCATATCAGCCCTGGCCAGGGACTTCCAGTTATAGCCAATCGAACACAGCGCAGTATCAACCCCCAATACCGGGAGAGACGAAACCCCTCCTATCGCTCATTGCCACCCTGTGATTCGGGACTGTACCCAAAAGCCACCATTTTGCACGTTCTCATGAACGTGGTAAGGTAGAAATCAAAGCACAGTGGAAATCACACATGACTCTATGATGATCTCGGGTCTACGGACTAACCTGTATCAGTGTCACCAGAGAACTGCTATCTGACGATAGGTATAATACCATCTAGGAGTTCTCGGGGAGTCCGTTCAGTGTACCCAGTCTCCACTGAGCACCCGTATACCATCTTTGATGTCAAACACCAATGGATGTCAGATCATCCATCGCCCATCATATAGGTCAAGATGCGTATATGCTAGTCTACTCTAGAGTATCGATGCCCTGTATTGATACACTCTCGACTAGGAACAGTTATAGGATGTACTTGTGGACTACCCTGGCCCACTAGAATGATCTGCATTATAGTCCTAGTAGTCAAGTACACTGTTGGAGATAGTGCCCTCAGAGTCAATTATTGGATCACAAGCACGTGATTGCAATGATTGAGGGAGGACCTATCCCGGTAGAACAGTCTTACTCGAGATGATAGTATGCTATCAGGTTTACCTTTATCATCGTGTACTGCTTTAGGTGACATGACATGTCGCTATTGCACGTTGATAGAGCCCCTAGGATTCTTGCTTGACTACCGGCAGTATGAGGGCGATCATATACGTGAGAGCTGGAGTCTACAAGCACATCCTTAAAAGGTCCCTAGTCGTGAGAGTTTCGAGACAGGGCATCGATTCTCCAGAGTAGACTAGTGTATACAGTCGAGACCCCGACGAGGGGCGGTGGCCGGTCTCACAAGCCACTGGTGTCAGTTGGATCACCTAAGATGTATACAGGTGCTCATTGGGTTATGAGTACACCGGACAGGACTCGCCGGGAACATGCTAGTTGGTCTTATACCTGACGTCAGATAGCAGTTCCCAGGTGACATGTGTACAGGTTAGTTCATCGACCTGGGGATCGTCATTTGTCTCGTGTGAGTTCCCACTGTGCTTTGATTACTACCCTACCACGGCTCAAAGGAGTCGTGCAAACAGGTTTTAGTTGGGTACAGTCCCGAGCCACATGGAGGCAGTGAGCGGATCTTCGGGGGTTTCGTCTCTCCCGGTATTGGGGGTGAGGTCGCGCTGTGTCTAGGAGAGCCATTACACGAAGTCCTTGGCCAAGGCAGGAGATTTACTGGTAGGTATTCCAGTAGTATCTCAGGGTGTTCTGGGCTACACTCCGACACGACTTGTACCGCTTTTGGGGGTCTGACTTTTACCAACCCCCTAGGCCCGCCATGCGATGCTCATAGACGAACGGACCGGACTGTACGGATATTGTCACTGACAGGCTCAGTAGGGTGTCAGGATGAGTTCGCTCATCGACGTCCCTTTTAGTCAATAGCTGGTGGCCCGTTACGTATTGGCTTATACCTCTGACGTGCTAGTGGTTAAATCCACAGCCATAGTATTAACGAGTCTTTAGAGTCTACCACACTTTCAGTTACTCAGTTTTCGGGCGAAACGCTGTAGAGGCCGTATGGAGATATGGCAGGGTCCGATCAGATACGTGCGGTATTGCACGCATCAGGATCGGACGGTTTGTACTAGTAGCCGTATAGGTATATGGCAGGGTTCGATCAGATACGTGCGGTATTGCACGGATCAGGATCGAACGGATTTTACTAGCCGGCTTTGGTTTAAGCCGGTCCTAGTTTAGTACAGTGTAGATTTTGTCTCTTTGCATTTGTATCCGGACGGAATACAGATGCGGGTGTGTATGCACAGTGTCGGGGTTTTCCTGTAATTTATTACGGGACCAGTTTTCTGGAGTTGCCAGTTTGCATTCCGTTCCGGCCGGTTTTCCTTTGTTCTTTCCCGGCCGGACTTTTCCGATGGAGGGGGTTATTTGCAATTGTGCAAATAACATATTAAGGAGGGGGTTTCTTGCACTTGTCTTGATTATGATAGGTTTGAATCTTTCATCCTTGCTTGCTTTGACTTGTGATTTGAGTGGGCATGGTTTTAATAGTGTGATTGAAAGGGTATGGTTTGTTTTTAATGAAGCATGGTTCATGTCTTTGTTGTGGTCACCCATTGCTTTATGATACACTAACCTCCCTTCTTGCTTTGGTATCACACCCCCACCATTTCCAAAAAGATATGGCCGGCCACACATCTTGGAGATTTCATTTTTTTTTTGGAGAAAAGATTGGTTCATATCATTCTTACATGCTTGCAAAATTCTACACTTCATTTCCAAAGTCCATTCATGATCCCTCCATCATCCAAAGGCAACCAAACCCCAAAGAGACAAGTAGCCTCTACACTACACTTCCTACAGCAAATCTTGGACGCGTCGATTCGCCAGCTTCGCGCCCGAGTTGCCTCGGTATTGAGGTGGGAGCCCGTAAAAGCTACAGGCGATGTGGTGCCCTTTCCGACGAGGAGGAGACGGACGGAGATCCCGCGAGGAGATCGGAGTGGAGATGAAGACCGGAGGACTCGGATCAGTCGGTACAACATTTCTACACTCTTTACTGTTTGTTAGTTTAGCAATAATGGCAGATCCGGGTTAAAGTATACGATAGCGCCAAGTTAAAAAGTTTTATTCCGCAATTGGCGTCTGTAGACTGCCGGGGCGCTAACGTGGACTTACAATGGTATCAGAGCCTCACCATTTTGCTATGCTAACTTGTGCTAACGCGTTTAAAACTTCGATCCGACCGGAAATCGAAAACTGCAAAAATCCAAGCCGACAGTTTCTGTTGTTTTTAAACGGTCTCAAAAATGATTTCTGGATGTCTTAAAAATCAGAGCAGGAACTTTTAAGAGTCACGACAAAATTTGGAGTCGTGATCCCTCCAAGTTGCCGCGGAAGCGCGGCCAAACCCATGGTTTTGCCGCGCAACCGCGGCCACGTGGGGAGCACGTGCTCCCAAATTTTGTCAGTTGGTTCTCAGTTGGATTTTGGGGTTTTTGATATATATCGTTTTTGCCCAGATTTTGTTACTGTTCACCAGTAAGTCGTGGGGCCCACTTCTTGATATTTTGTCGATCGAAATTTAAACACGTTATTTTCACAGTATTTACATTATATCTGCGACCGTGAATGTCACTCGATCGGTAAATCCGGTCTAACTGCTATAGCCCGGTTAGACGGATTTGCGAACGTGATTTTCACGTTGATGTTCTATGTATTTGCTGTGATGTTGCGGATCGGTCGGTGGGGATAGCCTGGATGCAATGCTAGTACAGTGTTGTTGTATTATGTACATTTGATATTGCGGGGCGAGCGTCCGACATGTGGACTGCCGTCACTGCCTGGTTGTATTATTCTTTTGGGGCACGACCTGGTTGCGGTCGATGTACCCGGTGTATGTATATTTTACTTTCTGTACTAGGGTTACCCCGCGGAGGGGTGCACGGATAGCCGGGTTCTAGAGGGCAACGGGCCCGCATCTCAGGGCATTGAGACGGAGGGGGCTTCAGTCTGGAATTGGCGGGCTATTCGCCGCACTCGTAGGGGGTACAGGTTGACCCAGGAGGGGTGCCCAAGTTACCGGATTCCGTGAAGTGCTGGGTGGTCCATTCACGGCGCTGAAGGGGGCTGCCTCGCTTCAGGTTTTGGCGGGTGACTTGCCGCACCCGTAGGGGTCTAGGTTTTCATTGCACAGGCTATCCACACGACCAGGGGAACGTCGGGTTTCAGTAGTGGCTCTGTGAAACCCGGGGATCCCAGATATCTGTATTGTTCTGTGATGCTGTACATTTCTGTGATGTTGCATTTTTATTCACGCCTTGAGCGAAATACTATATATTGGTATATATATTAGTAGATGTTGTATATGTTTTTCATCCGCGCTAGTCCAGTCCCCGCTCTGCCGTTAGTAAGCTAACCTAACGGGTGATGACGGGACCCAGTGGCGAATGCGGATGGCATATACGTACATCAGTATATTTTCGTTCTTTTTGGTGTGATCAATTGATGGGACTGCATTGATTCGGATCAATGCAAGTTAAAACAAACCTAATCTGATGTTGTTGGAACACTTTTCAAAAAGCTGTTATTGCAAGGACGTTTACTTTTGTTTTGCATCGTGGTATTCAGTTGGAATATCCTGCTCCTCAGTCGACGAGGCAAGGGCCGAGATCCCTTCACCGGGAGTGACCCCTTGGACAAAAAGTTTGCGTCAGGGCATTAACTTCACTATAGCCGATTACTTTTGCTTTGCACCGTGGTATTCAGTTGGAATATCCTGCACCTCATTCTACGGGGAAAGAGCCGAGATCCCTTCACCGGGAGTGACCTCTTTAGCAAAGGTTTTCGTCACTATATTTTTAAAAGCTATCCGTTCCTTCAACGATATCAAGTTCATTACGTTAAAGGTTTTCGCCAGAAACCATTCGTAGCCCTCCGTCATTTCAGTTAAATATTCGGTAGTATTCAAGCTATGTATTTTGACCTCACGCCAAGGCATAGTGATTGGTAGCTGCCGGGTATTTATCTGTTGCATAGATAGATGCGTTGGTTTGGGACAGTCGTACTACTATTTTGGCCTACGTCAAGGGTATGTACGGGTGGGTTCAGATTAACCTGGATAATGACGGGCAGAACTTGACATGTGACTTATGATATTTTGACCTCACGCCAAGGTCATAAGAGCATGGGGCAAAAATCACATCGGGAGTTTCAAAAGAACTGAAACTTGCCAGATATGCGCATACCTTCTGGAGTGTGATACCGTGAGCGGATTCCGTCACGTTATCATGCGATGATAGTTGGATCCCGATTCCCACTGATGAGTTAGTTTACTCCTCGGGTGACCCCGACTAATTCTTCTTTTAGGTTTGGAGAAGAATTTGAGGTACAGTGGGAGGTTTCCAGATTAGATAAATTGGTGACCATTCTGATCTAGGTTAGAGTGCACGCTGAGTGTTTCTTTTCTCTCTCTCTTTGGCAGCGACCATTGACCCGACCCTAAGACTATGACTCAGTGACCAAATTAACCGAACCTTCTTAACACTGGCTTTTGGATTGTCAGAGTTGCAAACCTCATTGCCACTCCTACTTTTACCCTTTTCTCCAGGACACCCCGTATTACTACGAACGTCCACTTCCATTGGACAAAACCATCGTATGGTTATATACGAACTCGAAAGAATTTATTCGAGGATGGTTTCAGGTTCTGGAGAAAACGAATAGGATTATTCAGTTGTCTTTTCCTTTTACCCTCTCTCAAGTTACGAGTACTCCTTGGTTTAGGGGTAGTACACCTATTACGCAAATTGGATTGTCTTCTTCCAAACCTTAGGCTGGTGCCGACCGGTAGGGAATGAAGAAAACCAATTAGCATAACGATGGTGTGCAGAAGGTATTAAGTTCAGACAAAGCAAGGGATTAGTAAGAGGGCAAAGTAAATTGCAACAGATATTCATGACCAAACCAAATATTTCGTTACCACTCCCACATCACCTTTGTATTTCTCCAGGGCACTCCGTATCACTACGAAGATCCACAGTTTATTTGGATACTCCATCGTATGGTTATATACGAACTCGAATGGAACTTGTTCCAGTTCGGGGATGGATTCTGGTTCAGGAGAAATAGGAATAAGGTTTATTCGGTTGTCTTTTATCTTCACCCTCTCTCATTGCGAGTGTTCCTAGGATTGGGACAGTACACCCATTATGCTTATTGGATAGTCTTCTTCCAAACCATAGGCTGGTGCCGAACGGTAGGGAAGGAAGAAAACCATTTGGCCTAAAGGGGTGTACAGAAGGTAAAGACTAAAGACATATGAAGGGATATGGAGAGGTGGCAAAGAACTATACGGTTACAGTCGTGAATCTGGAAGAGGTATTACTAGGAATACCAGAATACCCCATCGAAACATTTCAATGTTTCAGTTCACTGTGTACTGTTAAAAGAAAACTGATTTCCCGATTAGACACTTGCTCCAGGGTATGTATTTACCAGGTTTGATTCACATCTGTATGGTTTTACAGATGATGAGTGGGAGTAAGTTATTGGGAATTGGGTGATCATCCTCATTATATCGGGATTCGTTGTAATCGGTGATATTTGAGGAAATCACCTGGGCTGTTTGCCGGTCGGCAAATATTTGGTTATGAATATCCGCTGTTGTGCACCAATTTCAAATTGATATATCTGTACGTCTATTTGAATAGAGTGAGATATACCTTTTGATATTATGTCGATGACATTTACCTATATCAGTGGATGGTTAGGTAAGGAGCATTAAACAGCGGTGTAATTCTTCTTAACTATAAATACAGTTTTCAACCTACGACACACAGTGAATGAGTTGTCAGACTCAAGGGACTTATACAGAGTATTGTATGTTGTCCAGGGTCCATTAGGACAGAGGGGTTGGTCCTCATACTATATTCTGTTTACTTTTGACTTCTCTAGTTCTTAGACATGTGTTTCGTAGAAACACAGGGTCTAAGTTTTGAGGAGTTATAGGTATTTGAATAGAGTAGAGAACCAGGTATAGCAAGTATCGGGATTCTTCAAAGTGATCGAAGATGTAGATACTTGTGCATGGTATTCAGTTGATAGTAATGATAAAGAGAAATTGCTTCTCTTTCAGGTTACTCATAATTGGAAGCATTACTAAGTTGAGTAACGCTGATCGGCCTCTCTCCATTTAGTTGACGTGCACTGGAGACAGTTGCATGATTTGAATCTGGTTCAATTAAATCAGTGCCTCTGGTTCTATATTGGATATAGTACAGTTCATATCTTAACATTGTTAAGGTACGGGGAGTTGTCCGGCTTATGATTAAAACCAGACTCTGGATAACTCAAGGCACGTTTCTGTAATGGCTGTTTGTGGGTTGACCCAGGCTATGACGAGGGTTGATTTTCTACCATAAGAAAGATCAATAGTAATATTGTTCTTGACTCGCCACAGTTTTAAAAGGAAATGGTTATTTTTTCAGAAAACAGTAGTGGGAGTATGGTAGAACTGGAAGTGATTCCAGAACCACAAACGATTACTGAAGATTTGATAAGGAACCTAAAGATTCAATCTGGATTGACATTCCATTGGCCACTCCGCAGATAAGGTGGGTAACTTCAGGCACCCGAGAGGTACTACGGTGGCCTCAAGGACGGTGACAGGGAAGTTCTTGTTTACCCACAATTACCATTGCTGTTGTTCCAGGCTGCGAGACCCGGCGGGAGGATGAGTATAGCGTCATTCTAAACTAGTTTTAGAAGTGTACGTCTATATGACTCTGCCAGAGGGTTGTCGTAGTTAGTGGGAGCAGCGGAAGCATTGGTGGACAGGTAGCTTATGTCTATTTATAGACTAGAGCAAATGTAGCGGAGATAGATCATCTATTTCTGACGTGATAGTCATGGGTTTGACTTCATCAGAAAAGGGGATGGATCTGTTGAGAAGGTAGTAGGGTGTGATGTCCTGGTATCTGGATGACATACACAGAATAGGAAAAGAAACTCCTATACTACAATCGGTTATACTTTGGTCGTCACACAGTGGTTTCTCCACAAAGGAAATGGATTTTATATCTGACATACTGGTTACCGGATCTATGGTTTTAGATCTAGATTTGGGTGGTTTCCCAATCGTGGTACTTGACAGCATTCTAAGAGTATTTAGGATGGACGACTCCTGGCACGGTAGTGTACCTGCAGGTAATGGAGTCACCCTCTCTAAAGGTGTCTTACAGACTAAAGGGGAGAGGGACGTGCATGATTGGCAGATCACTTGCTTAGGCAATTGAGTCAATCATGAGATGTCAAGTACCACACCAGATGTTGTTCTTGCACTAGATGCAATAAGTTGATATTGATCCAATCCTGGAGAAACAGTCGGAAGCAGTTTTAGAACATAAGTGGCTGTTCTAGGGATATGATAGCGAAAGCCCCATTCGGGAAACAGTTATCATTCCAGGCTTCCAAGGTGACCTGGACGACAAGGAGGTTGTCAGAGTTATAGTTTTCCCTCTGACGAGGGGCAGTATTTTGGACAGGTGGTCCAAGGCAATACTGAGGGAGGCATGGCGCAGGATACTGATTAAGTTCAGTTGACGATACAGTCTAAGAAGTTTGGATTTGGAGTTCATTTATGAACTCGGTCCCATCAGACATCCAGACACTCTAAGACAGGCATTGCTCATTTCGGGAGATGGCATTCTCCGCGAACTTGAGATTTAGAGAGACATAGAAAGAAACTTCAGAGCGGATCCACTCACTGAGGCTATTCCTCGAACGCAATAGTTTCGCAAACAGGTTTTGTGCGACTGACTAGTAGAGGAGTTGGGTGTTCGGTATCACACGGGCTGTGAGTATGCGACATCGCAATAATTAGCCTTGAGTGCAAGTGGGAGATTGTTGGAGATAGTGCCCTCAGAGTCAATTATTGGATCACAAGCACGTGATTGCAATGATTGAGGGAGGACCTATCCCGGTAGAACAGTCTTACTCGAGATGATAGTATGCTATCAGGTTTACCTTTATCATCGTGTACTGCTTTAGGTGACATGACATGTCGCTATTGCACGTTGATAGAGCCCCTAGGATTCTTGCTTGACTACCGGCAGTATGAGGGCGATCATATACGTGAGAGCTGGAGTCTACAAGCACATCCTTAAAAGGTCCCTAGTCGTGGGAGTTTCGAGACAGGGCATCGATTCTCCAGAGTAGACTAGTGTATACAGTCGAGACCCCGACGAGGGGCGGTGGCCGGTCTCACAAGCCACTGGTGTCAGTTGGATCACCTAAGATGTATACAGGTGCTCATTGGGTTATGAGTACACCGGACAGGACTCGCCGGGAACATGCTAGTTGGTCTTATACCTGACGTCAGATAGCAGTTCCCAGGTGACATGTGTACAGGTTAGTTCATCGACCTGGGGATCGTCATTTGTCTCGTGTGAGTTCCCACTGTGCTTTGATTACTACCCTACCACGGCTCAAAGGAGTCGTGCAAACAGGTTTTAGTTGGGTACAGTCCCGAGCCACATGGAGGCAGTGAGCGGATCTTCGGGGGTTTCGTCTCTCCCGGTATTGGGGGTGAGGTCGCGCTGTGTCTAGGAGAGCCATTACACGAAGTCCTTGGCCAAGGCAGGAGATTTACTGGTAGGTATTCCAGTAGTATCTCAGGGTGTTCTGGGCTACACTCCGACACGACTTGTACCGCTTTTGGGGGTCTGACTTTTACCAACCCCCTAGGCCCGCCATGCGATGCTCATAGACGAACGGACCGGACTGTACGGATATTGTCACTGACAGGCTCAGTAGGGTGTCAGGATGAGTTCGCTCATCGACGTCCCTTTTAGTCAATAGCTGGTGGCCCGTTACGTATTGGCTTATACCTCTGACGTGCTAGTGGTTAAATCCACAGCCATAGTATTAACGAGTCTTTAGAGTCTACCACACTTTCAGTTACTCAGTTTTCGGGCGAAACGCTGTAGAGGCCGTATGGAGATATGGCAGGGTCCGATCAGATACGTGCGGTATTGCACGCATCAGGATCGGACGGTTTGTACTAGTAGCCGTATAGGTATATGGCAGGGTTCGATCAGATACGTGCGGTATTGCACGGATCAGGATCGAACGGATTTTACTAGCCGGCTTTGGTTTAAGCCGGTCCTAGTTTAGTACAGTGTAGATTTTGTCTCTTTGCATTTGTATCCGGACGGAATACAGATGCGGGTGTGTATGCACAGTGTCGGGGTTTTCCTGTAATTTATTACGGGACCAGTTTTCTGGAGTTGCCAGTTTGCATTCCGTTCCGGCCGGTTTTCCTTTGTTCTTTCCCGGCCGGACTTTTCCGATGGAGGGGGTTATTTGTAATTGTGCAAATAACATATTAAGGAGGGGGTTTCTTGCACTTGTCTTGATTATGATAGGTTTGAATCTTTCATCCTTGCTTGCTTTGACTTGTGATTTGAGTGGGCATGGTTTTAATAGTGTGATTGAAAGGGTATGGTTTGTTTTTAATGAAGCATGGTTCATGTCTTTGTTGTGGTCACCCATTGCTTTATGATACACTAACCTCCCTTCTTGCTTTGGTATCACACCCCCACCATTTCCAAAAAGATATGGCCGGCCACACATCTTGGAGATTTCATTTTTTTTTTGGAGAAAAGATTGGTTCATATCATTCTTACATGCTTGCAAAATTCTACACTTCATTTCCAAAGTCCATTCATGATCCCTCCATCATCCAAAGGCAACCAAACCCCAAAGAGACAAGTAGCCTCTACACTACACTTCCTACAGCAAATCTTGGACGCGTCGATTCGCCAGCTTCGCGCCCGAGTTGCCTCGGTATTGAGGTGGGAGCCCGTAAAAGCTACAGGCGATGTGGTGCCCTTTCCGACGAGGAGGAGACGGACGGAGATCCCGCGAGGAGATCGGAGTGGAGATGAAGACCGGAGGACTCGGATCAGTCGGTACAACATTTCTACACTCTTTACTGTTTGTTAGTTTAGCAATAATGGCAGATCCGGGTTAAAGTATACGATAGCGCCAAGTTAAAAAGTTTTATTCCGGAATTGGCGTCTGTAGACTGCCGGGGCGCTAACGTGGACTTACATACACATCCTAAGGGCTTTATCCACATGTGAGAGAAAGACAGTAACACAATACAAGACAAAGAGCAACCAGATAGCATACTATCATATCAAGCAAGAAAGTCCTCTCTATATATATCCAAGCATCCACTATAATATACATCATATGTACAACAATGGCTTCTAGGGAATATACATAACTAACAATCTCCCACTTTCATTATGACCAGCTGTTGTAGTATCTCGTACCCAACATCCCGAAGAGTCTCTCAAATTGTATCTGGGGTATGGCCTTCGTGAGTGGATCCGCGGTGTTGTCCTTCGTGTCATCTCTCCTGACCACGATTTCCCGGCCATCAACTATCTCCCGGATCGGGTGATACCGCTTCAGAATATGCCTGGATCTCTGATGGGACCTGGGTTCCTTGGCCAAAGCTACAGCTCCATTGTTATCATAATACAAAGGTATTGGATGCTCAATGGACGGAACCACTCCAAGTTCAGTGATGAACTTCTTCATCTGGACAGCCTCTTTGGCAGCATCGTTGGCAGCGATGTATTCTGCCTCCATCGTCGAGTCTACCACGGTTTCCTATTTGGAAATCTTCTAACAAACCGCCCCTCTATTGAGGGTAAAGACAAATCCTGAGTGTGACTTAGAGCCACCCTTATCACTTTGGAAGCTCGAATCGGTAAAGGACTCCACTTGGAGTTCTCCGTTACCATACACAAAGAATATCTCCTAAGTCCTTCTCAAGTACTTGAGAATGTTCTTCACAGCTGTCCGGTGACTCTCTCTTGGATCTGCTTGATACATACTCACTACACTTAGTGAGTATGCTACATCGGGTCTGGTACATAGCATCGCGTACATGATAGAGCCTACTGCCGAAGCATAGGGTATCCCTTGCATGCGAGCTCTCTCCAAATCAGTCTTAGGAGTCATCTCTTTGGAGAGAGTAGGTCCAGAGATCGTGGGTAAATTCCCATGTTTGGATTCTTCTATACTAATCCTCTTTAGTATGGTGTCAATGTACCTGCATTGGGACAATCCCAGTATCCGTTTAGATCTATTTCTATAGATCTTGATTTCCAAGATGCAGGAGGCATCACCTAGATCTTTCATTGAGAAACTTTATGATAAGAAGAGCTTGACCGAGTGCAGCTTAGGAACATCATTTCCTATCAAGAGTATATCATCCACATACAATACAAGGAAGACAACCTTACTCTCTGCCACCTTCTTGTATATACAAGGTTCATCTACGTTCTTGATGAAGTCAAACTTTTTGACTGCAACATCAAAACAGATGTTCCAACTGAACGATGCCTGCTTTAACCCGTAGATGGATTTAAGCAACTTGCACACCTTTCCGCTGCTCCCACTGTCTACGAAGCCCTCTGGCTGAGTCATGTACACGCACTCTTCCAAATCACCATTTAGAAAGGTGGTCTTAGCATCCATTTGCCAGATTTCGTAGTCATGGTATGCAGCAATGGCAAGTAGGATCCGGATGGACTTAAGCATAGCCACTGGAGAAAATCTTTCATCATAATCCACACCTGTTCGTTGACGAAAACCTTTTTGCAAAAAGTCTAGCTTTGAAAATCTCAACTTTTCCATTTACACCAAGTTTCTTCTAAAAGATCCATTTTCTCCCAATAGATTTTAGCCCTTCAGGAGAAACTTCCAAAGTCCATACATTATTGGTGTACATGGATTCTCTCTCAGATCACATTGCATCAAGCCATTTCACAGAGTCACCACTCATAATAGCCTGCTCGAAACTAGTCGGGTCATCATCCTCCATGATGCAATCCTCGCTCCTACCATCAGTGAGAAAACCGTAGTATCTCTTAGGTGGATGAGGAACCCAACTAGATCGGCGGAGTGGCTGAGGTTCGTTGGGAACTATCGAATCCTCCAGTTCTACCAAATCTTCTTCTGTAGTTTGTGCGGTTGGAACTTCTTCCAGCTCCACCTCTTTGCCACTAATCTCTTTTGCAAGAAATTCCTTTTCTAAATAGGTGGCATGTTGAGCAACAAACACTTTTTGCTCTTCACTGAGGTAGAAATGATATCCATAAGAATTTCTTGGATATCCTACAAAGTTGCAAAGAACTGATCTTGCCTCGAGTTTGTCCGAATTTTGCTTTTTGACATAGGCCGGACAACCCCATATCTTAACTCGTTTAAGAGATGGTCTCTTCCTATTTCATATCTCATATGGAGTGGTAGGCACCGATTTAGTTGGAACTCTATTCAATAGGTATGCGGCCGTCTCCAGCGCATAACTCCAAAAGGAAATAGGTAACTCAGCGGTGCTCATCATAGAGCCCACCATATCTAATAGGGTGCGATTCCTCCGTTCTGATACACCATTGTGCTGTGGCGTATACGGAGGAGTAAGCTGAGAGAATCCCATTCTCTTTTAGATAGTCCAGGAACTCATTGCTCAAGTATTCTCCTCCTCGATCAGATCGAAGGATCTTAATACTTTTACCCGTTTGGTTCTCGACTTCGTTCTTATATTCTTTGAATTTCTCAAAAGCTTCAGACTTATGTTTCAACAGGAACACATGTCTGTATCTTGAGAGATCTTCAGTGAATGTAATGAAGTACGAGAAACCATTCCTGGCATGTGTAGACAAGGGACCACATACATCACTATGTATCAGTCCTAAGAGTTCCGTAACTCTTTCTCCGTGTCCACTAAACGGAGTTTTGTTCATTTTGCCTTTGAGACATGACTGGCAAGTGTCATAAGATGAAAATTTGAATGGATTCAAATATCCATCCTTATATAACTTAGCTAGTCGTGTCGCATTGATATGACCTATTCTACAATACCACAAGAAGGATTTGGTCATTTCTGAACTCCTCCTCTTATGTGTGTTCTGTACATTAAGAACTGTGGTTTGATTTAGAACATATATGCCATTATTTAACGAGCCTGATCCAATCAACTTTTGATTCAAGAAGATGTTCATAACATTATCCTGTACTACAAAATTATATCCCTCTTTACTTAATAAAGAAACTGATATAAGATTGCATATCAGGGTCGGAATGTAATAGCATTCGTTCAGAATCAATGTATTACCATTTGGCAACACAAGGTGATATTTGCCCACAGATTTGGCTCCAACATTTGCACCATTCCCTACTCTTATGGAATGATCACCCTCTCCCAGTTCCCTACCTTTCCTTAGCCCATGTAACATATTATATATATGGGATCCCGATCCGGTATCTAATACCCAGGACATAGAGTGAACTGAGAAACGGTTCTCGATAACTAACACACCCGAAGAAGATGCATCAACATGCTTGTCCTTTGTTTAGGCGGCATGGGAATCCGGATATTTCCTTATTTCCTGCTCAGTCTTATAACAATTATAAGAATGAACAGAACCAACGTTCCCCTGCTCAGTATAATAAGCGGGTTCAGTCAATACATCCATATTATTATCTTGATTAAGGCCTGACATGGTCGCTACCTGGAGAGAGAGAGAAGAAAACACTTTAGCGTATCCTCTTGCAAGATTAGATTGGTTATTATCTTATCAAATCAGGATGGCTCCCACTGTTTTTATCAAATCTTCCTTCAAACCCTAAAGCTAAGACTAGTCGGGATTAATTACACCTTACAAGTTCGCCAATTTTTCAGCCATGCCACTGTTGGTACTTTGAGGGCGGTTCCCCGTGCTTTCGCATGGACCTAATTAAAATAAAGATCGTTTTCCCAGAGGCATAACCCCGTTAACACCTTTCTAGACACCTACTTGATCGGCTAATTGTGATGTATAAAACACTCCCAGGAGTAACTCTTACTCGCAGTGGGTATCAGGATCCAACTATCTCATAGAAGGTATGCAATCTCATTGCAAATTTCAACACTTAAAATTCCCGAAAATCCTTTTACCCCTAGCAACTTATGACCTTGGCTATGGTCAACAAATCATAAGTTCTAGCCAAGTCCAACCCGTCATTTCCTGATTGAATTAAACCCACCCGTACGATCCTTGGCTAAGGTCAACAAAGTCGTACGACTACCCTAACTCAATCGCATCTCATGCTGCAGATAAGCACTAATTAGCTACCGCACACTATGCCTTGGCTAAGGTCAACAAACGCAGCACGAATACTAAGCAGTACTTTTCTGAAATGACGGAGGGCTAAGTCAGGTTTTTATGAAAACCTTTTGCGTAATGATCTTGATATCGTTGTAGAAACAAGAGATTTTGAAAAAGGAGTGTTTTTGAGGTTTTTACTAGTTTCGCTAATAAGGTCACTCCCGGTGAATGGATCTCGGCTCTTTCCTTATCGAATAAGGTGCAGGATATTTCATAAATACCGCTATACAAAGCAAGAACTATAGAAGCAACCAAAAACAAAACCGAGTGAGTTGTAGCATCTGCTAGTTTCGCTAAAGAGGTCTTCCTGGTGAAGGGATCTCGGCTCTTTCCTTATCGAATAAGGTGCTGGATATTCTACAAGGAATACCGCTATGCAAAACAAAAACTAGAGCTGCCCTTTTTGAAAATTTGATTCTACAATATCTTTTAGGTTTCTCTTTCTTTCATTAATCTCATTAATGAAGTCCCATCATTTATGCTTCCTAAGCATTACAGAAGAAACGAAAATACAACATACGCTTATGCCATCCGCATTCGCCACTGTGTCCCGTTATGCACTGTTAGGTTACTTAACTAACGGCATACTGGGGCGGGTGCAAAACATAAGCAACGTTTATTATATATCATATATACAATAATAAAGCATTCGTCTCACGCATATAAAATGATCACATCACAGAATATCAACAGCAGAAGGTAACATATGAAATATTTGATATTCTAGGAGGTCCGTATTTTATTTTGAGTCTGTATAAAACATGGATTCCACGGTCGCGATGAATAGCCAAACCCACATCCCTAGATCCCTACAAGAGCGGCAAGAAACCCTACCAGTTCTAGAGTTAGGAGACCCGGACTCGACTCCTCGAGTTGGTCTCCCACTGGACTCTAGAACCCGGTTACTTGTGCTTCCCACCTTGGGTCTATCCTAATGCGGAAAAGTAAATATTATACAATGGTGACATCATCCTCAAACCGGAAGTGCCCCAATAAAAAAATATTACATACATTGAATTTTACATGAATGAAAATGAAAACGCTCATCTCACATAAAACCTTCGGCTATTCAAAAGCGATGATCCAATATAACATATCACATCAACACATAATATCACATGTCATCAACGTAAGTAAATATACGTATCCCAATTTTCGTTGATGTATAGCAACGAAACTGACGATACACCACATATTACACTTACGGTCGCAGAAAAAAGTGAAAAATCACAACATTTGGAATCCACAATCACTTTAGACATCATAAACCCGAAATATCATATATTACGGATTTCATGCCTAACTCTAAGAATTCCATATATTGTATCACATTCTAGAAAAAGCTGAACGACGTTAAACATTCTGATCGAATCAACAAACACCCAAAATTTCCCAGAAAGCTCAACACTTGAGCGTAGTTTAAAAATACTTAGTATATGCCACAATACCAATGAACCAGCCGTAGAAGGGTCAACCAATGCTTCACCTGTGGCGCCGCGGAACTATCGCAAACCCTAGGGTTTAGCGGGGGTTCTTATGTGCACAGAATAGAGTTAGGGTTTCATTCTTCTAGAGGGTCTACCGCATTACATGCACGATATTTGAATGTTCTTTAACTATGAAAAAATCCAACTCTTGGAAAATTTTCCAGTAAGGGTTAAAGTGGGTATTTGATATCCGATCGAACATTTTAACAACGTTTAAAATAACCCGAAACAAACTAGAATTACGAATACGAAACATTCCGAATTGCCTTTGTAAAAAGATAACATCACATGCAAATTTAACAAAAACAAACAACACCTGTAATACCAAAACCCAGATTTAGGAACACAGTGCAAATTTCAACCCAAAACCCTATACTGTGGCCGACCAGGCCGGTCCTGGAGGCAAAGTGGCCGGCCAAATTCCGAGCTCTAGTGTTCAATTTTGTATTGTGTTCATATTGTATCATATACAACATTCTGCTGTTGTTTAAAGAAATTTTTGACACCAAGAAAATTTCGACAGAAACTAGGGTTTCGATTCGGGTGTTTCGGAGTTGTTTTGGTTTCGTAATCCTACACAATCCGTTTAATTCTCTAGCTAGGCACTGATACCACTGTAGGGTTCCTAAGCACCGCAGTAAGGTTTTGGGTGGCATCATCCATTCCAACTTAAAAATTTTGCTATGCTTAAACAATCCTAACCTAGATCTTTAACTAGAGAATCAAATGGAAACATGAAATAAACATCTTTACTTCTCAGTGATTAGGGATTACAACCTTTGTAGTCCGATCCTTCACTTCATAAGCTCCGAGTAGTGGTCCCTTCACTGCAATCCAAGAACTCCCGGACTCTTGAGAGGCTCCACAAGTCGTATGATGCATCCTTGCTTGTAGTCTTCGAAATCCAAGATAATCTACTTCGAAGAAACACAGACTCAAGCTATCTCTTTACTAAGTAGGAACTAGTGAAGCTAACACACTAATCTATATGGATAATATAGAATATGATGATGAAGTAGGAATTTTGCTCTCTTTAGTTTTCTTTTTCTCATAATCTTTTATCACAAAGGAAAAAAACTAGCAAACCTTTTTGAGGAAGAAGAAGATGAAGTGATAAAAGAATAATTGATGAGGTTAGAAATGCAACCAAGGGTTAAGAATGTCATGACTAACTCATGTAGTGAATAAACCATGAGCTAGGGTTAGGGTTAGGTTAATAAATATCTTGGAAAATATCTAAATTGTTGGACATAGTATTTACAACAAGAAGCTTCTTCAAAGCTCATGACTAAATCATCATAATTTAGAAATACCAAAATAAATATAAATCCAACCACAAACACAAACCATGGTGTGATTCTCTTAAACCCTAGTTGCATGTATAACTTAGCATGTTACAATTATACATTTCACATATATATAATTTTGTAACAAAAGAAAAGAATACATTTAACATATATCACATATATATCAATGTATCCTAAGTGAGAAAAAGAATTGCTTAAGTGAGCTTATATTAGTTAATGTAATGTAATATATCACATATATAATTGTACATTAAATTATTAAATCAATACTTGATTTAATAATCCTGCTATATTACATATAACCGACTAATATAATATGTATCATTTTATCAAATCAACACTTGATCCAATAACCCGGCTATATCACATATACCCGGCCGATATCACATATCACGAGAATAGAATACGGTAACACATACACATATTATTCTCGGTCCCGCACATATCACATATATGCTCCTACTCCGTTTCGCCTGAGTCAGGAAACCTCTATGTAGGACTCTAAAGACTCGTCAATACGCCAACAATAGGTGATAATTATATAAAACACCCACAAGCTGCAAGCGGTCAGCTAAACGTAACAGCCACCCGGGTATTAAGCGACTAGAAGATCAACAATCAAGCCTGTACATACTCCTGCGAATCCAATCAGTAACACTACCGTACAGTCCGGTCTTTTCATCTATTTGTTGCATATCAAGTCTATGGGTGGTTATCGTCAAACCCCAGTAACCGATAAGCTGTGTCGATGTGAGGCTCAAAACAGGGTGAGAAATTACTGATAACACTTACCAGTAGATCTCCATATCAGCCCTGGCCAGGGACTTCCAGTTATAGCCAATCGAATACAGTGCTTCATCAACCCCTAATACCGGGAGAGACAAAACCCCTCCTATCGCTCATTTCCTCCATGTGATTCGGGACTATACCCAAAAACCACCATTTTGCACATTCTCATGAATGTGGTAAGGTGGAAATCAAAGCACAGTGGGAATCATACAAGACTCTATGACGATCTCGGGTCTACAGACTAACCTGTATCAGTGTCACCAGAGAACTGCTATCTGACGATAGGTATAATACCATCTAGGAGTTCTCGGCGAGTCCGTTCAGTGAACCCAGTCTCCACTGAGCACTCGTATACTATCTTTGATGTCAAACACCAATGGAGGTGGGATCATTCATTGCCCATCATATGGGTCAAGATGCGTATACGCTAGTCTACTCTGGAGTATCGATGCCCTGTATCGATACACCCTCGACTAGGAACAGTTATAGGATGTACTTGTGGACTACCCTGGCCCCACTAGAATGATCTGCATCATAGTCCTAGTAGTCAAGTACACATCCTAAGGGCTTTATCAACATGTGAGAGCAAGACAATAACACAATACAAGTCAACAAGGTAAGGAAAAGAGCTACCAGATAGCATACTATCATATCGAGCAAGAAAGTCCTCTCTATATATATCCAAGCATCCACTATAATATACATCATATGTACAACAATGGCCTCTAGGGCATATACATAACTAACAGCTGGTTTGTTGGGGCTTATTATATCCATCTCCTACATCTTAAATGACCAGCTAGCCACTGTTGGGTGTAGTAGGTTTGGATTTTGGTGGATGAAGTCCCCGTGAATTTTGCATGAGTAACACTGCTACGCATATTCGAGGCAGTCCTGAATCATTGTGGGCCAATAGTAACCCATTCTTTTTACCTTCAGCTTCATCTTTGGCCCGGCTTGATGAGAACCGCAGAGTCCAACGTGAATTTCCTGGATGACTTTATTTGCTTCCTCTGGCCCCAGGAATCTTAGCCACAGACAGTCGAACGATCTTTTATATAGAGTATCATTGACGAAGGCAAAAGAAAAATCTCGTTTCATATACTGATGTCTAGACGACGCATTTTTGGGTGTTCGTTGGGATTTGAAGCAGTCTATGAAGTCTTCTCTCCAATCCTTAGCCTTCTCTTCGTCCTCTATTCGAAGGGCTACTTGCTCGGTCATTTCTTTTCCTTTAGATGACTCTATCAGGTCTTCCGAAGATATATTTATTGGCGCGAGAATCCTGCGGCTTTGCACAATGATCCTTACGTTATCGAGGTCTTCATCGGCCAGTTCATTAGCCAATTTGGCCATCGCGTCCGCCTTGCTATTTTCTGCATGCGGTATATTCTCCAGGATGTAGGAAGGGATTTATGTCAGCAGTTGCTGCACTCTTTCGCTATACTTTATCCGCTCTGGCTTGCATGTCTGATAGTCTCAATTTACTTGGCTAACGATCAGCTGAGAGTCTCCATATATGAGGAGGTCTTTGATTCCCATGTCGATAGAGATCTCTAGACCTGCTATCAAAACTCTATATTCAGCCTCGTTATTATTCCTTGGCTATGTTAAGGAGAGGGCGTAATGCAATATCCCTCCTTGCGAAGTCACGAAAATAGAGCCCACCCCGGCTTTGATTATGGGGGTGTTTTGCTTTCATTGCTTTATGGAAGATGCTCCATCGAAGTAGAGTTTCCATTGGGAATCATTTTCTTCTTTCTCTTCTTCGATTGCGTCGAACGCATGTTCATCTGGCAACTCGCAATTTAAAGGGGGTAGGCTGGTATCGAATGCTCCGCAAAAAAGTCCGCAATGGCGTGCCCTTTCACTGCTTTGAGGGGTCGATACATTATCAAGAACTCTATCAGGAGGAGGGCCCATTTAGTAAGCCTTCTTGTTAGTATGGCCCTTGACATCAAATATTTGAGAGGATCTACCTTCGATATGAAAGGAACCTCATGTGCCAAGGCGTAATGTCTGAGCTTCATTATTGTGAAGATCAGAGCCAGGCAATGCTTTTCGATGGGGGAATAGTTGTTTTCTTCCCCCAGGAGAACTCGACTTAAATTGTATAGACCTTTCTCCTTTCCAAGATCGTTCTCTTGTGCCCATAGCACACCCAAAGAACCATCAAGGGCTGTTGTATATAGAATAACGGGTTTTCCGTTAACCGGAGGGGTAATTACCGGCGGATTTTGTAGGGACATAGTCCTCTTCTTCATCAAATTACTGTAGGGACGGCATTTTCCGGAGAGGTTGGCTATGAACTGCCGGATATATACGAGCTTTCCTTGAAGAGATCGCACCTGTTTAAGGGTTCTTGGCGTGGGCATTTCAATAATTGCCTTGATCTTTAAAGGGTCGATTTTGATACCCCGGTGACGTATGATGAATCCTTGGAATTTGCTTGAGGAAACACTAAACGCTTATTTTAGAAGATTCATCTTCAGATTATACTTCCGATGACGTTGAAATACTATCTTTAGATGTTCTCAATATTTCTCGTAAGATTTACTCTTCACCACAAGGTCGTTGATGTAGCATTTGACGATCTCATGTATATGGTCATCAAAGAACTTTGTCATGGCCCTCTGGTAGGTAGCGCCAGCATTCTTCAGTGCGAAGGGCATCACCTTATAACAGAATATGCCCAGTGGGGTCCGGAAGACGGTATGCTTTTGTTCTTCTGGATGCATTCTTATTTGGTTGTATCTTGAAGATCCATCCATGAAGGAGAAGACCTCATTGGTAGATGTGTTATCGATCATCAGCTCGGTAATAGGTACTGGGAAGTCGTCCTTCAGGAAAGCTTTGTTGAGGTCCCGAAACTCCATGCAGATGCGCACCATCCTATTTTTCTTCATCACTGGAACGATGTTGGCGATCCAGTCAGGATATTGAACTTCTTGGATGAAGCCAGAATCAATTAGTTTCTTGACATCATCGTTGATGCTCATCTCAAGTTCAAGTCGCATCCTTCTTGGCACCTGTTTGATTGGCTTTACACCTAGCGATATAGCCAGTTTATGTACCGCCACCTTTGGATCTAGACCCGGCATTTCAGAGTTGTTCCAGACGAAGCAATCTTTATACTGCATAAGCATGTCTTTTAACGCGGTGACCTATTTTTTAGATAGCAGTTCACTGGCGAACGTTGGTCTCGGATCATTTTCCGTCCCTAAGACAATTTTTCTTAGGTTGTCCGCCATTGTATGTATCCTATCTTCCAGCTCTTTTGGTACTGGTAGAAACTCTGAGATCACCCCTTCTTCGTCTTCATTTGCGAAGCACATGTGGAGGTCATCCATAGTCTCGTGCCCTCCCTCTTTTGAGAGTGTTATCATATGGCAGGTACGAGTTCGCTTCTATTCTTGATGTTTAGATGGTCCTATCCTCATGTTATAGGACCTCTTTGGCTCATGCTTTTGCGGTAGGGTTCCCCTCCAGCTGTCAGATAAAGTGAACTTGCCTTGTTGATACTGGTCATCTACCCAGTCTTTGAAGGTGAAGCAGTCTTCAAAGGGATGACCTATTACTCGGTGATAGGAGCAATAATCCGGATGATGGACCTCTTTATTTGTTTGGGGTGCCGTGACTCTAGAAGTGTCATCATTTGGTGCTTCATGATAAGGTTGAATATCTTCCTTGTCTTGTCTTGGGGGAAAGAGTATTCCCGACCCATCTTCTTTATAAAGGAATGGGTCCAATCGAGTTTTTCTCGATTGCATGGTGTCTTGGATCCACTTTGTTGTTTTTGAACGTTGTTTGCGTTCTTTGCCCTATTTCTGCCTCTATTTCAGGATTTTCCCCTTTCGCAAGAACATACAGTGGGCCGGGATGAAGAACATTATAGTTTTCCTTCTCTACTGATTGCTGACTGAGACGCTGCGTCCTGGCCTTTTCATAAATGGCCATTTCAAGGCTGTGATTGTTCCGGCTCTTTTGAGAAGCTTCTTTTATTAACCTGTCAATTTGCTCTTCCAGCGATGGTCTTAACGTTTTTAGAGTAGGATCTCGCTCCGATTTGACGTCACGGCTATTTGGAAGAGCGTTTTCTACTTTACTGGAGCTGTTTACGACACGGTAACTGTGGATCTGCTCCCGTTTCTTGGACCAAACGTATCCGAGCCCGGTTGTCTCCATTTTCCCATTGGGCATCTTTTGTTGAGTCCCAGGAATATCCCAGATCTTTTTGTAGAATTGGGCTTGTGGAACAGTTTGTTCGAGAGGTACACCATGGCATCTTAACAGCCTTTTCAATCTCTCTGTATAGTATCTTGGCAGAAGGATTGGTTGAAGCTTGTCGAGTGCAAAATCGGCACCATGCCAAACTTCTTTTTCTACTTTGGTCTCCATAGATTGTTAGAAGAGAATCGCCTTTTCACCCTTTCTCCTAGGAGGCATGTAGAAGTTTGCAGTTCTTGTACGCTATATGTATAGAGCGCATCAAGTTCCTTATAGTGTCGAGGCGGAGCCATTGTGATTTGCAGACTCTGATCTGCTTCGTCAAAAAGTTTGCATTGACGGGCGGACGGAGAACAGTGAGTTGGCCTCATCCTCTAAGTCACTGCTAAAGACCAAAATAAAAGTAGATGGTCCAGGCTTATTATTTTCTTTCTGTGGTTGTCCCGAGTAGACTATTTCTTCATCTTTCTTGGTATCGCTCCTAAATGTCGGGATAGTGGTGACGGATTTCTGTTCATTCTCCGGCTTATGACACCTTTCCGTATCTTCAAAGTCTGGTAGGAAGTACTTTGCGTCTTCATATTTCCATACTTCGTTTACCGAGAACAGGTTTAGCTCTCCCATGACGGTGTACTCCGAGCTATCCTTGAAATACTTCATACACTGATGCTGTGTAGAAAGGATGACGCTGTACTCGTGTAACCAGGGCCTGCCGAGCAAAGCATTATAGCAAGGCTTGGTGTCAATGAAATGAAATTTGATCTCAGTGACGAGCAGCCCGAAGCGTATGTCGGTATTACAGACCCAAGTGTCTATGACAACTGTGAGTCAAACCCGGAGATGGTAATTTTGTTTCGGGCCAGGTGCTGAATGTTCATGCAAATCTCTTTCAGCACTCTCACGTTGAGAAGGTTAATGGAGGATCCGTTATCGCAAGGATTTTCCCTATCTTGATGTCATGGCAGTACCCGGTGACGTATAACGGGTGATTGTGCTCGTATGTACCGAGGAGGAGATCCACATCGCCGAATGTAATGTCAGCTGTGTGGACTTCTGCCAGTTCATCTTTCATCTTGTCTTCTGCGAAGAAAGTTTGGAACCGATCGGGCTTTTATAATGCCATGATCAGGGAATCTCGTGCCTCTTTGGATAAGAGAAGAGCATCCGATATGCTCAGTTGTGACAGTATTTTCCTCAAATGTGCTAGGACGTTATAATCCACCTTGTTTTTATTAGGAGGGTCCCTTGCTGCAAGCTCTTTGACAACTCCATCGTCGAGGGTAATTTCCTCAGAGATTTTTTCTTTCCCTTTGTCTTTTTTGCTCGAACCTTTGTTTATAGTCTGAGGTTCCTCTCAGGCAGCGTGCGGTTACACAGCTGAATATTCTCGCAATTCTTCTCTACATATTTTTTTTCGGAGGTGGAGTCTTTGAAAAGAGGGCTGAGGGGTATTTCGTCCTCAGAATTGTTCCCAAAAGTAAGAATTGAAAGTGTATGCTAGCACCGCGACGGGGTTTAAATGGGCATCACACATGCGATTTTCAAAAATTCATGGTGCTAATGAATACTTAACAAGATCTTAACTAGAATATTAGGGTTTAACTATGATGATATCACAAACTAAGCTAAAGGAAAGAGTATACGACCTTCGTAGACCAAGTCCTTCTCTTCAAATGCTCCGGGTAGTAGTCCACGCGATTCCACTAAGCTCCACTTAAAGAAGGTGCAAGCTTCCTCCGATGACCTTCGTGCCGAAGATGATCCACCCGAAGTCTGACAATCCAAGCTACCTCTTCACTAAACTCTTTAGTGAAGGAAACACACACACTAGAGTGCTAATGAAGTGTAGGATGGTGAAGTAGGGGTTTTGTTTTCTCACCGGATATTATCCAAGCTCCATGGTTCATATCACATGTGAGGGGTTGGAGCTTGAAGCATCAAGAGGAAGAAGAAGAAGAGAGCTAGAGAGCTTATGAGTTCATATGAAGAAAAATGAACTCAAGATGAAGGCCAAGTGTAGAATGGCTAAGGTTCACTTATTGAAGCATTCATTTTATTCAATAATAAAATGAAGCGATGCTTCAATAGTGAAGTAAGATGAATATAATATTCATCAAACCATGCTTCACCACATTCTCCTCATTATCCACCTCATTTTTCCATTTTCTCAAAATACAAAATACACCATGCTTCATTATATATATATATATATATATATATATATATATATATATATATTAATACATATATAAAGAAAATAATTAGTAAGCTAATAATATTAGTTAATATATAATTATATCAAATTTAAATTTATATCAAATTATTAAATCAACACTTGATTTAATAATCCGGTTATATCACATATAACCGACTAATAACATTTATCTGTATATCACATTATCAAATCAACACTTGATTCGATAATCTTATTATATCACATATAACCTGACCGATAACAAATAACCGCCAGATTAGAATACGGTATCTCATACTCGTATTTAATCAGTCCCCCGCACATATCAACATATGTGGCCTACTTCGTTTCGCTTGAACCAGGAAACTTCTATGTGGGACTCTAAAGACTCGTCAATACGCGAACAGTAGGTGATGATCACATCAGTCACCCACAAGCAATCAGCGGTACTAGCTGGACGTAACGGCTACCTAGTTATTAAGCGAATAGAAGATTAATAAGCAAGCTAACTCCCTTGAAGCCTATAGGTAATACTTACCGTACAGTCCGGTCTCTTCGTCTGATATGTCGCATATCGAGTTTAGGGGTGGTATCGTCAGACCCTAATAACTTGATAAGTCATACCGATGTAAGGCCTATAACGGTATGAGAAACTACTGATAATACTTACTAGTAAATCTCATCAACAGCCCTAGCCAGGGACTTACTGTTATAGCTAATCAAGCTTTCCGCAACATCAACTCCCAATACCGGGAGAGACGAAACCCCTCCTATCGCTCATTGCCTCTATGTGACTCGGGACTATACCCAAAATCCACCTGTTTGGACGAATCCTTTGAGCCATGGTAGGAAGGAAATCAAAGCACAATAGGAGCCACACAAGACTCTATGACGATCTCGGGTCTACAGACTAACCTGTACCAGTGTCACCAGAGAGCTACTATCTGATGATAGGTATAATACCAACTAGGAGTTCTCGGCGAGTCCTGTTCGGTGTACCCATTCTCTAATGAGCACAGATGTACAATCTTTGATGTCAAAAACCAATGGATATGGGATCAACCATCGCCCCCATACAGGGTCAAGAAATGTACACACTAGTCTACTCTGGTGTATCAATGCCCTGTCTCGATATACTCTCGACTGGGAACTGTTAAAGAATGTGCTTGTAGACTACCCAAGCCCCACTAGTATGATCTGCATCATAGTCCTAGTAGTCAAGCCTACATCCTAAGGGCTTTATCAATATGTATCAGAGAGACAGTATAATGAAACAAGTGTACATGTTAAGATAAAGAGCAACCAGATAGCATACTATCATGTCGAGCAAGAAAGTCCTCTATATAAATGTCCAAGCATCCATTATATCATACAATAATGGCCTCTAGGGCATACATATCACTAAAAAGAACTTGGGGTTTTTCCCCTTCCGAAGTAGTACTAACCATATGATAGTTGCCAGTCATTTTTATGCACATTTGTCGTACTATTTTGCCATTGACGGGCACGAGATTCACGCTTCATCCTCTTGAAGTGTTTTTGATGGGCAACGTATCCTTACCACCACTTCTTGAAGGCACTGCATTTCTCGATGGGGTGGGTGACCCTTCGATGATATTGGCAGTAGTTTGGGCATGCATCTTCTCCATCGAGGCATATGACTCCGAGAGTGTATCTTACAAGAGGTGGCAGCTTCTTCACCATTGACAAGGATTTGGTAAACTGCTTCTCTGTTTTGATCCTGCTCTTATTTGTAGCAGGTATGCTTTAGTTTGGTTAGGGTACTTTACGACTCATCCTTTCCGCAGCTTCTTTGTCCTGACGCTGACGCTTAGCCTTTTCGTATATGGCTGTTTCGCGTTCTCGGTCAACTTTGCTTTTTTAAAAGGTTTTGTTTAACAGCCTATCGATCGAGTCTTCTGAAAGTTCTGGGGATTTTAGCGCCGATTCTGCCTCCAGTTCCTCTACGTAGTTTTCTGGCATGGAGGGAGCTTCTTCACCATATGACAATGAATGGGAGACCATGTGGCAACTTGCTACACGGTCTTCAGTGTCTTTTGATTAGTCGTTTTCCTCATCGTAGTCACTATCTTCATCCTTAAGAATATACTTGAGAAACTCTTTGAGCATGGCTGGTTTCCGCGCTTTCTGGTTGTATTCTTCCAGCGTGTCAATATACTTTTCTAAATCTGTGTGCTTGTCGTCATATTCGGCAGGTTGCACAGGCTTCTTGGTATTCTTGTTTTTCTTTGAAGACTTTGAAAGCTTGACTTGGGGTTTATTTCACTTATCAACAATTTTCGGTATGGAACGAGGTTTTAGCATCCCTTCAATGATCTTGGGTTCAAGTGGGTTTTCCACCTGACTGCCCGACATGCTTGTAGATCCTTCAGCATTCTTTTAGTTTTTGTTGAAAGAACGACTTCCTGTAGAGTTTCTTCCACGAGTGAGAATGATGCCTCATGCGCGTCCACCTTTTTGGGAATATGATTCTCGGGTGGGTTTACCTTCCAGTTATCAGATATGGCGAATTTTCCCTGTTGATACTGGTATTCAACCTAATTCTTAAAGATGTAGCAATCTTCAATTGGGTGGCTCACCATTCTATGATAGGAGCAGTAGTTAGGATTGTTGACGTCGCCGGGTTGCGGTGGACGCCGCGAGTCTGGAAATGTAATGAGTTTATTATGCATTTCCAATTCGAACAGTCTCCTCGTCTTGTCGCGGGGAAACGAATAAGCACGTCATAGCCTTTCTTCTAAGGACGGGCGCAGGCGCACGTTGTTTTGGGGAACAGTCGGTTTTGGGCCACTCGCTTGTTGTTGCGTGTTGGCAATGAAGGCCGCTTTCTCTTTACCCTTATTATTTCGAGGGTCCTTATTTGAGGAGGAAGGCTCGTGGCCCATATGGTCAATTTGTGCCAGTTTATCTATCAGAGCCTGGAAGGTGGTTGGTTTGAAAAATGTCATGAACTGGGACACAGTCGTTTCAGGATCTATGGTTATAATGAACATGCTCACGACGGGAGGTTCTTTAATGCGTTGTTCGCATTTAGACCATAGGTTTCGCCACCGGATCGAGTATTGGACCCAGATTTCTCCCGGCTTTACCCTGGCATTGATTAATGCTATAATTAGAGTGCGCTCGTTCACGCTGGTGAAACGCTGTGTGAACAGCAGTTCCATCTCTGTGAATGTTTTTATGGAGTCATTTGGGACTTCGAGTACCATTCAAAGGCCGTTTCTGACAGGCTGCCAAAGAACCGGCGAAGCAACAGTTTGTCGTCGCCTCCATTGTTGCTGCGCAGAGCTCTGAATTGCGCAATGTGCTGATGAGGGTTGCCTGTCCTTTTGTATAAATGGAATTTGGGGATCGTATACCCCGCCAGGTACTTGATTTAATCATACCAGCCTGGATATGGTCACCCAGTTCTGACGATTTGGACAGCAGCTTCATTAGCTTGATGAGCTTTTATTTTTTGAGCAATATAATTATCAAGGGCGGCCTTAGAGATCGTTTCCTCCTTGGCTGCTGATAAGGACGGTGGAGGGTTTGATGTTTCCCCCTGTCATCCTTGATGATTATCAGCGGATCTTCGGCCGGGGGTTCTGGCTGGATCATCATTCCAACCATGTCTTGGAACAAGAGAGCCATCTGCTTTATGTTAGCAGCTTGCTCAGCGGCTTCCTTGTCCTTTCTCTCGAGCACCCTTCGCGGAAACTCTGTATCGGTCTCCTGCTCTTGGCGCTGTTCAACTTCTTTGTCTGGACTTTCTTTCTGTCCGGTAAGTGCTGCCATTTTGATCAGCATTTGCTGGAGCTTCTATTGTTGGTCCTGAGCCTTGGTCAGCGACTGAGTTTGCGGTCGGTGACTCACTGAAGCACGGCTTTCTTTTTTTCCTGAAGCCATGTAGACCGTATGTATTATTATACCCCCGTCCTTAAAGCGTTTAGGTCTATCTCCTTTGGAATTTGCCGCGGGAGGTAGAGTTTTTTCTAATCTCGTTCTTTTATGAGAGATAGAAGTTGAAGGAGCCGTTATGACAAGCACCAGCTTAGGAGAAGTCCTCCGTTGTATGGCGGAGGAGTGGTCCTTTTCTTGTCGAGCCTTCAATTTCTTCGGTCGACGCGAGCAGTTCTGGTCAATCACAGAGTCCTAGACTTTTCTACATACACTATGAATTTGCGAGGAGAGCCCTTGATGAGGCTGATCCGGTTTTGCCTGCATTGTAACTTCTGCAGGCGGGGGTGATTTCTTTAGCACCGCCGTTGGAAAGTTTTTTCCCACCCCCTTAAGCGAATCAAAGCTGTTCTCGATTGGAAGAGCAGCGTCGACTTCCACTATTGGAGCTGGTGCAGTGAGTCCAGAGGGGGAGTTGCCCCTAATTTCTCTCACTCGGTGCCAATAGCGACGTCGAGCATGCCTTGTTGAAGCGACCACCATATTTTTTGAAGCGTCCTCCTCATTCCCTTGGTTTTATTGAGGACATGTAATTGGCGTCAGTCTGGTGAAGACTGACATCCGTGTTATGGTTTGGGGAGGGCTGGTCAATCTTTCAAAGACCGACTTTCTGATAGGGAAGCTCTTTTGACGGGTTCGCCCGTAGCAGTAGTTGGGAGAGCTAGCCGTTTTGGGGTATCCCTTTCAGGTATCACAAACTTCTTTGCGGGCCCGTTTGTGCTTTTGCTCAGCCTGTTGAAGACAAAGACGCCATATTTGGACGGCCCGTTCAGAGGGGTCGTTGTGGTTGCCAGTCGATCGACGACCGACCTTTTGGGAGCTTCTTCTTGCGGTATTGAGGCACCGAAACTCACAGGTGGGATCTGTTAGTTGTATGTATGCCCTAGAGGCCAGTATTGTACAGATGATGTATATTATATTGGATGCTTGGACATATATAGAGAGGACTTTCTTGCTCGATATGATAGTATGCTATCTAGTTGCTCTTTATCTTAACATATATACTTGTCTCTTGATACTGTCTTATAGTTACATGTTGGTAAAGCCCTTAGGATGTGTACTTGACTACCTTGACTATGAAGCAGATCATACTAGTGGGGACAGTGTAGTCCATAAGTACATCCTTTAATGTTCCTAGTCGTGGTTGTATCGAGACAGGGCATCGATATAGCAGTGTAGACTAGCGTATACTCTTCTCGACCCATGAGATGGGCGATGGATGATCCCATATCCATTGGTGTTTGACATCAGAGATGGTATACGGGTGCTCAGTGGAGACTGGGTACACTGGACGGACTCGCCGAGAACTCCCAGATGGTATTAGACCTCACGTCAGATGGCAGTTCTCTGGTGACACTTGTGCAGGTTAGTCTATAGACCCGAGATCGTCATAGAGTCTTGTGTGATTCCCACTGTGCTTTGATTTCCACCTTACCACGTCCATGAGGGCGTGCAAAACGGTGGTTTTTGGGTACAGTCCCGAGTCACATAGAGGCAATGAGCGATAGGAGAGGTTTCGTCTCTCCCGGTATTGGGGGTTGATCTTGCGCTGTGCTCGATTGTCCATAACAGGGAAGTCCCTGGCCAGGGCTGAGTTAGAGATTAACTGGTAAGTGTTACCAGTAGTTTCTCGACTCGTTATGAGCCTCACATCGGCACGACTTATCGGTTATTGGGGGTCTGACGTTTACCACCCCTAGACTTGATATGCGACATATCAGACGAGGAGACCGGACTGTACGGGAAGTGTTACCGGTAGGCTTTTACAGGAGTTGGAGCGGGCTTGCTTGCTGATCTTCTGATCGCTCAATACCCGGGTAGCCGTTACGTCCAGCTAGTACCGCTGACGGCTTGTGGGTGCTTGATGTGATCATCACCTACTGCCGGCGTATTGACGAGTCTTTAGAGTCTTACATAGAGGTTTTACTGGCTCAGGAAAAACGAAATAGGAGCGCATATGTGATATGTGCGGGACCGAGAATAATGCGTGTATGTGATAGCTTATTCTATTCTCGCGACTTCTTGTATCGGTCGGTTATATGTGATATAGCCGGGTTACCGAATCAAGTGTTGATTCGATAAATCGATACATTGGATGTTAGTCGGCTATATGTGATATGACCGGATTATTAAGTCAAGTGTTGATTTAATAATTTAGTGTATAATTGTATATTAGATATACTGATTTACATTAACTAACACTTGTTCATTTAGGGGTTTTTTTCTCACATGTACACAACTTCTATATATATATGATATATATTAAAATGTATTTTCTTTTTGTATCATGGTTGATGATACATCATACATGGGTGTGCAAGACATACACCATACTATTTTAGATGGTGGTTAATATTTATTTAAGGTAATTACAAATTAGTGGAGCTTAGGTCAAAAGCATGAAGCTTGTAGAAGCTTGTGGATGCTTTGACAAAGTCCACTAAATTTGTTTTACTTTAGATTTTATTAACCTAACCATTTTGAATTTGCTATGGTTATGTCTCTACATGAGTTAGTATATGATTCTCGCTCACCATGGTTAGCTCACTCACTTGATCATTATCCTCATCTTTTCTTTTGTTCATCTTCTTCTTCTTTGTTCAAAAGAAAAGCTTGCTAGGGTTTGATCCAAAGTGAGAAAGATTGTGAGAAATAAAATTCTAAAGAGAACCCACTTCCTATTTCTCCATCCTCTACTAGACTAGCACTTTAGTATAGGGTGTTTGCTTCACTAATTCTCTAGTTAGTGAAGTAGTAGCTTGAGTTGATATTCCCTCAACGTAGATCATCTTCGGCCTCGAAGAATTCAAGCAAGGACGCTTCTTTCGCCTCGTGAAGCCCTGCAAGAGTCCGGGAGAACCACGATCGCAGTGAAGGGACTTCAACAAGGAGCTAATGAAGTGAAGGACCGATCTACAAAGGTTGTATTTCGTATTCGCTTAGTGGTAAATGTGATTTACTAGTATGTGAAACCCTAATTTTCTAGCAAAGATCTTGTTTAGGGTTGTTAGGCACGGCTAAAATTTTTAATCGGGCATGTTTGATGCTTCCTTAACCCTTGTTAGAGTGCCTAGTAACCCTACAGTGGTATCAGAGCCTAGCTAGAGCATTAGGTGATGTGTTAACGAAGTTAAAACCCCGATCGTACCCGGAAACGTCAAGATAACCCCCTCTCTATACATTTTTTAAAAACTGGGTTTTTTCTGAATAAAAAATATCTAAAAAAAATCAGCAGGGAATTCTAAGGCTTACCTTGAAAAACGAGCCCCCAAATCCTCCACGTGGCCGCGGAACTGCGGCACTAAGCCACCCTTAGGGACGGTTCTTTATGCAGTAATATCCAATACCATTCCTGCATCTTTCTGGGTATTTTTATTCTGACTCAAATGTTGAGTATTTTGGGGTTTATTTTGTAATCGTCGATTCGATCGGAGAATTTAATTTTGTTTTGTTATTCCGGATAATTTAGAAAGTATTAAAATGTTTGAATGGATATCATTAACTCAATTTTTCCCGACACGAAAAACATTCAAGTGTTGAATTTTTCTCGGGTTTAAATCTTTCGGAAAAACGTGCAAGTAATGCGATGGACCCTCTAGAAGACAACAAACCTTAACTCGATTATATGACCGTCTTGAACTGCCTTTTGAATCTTAGGGTTTGGGGCAGTACGGCGTGCCACATGTGAGGCGTTGGCTTGACCCTTCTACGGCTGGACCGTTGCTACTGTGACGTATTCTGGAATTTTTGAACTCCGCTCAAGTGTTGAGCTATTTAGGAAATCTTGGGTATTTGATTATTCGATCGAAAAGTTTAATACTGTCTATTTATCTGGAATGTGATACAATATGTGGAATTCATATAGTTAGGCATGAAATGCGAAGTATGTGATATTTCGGATTTACGATGTCTAATGAGATTGTGGATTCCAAATGTTGTAGTTTTACACTTTCTTTTCTGCGACCGTAAGTGTAATATGTGATATCGCCGGTTTCGTTGCTATATGTCAACGACAATTGGGATGCGCATATTTACTTACGTTGATGACATGTGATATTATGTGTTGCTGGATATGTTATATTGGATCGTCGCGTTATGAATAGCCGGGGTTTTTTATGTGAGATGAGAGTTTTTATTTTCATTCATGTAAAATTAAATGTATGTAATATTCTTTTATTGGGGCACTTCCGGGATGAGGTTGATGTCACCATTTGTATATTATTTACTTTTCCGCACTAGGATAGACCCAAGGAGGAGAGTACAAGGAACCGGGTTCTAGAGTCCAATGGGAGACCAACTCGAGGAGTCGAGTCCAGGTCTCCTAACTCTAGAATTGGAAGGGTTGCTTGCCGCTCTCATAGGGGTCTAGGGGTGTGGGTTTGGCTATTCATCGCGACCGTGGAATCCATGTTTTATAGAGGCTCAAAATAAAACACGGACATCCTAGTATATCCAATGTTTCATATGTTTCTTCTGTTGCGATATCTGTGATGTGATCATTTGATATGTTGTGATAAATACTGTATATAGTATATATGATATATTATATAGACGTTACTTATGTTTTACACCCGTGCTAGCCCTGCCCTTCTCTGCCGTTAGTTACCTAACCTAATGGTGCACGAGGGGACATCAAGGCGAATGCGGATGGCATAAGTGTACGTCGTATTAATCTGTGATGTTTAGGTGACTTAAATGATGGGACTTCATTAATGTGATTAATGAAAGAAAAGAAACCTAAAAGATGTTGTAGAATCAAATTTTTCAAAAAAAAGGGTAGCTACAGTTTTTCTTTGCATAGCGATATATATGATATATCCTGCACCTTATTCGATGAGGAAAGAGCCGAGATCCCTTCACCGGGAGTGACCTCTTTAGCAAAACTGGCAGATGCTACAATACTCGGTTTGTTTTTGATTGCTTTTGAAGTTTTTCTTTGCATAGTGATATATATGATATGTCCTGCACCTTATTCCATGAGGAAAGAGCCGAGATCCTTTCACCGGGAGTGATCTCTTTAGCAAAACTAATGAAAGCCTCAAAATCACTCCATTTCAAAATTCACTCGATTCTACAACGATATCAAGTTCATTACGCAATTGGTTTTCAGAAAAACCTGTCGTAGCCCTCCGTCATTTCAGATAAGTCCTACTTAGTATTCGTGCTACGTTTGTTGGCCTACGTCAAGGCGTAGTGTGCAGTAGCTAACTAGTATTTATCTGCTTATGCATATGATGCAGATTGGATTAGGGTAGTCGTGCGACTTTGTTGGCCTGCGTCAAGGGTCGTACGGGTGGGTTTAATTCAATCAAGAAATGACGGGTTGAACTTGACTAGCGCACTATGGTTTGTTGGCCTGCGTCAAGGTCATGGGACGCTAGGGGCAAAATATTATCGGGAATTTCAAGTGTTGAAATTTGCAATGAGATTGCATACCTTCTATGAGATAGTTGGATCCCGATACCCAATGTGAGTAATAGTTACTCCTGGGAGAGTTTTACACAGGACAATTAGCCGATCAAGTAGGTGTCTAGAAAGGTGTCAACGGGGTTACACCTCTGGGAAAACGAGGTTTACTTTAATTAGGTCCGTGCGAAAGCACGGGGAACCTCCCTCAAAGTACCGACACTGGCCTGGCTGAAAGATTGGCGAAATTGTAGGGTGTAATTAATCCCGGCTAGTCTTTCCTTTTAGGGTTTGAAGGAAGATTTGATAAAAACTGTGGGAACCATCCTGGTTAGATAAAATAATAACCAATCTGATCTTGCAAGAGCAAACGCTAAAGTGTTTTCTTCTCTCTCTCTCCAGGTAGCGACCATATCATGCCTCAATAAAGATAATAATATGGATGTATTGACCGAACCAGCATGTTATACTGTGATGGGGAACGTTGGTTCCGTTCTTTCTTATAAGAGTTATAGGACTGAACAGGATATAGGGGAATACCAGGATTCCCATGCCACCCGAATGAAGAAAGTACATGTTGATGCATTTTCTTCGGGTGTGTTCGTTACAGAGAACTGTTTCTCCATTTGCTCTACATCCTGGGTATTAGATACCGGGTCAGGATCCCATATATGTAATCAGTTACATGGGCTTAGGAAAGGTAGAGAACTTGGAGAAGGTGATAAAGACATAAGGGTTGGAAATGGTGCAATTGTTGCAGCTAAAACCGTCGGGGTATATCACCTTGTATTGCCAACTGGGAATACATTGATTCTGAACGAATGCTATATTACATGCCGAACCTGATATGCAACATTATATCGGTTTCTTTGTTGAGTAAAGAGGGATATAATTTTGTATTACAGGATAATGTTATGAACATTTTCCTTAACCAAAAGTTGGTTGGATCAGGCACGTTGTGCAATGGCATTTATGTTCTAAATCAATGAACAGTTCTAAGCATAACAAACACACACAAGAGGAAGAGTTCAGAACTGAACGAATCCTTCTTGTGCCATTGTAGACTCGGTCATATAAATGCGACACGGCTAGCTAAGTTGCATAAGGATGGATACTTGAAACCGTTCGAATTTTCATCTTATGACACTTGCCAGTCATGTCTCAAAGGCAAGATGAACAAAAATCCGTTTACGGGACACGGAGAAAGAGTTACGGAACTTTTGGGACTGGTACATAGTGATGTATGCGGCCCCATGTCTACACATGCCAGGAATGGTTCTTGGTACTTCATTACATTCACTGACGATCTCTCTAGGTTCGGATATTTGTTCCTGATGAAACACAAATCAGAAGCTTTTGAGAAATTTAGAGAATATAAACAAGAAGTCGAAAACCAAACCGGAAAAAGTATTAAAATCCTTCGATCTGATCGAGGAGGTGAATACTTGAGCAATGAATTCCTGGACTTCCTAAAAGAGAATTGGATTCTCTCTCAGCTAACTCCTCCATATACACCACAGCACAACGGTGTATCGAAACGGAGGAACCGCACCCTATTAGATATGGTGCGCTCTATGATGAGCACAGCTGAGTTACCTATTTCCTTCTTGGGGTATGCACTGGAAACAGCTGCAGACCTATTGAATATGGTTCCCACCAAATATGTGCCAACCACTTCATATGAGATATAGAAAGGAAAGAGACCATGTCTTAATTATGTTAAGATATGGGGTTGTCCAGCCTATGTAAAAACGCAAAATCCGGACAAACTCGCGGCAAGGTCCATTCTGTGTAAGTTTATTGGATATCCTAAACATTCGCGCGGGTATATCTTCTACCACACCGAGGAACAAAAGGTGTTTGTTTCTCGACATGCCACCTTTTTAGAAAAGGAATTTCTTGAAAAAGAGATTAGTGGCAAGGAGGTAGAACTGGAAGAGGTTCCAGCAATACAGACCACAACAGAAGATTTGGTAGAACCAGAGGATTCGGTAGTTCCTAATGAACCTCAGCCTCTCCGCCGATCTAGAAGGGTTCCTCACCCACCTGAGAGATACTACGGTTTTCTCATGGATGGTGGAAGTGAGGATTGCATCATGGCAGATGATGACCCAACTAGCTTCGAGCAGGCCATCACGAGTGGAGACTCAGTAAAATGGCTGGATGCAATGCGGTCCAAGATGGAATCCATGTACACCAACAAATTATGGACTTTGGAAGTTGCTCCTGAAGGGGTAAAACCCATTGGGAGCAAGTGAATCTTCAAGAGAAAACTTGGTGTAGATGGGAAAGTGGAGACTTTCAAAGATAGACTTATTGCAAAGGGTATTCGTCAAAGACCAGGTGTGGACTATGACGAAACCTTTTCTCCAGTTGCTATGCTTAAATCCATCCGGATCATGCTTGCCATCGCTGCATATCATGACTACGAAATCTGGCAAATGGATGTTAAGACCGCCTTTCTAAACGGTGATTTAGAAGAGTGCGTGTACATGACTCAGCCAGAGGGCTTCGTAGATAGTGGGAGCAGCGGGAAGGTGTGCAAGCTACTTAAATCCATTTATGGATTAAAGTAAGCATCGCGGAGTTGGAACATTTGCTTTGACGTCGTTATCAAAGAGTTTGATTTCGTCAAAAACGTAGATGAACCTTGTATCTGCAAGAAGGTGGCAGAGAGTAAGGTTGTATTCCTCGTATTGTACGTGGACGACAAACTCTTGATAAGAAATGACATTCCTATGCTGCAATTGGTCAAGCTCTTCTTATCACAAAGATTCTCAATGAAAGATCTTGGTGGTGCCTCCTGCATATTGGTGTTAGGTCCACGTTACCTCTCCCGGTACTTTCGGGGTTGCGGAAACGGTAAAACAAATTTTTTTCTAATCTTTGTAACATGGACCGTAAAAGCCGGATCTTTGCTAAACAATATACTAGCAACCTAACAAGAGATGTATCTACTCGGTTAGGGGTTATACCTCAACTTGAACTCCTTCTCTTCTTGTTGTTCTTCTTCTTGTTGTTCTTCTCTTCTTGTTGTTCTTCTCTTTGCTTGCTCAATGGTTGATCCGGACTTCGGTCACCTCCGCGGCCTTCTTGAGTCGAAGACGATCCACCCGAGAGATGTACACCGAGCTCCACCTCAAGCCGAGGTAACTAGGGCAAGGAGATTGCTAATCTAGAAGCCCTAGGATGTGTAGAGAAGATGTATGGATGTGTTTGTCAAGTGGAATCCTTTTTCTCTCAACACATGAGATCAAAGGAGAAATCAAGAGGAGGAAGAAGAAGGAGGTTTTCTTGCAACCATGGAGCTTCTCATTTCAAGAGAGAGAATGAGAATAATATTATGATACAAAAGAAAAGAACCATGGTTGCAAATAATGCAAAACAACATCATTACTAATTCCATCAAGATAAAGTTGATGGCTACTTTGAAATGACCATTATCATAATCCAAAAGAAAAAGGAAAAGAAAAGAAGAGTGTGGAAACCTCTTGAAAGTCAATGGTCAACCCGGTCAACCGGTCAACAAAGTCAAGAGGGGTCAACGGGGTCAAATGGTCAATGCAATTAGCCATCATAAGATTATCACTAATAGGATTAGTAAATGATGTTCGCGGCTCATAATGGTTTTGACCAAACGAACTGTCAAAACCCTAATGAGCCTGCCACATAATGGTTTTGGCCGAACCAACTGCCAAAACCCTAATGAGGCACCTCCTCCTTCATCACTCCGAAAAACTGTGCATACACACCTGCATCCGTATTCCGTAGAATGCGGATACACAGAAGACAAAACAAATCCATCCGTGCAATACTAGGATCCGGCTTAAACCAAAGCCTACTAGTACTGCCTGCCCGAACACCATACGCACACAAGTGTACGTAAGTGATCGCAGCCCTGCCGTAAAACCATACGGCCTCTACACGTTTCGCTCAGTGCAGGGAAACTCTCTGTGTGGGACTCTAAAGACTCGACACTACGCTAGCAGTGGGTTTAACCACAGACCGCAAGCGGCACTAGCTGTACGTAACGGTCCCCAGGTAGATGTCGATAAGAAGGCCGATGAGGTAAACCCATCCGAACTCCTACTGAGCCTGTATGTGACAATCTCCGTACAGTCCGGTCTGTTCGTCTGATACATCGCATGGCGGGCCTAGGGGGGCGGTAAACGTCAGTCCCCTAATAGCGGTACAAGTCGTGTCGGAGTGAAGCCCAATACACCCTGAGATAACACTGGAAACTTACCAGTATATCTCGCTTGCCCTGGCCAGGGACTACTCGTGTAATGGCTCTCCTAGACACAGCGCGATGTCAACCCCCAATACCGGGAGAGACGAATCCTGTCTAACCGTCACTGCTTCCAAGTGCTTCGGGACTGCTCCCAACTACTACCTGTTTGCACGACTCAGTAGAGCCGTGGTAGGGTAGTAATCAAAGAACAGTGGGAACACACTCGAGGCGAAGTGACAGTGTCAAGTCAGCGGACTAAGCTGTACTCATGTCACCTGGGAACTGATAACTGACGATAGGTATAATACCAACCATCAGTTCCCGACGAGTCCTGTCCAGTGTACTCGTAACCTAACGAGCACCCGCATACTATCTCAAGTACGACGTACTGACGGCTGTGGGACAGACCGTCTCCCGTGCTGGGATGAGAAGCGCATACGCTAGTCTACTCTGGAGTATCGATGCCCTATCTCGATACTCCCACGACTAGGGACGTGTATAAGGATGTGCTTGTAGATTACCAAGCCCCCACGAGTGTGATCGCTATCACAACGCCGGTAATCAAGCAAAGATCCTAAGGGCTCTACTAATGCGTATAGGTGATATAATAAATAAACACACATGTACACATTAAAGCAGAGACAAACCAAGTAGCATACTACTATATTGAGCAAGATTGTCTGTACAACTGTGAATATCCCAAGCTTCCATCAAGTAATATACATACTAGTATGATACTGTAATGGCCTCTAGGGCATATACACTAACAATCTCCCACTTGCACTAAGGCCATGTACTGGCGTATCGAAGACCTATCATCTCGATCAGCCGCTCGAACTGAGTCTGGGGTAAAGCCTTCGTGAATGGGTCCGCAGTGTTGTCCTTTGTGTCCACTCTCCGCACCTCGATCTCCTGTCGATCAATGATCTCCCTAATCAGGTGATACCGCCTTAAGATGTGCCTGGATTTCTGATGGGACCTTGGTTCCTTCGCTAAAGCTATAGCCCCATTGTTATCGCAATACAAAGGTATTGGGTCAACAATGGACGGAACCACCTGAAGTTCACTAATGAACTTCTTAATCCAGACCGCTTCTTTTGCGGCATCGCTTGCAGCAATGTATTCAGCCTCCATCGTCGAGTCTGCGACGGTATCCTGCTTGGAACTCCTCCAACATACCGCCCCTCCGTTGAGGGTAAACACAAAACCCGAGACAGACTTGCTGTCATCTTTGTCACTCTGGAAGCTTGAATCGGTAAAGGACTCGACCCTGAGGTCTCCATTACCGTAAACCAGGAACATCTCCTTAGTCCTTCTCAGGTACTTGAGAATGTTCTTCACTGCTGTCCAGTGGTCCTCCCCTGGGTCTGACTGATACCGGCTTACCGCGCTCAACGCGTAAGCTACATCTGGTCTCGTACATAGAATCGCATACATTATAGATCCTACCGCCGAAGCGTAGGGTATAGTGTTCATGCGAACCCTCTCCTCGTCAGTCTTAGGAGACATCTTCTTGGAGAGGGTAATTCCGTGCAATGCGGGTATGTTACCGCGCTTGGAACCCTCCATACTAAATCTCTTTAGTACGGTCTCTATGTACCTGGACTGCGAAAGTCCCAATAGTCTCTTGGATCTATCTCTATAGATCTTGATCCCCAGAATGTACGAGGCATCACCCAGGTCCTTCATGGAGAACCTTTGTGACAAAAACAGCTTGACCGATTGTAGCATAGGAACATCATTTCCTATCAAAAGAATGTCATCCACGTACAAGACTAGGAACACGACAGTTCGTCCTACAATCTTCTTATATACACAGGGTTCATCTTCGTTCTTGATGAAATCAAATTCCTTGATTGCCTCATCAAAACAGATGTTCCAGCTCCGCGATGCCTGCTTTAATCCATAAATGGATTTAAGCAACTTGCACACCTTTCCGCTGCTCCCACTGTCTACAAAACCTTCTGGTTGATCCATGTAAACGCACTCTTCCAAACAACCGTTTAGGAAAGCCGTTTTAACATCCATCTGCCAGATTTCATAGTCATGGAAGGCAGCAATGGCAAGTAGGATCCGAATGGATTTGAGCATAGCCACCGGAGAAAAAGTTTCATCATAGTCCAAACCAGGTCTTTGACGAAAACCTTTTGCAACGAGTCTAGCTTTATAGGTTTCCACCTGCCCATCTACACCAAGTTTCCTTTTGTAGATCCATTTGCATCCAACGGGTTTTACCCCAGCTGGAGCAATATCCAAGGTCCATACTTTATTGGCGTACATGGACTCCATTTCGGATTGCATTGCTTCCTGCCACTTATCAGAGTCCCTACTGATAATGGCCTGCCTGAAACTGGTAGGGTCATCTTCTTCCAAGATGCAATCCTCTCGATCCCCGTCTATGAGAAAACCGTAGTATCTCTCGGGCGGATGAGAAATCCTACCAGATCTGCGGAGTGGCTGAGGTTCGTTTGGGGTTATTGAATCTAGCGGTTCCTCCAAATTTTCAGTTACATTTTGTGGTCGCTGAATTTCTTCCAGTTTTACCGAACTCCCACTAGTTTCTTTTGCAAGAAACTCCCTTTCTAAGAAGGTAGCGTGGCGAGATACAAACACCTTCTGTTCCTCAGTGTGGTAGAACAGATATCCTAGTGAGTCTTTAGGATATCCCACAAATTTATAGAGAACTGACCGTGCCTCTAACTTGTTCGGTTTCTGTGTTTTCACATAGGCCGGACAACCCCATATCTTAAATCGCTTAAGATACGGATTTCTTCCACTCCATATTTCATATGGAGTCTTAGGCACTGATTTGGATGGAACATAGTTCAATAGGTACGCCGCTGTCTAAAGCGCATGTCCCCAAAATGAAAGAGGCAACTCAGCACTACTCATCATGGAGCGAACCATATCCAATAGGGTACGATTCCTCCGCTCCGAAACACCGTTGTGCTGTGGTGTATAAGGAGGAGTAAGCTGAGAGAGAATACCATTCTCTTTTAAGTAATCTAGGAATTCCGTGCTTAAGTACTCCCCTCCCCTGTCAGACCGGAGGATCTTGATACTTTTGCCAATCTGGTTCTCTACTTCCTTTCTGAATTCCTTGAATTTCTCAAAAGCTTCAGATTTGTGTTTCATCAGATACACATATCCGAACCTAGAGAGATCGTCAGTGAATGTGATGAAGTATGAGAACCCATCCCTTGCATGTATAGACATCGGACCACACACATCACTGTGTATGAGTCCCAAGAGCTCTCTTGCTCTTTCTTCATGTCCGGTGAACGGAGATTTGGTCATCTTTCCTTTGAGACAAGACTGACAAGTTTCATAAGATGAAAACTCAAACGTATTCAAGAGTCCATCTTTATGCAACTTACTCAGTCTTTTCTCTCCGATATGACCAAGCCTACAATGCCACAAGTAGGATTCATTCGCATCTGAATTCTTCCTCTTGCGTGTGTTTTGTATATTGAGAACTGTATTCTGATTTAGAACGTAGATACCATTACACAGTGTACCCTCTGCAACCAGTACCTTATGAAGGTAAATGTTCATGATATTCTTTTCAAGAACAAAGTTATATCCATCTTTATCGAGTAAAGAAACTGATATTATGTTGCAAACCATGGAGGGTACATAGTAGCAATCGTTCAAAATCATAGTCTTGCCATTTGGCAATACTAGGTGATATTCACCGACGGCTGCCGCATTAACTTGTGCTCCGTTCGCTACTCTGAGCGACATATCACCCGGTGCAACTTTCCTACTTTTTCTCAGTCCCTGCAATAAATTACAGATATGAGATCCTGATCCGGTATCAAGTACCCAGGAGGTAGGGCTGACCGTAAAACAGTTCTCAATTACAAGAACACCTGAAGTAGATGCAAAACCATGCTTCTTCTTCAACTGGGTATCCTGGAAATCCATACTTTCCCCTTTCCCATTCTCATACTCATGACTGTTGTCACAAGTTAGAGCTGAACCAACTTTCCCCAGTCCCGAATAAGAATTCGGATCGGTCAAGCGATACATTTTATTATCTTGATTAGGGCGTGAAAAGGTTGCTGCCTGGAGAGAGAGAAAAGAAACACTCAGCGTATGCTCTTGCAAGATTAGATTGGTTTATTAATTTATCTAACCAGGATGTCTCCCACTGTTTACTCAAAATTCTTCTTCAAACCTTTTTAAAAGAAGAACTAGCCGGGTTTTAATTCACGTCACAATACTTGCTTAACCTTTCAGCCAGGCTAGTGTCGGTACTTCGAGGGAGGTTTTCCAACGCTTTCGCGAAGTTCCTTAATTAAAGAACCTCTTTTCCCTGGGGGCGTAACCCCGCTAACACCTTTCTTGACACCTACTAGGTTTATAGCATTGATCGTTAAGTGAAATAACCTCCCGAGAGTAATCCAACTCATCAGTGGGATCGGGATCCAACTGTCATTGTGTGATAACCTAGATGGAATCCACTCTAGTCACCACACTCCAGAAGGTATGCTAAATCTGCAAGTTTCAGTACTTTTGAAACTCCCGATGTGGTTTTTGCCCCTAGGACCCAAGTGATCTTGACGGAGTCAACAAATCAAAGAGTCCTAGTCAAGTTCAACCTGTCATTATCTGGATTGCATTAAACCCACCCGCATAACCCTTGACGGAGTCAACAAGGTTATACGACTGTCCTAATCAATCCCATATACCGATACAAACAAGCAGCACTTAGCTACCGTACACTACGCCTTGACGGAGCCAACAAACGTAGCACGAATACTAAGTGTTACTTGTAAGAAATGACGGAGGGCTACGGCTGGGTTTTTGGCGAAAAACCCGTTAACGTAATGAACTTGATATCGTTGAAGGAACCTGGTAGTCTTTTTGAAAATATAGTGGCGAAAACTTTTGCTAAAGAGGTCAATCCCTGTGAAGGGATCTCGGCTCTTTCCTCGTCGAATGAGGTGCAGGATATTCCAAACTGAATATCTCGATGCAAAGCAAGAATAATCGACTATAGTGAAGTTATTACCCTGACGCAAACTTTTGTCCAAGGGGTCACTCCCGATGAAGGGATCTCGGCCCTTGCCTCGTCGACTGAGGTGCTGGGCATTCACAACCGAATACCGCGATGCAAAACAAAAATGAACGTCCTTGCAATAACACCTTTTTGAAAAATTGTTCCAACAACGTCTTTTAGGTTTATTTTCTTGCATTAGTTCTTTTAATGCGTCCCATCATTTAAATCCTACCATTGCAGAAAACAACCAAAATATGATGTACGCTTATGCCATTCGCATTCGCCACTGGGCCCCGTCATCATCCGTTAGGTTACTTAACTAACGACAGAGCGGGGGCTGGGCTAGCGCGGCTGTAAAACATAAGCAACGCCTAAATAGTTATTATATATAGTAATATAGCAATGATAGCCAATCCAGATCACAGATGAACACTTTGGATATACTAGGAACCCGCAATTCGTTCGAGCCTGCAACGAAAAGCGGATTACACGGTCGCGATGAATAGCCAATACCCCACCCAAGACCCCTACGGGTGCGGCAAACTACCCGCCAAGTACCCGAAGCGAAGCAACCTCCCTCAATGCCATGAGTAGGCCACTCGGCACTTCGAGATACCCGGTAGTTTGTGCACCCCCTCCATGGGTCTATCCTAGGAGCAAAAACAGTAAAAAGAATTATACAATGACGGCTACAACCCCGACCCTGTTGTGCGGCCATACAAATAATATTACATCAATTTACAAATTTATTACATGAATGAAAGAAAAAGAAACTCTCATCTCACATCCACCCCGGCTATTCATCCGCGACAATCCAACGAGTTCATATACACAAACCATCAACAACAATCACAGATCACAGATATGTATAACCCCGACTAATCGACATATAGCGATTAGCCGACGTTCAATACATAAGAACATCACAGATATAACCAACATAGTCAAAGTGTAGTGAAGTTCGGAAAAATACGGAATTATAGGCCCCCAAAAACAAATTTCTATTCTGGAAAATCTGGGCACATATAATATATCTCAAAAATCCTAAAACCAATACAGAGATACACTGTACCAAAATCGAGGCAGAGAGGAGACAAGACGGCCGCGGATCCACGGCGACATAGCTTGCTGTCGCCGCGGAAACGCGCTCGTTTGGTCAGATCTCTGGCTCGTTTTTGGTGGTTATCTTTAGAAAACCCTGAGATGATTTTAGGTGCATGACAAATTTTGTTTTGACCAGAAAAAATTTTAACAGAAACTCAGGTTTTCGCAACTTGGTTTTATCGATTTTTCCGTTTCGAACTTCGATACACTTCACTACCAAGCTAGTTTATGTTTAGTTAGGCTCTGATACCACTGTTAGGTCCACGTTACCTCTCCCGGTACTTTCGGGGTTGCGGAAACGGTAAAACAAAATTTTTTCTAATCTTTGTAAAATGGACCGTAAAAGCCGGATCTTTGCTAAACAATATACTAGCAACCTAACAAGAGATGTATCTACTCGGTTAGGGGTTATACCTCAACTTGAACTCCTTCTCTTCTTGTTGTTCTTCTTGTTGTTGTTCTTCTCTTCTTGTTGTTCTTCTCTTTGCTTGCTCAATGGTTGATCCGGACTTCGGTCACCTCCGCGGCCTCCTTGAGTCGAAGACGATCCACCCGAGAGATGTACACCGAGCTCCACCTCAAGCCGAGGTAACTAGGGTAAGGAGATTGCTAATCTAGAAGCCCTAGGATGTATAGAGAAGATGTATGGATGTGTTTGTCAAGTGGAATCCTTTTTCTCTCAACACATGAGATCAAAGGAGAAATCAAGAGGAGGAAGAAGAAGGAGGTTTTCTTGCAACCATGGAGCTTCTCATTTCAAGAGAGAGAATGAGAATAATATTATGATACAAAAGAAAAGAACCATGGTTGCAAATAATGCAAAACAACATCATTACTAATTCCATCAAGATAAAGTTGATGGCTACTTTGAAATGACCATTATCATAATCCAAAAGAAAAAGGAAAAGAAAAGAAGAGTGTGGAAACCTCTTGAAAGTCAATGGTCAACCCGGTCAACCGGTCAACAAAGTCAAGAGGGGTCAACGGGGTCAAATGGTCAATGCAATTAGCCATCATAAGATTATCACTAATAGGATTAGTAAATGATGTTCGCGGCTCATAATGGTTTTGACCAAACGAACTGTCAAAACCCTAATGAGCCTGCCACATAATGGTTTTGGCCGAACCAACTGCCAAAACCCTAATGAGGCACCTCCTCCTTCATCACTCCGAAAAACTGTGCATACACACCTGCATCCGTATTCCGTAGAATGCGGATACACAGAAGACAAAACAAATCCATCCGTGCAATACTAGGATCCGGCTTAAACCAAAGCCTACTAGTACTGCCTGCCCGAACACCATACGCACACAAGTGTACGTAAGTGATCGCAGCCCTGCCGTAAAACCATACGGCCTCTACACGTTTCGCTCAGTGCAGGGAAACTCTCTGTGTGGGACTCTAAAGACTCGACACTACGCTGGCAGTGGGTTTAACCACAGACCGCAAGCGGCACTAGCTGTACGTAACGGTCCCCAGGTAGATGTCGATAAGAAGGCCGATGAGGTAAACCCATCCGAACTCCTACTGAGCCTGTATGTGACAATCTCCGTACAGTCCGGTCTGTTCGTCTGATACATCGCATGGCGGGCCTAGGGGGGCGGTAAACGTCAGTCCCCTAATAGCGGTACAAGTCGTGTCGGAGTGAAGCCCAATACACCCTGAGATAACACTGGAAACCTACCAGTATATCTCGCTTGCCCTGGCCAGGGACTACTCGTGTAATGGCTCTCCTAGACACAGCGCGATGTCAACCCCCAATACCGGGAGAGACGAATCCTGTCTAACCGTCACTGCTTCCAAGTGCTTCGGGACTGCTCCCAACTACTACCTGTTTGCACGACTCAGTAGAGCCGTGGTAGGGTAGTAATCAAAGAACAGTGGGAACACATTCGAGGCGAAGTGACAGTGTCAAGTCAGCGGACTAAGCTGTACTCATGTCACCTGGGAACTGATAACTGACGATAGGTATAATACCAACCATCAGTTCCCGACGAGTCCTGTCCAGTGTACTCGTAACCTAACGAGCACCCGCATACTATCTCAAGTACGACGTACTGACGGCTGTGGGACAGACCGTCTCCCGTGCTGGGATGAGAAGCGCATACGCTAGTCTACTCTGGAGTATCGATGCCCTATCTCGATACTCCCACGACTAGGGACGTGTATAAGGATGTGCTTGTAGATTACCCAGCCCCCACGAGTGTGATCGCCATCACAACGCCGGTAATCAAGCAAAGATCCTAAGGGCTCTACTAATGCGTATAGGTGATATAATAAATAAACACACATGTACACATTAAAGCAGAGACAAACCAAGTAGCATACTACTATATTGAGCAAGATTGTCTGTACAACTGTGAATATCCCAAGCTTCCATCAAGTAATATACATACTAGTATGATACAGTAATGGCCTCTAGGGCATATACACTAACAATTGGGAATTATGATCTATAGAGATAGGTCTAAAAGGATATTGGGATTGTCCCAATCCAGGTACATTGACACCATACTAAAGAGGTTTAGTATGGAAGAATCCAAGCGTGGGAACTTACCCACGATCTCTGAAGTCACTCTTTCCAAAGAGATGTCTCCCAAGACTGATTTGGGGAGAGCTCGCATGCAAGGGATACCCTATGCTTCGGCTGTAGGCTCTATCATGTACGTGATGCTATGTACCAGACCCGATGTTGCATACTCACTAAGTGTAGTGAGTTGGTATCAAGCTGATCCTGGAGAGAGTCATTGGACAGCTGTGAAGAGCATTCTCAAGTACTTACGAAGGACTAAGGAGATGCTCTTGGTGTATGGTAACGGAGAACTCCAAGTGGAGTCCTTTACCGATTCGAGCTTCCAGAGTGATAAGGACGACCCTAAGTTGCACTCGGGATTTGTCTTTACCCTCTACGGAGGGGCGGTTAGCTGGAAGAGTTCCAAGCAGGAAACCGTGGCAGACTCGACGATGGAGGCTGAATACATCGCTGCCAATGATGCTGCCAAAGAGGCTTTCTGGATCAAGAAGTTCATTACTGAACTTGGAGTGGTTCCGTACAATGAGCATCTAATACCTTTGTATTGCGATAACAATGGAGCGGTGGCTTTAGCCAAGGAACCCAGGTCCCATCAGCGATCCAGGCATATTCTGAGGCGGTATCACCTGATCCGGGAGATTGTTGATAGCCGGGAGATCGAGGTCAGGAGGGTTGACACAAAGAACAACACAGCGGATCCACTCACGAAGGCCATTCCCCAGATACAGTTTGAGAGACTCTTCGGGATGCTCGGTATGCGATACTACAGCAGCTGGCCCTAGTGCAAGTGGGAGATTGTTAGTTGTATGTATGCCCTAGAGGCCAGTATTGTACAGATGATGTATATTATATTGGATGCTTGGACATATATAGAGATGACTTTCTTGCTCGATATGATAGTATGCTATCTGGTTGCTCTTTATCTTAACATGTATACTTGTCTCTTGATACTGTCTTATAGTTACATGTTGGTAAAGCCCTTAGGATGTGTACTTGACTACCTGGACTATGATGCAGATCATACTAGTGGGGACAGTGTAGTCCATAAGTACATCCTTTAATGTTTCTAGTCATGGGTGTATCGAGACAGGGCATCGATATACCAGTGTAGACTAGCGTATACTCTTCTCGACCCATGAGATGGGTGATGGATGATCTCATATCCATTGGTGTTTGACATCAGAGATGGTATACGGGTGCTCAGTGGAGACTGGGTGCACTGGACGGACTCGCCGAGAACTCCCAGATGGTATTGTACCTCACGTCAGATGGCAGTTCTCTGGTGACACTTGTGCAGGTTAGTCTGTAGACCCGAGATCGTCATAGAGTCTTGTGTGATTCCCACTGTGCTTTGATTTCCACCTTACCACATCCATGAGGGCATGCAAAATGGTGGTTTTTGGGTACAGTCCTGAGTCACATGTAGGCAATGAGCGATAGGAGGGGTTTCGTCTCTCCCGGTATTAGGAGTTTATGTTGCGCTGTGCTCGATTGGCCATAACAAGGAAGTCCCTGGCCAGGACTGAGATAGAGATTTAATGGTAAGTGTTACCAGTAGTTTCTTGACCCGTTATGAGCCTTACATCGGCACGACTTAACGGTTATTGGGGTCTGACGTTTACCACCCCTAGACTTGATATGCGACATATCAAACGAGGAGACCGGATTGTACGGGGAGTGTTACCGGCAGGCTTTTACAGGAGTTGGAGCGGGCTTGCTTGCTGATCTTCTGATCGCTCAATACCCGGGTAGCCGTTACGTCCAACTAGTACCGCTGACGGCTTGTGGGTGCTTGATATGATCATCACCTACTGCCGGCGTATTGACGAGTCTTTAGAGTCCTATATAGAGGTTTTACTGGCTCAGGCAAAACGAAATAGGAGCGCATATATGATATGTGCGGGACCGAGAATAATGCGTCTATGTGATACCGTATTCTATTCTCGCGACTTCTTGTATCGGTCGGTTATATGTGATATAGCCGGGTTGTCGAATCAAGTGTTGATTCGATAAATCGATACATTGGATGTTAGTCGGTTATATGTGATATGACCGAATTATTAAGTCAAGTGTTGATTTAATAATTTAGTGTATAATTGTATATTAGATATACTAATTTACATTAACTAACACTTGTTCATTTAGGGTTTTTTTCCTCACATGTACACAACTTCTATATATATATGATATATATTAAAATGTGTTTTCTTTTTGTATCATGGTTGATGATACATCATACATGGGTGTGCAAGACATACACCATACTATTTTAGATGGTGGTTAATATTTATTTAAGATAATTACAAATTAGTGGAGCTGAGGTCAAAAGCATGAAGCTTGTAGAAGCTTGTGGATGCTTTGACAAAGTCCACTAAATTTATTTTACTTTAGATTTTTATTAACCTAACCATTTTGAATTAGCTATGGTTATGTCTCTACATGAGTTAGTATATGATACTCACTCACCATGGTTAGGTCACTCACTTGATCATTATCCTCATCTTTTCTTTTGTTCATCTTCTTCTTCTTTGTTCAAAAGAAAAGCTTGCTAGGGTTTGATCCAAAGTGAGAAAGATTGTGAGAAATAAAATTCTAAAGAGAACCCACTTCCTATTTCTCCATCCTCTACTAGACTAGCACTTTAGTATAGGGTGTTTGCTTCACTAATTCTTTAGTTAGTGAAGTAGTAGCTTGAGTTGATATTCCATCAACGTAGATCATCTTCGGCCTCGAAGACTTCAAGCAAGGACGCTTCTTTCGCCTCGTGAAGCTCTGTAAGAGTCCGGGAGAACCATGATCGCAGTGAAGGGACTTCAACAAGGAGCTAATGAAGTGAAGGACCGATCTACAAAGGTTGTATTTCGTATTCGCTTAGTGGTAAATGTGATTTACTAGCATGTGAAACCCTAATTTTCTAGCAAAGATCTTGTTTAGCATTGTTAAGCACGGCTAAAATTTTTAATCGGGCATGTTTGATGCTTCCTTAACCCTTGTTAGAGTGCCTAGTAACCCTACAGGATCATGGTCTGAAAGAACAATCCAGTAGTGGCTTGTGTGACTTTCCCCACTGGCATTGAGAAAATAGAGGTCGTGTTGGGCCCATAGGTCACTCCTCCAGTTGGGTGGAGCGAGAGTTGCTGTTGTATGAGGTGCATTGAGAAGCTATCGATTTTCTGCATAGGAGCAAGACACCATGTTTTAGTACCTCGAATCCATAGGCAATCATAGCAAACCGTGATTTTGTTCGCGAAACACGAAACATGAAGTGTGCAGTGGAAAGAGGAAAAGGTCCCACCGGGCATGCCAGAATCTGTTTATCGCCAAAAACAGAGACAAACTTGTTGGATATAATGCCCTCAAAGTCAATTATTGGATCGTAGGTTCATGATTGCAATGATTGAGTGAGGACCTATACCGGTAGAACAGTCTTACTCGAGATGATAATATACTATCCGGTTTGCCTTTATCATCGTGTACAGCTTAAGGTGACATTACTGTTCACTATTACACGTTGATAGAGCCTTTAGGATCCTGCTTGACTACCAACAGTATGATGGCGATCATATACGTGAGAGTTGGGTAGTCCATAAGCACATCCTTAAAAGTGGTCCCTAGTCGTAGGAGTTTCGAGACCCCGGCATCGATACTCCATAGTAGACTAGTGTATACAGTCGAGACCCCGAAGAGGGGCGGTGGACGGTCTTACAAGCCATTGGTGTTAGTTGGATCACCTAAGATGTATATAGGTGCTCATTGGGTTATGAGTACACTGGACAGGACTCGCCGGGAACCTGCTAGTTGGTATTATACCTAGCGTCAGATAGCAATTCCCTGATGACAAGTGTACAGGTTAGTTCATCGATCTGAGGTCGTCATTTGTCTCATGTGAGTTCCCACTGTGCTTTAATTACTACCCTACAACGGCTCAAAGGAGTCGTGCAAACAGGTTTTAATTGGGTACAGTCCCGAGCCACATGGAGGCAAGTGAGCGGATCGGCAGGGGATTCGTCTTTCCCGATATTCGGGGTGAGATCGCGCTATGTCTAGGAGAGCCATTACACCAAGTTCTTGGCTAAGGCAGCTGAGAATTACTGGTAAGTATTCCAGTAGTTTCTCAGGGTGTTTAGAGCTACTCTCCGACACGACTTATACCGCTATTTGGGGTCTGACGTTACCATCCCCCTAGGCCCGATATGCGATGCTTATAGACGAACGGACCGGACTGTACGTATATTGTCACTGATAGGCTCAGTACGGTTTCAGGATGAGTTCGCTCATCAGCTTCCCTTTCGGTCAGTACATGGGCAGCCGTTATGCACAGCTAGTGCCGTTGACGTGCTTGTGGTTAAACCCACTGCCAGGGTATTGACGAGTCTTTAGAGTCCCCCACAGATAGTTTCCCATGTTCGGGAGAAACGTTGTAGAGGCCGTATGGTTTTATGGCAGGGTTCGAAAATGCACGTGCACTTGTGCACGTGTCATATTTCGGACAGATAATACTGGTGGGCTTTGGTTTAAGCCGGATCCAAGTATTATATTGAGTCGGAATATTTTAGTCTCCCGTATACGTATTTGGTCGGAATACGGATACAGGTATGTATATACAGGTAAGGGGTATTCTCATAATCCGTTACGAGAATACTTTAGAAGATACATTTCTTTTTGGATTAATCATTTTGGTTTAAATGATTATTGGATTTCGAAAATATGACTTATTGTTATGACTCATTGATTCTAGAATGTTCACTAATGACTCATGTAATGACTCATCTAGTGAGTCATTAAAGAATTAATGATGTTTGTTTTGGGTGAGATATTTTAGGGTTGAGTTGGAGATATTTTTGTAAGATTTTTTCTTTATTTCTCTAACTCTAAACCTTATATATAAAAGATAAGGGCTGCCAAGGGTTTATTTTGTATGCTTGGTTTTTGCTCTCTTGAGATAGTTTCTTGAGCTCACAATTTCCAACTGTTTGCATCTTCTTCAACCCTTTACAGTTTGTTATAGAGGCGGGAGTCCATTTAAAGATCCGTTGACGTGGTGCCACCTCGATGAGGAGACAAGAGATCGTAGTTACCGCGAGGAGCGTTGGATGATGGCTAAAGACCGAAGGACTCGGATCGATCGGTATAGCCTTTTTACCTCTTTACAGTTTGTTAGTTTAGCGTTAATGGCAAGATCCGGGTTATAGTATGCGATAGCGCCAGTTATAAAATTTTTTTTTCCGCGTTTGGCGTCAGAATGACGGCCGGGGCGCTATCGTAGACTTACATGGTATCAGAGCCACGCCATTAACCTTTACTAACTTGTTCTAACGTGTTCAAAATATCGATCGATCGAAATTTCCAAAACTGCACTTTTCATGTTAAAGTTTCTGTCTATTTTTTAAACTGGTCTAAAAATCATTTTGAGTATCTCAGAAAATTGTGCAGGCTTTTTTAAGACTCTGGATGAAATTTGGTCAAATGTTCCCACAAGACTGCCGCGGAACCGCCGCACAAACCATGGTTTGGACACGGTTCCGCCGCCGTTTTGAAGCAACAGTGTACCATTTTTCTTCTGGGTGTTTTTCATGTGGAATTGTGGTTTCTGGAATATTTTGTTTGGGCCCAGATTTTGTTTGAGTACTGGAGTTGTACTTGGGGCCCACTTAGAGAAGTTTTGTCGATCGGAAATTTAAACATGTTAGTTTACAGTACTTACTTTATATCTCCGACCGTGAATGTCATTCGAGAGGTAAATCGTGTCTAATTGCTATAGTCCTTTTAGACGGGTTTGTGAACGTGACATTCACGTTGATGTTTTGTGTTGTGCTGTGATGTTACGGCTTTGTCGTGGTGGATAGCTGTGTGCAATAGTAGTGCAGTTTGGATTTATTTGTACATTTGATATTGCGGGGTGAGCGTCCAACATGTGGACTGCCGTCACTGCCTGTTTGTATAATATTCTTTTGGGGCACGACCGGGCTGAGGTCGATGTACCCGTTGTACTTATTTTTCATTTCTGTACTAAGTTTACCCCACGATGGAGCGCACGGATAGCCGGGTTCTGGAGGGCAACGGGTCCACATCTCATAGATTTGAGAGGCAAAGGGGCCTGACTCTAGAAATGGCAGACTATTCACCGCACTCGTAGGGGGTACAGGTTGACCTAAGATGGAGTGCCCAAGTTACCGGATTTCGTGAAGTGTTGGGTGGTCCATTAACTTTACTGTAAGGGGCTGCCTCGCTTCAGGTTTTGGCGGGTAACTTGCCGCACTCGTAGGGGTCTAGGTTTTCATTGCATAAGTTATCCACACGACCAGGGGAACGTCGGGTTTCAGCAGCGGCTCTGTGAAACCCGGGGATCCCAGATTATCTGTATTGTTCTGTGATACTTATTACTTTTCTGTAATGTTGCATATTATCACGCCTGGAGCGATTATTGTATATTAGTATATATACTAGTAGATGTTGTATATGTTTTACACCCGCGCTAGTCCTGTCCCCGCTCTGTCGTTAGTTAAGTAACCTAACGAGTAATGATGGGACCCAGTGACGAATGCGGATGGCATATACGTACATTTTATTTTCGTTCTTTTCTGGTGTGATTAATTGATGGGACTGCGTTGATTCTGATCAATGCAAAGGAAAACAAACCTGTTTGGACGTTGTTGGAACAGTTTTAAAAAGTGTTATTACAAGGACGTTTTCTTTTGTTTTGCATAGTGGTATTCAGTTGGAATATGCTGCACCTCATTCGACGTGGCAAGGGCCGAGATCCCTTCACCGGGAGTGACCCTTTGGGCAGAAATTTGCGTCAGGGTAATAACTTCACTATAGTCGATTACTTGTTGCTTTGCATCGCGGTATTCAGTTGGAATATCTTGCACCTCATTCCACGAGGAAAGAGCCGAGATCCCTTCACCGGGAGTGACCTCTTTAGCAAAGGTTTTCGCCACTATATTTTTATAAAAAGCTATCAGGTTCCTTCAGCGATATCAAGTTCGTTACGTTAAAGGTTTTTCGCCAAAAACCAGCCGTAACCCTCCGTCATTTCATTTGGGTATTCAGTAGTATTCAAGCTATGTATTTTGACCAACGCCAAGGCATAGTGTTTGGTAGCTGCTGGGTATTCATCTGTTGCATAGATAGATGAGTTGGTTTGGGACAGTCGTTCTGCCATTTGGCCAACATCAGGGGCATGTACGGGTGGGTTCAAATTGACAAGATAATGATGGTAGAACTTGGCATGTGACTTATGGCATTTAGCCAACGTCAGGGTCATAAGAGCATGGGGAAAAAATCCACATCGGGTGTTTTTAAAGAAACTGAAACTTGCTGGGTATGCGCATACCTTCTGGAGTGTGATAACGTGAGTGGATTCCTTCACGTTATCATACGATGAGAGTTGGATCCCGATTCCCACTGATGAGTTGGTTTACTCTTCGGGTGATCCCAACTAATTCTTCTTTCAGGTTTAGAGGAGAATTTGATGATACAGTGGGAGGTTTCCTGATTAAATAAAGTGATAACCATTCTGATCTAGGTTAGAGTGCACGCAGAGTGTTTCTTTTCTCTCTCGTTTTGGCTGCGACCATTGACCGACCCTAGACTATGACTCAGCGACCAAGTTGGCCGAACCTTCTTAAAATACTGGCTTTTGGATTGTCTGAGTTGCATAAGCCATTGCCGCTCCTTCTTTTACCTTTTGCATTTCTCCAGAACACCTCGTATTACTACGAACATCCACTTCCATTGGATAAATCCATCGTATGGTTATATACAAACTCGAAGGAACTTCTTCGAGGATAGATCCAGGTTCAGGAGAAATTTAATTGGTTTATTCGGTTGTCTTTTATCATCACCTTCTCTTAGGTTGCGAGGGCTCCTTAGTTTAGGAGAGTACACCTATTACGATTATTGGATAGTCTTCTTCCAAACCATAGGCAGGTGCCGAAAGGTAGGGAATAAAGAAAACCAATTAGCCTAAGTAGGGTGTACAGAAGTTAATAAGTAAAGACAAAATAAAGGGATTAGAAAGAGGGAAAAGTAAATTGCGACTGCTATCATTCACGACCAAACCGCGTACTTCATCGCCACTCCTACTTCACCTTTGCTTTTTTCCCCAGTTCGGGAGAAATAGAATAAGGTATTATTCAGTTGTCTTTTATCATCACCTTCTCTCAGGTTGCGAGTACTCCTAGGATTAGGAGAGTACATCTATTATGCTTACTGGATAGTCTTCTTCCAAACCATAGGCTGGTGCCGAACGGTAGGGAAGGAAGAAAACCACTTAGCCTAAAGAGGTGTACAGAAGGTAATGAATAAAGAAAAATAAAGGGATTTGGAGAGATGGCAAAGAAATATACGGTTACAGTCATGAATTGGATTATGGAAGAGGCATTACTAGGAATACCAGGATACCCCTACGAAACATTTTCATGTTTCAGTTTCACTGTGCATTGTTAAAGGAAACTGATTTCCCGATTAGATACTTACTCCAGGGTATGTATTTACCAGGTATGATTCTCACATCTGTATGGTTTTACAGATGATGAGTGGGAGTAAGTTATTGAGAATTAGGTGATCATCCTCATTATATCGGAATTCGTTGTATTTGGTGATATTTGAAGAAATCGCCTGGGCTTTTGCCGGACGACATGTATTTGGTTTTGAGTATCCGTTGTTGTGCACCAATTTCAAACTGATATATCTGTACGTTTATTTGTATAAAGTGAGATATAACTTTTTGAAATTATGTCCGTGACATTTACCTATATCAGTTGACGATTGGGTAAGGAGCATTGAATAGCGGAGTAGTTCTTAACCATAAGTACAGTTTTCAACCTACGATGCACAGGTTTTGAGTTATTCAGCTCAGCGGACTTATACAGAGTATTGTATGTTGTCCAGTGTCCACCAGGATAAAGGGGTTGGTCCTCGTACTATATTCTGTTTACTTGTGACTTCTCTAGTTTTTAGACAAATGTTTCGTAGAAATACAATGTATAAGTTTTGATAAGTTATAGGTATAGGAATAAAGTAGAGAACCAGGTGTCGCAAGTATCGGGATTCTTCAAGGTGATCAAAGATGTAGATACTTGTGATTGGTATTCAGTTGATAGTAATAGTTTTGAGAAACTTTTTTCTCTTTCAGGTTACTCATAATTGGATGCATTCCTCAGTTGAGTAAATGTTGATTGGCCTCTTTCTATTAAGTTGATATGCACTGGAGACAGCTGCATGATTAGAATCTGGTTCCAATTAAATAAGTGCCAAAATTTCTATATTGGATATAGAATGGTTCATATCTTAACGATATTAAGGTATGGGGAGTTGTCCGGCATATGCTTAAAACCAGACTCTGGATAACTCAAGGCACGTTTCTGTAATGTCAGTTTGTAGGTTGGCCCAGGTTATGACGAGGGTTGACTTTCTACCATCTGGAAGATCAATGGTGATATTGTTCTTGACTAGCCACAGTTTTAGTAAAATGGATTTTTTTTCAGAAAACAGTAGTGGGAGTATGGTAGAACTGGAAGTGATTCCAGAACCGCAAACGATTACGGAAAATTTGATAGGACCTAAAGATTCAATCAGGTTTGACATTCCATTAGCCACTCCGCAGATATGGTGGGTAACCTCATAAACCCGAGAGGTACTCCGGTAGCCTCAAGGACGGTGACAGGGAGTTTCTTGTTTACCCAGACTTAACACTACTGTTGTTCCAGACTATGAGACCCGGTAGGAGGTTAAGTATAGCGTCGTTCTAAACTAGCTTTAGAAGTGCACGTATATATTATTCTGCCAGAGGGTTGTTGTGGTTAGTGGGAGCAGCGGAAGCATAATGGGCAAGTAGCTTATGTCTATTTGTAGACTAGAGCAGATATAGCGGAGATAGATCATCTATTTTTGTGACAGTCATGGGCTTGACTTCATCAGAATAGGGGATGGATCTGTTAAGAAGGTAGTAGGGTGTGATATTCTGGTATTTGGATGACATACACAGAGTAGGAAGTAAAATTTCTATACTACGATCGGTTATACTGTGGTTGTCACACAATTGTTTCTCCTCACAGGATATGGATATAATATCTGACATTTTGGTTACTGGATCTATGGTTTTAGATCTAGATTTGGGTAGTTTCCTAATTTGGGTACTTAGACAGTATTCTAAAAGTATTTGGAATAGATGACTCCTGGCATGGTGGTGTAGCTGCAGGTGATGGAGTCACCCTCTCTAAAGGTGTCTTTCAGACTAAAGGGGAGAAGGATGTGCATGATTAAAATATCACTTGCTTAGGCAATTGAGTTGATCATCAGATGTCAAGTACCACACCAGATGTTGTTATTGCACTAGCTGCAACAAGTTTATATTAATCCAATCCTAGAGAAATATTCGGAAGCAGTATTAGAACATAAGTGGATGTTCTACGGATTTGATGACGGCAGCCTCCTTCGGAGACGGTTATCATTCCAGGCTTCCAAGGTGACATGGATGACAGAGTTACTGTAAGAGTTATAGTTTTCCCTCTGACGAGGGGCAGTAGTTTGGACAGGTGGTCCAGGCAGATACTGTGGGAGGCATGGTGCAGGATACTGATTTAGTTCAGTTGTCGATACAGTCTAAGAAGTTTGGATTTGGAGTTCATTTATAAACTAGGTCCCATCAGATATCCAGACATATTCTAAGACAGGTATTACTCAATTCGAGAGATGCCTTTCTCCGCGAACTTGAGATTAAGAAAGATATAGAAAGATACATCAGGGCGGATCCACTCACTGACGCTATTTCTCGAACACAAGAGTTTTTACAAACGAGCTTTGTGAAACTGTTTAGTAGAGGAGTTGGGTGTTCGGCATCACACGGGTTGTGAGTATGCGACATCGCAATAATTAGCCTTAAGTGCAAGTGGGAGATTGTTGGATATAGTGCCCTCAAAGTCAATTATTGGATCGTAGGTACGTGATTGCAATGATTGAGGGAGGACCTATACCGGTAGGACAGTCTTACTCGAGATGATAGTATGCTATCTGGTTTGCCTTTATCATCGTGTACAGCTTTAGGTGACATTACTGTTCACTATTACACGTTGATAGAGCCCTTAGGATCCTGCTTGACTACCAACAGTATGATGGCGATCATATACGTGAGAGTTGGGTAGTCCATAAGCACATCCTTAAAAGTGGTCCCTAGTCGTAGGAGTTTCGAGACAGGGCATCGATACTCCAGAATAGACTAGTGTATACAGTCGAGACCCCAACGAGGGGCGGTGGCCGGTCTCACAAGTCATTGGTGTCAGTTGGATCACCTAAGATGTATACAGGTGCTCATTGGGTTATGAGTACACCGGACAGGACTCGCCGGGAACCTGCTAGTTGGTATTATACCTAACGTCAGATAGCAGTTCCCTGGTGACATGTGTACAGGTTAGTTCATCGACCTGAGATCGTCATTTGTCTCGTGTGAGTTCCCACTGTGCTTTGATTACTACCCTACCACGGCTCAAAGGAGTCTTGCAAACAGCTTTTAGTTAGGTACAGTCCCGAGCCACATGGAAGCAAGTGAGCGGATCGGCAGGGGATTCGTCTCTCCCGGTATTGGAGGTGAGATCACGCTGTGTCTAGGAGAGCCATTACACTAAGTCCTTGGCCAAGGCAGGTGGGAATTACTGGTAAGTATTCCAGTAGTTTCTCAGGGTGTTCAGAGCTACTCTCCGACATGACTTATACCGCTATTAGGGGTCTGACGTTACCAGCCCCCTAGGCCCAATATGCGATGCTCATAGACGAACGAACCGGATTGTACGTATATTGTCACTGATAGGCTCAGTAGGGTTCCAGGATGAGTTCTCTCATCAGCTTCCCTTTTGGTCAGTACATGGGCAGCCGTTACGCACAGCTAGTGCCGCTGACGTGCTTGTGGTTAAACCCACTGCCACGGTACTGACGAATCTTTAGAGTCCCCCATAGATAGTTTCCCAAGTTCGGGCGAAACGTTGTAGAGGCCGTATGGTTTTATGGTAGGGTTCGAAAATGCACGTGCACTTGTGCACGTGTCATATTTCGGACAGATAATACTAGCGGGCTTTGGTTTAAGCCGGATTCAAGTATTATATTGAGTCAGAATATTTTAGTCTCTCGTATTCGTTTTCGGTCGGAATACGGATACAGGTATGTATATACAGGTGAGGAGTATTCTCGAAATCCGTTACGAGAATACTTTAGAAGATGCATTTCTTTTTGGATTAATCATTTTGGTTTAAATGATTATTGGATTTGGAAAGTGTGACTCATTGATTCTAGAATGTTCACTAATGACTCATGTAATGAGTCATCTAGTGAGTCATTAAAGAATTAATGATGTTTGTTTTGGGTGAGATATTTTAGGGTTGAGTTGGAGATATTTTTTTGTAAGATTTTTTCTTTATTTCTCCAACTCTAAACCTTATATATATCACACACAAAAGATAAGGGCAGCCAAGGGGTTATTTTGTATGCTTGGTTTTTGCCCTCTTGAGATAGTTTCTTAAGCTCACAATTTCCAACTCTTTGCATCTTCTTCAACCTCCACCCTAACCCTCTCATGTGATGAGAACCCTAGGGTGTTTGAGACAAAGTATTCTACTCATTCTCTACTCCATCTTGGTCATCTCTTTTAGCAGACTTGATGACCGAGTTGCCTCGGTATAGAGGCGGGAGCCTATTTAAAGATCCGTTGACGTGGTGCCACCTCGATGACGAGACAAGAGATCGGAGTTGCCGCGAGGAGCGTGGGATGATGTCTAAAGACCGAATGACTCGGATCGATCGGTATAGCCTTTCTACCTCTTTACAGTTTGTTAGTTTAGCGTTAATGGCAAGATCCGGGTTATAGTATATGATAGCGCCAGTTATAAAAGTTTTTGTTCCGCGTTTGGCGTCAGAATGACGGCCGGGGCGCTACCGTAGACTTACAAAACTGGGATTTAACGTCTTTCCTGAATTTGGTGGTAGATGCTATTTGGACATATCCATCCACCTCTAGGAAGATACCAAGTTGATTTATGGCACTATATATCAGAGGTTTGGACAGACACGACCGTTGTAACAGACTTCATCAGATTCCCCCTCGTTTGTGAGGAGTTTTTGATTGTGGGGACGCTCTTCCCTGCAGGCGCAAGCCTCTGCAGTTAATTACGTTATCGCATTGCGATAACCACTTTCTCCTGCTCTAGCAGTTCACTTTGTGTTGTGTGTATTTTGTTTGTTTTGGTTGCCCATTGATTGAAACGAATTCTTGATGTGTAGTATAAAATGGTAAAGAAATCACAATCAAAAATTATTTGACCGCAATCAACTACGGTGTCGGATGTAGATTGTTAGTGAGTGCGGATCGTCCACAGGGAAAGTGTAATCGTTCGTCTTTTGAATTTGATGAGTTGAAACTTTAAGAAAAGAAAACAAAACAATTCATGATTTAAATTTTGTATTTCAAGAAAAAGAAAATATCTAGATCTAAGAAAGCATTAAAAGATAGAATCAAGAATTGATCGTTTGATGATTTTTCCAAACCAAATATCAAGAATCGAAATGAGGCTCGTAGGAATCGATCGGATCTATAGATGTGATGTAATCTTAGAATTACGTATTCTTATCCTTCGATGAATTGATACTAGATCGATGATAATCGATGAGAATTAGAGACTTCTTGTGAAACTAGGATTTCATCTTATCTCTTGTTCTTTCATTGATATCATTCATATTATAGCCTCTAGTAAATTCAAGAAACGATCGTAAATCCCTAATTTCGAGCGATCACAATCAAGAAAGCATCGCTACGAAACTAGGTCATCGATTCTTGAACTTGCTAGGGTTTTCAAAACTCGTAGGACTTAAAAATAGTATTTAAAGATTTGTTATATCATCATTCTACAATCGTCTCGACTCCTTTACGAGCGGAGTTTTACTCAAACATCACAACAAGAACAACAATTACAAATTGAGATCTAATCATGATGCAAGAATTAAAAGAAAGCAAGATTAAAGAATTTCACCTTTTATTTATATCAACAATTCCATTACATTCGCTCAAGAACTACAAGAGGAAGAATTCGATCGTCGACTTGGCTTCGCTCGTCTCCGTGGATCGCGGATCGGCTTGGATCACTTGCCCGATTGAAGATCGGCTCGGCTCCTAAAAGGTTGAAGGCTTCTCGCTTGATTTGGTACTCAAGATCTTGGATTTGGAGTGGAATTAGGGTTAGGGTTTCGCACAAGCCTTGTCACTAGACTTGTGGAAGAAGATGGTGTAGAATGAACCAATGATTATTGATTAGCCTTTAACCCTAGGTCTAGGTTCCTATTTATAGATAACTAACCCTAGATCTAGGATTTCAAATTCTAAGTTTCCCTCCAAAAGTTTGTTGAGGGAATTCAAATTTCCCTCCAAAAGTTAGTTAGGGGAGAAGCTTCTAGATGTGATTAGTTAGGAGGGAGCTTCTAGAAGAGGATTAGTTTGGAGCTAATTAGGATTAGCCTTCTTAATCTTCTTTGCTGATCTGGCAGTATCTTCGAGGGAATTATGGAACTCTACATATCAGAAATCACTGTGGGCCCAGAGATATAAATTCTGCAGTAAAATTGCAATGCTGACGAGGCATAATAGGCGTGGATCCGCGGCACATGCAAGCTCCTGCCGCGGATCCGCGGCTTCATGTGGGCTTTGGGCTTTGCCCTTTCTGGTACAGTCTTGGGCTATTGTATGGGTATTTGTTTGATATATAGAATTGCATAATTCTTTCTGAAATGCTACCAGATCTGAAAGTATGGAGTTGGTGTAATGTTGATCAGCTCTTTGGTTTTTCTTCCGTATTTTCCTGCATAGACTCAAGACAAGTGTTGCGCAAATACAGAAATGATGCGATGCCATGAAATGCGGTTAATTTCCTTTAAAGTGTCGGTTTAAAAGTCTAATACATGCAATCTCATATTTTGTGACAGATTTGCTAATATGTAGAATATGAATGCCGAACACTTCTAAATGTATGCAAATGTTAAGGAAATTGCCGGCTAAAATATACAATATTTTCGAATGATCACCCATGGATTGTATACGAAGACTAGTTTATGTTTTCGCCAGTAGGGAGCGGATCAGTCCAAATCCGTATATTTTAGATTTGTGTTTGTTTTATTTAAGGACCGCTAATCTAGTTTGAGATTAAGATCAACTTAAATATATGAGCATTTGGACTCAATTTATTTTTAACTAAGGATATGTGAGTTTAATTTGAGACTTAGATACACTTAGCAAAATTTCAAGGATCATTTTTATTTCAGATCCAACAACATGGCATTTGGGCTCAGTTGTAAGAAAACCTTTACAGAGAGGCTAAACCAATTTGAGTTTAGTCAACTTAGTCTTCTTTTTTTGGTTCAAAAGTGCTAAGCACTTATTTGTAGCTCTGGCGCTCACGTGTAAAACATGTGAGGCGCTCAGATATGGGCGTTGTCCAATCAGTGCTAAGCACTTAGTTATTTTTATTGAATCTAGAGTGCTAAGCACTTTGTATGGCACTCACGTGGGAAGCACGTGAGGCGCTGAGCATTGATTTTGGGATTTGTTTGTTCACCCCTTTTTCTCCATACAGAAGTGTTAAGCACTTGGTCAGAGCTCTAGCGCTCACGTGCGAAGCACGTGAGGCATTTAGCCTCTATTTTTTGTTTCACGTGTATTCCACGTGATTGCTTTATTTTTTGGGTGTCGGCCTTCTTTATTTGGTGGCTGCCCAATCAAAACAAATGAGTTTTCTTTGTTTTTTGGACGCTCACGTGGGAAGCATGTAACGCGTTTTAGCACTTTTTTTTGTTTTAGGCACTCACGTGGGAAACACGTGAGGCACTATAATAATGCTATGCACTAATTTTGCTCACGTATGTTTCAAGAGAGACGCCAAATTCTTTTTCTTTTTATAGATGTTAATATATGTTAATGACATTTTAGTCATGGATGATCATCAAGATTTCTGTTTTGAAGATTTTGGATAATTTTTTTTATTGGAGAACTAAGTTCTTCTTTTCTTTTTATAAGAACTAAGTTCTTTATGGAGGGTTAAACCCTAATTTCAGAGAAATTAAATTCCGAGAAAAAATGTTCTTTTTCTTTCTATTTTTAACCTAGTTCTTTTCCCCTAAATTTTGAGTCCGAAAAACAGAATTTCCCTGATGAGAATTAAATTCTCAACTTTTAAGGAGATTTGCTTTTTCCTAAAGTCTTGAAGGAAGGAGATCTTCTTTCTTCTATTGAGAATTAAATTCTTTGTTGTTTTTGAGAGACTTCTGTATTTTTTTGCAAAAGCTTATGGGGGATTCCCTCTATCGGAGATTTGAAGTCTCGAGTTCTTTATATAGTGGAGGCAAATTTGTTAATTAGTTTTGAGAAAATATCTCATTGAGAGATTCCAATTGATTTAATAGATCTCAAAATTTGTTTGGGGAATTTTATCCACCATTGAATCTTTGATCCAAGAATTTCTGTTTTACAGAATATGTTTTCTTGTTTTTAACAGGATTAGGGGAATATTTTTCCATATATAAAATTTTATTCTATTAAATGGTGATTCATTGGATTTTAATCCAAGGGTGCTCGGTTTAACAGAGCACAATCTTTCTCTGTTTAGAAAGATATAGGAAATATTTTCCATCTCATTGGATCTTTGATCCACCAACTTTCAGTTTAACAGAAAATATCCTTCTCATTTAGAAAGATCAGGGAGATATTTTCTCCCAATAAAATTTAATTCTATATTTAATCACCATTGGATTTTTGATCAAACGGTTCTCTATTTAACAGAGAGGATCTTTCTCTTTTAGAAAAATTCAAGGAGGTATTTCCTAAAAGTAGAATTTAATTCTACATAAGGAGGCGCCCTCATGTGTTTAACACGTGAGGCTTATTTAGCTTCTTTCATTTGGAGCTGATATGCCTTGCATATGGGCGCTTACGTGTTTAACATGTGAGGTCAATTTGGCCTTTGGCCATTTACTCTTAATGCTCATATGCTTTGCATATAAAATAGAATTTAATTCTATGCATAGAGTTTAACTCTATCTGAAGCTAATGCTTTAAAAGGGTGTTCTCACATGTTTAACACATGACCCCAGTGTGGGTTTTTTTATTGCTTATATGTTTTACACATAGGCGCTCACGTGTTTAACACGTGAGGCCTATGTAGTCTTTAATTGTTTGGTTGCAGCGCTTATATACTCTGCATATAAGCGCTCGCGTGTTTAACTCGTGAGACCTGAGTCATGGGGAATTCTCTTCCCTTTTTCTTCCTTTTTATGAGGGAACAAAGGTTATCCATCACGACAATCCATCCATAATATCAGTGAACACAGAACATCACCGTGTATATCATGTTCGTAAACTCGTCTGATTGTACATATAGCAACCAGTCGGATTGTACCGCTCTATGATATTCACGGTTGCAGAAACTAACATATGCACCGATAAACATGAATTCAAAATTTCAATTGATTAAAACTTTCCGCATTTGCCCCATGTACAAACCAATACTCAAACAAATCTGGGTTAAAACCAAACTTCTCAAAAATCACATTTCAATATTATAGAGCACCACAAAAATTTTGGGGCACAACAGAGTTTTGGACTCATGTTCGAAAAATTATTCATGGTCTCTATAATTGCCTGCGCGTAATTTTAAGGCAATCTAAATGATTTTTTGAACAACTTTAAAATTCAAACAGTAAGCATGCAAATGGAAATGCGATCCGGAAAAAATTCGTCGATCGAAACTCTAAACTTGTGCAAACTGGCTAGTTAAGGTTTATGGAGTAGCTCTGATACCATGTTGGGTTTCGGTGCCCGCGCCATGAGAACCACGGCCGAGGCGGAAACGAAAACAAAAATTCTAGCGAACACCGAACACCCGTAATACTCAGGATACGGTCCATATACCTAAACTAGCTAACTTAAAGTTCAAGGGTTAAGAAAATACAAGCTTTGTCGCACGTCCACCCAATTGTGGAAGTCCTCTCCAAGCTCGTAGCCACCGGGATTACGCTTGGGAATCGACCATCCTTGCTGAAGGCGATCCACCCGAGAGAATCCGGATGAGGCTCTAACCAATGATCCAAACTTGTTAGGTTTGGATGGTTGATGATGTAGGAATACTTCACCAAATTTGTCTCTTTTGAACCATGCTAAAAATGGAGAACAAGAAGAAGAAGGTGAAGGAGGTGAGAATAAAGTATGAAGCTCACTTGAGGAAAATGATCAAGTGTTGAAAAGTGAGAAACCTCAAGTGAAGAAACAAATGACAATGGCTACATAAGCTTGCAACCATGATGCATAGTGCACAATAAATGCACATCACCATCCAATCCATCCCTCATCACTATGCTTCATAACTCCTCCAATTTCCACCTCATTTCCTTATTTGTTTTTATAAAAAGAAAAACAAATATGATGTGTCCTTCTTCTAGAAGCATTCAAGTATAAATACGGAATACTTCACCTGGTATATATATCGCTACATATATGCATATCCGTATGAAAATACGGATAGTACTAAAGAGAGAAAATGAAAAGTGAACAATAATACTAAAATATATGTATCAAAATACGTACATAAATTATTAAATCAAAACTAATTTAATAATCCGACTTAATCCTAAGCCGGATAGTATTATCAACCGTCCGATTAAAGTCCGTGTATCGCATACACGCATTTAATCGGACCGTGCACGTACCAATGTACGGCTCCTACATCTGTCGCCTGAACCGGAAAAACTCTCTATGTGGGACTCTAAAGACTCGACAATATACTGGCAGTGGGTTTAACCACAAGCACGTCAGCGGCACTAGCTGAACGTAACGACTACCCAGGTACTTGTCGAATGGGGGGTCGACAAACAAGTACCTCCTTACCCTACCGAGCCTGAATGTGATAATCTTCGTACTGTCTGGTCTCTTCGTCAAAGAGTATCGCATATCGGGTCTATGGGGTGCAAAACATCGACCGCTACTAACCCGATAAGTCGTGTCTGAGTCAAGCTTGTCACCAATAGAGATAATACTAATCAACTATCAGTAAATCTCATCCACCGTGGCCACGGATTTCTGGTGATAGCCAACTGAACACAGTGCGACATCGACTCCCAATACCAAGAGGGACGAATCCCTGACAGTCGACTACTGGCTCAATGTGGCTCGGGACTGTACCCAACTAAAACCAGTAACGTTTCGGAAAAATTTTGGATACCGCTTGTGCAGGACCTCGTCAATTCCTTTGAGTTTCGGTCTTGCGACCGTACTCCCCAAGCAGAGTGTTTCACGTGTTAGCTGGGCCCCTGATCTACATAGACCAAAGGCGGGCTGTCGCCGAGCACATCCGTTTAGTTAGCCCCTCGTGCTGTCCTCATGGAACGGAGACCAGGGCAAGTGAAGCGAAAGAAGGAACTGACGGAGCAGAACGATATGGGTACTCTGTTCAACTCAACTGTCCGGTGAGCTCAGTGAGCCTTATTTTATTTTAAAAAATGTTATTTTAAATTTATAATTTGATAAAAAGACTTTTTATAAATGGTTAGGGCATTTAAGTATAATGGTAATTATTTTAGGTAACATTAGTTTGTAAGGAAGGGGTTTTAGTGGAAAGTTTTAATTTCTATGTGGTATATAGAGTTGTGTGGGGGTTTATGTGCATATTGTGAAAATCATGAGGTTAGGGTTATGATGAACCTCAGCCACACCACACTAAGGAATGCACCTCAAGCCACCACCTCACTGTTGCACACATGCACCTCACCCCTCTATTGTGACACCTCCTCCTCCCCTAATAAACACAACTCCTTATTTGTTCAGTTTATCAACTGAATATAGGTTTAAAAACACTTAGCATCAAATAGTGAAGCTCTCCACCCTCATTTAGAAAAAAAGAAAGAAAAGAAGCTAGAGTTCCATGGATAGTGATTCAAATCCATCAATCTAGGCCCCTCAACTCCTTGTGCACCTTTTGAAGATTTAGCTTAGTGGAATCCTTCACCTAGGTATAACCCTCATCCTTTCAGGTCTTAGTAGGAGTTCCGTACAAGTAGTATTTACGATATCGGGAAAAAAACGTATTTTTGTTAGAGTTTTAGCTCTGATGGTATCTGCTATAATTATGCTAATCCCTAAATAAATCTAAGAGTACAGTAGCATGATATTAGAACCTAGAGTGCACCCTAGAAACCCGGACCTATTCCCGCACAGTTCGACCGGCGAAATCCTCCATTTTCCCGGTACCGCCGGTTTTCTTGTTGATTTGGGTTTTGAGATTTTGTGGGTATCTGTAGGTTATATATGGTAGTTGGTATACTTTGATTTTCCTAGATTGTCTGTAAATAAAATCTGGATGCTAATTGCTTTGCTTTTTATAATATTTTAACGTAGGATATGGACATTTTGTATCACTTTTTTTATGTTTTCTCAAAATACAACATGTCGAGGTAGCTTTAGTTAGCCTTGGGTCTGTATAGCACACGATATTCAAACTTATCATGTTGTGTAAGTTAGTTCACTTAGAAATTATGTATTAGCCGTATCGGAATTTAGCCGCTTATCTACGAAAGTTTAATTTCGATATTAGGTTTGACCATGGGGAATTCGGAGGCAGCGAGGAAGGAAAATGGACTGATGGGATCCGAGTAGATCACGACTTGTTCCGGTGAGTAGACTAAATATCTACCGGGTGACATTGTATGGGTAGCATATAGTTCCCGAAACTAGAAATTTTGTTATATTTTTTTCCTTTCATATTGTTTGCATAATTAAACCCAGTATTGCATTGAATGCATTCATACCTATTAATCGCCATTGCTTAACACTTTCTAGGACACTTGCACTATTATCGACGAGTTATGTTGCACTTGTGATTGAATAGATTTCGGATGTGTATGTTGGAAATTGTAAAGAAATCACAACCAAAAATTATTTGACCGCAATCAACTACGGTGTCGGATGTAGTTTATATGTGAGTGCGGATCGTCCACAGGGAAAGTGTAATCGTTCGTCTTTCGATTTAGGTGAGTTGAAACTTTAAGGAAAAGAAAACAAACAATTCATGATTTTATATTTGAAGTTCAAGAATTAGAAAAATCTAGGTCTAAGAAAGCATTAAAAGATAGAATCTAGAATTGATCGTTTGTTGATTTTTCCAAACCAAATCTCAAGAATCGAAATGAGGCTCGTAGGAATCGATCGGATCTATAGATGTGATGTAATCTTACAATTACGTATTCTTATCCTTCGATGAATTGATACTAGATCGATGATGATCGATGAGAATTAGAGACTTCTTGTGAAACTAGGGTTTCATCTTTTCTCTTGTTCTTTCATTGATACCATTCATATTCTAGCCTCTAGTAAATTCAAGAAACGATCGTAGATCCCTAATTTCGAGCGATCACAATCAAGAAAGTATCGCTACGAAACTAGGTCATCGATTCTTGAACTTGCTAGGGTTTACAAAACTCGTAGGACTTAAAAATCGTATTAAGATTTGTTACATCATCATTCTACAATCGTCTCGACTCCTTTACGAGCGGAGTTTTACTCAAACATCACAACAAGAACAACAATTACAAATTGAGATCTAATCATGATGCAAGAATTAAAAGAAAGCAAGATCAAAGAATTTCACCTTTTATTTATATCAACAATTTCATTACATTCGCTCAAGAACTACAAGAGGAAGAATTCGATCGTCGACTTGGCTTCGCTCGTCTCCGTGGATCGCGGATCGGCTTGGATCACTTGCCCGATTGAAGATCGGCTCGGCTCCTAAAAGGTTGAAGGCTTCTCGCTTGATTTGGTACTCAAGATCTTGGATTTGGAGTGGAATTAGGGTTAGGGTTTCGCACAAGCCTTGTCACTAGACTTGTGGAAGAAGATGATGAAAGAGGAAATTTTTGGAATATTAAAGATTAACAACTGATTAACAACCTCAACCCTTAGATTTAGGCTCCTATTTATAGATAACTAACCCTAGATCTAGGATTTCAAATTCTAAGTTTCCCTCCAAAAGTTTGTTGAGGGAATTCAAATTTCCCTCCAAAAGTTAGTTAGGGGAGAAGCTTCTAGATGTGATTAGTTAGGAGGAGCTTCTAGAAGAGGATTAATTAGGAGCTTAATTAGGATTAGCCTTCTTTAATTTTCTTTGCTGATCTGGCAGTAGCTTTTGGAGAATTATGGAATTTTACATATTGGAAATGAATGTGGGCTCCTCTGTGAGAATTTTGCACTGAAATTGGGGAACTAATTCCCTGGGCCCACCGCGGATCCGCGGCCTTAGCAAGCCCATGCCGCGGATCCGCGGCCATGTTATAGGCTTGGGCCTTACACTTTCTGGTACAGTCTTATGATGATTGTTGGGCCTTCTTTTGATGTATTGATTTGTATAATTCCTTCTTCATTGCTACCAGATCTGAATTGATTTAGTTGGCGTATTTTTGATCAGCTCTTTTGCTTTTTCTTCCGTATTTCCTGCACATACTCAAGACAAGTGTTGCGCAAATACAGAAATGATGCGATGCCATGAAATGCGGTTAATTTCCTTTAAAGTGTCGGTTTAAAAGTCTAATACATGCAATCTCATAATTTGTGACAAATTTGCTAATATGTAGAATATGAATGCCGAACACTTCTAAATGTATGCAAATGTTAAGGAAATTGCCGGCTAAAATATACAATATTTTCGACTAATCAAATACCCCCAAACTTAATTTCGATCGTCTCGAGCGAATGTTTTATTAAAAAGAGAAAGAGAAAATAAAGAAAGAGAAAAACTAACTAGCACACTTTCATAGGCAACACGATTGCACTGAGCACGTGCAACAAGCCTTTAAACCTCTAGGTGTCCCTAGTAGGAGGAGTGTTGTCTCCTGAGGGTTTTCAGCAGATTGCACCCACAAAATCCAGTAATAAAAGCAAGATCATGAATATTACATTTAAAGAAAAGAATCTTAAAAGAAAAGCCTTGAAAATTAGGGTTTCCAACTAAGCTAGCTTTTCGGTTGTCATGAGCCCTATCTTAATGGTCATGAAAAGATGTTAGAAATCACGTCCTCCCTCAATAAAACATCGTCTTATTCTTTATTCCTATCTTTATTCCAAACATCGATCATATCATCCTGCGTGTGTGTAAAGAACATCCCTACACCCGGAGAATTCAATTCAAGCTATCATACTCTTGCCCATCAGCCTCAGTACTTTTTAATTAATGAATATTTAGATGAGATTGCTCACACACTTTCATGCGACCGTTAATACTTCTTGAGGTACTAACCGACCGATTACTCCTGTGCTTGCTTACTTAGTGTATTTTCTTCGTCTTGCACCACCTCAGGCATAGCAGTGACTCCCAGACCAGTTGGCCTTAGGGCACTAGGTGAAGAAGCACCCTCGCTATATATTTTTTTATTGCCTTTGGTGATAACAAAACCAGTGTTCATTTTTCTCACCACTTTATATTTTCTTTATTCATTTTTTTTCTTTTTATTTCCTTCATACTTTTGGCTTTAAGACAAGAGCATTTCAAGGTATCCTCTACTATCCCAGGCTTCAAGACGTGTGTAAGTGCGAATAGCAGGGTATCAACGTTCAAAATGTTTGGCTTCAAGAATAGAAACTATTTTTCAGACTTATTTTTATCCTCAGATTAGTGACGTCCTTCATCTTACTAACCCTTGGGACAACGGCTCATAACTACTTATTACTAGTTCGTATAAGAAAACTTCTAATTTTCTTGGTTTTCTTAAATTTTTCTAATCTCATGGATGTAATTTTTCACTATCTAAACTTTTATTATCTTATTTATGTACAAAAATCTTTTTATAATTTTGAAATTTTTTTAAATTTTTATGGTTTTCAAAAAAAATGTTTTGTGCTTATGCAAATGATATGCAAATGATGCGAAAATAAGCACAAACCTCCCCCAAACTTGTTTTCAACAGTGTCCTCACTGTTTCTCTCTGCTAAATCTGAAAAAACCTGTAAGCTGGGGAGGAATTTATTAGTGGGGGCAAAATATTTAAGTGAAGAACCTCCCCCAAACTTATTTTTGGCTCAAAAGTTTATAAAAATTTTCTTTTCAGGAGCCCGAAAATATACCCCCCCAAACTTGAGTTATGCAATGTTAAGCTTTGAAAATCACATGAGGGGGTCAAAAATCATTGGTCGATGCCAAGCTTTGCAAAGACCGAATGTTAACACCAACCATTCAAAAATTTTATCAATGCAGTGCTCGGGTTGGTGGAAGAAGAAGTGGGGAAAGGTTAAGTGGTGGAAGAGAATATGTGTGCGTCTCATTTTGGAGAGACGATGCAGTGAATGTGATGGATTACTCGCATTCTTTTTACAAGTCAAAAGAAGGGGTGGAGGTTCAATTTCATTGATTGGGAGATGATTCATCTCAACACCCGTGTCATTTAAAAATGCGAGTTCATCAGCGAAGCTCTCCTCAAAAGTTCCATTTATACCCCGATGAATAATGTCATCACAAAGTACGGGGTGATCTTCAGACTCTAAGAACAGTTCATAATCAGTGTTAATTGTTGACCCGGACATCTCGGTGGAAGAGTCCGAATGTGTATGATACATAGTTGGGTCAAACAACAACGTATGAAAAGAGTCAAGATCAGAATCAGGAGGATCATCAAATTCGCTGCTGTCGACATCCATTAAGTCGACAGAACAGACCTGAGCAGTAGGTTCGGAGGGTACACTTCCCAACTTGTAAATGTTCAGCTCTATTGACCTGTTCCCGAAAGATAGGGTCATAGAACCATTACGACAGTTGATAATAGCGTTGGAAGTGGCCAAAAAGGGGCGACCTAAAATCACCGGAATTTGATTCCGTGTGTTCGCTACAGGCTGTGTATCAAGTACAATAAAATCCACAGGAAATACAAATTCCCCGATTTTTATTAACACATCCTCCAGTTTACCTCTAGGTTTGGTGATTGATCGGTCAGCCATCTGGAGAGTTATGCTCGAAGGCTTTAACACTCCGATACCTAGTTGCTCATATACCGAGTAAGGAAGTAAGTTAACACTAGCGCCAAGGTCATGTAACGCACGGTTGATGTGTTTCTCCCCAATAAAAATGGAAATAGTAGGACAACCAGGGTCCTTACGTTTCCGTGGTAATTGTTGGGGAAAATCCGTGTCTACAGTACTCGACATGAAGATTTTTTTAGGCACTTGAGTCTTCCTCTTCCTAGTGCACAAGTTCTTAAGGGTTTTTGCATAGGACGGAACTTGTTGAATAGCATCTAGGAGAGGGATGTTGATGTTAACTTCCTTAAACATGTCCACAATCTTCTCCATTTGGGCATCATGTTTCTTGGGTCTCAACCTATTTGGAAATGGAGCTCTATCAATAAGTGTTGGGTCCAACATTTGTGGAGAAGTTTGTGGGGGTGGAAAAGATGAGGTGGGTGGAGGGTTCGAGCCCTTGGGAATACGGAGAATAGGCTCGGAAGAAGAAGGTAAGTTAGACGAAATAGGGTAAGAAGTAGAAGTGTGAGTGGAAGTGGAAGTGGAAGTGGAAGCCGGGGTGTTAATGATCAATTCATCATTATCAATTTGTTCACCCGAATGATTGTCTAGCACTCTTCCAGATCTCAACGTTGTAAAAGCGTCCACATTAGTGCAATGTGAAGGTCTAGGATCAGGTACGGGTTGAGATGGAAGATTCCATTCTTCTCTAGCACTTATTTCGGCTGTTATTTGTTCAATTTGAGCTTCCATTGATTTGATATTCTCATTTTGAGTGAGAATGATCTTTATCATATTATCGATGGAAGATTGAAAACTTGCCGACTCTTGGATGGATTGTTTCATGAAAGTAACCAAGGTTTGTACCAGTGCAGAGATATTATCAGTACCGGCCAATTGCAAAGAGTTTTCATGTAGTGCAAAAGTGTTGGCAGGATTTTGAAAATTTTGCGGTTGAAAGGGGTGCTGACTCAATTGAAGTGGTGGTTGCTGTTGTGGTGGAGGGACCCTTTGAAAATTGTTTAGGATTGGAACCGTGTTTTGAGATTGTGATTGGTTCCAAGAAAAGTTCGGGTGATTCCTCCAATCTTGATTATATGAGGAAGAAGAGGGATAGTTTCCAGGTCTTTGCTGAAGTGAAGCATTAGTGTGACCTTGAAACGGTACATTCAAAGGACATTCTTCCGTCAAATGTGAAGGGTTTGAACAGCAGCCACACACGGTTTTGGGAAGTGTGTATTGGTTTAGGGAGGCTGAAGAGATTTTGTTTTCTATAGCGTCGAGTTTCCTTTGTATTGCGGCCATTTCGGCTTTCATGGTGACGGAAACATCGAGCTGATTTACATCTTCCCTAGGTGGTGGTGGTCTAACACTTTCCCATTGTGATGTGATTTGAGCTAAATCTTCTAGGTATTTCCAAGCTTCACCATCATCTTTAGATAGGAATTGGCAATGACACATGGTTTCAAGCATCTGTCTAGTAGTGAGATCAATACCCTCATAGATAATTCGACACAAATCCCATCTGGGGATTCCGTGATGAGGGCATTGGATAAGAAGATCCTTGAACCGTTCAAAGCATTTCCAAAATGGTTCATTGGGAAGTTGGGTAAATTTAGAGATTTCGCTCCGAACACGGGCGGTCTTATGATTGGGATAAAATTTCTTAAGGAATGCTGCAACGAATTCGTCCCATGTTGAAATAGAATGTGCGGGTGTGATGTAAAGCCACTTCTCGGCTAAATCGCACAAAGTGAATGGGAGAAGACGTAAACGCAGAGCATCCACAGACAGTTGTGAATTCCCCATTAAAGCACATACATTTTCGAATTTAGAAATAAACATGTATGCGTTTTCAGAATCAAGACCGTGAAATTTGGGTAAAAGTTTGATGAATTGGGGGTTGATTTCAAAATTTTCCCCTATGGCAGGTGGTATAGAAAGACAGGTGGGAAGGGTAACACGTGTAGGATAGCATCTCTCTTGGAGAGAAATGCGTGGAAGATTCTGCGCACCTGCGGGCGGTGGCAGAGTAGTGTTAAAGTTTGATGGATTTGGGTCCATCGCGGTCGTGGTGGGTGGTGGGGGAGAAGATGAAGAATTACCGACTCTGGGGTCGATAAAAGAAACGCGGACAAGACGGGAAATGGAATCCCGTGTCCAGCCTAACATTGTGCTAAATGGTTGTAGCACAAGTGGCAGCGTTGGTATAATTAGAGGAAATGATATATGCGGTGTTTGTTTTGAAAAGATATGGATTTTTGAAAAAATATGATGCAACAAAACAGATGCAACAAAACAAATGCAACACCCAAACCCTAGAATCTAGTGGTCACCTAGGTCAAACTCTAGACCGCTCCTAACTGCCAAAAGACAAGTCGCAGGATAAATCCTCCACTGCCTCTTTGTCTCCCTGTGGACGGATAAGTGCCAGGTAAGTGGGAAGGTACTCCACTACGTAAGTAGTGGGCCTAATTAAAAACCACTAGCCTTAGACACACTCGCCTTAGGCACCACAAGAAAACTCGGATAAGCAATGAATTACCCACGGCCTTCTCTTGTCCTAATTGAGCGCGACGGTCCTTAGAGTCATCTCTAGATTTCTTTTAATTAATGAGGGTAAATGAGGATGCAAGTTTTGCGATTTTTGGGGCCTAGGAAGGGTAATGAAATCCCCACCTAATTTGAATTTGGTCGTGCCCCTTAATTTCCGTATTAATATGCAAACAACCAAGAGAATCAAAACACGCACAAATTTTATTTTCCTTTGCGGCGCAGCGATTTATTTGCAAAGAAACCTGCAGCAAAGTGTTAATTGGAGTAGATAGAGAAGAAGATAAGAAAGTTAGGGACTCACAGAGGAAAATTAGTGCAGTGAAGAGCTAGGAATGCCGCTGATCCGCCGCATATAAGGGTGTACTGCCGCGGAAACGCGCTTGGCTGGTGAGATCACTTTACAAGATTTTTACAGAGAGCTTCTGTTCAGCTGCTGAGTCCTATGGAATTTTCAGAAAAATTTTTCTCCAGCTCCAATGATTCCAGATTTTCTCGCAACAAATCACAACACACGTATTAGTGTTTGCACGAATTTTGATCACAAAATTTAGATGGAATAAAAATTTCAACTCAAATTTCAAAATACGAACTATTAGCGCACTTTCCCCGGCAACGGCGCCATTTGATTGAATAGATTTCGGATGTGTATGTTGGAAATTGTAAAGAAATCACAACCAAAAATTATTTGACCGCAATCAACTACGGTGTCGGATGTAGTTTGTATGTGAGTGCGGATCGTCCACAGGGAAAGTGTAATCGTTCGTCTTTCGATTTAGGTGAGTTGAAACTTTAAGGAAAAGAAAACAAACAATTCATGATTTTATATTTGAAGTTCAAGAATTAGAAAAATCTAGGTCTAAGAAAGCATTAAAAGATAGAATCTAGAATTGATCGTTTGTTGATTTTTCCAAACCAAATCTCAAGAATCGAAATGAAGCTCGTAGGAATCGATCGGATCTATAGATGTGATGTAATCTTACAATTACGTATTCTTATTCTTCGATGAATTGATACTAGATCGATGATGATCGATGAGAATTAGAGACTTCTTGTGAAACTAGGGTTTCATCTTTTCTCTTGTTCTTTCATTGATACCATTCATATTCTAGTCTCTAGTAAATTCAAGAAACGATCGTAGATCCCTAATTTCGAGCGATCACAATCAAGAAAGTATCGCTACGAAACTAGGTCATCGATTCTTGAACTTGCTAGGGTTTACAAAACTCGTAGGACTTAAAAATCGTATTAAGATTTGTTACATCATCATTCTACAATCGTCTCGACTCCTTTACGAGCGGAGTTTTACTCAAACATCACAACAAGAACAACAATTACAAATTGAGATCTAATCATGATGCAAGAATTAAAAGAAAGCAAGATCAAAGAATTTCACCTTTTATTTATATCAACAATTTCATTACATTCGCTCAAGAACTACAAGAGGAAGAATTCGATCGTCGACTTGGCTTCGCTCGTCTCCGTGGATTGCGGATCGGCTTGGATCACTTGCCCGATTGAAGATCGGCTCGGCTCCTAAAAGGTTGAAGGCTTCTCGCTTGATTTGGTACTCAAGATCTTGGATTTGGAGTGGAATTAGGGTTAGGGTTTCGCACAAGCCTTGTCACTAGACTTGTGGAAGAAGATGATGAAAGAGGGAATTTTTGGAATATTAAAGATTAACAACTAATGAACAACCTCAACCTTTAGATTTAGGCTCCTATTTATAGATAACTAACCCTAGATCTAGTATTTCAAATTCTAAGTTTCCCTCCAAAAGTTTGTTGAGGGAATTCAAATTTCCCTCCAAAAGTTAGTTAGGGGAGAAGCTTCTAGATGTGATTAGTTAGGAGGAGCTTCTAGAAGAGGATTAATTAGGAGCTTAATTAGGATTAGCCTTCTTTAATTTTCTTTGCTGATCTGGCAGTAGCTTCTGGAGAATTATGGAATTTTACATATTGGAAATGAATGTGGGCTCCTCTGTGAGAATTTTGCACTGAAATTGGGGAACTAATTCCCTGGGCCCACCGCGGATCCGCGGCCTTAGCAAGCCCATGCCGCGGATCCGCGGCCATGTTATAGGCTTGGGCCTTACACTTTCTGGTACAGTCTTATGATGATTGTTGGGCCTTCTTTTGATGTATTGATTTGTATAATTCCTTCTGCATTGCTACCAGATCTGAATTGATTTAGTTGGCGTATTTTTGATCAGCTCTTTTGCTTTTTCTTCCGTATTTCCTGCACATACTCAAGACAAGTGTTGCGCAAATACAGAAATGATGCGATGCCATGAAATGCGGTTAATTTCCTTTAAAGTGTCGGTTTAAAAGTCTAATACATGCAATCTCATAATTTGTGACAGATTTGCTAATATGTAGAATATGAATGCCGAACACTTCTAAATGTATGCAAATGTTAAGGAAATTGCCGGCTAAAATATACAATATTTTCGACTGATCAACTTGCACATGCTTACATGTTACAATACATCCCATCGGTAATTAACATGTCACGTACACACCTAGAACTTGCCATGTCACCTATAATCTATTGCACACTATTAGTATCATTAATAACTATTGTTACGCAGCATTGCTATTGTTTTGACACATATCATATCTTATTTTCATTGTTGTTACTTGGATCATAAAATATGGAGTTTTGAGATTTTCCTTGTCTTGAGTTTCATTGACTACATGTTGTAATTTAATGGGACATCTTTGTTAGTGTATATGCCCTAGAGGCCATTACTGTATCATACTAGTTTGTATATTACTTGATGGAAGCTTGGGATATTCACCTTGTATAAACAATCTTGCTCAATATAGTAGTATGCTACTTGGTTTGTTTCTACTTCAATGTGTACTTGTGTTTATTTCAGTATATCACTTATACGCATTAGTGGAGCCCTTAGGATCTTTGCTTGATTACCAGCGTTGTGATGGCAGTCACACTAGTGGGGGCTGGGTAATCTATAAGCACATCCTTATACAGGTCCCTAGTCGCAGGACTATCGAGACAGGGCATCGATACTCCGGAGTAGACTAGCGTATGCGCTTCTCATCCCAGTGTGGGAGATGGTCTGTCCCACAGCCATCAGTACGTCATACTGGAGATAGTATACGGGTGCTCGTTGGGTTACGAGTACACTGGACAGGACTCGTCGGGAACTGACAGGTTGGTATTATACCTATCGTCAGTTATCAGTTCCCAGGTGACATGAGTACAGCTTAGTCCGCTGACTTGACACTGGCACTTCGCCTCGAGTGTGTTCCCACTGCACTTTGATCACTACCCTACCACGGCTCAAAGGAGTCGTGCAAACAGGTGGTGGTTGGGTGCAGTCCCGAAGCACTTGGAGGCAGTGACAGTTAGATAGGATTCGTCTCTCCCGGTATTGGGGGTTGACATCGCGCTGTGTCTAGGAGAGCCATTACACGAGTAGTCCCTGGCCAGGGCAAGCGAGATATACTGGTAGGTTCCAGTGTTATCTCAGGGTGTTTTGGGCTTCACTCCGACACGACTTGTACCGCTATTGGGGGACTGACGTTTTACCGCCCCCTAGGCCCGACATGCGATGTATCAGACGAACAGACCGGACTGTACGGAGACTGTCACATTCAGACTCAGTAGGAGTTCAGATGGGGTTTCACCTCGTCAGCCTTCTTGTCGACATCTACCTGGGGACCGTTACGCACAGCTAGTGCCGCTTGCGGTCTGTGGTTAAACCCACTGCCAGCGTAGTGTCGAGTCTTTAGAGTCCCACACAGAGGGTATTCGCCTCTGGGCAAAACAGAGTAGAGGTCGTATGGTTTTGCGACAGGGTTCGTTCTCATCCGCGCACTTGTGCACGTTTGGAGTCCGGACGGATATTACTGGCTGGCTCTGGTTTGAGTCAGATACCGGTATTTGTTTTGGGGTTGATTTTATCTCTCAGTATTCATGTTCCCCGGAACAAGAATGCAGGTGTATATGCACAGTTCTTTTTGAGGAGGAGGAAGATGATTTTTCATTAGGGTTTCGGAACGGGTGCGTATGCACAGTTGACAGTCGTCTTTTTTCCAAACCCTAATGGATTTATGTTATATCAATTAATAATATATAATAAAATGAAATTGTGTCATGGTTAGTTTTTGTTGACTTGTTGACCATGGTTGACTTGTTGACCATGGTTGAACTTTTGACCATCATCATCACAAAAGAAAGATGCTCTTTGATTCTAGCAAATTCATTTAATGTTTGTAATGATAATGGTCATTCTAAAACTTTCCATCAACCTTTTCATTTTCATTATTATTATTATTGATAATTCTTTTTCTTTTGCATTATGGTTGCAAGAAAGAAAAAGAATAGCTCATTCTATCATATTCACTCTCTCTCTTCACTTCATCTTCTTCTTCCTCTAAGCTAAAGAGAACCCTTCTCATGTGTTGAGAATCCTTCTCTTTAGAAAAGAAAGACAACCCCTAGTCACTCTCTACTCATTCTAGGTCCAAGGTTTAGCAAGCCGGAAACCCTAGTTCACTCAAAGCACGAGGAAGAGCCCAAAGGTCGAACTCTCGAGGTGGATCCATCTTCGACGGAAGAAGGCGACAAGAAGAGAACCATCAACCTCTACAAAGTTTGAAGAAGAAGGAGTTCAAGTTTAGATATAACCATCTCCATCCGAGTAGCTAACCCTCTTTAGCTAAGTATGCTAGTTTTAGTTTAGACACGATCCCGACCTTGTTTAGTCCATGTTGCCTCTTGCGATAAAAATTTGTTTTTTATACCGTTTCCGCCTCCCCGTAAGAACCGGGGGTCGCAATATGGACTTACAGTGGTATCAGAGCCTAACTAAACTTAAACTAGCTTGGTAGTGAAGTGTAACGAAGTTCGGAAACGAAAAATCACAAAACCGGAAAAATTACAAAACCTGAGTTTCTGTTGAAATTTTTTTTGGATCAAAATGAAAATATTTATACTTGTAAAATCGTCTCAGGGTTTTGTGAGTGCACCCATGAAAAACGATGACCTAATTCCCTCAAACCGCCGCCCTTCCGCCGCACGAGGTAGGCATGTGCGGCGGAAGCGCCGCGGTTTGTCGCCTTCTGTCCATCGATTTTCGTGCAGTGTGTTTGTGTGTTGGTTTTGGGATTTTTAAAATATATTATATGTACCCAGATTTTCCAGAACTGAAATTCACTTTTGGGGTCCTATAATTCCGTATTTTTTTCCGAACTTCACTGCACTTTGACTATGATGGTTATATCTGTGATGCTTGCATGTATTGAACGTCGGCTAATCGCTATAAGACGATTAGTTGGGGTTATACATGATCTGTGTTTGATATTGGAATGTGTATATGAATGTGTTGGACTGTCGCGGGTGAATAGCCGGGGTGGATGTGAGATGAGCTTTTGTTTTTCTTTCATTCATTGTAAATGTAAATTGATGTAATTATATTGTTTGTTTGGCCGCACAACCGGGTCGGGGTTGTAGCCGTCATTGTATAATTCTTTTTACTGTTTTTGCTCCTAGGATAGACCCATGGAGGGGTGCACAAACTACCGGGGACTTGGCGGGTAGTTTGCCGCACCCGTAGGAGTCTTGGGTGGGGTATTTGCTATTCACCGCGACCGTGTAATCCGCTTTTCGTTGCAGGCTCGAAAGGATTGCGGATTGCTAGTATATCCAATGTATTCATCTGTGATCTGTAATGTCTATCATTGCTTTCTATTTAGGCGTTGCTTATGTTTTACAGCCGCGCTAGCCCAGCCCCCGCTCTGTCGTTAGTTAAGTAACCTAACGAGTGATGACGGGACCCCGTGGCGAATGCGAATGGCATAAGCGTACGTCATATTTTGGTTGTTTTCTGTAATGGTAGGATTAAATGATGGGACGCATTAAAAGAACTAATGCAAGAATATCACGCATTAAAAGAACTAATGCAAGATAATAAACCAAGTTTAAGTCGATGGAACACTTTCGAAAAACCACTCGGTTCTTTTCAAAACTAACTTTTAAATGCGGAGCTTGAGCCACTCCTTCTAAAAGCTATCTCGTTCCATCGATTATATCAAGTTCACTACGTTCACGGTTTCGCCAAAACCATCCGTAGCCCTCCGTCGTTTCATATGAATATTCAACAGTATTCAAGCTGTGTTTGTTGGCCTTAGTCAAGGCACAGTGTTTGGTAGCTGGTGGGTATTCATATGTTGCATAGATAGAATGCGTTGGTTTGGGACAGTCGTATTGCCTTGTTGGCCATAGTCAAGGGTATATACGGGTGGGTTCAAATTAACCTGGATAACGACGGGAAGAACTTGACATGTGACTTATGATTTGTTGGCCTTAGTCAAGGTCATAAGAGCATGGGGCAAAAAAAAATCCACATCGAGAGTTTCATAAGTACTGAAACTTGCTAGATTTGCATACCATTTGGAGTGTGATGATTATGGTAGGATTCCTTCATTTTCGTCACGCAATGATATTTGGATCCCGATCCTACTGTGAGTATATGCTACTCCTCGGGAAATTTCTCACTAAACGATCAATGCTATAAACCTAGTAGGTGCCTAGAAAGGTGTTAGCAGGGCTACGCCCCCAGGGAAAAGAGGTTCTTAAATTAAGGAACTTCGCGAAAGCGTTGGAAAACCTCCCTCGAAGTACCGACACTGGCCTGGCTGAACGGTTAAGCAAGTATTGTGCGGTGGGATTGATCCCGGCTAATTCTTCCTTTGTGGTTTGAGGAGGGATTCGAGAGACAGTGGGAGCCATCCTGTTTAGACAAATTAAAAACCATTCTAAACTTGCAAGAGCATCGTGCTAAAGTGTTTCTTCTCTCCCCCCTGCAGCAACCAAATCGAAATGACTGGACTTAAGTTACTTCTAGATAAAAACATATTGACAGGGCCAAACTACAAAGATTGGCTCAGGAATGTCAAATTGGCAATCTCTTACGACAAGCTGGGGTATCTTCTTACCACCAAAGCTCCCCCCGTCCCAGGTCCCACCTCCAGTGTCGCGGATAAGGAAATCCGTAAGACTTGGGAGATTGACAGCGCGAAGGCCAGATGCCTCGTACTTGCCTCGATGGACAACGACCATCAGAGGAGGCACGAGAATATGGATTTGGAATCCATATTTCTTCATACAAAAGAACTGTATGGAGAGCAGTCTCGTATCGCAAGATACGAAGTGTCGAAGAAGTTATTTTCGACAAAGTTGGCCGTCGGATCATCGGTAGCGGACCACGTGCTTAAGATGTTTGGCTACACTGAGGAGCTCGCGGAACTTGGGACCACGTTGGACAGTGAACTCTATACGGATATAATTCTCCAGTCCCTTCCATCCACTTACGCCCAGTTCATACTGAACTTCAACTTGCAAGAAAAGGAAGTTGAACTTTCAGAACTCCTCAACCTGCTGAGGAGCGTAGAGGGCACCCTACAGAAGGGTAGGGAAACACCCGCTTTGTTTGTAGGAGGATCTTCTTCCTCTAGGTCCAAGGCGAAAGCCAAGGGAAAGAGAAAGAAAGCCCCCGCCAAACCAAGAGGCGGTGTTAGTAAAGTGGGTACGAAGGGAAAGGAAAAGGCAACAAAGATTGCGGGGAAGCTTGTTGGTAAAGAGGAATGCTTCTATTGTCATAAGAGTGGACACTGGAAAAAAGATTGCAGGGCTTGGAAAGCCAGGACACAGGAACTGAAGAAGGTTGCGGCTTCAGCTTCAGGTGTGTATGTTATTGAAAACTGTCTTTCTATAAACTCTACTTCCTGGGTATTGGATACCGGATCAGGATCTCATATCTGTAATTCTTTGCAGGCGTTGAGAAACCGTAGGTTTTTGAAGGCAGGTGACATGACCCTCAGAGTTGCGAACGGAGCTAGCATGGATGCTAAAGCCGTGGGGGACTATCACCTGGGAATGACAGATGGGCATGTTTTGGTTTTGCGTAATTGCTTTTTTGTACCCAACGCAACTTGTAATATCATTTCTGTATCTTTGGTTTCTAAAGAAGGTTATGAATTTGCGTTTGTAAGTAATGTTGTAAACATTCACCTTAATCAAGTTCTGATTGGGTCAGGTACACTGAGCAATGGTATATACGTATTAAACCAACCACAGATTTTCAATGTCCAGAATACACACAAAAGAAAGTCTCCAGATATCAATCAGGCTTTCTTATGGCATTGTAGACTGGGTCACATCAATGAGACGCGGTTGACTAAGTTACATAAAGAAGGATACTTGGATCCGTTCGAGTATCAGTCTTATGCCACTTGTGAATCTTGTCTCATGGGAAAGATGACAAAGACTCCGTTCACTGGACACGGAGAAAGAGCGAGCGAGCTCTTGGGACTCATACACAGTGACGTGTGTGGTCTAATGTCTACACATGCGCGAAGCGGTTATTCATACTTCATTACTTTCACAGACGATTTCTCTAGGTATGGACATGTCTTCTTAATGAAGCACAAATCCGAGGCCTTTGAGAAATTTCGGGATTACAAGAATGAAGTTGAAAAACAAACCGGCAAAAGTATCAAGATTCTAAGATCGGATCGAGGTGGAGAATACTTAAGTGCCGAGTTCCTGAATTACTTAAAAGAGAATGGGATTCTCTCTCAGCGAACTCCTCCATACACTCCGCAACATAACGGTGTATCGGAAAGGAGGAATCGAACCCTATTGGATATGGTTCGTTCCATGATGAGTAAGGCTGAGTTACCGCGATCTTTCTGGGGATATGCACTAGAAACAGCTGCACATCTCTTGAACCAAGTTCCTACTAAGACTGTGCCTACCACACCATATCAAATGTGGAGTGGGAAGAAACCCTGTCTTAAAGCCTTTAAGACATGGGGATGTCCGGCTTTTGTAAAAAAGCAGCATGCGGACAAGCTCGAGGCACGCTCAGTACAGTGCAAGTTTGTGGGATACCCAAAGAACTCCAAGGGGTATCTATTCTATTACGCAGAGGAGCAAAAAGTCCTTGTTTCTCGTCATGCCCACTTCTTGGAAACTGAGTTTTTGGAAAATCAGATAAGTGGGAGCGCAGTAGAACTGGATGAAATTCCAGAACCTCAGACTATTACTGAAAGCTTAGTGGAACCAGAGGGTTCAAAAGAACAGGACATTCCTATGCCGCTCCGTAGGAGTAGTAGGCAGTCTCATCCGCCCGAGAGATACTACGGTTTTCTCATAGACGGGGATAGAGAGGATTGCATCATAGACTATGATGAGCCTACTAGCTTCCAGCAGGCCGTTCAGAGCGTTGACTCAGTAAAATGGCTGGATGCAATGCGGACCGAAATGGAGTCCATGTACACCAACAAAGTATGGACGTTGGACATTGCTCCAGACGGGGTAAAACCCGTAGGATGCAAGTGGATCTTCAAAAGGAAGATTGGTGTAGATGGACAGGTTGAGACCTATAAAGCTAGACTTGTAGCAAAGGGTTTCCGTCAAAGACCTGGCTTGGACTATGACGAAACCTTTTCTCCAGTGGCTATGCTGAAATCCATTCGGATCCTTCTTGCCATTGCTGCCTTCCACGATTATGAGATTTGGCAGATGGACGTAAAAACCGCTTTTCTAAATGGAAATTTAGAGGAGTGTGTCTATATGGATCAGCCAGAGGGTTTCATTCAGAGTGGGAGCAGCGGAAAGGTGTGCAAGTTGCTTAAGTCCATCTATGGACTAAAGCAGGCATCGCGGAGTTGGAACATCTATTTTGATGAGACGGTCAAGGAATTTGACTTTATCAAAAATCCAGATGAACCATGCATCTATAGTAGATTTGTAGCGAGAACTGTAGTATTCCTTGTTTTATACGTGGATGACATTCTCTTAATAGGAAATGACATTCCTATGCTACAATCTGTCAAGGGTTTCTTGTCACACAGGTTCTCCATGAAAGACCTGGGTGATGCCTCTTACATCCTGGGGATCCGGATCCATCGTGATAGATCCAAGAGGATATTAGGACTTTCACAGTCCAGGTACATCGACACCGTACTGAAAAGATTCAGTATGGAAGATTCCAAGTGCGGTAACCTACCGGCTTGTCACGGGATCACCCTCTCTAAAGAGATGTCTCCCAAGACTGATTTGGAGAGGGATCGCATGTCTATTATACCCTACGCTTCTGCGGTAGGCTCTATAATGTATGCGATGTTGTGTACCAGACCGGATGTAGCTTATGCACTGAGTGTAGTAAGCCGGTATCAGTCAAACCCTGGGGAGAAACATTGGATAGCAGTAAAGAACATTCTCAAGTACCTGAGAAGGACTAAGGAGATGTTCTTGGTGTATGGCGGAAAAGACCTCCAGATTGAGGCCTTTGCTGACTCCAGCTTCCAGAGTGACAAGGATGATTCCAAGTCCATGTCGGGTTTTGTCTTTACCCTCAATGGAGGGGCGGTGTGTTGGAAGAGTTCCAAACAGGAAACCGTTGCAGACTCGACTATGGAAGCGGAATACATCGCTGCATCTGATGCCGCAAAAGAAGCTGTCTGGATAAGGAAGTTCTTAAAAGAACTTCAGGTGGTTCCGTCCATTGTTGACCCAGTACCTCTGTATTGCGACAACAACGGGGCTATAGCTTTAGCAAAGGAACCCAGGTCCCATCAGAGATCCAGGCACATCTTGAGGCGGTATCACCTGATCAGGGAGATCGTGGATCGCAAGGAGATCGAGGTTCGGAGAGTTGCTTCAGAAGAAAACACTGCAGATCCATTCACCAAGGCCTTACCCCAGACTCAGTTCGAGCGGCTGATCGAGATGATAGGTCTTCGGTACGCTAGTTCATGGCCTTAGTGCAAGTGGGAGATTGTTAGTGTATATGCCCTAGAGGCCATTACTGTATCATACTAGTTTGTATATTACTTGATGGAAGCTTGGGATATTCACCTTGTATAAACAATCTTGCTCAATATAGTAATATGCTACTTGGTTTGTTTCTACTTCAATGTGTACTTGTGTTTATTTCAGTATATCACTTATACGCATTAGTGGAGCCCTTAGGATCTTTGCTTGATTACCAGCGTTGTGATGGCAGTCACACTAGTGGGGGCTGGGTAATCTATAAGCACATCCTTATACAGGTCCCTAGTCGCAGGACTATCGAGACAGGGCATCGATACTCCGGAGTAGACTAGCGTATGCGCTTCTCATCCCAGTGTGGGAGATGGTCTGTCCCACAGCCATCAGTACGTCGTACTGGAGATAGTATACGGGTGCTCGTTGGGTTACGAGTACACTGGACAGGACTCGTCGGGAACTGACAGGTTGGTATTATACCTATCGTCAGTTATCAGTTCCCAGGTGACATGAGTACAGCTTAGTCCGCTGACTTGACACTGGCACTTCGCCTCGAGTGTGTTCCCACTGCACTTTGATCACTACCCTACCACGGCTCAAAGGAGTCGTGCAAACAGGTGGTGGTTGGGTGCAGTCCCGAAGCACTTGGAGGCAGTGACAGTTAGATAGGATTCGTCTCTCCCGGTATTGGGGGTTGACATCGCGCTGTGTCTAGGAGAGCCATTACACGAGTAGTCCCTGGCCAGGGCAAGCGAGATATACTGGTAGGTTCCAGTGTTATCTCAGGGTGTTTTGGGCTTCACTCCGACACGACTTGTACCGCTATTGGGGGACTGACGTTTTACCGCCCCCTAGGCCCGACATGCGATGTATCAGACGAACAGACCGGACTGTACGGAGACTGTCACATTCAGACTCAGTAGGAGTTCAGATGGGGTTTCACCTCGTCAGCCTTCTTGTCGACATCTACCTGGGGACCGTTACGCACAGCTAGTGCCGCTTGCGGTCTGTGGTTAAATCCACTGCCAGCGTAGTGTCGAGTCTTTAGAGTCCCACACAGAGGGTATTCGCCTCTGGGCAAAACAGAGTAGAGGTCGCATGGTTTTGCGACAGGGTTCGTTCTCATCCGCGCACTTGTGCACGTTTGGAGTCCGGACGGATATTACTGGCTGGCTCTGGTTTGAGTCAGATACCGGTATTTGTTTTGGGGTTGATTTTATCTCTCAGTATTCATGTTCCCCGGAACAAGAATGCAGGTGTGTATGCACAGTTCTTTTTGAGGAGGAGGAAGATGATTTTTCATTAGGGTTTCGGAACGGGTGCGTATGCACAGTTGACAGTCGTCTTTTTTCCAAACCCTAATGGATTTATGTTATATCAATTAATAATATATAATAAAATGAAATTGTGTCATGGTTAGTTTTTGTTGACTTGTTGACCATGGTTGACTTGTTGACCATGGTTGAACTTTTGACCATCATCATCACAAAAGAAAGATGCTCTTTGATTCTAGCAAATTCATTTAATGTTTGTAATGATAATGGTCATTCTAAAACTTTCCATCAACCTTTTCATTTTCATTATTATTATTATTGATAATTCTTTTTCTTTTGCATTATGGTTGCAAGAAAGAAAAAGAATAGCTCATTCTATCATATTCACTCTCTCTCTTCACTTCATCTTCTTCTTCCTCTAAGCTAAAGAGAACCCTTCTCATGTGTTGAGAATCCTTCTTTTTAGAAAAGGAAGACAACCCCTAGTCACTCTCTACTCATTCTAGGTCCAAGGTTTAGCAAGCCGGAAACCCTAGTTCACTCAAAGCACGAGGAAGAGCCCAAAGGTCGAACTCTCGAGGTGGATCCATCTTCGACGGAAGAAGGCGACAAGAAGAGAACCATCAACCTCTACAAAGTTTGAAGAAGAAGGAGTTCAAGTTTAGGTATAACCATCTCCATCCGAGTAGCTAACCCTCTTTAGCTAAGTATGCTAGTTTTAGTTTAGACACGATCCCGACCTTGTTTAGTCCATGTTGCCTCTTGCGATAAAAATTTGTTTTTTATACCGTTTCCACCTCCCCGTAAGAACCGGGGGTCGCAATATGGACTTACAATCTTGATTTATATGATACGTCAACCATGAGTTGATGTTTTCTTATTTGGTTTTATTCCGAACTGAGTGGCAGAGCTATATGGTTGCGGATTTTTATGTTATCCAGACTGAGTAGGGGAGTATACAGTCGGATACATGGTAGAATCGGTCGAGACTGAGGGACAGGAAAGCCGTATTAGAGGTGGGGAGCCTAGTGAGGACATTCGATACCGAAGGTAGTTTGAGAAACCCGGCGGATATCTGGAGGATAACGATCGATGATATTGGCTGTCAAGATCATTCAGAGAACGATGCCTGCTAAAATTGAAGATTTGTGTCGATGTTTGATACTGGATTTGAGAATCGTTATGAAAATGACCATGATTTTGGAACACTTGATGAGATTTCTGTTTTATTTTATACATGCACTATAAGTACATATTCATATTTCTGATGTTATCATATATCATGTCTACCTGATGCATAGTTTTAGTCACAATTTCGTTATGCATACAATTTCAACTGTTAGATCTTAGTTTCTTCGCTGAGTTGACAACTCACCCCCATTGTGCCTTAGTTCCTTGCAGGAGACGTGTGGACACATAGCTGCGTTGCGGACACAGATATTACAACTTTCGTCGTTTATCTTGCTACGTGGGTTACATGGTTAGTAACTGCCTCTTTTGGGTATTTTGTATCCTGTATCTAGTGTCACTCCATTAGGCCATGTATATTATTTGACTTAGAATGAGGGTATACTTATGTTTGTATTTCGGGTCGATTGAGTAAAATTGATTAGTTATGTTTGATTGTGCTTTCTGTTACTTTTATGCATGCGATTCTTTGCTTCTGAGCGTCGTATATTATTTGTGTGGGTTGTTTCTGTCGATTGGTGTTGATTTTGGTCCCAAGTAAGAGATGCCACTATATTAAATGTTTATGTACTTGTTTTTCTTAAAGATTACAAAGGAGGTGCTGTCGAAACTTCCAATACTAAAACCAATTGTTTTAACTTCATTTTTAAAAAACCCATTCGACATGTGACCTTTATTTTTAATACCGTACCTTCTTATTTCCGCAAACAGGTTTTAGATCTTGGTTTTCTGGCTTACTCGGATTGTGTCGGCATCTTTAGACGTCACACAATCTAATTGTCGGTCACGTGCCAAATTCGGGTCGTGACAAAGTTGGTATCAGAGCTTAGGATTGACCTTACGGAACCTAGAAGTGACTTTGGAGTTATTAGGCTCGAACTTTCGTTATTTAGATTGACCTTTGGTTTGATGGAGTAGGTAACTCAGGAAGAGTAATGTACCGTACATATGTTCCGCGGCATATTTACGATACGATACCCTGCCTAAGAAACCTTAGGATGTATATCTTGATTAATTCTTCCTTTTACTCTATAATTGCTGTTCCTGTTCGTACACCTTACCAACTCTCGTTTCTTGTTCCAGTTGCCATGGCCACGCGAGCTAGGTGAGCCACAACCAAAGATACAGCTCGGACAGATCCCCCAGTGACGGCTACTGACCCACAGGACATACCGACGGCATAGGGACATGTTGATCCTCCTTTTCCCGATCGGATAACTAAACTGGAGGAGGGCATGTTTGGCTTACAGCAGATGATGGGACAGTTGGCTGAGACCACCCGTATTCAGAGGCAGGATCAGGCATCGACTATTGTAGAGCCCGTAGTACAACCCTTCAAACAGTCACACCAGTAGTCGCGAGGGTTATGGAGGTATCATTCCCACAGTTCATGAGGTTGAGACCTCCCGTGTTTACAGGGACAGACACTGCAGATGATCCCCAGTCGTTTCTTGATAGGATGGCTAGGATCGATAGGTCTTTGAGATGCTCAGATATGAGGTCGGTGGAGCAGACTAGTTTTCGGTTGGAGAAACTTGCCTAGACATACTGTGAGTCGATGGAGAGAGGGAGAGCGGTAGATCTTCCTCCGATGACATGGGCAGAGTTTTCTGAGGTTTTCCTTCCAAGATTCCTTCTGCAGAGCGTGAGAGATGCCAGAGCTAATAGTTTTGAGACATTGTAGAAACCTACCGATATGTTTGTGGCAGATCATGATTTGCAGTTTACCCAGTTGTCGCGTTATGCTCCATATTTAGTTCCCACAGAAGAACTCAGGGTGAAGAGATTTATGAGGAGCCTGGATACACAGTTGTTCCTTTCCATAGGCGCGCAACACTTCGATACTTACGCATAGGCTATGAACGCAGTGATTCGAGTGGAGGAGTGTTTGAATGAGAAGACGATTGTTCCAGAATTAAAGAGAGCCAGACCTATTGGATTAGCTTCCGGGCAGTTTGGCAGAGGCCGAGACAGATTCATTCCAGGACGCAGTAGTGGTCGAGGTTGGGCTCAAGGCCGGATGTATTGCTCGTATCCTAAGGATCAGAGGCCGCCGTCGACATGTTTCAGTTGCGGGCATCCAGGACATTTCGTTAGAGATTGTAGACTCCAGGGAGGGACCGTAGTTCTGCAGGCCGCTTTACCCCCTCCACCTTCTTCTTCGATGGCATTACTTCCTCCACCAGCTGCTACTCTACTCCAGTTTCACCGTGAGGCCGTGGTTTTGCCGGACGTACTCTGAGGGGATGAGGAGACCGAAGGAGAGGACATCATGATGCAGGTAGGGGTCGGGCTAGGGTTTTCGCTTTGACACCCCAAGATGCCTAGGCATCCAATGCAGTTGTTAGAGGTATTCTTCCTGTATGTTCCCTAGATGCGCATATTTTGTTTGATCGTAGTTCTACGTACTCTTACGTATCTGCACAATTCGCACTTTCTCTAGGGAGAGATTCGTCGTTGTTAGAGTTACTGCTTGTTATGATTACTCCTGTGGTAGATTCTTTCGTAGCTCGACGCGTATTCAGGTCATGTTCTTTATGTATTGGTGATAGGGATTCGTTAGTCGACTTGATTCTTCTCGATATGCTAGATTTTAACGTACTTCTCGGTATGGATTGGCTGGCCACTTGTCATGCGTATGTTGATTGTCATGGAAAAGTGGTTAGATTCTGTTTTCCTGGTGAGCCGATTTTTATTGTGCAGGGGGACTACAGCGTCGCTCCTGCTAACCCAATTTTTGCACTTGTTGCTAGACGGCTTTTGAGGAAGGGGTGTCGTGGGTTCCTGGCGTTTATTCAGGATGTAGGAGACGCAAAGGTCCTGTTTGACTAGGTTCCGATCGTACGAGAATTTCGTAAAGTGTTTCTTGCTGAGTTGCTAGGGCTGCCGCCAGAGCACGATATTGAGTTCTGTATTGACTTGATTCCCAGCGCAGGGCCTATTTCTATACCGCCCTATCGGATAGCTCTGATGGAGCTGAAGGAGCTCAAGAGCCAGTTGCAAGAATTGCTTGATAGAGGACTCGTCCGTCCGAGTGTATTGCTATGGGGAGCTCCGGTCCTGTTCGTTAAGAAGAAGGACGGTAACATGAGATTGTGTATCGACTATCTGCAACTGAATCGAGTTATGGTGCGGAATAGGTATCTATTACCTCATATTGACGACTTGTTTGATTAGCTGCAAGGAGCTGGCTATTTCTTGAAGATTGATTTGCGGTTCGGGTATCAACAATTGCGAGTCCGGAATGATGACATTCCGAAAACTACCTTTTGGACGCGCTACGGGCACTATGCATTCTTGGTGATATCATTCGGACTCACCAATGCCCCAGCAGCGTTCATGGATATGATGAACCGGATCTTCAAGCCGTTCCTCGACCAGTTTATCATTGTTTTCATAGATGATATTTTGATTTACTCTAGGAGTAGGGAGGAGCAGGAGCAGCACTTGAGGATTGCATTGCTGACTTTGAGTGAGAATCAATTATTTTCCAAATTCTCTAAGTGCGCTTTTGTCACGACCCGCAGGGTACGGAACGTGACTGGCACTTAAGTTTACGAAATGTCTCAAGACGTTCGTAAAATAAGTAAGCCAAATCCCAGAAACCAAAACCAAATAAGCAAAAGAGTGAAGAAAACCCAATCAATTGAAAGCGAGTTTATCAAATAAGTCATGTAAAACCCTTTTTTAAAAACAATACCAATTTTTTCCGAAAATTTCGGCAGAGTCTCCTTTGTAAATACTGGCCCCCAAAATGGGTACAACAAGAATATATATGAATCCAACAAATAAGGCGTCCCCAAGCGGGAGCTAGCTCTTCGCCACAAGGCGGTCACAAATCCCACGCAATATAAAGCAACAACATGCGAAATAATCATAAGGAAGCATAAGAAAAACATCATGTCGGCTCAAGTGAGCTCGACCCCAAAATACAGCATAAAAGTCCACAAACCTCACAGTCTCATCTCTAGGTCAATATACAATAATACTGGTAGATACAGTAGATGGAGTACACTAGATACAAAGAATATACAAGGTGGTACAAAAATAATAATATAACCCACCTAAGAGCAAAACCTCGAGTCCAGGCAAAGGAGGCAAAAGAAACAAGTGCGTCCGCCGCTACTGTACTGACGGAGCGGACCTGCAAAAGGCTATGGCACAACGGGGGTGAGTTGCCAACTCGTGAGTAATAAATAATATCTACACAGGCTATCGAATGCATGCACACAAGCATCCTAGCATCTCAAATACAGGTAAGGCAGGACATAATAGCAGGTATGTATGCAATATGAATATACTAGCAGGTATGAATGCAATGCGAATCAACTCGTGATCTGAATGTGTAAGTATAAGAAATCATGTTTTTCCCTTTAAGAATCTCTTTTGAATTACCAGCACAATACCAATAGAATCATTAAGAACCTGTGTCCAGCAACGACACCTCAAAACTATCACAAATCTCATATATCCATGTCATAGTATCTCTGGCCTCAGCCATCCGGCTGACCCAGCTCAATATCAAAATCTCATCATCTCGCGGCCACGGTCGGTATCCTCTGGATATCCGCCGTGCCAAACATTCACCGGTAGGTAATCCGTCCCCTGCCAGGCTCAACGTCAACACCACATTCATCTTGCCCCGGGGTACCATACCGGGCCTACCATGTACCCGTGACGGTTCCTCCACTCCTCGACACGGATCTCGAAAACCCCAGCAAACTCATGGTGGACGACACTTTACATCACTAGAAAACCGCAATTACATATTTTAAAAACATAATAAGTTTAGAAATTTTGCGGCTTTCCCCCGAAATCCAGAAATATCATAAAATCTCAAGAAATCCTCATAAGTGCATATATCAATGCTGATGAATGCATATGGTATCAATAATTAAGCTACGATGTATGATGAATAGACTAGGCATGAACAATTAATATGATGAGGTACATGCACATGAATAGCAATCCTACGATTTCATTTTAAGGAATTAAAGGCAATAGCACAGGTTTAAGCATCAATTAGTAAAAGGTTTCAAATTATAGGTTATCTAGTGTGGTGGCATGGCAATTACCAGGGCGTGTGTGTAAGCATGAATAGTGCTCGTGCTGCATATAAAAACCCTGCCAATGGTGCAGGTGTCCTATAAAATGGGTTCGCATATGTATGTCAATATAAGGCATGGATGCAGCAAATAATCATATAAGTATTACACCCCTAATTACTAACATCACTAAGAATCTTTTAAGTTACTAAAACTATCGGGCGGCTTGCGCCATCCAACGATAGTCCCCCGTAGATGTTACATCTACTCACCGGAATCCCTAGCTAGCTGTGTCCAATCACCGCTTTCCCCTTTCGAGCCGCGTCTGACGTCTCCGCGACCGAACCTGGAATTTACATCAATACCAACATAAGGTTACATATCAAGGATGACGCAAAACCCAAAATAAAAATACCGACGTTCACAAGTTAGGTACAACGTGCACAAGGTGCGCGGAACACACGCGAAAATCGCAAAAACTGCAAAAATCGCCGATTTGGTCGCCCGGAAAAACTAAAACCCGATTACCCAAAAAACCGCACTCACACATCCTAAATGTCATAGGATATGCCAACAATATAATCTAGATATCGTAATTAATTCTCCACAATAAAAAAAATAAAAACCTAGTAAGCTAGAAGTTTGCAAATTTAGTGCAAACATCGACAATTTGCGACAAAGTGCACACATTATCACACAAATATCCAAATTAAACCATTAGAAAGCCACTACAATTAAATTAACCCCTTAACCATGCATCAAAACCCACATTCCATACACAAACCTTTTCTTGATTTTGGTAATTAGCAATCTTAATGAAAATTTCACACAAGTTTAACATAGATTAGCCTAATATGAAGCCACTTAAGCAAAGTAACCATATAAATTGGTTAAGTAAACAATTAGGTTAATTAAAAAGATTTAATTGACTAAAACATGGTTTCAAGAAACCCTAGTTTAATTCAACCATTAACTTTTAAAAAAACTAGATTAGGATTAACACTAAAATTAACACTAAACAACTAGATTAAAGAATTCTAACCATATTAACTTAAAAGAGTAGAAATTATACCTCAAATCTATGGATCTAGCAAGAAGAAATTTGCTTCAATTGATGGCCTCAAAGCATCATGATCCAAGCAAGGGAGGTGAAGGAAAAAAAAGATGAAGGATGGGTTTATTTTGTAAGCTTTAAATTGCAATTTTTTTGAAGTAAACTTGAAGAATTTTGAAGAAGATGAAAAGAAAAGAGATGAAGGGGAGGGGGAGCAGGTCTCGGCCAGAATGAGGGAAGGGGAGGGTGTGGGGTGTGTGGTAAAAGTCTTGGTCAACCCCTACCAACCCACAAAGACCCATACCCAAAATAACAATTCATAATCCTTTAAAAAAAAACCCATTTCTACACAAGAATAAAGTCAAAGAGCATGGCATTTTTTTTCTGGACCTGATGATGGTGGGGCTGGCCTAGGGCTGAGGGAAGAGAGAGAGGGGTTTTACAAAAGAAATTTTATGCAAAAAGACCCCCTACAAGTCAAAAATTGCAAGTTTAAGCTTAAATTCAATAAATTTCGTTTCCTATAATAAAAATGAGTTAAAAATCAAAATAAAATACTAAAAATTTATATTTCAACTAGATTTTAATTAACATGATTTTAAAGATTAAAATTAGCCCAGAAAAATTTGTATTTATCGCTAATTTAATATATTTTCTTACCGGCTTAAAATAATATTAAAAAATTGAAAAATTAGGAAAAATTTTTAAACGACCAGAATTTCATAATTAACTCATTTGCTACTAAAAACTAGCAATTACCTATCCAAATTAGGTATAATTAGTCCTAAACTGCAAAATAACAAAAAGACGGTTTTCGGAAAAATACCGAATTTTCACCGATTTTCAGGAAAACACCAAAACGAATTTTCAAGGCGCTACAATCTTCCACCCCTTAAAGAAATTCGGTCCCCGAATTTAAAAATATAACTACGCGTACCTTCAAAGAGATGGGGATATTTCTTCCTCATCTCGCCCTCGGTCTCCCAGGTAACCTCCTCGCTGCTCGGGCTACGCCAAAGGACCTTGACGGTTGGTATAATCTTCGATCTCAACTTCTTCACCTGCCGATCCAGGATGGCCACCGGCTGCTCTGCAAAAGAAAAGTCGCGCTCTAGCTGGACTGTCGGGTGCTGAATCGCATGCGAAGGGTCGTGAATGTACTTGCGGAGCATCGAAACATGGAAGACGGGGTGAACATCGGGAAAGCTGGGTGGAAGAGCCAAACGATATGCAACAGCGCCGACACGCTCGAGGATCTCGAAGGGACCTACGAATCTAGGGCTAAGCTTCCCCTTTTGCCCAAAACGCATCACGCCCTTCATCGGAGAGACTTTCAGAAAAACATGGTCGTCAACTGCGAACTCCAATCTGCGACGGCGCCTGTCTGCATAGGATTTCTGTCTGCTCTGAGCTGCCCTCATCCGGTCTCGAATCAATTGAATCTTCGCTGTCGTCTCCTCAACAAGCTGCGGCCCCAAAATACTGCTCTCGCTGAGCTCTGTCCAACAGACGGGCGATCTGCATCTCCTCCCATACAATGCCTCGAAAGGTGCCATCTGAATAGTATCCTGGAAGCTGTTGTTGTAGGAGAACTCCACTAGAGGTAAATAACGAACCCAGCTACCGCCGAAGTCTAAAACGCACGCTTTGAGCATGTCCTCGAGAGTCTGAATGGTCCGCTCTGACTGTCCGTCGGTCTGCGGATGAAATTCTGTGCTGAAGCTCAAACGAGTGCCCAAAGCCTCCTGGAGTCTCTACCATAGTCGGCTGGTAAACTGAGTGCCTCGATCTGACACGATACAAGTCGGTACGCCATGTAGTCGCACGATCTCGTCAATGTAGAGCTGAGCATACTGAGCGAAGCTGAAAGTGGTCTTCACTGGTAGGAAGTGAGCCGCTTTCGTCAATCGATCTACGATCACCCAGATGGAGTCCCACAACGAAATCCATCGAAATCTGCTCCCATTTCCACTCCGGAATGGGTAACGGCTGTAGCTCTCCTGCGGGCCTTTGGTGCTCGGCCTTGACTTGCTGACAAGTCAGGCATCTCGATACAAACTCCGCAATGTCCCTCTTCATCCCGTCCCACCAGTAGGTCTCTCTCATATCATGGTACATCTTAGTGGAACCGGGATGGACATTATACATTGATCGGTGTGCCTCCTGAAGAATGCCGCGCCGTAATCCATCAGCATCTGGTACGCACAGTCTAGATCCATAGCGTAAAATCCCCTGATCGTCAATCACGAACTCGGAAAATCTGCCCTGTCCTATCTGTGCCATGATCTCTGAGCAACGGTCGTCACTGTGCTGTGCCTCATATATACGGTCAAGCAACTGTGGGCGTGCACGAACATGCACGAGCTGTCCCCCTGTCTGAGTGAACTCAAACTCAACTCGGCTGTCGCATAACATCTGCCAATCTGCTGACGACTGCCTCTGCACTGCGCGCAAAAAGGATAGACTACCCCCGGGCCTCCTACTCAATGCATCTGCCACCACGTTCGCCTTGCCTGGGTGATATAAGATCTCGCAGTCGTAGTCTTTCACCAACTCCATCCAACGACGCTGTCTGAGGTTCAGGTCTCGCTGCTGAAATATGTACTTTAAGCTCTTGTGATCAGTGAATATCTGACACGACTCACCGTATAGGTAATGTCGCCAAATCTTCAGTGCAAAGACCACTGAAACCATCTCCAAATCATGAGTGGGGTAGTTCTGTTCATGCTTCTTCAATTGCCGAGAAGCATAAGCGATCACCCGGCCATGCTGAATCAATACGCATCCTAACCCTACTCGCGAAGCATCACAGTAGACCACAAATCCGCCTGATCCCGAAGGCAAAGATAATACCGGCGCCGTAGTCAAATAAGTCCGTAACTGCTGAAAACTGCACTCGCACTCTTCTGTCCAAACGAAAGGAACTCCCTTCCGGGTCAAACCGGTCAAAGGTGCGGCTATACGGGCGAAGTCCTGAACAAAACGCCTGTAGTAGCCCGCCAGGCCTAGAAAACTACGGATCTCAGTAACCGATGTAGGTCGGGGCCACTGCTGAACAGCCTCAATCTTCTTCGGGTCCACACAAATGCCGTCTCTCGTAACCACGTGACCCAAGAATCCGACGCTGTCCAGCCAGAATGCACACTTGGAGAACTTTACGAACAGCTGGTGCTCCCTCAGAGTCTGTAACGTAATCCGCAAGTGCTGCTCGTGCTCCTCTCTGCTTCGGGAGTACACCAAGATATCGTCGATAAACACGATGATGAACAAGTCAAGATACGGCCTGAATGTAGGGTTCATCAAATCCATGAATGCTGCTGGGGCGTTGGTGAGTCCGAACGCCATCACCAAAAACTCGTAGTGGCCGTAGCGCGTGCGGAAAGCTGTCCTCGGTATATCCTCCTGTCGAACTCGCAGCTGATGGTATCCTGATCGCAAGTCGATCCTCGAAAAATACCCCGCACCCTGAAGCTGGTCGAACAGATCATCAATGCGTGGCAACGGATATCTGTTCCGAATGGTAACTTTGTTCAGCTAGCGGTAGTCGATACATAAGCGCAAACTTCCATCCTTCTTCTTGACAAACAGGACCGGAGCACCCCACGGAGAAACACTAGGTCGAATAAGCCCCTTATCTAACAAATCCTGCAACTGATCCTTCAGCTCACGAAGCTCTGCCGGGGCCATCCGATAAGGCGATATAGAAATAGGCCCCGAGCCGGGAATCAAATCAATGCAGAACTCAACATCGCGCTCAGGTGGTAGCCCGGGTAGCTCATCAGGGAAAACATCAGGGAACTCACAAACAACCGGAACCTGGTCCAACGGAACCTCTGCAGCTCGAGTATCACAAATACACGCTAAGAATCTCTGACATCCCTTTCGCAAGAGCTGACCAGCGCGAAGAGACGAAATTAAGCTGGGAAGGGTGACACTGCAGTCTCCCTGAATAACAAGGACTGGCTCTCCCGGAAAGCTAAATATGACTGCCTTCTCACGGCAGTCCACCGAAGCATAACAAGTGGCTAGCCAATCCATGCCCAGAAGCACATCAAAGTCCAACATATCGAGGAGAATCAAATCAACCAATAACTCCCTCTCCCCGATACGAACGGAACACAAACGAAATACAAAACGAGCGACAAACGACTCGCCTACCGGAGTAACAACAACAAGCGGAAGATCTAACGATGACGACTCACGGCCCAACATCGGTACAAAGTGTGTAGAGACGTACGAATGTGTGGAACCTGGGTCAAATAATACCCGTGCGTCGAAAGAGCAAACTGGCAAGGTACCTGTCACAACGGCATTGGATGCCTGCGCATCCTGCGGTGTCAAAGAAAAAACTCGGGCCTGTCCTCCACCGATAGCGGTCTGACCTCGACCTCGGCCTCTGCCTCCTCGTCCTCTCTGAACAGGACCGCCGCGTCCACGGCCTCTGGGTGCACCTAACTGGCGTGGAGCATCGCCAGTGATAGGAAGTAGGGCTCTCTGAGGAGGGGGTGGTGATGGTGGTAGGGTCACATGCGGAACTGTCGCTGCTCCCTGTCGTCTCGTCGGACAGTCTCTGACAAGATGGTGCGGACTCCCGCACCCAAAACACACTGGCGACAGCTGCTGCCCCTGGGGATAAGAACCATATAACTGTCCCCACCCAAATCCTCTGCCAGGCCTATCTCTCGGAAAGAATCTGGCGCGCTGCCTCTGAGACGGTACATCGGTGCGAATCCTCTTCGGCCCAGAAATGGCCGAAGTCTGTGATATGCGTGCCTCCATCCGTAATGCCGTATCCATAGCGGCTGAATAAGTGTCGTAGTGCTGGGCGCCAATGGCAAGATATAGCTGGGCATCAAATCCCTGTACGAACCTCTTCACCATCTTCTCTTCGGTATCCACCAAATACTGAGCATATCGGGATAACTGTGTAAACTGGATGTCATACTCAGACACCGTCATCCCAGGTGTCTTGACTAAGGCCTCCAAGCTACGAGCTCTGGCGTCACGAACGCTCTCTGAGAGGAAACGAGCTAGAAAGACCGCTGTAAACTCGGCCCACGTCATAGGCGGTAGACCTGCAGCTCGACCTCTCAAGACTGACTCCCACCATATCTGTGCGAGACCCTCTAGTCGGAAACTCGCAAGCTCTACCCATCGATCATCCGAACATCTCAGCGAACGGCAGATCCTGGCTAAACTGTCAAGGAACGTCTGTGGGTCCTCCGCTGCCTCGGTGCCGGTGAATACTGGAGGTCTCAGCCTCATGAAATCCTGTAGCGAAACCGGAATGGCCATGGTGGTAGTAGTAGGAGCAGGTATCATGGTCGTCTGTGATGTAGTAGGTGCGTCATCCGGCCTCGGTGTACGACTGGCTGCAACTAGGAATCCTACCATCTGACGTAGCTCCTGCATGCTCCCCATCATCTGTCGCAACTCCTCCATACCAGTCTCGAGCCTACCCATACGGCCTGGGGAAGGTGGATCGTTCTGTCCCTGCGGCGTAGGCATACTACCCTGCTCAGTCCTAGTCTCGGACGAGCCAGCTCGAATCTCGTCTGTGGCGGCAGCCCTCTGTGCCCTCGTAGCCTTCGGCGGCATAGTGGCTGTTATAGAAAAACGGATAATAAGAACAGTGCAATAGGATCATAGGATACACAGAATTGAAGAAGGAATTTTCAAGCAAGTATATCCTAAAGTCACTTAGGCGGAGTACCGTATCGCAAGTATGCCGCGGACATACGCACGCTACGTTACCCTGCTTAAGTCACTTACTCCATCTACCAAGGGTCATCCTACACTCAAAAAGGTAAAACCTATCTCTCTGATACCAACTTTGTCACGACCCGCAGGGTACGGAACGTGACTGGCACTTAAGGTTACGAAACGTCTCAAGACGTTCGTAAAATAAGTAAGTCAAAACCCAGAAACCAAAACCAAATAAGCAAAAGAGTGAAGAAAACCCAATCAATTGAAAGCGAGTTTATCAAATAAGTCATGTAAAACCCTTTTTTAAAAACAATACCAATTTTTTCCGAAAATTTCGGTAGAGTCTCCTTTGTAAATACTGGCCCCCAAAATGGGTACAACAAGAATATATATGAATCCAACAAATAAGGCGTCCCCAAGCGGGAGCTAGCTCTTCGCCACAAGACGGTCACAAATCCCACGCAATATAAAGCAACAACATGCGAAATAATCATAAGGAAGCATAAGAAAAACATCATGTCGGCTCAAGTGAGCTCGACCCCAAAATACAGCATAAAAGTCCACAAACCTCACAGTCTCATCTCTAGGTCAATATACAATAATACTGGTAGATACAGTAGATGGAGTACACTAGATACAAAGAATATACAAGGTGGTACAAAAATAATAATATAACCCACCTAAGAGCAAAACCTCGAGTCCAGGCAAAGGAGGCAAAAGAAACAAGTGCGCCCGCCGCTACTGTACTGACGGAGCGGACCTGCAAAAGGCTATGGCACAACGGGGGTGAGTTGCCAACTCGTGAGTAATAAATAACATCTACACAGGCTATCGAATGCATGGACACAAGCATCCTAGCATCTCAAATACTGGTAAGGCAGGACATAATAGCAGGTATGTATGCAATATGAATATACTAGCAGGTATGAATGCAATGCGAATCAACTCGTGATCTGAATGTGTAAGTATAAGAAATCATGTTTTTCCCTTTAAGAATCTCTTTTGAATTACCAGCACAATACCAATAGAATCATTAAGAACCTGTGTCCAGCAACGACACCTCAAAACTATCACAAATCTCATATATCCATGTCATAGTATCTCTGGCCTCAGCCATCCGGCTGACCCAGCTCAATATCAAAATCTCATCATCTCGCGGCCACGGTCGGTATCCTCTGGATATCCGCCGTGCCAAACAGTCACCGGTAGGTAATCCGTCCCCTGCCAGGATCAACGTCAACACCACATTCATCTTGCCCCGGGGTACCATACCGGGCCCACCATGTACCCATGACGGTTCCTCCACTCCTCGACACGGATCTCGAAAACCCCAGCAAACTCATGGTGGACGACACTTTACATCACTAGAAAACCGCAATTACATATTTTAAAAACATAATAAGTTTAGAAATTTTGCGGATTTCCCCCGAAATCCAGAAATATCATAAAATCTCAAGAAATCCTCATAAGTGCATATATCAATGCTGATGAATGCATATGGTATCAATAATTAAGCTACGATGTATGATTAATAGACTAGGCATGAACAATTAATATGATGAGGTACATGCACATGAATAGCAATCCTACGATTTCATTTTAAGGAATTAAAGGCAATAGCACAGGTTTAAGCATCAATTAGTAAAACGTTTCAAATTATAGGTTATCTAGTGTGGTGGCATGGCAATTACCAGGGCATGTGTGTAAGCATGAATAGTGCTCGTGCTGCATATAAAAACCCTGGCAATGGTGCAGGTGTCCTATAAAATGGGTTCGCATATGTATGTCAATATAAGGCATGGATGCAGCAAATAATCATATAAGTATTACACCCCTAATTACTAACATCACTAAGAATCTTTTAAGTTACTAAAACTATCGGGCGGCTTGCGCCATCCAACGATAGTCCCCCGTAGATGTTACATCTACTCACCGGAATCCCTAGCTAGCTGTGTCCAATCACCGCTTTCCCCTTTCGAGCCGCGTCTGACGTCTCCGCGACCGAACCTGGAATTTACATCAATACCAACATAAGGTTACATATCAAGGATGACGCAAAACCCAAACTAAAAATACCGACGTTCACAAGTTAGGTACAACGTGCACAAGGTGCGCGGAACACACGCGAAAATCGCAAAAACTGCAAAAATCGCCGATTTGGTCGCCCGGAAAAACTAAAACCCGATTACCCAAAAAACCGCACTCACACATCCTAAATGTCATAGGATATGCCAACAATATAATCTAGATATCGTAATTAATTCGCCACAATAAAAAAAATAAAAACCTAGTAAGCTAGAAGTTTGCAAATTTAGTGCAAACATCGACAATTTGCGACAAAGTGCACACATTATCACACAAATATCCAAATTAAACCATTAGAAAGCCACAACAATTAAATTAACCCCATAACCATGCATCAAAACCCATATTCCATTCACAAACCTTTTCTTGATTTTGGTAATTAGCAATCTTAATGAAAATTTCACACAAGTTTAACATAGATTAGCCTAATATGAAGCCACTTAAGCAAAGTAACCATATAAATTGGTTAAGTAAACAACTAGGTTAATTAAAAAGATTTAATTGACTAAAACATGGTTTCAAGAAACCCTAGTTTAATTCAACCATTAACTTTTAAAAAAACTAGAATAGGATTAACACTAAAATTAACACTAAAATTAACACTAAACAACTAGATTAAAGAATTCTAACCATATTAACTTAAAAGAGTAGAAATTATACCTCAAATCTATGGATCTAGCAAGAAGAAATTTTCTTCAATTGATGGCCTCAAAGCATCATGATCCAAGCAAGGGAGGTGAAGGAAAAAAAAAGATGAAGGATGGGTTTATTTTGTAAGCTTTAAATTGCAATTTTTTTGAAGTAAACTTGAAGAATTTTGAAGAAGATGAAAAGAAAAGAGATGAAGGGGAGGGGGAGCAGGTCTCGGCCAGAATGAAGGAAGGGGAGGGTGTGGGGTGTGTGGGAAAAGTCTTGGTCAACCCCCTACCAACCCACAAAGACCCATACCCAAAATAACAATTCATAATCCTTTAATAAAAACCCATTTCTACACAAGAATAAAGTCAAAGAGCATGGCATTTTTTTTCTGGACCTGATGATGGTGGGGCTGGCCTAGGGCTGGGGGAAGAGAGAGAGGGGTTTTACAAAAGAAATTTTATGCAAAAAGACCCCCTACAAGTCAAAAATTGCAAGTTTAAGCTTAAATTCAATAAATTTCGTTTCCTATAATAAAAATTAGTTAAAAATCAAAATAAAATACTAAAAATTTATATTTCAACTAGATTTTAATTAACATGATTTTAAAGATTAAAATTAGCCCAGAAAAATTTGTATTTATCGCTAATTTAATGTATTTTCTTACCGGCTTAAAATAATATTAAAAATTTGAAAAATTAGGGAAAATTTTTAAACGACCAGAATTTCATAATTAACTCATTTGCTACTAAAAACTAGCAATTACCTATTCAAATTAGGTATAATTAGTCCTAAACTGCAAAATAACAAAAAGACGGTTTTCGGAAAAATACCGAATTTTCACCGATTTTCAGGAAAACACCAAAACGAATTTTCAAGGTGCTACAGCTTTATAGCTTGACAGTGTGGAATTCTTGGATTATATTGTTACGAGAGATGGGATGTAGGTTGATCCGAGGAAGATTGAGGCGGTACAGCATTGGCCCAGACCCGTGTCAGTGACTCAGATTCATAGCATTTTGGGTTTAGCGGGTTATTACCGTCACTTTGTACATGATTTCTCTCGTATTGCGGCACCTATGACCAGTTTGACCCGAAAGGGAGTTCTGTTTCTATGGACTAAGGGATGTGAGCAGAGTTTCTAGCAGTTGAAGACTCGTCTGACGACTGCGCCAGTTCTATCTTTACCTTCAGGCTCAGACGGATTTGCGGTATATTGTGATGCGTCTCGTGTTGGCTTAGGTTTCGTTTTAATGCAGCACGGCAGAGTCATTGCTTATGCTTCTCGGCAGCTGATGAAACATGAGTAGAATTACCCCGCCTATGATTTGTAGATGGCCGCGGTGGTCTTTGCACTGAAAATTTGGAGACACTATTTATATGGAGAGTCGTGCCAGATATTTACAGACCACAAGAGTCTGAAGTATATATTCTAGCAGCGGGATTTAAACTTAAGGCAGCATCGCTGGATGAAGCTGGTGAAAGATGTTAGTTATATGTATGCCCTAGAGGCCATTATTGTACATATGATGTATATTATAGTGGATGCTTGGACATATATAGAGAGGACTTTCTTGCTCGACATGATAGCATGCTATCTGATTGTTCTTTGTCTTAACATATAGACTTGTATTATGATACTGTCTTGCTCTCACATGTTGATAAAGCCCTTAGGATATGTACTTGACTACCAGGACTATGATGGAGATTATACTAGTGGGGCCAGGGTAGTTCACAAGTACATCCTTTAATTGTTCCTAGTCGAGGGAATATCGAGACATGGCATCAATATTCCAGAGTAGACTAGCGTGTACGCTTCTTGACCCATGTGATGGGTGATGGATGATACCACATCCATTGGTGTTTGACATTAAAAATGGTATACGGGTGCTCAGTGGAGACTGGGTACACTGAACTGGACTCACCGAGGACTCCTATATGGTAGTATACCTATCGTCAGATAGCAGTCCTCTGGTGACACTGGTACAGATTAGTCTATAGACCCAAGATCATCATAGAGTCTTGTGTGGCTCCCACTGTGCTTTCATTTCCTCCTACCACGCTTAAGAGGAGTTGTGCAAAAAGGTGGATTTTGGGTACAGTCCTGAGTCACATGGAGGCAATGAGCGATAGGAGGGGTTTCGTCTCTCCCAGTATTGGGGGTTGATGTAGCGCTATGCTCGATTAGCTATAACTGGAATTCCCTGTCCAGGGCTGCTGCCGGGATTTACTAATAAGTGTTATCTGTAGTTTTTCGAACCGTTATAGGCCAGACATCGGCATGACTTATCACGCTACTGGGGCCTGACGATTTCCACCCCTAGACTTGATATGCGACATATCAGACGAAGAGACTGGATTGTACGGTAGTGTTACTGATAGTCTTCATGGAGACTGTAGACAGGCTTGCTTGTTGATCTTCATATCGCTCAATACCTGGATAGCCGTTACGTCCATCTAGTACCGTTGAAGAATTGTAGGTGACTGATGTGATCATCACCTACTGCTGGCGTATTGACGAGTCTTTAGAGTCCCACACAGAAGTTCCCTGGTTCAAGCGAAACGAAGTAGGATACATATGTGATATGTGTGGGCCTGATTAAATACGAGTATGTGATACCGTATTGTAATCTGGCGTTCATCTGTTATCGATTCGGTTATATATGATATAACCAGATTGTCGAATCAAATGTTGATTCGATAATGTGATATACAGATAAATAATGTTAGTCGGTAATATGTGATATAACCGGATTATTAAATTAAGTGTTGATTTAATAATGTGATATATATTATATGTGATATAATTATATCTTAACTAATATCATTAGCTCACTAATTATTCTTCATTATATATATATATAAATATATATGATATATATATAATAATAATAATAAAAACAACAACAACAACAATAATAATAATAATGAAGCATGGCATTTGAATTTCTATTTTGTGAAAATAGAAATGAGGTCGAAAGTGAAAGCATGGTTGCAAGCATGGGATTTACTTTAATTTATTCATCTTGACTCACTATTCAAGTATGGTTGCAATTTTATACTGCATAATTCCATGCTTGAATGAGTGAGGGGTCAAGTGTTGCTATTCATTCTAGCTCATTCTCAACACTTAGCCATTTTTCTTGAGTTGCTCCCATGGTTGCTCTCTAGCTTCTTCCTCCTCCTCATGCCATGGTTCAAGCTTCAACCCTCACATGTGATGTGAATCATGAAGGTTGAATACAAACTTGTGAGCTTATAACATCCCCAACTTCACCATCCTAGACTTGACTAGCGATCAAGTGTAGCGTGTTTCATACGCTAAAGAGTTTAGTGTAAAGGTAGCTTGAGTTGGAGGGACTTCGCGTGGATAATCTTCGGCACGAAGGTTATCGGAAGAAGCTTGTTCAAAGTCTCAAGAGAAGCCTAGTGGAGTCGCGGGACTACTACACGGAGTAAGTGAAGAGAAGGACCGGTCTACAAAGGTTGTATTCTTGTTCTCTTGATGTAAAGTTGTTTACATTTTTCTATTGTCTAAATCTCTAGTTAAAGATTCTAAGATTAGGGTTGTTTAGCATGGCAAATTTTTGAAAATGGCATAGACGATACCTTCCGAAACCTTGCTGTCGTGCTAGAAAACACTACAGTGGTATTAGAGCCATGCTAGAGATTTAGACGATGTTTGTTAGATTAAGAAACCGAAACTTCTCCGAAACTTGAAACGCTAATACCTAGTTTCTGTTAAAATTTTAAAGTCGTCGAAATTTTTTTTAGCAACTGCAGAATGTTATATGAGATGTAACATGAATACTGAATAAATACGAACCCATTCCACCGGTTTTGACCTGATGACAAGCCCCTAAAAACCGAGCAGGACGGCCACTTGATGGATTCTGGGCTTCGTATTTGTTTGGTGTTCTGGTCTCTGGGTTTTGGTGTTTCAGGTGTTGCTTATTTTTCCCAAAATTGCATGAGATGTTGATTTTGTATAAAGGCAATTTGAAGTGTTTCGTAGTCGTAATTCTAAATTTATTTCGGGTTATTTAGACGATGTTAAAAAGTTCGAACGGATATCAAATACCCAATTTTTCCCTAGATGGAAATTTTCTAAGAGTTGGATTTTTTCCAAGTTTGAAACATTCAAATATCATACAAGTGATTCGATGGACCCTCTAAAAGAACGAAACCCTAACTCGATTCTATGACCGTAAGAACCGCCGCCAAACCCTCGAGTTTGCGGTAGTTCCGCTGCGCCATAAGTGAGGCAAGGGTTGGCCCTTCTACGGTTGGTCCATAGGTACTGTGGCATGTACTGAGTATTTTTAAACTGCGCTCAAGTGTTGAGCTTTTTAGGAAATTTTGGGTGTTTTTTGATTCGATCGGAATGTTTAACATCGTCTAGCTATTTGATGACATGTGATGTTATGTGTTGCTGGGATATGTTATATTGGATCATCGTGTTTTGAATAGACGGGGGTTTTATATGAGATGAGAGTTTTTATTTTCATTCATGTAAAATTCATTGTATATAATATTCTTTTATTGGGGCACTTCCGTATTGAGGATGTTGTCACCATTGTTGTATATTATTTACTTTTCCACATTAGGATAGACCCGAGATAGGGAGCATAAGTAACCGGGTTCTAGAGTCCAGTGGGAGACCATCTCGAGGAGTTGAGTCCGGGTCTCCTAACTCTAGAATTGGTAGGGTTGCTTGTCGCTCTCGTAGGGGTCTATGTATATGGGTTTAGATATTCATCGCAACCGTGGGATCCGTGTTTTATACTGGCTTATTTTAAAACACGGAATTCCTAATATATCCAATATTTCATATGTTATCTTCTGCTGCTGTTATTCTATGATGTGATCACTTTATATGCATGAGACGAATGCTTTATTATTGTATATATGATATATAATAAACGTTGCTTATGTTTTGCACCCGCGCTAGTCCCGCCCCGCTATGTCGTTAGTTAAGTAACCTAATGGTGCATAACGGGACACTGTGGCGAATGCGGATGGTATAAGCGTACGTTGTATTTTCGTTTCTTTTGTGATGCTTTGGAAGCATAAATGATGGGACTTCATTAATGAGATTAATGAAAGAAAAGAAACCTAAAGATGTTGTAGAATTAAATTTTCAAAAAGGGTCGCTCTACTTTTTGCTTTGCATAGCGGTATTCCTTGTAGAGATCCATCATCTTATTCGATAAGGAAAGAGCCGAGATCCCTTCACAGGGAGTGACTTCTTTAGCGAAACTAGCAGATGCAACAACCCATTTGGTTTTGTTTTTGATTGCCATTTTAGTTCTTGCTTTGGATAGCAGTATTCCTTATAGAATATCCAGCACCTTATTCGATAAGGAAAGAGCCGAGATCCCTTCACCGGGAGTGACCTCTTTAGTAAAACTAGTAAAATCCTAAAAAAACACTCCTTTTCAAAATCACTCGATCCTACAACGATATCAAGTTCATTACGCTAATGGTTTTCTAAAAAATCTGCGTAGCCCTCCGTCATTTTAGATAAGTACTATTTAATATTCGTGCTGCATTTGTTGGCCTTTGTCAAGGCATAGCGTGCTGTAGCTAACTAGTGCTCATTTGCTTAAGCATATGATGCGATTGGATTAGGATAGTCGTGCTATCTTGTTGGCCTTTGTCAAGGGTCGTGCGGGTGGGTTTAATTTAATCATGAAATGATGGGTTGAACTTGACTAGCATATTATGGTTTTTTGGCCTTTGTCAAGGTCATGGGAGGTTAGGGGCAAAAGTATTATCGGGAATTTCAAGTGTTGAAATTTGCAATGAGATTGCATACCTTCTATGAGATAGTTGGATCCCGATACCCACTGCGAGTAAGAGTTACTCGTGGGAGAATTTTACACATCACAATTAGCCGATCAAGTAGGTGTTTAGAAAGGTGTTGACGGGGTCACGCCTCTTGGAAAACGAGGTTTATTTTAATTAGGTCTGTGCGAAAGCACGGGGAACCCCCCTCAAAGTACCGGCACTGGCCTGGCAGAAAGATCGGCGAACTTGCAAGGTGTAATTAATCCCGGCTAGTGTTACCTTTTAGGGTTTGAAGGAAGGTTTGATAAAAACAGTGGGAGCCATCCTGATTAGATAAGATAATAAACCAATCTAATCTTGCAAAGGGCGCACGCTAACGCATTTCCTTCTCTCTCTCTCCAGGCAGCAAACAATGTCACGCCTTAATCAAAATAATAATATGGATGTATTGACCGAACCCACTTATTATACTGAGCAGGGAAATGTTGGATCTGCTCCAACTTATAAGTGTTATAAGTCCGAGTAGGAAATAGGGGTATATCCAGATTCCCATGCCATCCAAACGAAGAATAAGCATGTTGATGTATCTTCTTCGGGTGTGTTAGTTACAGAGAACTGTTTCTCAGTACACTCTACGTCCTGAGTATTAGATACCGGATCTGGGTCCTACATATGCAATTTGTTGCATGGGCTAAGGAAAGATAGAGAACTGGGAAAAGGTGATCATTCTCTAAAAGTAGGAAATGGTGCAAGTGTTGCAGCCAAAGCAGTTGGTAAATATCACCTTGTATTGCTAACTGGGAATACATTGATCCTGAACGACTGTTATTACGTACACTCTATGATATGCAATTTAATATCAATTTATTTATTAGATAAAGAAGGAGATAACTTTGTAGTAGAGAATAATGTTACGAACATTTACCTAAATCAAGTGTTGATTTGGTTTGGTGTGTTATGTAACGGATTATATGTTCTGAATCAAAATACAGTTCTTAACGTACAGAACACACACAAGAGGAAAAGTTCAGAAATGAACGAATTCTTCTTGTGGCATTATAGACTAGGTCATATCAATGCGAACCGACTAGCTAAGTTACATAAAGATGGATATTTGAATCCGTTGGAACTTTTATCTTATGAAACTTGCTAGTCATGTCTCAAAGGCAAGATGACCAAAATTCCGTTTACAGGACACGGAGAAAGAGTTACGGAACTCTTGGGACTGATACATAGTGATGTATGCGATCCCATGTCTATACATGCCAGGGATGGTTCCTCGTTCTTCATTACATTCACTGACGATCTCTCAAGATTCGGTCATGTGTTCCTATTGAAACACAAGTCTGAAGCTTTTAAGAAATTCAAAGAATATAAGCATGAAGTTAAGAACCAGACATGTAAAAGTATTAAAATCCTTCGATCTGATCGGGGAGGAGAATACTTGAGCACGGAATTCCATGACTATCTAAAAGAGAATGGGATTATCTCTTAGCTTACTCCTCCGTATACACCATAACACAACGGTGTATCGGAGCGGAGGAGTCGCACCCTATTAGATATGATGCGCTCTATGATGAGCACCGCTGAGTTACCTATTTCCTTTTGGAGTTATGCGCTTGAAACAGCTACATACCTATTGAATCAAGTTCCATCTAAATCTGTACCTACCACACCATATATGATATGGAGTGGGAAGAGACCATGTCTTAAATGAGTTAAGATATGGGGTTATCCGGCCTATGTCCAACGGCAAAATCCGGACAAACTCGAGGCACGGTCTGTTCTTTGTAAGTTTGTGGGATATCCCAAACATTCACATAGATATCTTTTCTACCACAGCGAGGAAAGAAAGGTGTTTGTTTCTCGACATGCTACCTTTTTAGAAAAGAAATTTCTTGTAAAGGAAATTAATGGCAAAGAGGTAGAACTGAAAGAAATTCCGTCTACACAAACTGCAACAGAAGATTTAGTTGAACCAGAGGATTCAATAGTTTCCAACGAACCTCACCCTCGCTGCCGATCTAGTAGGGTTCCTCTTCCACCTGAGAGATACTACGGTTTTCTCATTGATGATGGGAGCAAGGATTGCATCATGGAAGATGATGACCCAACTAGCTTCGAGCAGGCCATCATGAGTGGAGACTCTATGAAATGGCTGGATGCAACGCGATCTGAGATGGAATCCATGTACACCAACAAAGTATGGACATTGGAAGTTGCTCCCGAAGGGGTAAAACCCATTGGAAGCAAATGGATCTTTAAGAAGAAACTTGGTGTAGATGGAAAAGTTGAGACTTTCAAAACTAGACTTGTTGCAAAAGGTTTTTGTCAACGGCCAGGTGTGGATTATAATGAAACCTTTTCTCCAGTGGCTATGCTTAAGTCCATCCGAATCCTACTTGCCATCGCTGCATACCATGATTACAAAATCTGGCAAATGGATGTTAAGACCGCCTTTCTAAATGGTGATTTAGAAGAGAGCGTGTACATGACTCAGCCAGAGGGCTTCATGGATAATGGGAGCAGCGGAAAGGTTTGCAAATTGCTTAAATCAATCTACGGGTTAAAGCAGGTATCGTGGAGTTGGAACATCTGTTTTGATGAGGTAGTCAAAGAGTTTGACTTCATCAAAAACGTAGATGAACCTTGTATATACAAGAAGGTCGCAGAGGGTAAGGTCGTCTTCCTCGTATTGTACGTGGATGACATACTCTTGATAGGAAATGATGTTCCTATGCTGCACTAGGACAAACTCTTCTTATCACAAAGATTCTCAATGAAAGATCCAGGTGATGCCTCCTACATCTTGGGGATTAAGATCTATAGAGATAGATCTAAACGGATACAGGGATTGTCCCAATCCAGGTACATTGACACGATACTATAGAGGTTTAGTATGGAAGATTCCAAGCGTGGGAATATACCCACGATCTCAGGACTCACTCTCTCAAAAGAGATGCCTCCCAAGACTGATTTGGAGAGAACTCGCATGCAAGGGATACCCTATGCTTCGGCAGTTGGCTCTATCATATACGCAATGTTATGTACCAGACCAGATGTAGCGTACTCACTAAGTGTAGTGAGTAGGTATCAAGCAGATCCAGAGAGAATCATTGGACAGCTGTGAAGAACATTCTTAAGTACTTGAGAAGGACTAAAGAGATGTTCTTGGTGTATGGTAACGGTGAACTCCAAGTGGAGTCCTTTACTGACTCGAGCTTCCAGAGTGATAAGGACGATAGTAAGTCGGTCTCAGGTTTTGTCTTTAAACTCAATGGAGGGGCGCTGTATTGGAAGAGTTCCAAGCAAGACACCGTTGCAGACTCGACGATGGAGGCTGAATACATCACTGCCAACGATGCTGCCAAAGAAGCTGTCTGGATGAAGAAGTTCATTGCTGAGCTTGGTGTGGTTCCATCCATTGAGCATCCAATACCTGTGTATTGTGATAACAATGGAGCGGTGGCTTTGGCCAAGGTACCTAGGTCCTATCAGAGATCCAGACATATTCTGAGGCATCGTAGAGGATCCGAGAGATAGTTAATCACCAGGAGATCGAGGTCAGGAGAGATGACACGAAAGACAACGTAGATGATCCACTCACAATGGCCCTCCCCCAGATACAATTTGAGAGACTTTTTGGGATGTTGGGTATGAGATACTACAACACATGGCCTTAGTGCAAGTAGGAGATTGTTAGTTATATGTCTACCCTAGAGGCCATTATTGTACATATGATTTATATTATAGTGGATGCTTGGACATATATAGAGAGGACTTTTTTGCTCGACATGATAGTATGCTATCTGGTTGTTCTTTATCTTAACATGTAAACTTGTATTATGATACTGTCTTGCTCTCACATGTTGATAAAGCCCTTAGGATATGTACTTGACTACCTAGACTATGATGGAGATCATACTAGTAGGGCCAGGGTAGTTCACAAGTACATCCTTTAATTATTCCTAGTCGAGGGAATATCGAGACAGGGCATCGATATTCTAGAGTAGACTAGAGTGTATGCTTCTTGACCCATATGATGAGCGATGGATGATCCCATATCCATTGGTGTTTGACATCAAAAATGGTTTATGGATGCTCAGTGGAGACTGGTTACACTGAACTAGACTCTCTGAGGACTCCTATGTGGTAGTATACCTATCGTCAGATAGAAGTCCTCTGGTGACACTGGTACAGGTTAGTCTATAGACCCGAGATCGTAATAGAGTCTTGTGGCTCCCATTGTGCTTTGATTTCCTCCTTACCACACTCACGTGGATGTGTGCAAACAGGTGGATTTTGGGTACAGTCCCGAGTCACATGGAAGCAATGAGCGATAGGAAGAGTTTCGTCCCTCCTGGTATTGAGGGTTGATATTGCGCTATGCTCGATTGGCTATAACTGGAAGTCCCTGGCCAGGGCTGCTGCCGAGATTTAGTGATAAGTGTTATCAGTAGTTTCTCGAACCGTTATAGGCCAGACATCGGCATGACTTATCACGTTACTGGGGCCTGATGATTTCCTTCCCTAGACATGATATGTGACATATTAGATGAAGAGACCGGACTGTATGGTAGTGTTACTGATAGGCTTCATGGAGACTGTAGACAGGCTTGCTTGTTGATATTCATATCACCAAATACCCGGGTAGCCGTTACGTCCATCTAGTACCGCTGACGGTTTGTAGGTGACTGATATGATCATCACCTACTGCTGGCGTATTGACGAGTCTTTAGAGTCCCACACAGAAGTTCCCTGGTTCAAGAGAAATGAAGTAAGACACATATGTGATATGTTTGTGGGCCTGATTAAATACGAGTATGTGATACCGTATTGTAATTTGGCAGTCATCTGTTATCGGTTCGGTTATATGTGATATAACCAGATTGCCGAATCAAGTGTTGATTCGATAATGTGATATACAAATAAATGACATTAGTTGGTCATATGTGATATAACCGGATTATTAAATCAAGTGTTGATTTAATAATGTGATATATATTATATGTGATATAACCGGATTATTAAATCAAGTGTTGATTTAATAATGTGATATATATTATATGTGATATAATTATATCTTAACTAATATCATTAGCTCACTAATTATTCTTCATTATATATATTAATATATATGTGATATATATATATATAATAATGAAGCATGGCATTTGAATTTCTATTTTGAGAAAATAGAAATGAGGTAGAAAATGAAAGCATGGTTGCAACCATGAGATTTACTTTAGTTTATTCATCTTGACTCACTATTCAATCATGGTTGCAATTTTATATTGCATAATACCATGCTTGAATGAGTAAGGGGTCAAGTGTTGCCATTCATTCTAGCTCATTCTCAACACTTAGCCATTTTTCTTGAGTTGCTCCCATGGTTGCTCTCTACTTTCTTCCTCCTCATGTCATGGTTCAAGCTTCAACCCTCACATGTGATGTGAATCATGAAGCTTGAACACAAACTTGTGAGCTTATAACATCCCCTACTTCACCATCCTACACTTGACTAGCAATCGAGTGTAGGGTGTTTCATACGCTAAAGAGTTTAGTGTAAAGGTAGCTTGAGTTGGAGAGACTTCGCATGGATCATCTTCGGCACGAAGGTCATCGGAGAAAGCTCGTTCAAAGTCTCAAGATAAGCCTAGTGGAGTCGCGGGACTACTACATAGAGCAAGTTAAGAGAAGGACGTGTCTACAAAGGTTGTATTCTTGTTCTCTTGATGTAAAGTTGTTACATTTGCTATTGTCTAAATCTCTAGTTAAAGATTCTAAGATTAGGGTTGTTTAGCATGGCAATTTTTTGAAAATGGCATGGACGATGCCTCCCGAGACCTTGCTGCCATGCTAGAAAACCCTACAAAAGATTATGATTGAGAGATTCTTTATCACCTGGGCAAGGAAAATATAGTGGCTGACACGTTGAGTAGGAGGCCTGGGATTAGCTTGTCGTATTTGGGTTCGATTCGGAGGCAGTCGGATGCTGAGTGGCAGATTTTTTGCGACAGTGGTATCCAGTTTGAGTTTACCACTGTAGGTGGACAGTTTGCCTATGTTCGTGCTTATCCACTTTTTGTTGATCGTATCAGGGAGGCACAATCTGAAGGTGCACGACATTCAGAGATTTTGGAGCGAGTTCGGCAGTACGGGGATTATGAGTTTATGATTGACAGCGAGGGGGTGCTATAGTTTGGGACTCGATTATGTATACTCGGCGTTGATGGTGTTAGTGTATATGCCCTAGAGGCCATTACTGTATCATACTAGTATGTATATTACTTGATGGAAGCTTGGGATATTCACAGTTGTATATACAATCTTACTCGAAATGGTAGTATGCTACTTGGTTTGTCTCTGCTTTAATGTGTACATGTGTTTCTTTTATTATATCACCTATACGCATTAGTGGAGCCCTTAGGATCTTTGCTTGATTACCAGCGTTGTGATGGCGCTCACACTCGTGGGGGCTGGGTAATCCATAAGCACATACTTATACAGGTCCCTAGTCGTAGGACTATCGAGACAGGGCATCGATACTCCGGAGTAGACTAGCGTATGCGCTTCTCATCCCAGCGTGGGAGACGGTCTGTCCCACAGCCGTCAGTACGTCGTACTTGAGATAGTATGCGGGTGCTCATTAGGTTACGAGTACACTGGACATGACTCGTCGGGAACTGTTGGTTGGTATTATACCTATCGTCAGTTATCAGTTCCCAGGTGACATGAGTACAGCTTAGTCCGCTGACTTGACACTGTTACTTCGCCTCGAGTGTGTTCCCACTGCACTTTGATTACTACCCTACCACGGCTCAAAGGAGTCGTGCAAACAGGTAGTAGTTGGGTGCAGTCCCGAAGCACTTGGAGGCAGTGACGGTTAGACAGGATTCGTCTCTCCCGGTATTGGGGGTTGACATCGCGCTGTGTCCAGGAGAGCCATTACATAAGTAGTCCCTGGCCAGGGCAAGCGAGATATACTGGTAGGTTTCCAGTGTTATCTCAGGGTGTTCTGGGCTATACTCCGACATGACTTGTATCGCTATTAGGGGACTGACGTTTACCGCCCCCATAGGCCCGCCATGCGATGTATCAGACGAACAGATCGGACTGTACCGAGACTGTCACATTCAGGCTCAGTAGGAGTTCAGATGGGTTCACCTCGTCAGTCTTCTTATCGGCATCTACCTGGAGACCGTTACGTACAGCTAGTGCCGCTTGCGGTCTGTGGTTAAACCCACTGCCAGCGTAGTGTCGAGTCTTTAGAGTCCTACACAGAAAGTTATTCGCCTTTAGGCAAAATGAGTAGAGGTCGCATAGTTTTGCGACAGGGTTCGTTCACATCCGCGCACTTGTGCACGTTTGCTGTCCGGACAGCTTATACTAGCGGGCTTTGGTTTAAGCCGGATCCTAGTATATGATTTGGGATTGGTTTTATCTCATTGTATTCGTGTTCCTCGGATCACGGATACGGGTGCGTATGCACAGTTGACTGAGACAGAGGGAGAGGAATTTGATTAGGATTAATGACCATTGTCATTTTGTTAACCCTAAAGCTTATGTGTGTATTATGATTAATTGATATTAGTTAAATATAATTGTGCATGGTTAGGGTTGTTGACCATTTGACTATCTTGACTTGTTGACTTAGGTTGACATGTTGACCATCATCATTCCATATAAAAGATGCTCTTTGATCCTTGCAATTTGCATTTAATATGAAATGATAATGGTCAAGTCTTGATTAACCATGACAATTATCTAGCTAATTATCTAATTTACATAATTCACACATATATGTGAGAATGGTTCATTATTCTCCTCATTTCTATCGTATAGATTCTCTCTCCTCCTCTTCCTCTCTCTCAAGCTCTCCCCTCTCATGAGTTGAGAAACACATGAGCTTGAGATAAACCTCTCTAAAGTAATCTCTACTCTCATCTAAGGTTCTAGGATTAGCACTTCTAGCACCTTAGTTACTTCTAGCTTGAAGTTGAAGCCAAAAGTTGAGGCTCTCGGGTGGATCCTTCTTCGACTAGAGAAGGCGACAAGGTGAACACTTTCTTTCACTCCAAGGAGCAAGGAGAGAAGGACATAAAGCCCAAGGTATAACCTTTCTTCAATGTAGCTAAGACTAGTTAGCTTGTAGTTAGTTTTTGTTTAGCAAAGATCCTCCTTTAGTTAGTCCATGTTGCCTAGTTCGATAAAAATCCGATTTTTATTCCGTTTTCTGCCTCCCCGCAAGCACCGGGGTGGGCAACGTGTACTTACAGTGGTATCAGAGACTAACTAAACATAAACTAGCTAGTTAGTAAAGTGTATAGAAGTTCGATCGGTTAAAATCGCAAAACCAAAATTTCAAAACCCTAAGTTTCTGTTGATTTTTTTTTCTGCTCAAAAAATAATAAATCATACTTCAAAAATCGGCTCAGGGTTTTGTTAAGAAACTCACCGAAGACGATCCAGTGAACCGTTCAAAGCGCCGCGTTTCCGCGGCAATAACTTGCTTATTGCCGCGGAACCGCTACCGTTTTGACTCGGTTCTGGACCGAGTTTGGTGCAGTATTCTTCTGCTGAGGTTTTGGGATTTTTAAGATGGTTTCTTTCTGCCCAGATTTTCCAGAAAAGAAATTTGTATTTGGGGTGCCTATAAATCCGTATTTTTGATCGAACTTCACTACACTTTGACTAATGGGTTATATCTGTGATGTTTATACGTATTGAACGTCTGCTAATCGCTATACGTCGATTAGTGGGGGTTATACATATCTGTGATCTGTAATGCTTGTTGGTTTGTGTATATGAACTCGGTGGATTGTCGCGGATGAATAGCCAGGAATAGGTGTGAGATGAGAGTTTCTTTTTTCTTTCCTTCATGTAATATGTAAATTGATTTAATATTATTTGTTTGGCCGCACAACCGGGTTGGGGTTGTAGCCGTCATTGTATAATTTCTTTTTACTGTTTTTGCTCCTAGGATAGACCCATGGTGGGGTGCACAAACTACCGGGTATCTCGAAGTGCCGAGTGGCCTACTCACGTCGTTGAGGGAGGTTACTTCGCTTCGGGTACTTGGTGGGTAGTTTGCCGCACCCGTAGGGGTCTTGGGTGGGGTTTTGTCTATTCATTGCGACCGTGTAATCCGCTTTTCGTTGCAGGCTCGAACGAATCGCGGATTCCTAGTATATCCAAAGTGTTCATCTGTGATCTGGATTGACTATCATTGCTATATATCTATATATGATAACTATTTAGGTGTTGCTTATGTTTTGCATCCGCGCTAGTCCAGCCCCCGCTCTGTCGTTAGTTAAGTAACCTAACGGGTGATGACGGGGCCCCGTGGCGAATGCGGATAGCATAAGCGTACACCATATTTTGGTTGTTTTCTGCAATGGTAGGATTAAATGATGGGGCGCATTGGAATTAATGCAAGAAAATAAACCAAGTAAAAGTCGTTGGAACATTTTCAAAACCACTCGGTTCTTTTCAAAACCAACTTTTAAATGCAGAGCTTGAACCACTCCTTTTAAAAGCTATCTCGTTCCATCGATTATATCAAGTTCACTACGTTCACGGTTTCGCCAAAACCATTCGTAGCCCTCCGTCATTCCACATGAATGATGAATAAGTATTCAAGCTATGTATGTTGGCCAAAGTCAAGGCATAGTGATTGGTAACTATTGGGTATTCATATGCAGCATAGATAGATGCGTTGGTTTGGGACAGTCGTACTGCCATTTTGGCCATAGTCAAGGGTAGGTACGGGTGGGTCCAAATTAACCAGGAGAATGACGGGTAGAACTTGACTTGTGACTTATGATATTTTGGCCAAAGTCAAGGTCATAAGAGCATGGGGCAAAAATCCACATCGGGAGTTTCATAAGTACTGAAACTTGCTAGCGCTGCATACCATTTGGAGTGTGATGATTCTGGTAGGATTCCTTCAGTTTTATCACGCGATGATATTTGGATCCCGATCCTACTGTGAGTATATACTACTCCTCGGGAAATTTCTCACTTAACGATCAATGCTATAAACCTAGTAGGTGTCTAGAAAGGTGTTAGCGGGGCTACGCCTACAGGGAAAAGAGGTTACTTAATTAAGGAATTTCGCGAAAGTGTTGGAAAACCTCCCTCGAAGTACCGACACTGGCCTGGCTGAACGGATAAGCAAGTATTGTACGGTGAGATTGATCCCGACTAATTCTTCCTTTATGGTTTGAGGAGGGATTCGAGAGACAGTGGGAGCCATCCTGTTTAAACAAACTAAAAACCACTCTAAACTTGCAAGAGCATCATGCTAAAGTGTTTCTTTTTTCTCTCCTAATTGCAGCGACCAATCAAGATGACCGGACTTAAGTTATTACTAGATAAAAACATACTGACAGGGCTAAACTACAAATATTGGCTCAGGAATGTTAAAATGGCAATCACTTATGACAAGTTGGGGTATCTTCTTACCACCAAAGCTCCCCATGTCCCAGGTCCCAAAACCAGTGTCGTAGATAGGGAAATCTATAATACCTGGGAAATAGACTGCGCGAAGGCCAAGTGCCTCGTGCTTGCCTCTATGGACAATGAACATCAGAGGAGGCACGAGAATATGGACCTCGAATCCATATTTCTCCATACAAAAGAACTGTATGGAGAGCAATCTCGTATCGCCAGATACGAAGTGTCGAAGAAGTTATTTTCGTCAAGATTGGCCGTCGGATCATCGGTAGCGGAACACGTGCTTAAGATGATTGGCTACATAGAGGAGCTCACGGAACTTGGGACCACATTGGAGAATGAACTCTATACGGACTTGATTCTCCAGTCCCTTCCTTCCACTTACCCCCAGTTCATCCTGAACTTCAACTTACAGGAAAAAGAAGTTGAACTTTCAGAGCTCCTCAACATGCTGAGGAGTGCAGAGGGCACCCTACAGAAAGGTAGGGAAACATCCACTTTGTTTGTAGGAGGATCTTCCTCTTCTAAGTCCAGGGCAAAAGCCAAGGGAAAGAAGAAGGAATCCCCCGCCAAACCAAGGGGCGGTGTTAGTAAAGTGGATACGAAGGGAAAGGCAAAAGAAACAAAGGTAGTGGGAAAGCTTGTGGGGAAGGAAGAGTGCTTTTACTGTCACAAGAGTGGACACTGGAAGAAAGATTGCAGGGCTTGGAAGGCCAGAACACAGGATCTGAAGCAAGTTGCGGCTTCAGCTTCAGGTGTGTATGTTATTGAAAACTGTCTATCAATAAACTCTACTTCCTAGGTATTGGATACCGAATCAGGATCTCATATCTATAATTCTTTGCAGGGGTTGAGAAAGCGTAGGTTTTTGAAGGCAGGTGACATGACCCTCAAAGTTGCAAACGGAGCTAGCATGGATGCTGAGGCCGTGGGGGACTATCACCTGGGAATGTCAGATGGACATGTTTTGGTTTTACGTAATTGCTTTTTTGTACCCAACGCAACTTGTAATATCATTTCTGTATCTTTGATTTCTAAAGAAGGTTATGAATTTGCGTTTGTAAGTAATGTTGTAAACATTCACCTTAATCAAGTTCTGATTGGGTCAGGTACATTGAGCAATGGTATATACGTATTAAACCAACCACAGATTTTCAATGTCCAGAATACACACAAAAGAAAGTCTCCAGAATTCAATCAGACTTTCTTATGGCATTGTAGACTCGGTCACATCAATGAGAGAAGGTTGACTAAGTTACATAGAGAAGGATATTTGGATCCGTTCGAATATCAATCATATGCAACTTGTCAATCCTGTCTCAAAGGAAAGATGACAAAGACTCCGTTCACTGGACACGGAGTAAGAGCAAGCGAGCTCTTGGGACTCGTACACAGCGACGTGTGCGGTCCAATGTCTACACATGCACGAAGCGGTTATTCTTACTTCATTACTTTTACGGATGACTTTTCAAGGTACGGTTATGTCTTCTTAATGAAACATAAATCCGAGGCCTTTGAAAAATTCCAGGAATATAAGAATGAAGTAGAAAAACAAACAAGCAAAAGTATCAAGGCACTGAGATCTGATCGAGGTGGTGAATACTTGAGTGCCGAGTTCCTGGGTTACTTAAAAGAGAATGGAATTCTCTCTTAGCTTACTCCTCCATACACTCCGCAACATAACGGTGTATCGGAGAGACGGAACCGAACCCTATTGGATATGGTACGGTCCATGATGAGTAACGCTGAGTTACCGTGATCATTCTGGGGATATGCGCTAGAATCAGCTGCATACCTTTTGAACCGAGTTCCAACTAAGAATGTGCCTACTACGCCATATCAGATGTGGTGTGGGAAGAGACCCTATCTTAATCACATTAAGACATGGGGATGTCCAGCTTTTGTCAAAAAGCAGCATGTGGACAAGCTCGAGGCACGCTCAGTACAGTGCAAGTTTATGGGATATCCAAAGAACTCCAAGGGATATTTCTTCTATTGCGAAGAGGAACAAAAGGTTTTTGTTTCTCGCCATGCCCACTTTCTAGAACACCAGTTCTTGGAAAAGGAAATTAGTGGGAGCGCAATAGAACTGGAAGAAATTCCAGAACCACGAGCTATTACTGAAAGCTTAGTAGAACCAGAGGGTTCGAAAGATCGGGACATTCCCACGCCACTCCGCAGGAGTAGTAGGCAGTCTCATCCGCCCGAGAGATACTACGGTTTTCTCATAGACGGGGATAGGGAGGATTGCATCATTGATTGTGATGAGCCTACTAGCTTCCAGCAAGCCATTCAGAGCGTTGACTCGGTAAAATGGCTGGATGCAATGCGGACCGAAATGGAGTCCATGTACACCAACAAAGTATGGACATTGGACATTGCTCCAGATGGGGTAAAACCCGTAGGTTGCAAGTGGATCTTCAAAAGGAAGATTGGTGTAGATGGACAGGTTGAGACCTATAAAGCTAGACTGGTTGCAAAGGGTTTTCGTCAGAGACCTGGTTTGGACTATGACGAAACCTTTTCTCCAGTAGCTATGCTGAAATCCATTCGGATCCTTCTTGCCATTGCTGCCTTCCACGATTATGAGATTTGGAAGATGGACGTAAAGACCGCTTTTCTAAATGGAAATTTAGAGGAGTGTGTCTATATGGACCAGCCAGAGGGTTTCATTCAGAGTGGGAGCAGCGGAAAGGTGTGCAAGTTGCTTAAGTCCATTTATGGACTAAAGCAGGCATCGCGGAGTTGGAACATCTGTTTTGATGAGACGGACAAGGAATTTGGCTTTATCAAAAATCCAGATGAACCATGCATCTATAGTAGATTTGTAGCGAGAACTGTCGTATTCCTCGTTTTGTACGTGGATGACATTCTGTTGATAGGAAATGACATTCCTATGCTACAATCTGTTAAGGGGTTCTTGTCACACAGGTTCTCCATGAAAGACCTAGGTGATGCCTCATACATTCTGGGGATCCGGATCTACCGTGACAGATCCAAGAGGATTTTAGGACTCTCACAGTCCAGGTACATCGACACCATACTGAAAAGATTCAGTATGGAAGATTCCAAGCGCGGTAATCTACCGGCTTGTCACAGGATCACCCTCTCCAAAGAGATGTCTCCCAAGACTGATTTGTAGAGGGATCGCATGTCTATTATACCCTACGCTTCTGCGGTAGGCTCTATAATATATGCGATGTTTTGTACCAGACCAGATGTGGCTTATGCACTGAGTGTGGTAAGCAGGTATCAGTCAAACCCTGGGGAGAAACACTGGATAGCGGTAAAGAACAATCTCAAGTACCTGAGAAGGACTAAGGAGTTGTTATTGGTGTATGGCGGAAAAGACCTCCAGATTGAGGCCTTTGCTGACTTCAGCTTCCAGAGTGACAAGGATGATTCCAAGTCCATGTCGGGTTTTGTCTTTACCCTCAATGGAGGGGCGGTGTGTTGGAAGAGCTCCAAACAGGAAACCGTTGCTGACTCGACTATGGAAGCGGAACACATCGCTGCATCTGATGCCGCAAAAGAAGCCGTCTGGATGAGGAAGTTCTTGAAAGAACTTCAGGTTGTTCCGTCCATTGTTGATCCAATACCTCTGTATTGCGACAACAACGGGGCTATAGCTTTAGCGAAGGAACCCAGGTCCCATCAGAAATCCAGACACATCTTGAGGCGGTATCACTTGATCAGGGAGATCGTGGATCGCCAGGAGATCGAGGTTCGGAGGGTTGCTTCAGAAGATAACACTGCAGATCCATTCACGAAGGCCTTACCCCAGACTCAGTTCGAGCGGCTGATCAAGATGATAGGTCTTCGATACGCCAGTACATGGCCTTAGTGCAAGTAGGAGATTGTTAGTGTATATGCCCTAGAGGCCATTACTGTATCATACTGGTATGTATATTACTTGATGGAAGCTTGGGATATTCACAGTTGTATATACAATCTTGCTCGAAATGGTAGTATGCTACTTGGTTTGTCTCTGCTTTAATGTGTACATGTGTTTCTTTTATTATATCACCTATACGCATTTGGAGCCCTTAGGATCTTTGCTTGATTACCATCGTTGTGATGGCGCTCACACTCGTGGGGGCTGGGTAATCCATAAGCACATCCTTATACAGGTCCCTAGTCATAGGACTATCGAGACAGGGCATCGATACTCCGGAGTAGACTAGCGTATGCGTTTCTCATCCCAGCGTGGGAGACGGTCTGTCCCACAGCCGTCAGTACGTCGTACTTGAGATAGTATGCGGGTGCTCGTTAGGTTACGAGTACACTGGACAGGACTCGTCAGGAACTGTTGGTTGGTATTATACCTATCGTCAGTTATCAGTTCCCAGGTGACATGAGTAAAGCTTAGTCCGCCGACTTGACACTGTCACTTCGCCTCGAGTGTGTTCCCACTGCACTTTGATTACTACCCTACCATGGCTCAAAGGAGTCGTGCAAACAGGTAGTAGTTGGGTGCAGTCCCGAAGCACTTGGAGGAAGTGACGGTTAGACAGGATTCGTCTCTCCCGGTATTGGGGGTTGACATCGCGCTGTGTCCAGGAGAGCCATTACACAAGTAGTCCCTGGCCAGGGCAAGCGAGATATACTGGTAGGTTTCCAGTGTTATCTCAGGGTGTTCTGGGCTACACTCCGACACGACTTGTACCGCTATTAGGGGACTAACGTTTACCACCCCCCTAGGCCCGCCATGCGATGTATCAGACGAACAGACCGGACTGTACGGAGACTGTCACATTCAGGGTCAGTAGGAGTTCAGATGGGTTCACCTCGTCAGTTTTCTTATCGGCATCTACCTGGGGACCATTACGTACAGCTAGTGCCGCTTGCGGTCTGTGGTTAAACCCACTGCCAGCGTAGTGTCGAGTCTTTAGAGTCCCACACAGAGAGTTATTCGCCTTTAGGCAAAATGAGTAGAGGTCGCATAGTTTTGCGACATGGTTCGTTCACATCCGCGCACTTGTGCACGTTTGCTGTCCGGACAGCTTATACTAGCGGGCTTTGGTTTAAGCCGGATCCTAGTATATGATTTGGGATTGGTTTTATCTCATTGTATTCGTGTTTCTCGGATCACGGATACGTGTGCGTATGCACAGTTGACTGAGACAGAGGGAGAGGACTTTGATTAGGGTTAATGACCATTGTCATTTTGTTAACCCTAATGCTTATGTGTGTATTATGATTAATTGATATTAGTTAAATATAATTGTGCATGGTTAGGGTTGTTGACCATTTGACTATCTTGACTTGTTGACTTAGGTTGACATGTTGACCATCATCATTCCATTTAAAAGATGCTCTTTGATCCTTACAATTTGCATTTAATGTGAAATGATAATGGTCAAGTCTTGATTAACCATGACAATTATCTAGCTAATTATCTAATTTACATAATTCACACATATGTGTGAGAATGGTTCATTATTCTCCTCATTTCTATCATATAGATTCTCTCTCCTCCTCTTCCTCTCTCTCAAGCTCTCCTCTCTCATGAGTTGAGAAACACATGAGCTTGAGATAAACCTCTCTAAAGTAATCTTTACTCTCATCTAAGGTTCTAGGATTAGCACTTCTAGCACCTTAGTTACTTCTAGCTTGAAGTTGAAGCCAAAGGTTGAGGCTCTCAGGTGGATCCTTCTTCGACTAGAGAAGGAGACAAGGTGAACACTTTCTTTCACTCCAAGGAGCAAGGAGAGAAGGACATAAAGCCCAAGGTATAACCTTTCTTCCATGTAACTAAGACTAGTTAGCTTGTAGTTAGTTTTGGTTTAGCAAAGATCCTCCTTTAGTTAGTCCATGTTGCCTAGTTCGATAAAACTCCGATTTTTATTCCGTTTTCCGCCTCCCCGCAAGCACCGGGGTGGGCAACGTGGACTTACAGATAGGCTGAGGCGTATGATATTAGAGGAGGCACATCAGTCTTCCTACAACATTCATCCAGGATCTACGAAGATGTATTATGATTTATGAGACGTGTACTGGTGGGAAGGGATGAAACGCGATGTGCCTGACTTCGTTTCGATATGCCTGACTTTTCAGCAAGTCAAAGCTGAACATCAGATGTTGGCCGGAGGGTTGCAGCCTTTACCCGTTCCAGAGTGGAAATAGGAGCAGATCTCCATGGATTTCGTTGTGGGTCTACCCAGGTCTAGCAGAGGGTACGACTCCATTTGGGTGATTGTAGATCGTTTAACGAAGGCAGCTCACTTTCTTCCGGTGAAGACTACTTTCGGTTATGCGCAATACGCCCAGATCTATATATACGAGATTGTGCGGTTGCATGGAGTTCCGAACTGTATTATTTCTGACAGAGGCACACATATTACCAGTCGTCTCTGGCAGAAGCTTCAGGATGCTTTGGGCACTCGCTTGGGTTTCAGTACTGCCTTCCACCTACAGACTGCTAGCTAGTCGGAGCGTACGATTCAGACTCTTGAGGATATGCTCCGAGCTTGTACAGTGGATTTGGGCGGTAGTTGGGATCGTCACTTACCTTAGACGGAATTCTCCTATAATAATAGCTTTCAGGAGACGATTCGAATGGCACCATTTGAGGCGTTATATGGGAGGAAGTGTCGATCGCCAGTTTGTTGGACCGAGCTTAGCGAGAGCAGCCTTCAAGGGCTTCAATTGGTCCATGAGACTACTGAGAAAATCCTGATGATCCAGGATAGGATAAGAGCAGCACAGAGCAGGCAGAAGTCATATGCTGATCGTCGTCGCCATAGACTTGAGTTCGATGTGGGAGACCATGTATTTCTCCGTGTCTCTCCGATAAAGGGTGTGATGTGATTCGGGAAAAAGGGGAAACTCAGTCCCAGATATGTTGGACTCTATAAGATTCTTGAGAGGGTGGGTGTTGTAGCATATCGTTTAGCACTTCCGCCAAGTTTTCCCGATGTGCATCCTGTGTTCCACGTATCTATGCTTTGTAAGTACCTTCAAGATCATTCTCACGCTATCCAGCATAAGACTGTACAGCTTGAGCGTGATTTATCTTACACTGAGCAGTCGGTGTCAATTCTCGACCGGTAGGTGAAGAAACTGCGATCAAAGGTACTTCCATCTGTAAAGGTTCTATAGCGGGGACCAAATAGCGAAGAGGCCACTTAGGAAGCCGAGTATGCGATACGGAAGAAATTCCCGCATCTTTTTGAAGGTATGTGTGTTTAAGTTTTAATTCGGGGACCGAATTTTCTTAAGGGGGGATATTTTAACGTTTCGGAAAAATTGTGGATAATTAATTATTTTATTTTATTTTAAAAAAATGTTATTTTAAATTTATAATTTTGATAAAAAGACCTTTTATAAATGGTTAGGGTATTTAAGTATAATGGTAATTAGTTTAGGTAACATTAGTTTCTAAGGATGGGATTTTAGTGGAAAGTTTTAATTTCTATATGGTATATAGAGTTGGGGGGTTATGTGCATATTGTGAAAATCATGAGGTTGGGATTATGATGAATCTCACCCACAACACACAAAGGAATACACCTCAAGCCACCACCTCACCCTTGCACACATGCACCTCACCTCTCCATGGTGACACATCCTCCTTCCCTTATCAACACATAACTCCTTATTTGTTCAGTTTATCAACTGAATATAGGTTTAAAAACACTTAGCACCAAATAGTGAATCTCTTCACCCTTATTTAGAAAAAAAGAAAGAAAAGAAGCTAGAGTTCCATGGATAGTGATTCAAATACCTCAAGCTAGGCCCCTCAACTCCTTGTGCACCTCTTGAAGATTTAGCTCGGTAGAATCCTTCACCTAGGTATAACCCTCAACCTTTCAGGTCTTATTAGGAGTTATGTACAAGTAGTGTTTACGATATCGAGAAAAAACGTATTTTTGTTAGAGTTTTAGCTCTGATAGTATCTGCTATAATTATCCTAATTCCTAAATAAATCTAAGAGTACAGTAGCATGATATTAGAACCTAGAGTGCACCCTAGAAACCCGGACATATTCCTACACAGTTCGACCGGCGAAATCCTCCATTTTCCCGGTACCGCCGGTTTTCTTGTTGATTTGGGTTTTGAGATTTTGTGGGTAGCTCTCTGTAGGTTATATATGGTAGTTGGTATACTTTGATTTTCCAAGATAGTCTGTAAATAAAATCTGGAAGCTAATTGCTTTGCTTTTTATAATATTTTAACGTATGATACGGACATTTCGTATCATGTTTTTATGTTTTCTCAAAATAAAACTTGTCGGGGTAGCTCTAGTTAGCCTTGGGTCTGTTTAGCACACGATATTCAAATTTATCACGTTATGTAAGTTCACTTAGAAATTGCATTCGCCGTATCAAAATTTAGCCGCTTATATATGAAAGTTTCATTTCGATGTTAGGTTTGACCGCAGGGACTTTGGAGGCAGTGAGGAAGGGAAAGGGATTGATGGGATCTGAGTAGATCATGACTTGTTCCGGTGAGTAGACTAAATATCTACCGGGGGATATTTTATAGGTGGCGTATAGCTCCCAAAACTGGAAATTTTGTTATATTTCTTTTCTATTCATATTGTTTGCATAATTAAACCTAATGCATTGTATGCATTCATACGTATTAATCGCCATTGCTTAACACTTTCTAGGACACTTGCACTATTATCGATGAGTTATATTGCACTTGCACATGCTTACATGTTACACTACACTCCATCGGTAATTAACATGTCACGTACACACCTAGAACTTGCCATGTCACCATAATCTATTGCGCACTGTTAGTTAGCACCACCACTGGGTTTTACTATCATCAAGTATGCCGTTTTTAAAAATTTCGGGGTGCTAATCTACACTAACCAAGATCTTAAACTAGATGATTAGGGTTTAACTTGATATCAAACAAAACTATACTAAGAGAACGAAACTACAACCTTTGTAGATCATGTCCTTCTCTTCAAATGCTCTAGGTTGTAGTCTACGCGACTCCACTTGAAGATGGTACAAGCTCCCTTCTTGATCTTCGTGCCAAAAACGATCCACCCGAAGCCTCTCTAATCCAAGCTGTCTCTTCACTAAACTCTTTAGTGAAGGAAACACACTAGTTCAAATTGCTAATTCAAACTAGGATGGTGAAGTAGGGGTGTTTGGGCTCACTTAGGATTCTCACAAGCTCTAGGGTTCACAACTCATGTGAGAGATTAAGCTTAGAGATGAGGTGAGGAAAAATGGATAGAGCTAGAGAGCAAGAGCTCAAGCAAAAATGGATAAGGAAAAATATAAATGAACTCAAGTGAAGAATGAACTACCCACTTGCTTACTTATTGAAGCATGGATTAAAAATCCAACCTTGCTTCAATAGTGATGGCAAATGAATAAAATATATGAAAATAGCCATTCTTGCCCATGCTCTCAAAGTCTCCCCATTTTCCTTTTCATTTTCTATTTTCTAAAAATAGAAAATCCATGCCATGCTTCATTTTAATATATATATATATCATATATATATATATATATATATATATATTAATATATATATTATGAAGAATGATTAGTGAGCTAATAATATTAGTTAATATATAATTATATCAAATATAATATATATCAAATTATTAAATCAACACTAGATTTAATAATCCGGCTATATCATATATAACCGACTAATATCATCTATCTGAATATCACATTATCAAATCAACATTTGATTCAATAATCCGGTTATATCACATATAACCTAATCGATAACAAATAACCGCCAGATTAGAATATGGTATCACATACTTGTATTTAATCTGGCCCCCCGAACATATCAGCATATGTACCTACTTTGTTTCGCTTGAACCAGGAAACTTCTGTGTGGGACTCTAAAGACTTATCAATACGCCAGCAGTAGGTGATGATCACATCAATTACCCACAAATCGTCAGCGGCACTAGCTGGACGTTACGGCTGCCCAGGTATTGAGTGATTAGAAGATCAACAAGCAAGCTTGTCCAAAATCTCATGATGCCTATAAGTAACACTTACCGTACAGTCCGGTCTCTTCTTCTGATATGTTGCATATCGAGTCTAGGGGTGGTAAAGTCAAACCCCAGTAACTTGATAAGTCATGCCTATGTATGGCTCATAACGGTTCGAGAAACTACTGGTAACACTTACCAGTAAATCTCATCAACAATCCTGGCCAGGGACTTATTGTTATTGCCAATCGAGCATAGCGCAACATCAACTCTCTATACCGGGAGAGATGAAACCCCTCCTATCGCTCATTTCCTCCATATTACTCGGAACTGTACCCAAAATCCACATGTTTGCATGACTCCTTTGAGCCGTGGTAGGGAGGAAATCAAAGCACAGTGGGAACCACACAAGACTCTATGACGATCTTGGGTCTACAGACTAACTTGTACCAGTGTCACAAAAGAAATATTATCTAACGATAGGTATAGTACCAACTTGGAGTTCTGAGTGAGTCCTGTTCGGTGTACATATTCTCTAATGAGCACATGTGTACAATCTTTGATGTCAAACACCAATGGATATGGGATCAACCATCGTCCCCATACATGGTCAAGAAACATACACACTAGTCTACTCTGGTGTATCGATACCCTCGACTAGGAACAATATAAGGATGTTCTTGTGGACTACCCAGGTCCCAGCAGTATGATCCGCATCATAGTCCTGGTAGTCAAGCCTACACCCTAGGGGCTTTATCAACATGTATTTGAGAGACAGTATAATAATACTAAGTGTACATGTTAAGATAAAGAGTAACCAGATAGCATACTATCATGCCGAGTAAGAAAGTCCTCTATATATATGTCCAAGCATCCACTATAATATACATCATTATACAATAATGGCCTCTAGGGCTTACATATCCCTGACAATCTCCCACTTGCACTAAGGCCAGTTGTTGTAGTATCCCATACCCAACATCCCAAATAGTCTCTCGAATTGTGTTTGGGGGAGGGCCTTCATGAGTGGATCCGCTACGTTGTCCTTCGTGTCAACTCTCCTGAGCTCGATCTTCCGGCGATCAACTATCTCCCGGATCAGGTGATACCACCTAAGAATATGTCTGGATCTCTGATGGGACCTGGGTTCCTTAGCCAAAGCCACAGCTCCATTGTTATCACAATACATAGGTATTGATACTCAATGGATGGAACCACACCAAGTTCAGCTATGAACTTCTTCATCCAGAAAGCCTTTTTGGCAGTATCGTTGGCAGCGATGTATTCAGCCTCCATCGTCAAGTCTACTACGGTATCTTGCTTGGAACTCTTCCAACATACTGCTTCTCCATTGAGGGTAAATACAAAACTCGAGACCGACTTACTGTCGTCCTTATCACTCTGGAAGCTCGAATCGGTAAAGGACTTCACCTGGAGTTCACCATTACCATACACCAACATTTCTTTAGTCCTTCTCAAGTATTTAAGAATGTTCTTCACAGCTTTCTAGTGGTTTTCCCCAGGATCTGATTGATACCTACTCACTACACCTAACGAGTAAGCTACATCCAGTCTGGTACACAATATTGCATACATGATTGACCCGACTGCCGAAGCATAGGGTATCCCTTGCATGCGAGCCCTCTCCAAATCAGTCTTGGGAGACATCTCTTTGGAGAGAGTGATTCCTGAGCAAGCGGGTAAATTACCACGCTTAGAATCTTCCATATTAAATCTCTTTAGTATGGTGTCTATGTACCTGGATTGGGACAATCCCAACATCCGTTTAGATCTATCTCTATAGATCTTAATCCCCAGAATGCAGGAGGCATCGCCTAGATCTTTCATGGAGAACTTGTGTGATAAGAAGAGCTTGACCGAGTGTAGCATAGGAATATCGTTTCCTATCAAGAGTATGTCATCCACGTACATTACGAGGAAGACAACATTCTCTCTACAACCTTCTTGTATATACATTGTGTTAGGAATATGTATGCCCTATAGGCCATTATTGATGATATAGTGGATGCATGGACATATATATAGAGGACTTTCTTGCTCGACATGATAGTATGCTATTAGGTTATCTTTACCTTAACATGTAGACTGGTATTTATACTGTCTGTCTCTTACATGTTGATAAAGCCCTTAGGATATGTACATGACTACCAGGATTTTGATAATATCATACTAGTGGGGCCAGGGTGGTCCAAAAGTACATCTTTTAATCAGTTCCTAGTCGAGGGAATACCGAGACTTGGGTATCGATATTCCAGAATAGACTAGTGTGTACGTTTCTTGTCCTTTAGAGGGCGATGGTTGATCCCACAACCATTGGTGTGTGACAACAAAGATTGTACACAGGTGATCATTGGAGAATGGGTACACCGAACGGACTCGTCGAAGACTTCTAAGTGGTAGTATACCTATCGTCAGATAGCAGTCCTCTGGTGACATTGGTACAGGTTAGTCTGTAGACCCGAGATCGTCATAGAATCTTATGTGGCTCCCACCGTGCTTTGATTTCCTCCCTACCACGCTCAAAAGGAGTTGTGCAAACAGGTGGATTTTGGGTACAGTCCCGAGTCACATGGAGGCAATGAGCGATAGGAGGGGTTTCATCTCTCCCGGTATTAGGGATTGATGTTGCGTTATGCTCGATTGGCTATAACTGGAAGTCCCTGGCTAGGGCTGTTTATGAGATTTACTGATAAGTGTTATCAGTAGTTTCTCGAACCATTATAGGCCAGACATTGGCATGACTTATCACATTACTGGGGTTTAACGTTTACCACCCCTAGACACGATATGCGACATATCAGACGAAGAGACCGGACTGTATGGTAGTGCTGCTGATAGGCTTCATGGAGAGTATGGACAGGATTGCTTGTTGATCTTCATATCGCTCAATACCCGGGTAGCAGTTATGTCCAGCTAATACCACTGATGGCTTGTAGGTGACTGATGTGATCATCACCTACTGCTGGCGTATTGACGAGTGTTTAGAGTCCCACATAGAAGTTTCCTGGTTCAAGCGAAACGAAGTAGGACGCATATGTGATATGTGTGTGGGCCTGATTAAATACGTGTATATGATACCGTATTGTAATTTGACAGTTGTCTGTTATCGGTTCGGTTATATTTGATATAACCCAATTGTCGTATCAAGTATTGATTTGATAATGTGATATACAAATAAATGATATTAGTCGGTCATATGTGATATAACCGGATTATTAAATCAAGTGTTGATTTAATAATGGGATATATATTATATGTGATATAATTATATCTTAACTAATATCATTAGCTCACTAAATATTTTCTTATATGTATTAATATATATATATATGATATATATATAAATATATATGTTTAGCATGACATAAATTTCTATTTTATGAAAATAGAAATGAGGTGGAAAATGGGAAGACTTTGGGAGCATGGTTGCAAGCATGGGCTTTTATCATTGTTTATTCATCTTGACTCACTATTCAAGTATGGATGCAATTTTATATTGTAATAATTCCATGCTTGAATGAGTAAGGTCAAGGGTGTTTTCCATTAACTTGTTCATTCCAACACTTGGCCATTTTCTTAAGTTGCTCCCATTTTGCTCTCATGCTCTCTAGCTTCTTCTTCTTCCTCAATGTCATGGTTCAAGCTTCGACCCTCACATGTTATGTGAACCATGAAGCTTGAACACAATCTTGTGAGAAAAATCATATCCCCTACTTCACCATCCTACACTTGACTAGCGATCGAGTGTAGCGTGTTTCCTACGCTAATGAGTTTAGTGTAGAGGTAGCTTAAGTTGGAGGGACTTTGCGTGGATCATTTTCGGCACGAAGGTCATCGGAGGAAGCTCATCCAAAACCTCAAGTGGAGCCTAGTGGAGTCGCGAGACTACTACACGGAGCATGTGAAGTGAAGGACTCGATCTACGAGGGTATAGCTATCTTTCACTACTATAGCTTTAGTACATATCAAACCATAACCCTAATCACTTAGCTAAAGATTTTGGATAGTCTAGCTTAGCACCTAAAAAATTTGAATTTGGCATGCTTGATGCCACTAAAACCCCTTGATGGTGCTGGGGTAGACTTTCATGGTATCAGATACTAAGTTAGAAGATTGGACGATATAATTAGAATCACGAAACCGAAACAACTCCGAAACTATTCCTTGAAACCCTGTTCTCTGTCGTTTTTAAAATGATCTGTAAAATATTTTTTAGCAACTGCAGAATGTTGTATGTGATACAACTAGAACACTAGAGAAATTTGAGGCTAAAACATCTAAAATAACCCGGCGAGAACCCTATAAAAACCGGCCTCACCGGTTTTTCTTTCTCTGTTTTGGCTCGAAATTTTTTAGTGTTCTGTGGACTTAATTTTGGGGTTTCAGGTATTGTTTGATTAGTCCAAAATTACATGTGATGTTAATTTTGTTTAGAAACTAATACGGAGTCTTTTGTAGTCGTAATTGTTACGTCGTTTCGGGTTTAGTTTGATATGGATACAGTAGTTAGGATCCACATTTAATTTGTTTTCTGAAAACTAGTTAATGATTATAAATCTGGTGTTTTAGCCTCGAAAGATCGATTGCCACAAAGTTTCGATTCGGATCGAAACTCCGTCGCAATCGCGTATCGTACGCAAATACTCGCCGAATAACTTTACCAGATAGCCTTGCCCCATTGCCCCAACCAAGTGACTTTAGGAGAACCTTGTTGCCAATAGCATGCACTCGAGCGCTCGTGGCTACGGTGTTCCGCCTGTATGCACTTGATTGACGGTATCGGGGGTGCGGCCATCTACTATAGTTTCCGACGCATATTCGATCGGGTAGTCGGGAATCCTGTTGAATTACCCGACTAAAATATTAAAAAGAGTTTTTGATATGAGACTAAAATGCGGGGTTTTTAAAGTTAGGCATGAAATTCGGAATATGAGATATTTCGGGTTTATGATGTCTAAGGATATGCGGATTCTAAGTATTGCAGTTTTACATTTCTTTTCTGCTATATGTCAAAGGGATTTGGAATACGCGTATTTACTTACGTTGATGATATGTGATATTATGTGCCACTGATATATTTTATTATATCGTCGTGTAATAATAGCCGGGGTTTTATGTGAGATGAGAGTTTTTATTTTCATTCATGTAAAATCTGTATGTAATATTCTTTTATTGGGGCACATCCGGGTTGAGGATGATGTCACCACTTTTGTATATTATTTACTTTTCCTTATTAGGATAGACCCAAGATGGGGAGCACAAGTAACCGAGTTCTAAAGTCTAGTGGGAGACCATCTCATGGGGTTGAGACCAGGTCTCCTAACTCTAGAATTGGTAGGGTTACTTACCACTCGTGTAGGGGTCTTGGGATGTGGGTTTGGCTATTATTCACGACGGCGGAATCTGTGTTTTACAATACTGGTTAAATTTAAAACACGGAAATCCTAGTATATCCAATATTTCATATGTTTCTTTTGCTGCTTGGTTCTGTGATACTGATCATATAACTGCGTGAAACAAATGTTGTATTATATATATGATATATAATAAATATTGCTTATGTTTTGCACCCACGCTAGTCCAGCCCCCGCTTTGCCGGTAGTTAAGTAACCTAACGGTGCATGACGAGGCCTAGTGGCGAATGCAGATGGCATAAGCGTACATTCTATTTTCGTTTCACTTTTCTGTAATGTTTAGGAAACATTAAATGATGGGACTTCATTAATGAGATTTATGAAAAAAAAAACCTAAAGATGTTGTAGAATCAAATTTTCAAAAAGGGTAGCTCTAGTTTTTGCTTTGCATAGTGGTATTCCTTGATGAATATCCAGCACCTCATTCGATGAGAAAAGAGCCGAGATCCCTTCACCGAGAGTGAGCTCTTTAGCGAAAAAAACAAATGCTACAACCCACTCGGTTTTTTCTTTTGACTGCTTCTCTAGTTCTTGCTTTGCATAGTGGTATTCATGAATATCCAGCACCTCATTCGATGAGGAAAGAGCTAAGATCCCTTCACCGGGAGTGGCCTCTTTAGCGAAGCTAGAAAAGCCTAAAAAACACTCCTCTTTAAAATCACTAGATTCTACAATGATATCAAGTTCATTACGTTAAAAGTTTTCTTAAAAACCATTCGTAGCCCTCCATCATTTTAGGAAGTAGAGTACTTAGTATTCGTGCTACGTTTGTTGACCATAGTTAAAGCGTAGTGTCTGGTAGCTAGGTGATGTCTTCCTATAAAGCATATGATGCGATTGATTAGGACATTCGTACGGCTTTGTTGACCATAATTAAGGGTCGTACAGGTGGGTTTAATTCAATCAAGAAATGAACGGGTAGAACTTGACTAGCACTTATGATTTGTTGACCATAGTTAGGGTCATAAGATTCTAGGGATAAAATCAGATATTGGGAATTTCAAGTGTTGAATTTTGCAATGAGATTGCATACCTTCTATATGATAGTTGGATCCCGATACCCACTGCGAGTAAAAGTTACTCCTGCGAGAGTTTTACACTTTACAATTAGATAATCCAGTAAGTGTCTAGAAAGGTGTCAACGGGGTTATGCTTCTAAAGAAACGGGGTTTATTTTAATTAGGTCCGTGTGAAAGCACGGGGAACTTCCTTCGGAGTACCGATACCTGCCTGGCCGAACGATTGGAGAACCTGTAGGGTGTAATTAATCTCGGCTAATCTTACCTTTTAGGGTTTGAAGGAAGATTTGATAAAAACAGTGGGAGCCATCCTGATTAGATAAAATAACCAATCTAATATTGCAAAGAGCGCACGCAAAGTGATTATCCTTCTCTCTCTCCTGGTAGCGACCAATGAAATGCCTTAATCAAGATAATAATATGAATGTATTGACCGAACCTGCTTATTATACTGCGCTTGGTTCCGCTCTATCTTATGATTTTCATAAGTCTAAGCAAGGAATAAGGAAATATTTGAATTCCCATGCCACCCATACGAAGAAAAAGAGTGTTGATGCATTGTCTTCGGGTGTGTTCATTACCAAGAACCGTTTCTCAGTTACCTCTACATTCTGGGTATTAGATACCAGATCAGGATCCCACACATGTAATTTTTTACATGGGCTATAGAAAGGTGGAGAACTGGGAAAGGGTGATATATCTCTAGTAGTAGAGATGGTGCAATTGTTGCAGCCAAAGCAGTTGGCAAATATCACCTAGTGTTACCAACCGGTAATACAATGATTCTGAACAACCGTTATATTTGTACCAATAATATTATGAATATTTTCCTAAATCAAGTGTTGAATAGGTAAGGTGCATTGTATAACAGTATACACGTTCTGAATCAAACCACAGTTCCAAACATACAAAACACACACAAGAGGAATAATTCAGAAATGAACGAAGTCTTCTTGTGGTGTTGTAGAATGGGTCATATTGATGAAAGTAGATTGGCTAAAGTTCCATAAGGATGCATATTTGAATATGTTCAAAATTGCATCTTATTAAACTTGCCAGTCATGTCTCAAAGACCAAGGTGACTAAATCTCCATTTACTGGAAATGGAGAAAGAGCTATTGAACTCTTAGACATATACATAATGATGTATGCGGTCCTATGTCTACACATGCCATGGATAGTTTCGCGTACTTTATTATATTCACCGATGTTCTCTCAAGATACGGACATGTGTTCTTGTTGAAACACAAATCTGAATCTTTTGAGAATTTCAAGGAATATAAGTATGAACTTGAGAACCGGATGGGTAAAGGTATTCAAATCCTTCGATATGATCGGGGAGAAGAATACTGGAGCACGGAATTCCAAGACTATTTAAAAGAGAATGAGATTCTCTCTCAGTTTACTCCTCCGTATACACCACAACACAACAGTATATCGGGATGGAGAATCGCACCCTATGAGATATGGTGCGCTCTATGATGAGTACTGCTGAGTTGCCTATTTCCTTTCAGGGAGATGCACTTGAGAAGATGCATACCTATTGAATAGAGTTCCGACCAAATCTGTTGCCTACCACTCCATATGAGATATGGAATGGGAAGAGACCATCTCTTAAACGAGTTAAGATATGGGGTTGTCCGGCCTATGTTGAAAAGCAAAATCCGGACAAGCTCGAGGCAAGGTCAGTTCTGTGCAACTTTGTAGGATATCCCAACCATTCGCGAGGGTATATCTTCTACCACACCGAGGAACAAAAGATGTTTTGTTTCTGGACATGCCACTTTTTTAGAAAAGGAATTTCTTATGGAAGAAATTAGTGGCGATAAGGTAGAACTGGAAGTAGTTCCAGCAAACACAAACTATAACTGACAATTTGTTAGAACCGGAGGATTCAATAGTCCTTGACGAACCGAAGCCGCTCCGCAGATCTAGTAGGGTTCGTTATCCACCTGAGAGATACTACGTTTTTCTCACAGACGATGGAAGCGAGGATTGCATCATGGAGATGATGACCCAACTAGTTTCGAGTAGGCCATCACAAGTGGAGACTATGTGAAATGTATAGGACCCGAAATAGTACGTAACTGGCACTTGAATCATATGAAGTGTATAGGACCCTATCTAATCCAAGTAAGCCAAAATCTCAGAAATCTAAAACCATTTTTAAAGAGTAAATGAAGAAAACAAGTTTTAAGAAGTAAGGAAAACATGTTTTAAAAGTAAGGTTTTTAAATAATTAAGCCGAATATGCAATTTTAAAAATGTATGGTCTTTTCTAAAAATTTCGGCAGAGTTTCCTTTGTAAATATTGGCCCCGAACGGGGTACAACAAGAATAATATATATGCAATGATAAAAGGCATCCCCAAACGGGAGCTAGCTCTTCATCAATCGACGGTCACAACCACGCAAGCAATATAATATACAACGCCGAAGGGCGAGGATTAAAACTCAAAAAAAAAGAAACTCAAACAGTATGAAAACCCGAATTCCTACAACGCGCAACTCTAAGGTCGAAATAATACATAACTGATTTCTAAGTCTGAAACAATATACAAGTTTTGGTTGATGGAATTACTAGATACAAGTGAATAATACATGTACAATGGTGGTTCTGATGCAAAAGAACCCACCTATCAAAGCAAATCACCCGCAAAGTAAGCAGTGTGCCAGAAATGCCGCCATAAAACCTGTACGGCAAAACCTGCAAGAACTGTGGCACAACGGGGGTGAGTTGCCAACTCGTGAGTAGAAAACATCTACAAGCAGAAATCGAATGCATGACATAATCCTAGGTCATACGATTAGTAATAATATATCCTCAAATGAAATAAGTCTGAAGCATGATAAGGTAGCAATGTAAAATCTATACATGTATGTAGTGCCAAGTGCTCGTGCCAGTGCCTCAGGTAATAACATATCATAAATATGAGGTATGATCAATGTAATCAAGTCTGTATGTATGTGGATCCCGTCCACGTATCACCCAATGACAATAACCATCATGCATGTAAATATCATAAAGCATATGCACGGAAATATGAGGATGTAAATCAACATGTGTCACTCGCGACATATCAAAATCATGGAACCTGAGTGTCAAGCATCGACACTCGAAAACAGCATGAAACCTGTGCTTAGCATCGGCACGTAAATCCTTATATGTCGGGCTCCGTCTACGGAATCGGCCCTCGGCCCCAGCAGTACGGGTCGTCCCATATCCATCTATCGACTCTGGTCAGTATCCTCCCGATAACCGCCAGGTCCAACCAATCACCGGTAGGTACTCGCCACCCTGCTAGCCTCATTGTCTGCTCCACGAAAAATATTTCTTGCCCCGGGGAACCATACCGGGTCCACCATGTATCCGCAAATGGATCCTCCAACTCCTCGAATCGGGTTTCACATGTCGCTCTCAGCACCGAGAAAACACATGGTGGACGCACTAAAATATCATATCAAGGGTAACCGGGTTTTTAAAACAATTACATACTCTCTTTGAAATTCCCACGGTTCCCAAATCCAGAAATATCATGGAACCAACATATCTCAATGCTTATAATCAAAAAGCATGATGTATGCGACATGTAAAAGAAATGTAAGCAAATCAGTGTATCATGCGACATGGAATAGTAATATGCACATATTGAGGGAAACCGCTCTTTTAAAAGGTATCAGTTTTAAAGAGTATCTTGCGGTTCCCAAATCTCTAATCAAGCCAGAATCATCTATGTATGTGCGAATACGTATGTGTGTACAATAGCTATGTGCACAAGTATGAGTGTACAGTAGATATGTGCACAAGTATGAGTGTACAGTAGATATGTGCACAAGCATGAATATATAGTATATAGGTACACAAGTATGCTATGCAAGGGTTATATCCTGAATGCAACAGTACTACAGTGTAGTGATATGGCAATTATCGATGATGAAGTGTGTGAGCCGGCAAGCAGTGTATGTGGAATATACGCATCATCGATAATGGTGCTAGTGTCCTAACAGCATGGTTGTAATATAGCAATAAACGCAAGCAAAGCAATGCAAATAGCATGAATATGCGGAAATCGAATAATCAACGCAACAGTGAAGAATCTACATCAATAAATATATCATGCAGCTTTGCCATTTGAAATAAGACGAATCGGGGTTTTTAGTAAAATAAGGGCTACGGTGTTTTAAGAAAAGATGCATCGTTTGAAAATATCCGTAGAATCCCTTTTTGCCTATCTTTAAAATATCCTCGATTCGTTAGTTTTGGAATAGGTATGACTTGGGTCTAGTCTAATGTCTACTAAGTAATCTACAGACCTAACTAACACGCTAAACAGGAGGGGTATGGAAACCACCTACATCTGAGTCGATATATATAAATATAATAGTCGGTGATCCCGCCTCAACAGTATCCCATACGACACAATATACATCATATAATATCCTCGAGTCATGAGTGCGGATCTATCATTAATATAAAGCTCGTACGTAATTCCGTTATACGGCATCCTAAGTCTGGGTACGGGTCAATATCACATTCATCTCATCAATTATCTGGTATCCTTATCATCATATCACATAACCTGGGGTACTGATCTAAGTCTAGTACAATCGATACCGTCTATATAAATGCGTGTGTAAACACACGTCCAAAGGCCCTCTAAAATCTTAAGTCGTATCCCAAATACGAATCACGTCATATCACCGATATCCCGGCACTATGCCCAATATCATCGACTCGTCTCCAAATATCATCCACTATCCTCATCATCACGGTATAAGTATAGCAATAAGCATGTGTGTGCGTGTGGGTGTAAACCTATTCTAGGGTTCGCGACTAGGAACTACATTACGTCTAACCCTAGTCTATCCATAGTACACCTAACTCATCTCAAATATCCACGACACTATAAGCTATTATAAATAGTATATATATACTATTCTAAATATCGGACTGCGGGGGTGCTATACGCCATCCACCCGACTTCCCCCGTAAATATAATCTACTCACCTTGAATCCTGCGTGTCGGTGTCGGTGTCGCCTTCGTCTTCTTCATCGTGTGGAATCCTCATGATGGTACCTACATAGATAACATAATCGAAACGCATATTAAAATCACATCGGGAATATCCAAAACGACACGCTAATGCCTATAGGTTAGAACCTATAGACTACGCTTCAAAACCATCAATCAATCCTCGATACCGTCGTACAAACGCCAAGAAATCGAGGTAAAACACAGATATATAAATCCAGAATTCAAAATACGAAATACGGAAGCATGAATCAAAACAGCAACTAAAGAAAAAGGGTCCCAGATATCACCCTAGGTCAAATTGGACAATTTTGCATATGCCAGGGGTCTAATGTACATGAAATAAAGCTACAGAACCAACACGAGCCAAATCCAATCTGGTCTGGCCGCAATTTGCGGCCAAAATGGATTTATTTGCATCCTGAAATAGGGGTTAGGGGCTAGGGCTTTGGGTGATGGTTCCTAGGTGCCTGCACATCTCACTGTCAATCCAAAATAATTTTCAGAGTCTCCGGGTGATAGCAGATCCCATATAAGCTTCACAGATTCCACAAATGTTCCGATATCGGTTTCTAAGTCCGTATTCCGGGTTTCAAGTCTCAGGTTTTGGGTCTTAATTCAAGCACTAGGGTGTTTGTGTAGCCTCTACTGAGCTCAATTTCACCACACAACCCTTAATTTCCCATAAACCCTAACTAGGTTTTTTCCTATGTCCACAAAACCACCCGATATCGATTCAATCTTAACATGGGGTATAATTAATGCAAAAACTAAGCTAATGGTTCTGAAAATAACTTATTTGGCAACTCAAGAAAATTCTTGAGTTGCCCCAAGTGGCCAAAATCCTTGTTTCTTGGTCCAAAATGCTTCTCTTGAGCTTGTGCACAATTTTAGTGAAATGGGAGTGGGGTTTTGGAGTTGTTTTAGATGTGTTTTGAGGAATTGAATAGGGGAGGGAGGTGAAGGAAGCAGCAGCAGCATCAACAAATGAAGAGGGAGAGAGGAAATGGTGGAGGAAATGGAGAAGGAGCCAAGTCAAAGAAGACCCCATACTCTCTCTCATGCCCATGCCTATTTCTTTAGTCCTTTCTCTTTTTCTTTTCTTTTCTTTTTCCCTCTAAATCCTTCTCACATCAATAGTAACCCCAAAACAACATGGTAGAAATGCACAAGTGTAAAAAAAAATGATATGTGCATGTTTTGCACAAAAATGCAAAAAAACCGATTAGCGATTTTTAATCGCGATTAGCACTAAATTTGCATATAATTAATCATAAAAACTTTAAAATGGCATAATTCCATAAAATATCCTATTTCAGATTTTTCCATAATTTTTCCATAATTTTTCCCATTTATCTGTTTTTAATTATACCGAAATATTAAAATATTCATTAAAATAATATTAAATTATAAAAATTCCCAAAAATAATATTTTATATTTTTGAAATGATACAATCTTCCCCCTTAATGAAATTCGGTCCCCGAATTTAAATTTAAACCCCCCAAATTCTAAAACATTTCAAACGAAAGCACAAGTCGTCGGGGCTCCGAAATCATCAATACATAAAACGCATCGTAGCGCAATGCATGCGCATGAGTAATGAGTAGATAACTGAAAATCAAAACTCCATCAAGTATTCCACAATCATCGGAGTCATGGCAAATACACAAATGTCAAATCCAAAATAAAACCAATATGATATACATTAGAACTATACATGTAAATAGCTGAAGTAAATGCATGCCAAGTCTTTTTAAGCCGCTGTGCGATGCGCATAACACTGCACAGTGGCGGACGTCTATCATAAGAAAATAACCATATACGTATATATCTTTTGTTTAATATGTACGTTCCGCCGTTTTGAAAACAATTTAGAAGAGTTTCCTTGTTTTAAACGTGTCGTGTCGTGTCATATCAGACACGTAAATAAATACTGAGACTATAGGTCGCTTTTTGGAAATCCCTTCGATAACTATCAATGCATGCAAAATATATCCAGGTACTGTCCTCTGACTAGTCCTGCTCAGTATGAAAACACATAGCAAATATCATAAAAACATACTGCTCCATAAGGAATCCATCCCAAAATGTCTGTAAGAATACCCTGTGCGTCTAGTGCGCACGGAAATCAAAATCCATATATGTGCCAAACATGTGCACAGAAACATCATTTAGGTGCAACGGGTGTGCACGAAACATCTGCCAAGGGCAACAGGCGTGCCTAACAGCAAAATCAGGTGCATCAAACATGCACGAAAAATCTCGAATTTAGTGCACCTGGTGTGCACCAAATCGTATCTCGAAACATGCGCTCATCACGCGCGAAAATCCAAATCAAATTCACGGAGTGCAAGAAATCAACATCAATATCAGAATCAAAATCGACGGTATACCATATAGCTCAATCCAAATCAGGTATAACGTGGTGTATAAGCTCACAATCATGTGCATCAGCGTGCACAAATCAAGTCAAACACTAAAAGTGCATGAAAACTATGCTGGAAGCGTAAATCGAATCACCGGCATAAAATAGGCATGAAATCACAATCAATACCTCAAGCGTAATAACTATGCGCAAAATATAAATACCCAGTAGGTGCAACCATGGTGCACGAAGACAAATATCATGTGAATAAATCACCCAAAGTACCGAAATCCAAAGTGATGGGTACGTGATAATCGAATCACAAAATCGCAAATCATAATTACCGTCGTCGATATGTCCTCCTTCAAAGTCGATAAGGTGTCGGTGCATCCAATGATAGCAGCGCAAGACATCTACTTGCCTCTTGCTCACCTCTGGCGTCCTCTGTCTCTGGGTCCTTATCTTCCCTATGGATTACCTATCTCGCAATCCATCAGCTCATCGGCCCTGTCAGGTGTGCTAACGGGGACGATTCCGTTCTAGCACTTCTCTGGTCATCTGTGTCCTCAGCACAGCATATTCCTCGGAAACGGGTCGCATCCCAACGCCTCTGCATGCGTATCGCATCTCTGATGTCAGCGGAGTAGAACGTCATCTCGTGCGAACTTTTTACTCCACTGGTTCCAATGTCGACTGATTCGGACTCGTCTCATCGTGGCTGCATGGACGGCGCTCCAATGGCTATACTCATATCTGGAGTCTCCCAAGCAATGTGTCCCATCATATGATATCCGAAAGATGTCGAACCATCCGATCGATTTGTCAAAACCTCATAATCCCCCAAGAGCTCAACTTCTAGGGTACAGTTTAATAGTATCGAGTACATACCACAGTATCGGTGGTCTAGCCGTAGAAGGGCAAACCCAAGCCTCACTAATGGCGCCGCGGAACGGCCGCAAACCCTAAGGTTCAAAGGCTTTCGCACGGTCATTATGTCGAGCTAGGGTTTCATTCTTCTAGAGGGTCCAAAAAATCGCTTGCATGTCTTTCCGAATAATTTAAACTTGGAATCGGGTTCTTGACATTCGATCGTCTCTATCGACTCTCAACGAATCTGCGTGAAGTCGTCTCTAGCTGGAATCAATCTATCTGATGTCCTCGCATCGGGATAGGTGAACGAACCACATGTCCTAGTCATTCCTCCTTGGGTGACTAGCGACCTTCCATCATATCTTTAAGTATATACTCATTCTGCAGTAGCTCCAATCATCTGGGCGATATCTCGTCATTTGCAGCAACAACTGCTCATTCATCTGTACGCTGAACAACTCCTCAATCATCCTTAATAAGCGATACATCAATAGTCATCACACTCTGGCTGACCTCTAGCAGTAGCCCGATCCTCTGGTACCGATCAGCACGTCCGAGAAATCTCGTAAAAGCAATCTGTCAAACGCTCATGGCATGAAAACACACTAAGACAACGCCTCTATATGCAATCGTATGTCTCTGGAATCATGCCCTGGTCAGTCCTCATCCGTGACGAACTCAAGCTGACGCAACTCTAGCCGTAGCTCTCTCTGCCCGTGTAATCGTAGCAGCAAAATCATAACTAATATCGATGAGGATAGATCATAGGAATGAATATAATACTGTGCAAGGAAATGTACATCCTAAGGTTTCTTAAGCGGAGTAGCGTATCGTAAATATGCCACGGAACATACGTACGGTACGTCACTCTACTCAAGCTACCTACTCCATCAACCAAGGGTCATCCTACGCGACGAAAGTTCGGGTATAATACCCCCTCGACTAAGTCTAAGTTCCGTAAGGTCAAGCCTAAGTTCCGTATATATATATATAAACGCCCTATGCTCCGCATAGTCAAACTTAGACTCGAACCAAGGTTAACCTAGCGCTCTGATACCAACTTTCTCACGATCCGAAATAGTACGTGACTGGCACTTGAATCATATGAAGTCTATAGGACCCCATCTAATCCAAGTAAGCCAAAAGCTCAGAAATCTAAAACCATTTTTAAAGAGTAAATGAAGAAAACAAGTTTTAAGAAGTAAGGAAAACATGTTTTAAAAGTAAGGTTTTTAAATAATTAAGCCGAATATGCAATTTTAAAAATGTATAGTCTTTTCTAAAAATTTCGGCAGAGTTTCCTTTGTAAATATTGGCCCCGAACGGGGTGCAACAAGAATAATATATATGCAATGATAAAAGGCATCCCCAAGCGGGAGCTAGCTCTTCATCAATCGACGGTCACAACAACGCAAGCAATATAATATACAACGCCGAAGGGCGAGGATTAAAACTCAAAAAAAAAGAAACTCAAACAGTATGAAAAACCGAATTACTACAACGCGCAACTCTAAGGTCGAAATAATACATAACTGATTTCTAAGTCTGAAACAATATACAAGTTTTGGTTGATGGAATTACTAGATACAAGTGAATAATACATGTACAATGGTGGTTCTGATGCAAAAGAACCCACCTACTAAAGCAAATCACCCGCAAAGTAAGCAGTGTGCCAGAAATGCCGCCATAAAACCTGTACAGCAAAACCTGCAAGAACTGTGGCACAACGAGGGTGAGTTGCCAACTCGTGAGTAGAAAACATCTACAAGCAGAAATTGAATGCATGACATAATCCTAGGTCATACGATCAGTAATAATATATCCTCAAATGAAATAAGTCTGAAGCATGATAAGGTGGCAATGTAAAATCTATACATGTATGTAGTGCCAAGTGCTCGTGCCAGTGCCTCAGGTAATAACATATCATAAATATGAGGTATGATCAATGTAATCAAGTCTGTATGTATGTGGATCCCGTCCACGTGTCACCCAATGACAATAACCATCATGCATGTAAATATCATAAAGCATCACGGAAATATGACGATGTAAATCAACATGTGTCACTCGCGACATATCAAAATCATGAAACCTGAGTGTCAAGCTTCGACACTCGAAAAGATTATGAAACCTGTGCCTAGTATCGGCACGTAAATCCTCATATATCGGGCTCCGTATGCCGAATCGGCCCTCGGCCCCAGCAGTACGGGTCGTCCCATATCCATCTATCGACTCCGGTCAGTATCCTCCGGATAACCGTCAGGTCCAACCAATCACCGGTAGGTACTCGCCACCCTGCTAGGCTCATCGTCTGCTCCACGAAAAACATTCCTTGCCCCGGGGTACCATACCGGGTCCACCATGTACCCGCAAACGGATCATCCAACTCCTCGAATCGGGTTTCACATGTCGCTCTCAGCACCGAGAAAACACATGGTGGATGCACTGAAATATCAAATTAAGGGTAACCGGGTTTTTAAAACAATTACATACTCTCTTTGAAATTCCCACGGTTCCCAAATCCAGAAATATCATGGAACCAACATATCTCAATGCGTATAATGAAAAAGCATGATGTATGCGACATGTAAAAGAAATGTAAGCAAATCAGTGTATCATGCGACATGGAATAGTAATATGCACATATTGAGGGAAACCGCTCTTTTAAATGGAATCGGTTTTAAAGAGTATCTTGCGGTTTCAAAATCTCTAATCAAGCCAGAATCATCTTTGTATGTGCGAATACGTATGTGTGTACAATAGGTATGCGCACAAGTATGAGTGTACAGTAGATATGTGCACAAGTATGAATATATAGTATATAGGTACACAAGTATGCTATGCAAGGGTCATATCCTGAATGCAACAGTACTACAGTGTAGTGACATGGCAATTATCGATGATGAAGTGTGTGAGCCGGCAAGCAGTGTACGTGGAATATACGTATCATCGATACTGGTGCTGGTGTCCTAACAGCATGGTTGTAATATAGCAATAAACACAAGCAATGCAATGCAAATAGCATGAATATGCGGAAATCGAATAATCAACGCAACAGTGAAGAATCTACATCAATAAATATATCATGCAGCTTAGCCATTTGAAATAAGATGAATCGGGGTTTTTAGTAAAATAAGGGCTACGGTGTTTTAAGAAACGATGCGTCGTTTGAAAATATCTGTAGAATCCCTTTTTTCCTATCTTTAAAATATCCTCGATTCGTTAGTTTTGAAATAGGTATGACTCGGGTCTAGTCTAATGTCTACTAAGTAATCTACAGACCTAACTAACACGCTAAACAGGAGGGATATGGAAACCACCTACATCTGAGTCGATATATATATAAATATAATAGTCGGTGATCCCGCCTCAATAGTATCCCATACGACACAATATACATCATATAATATCCTCGAGTCATGAGTGCAGATCTATCATTAATATATATATTAATGATAGATCTATAATATATATATATATCTTTCATTAATAAGCTCAAGCTACATACTAATTATGGATATGTTGATATCTATAATATGACATGATATTTTACTATAAAGTAATATATATACCAGCATCTCCTTCAACTTCTGAACGGTGGCCCTCAAGCTCTCCAGTTCCTGCTGGACACGTCGTTCACTGGAGACGGAGGAAGTAACCACCGGGGTGGAGTCCAACCTCATAGGGGCCCTGCTAGGGCCCAGTCCCCGACCTCTCTCCCTACCTCCGTGGTGCCCTCCGTGTGCGGCGTCCAGAATTGGGGTCAGCAGCATCGAATCGCTCTGTCCGGTAAAATCGATCCCCGAGGCCTCGGCCTGCTCAACCACCCGCTCCTACACCCACATTAAGCAGTAAAGTATAAGTATAAAATTTAAACTTGAACCTTCCAAAACTAAAATTTCAAATATGGGTAGAATAATTATTAACACTTACACAATACTCCTGGGTAGCGACGTCGGGATATCGAAGCTCGCCCTTGGCGGGATCTGTCGAGGTACCGTGGACGGCAATATATGCGGACAGCACGCTCGGTGTACCACCTTGCGCCACGGTCTGAGCTGTCTGCAATATTAGAAAATAACTCTTAATATTAGAAATATTAGAAAATAACTCTTAATATTGTAGAATATCACAAAGGTCGGTCTATTGTAATTTACCGATAACTCCATGGCTCGAGTAATATTCCTCGAGCCACCTGTGTAAGTGGGGCGACCCCTCTTCGCCGACTTCCTGTTCTCTGTATTCTGAGCGGCCTGTTTCTGCATAACGCATTAACATTTAGTTTTCTAATTAAGGAACACAAAAAAATAAATTATATCCTAAACAATGAATTACATTTAAAATACATACCTGTTTGCGTTGGGAGTCGAAATATTCGCACAATAGAGGCCATGTCTCTACGTCGACTCTCGCAAACGCCGGAGTAAATAGGAGGGCCGCTCTCTCTGCCTTGGTGGTCGCCATCCATAGGGAGTAGCAGTCGGCCTTCAGCTCATTCCTGTTGTATCGGACCTTGGTCTGCATGTTCTTCATCAGGCCATTGTACAGAGCATGAAGGTCGAGCACCCTCCCAGGGTGATCAGGGTCGGGTACAGGCTGAAAATCGTAATCTTACTGAAAATACAAAAAAAACATTGTTATTAGATTGCAAGTGTTAATAATAAATATATTGGATAAATCAAATGAAAATATATATTAATACGTACACGAACCTGGTTAAAGAAGAGGGCGAATGAGCGCCGGTGCTGCTCGCTCCACTCAACGTGAAGTGGATAGTTCTTCACGAGCCGGCTCTCGTCCCCCATATACCGGCCGAACCTCTCGGCATGAGGACCGGTATAGCGATAGTCAAGGGTAAAAAAGAGGGGGAATGCTGCCTCCCCCCTAGCTCTGTTAGACCTCAGCCTATGGGTTTGATTCACACGTATGTTAACTGATAGACGGGGACTAAGTGGCGCTTTTAGTTTCATATATGAGTATCGATAGGAATATGAAGGTTTCATATTATCATCGAGTATCATATATTGGTTTTAACCTGAATAACTCGAATCACTCTCTAATTATGCGTTTGTTGTGTATTCTTGTTGTATGTGTGTGTTCCGGCTGTCGGGGGTAGGCTTCTATCCCATTAAGATTGTATAGAGTAAACACCCATCACTTGTTCTTTCAACCGTTTCGAGTAAATTTCGGCAGCACCTCCCCGCCGTTCTCCGAGTACACTGTAATAGAATAGATAATCATTTCAAAGCTGTGAAACAACGTTGAAATGAACATCTAATCTATCTTTGTACACGGAGAACCAGCGGAAAGGTACCGACGAAATATCTCGAAACGGACGAAAACACAAGTGAATGAAGGCGTTTGCTTTATACATTCTTAACTTGTCCACACGGGACAAATCTATGGGTTACCATACGATTGAATTTTCTCGTCGCGTAGACTATACGACGGTTGTTAGTATCGATCTATACCTTCCGATATTTAACAACCTTCGTATAGTTCTATGTCACGACGAACATCGCACGTATGTTAACCGATAGACGGGAACTAAGTGGAGCTTTTAGTTTCATATATGAGTAGCGATGAGAATATGAAGGTTTCATATTATCATCGAGTATCATATATTGGTTTTAACCTGAACATCTCAAATCACTCTCTAATTATGCGTTTGTTGTGTATTCTTGTTGTATGTGTATGTTCCGGCTGTCGGGGGTAGGCTTCTATCCCATTAAGAATGTATAGAGCGAACACCCATCACTTGTGCTTTCAACCGTTTCGAGTAAATTTCGGCAGCACCTCCCCGCTGTTCTCCGAGTACACTGTAATAGAATAGATAATCATTTCAAAATTGTGAAACAACGTTGAAATGAACATCTAATCTATCTTTGTACATGGAGAGACAGCGGAAAGGTACCGACGAAATATCTCGAAACGGATGAAAACACAAGTGAATGAAGGCATTTGCTTTATACATTCTTAACTTGTCCACACGGGACAAATCTATGGGTTACCATACGATTGAATTTTCTCGTCGCGTAGACTATACGACGGTTGTTAGTATCGAGCTATACCGTCCGGTATTTAACAACCTTCATATAGTTCTATGTCACGACGAACATCGCACGTATGTTAACCGATAGACGAGGACTAAATGGCGCTTTTAGTTTCATATATGAGTATCGATGAGAATATGAAGGTTTCATATTATCATCGAGTATCATATATTGGTTTTAACCTGAACATCTCGAATCACTCTCTAGTTATGCGTTTGTTGTGTATTCTTGTTGTATGTGTGTGTTTCGGCTGTCGGGGGTAGGCTTCTATCCCATTAAGAATGTATAGAGCGAACACCCATCACTTGTGCTTTCAACCGTTTCGAGTAAATTTCGGCAGCACCTCCCCGCTGTTCTCCGAGTAAACTGTAATAAAATAGATAATCATTTCAAAGCTGTGAAACAACGTTGAAATGAACATCTAATCTATCTTTGTATACGGAGAACTAGCGGAAAGGTACCGACGAAATATCTTGAAACGGATGAAAACACAAGTGAATGAAGGCGTTTGCTTTATACATTCTTAACTTGTCCACACGGGACAAATCTATGGGTTACCATACGATTGAATTTTCTCGTCGCGTAGACTATACGACGGTTGTTAGTATCGAGCTATACCGTCCGATATTTAACAACCTTCGTATAGTTCTATGTCACGACGAACATTGCACGTATGTTAACCGATAGACGGGGACTAAGTGGCGCTTTTAGTTTCATATATGAGTATCGATGAGAATATGAAGGTTTCATATTATCATCGAGTATCATATATTGGTTTTAACCTGAACATCTCGAATCACTCTCTAATTATGCGTTTGTTGTGCATTCGTGTTGTATGTGTAACATGATTTTAAACCATTGAGATCAAGATTTGAGAAATTTTATAAGTGGCCGTTAACATGATAACAATCATCTCTTCTTATCAGTCCATATTTGAATTCTAAAGGGCAGTATATTTGCTATTAAAAGATCATGTTCAACTCTAAAGCAAGGGAAAAACAGAGGAATATAGATCTATTAAAGTCAAGCCATAAAGCTAATCACATATTTACAACATTGCAAATACATTAACGCAAAACATAGTTATGTTGCTTCAAAAGAATCAATTATCAAGGATCTGGGAGTGGAAATGAACATACAGTTTCCCGTCAATAAGATCAACAGGACAGAGACAGATAAAATATAAGATTAGAATGATGAACAAGATAATATGCTTGAAAGATGCTATATTTGCTAATTGAATATAAATGAATCCACCAATAAGATTATATACATGATAATATATGTAGAGGAATTCAGGCCATGAATACAAACCACCAACTATTTCATATGCTGGCTGAAAGAAACGGGCGAAAAGATTCATAGTTTTCCATAAACTATAAGCAGATTCTGCCATTACTAAGTACAAAACAAAATGGATTATAATTTAAAGGAGAAAGAAGAGCTTGAAGCAAAATCAGATCAAATTATATTGTCCCACATGGGTTGCTCACCCAGACATTCGATAGCATACATGTCACAAGAAAAATAACAGAAAAACAATTTCTTAAGCTTAAATACCCTCTAAATTTTCCAAACAGCTTGCTTACAGTTCTACTGATACATTATTAAACATAAAGTCCCTGCAAACGCCAAATCTGGAACAACTATCACCTTATCATCGAATGTTACGTCCATAAAAGTGAAGGTAACAGAATAAATGCACCAGTACAAACGCGACCTTGAATTAGCCTAAAGCTTTGCCGGGATGGAACTAAATCAACAAGCAATGCATATTTACACTACAACCTTACACCTACTGCAAGGGATAAATAGGGCACTCTACAGTTCACATCTCACAGCCCAGTCCCAGCCCAGCCCCAGCCCCAGCCCAACCGAGCCCCAGCCCCAGCCCCAGCCCAGCCCCAACCCCAACCCCAATCATACCCTAGCCCCAGCCCCAGCCCCAGCCCCAGCCGAACCCTACAACCTAACCCTAACCCTAACCCTAACCCTAAACGAACCCAATCGATGCCGACGCCGACGCCGATGCCCTCACCCCTACCCGAACCTGGCCTGAACCCTAAACTACAACGTCAAAATTAAAAATTATTTGAGATTTACTTACAAACCGTGCGCGCGGTGGAGGAGACGGTAGAAATTGGCGAAGGTGGCGACGAGGCGCGGGAAGTCGACGAAGGTGTGGGGAAGACCGACGAAGCTGGCACAGGCTCGCGAGCGCGGTAGCGACGAAGCACGGGAACAGGCGACGATAGGCGCGGGAGTGAGAGAGAGAAATTTGGGAACGATGAATATAATTTTTCTGTGTTTTTTTTATATTAATAACCTATGTAGATGCCCCTACGGACATAACCGTAGGTCCCCGGCTTGCGGCTACGTAGGGCCAAAGAAAAAATTAGAACGTAAGGCACCGTAGGGACAACGATTTGGCCCTACGGATAAATCCGTAGGGACAAGAAATATTTGCCCCTACTGATTTCTGAGTCCGTAGGGGCAACCCTATATTGTAGTAGTGATAAAGCTCGTACGTAATTCCGTCGTACGGCATCCCAAGTCTGGGTACGGGTCAATATCATCTCATCAATTGTCTGGTATCCTTATCGTCATATCACATAATCTGGGGTACTGATCTAAGTCTAGTACAATCGATACCGTCTATATAAATGCGTGTGTAAACACACGTCCAAAGGCCCGCTAAAATCTCAAGTCGTATCCCAAATACGAATCACGTCATATCACCGATATCCCGGCACTATGCCCAATATCATCGACTCGTCTCCAAATATCATCCACTATCCTCATCATCACGGTATGAGTATAGCAATAAGCATGTGTGTGCGTGTGGGTGTAAACATATTCTAGGGTTCGCGACTAGGATCTACATTATGTCTAACCCTAGTCTATCCATAGTACACTTAACACATCTCAAATATCCACGACACTATAAGCTATTATAAATAATATATATATACTATTCTAAAAATCGAACTGCGGGGATGCTATACGCCATCCACCCGACTTCCCCCGTAGATATAATCTACTCACCTTGAATCCTGCGTGTTGGTGTCGATGTCGCCTTCGTCTTCTTCATCGTGTGGAATCCTCATGATGGTACCTAAATAGATAACATAATCAGAATGCGTATTAAAATCACATTGGGAATATCCAAAACGACACGCTAATGCCTATAGGTTAGAACCTATAGACTACGCTTCAAAACCATCAATCAATCCTCGATACCGTCGTACAAACGCCAAGAAATCGAGGTAAAACACATATATATAAATCCAGAATTCAAAATACGAAATACAGAAGCATGAATCAAAACAGGAACTAAAGAAAAAGGGTCCCAGATTTCATCCTAGGTCAAATTGGACAATTTTGCATATGCCAGGGGTCTAATGTACATGAAATAAAGCTACAAAACCAACACGAGCCAAATCCAACCTAGTCTGGCCGCAATTTGCGGCCAGAATGGATTTATTTGCGGCCTGAAAAAGGGGTTAGGGGCTAGGGCTTTGGGTGATGGTTCCTAGGTGCCTGCACATCTCACTGTCAATCCAAAATAATTTTCAGAGTCTCGGGGTGATAGCAGATCCTATATAACCTTCACAGATTCCACAAATCTTCCGATATCGGTTTCTAAATCCGTATTCCGGGTTTCAAGTCTCAGGTTTTGGGTCTTAATTCAAGCACTAGGGTATTTGTGTAGCCTCTACTTAGCTCAATTTCACCACAAAATCCTCAATTTCCCATAAACCCTAACTAGGTTTTTTCCTATGTCCACAAAACCACCCGATATCGATTCAATCTTAACATGGGGTATAAGTAATGCAAAAACTAAGATAATGGTTCAGAAAATACCACATTTGGGAACTCAAGAAAATTCTTGAGTTGCCCTAAGTGGCCAAAATCCTTGCTTTCTTGGTCCAAAATGCTTCTCTTGAGCTTGTGCACAATTTTAGTGAAATGGGAGTGGGGTTTTGGAGTTGTTTTGGATGTGTTTTGAGGAATTGAAGAGGGGAGGGAGGTGAAGGAAGCAGCAGCAGCAACAAATGAAGAGGAAGAGAGGAAATGGTGGAGGAAATGGAGGAGGAGCCAAGTCAAAGAAGACCCCATACTCTCTCTCATGCCCATGCCTATTTCTTTATTCCTTTCTCTTTTTCTTTTCTTTTCTTTTTCCCTCTAAATCCTTCTCACATCAATAGTAACCCCAAAACAACATGGTAGAAATGCACAAGTGTAAAAAAAATGATATGTACATGTTTTGCACAAAAATGCAAAAAAACCGATTAGCGATTTTTAATCGCGATTAGCACTAAATTAGCATATAATTAATCATAAAAACTTAAAAATGGCATAATTCCATAAAATACCCTAATTCAGAATTTTCCATATTTTTTCCAAAATTTTTCCCATTTATCTGTATTTAATTTTACCGAAATATTAAAATATTCATTAAAATAATATTAAATTATAAAAATTCTCAAAAATAATATTTTATTTTTTTGAAATGTTACAGTTAAAACCCATCGAGAGCAAGAAGATCTTTGAGAAAGATAATTTGCTGTAGATGGAAAAGGTGAGACTTTCAAAGCAATGCTTAAGTCCATCAGGATCCTACTTGCCATTGCTACATACCATGACTACGAAATCTGGCAGACTGCACGTCAAAACCGTTTTTCTAAATGGTGATTTAGAAGAGAGCGTGTATATGACACTGCCAGTGGGCTTCGTAGACAGTGGGAGCAGCGGAAGAATGTCCAAGCTGCTTAAATCCATTTATGGGTTAAAGCAGGCATTGCGGAGATGGAACATCTGTTTTAATGAAGCTGTCAAAGGGTTTGACTTCATCAAAAAGGTAGATGAACCATGTATAAATCAGAAGGTTGTAGAGAGTATGGCTGTCTTCCTCGTATTGTACGTGAATGACATACTCTTGATAGGAAACGATGTTCCTATGCTACACTCGGTCAAGCACCTCTTATCACACAGATTCTCCATGAAAGATCTAACTAATGCCTCCTACATCCTGGGGATATAGATTTATAGAGATAGATCTAAATGGATTTGGGATTGTCCCGATCTAGGTACATAGACACCATGCTAAAGGTGTTTAGTATGGATGATTCTAAGCGTGGTAATGTATCCGCTTGTTCAGGAATCACTCTCTCCAAAGAGATGTCTCTCGAGACTGATTTGGAGGGGGCTCGCATGCTAGGAATGCCCTATTCTTTGGAAGACCGGTCAATCATGTATGCGATGTTATGTACCAGACCAGATGTAGCTTACTCACTAGGTGTAGTGAGTAAGTATCGAAAATATCTTTTAGAAAACCACCGGATAACTGTGAAGAACATTCTTAAGTTCTTGAGAAGGACTAATGAGATGTTCTTGGTGTTTGGTAACAGTGAACTCCAGATGGTGTCATTTACCGATTCAAGCTTCCAGAGTGATAAGGATGACTGAAAGTCAGTCTCGGGTTTTGTCTTTACCCTCGGTGGAGGGACGGTATGTTGGAAAGGTTCCAAGTTATATACCGTAGCAGACTCATTGATAGGGGCTAATTACATCACTAACCAACAATGCTGCTAAAGAGATTGTCTTGATGAATAAGTTCATATGGTGAACTTGGTTCCTACCATTTGGCATCCAGTACATGTATATTGTGATGACAATGGAGCTGCGGCTTTGGCCTAGGAACCCCGGTCCCGTCAGTGATCTAGACATATTCTTAAATGGTATCACCTTATCAGGGAGCTAGTTGATCTCTGGGAGATTGAGGTCAGGAAGGTTGACACAGAGGATAACACAGCAGATCCACTCACCGAGGCTATCCCCCAGATGCTATTCGAGAGACTTTTGGGACGTTGGGTATGAGATACTACAACAACTGGCCATAGTTCAAGTGGGAGATTGTTAGGAATATGTATGCCCAGAGGCCATTATTGATGATATAGTGGATTCTTGGACATATATATATAGAGGACTTTCTTGCTCGACATAATAGTATGCTATCAGGTTATCTTTATCTTAACATGTAGACTGGTATTTATACTATCTGTCTCTTACATGTTGATAAAGCCCTTAGGATATGAACTTGACTACCAGGATTATGATGAGATCATACTAGTGGGGCCAGGGTGGTCCAAAAGTACATCCTTTAATCAATTCTTAGTCGAGGGAATATCAAGACTAGGGCATCGATATTCCAGAGTAGACTAGTGTGTACGTTTCTTATCCCTTAGAAGGTGATGGTTGATCCCACAACCATTGGTATGTGACATCAAAGATTGTACACATGTGCTCATTGGAGAATGGGTACACCGAACGGACTCGCCGAGGACTCCTACGTGGTAGTATACCTATCGTCAGATAGCAGTCCTCTGGTAACACTGGTAAAGGTTAGTCTGTAGATCCAAGATCGTTATAGAGTCTTGTGTGGCTCCCACTGTTCTTTGATTTCCTCTCTATCACGCTCAAGAGGAGTTGTACAAACAGGCGGATTTTGGGTACAGTCCCGAGTGATATGGTGGCAATGAGTGATAAGAAGGGTTTCGTCTCTCCCGGTATTGGGGGTTGATGTTGCGCTATACTCGATTGGCTATAACTGGAAGTCCCTGGCCAGGGATGCTTATGAGATTTACTGATAATTGTTATCAGTAGTTTCTCGAACCGTTATAGGAAAGACATCGGCATGACTTATCACGTTAATGGGGTCTGACGTTTACCACCCCTAGACATGATATGGGATATATCAGACGAAGAGACCGGACTGCACGGTAATGTTACCGATAGGCTTTATGGAGAGTATAGACAGGCTTGCTTGTTGATCTTCATATCGCTTAATACCCGGGTAGCCATTACGTCCAGCTAGTACGGCTGATGGCTTGTAGGTGACTGATGTGATCATCACCTACTGCTGGTGTATTGAAGAGTCTTTAGAGTCCCACACAGAATTTTCCTGGTTCAAGCAAAACGAAGTAGGACACATATGTGATATGTGTGGGGGCCTGATTAAATACGTGTATGTGATACCGTATTGTAATCTGATAGTTATTTATTATCGATTCGGTTATATATGATATAACTAGATTGTCGAATCAAGTGTTGATTTGATAATGTGATATACATATAAATGATTATATCAAGTGTTTTTTTAATAATGTGATATAATTATATCTTAACTAATGTCATTAGCTCACTAAATATTTTCTTATATGTATTAATATATATATGATATACATATAAATATATATATGTAGCATGACATAAATTTCCATTTTATGAAAATAGAAATGAGGTGGAAAATAGGAAGACTTTGGGAGCATAGTTGCAAGCATGGGCTTTTATCATTGTTTATTCATCTTGACTCACTATTCAAGCATGGGTGCAATTTTATATTGTAATAATTATATGCTTGAATGAGTGAGGTCAAGGATGTTAGCCATTGATTTGTTCATTCCAACACTTAGCCATTTTCTTGATTTGCTCCCATTTTGCTCTCATGCTCTCTAGCTTCTTCTTCTTTCTCAATATCATGGTTCAAGCTTCAACCCTCATATGTGATGTGAACCATGAAGCTTGAACACAATCTTGTGAGAAAAATCATATCCCCACTTCACCATCCTACACTTGACTAGCGATCGAGTGTAGCGTATTTCCTACGCTAAAGAGTTTAGTGTAGAGGTAGCTTGAGTTGGAGGGACTTCGTATGGATCATCTTCGACACGAAGGTCATCGGAGGAAGCTCGTCCAAAGTCTCACGTAGAGCCTACTGGAGTCACGGGACTACTACACGGAGCATGTGAAGTGAAGTACTCGATCTACGAGGGTATAACCATCTTTCACTACTATAGTTTTAGTAGATATCAAACCATAACCCTAATCACCTAGCTAAAGATCTTGGATAGTCTAGCTTAGTACCTAAAATATTTGAATTTGGTATTCTTGATGCCACTAAAACCCCTTGGTGGTGCTGCGGTAGACTTTTACATGGTTCATCTACGTTTTTAATGAAGGCAAACTCTTTGACCGCTTCATCGAAACAGATGTTCTAACTCCGTGAAGCCTGATTTAATCTGTAAATTGATTTAAGCAGTTTGCATACGCTTCCGCTGCTCCCACTGTCTACGAAGCCCTCTTTCTGAGTCATGTACACGCTCTCTTGTAAATCACTATTTAGAAAATCGGTCATGACGTTCATCTGCCAGATTTTGTAGTCATGGTATGCAGCAATGGTAAGTAAGATCCTGATGGACTTAAGCATAGCCACTGTAGAAAATGTTTCATCATAATCGACACCAGGTCGTTGACGAAACCTTTTGCAACAAGTCTAGCTTTGAAAGTCTTAATTTTTCCATCTACACCAATTTTCTTCTTAAAGATCCACTTGCTCCCGATAGGTTTTACCCCTTCAGAAGCAACTTCCAAAGTCCATACTTTATTGGTGTACATGGATTCCATCTCAGATCGCATAGCATCCAGCCATTACACTGAGTCCCTACTTGTGATGGCCTGCTCGAAACTAGTTCGATCATCATCTTCAATGATGCAATCCTCGCTCCCACCGTCAATGAGAAAACCGTAGTATCTCTCAGGTGGATGAGGAACCCTACGAGATCTACGAAGTGGCTGGGGTTTGTTGGGGACTATCGAATTCTCCGGTTCCATCAAATTGTCAGTTAAAATTTGTGTAGCTGGAACTTCTTCCACTTCTACCTTATTAACACTAATTTCTTTTATAAGAAATTCCGTTTCCAAAAAGGTGGCATGTTGAGCAACAAACACCTTTTGTTTCTCACAATAGTAGAAGAGATATCTATGCGAATTCTTTGGATATCCTACAAACTTACATTGAACTGACGTTGCCTCGAGCTTGTCCGGATTTTGCTTTTAGACATAGGCCGGACAACCCCATATCTTAACTCGTTTAAGATACGGTTTCTTTCCACTCCATATCTCATATGGTGTTTTAGGCACAGATTTTGATGGAACTTGATTCAATAGGTATGCGACTGTCTCAAGCGCATAACCCCAAAAAGACATAGGTGACTCAGCGGTACTCATCATAGAGCACACCATATCTAATAAGGTATGATTCCTCCGCTCCGATATGTTGTGGTGTATACGGAGGAATAAGCTGAAATAGAATCCCATTCTCTTTTAAATAGTCACGAAATTCCGTGCTCAAGTATTCTCCTCCCCGATCACAGATCGAAGGATTTTAATACTTTTACCCGTCAGGTTCTCAACTTCGTACTTATATTCCTTGAATTTCTCAAAATCTTTAGATTTGTGTTTCAACAAGAACATATGTCCAAATCTTGAGAGATCATCGCTGAATGTAATAAAGTACGAGGAACCATTCCTGGCATGTGTAGACATAGGACCGCATACATCACTATGTATTAGTCCTAAGAGTGTAGAAGCTCTTTCTCTGTGTCCAGTAAAATGAGTTTTGATCATTTTACCTTTGAGACATGACTCGCAAGTTTCATAAGATGTAAATTCGAACGAATTCAAATATCCATCTTCATGTAACTTAGCTAGTCTTGTCGCATTGATATGACTTAGTCTACAATGCCACAAGTTGGCCTCGTTCATTTCTGAACTCTTCCTCTTGGGTGTGTTCTGTACGTTTAGAACTGTCATTTGATTTTGAACGTATATACCATTACATAACGTAACAAACCCAATCAACACTTGATTTAGAAAAATGTTCATAACATTATCCTCTAATATGAAATTATATCCTTTCTTAGTTAGCAAAGAAACCGATATAATATTTCACATCATCTTTAGTACATAGTAACAGTCGTTCAGAATCAATGTGTTACCGGTTAGTAACATTAGGTGATACTCGCCAACTTCTTTGGCTGCAACAATTGCTCCATTCCCTACTGTTAGAGACTTATCACCATTTCCCAGTTCTCTACATCTCTTTAGCCCATGTAACAAATTACATACATGGGATCCTGATCCGGTATCCAATACCCGGGACGTAGAGCAAACTTAGAAACAGTTCTCGGTAATGAACACACCCGAAGAAGATGCATCAGTATGCTCCTTCTTCGTTCGAGTGGCGTAGGAAACCGGGTATTCCCCTATTCCTTGCTTAAATTTATGACAGTTATAAGAAAGAGCGGAACCTAGCCCAGTATAATAAGCGGGTTCGGTCAATACATCCTTATTATTATCTTGATTAAGGCGTGTCATTGGTCGCTACCTGGAGAGAGAGAGAGAAGGAAACGCATTAGCGTGCGCTCTTTGCAAAATTAGATTGGTTATATCTTATCTAATCAAGATGGCTTCCACTATTTTTATCAAATCTTCCTTCAAACCGTAAAAGGTAAGATTAGCTGGGATTAATTACAGCCTACAAGTTCGCCAATCGGTCAGCCAGGCATGTATTGGTACTCCGAGGGAGTCTCCCCATGTTTTCGCATGGAACTAATTAAATAACCTTGTTTCCGTAGGGGTATCACCCCGTTGACACCTTTCTAGACACCTTCTTGATTAGCTAACTGTAAAGTGCAAAACTCTCCCAGGAGTAACTCTTACTCGCAGTGGGTATCAAGATCCAACTATTATATAGAAGTTATGCAATCTCATTGCAAATTTCAACACTTGAAATTCCCAATATTGTTTTTACCCCATGCAGTTTATGACCTTGACAAGGTCAACAAACCATAAACCGCAAGTCAAGTTCAAGCCGTTCATTTCTTGATTGAATTAAACCCATCTGCACGACCCTTGACAAGGTTAACAAGACCGCATGACTACCATAATCCAATCGCATCACATGCGCCAGATAAGCACTAATCAGCTACTGTAGGGTATTTTTCGTCACCCCATTGAGATGGGAATACGCGCGCGCTTGTCAGGCGTACTACAGATTCCCCCGGCCTAGGGTAGGCCGGGGTTTAATGATGGTGGGGATCCGAATCTCCGGCAGCCGCGGACTAAGCTGCCGTTAATTACTCATCGCCTTTGGGGCGAGGGAACCTCCGATTAACGGGTTAAACTGGTCATGCGAACTCAATGTGCAGTATACGTGTGTTCAATTCTGAAAGGGGGGGATGGATATATCGGGAGCCACGCAGAGTTTTTACGGGGGTCCCGCTACCCGGATAGCGGGCTGGGGGTCAAGGGGGCTAGCAGCCCCCTTGCGGGGTGCGGGGCAGCGCCCCGTTAGAAATTTTTTTCTAACAGGGACAGTGTCGTGGAGTACGTGTATGTATAAATTTGTATACATATGTATATGTGTATATATGTACACAAAAGAGGGGGAAAAGACATCCAAGGGATGCGCAGGTGCGCAAGCGCGCGCGCCACGTGTCGGCACGCGGGCGACTTGCGCACTTGCGCAGTTGCGCAAGCGCGCGCGCCACGTGTCGGCACGCGGGCGACTTGCGCACTTGCGCAGTTGCGCAAGCGCGCGCGCCACGTGTCGGCACGCGGGCGACTTGCGCAGTTGCGCAAGCGCGCGCGCCACGTGTCGGCACGCGGGCGACATGCGCACTTGCGCAGTTGCGCAAGCGCGCGCGCCACGTGTCGGCACGCGGGCGACTTGCGCACTTGCGCAGTTGCGCAAGCGCGCGCGCCACGTGTCGGCACGCGGGCGACTTGCGCACACAACAGGCTTTTAGCCTAAAAAGATTTCTCTGAAGAGAAATCAAAGAGGAGTTAGACTCCTGAGTGTGTTTTTTTTTTTTTTTTTGGGTTAATGGAAGGGTTCTTCTTCTTCCTCCTGTTGCTTGCTGGATCTTGAAGATCAAGAGATGTAAAATCTCAAAATCTCTCCTTTTTAAGATCTGATGGCAGATCCAAGTTCCCCTTTGTGGGTTTTGTGGTGGAAAACTATTTAGTTTTGAAAAAGGAAGAGTAAAACTCTTGATTTAATTCAAGAGAAAGAAGAAGGTTTTGGAACCTTGAAGAAGGAAGAAAGAGCTCAGCTCTAATTTTTTTGGAGAGAGAAAAAATTGTTGAGATATTTCATTATCTTTGCCTTTATAGGCTATACACTTTACACATAGCCCCTTGGGCTTCACAAAATGGCATTTTGCCTATCCCATGGCTCATGTGCCATTTCTTTTTGCATATAAGCCATGGGCTTTACAAAAATTTGGCTTTATGCCTATTTTTCTTACATTTATCCATAAAATAAAATAAAAGAAATACAACAAAATTATTTATTACAAAATTTTTATCTTGGCATGGGGGGAGGCCGGCCGCTTCATGTTCGGGCTCGACCCGGGCATGGGCCTACTGGATCTGGGCTTGGGCCCACTTGGCTTGGGGTTGACTTTGATTTTGACTTGGTCAACCGGGGTGTAAATTTTTACCCCAACAAATTGCCCCCCATCAATAAATGCACACCACATATGTAGGTCGTGTGCATGAAATTGATGGATCTTCTTTCACGTGGAGGCGGCTTGATTTGGTTCCCACCTTTTGGGAAGCTGGCACTGCCCCTTTTACGACATGGACGGTCGTTGCTTGACATGTCTCTGAGACGGAGTGTCCGTGATAGACGTTTCCCTGGCCCGGAGTGATCTGGTTCCCGCTTTGTAAGAATCCTGTGCTGCCCTTTTTACGACGTGGACGGTCGTTGCTGCCCTTTTAGCGACGTGGACGGTCGATGCTGCCATTTTTGCGACTTGGACGGTCGATGCTGCCCTTTTAGCGACGTGGACGGTCGGTTCTGCCCTTTTTGCGACTTGGACGGTCGGTGCTGCCCTTTTTGCGACGTGGACGGTCGGTTCTGCCCTTTTTGCGACTTGGACGGTCGGTGCTGCCCTTTTAGCGACGTGGACGGTCGGTTCTGCCCTTTTTGCGACTTGGACGGTCGGTGCTGCCCTTTTAGCGACGTGGACGGTCGGTGCTGCCCTTTTTGCGACGTGGACGGTCGTTGCTGCCCTTTTAGCGACTTGGACGGTCGATTCTGCCCTTTTTGCGACTTGGACGGTCGGTGCTGCCATTTTTGCGACTTGGACGGTCGGTGCTGCCCTTTTAGCGACGTGGACGGTCGGTGCTGCCCTTTTAGCGACTTGGACGGTCGGTTCTGCCCTTTTAGCGACGTGGACGGTCGATGCTGCCCTTTTAGCGACGTGGACGGTCGATGCTGCCCTTTTAGCGACGTGGACGGTCGGTTCTGCCATTTTAGCGACGTGGACGGTCGATGCTTGATTTGACTTGCTCTGCTTCTTGCAATGCCAGGGGTAGACTTGACTTGCTCCGCTTCTTGCGGTGTCGGAGTGGAAGTTGACTTGTTGATTTTGATTTGGGTTGACATCAGCATCGCTATACTGGAATATGGTACCAGGAGCGAATCATCATCTGTCATGGAGAGGATTTTGGGATTTTGGTTTTTGTTTGGCATCTGCATTGCTGCACTGGAATAATGCCAGGAGCAACTCATCATTTGCCCTGAGAGGATTTGGGAGAAATTGGGATTGTTTTACGCCCGTGGATTGTATACGGTTTTGCAGGATGTATGATCCAGACCGTAGGGCCGGAAAAAATTTTGGGACTTTGTCGGCGTCTGCATCGCTGCACTGGAATATGGTACCAGGAGCGACTCATCATTCGCCGTTGGGGTATGGGATTTGGAATTTGGTTGGCGTCTGCATTGCTGCACTGGAATATGGTACCAGGAGCGACTCACCATTCGCCATTTGGGGATTGGGGAGCGATGGCTTAGGAGACAGGTTTAGATCCCTATCGCCTAAGGCTTTTCAATTTTATGGGTCGTGAGGGTCCCATAAAAGCATTTCCTCCCTACGAGTCGTAAGGATCCCGCAGGTGTATTTTCTCCTTAAGAGTCGTGAGGACTCCTAAGTGTGTTCCTTTATGAGTCGTAAGGATCTCACAAAGGTTTGTTCTCCTCATATATCGTGAGGACACATGAGTGGGTCTTATCAATGGAGCATCATTCCCAAAGCGGAGACCGGCCGCGTAACTGGTGATTACGGTGGGGCATGGGTATGATGAGAATTATTTGAGCCCGTGGATTGTATACGATGGTCAATTTGGGGACCCACTGTAGGGCCGGAGAATTTTGAGAAATTGGATTTTGGTTGGCGTCTGCATCGCTGCACTGGAACATGGTACCAGGAGCGACTCATCATTCGCCGTTTGGGGACTTGGAATTTGGATCTTGTTTGGCATCAGCATTGCTGCATTGGAATAATGCCAGGAGCAACTCATCATTTGCCTTGGGAGGACTTGGGATTTGGGTTTTTGGTCGGCATCAGCACCGCTAACACTGAAGCGAAATGCCAGGAGCGACTCATCATTTGCCGTTGCCCGTTGGGGAACGATGGCTTAGGAGATAGGTTTGGGTCCCTACCACCCAAGGCTTTTCAATTTTATGGGCCGTGAGGGTCCCATAAAAGCATTTTCTCCCTACGAGTCGTAAGGATCCCGCAGGTGTATTTTCTCCTTAGGAATCGTGAGGATTCCTAAGTGTGTTGCTCCTTTGTGAGTCGTAAGGATCTCACGCAGGGGTTTTCTCCTCGCAAGGTCGAGAGGGCTTTGCGAGTGTATTTCATCTCTTTTCACGAGTTTGCGCCCTTTCGGGTTTTCACAGACTCGCCGGTAGTCCTGCTGTTTTTACTCACGGAGCCCTTTCGGGTTTTCATCCGTGCCCATTTTGCTTGTGGACATACCGTTTATTTCTTCTTCCTTTTTTTTTTCTTTTTTCTTTTTTTTTTTTTTTACAAAATTTTGCCGCTGGTGGGACTTTTAAAGTAGTCTTACCGGCAAGATTTGGGAAAAATAGGGGTCATTTACGCCCGTGGATTGTATACGGTTTTGCAGGATGTCTGATCCAGACCGTAGGGCTGATGTGCTCAATTCGCCTGCGACTTGGAGCATTCATGTGTAGTATTTCTTGAGATATCGGCCATTGATGGGTGGCATGGGCCTTTCTCCCTCGGCACTTATTAGTTGGTAGGATCCTCCGTCGAACACTTTCTCGATGACGTATGGTCCTTCCCAGTTCGGCTCGAATTTTCCCTTGGCATGTCGATTGGGGATGATCGGTCTTTTGAGGACCAACACCAATTCACCTTTCTTGAAAGTGCGGAGACGGGTTATCTTGTCATAGGCCCGTGACATTTGGGCTCGGTATAGCTCCAGATTTTGCTGCACCGCGAGCCTCTTTTCTTCGAGGGCATCGAGTTCTTCAAGTCGAAGGAGCACGTTTTCTTCCTCCGTCAACTCATGTTGGACGGCCATTCTTAAGCTTGGAACTTCAACTTCGAGGGGGAGGACCGCCTCCACTCCGAAGAGCAATGAGTATGGAGTGGACTGAGTTGGAGTACGGTGTGTGGTACGATATGCCCACAACGCCTCGTGAAGTTTGAGATTCCAGTCTCTCTTATTGGCTGAAGCATTTTTCCTCAGGAGCTTGCATAGAGTCTTATTGAAGGCTTCGGCTAGCCCATTGGCTCTTGGATTATAGATGGAGGAATATCTCCAGTCTATCTTGTGCTGAGTAGCGAACCTTGAGACATTGAAGCTCTTGAAAGAAGGCCCGTTGTCAGAAATGATTCTTCTTGGTGTACCGAAGCGGTATAGAATATTATGCTGGAAGAATGTCAGAATATCCTTTGTCTTAACTTCTTTTAGCGGGACAGCTTCAGCCCATCTGGAGAAGTAGTCTGTCGCGGCCAGTATAAACCGATGGCCTTTGGATGACGGAGGATCAATTGGGCCAACAATGTCGGTGCCCCAGACTTCGAAGGGCCACGACGCCACTGTAGGATGCAATGGATTGGGATGCTTGTGAATAAAATCACCGTGAATTTGGCAGATATAACATTTCTTTGCATGCTCTCCGCAATCCCGTATCATGGTGGGCCAGTAATACCCAAGCCGTTTGATTTGAAGTCGCATCTTGGGGCCAGATTGGTGAGCACCGCAAACGCCCGAGTGGACATCTTTCATGACCTTTTGGGCTTCGGCCAATGACAGACACCTGAGCCATAGTTGGTCGTATGACCTGCGATATAACGTGTCATTTACAAACACGTATCGGAGAGCTCTTTTCTTCAGCTGAATCCTCGCAGATTTTTCTTCGGGCAGCTTGTCGTATCGGAGGTACTCTATGAAGGGTTCTCTCCAATCGGGCTCGTCTTGGATGATCGAAGCTTCTTCCACAGGACTGCTCTTCTGTTCCGCGCTTTCCTCTTCTCGTAGAGAGACTGGGGGTAGAATTTGCCGGCTCCTGACTGTGATCAGAATTTCGTCCATGTCAGGATCAGCCAGCTCCTTGGCCAAGCGAGCGAGTACATCAGCCTTTCCGTTCAACGCTCTAGGGACTCTCGTTAGTTCAATATGAGTGAATCTTTTCATGAGTTCCACCACTCGACCTCTGTACCGAGCTAACTCGGGTTTGTATATCTTATAGTCGCCGCTTACTTGGTTGACGACAAGCTGGGAGTCACCGTAGACTCGTAGCCGAAGGATTTCCATTTCTATGGCGAGTTCCAAACCAGCTATCAGAGCTTCATACTCAGCTTCATTGTTCGTTCGAGGCTCGGTGAGAGCAAAAGAACGTCGTAGGGTTCCCATTGATGGTGTGATGAACACCAATCCTATCCCTGCTTTTATCTCTGGGACGCTTGATTTACTGGAGGTCCTTATTGACGAGGCTCCATCGAAGTAGAGCTCCCAACATGGCTCATCTTCCTCGAGGTGCATCACTTGTTCATCGGGTAACTCACAATTTAGCGGCGACCCTTCTGGTATGGGATGAGCGGCGAGAAAGTCTGCAATAGCTTGCCCTTTTACTGCTTTCTGAGGGGTATAAACTATGTCAAACTCAAGTAGCATGACAGCCCATCTTGCCATCCTGCCGGCTAGGCTTGCTTTGGTCATCAAGTGTTTGAGCGGGTCGACCTTGGAGATCAGCATAACCCGATGAGCCAGCAGATAGTGCCTCAGCTTCTTCACAGCAAATATCAGAGCCAGGCATTGCTTTTCGATTGGGGAATAGTTGTGTTCCGCCCCGACTAGAGTTCGACTGAGGTAGTAGAGGGCATTTTCCTTTCCCTCCTCGTTATTCTGGGCGAGGAGCGCACCGAGTGACTCATCTAGCGCGGCAGTGTAGAGAATCAACGGTTTATTTGGAATGGGAGCAGCCAGCACTGGAGGGTGCAACAAGTATTGTTTGATGCTTTCAAACGCTGCTTGACATTCGGCATCCCAGATAAAAGGAGCTCCTTTCTTCATGAGCTTTGAGAAGGGCCTACATCTCCCCGATAAATTTGAGATAAACCTCCGTATATAAGCAAGCTTGCCTTGAAAAGATCTTAGCTGCGTCAGACTCTTCGGAGGGGGCATCTCCATGATGGCCTTTATCTTTGATGGGTCAACTTCGATCCCTCGATGTCGGACTATGAAGCCCAGGAATTTTCCCGATGACACGCCAAAAGCGCACTTCAGAGGGTTCATCTTCAGATCGTATTCCCTCAGTCTGGTGAGAACGGTCCTGAGATCTTGGATATGATCGGCCTTGGCTTTAGTCTTGACGACCAGATCATCAACATAACATTCGACGACTTTATGGATTAGGTCATCAAAGATATTAGTCATCGCCCTTTGATATGTAGCACCTGCGTTCTTCAGTCCGAATGGCATTACCTTGTAGCAATATATTCCGATCGGGGTTCGAAATGCTGTGTGCTTCTCATCCTCAGGCGACATCTTGATCTGATTATATCCAGACGAGCCGTCCATAAAGGTGAACAGTTCGTAATTTGAGGTGTCATCGACCATCATTTCCATGACCGGCAGCGGAAAGTCGTCTTTAGGACATGCCTTATTGAGGTCCCTGAAATCGACACAGACTCGGATCTGCCCATTTTTCTTCTTGACTGGGACTATGCATGCGATCCAGTCCGCATATTTCTCTTCTCTGATGAAGCCGGCATCGATGAGTTTCTTGGTTTCCTCGATGACCTTTTCTTCCAACTCCCTTCTCATTCTTCGAGGAGCTTGTTTGACTGGCTTAGCATCAAGAGATATAGCCAGCTTATGCACGGCTACCTCAGGGGAAAGGCCAGGCATTTCTTTGTATGTCCACGCGAAGCAGTCAACGAACTCACGCAACAGGGCAATTATCTGCTCTTTCATTTCCTTTGACAAGAGCGAGCTGATGTAGGTCGGCCTTGGATTATCGGGCGTTCCTAAGTCAATCTCGGTTAGCTCGTCAAAGGTTGCTTGTCCTCCATCTTCGAGCTCTTGAGGAGCTTCTTCTGGCTCGGCTATCTCGTCGTCATCATTTGATCTTTCGCCAGCTTCACCAACATGGATCATGTAGCACGCTCTGGAATCAGGTTGAAAGTAACATATTCCCCGTCTGTCTGGAATTCGTCCATCGATGAGTGCTCGGACCTGGGGAGGATGCCATAGCCCTTCGTAAAACTTTGCTTCGGACTCCGTTTGATATAACCGGCATCCGCACTTCTTAAAGTATTCCCGCATCTCGGGCGCATAGTATCTGGGATTGAGGACGGCTCTTATGCCTCTCTCATATGGAAGGCACGCGACAGACAAATCGTCCGGGTGCGCAACGGGGTTTGACCCATAAAACAGGATGCCCTTCTGTCCACTTTTCCTCCCGGGAACGTAGAAAGTTTTCAGCTGGTCCACGGTGGAGATTGATAATGCATCGAGCTCTTTGTACATCTGCTCTGGTACCCTTGTCACGGCTAGGGACCCTTCTGCAACTTCGAAGGTCTCTCGTAGTTTCTCTTGTTGCATAGGGGTCCAATCTGCATCGCTGTTGCACGGCAGGTCCTCTTCCTCCGACTCTTCAGTGTCGCTGCCAAGATGAGGGCGGACTTTGCTGCTAGATGGGCCTTCAGTAACAGATTCGTCTGTATCGCTGCCGAAACGAGGACGAGTTTTACGGGAGGACGGGCTTCCAGCGTCGGACTCGTCAGTGTCGCTACCGAAATGCGGGCGTACTTGGGTATTTTTGCTTTTGAAAGTGATAGCCGGCGCAGATTTGCTTTTGAGTCTTGGGGCCGTTCTATCCTCAGTCAGTTGTGGCTTAGCATTTTGGTGGTTCGTAAAGTACCGAGAATCTTCGTATCGGACTTCATGCACACCGAACGGCTGGATGTCTCCGTCAATACGTCTTTCTTCGCCATTTTTAGTATACTTCATGCATTGATGGAGAGTCGACGGAATGATGCCGTAATCATGGATCCACGGCCGCCCCAAGAGAATCTTATAAGATGTGTCGGCGTCGATCACGTATATCTTAGCTTCAGTTTTCAGATCCCCAAATTTGATTGGCAAAGCTATAGACCCTAGAACTTGCTGGCAATTTTGGTTGAACCCTTGAATGACAATCCTTTCCCTCGACAGGTGTCGGACGTCCATTGACAAACTCTTCAGAGTTCGCAAGTTCATGATGTTCACTGAGGACCCCGGATCAATCAATATACGATTAATTCGATCTCCGTCGCTGTACCCGGTCACGTAAAGCGGCCGATTATGCTCAGCCGTTCCCAGTAGCAAGTCTTCATCCTTAAATGTGACTGCGGCGGCATGCAAAGCGTGCTGGGCTTCTTTCATATTAATTTCCGCAAAGTGAGCCTGATACCGCTCGGGGTTTTGTAGAGCATGGATGAGAACATCTCTAAGCTCCTTAGATAGGACCAAGGCGTCGTAGATGCTCAGGAGAGACGGAAGCTTCCGGAGATGTGCCAAGACATTATAGTCCACCGAGGAAGGACTTATGTTTCCATCAGCCGGTTCTCTGCCATCGTCTTCATTAACGACTTGTTTTTCCTTCCCTTTTGGGGCGTTGCCCTGATTTGGCGGTAGAGCCCTGCCGCTTCTGAGCTGGATTTGATTGGTCGTTGTGGCGAGCTCCTCGTCCTCTTCGGGAAAACAAAGCTCCTCTTCCGAGTCGCTGCCAAGATGGATGGCGTAGCAGGTCACTACTGGAATTTCTTCATTGGAGTCTTCTTCTAACTCCTCCAGAATTTCAGCCGCTTGTACAGGGAAGAACTCCTTCAATTGAATCAATGTTCTTTCCTTTTGCTCATATTCTTCGAGCGAATCGATATACTTTTGAATGGTCGATCTCCCTGCAGACTCTTTTTCGTGCCGAGCTGCACTTTTCTTCTTCTTGAGCTTCTTGGATTTTGAGCCTGATGGAGCCGCATAGGCAGCTGGACTGGTAGGCTTCTTCTGTTCTTCCCATTCCATCCTGGGCTCTTTCTGAAGTAGCTTTAGCATCTTCTTCATCTTATTAGATATGTGCGTACTCCACGGAGGCCGCGATGAGTCAGTTTCATTTCTTAGGGCCGCGGGTTCGGCTGTCTGCTCCCAGAAGGCTTCGGCTTCCGTCTGTATAAAGTTGGCGGTTGCAACTTGATTGTTCACCAACACGCTTTTGGATAGCTCGATCTCTCCAGCCTTGTACTGCTTCTCGACCCAGTCTTTGAAGATATAGCAATCCTCGATCGCATGGCTCACTACTCGGTGGTACGGGCAATACAGAGGATTGTCGGTCATTTTTGCTTCTTGGGGTCTTTTCGACTCCGGCAATTGTAAGCCGTTGTTCAAGGCATCTTTAAATATCTTACGGACCTTGTCCCTTCTGAAAGAGTAAACCTTGTTCTTCTTCTCTTCTAGGGAAGGCCCATCTCCTCCCAGCAATGGCTTTCGAGACCGGTTGGTTTTGGATTCGCCCGCCCTTCGGTTTTCTTCATTGTCGGAGGCATTGAAGACATTGGTACTGCTGGAACTCCCGCTTCTACGGTTGTCGTCCCGCTTGCTTTTCCAGGTTTTGTCTCTCTGAGTGTCCGGCGGGGACTCTTGCTTTGAGCGTTCCAGCATTTGGACTTTCTTGGTTAGCTCCTGAAATGTCTTGAGGCCCGCTGTACACAAGAATGGGACCATCCAATTGCTGAGGTTCCCAATGAGAAGGCTGACGGACTGGTCCTGCTCCAGCGGCGGTTCGCATTTGACTGTGAGATTACGCCATCGGGCGATAAAGTCGGTGTTGCTTTCATTCTTCCCCGGCTTAGTCCTCACAAGGTCGGCAATGGAGATTTTATCACTGACACTCATGAACCTTTGCCGAAACAGGGACTCCATTTGGGCAAAGGTAATGACGGACCCGTCCGGTATACTCGCATACCAGTCGAAGGCGACGCCGGTCAGGCTGTTGACAAACTGATGAAGAAGGAGCGCGTCATTGCCCCCTGTATTTCCGCACGATGCTTTGAAGTGGGCGACGTGCTGGTTTGCATTCCCCGTTCCATCAAATCTTCCGAACTTAGGAATGACGTAGCCGCTTGGGAACTCAATCAGATCGTACTGCGCGGGATATGGCCGCCCACTACTGCCGATTTCTTTCTGAGCTTCAGCTTCGGCCACCAATGTTTTAACCTTGCTGGTGACCAAATCCATTATCCGATCCTGTGTTAGCGGGATGGTGCTATCTGGGGCCAAGGCGTCCCCAGAAGCGGAATGTAGCCGGCTTTCATTTGGCTCGACCAGTCTTGGTCCCAAAGGAACAGGCATTGGCTGCCTCGGATTGTCATCACCCGGCTGATTAGTAGCGGCTTGTGCTTGATTAGGAGGCGCTCGAGCAATTTGAGCCGTAAGCTGCATCACCACGTTCGTTAAGTCGTCAATCTTCGAATAGAGCTTGGCCATCTCTTTATCTTTGCTCCTGAGCTGTTTTCGAAGTTCTTGAAGCAGCTCTTGCTCCGCAGTCCTAGGGCGGAAAGTCGGCTCTTCCTCGCTGTCCGAGCTTGACTCTGCATGGACCGAGGGGTCTTTCTGCCTATCATCCTCATCGAGAGGGTTTTCTTCATCCAGCAGGGGCGGCTGTTCTTGGGCAGCGGCAACCACATTCGGGCTAGATTGAGCTTGGGATGTGGTGGCCCCATCCTTGCTTTTGCTGCGAAGGTTGTCGCTGGGGCGTCCTCCCGCCATATAGACCGTATGGATGATATATCCGGCCGTCTTTCTATCATTGGCAGTTGATTTCGTGGATCGCTGTCTTGACCCCCTTGTTTCGGTAGCTGGTAGTCGATTGAAGGCGTCTGGCTTAACCAGTTTCTTGAATGGTGCTGGCGCTTCTTTTCTGGGTTTTCCCCGCTGCTTTCGTGCGGCACAGAGTGCTTCATAGACTCTTGATGAGACAGTGTCATACTTTTTCTGTTGGGGCCGGGACACGTCTCTTTGCGGCACTGTTCGGACTGCTGTCTTCTTGATTCTGGCGGTCATGGCATTGTTCTGAACCCACTTTAGAGGCTCGAAGGAATTGCTGATTCTTACGTCCGACTCAGCCGTCGTCGCGGGGCAACTCTGCACTTGGAACTTCACACGATTCCATTTGGCCGAAGCCTCGGCCCTTTTGTTGGCTCGATACCTGAGCCGCTTCTGCCTTAACTTTTCTGTTCTAAGCACCTTGCAGACTTCGGCTTTTTGGGAAGACGCCGCATACCGGTTGATGGAGGGCCTTGGAGATACGCCCGATTGTGCATTTGTTGGAGTCATCGCCTGAGCTCGTCCGCAACTTTTAATGTTGCCCTTCACATCAGAAGTCTTGCCCCCAGCTAGAGCGCCAGGGACTCGTTCAGACACCATCTTAAGTTTCGGTTGTGGTGCCTTGGCGATCACGACATTCGGCCTCTTACCCCTTGAGACCGGCTTGGCCACCTGTTCCGCTGGGATCTCTGCCAGATGAGCGCTTCCGGCAGGGTAGATGATGACAGAGCCAAACTGGCGGGGCGGTTCCTCCCATTGTCGACTGAGGCTTGCGGGGAGAACCACACGAGCGTTGATCTTGACCACGTACGGAATCGGGGTCGCTTTGGAAGTTGAATTCGTCTGGGAAGACATTGTCGTTGAAGGTTGATTGCTGCACGGAAAAAAAAACATCATTTCAGTATAGGCAATCGATATGTATATTGATTGAGTTCGTATGAACGTTTAACCCGAAATATGGAAGGAGAGATTGGTCCCACCGGGCGTGCCAGAATCTGTAGGGTATTTTTCGTCACCCCATTGAGATGGGAATACGCGCGCGCTTGTCAGGCGTACTACAGATTCCCCCGGCCTAGGGTAGGCCGGGGTTTAATGATGGTGGGGATCCGAATCTCCGGCAGCCGCGGACTAAGCTGCCGTTAATTACTCATCGCCTTTGGGGCGAGGGAACCTCCGATTAACGGGTTAAACTGGTCATGCGAACTCAATGTGCAGTATACGTGTGTTCAATTCTGAAAGGGGGGGATGGATATATCGGGAGCCACGCAGAGTTTTTACGGGGGTCCCGCTACCCGGATAGCGGGTTGGGGGTCAAGGGGGCTAGCAGCCCCCTTGCGGGGTGCGGGGCAGCGCCCCGTTAGAAATTTTTTTCTAACAGGGACAGTGTCGTGGAGTACGTGTATGTATAAATTTGTATACATATGTATATGTGTATATATGTACACAAAAGAGGGGGAAAAGACATCCAAGGGATGCGCAGTTGCGCAAGCGCGCGCGCCACGTGTCGGCACGCGGGCGACTTGCGCACTTGCGCAGTTGCGCAAGCGCGCGCGCCACGTGTCGGCACGCGGGCGACTTGCGCAGTTGCGCAAGCGCGCGCGCCACGTGTCGGCACGCGGGCGACATGCGCACTTGCGCAGTTGCGCAAGCGCGCGCGCCACGTGTCGGCACGCGGGCGACTTGCGCACTTGCGCAGTTGCGCAAGCGCGCGCGCCACGTGTCGGCACGCGGGCGACTTGCGCACACAACAGGCTTTTAGCCTAAAAAGATTTCTCTGAAGAGAAATCAAAGAGGAGTTAGACTCCTGAGTGTGTTTTTTTTTTTTTTTTTGGGTTAATGGAAGGGTTCTTCTTCTTCCTCCTGTTGCTTGCTGGATCTTGAAGATCAAGAGATGTAAAATCTCAAAATCTCTCCTTTTTAAGATCTGATGGCAGATCCAAGTTCCCCTTTGTGGGTTTTGTGGTGGAAAACTATTTAGTTTTGAAAAAGGAAGAGTAAAACTCTTGATTTAATTCAAGAGAAAGAAGAAGGTTTTGGAACCTTGAAGAAGGAAGAAAGAGCTCAGCTCTAATTTTTTTGGAGAGAGAAAAAATTGTTGAGATATTTCATTATCTTTGCCTTTATAGGCTATACACTTTACACATAGCCCCTTGGGCTTCACAAAATGGCATTTTGCCTATCCCATGGCTCATGTGCCATTTCTTTTTGCATATAAGCCATGGGCTTTACAAAAATTTGGCTTTATGCCTATTTTTCTTACATTTATCCATAAAATAAAATAAAAGAAATACAACAAAATTATTTATTACAAAATTTTTATCTTGGCATGGGGGGAGGCCGGCCGCTTCATGTTCGGGCTCGACCCGGGCATGGGCCTACTGGATCTGGGCTTGGGCCCACTTGGCTTGGGGTTGACTTTGATTTTGACTTGGTCAACCGGGGTGTAAATTTTTACCCCAACAGCTACCTCACACTACGCCGCCTTGACAAGGTCAACAAACGCAGCACCAATACTAAATAGCACTTATCCAAAATGACGGAGGGCTATATTGCTTTTTAAGAAAATCTTTAGAGTAATGAACTTGATATCATTGTAGAATCTAGTGATTTTGAAAAGACATGTTTTAAGCTCCGCTTTTAAAATTGAGTTGTTTTCAAAAACAAACCGAATAAGTTTTACTAGTTTTTTCTAAAGAGGTCACTCCCGGTGAAGGGATATCGGCACTTTCCTCATCGAATGAGGTGCTAGATATTCATCAAGGAATACCACTATGCAAAGTAAGAACTACATAAGCTATGATGATAAACCGAGTGGGTTGTAGAATTTGCTAGTTTCACTAAAGAGGACACTCCCGGTGAAGGGATCTCGGCTATTTCCTCATCGAATAAGGTGTTGGATATCCATCAAGGAATACCACTGTGCAAAGCAAGAACTACATCTACCTTTTTAAAAACTTTTGATTCTACAACATCTTTAGGTTTCTTTTCTTTTCATTAATCTTATTAATGAAGTCCCCATCATTTATTGTTTCCTAAACATCACAGAAAATGAAACGAAAATAGAACGTACGCTTATGCTATCTGCATTCGCCACGGGGCCCCGTCATGCACCATTAAGTTACTTAACTAATGGCAGAGCGGGGGCTGGACTAGCACGTGTGCAAAACATAAGTAACGTTTATTATATATATATATATATATATATATAGCATTCGTCTCACGCAGTTATATGATCATATTATAGAACCAAGCAGCAGAAGTCAACATATGAAATATTGGATATATTAGGAGGTCCATGTTTTAAATTCAGCCAATAATGAAAACACGGTTTCCACGGTCGTGATGAATAGCCAAACCCACATACCTACATCCCTACGAGAGCGGAAAGCAACCCTGCCAATTCTAGAGTTAGGAGACCCGGTCTTGACTCCTCGAGATAGTCTCCCACTGGACTCCAGAACCCGGTTACTTGTGCTCCCCGCCTTGGGTCTATCCTAATGCAGAAAAGTAAATAATATACATCAATAGTGACATCATCCTCAACCCGAAAGTGTCCCAATAAAAAAATATTACATACAAATTTTACATGAATGAAAATTATAAAACTCTCATCTCATATAAAACCACCGACTATTCATTCACGACGATCCAATATAACATATCACAGCAAAACATAACATCATATATCATCAATGTAAGTAAATACGCGTATCCTAAATTCCGTTGACATATAGCAACGAGATTTCTGATACCCCACATATTACACTTACGGTCGCAGAAAAAAATGAAAAACTACAATAATAAGAATCCGCATTTCCTTAGACATCATAAACCCGGAATATCTCATATTCCGAATTTCATGCCTAACAATATAAACCCCACATTTTAGTCTCATATCGAAAACACTTTTCAATAACTTAGTCGTGTAATTCAATAAGATTCCCGACTACCCGATCGAATACTCGTCGAGAACTTTAGGGGATGGCCGCATCACCGATGCCGTCGACCAAGTGCACTTAGGCGGAACACCGTGGCCGCGAGCACTCGAGTGTATGCTTTTGGCAACGGGGTTCTCCTAAAGTCACTTGGTCGGGGCTATGGGGCGTGGTTACCTAGTAAAGTTATCTGGCGAGTATTTTCGTACGATACGCGATTGCGATGGAGTTTCGATCCGAATCGAATCTTCATTGCAATCTATCAATAGAGACTAACTTGCTGGATTAACAAACAAACTAGTTTTCACAAAACTAATTTAATGTGGATTCCAACTACTGTATCACATATCAAACTTAAACCCGAAACAATGTTAAAATTATGACTATGAAATACTTCGAATTAGCCCCTTAATAAAATTAACATCACAGCAATTTTTGTCTAGTCAAACATGACCTGAAACCCCAAAATCTAAAGACCAGAACACCAAACAAACACGAGCCAAAATGGAGCATGGGTTGCCGGCTACGCCGTTCAAATGTCTGATCTTGCCGGGTCGACTTAGGAATTTTGGTCTCGTTTTTGTTCAGTGTTCTAGTTATATCACATATAACATTCTGCAGCTATTTAAAAAAATTTCAAAGTCCATTTTAAATACAACAGAGATTTGGGGTTTCGGGTTGCAGTTTCGGTTTTATGATTTTATATACATCGTATAATCTTCTAGTTTTGGCTCTGATACCATGAAAGTGTATGTTAGCACCACCAGTAGATTTTACTAGCATTAAGCATGCCATTTTTAAAAATTTTGGGGTTCTAATCTACACTAACCAAGATCTTAAACTAGATGATTAGGGTTTAACTTGGTATCAAACAAAACTATACTAAGAGAACGAAACTACAACCTTTGTAGATCGTGTCTTTCTCTACAAATGCTCCGAGTTGTAGTCCATGTGACTCCACTAGGCATCGCTTGAAGATCGTACAAGCTCCTTTCTTGTTCTTCGTGCCAAAGGCGATCCACCTGAAGCCTCACTAATCCAAGCCATCTCTTCACTAAACTCTTTAGTGAAGCAAACACACTAGTTCAAATTGCTAATTCAAACTAGGATGGTGAAGTAAGGGTGTTTGGACTCACTTAGGATGCTCACAATCTCAAAGATTAACAACTCATGTGAGGGATTGAGCTTGGAGATGAGGTGAGGAAAAATGGAGAGAGCTAGAGAGCAAGAGCTCAAGCAAAAATGGCTAAGGCAAAAATAAATGAACTCAAGTGAAGAATGAACTACCCTTTTGCTCACTTATTGAACCATGGATTAAAAAATCCAACCATGCTTCAATAGTGATGGAAAATGAATAAAATATATGAAAATAGCCATTCTTGCCCATGCTCTCAAAAGTCTCCCTATTTTCCTTTTCATTTTCTATTTTCTAAAAATAGAAAATCCATGCCATGCTTCATTTTAATATATATATATATATATATTATGAAGAATGATTAGTGAGCTAATAATATTAGTTAATATATAATTATATCAAATTATTAAATCAACACTTGATTTAATAATCCGGGTATATCACATATATCCGACTAATATCATCTATCTGTATATCACATTATCAAATCAACACTTGATTCAATAATCCAGTTATATCACATATAACCTAACAAATAACCGCCAGATTAGAATACGGTATCACATACTCGTATTTAATCTGGCCCCCTGCACATATCAGCATATGTGACCTACTTCGTTTCGCTTGAACCAGGAAACTTCTATGTGGGGCTCAAAAGACTCGTCAATACGCCAGCAGTAGGTGATGATCACATCAATCACCCACAAACAGTCAGTGGTACTAGCTGGACGTAACGGCTACCCAGGTATTAAGCGATTAGAAGATCAACAAGCAAGGTTGTCCAAAATCTCATGAAGCCTATAAGTAATACTTACCGTACAGTCCGGTCTCTTCGTATGATATGTCGCATATCGAGTCTAGGGGTGGTAATGTCAGACCTCAGTAACTTGATAAGTCATGCCGATGTATGGCTCATAACGGTTCGAGAAACTACTGATAACACTTACCAGTAAATCTCACCAACAGCCCTGACCAGGGACTTACTATTATAGCCAATCGAGCATAGCGCAACATCAACTCCCTATACCGGGAAAGATGAAACCCTCTTATCGCCCGTTGCTTCCATGTGACTCGGGACTGTACCTAAAATCCACCTATTTGCACGACTCCTTTAAGCCGTGGCAGGGAGGAAATCAAAGCACAGTGGGAACCACATAAGACTCTATGACGATCTCGGATTTACAGACTAACCTGTACCAGTGTCACCAAAGAACTGCTATCTGACGATAGGCATAGTACCAACTAGGAGTTCTCGGCGAGTCCTGTTCGGTGTACCCATTCTTTAATGAGCACCTGTATACAATCTTTGATGTCAAACACCAATGGATATGGGATCAACCATCGCCCCTATACAGGGTCAAGAAACATACATACTAGTCTGCTCTGGTGTATCGATGCCCTGTCTCGATATACGCTCGCTTAGGAACAATTAAAGGATGTGTTTGTAGACTACCCAGGCCCCAGTAGTATGATCCGCATCATAGTCTTGGTGGTCAAGCCTACACCCTACGGGCTTTATCAACATCTATCTGAGAGACAATATAATTATTCTAAGTGTACATATTAAGATAAAGAGTAACCAGATATCATACTATCACGTCGAGCAAGAAAGTTCTTTATATATATGTCCAAGCAGCCATTATAATATACATCAATATACAATAATGGCCTTCAGGGCATACATATCCCTAACAAGTATCATTAATAACTATTGTCATGCAGCATTGCTATTGTTTTGACACATATCATATCTCATTTTCATTGTCGTTACTTGGATCATAAAATATGGAGTTTTGAGATTTTCCTTGTCTTGAGTTCCATTCACTATATATTGTAATTTTACGGGTCATCATGATTTATATGATACGTCCATCATGAGTTGTTGTTTTCTGATTTGGTTTTATTCCGAACCGAGTGGAGGAGCAATATGGTTGCGGATTTTTACGTTATCCGGACTGAGTGGGGGAGTATACAGTCGGATACATGGTGGACCCAATCGAGACCGAAGAGCAGGAAAGCCGTATTAGAGGCGGGGAGCCTAGCGAGGACACTCGATACTGGAGGTAGTTTAAGAAATACGGTCGATATCTGGAGGATACCGACCGATGATATTGGCTGTCAGGATCGTTCGGGGAACGATGCCTGCTAAAATTGAAGATTTTTATCGATGTTTGACACTGGATTAGAGAATCGTTATGAAAATGACCAAGATTTTGGAACACTTGATGAGATTTCTATTTCCTGTTATACAGGCACTATAATTACATATTCGTATTTCATATGTTATTATTTATCTTGTCTACATGATGCATAGTTTTAGTCACTATTTCGTTATGCATACAATTTCAACTGTTGGATGTTATTTTACTCGCTGAGTTGGCAACTCACCCCCGTTGTGCCTTAGTTCTTTGCAGGAGCCATGTGGATGCATAGCTGTGTTGCGGACACAGATATCATACCTTTTTCGTTTATCTTGCTAGGTGGGTTTCATGTTTAGTAACCGCCTCATTTGGGTATTTTTTTTATCTTATATCTAGTGTCACTCCTGTAAGTCGATGTCGCGCACCCAGCGGGTTCGTGGGGAGGCGGAATATGTAAAAAATGATTTTTACGGGCTTCGCAACACCGACTTGAATTCCAGGATCGATACTAAACCCTAACTAGAAAAACTGTATGAGGTTAACTACTCGGATAGAAAGTTATACCTCACAGAACCATGTCCTTTGGGTCTTCTTGTTGTCCTCCTCCTCGTCATAGGCTCCACGGATCGTACACGGATCGGGCCTCCTCGTCAGTCATCTCAAGTCAATGACGATCCACCCGAGAGTCTATAGTCCAAGCTCCAACCTCAAATTCGAGGTAACTAAGGCATCTAGTTCGCTAAAGTAGATGTCTTAGATGATGTAGAGAGTGTAGATGGATTAATTTATCTCTAAATACCCTAGGTTTCTCAACACATGAGACATGAAGGGTATGAGGAAGAAGAAGGGGAGCTTGAGGAAAAGAGAGTGAAGCAAGAACATTAGAATGAGATGGGTAGTTTGTGATGAATAATGAATCATTCCAATAATGCATAAGATAAATATCTCACCAAAATATCAAGCATGCTTCATGAGTCACCTGGTGAGTCACCAAAGAGCCATGCCTCATTTAATGAAATCCTCCACCACATTTCCTCCACCTCATTTATCTTTTAGTCAAAAGATTAAATACAAAATGAGGATTCTTCTTCTAGAAACAATCTTGAGTAAATTACAAGAATGCCCCTCATCCGTATATACATACCCGTATCCATATTCCGAAAAATATGAATACAAAGAGACGAAAATAATCCATCAATATAATACTAGTATCCGCTTAAACAAAAGCCCACTAGTATCATCTGCCTGAACATCATACGTGCACAAGTACACGTATGTGATCGAAGCCCGGCCGTAAAACCATACGGCCTCTACATCATTTGCCCGATGCAGGGAAACCCTCCGTGTGGCACTCTAAAGACTCGACACTACGCTGTCAGTGGCTTTAACCACAAGCCGTCAGCGGTACTAGCTGCACGTAACGGCTACCCAGGTATCTGTCTGTAAGTGCACGGTGGCGCCCCGGCCGTCGATCCGACGGCCAAACGCGGAAGCGGTGAAAAACTTTAAATTTTGCGGACTTAGCAAACCGGCACCACCGCGCACTAAACCCCGGATCGTGCCATTAAACTAGTCTAAGCTATCAAGAGAGGGGGTAGAGAAGTATACCGACGATCCAAGTCCTCCGGTCTTCATCTCCACTCCGATCTCCTCGCGGGATCTCCGTCCGTCTCCTCCTCGTCGGAGAGGGCACCACGAAGCCGGGTACTTTTACGGGCTCCCACCTCAATACCGAGGCAACTCGGGCGCGAAGCTGGCGAATCGACGCGTCCAAGATTTGCTGTAGGAATATAGTGTAGAGTGTATGTCTCACTTTGGGGTTGGTTGCCATTTGTGGATGATGGAGGAAACAAGGATAAGAAAAATGGTGCTTGCATTTTTCTTGGCATGGAATGAGATCAAGAATGAAAACCTCTCTCAAAGATGAAGCTCTCTCTTCTTCTCTTTTCTTCTTCTCACTTTTCCCTCTCTCTTTTTCTTCTCTCTTTTCTAAAATGAAAAACCCTCATCCTTAGAAAAATGGTGGAGCAAGGATTATGAAGCAACAAGGGAGGTGAGTGTAGGAGAAAAGAAAGGGTGACCACAACCATAAACATAACCATCACAAAACTTTCCATCAACCTCAAATCCATCCTAATCACATAATTACATGAAAAGCAAAGATGCTTATCATATCAAACCTTATGCAATAAAACCCTCCACAATGTGTTATTTGCAAACTTGCAAATAACACCCTCCATCGGAAAAGTCCGGCCGGGAAAGAACAAAGGAAAACCGGCCGGAACGGAAAGCAAACTGGCAACTCCAGAAAACTGGTCCCGTAATAAATTACAGGAAAACCCCATACTGTGCATACACACCCGCATCTGTATTCCGACCGGATACAAATGCAAAGAGACAAAATCTACACTGTACTAAACTAGGACCGGCTTAAACCAAAGCCGGCTAGTAATATCCGTTCGATCCTGATCCGTGCAATACCGCACGTATCTGATCGAACCCTGCCATATAACCATACGGCCACTAGTACAAACCGTCCGATCCTGATCCGTGCAATACCGCACGTATCTGATCGGACCCTGCCATATCTCCATACGGCCTCTACAGCGTTTCGCCCGAAACTTGAGTAACTGAAAGTGTGGTGGACTCTAAAGACTCGTCAATACTATGGCTGTGGATTTAACCACTAGCACGTCAGAGGTATAAGCCAATACGTGACGGGCCACCAGCTATTGACCAAAAGGGACGTCGATGAGTAAACTCATCCTGACACCCTACTGAGCCTGTCAGTGACAATATCCGTGCAGTCCGGTCCGTTCGTCTATGAGTATCGCATGGCGGGTCTAGGGGGTTGGTAAAAGTCAGACCCCCAAAAGCGGTACAAGTCGTGTCGGAGTGTAGCCCAGAACATCCTGAGATACTACTGGAATACCTACCAGTAAATCTCCTTGCCTTGGCCAAGGACTTTGTGTAATGGCTCTCCTAGACACAGCACGACCTCACCCCCAATACCGGGAGAGACGAACCCCTGAAGATACGCTCACTGCCTCCATGTGGCTCGGGACTGTACCCAACTAAAACCTGTTTGCACGACTCCTTTGAGCCGTGGTAGGGTAGTAATCAAAGTACAGTGGGAACTCACACGAGACAAATGACGATCCCCAGGTCGATGAACTAACCTGCACACATGTCACCTGGGAACTGCCATCTGACGTCTGGTATATGACCAACTAGCATGTTCCCGGCGAGTCCTGTCCGGTGTACTCATAACCCAATGAGCACCTGTATACATCTTAGGTGATTCAACTGACACCAGTGGCTTGTGAGACCGGCCACCGCCCCTCGTCGGGGTCTCGACTGTATACACTAGTCTACTAATGGAGTATCGATGCCCAGTCTCGAAACTCCCACGACTAGGGACCTTTTAAGGATATGCTTGTAGACCCCCAGCTCCCACTTATATGATCGCCCTCATACTGCTGGTGGTCAAGCAAGAATCCTAGGGGCTCTATCAACGTGTAATAGCGACGTGTCAGGTCACCTAAAACAGTACACGATGATAAAGGTAAACCAGATAGCATACTATCATCTCGAGTAAGACTGTCCTACCGGGATAGGTCCTCCCTCAATCATTACAATCACGTACCTATGACCTAATAATTGACTCTGAGGGCACTATCTCCAACAATCTCCCACTTGCACTCAAGGCTAATTATTGCGATGTCGCATACTCACAGCCCGTGTGATACCGAACACCCAACTCCTCTACTAGTCAGTCTCACAAAGCTCGTTTGCGGAACTATTGCGTTCGAGGAATAGCCTCAGTGAGTGGATCCGCTTAGTTGTTTCTTTCTATGTCTCTCTATATCTCAAGTTCGCGGAGAAAGCCATCTCCCGAAAAGAGCAATACCTGTCTCAGAATATGTCTGGATGTTTGATGGGACCTAGCTCATAAATGAACTCCAAATCCAAACTTCTTAGACTGTATCGTCAACTGAACTTAATCAGTATCCTGCGCGCCATGCCTCCCTCAGTATTGCCTTGGACCACCTGTCCAAAATACTGCCCCTCATCAGAAGGAAAACTATAACTCTGACAACCTCCTTGTCGTCCATGTCACCTTGGAAGCCTGGAATGATAACTGTCTCCTGAATGAGGCTGTCGTTATCATATCCCTAGAACATCCACTTATGTTCTAAAACTGCTTCCGACTGTTTCTCCAGGATTGGATTAATGTCAACTTATTGCATCTAGTGCAAGAACAACATCTGGTGTGGTACTTGACATCTCATGATTGACTCAACTGCCTAAGCAAGTGATCTGCCAATCATGCACGTCCCTCTCCCCTTTAGTCTGTAAGACACGTTTAGAGAGGGTGACTCCATCTTCTGCAGGTACACTACCGTGCATGGAGTCGTCCATCCCAAATACTCTTAGAATGCTGTCAAGTACCCTGATTGGGAAACCACCCAAATCTAGATCTAAAACCATAGATCTAGTAACCAGTATGTCTGATGTAAAATCCAAGTCCTATGTGGAGAAACCACTGTGTGACGACCAAAGTATAACCGATCGTAGTGTAGGAGTTTCTTTTCCTACTCTGTGTATATCATCCAAATACCAGGATATCACACCCTACTACCTTCTCAACAGATCCATCCCCTATTCTGATGAAGTCAAACCCATGACTGTCACGTCAGAAATAGATGATCTATCTCCGCTACATCTGCTCTAGTCTATAAATAGACATAAGCAACCTGTCCACCAATGCTTCCGCTGCTCCCACTGACTACGACAACCCTCTGGCAGAGTCATATAGACGTACACTTCTAAAACTGGTTTAGAACGACGCTATACTCATCCTACCGCCGGGTCTCGTAACCTGGAACAACAGCAATGGCAATTGTGGGTAAACAAGAACTTCCCTGTCACCGTCCTTGAGGCTACCGTAGTGCCTCTCGGGTGTCTGAAGTTACCCACCTTATCTGCGGAGTGGCCAATGGAATGTCAATCCAGATTGAATCTTTAGGTTCCTTATCAAATCTTCAGTAATCGTTTGTGGTTCTGGAATTACTTCCAGTTCTACCATACTCCCACTACTGTTTTCTGAAAAAATCCATTTTTAATAAAACTGTGGCGAGTCTAGAACAATATCGCTATTGTTCATCCAGATGGTAGAAAGTCAACCCTCGTCATAGCCTGGGTCAACCCACAAACAGCCATTACAGAAACGTGCCTTGAGTTGTCCAGTGTCTGGTTTTAATCATAAACCGGACAACTCCCCGTACCTTAACATCGTTAAGATATGAACTGTTCTATATCCAATATAGAAATAGAGGCACTGATTTAATTGAACCAGATTCAAATCATGCAGCTGTCCCCAGCGCATGTCAACTAAATGGAAGGAGGCCGATCAGCGTCACTCAACTTAGGAATACTTCCAATTATGAGTAACCTGAAAGAGAAGCAAAATCTCTTTATCATTACTATCAACTGAATACCATACACAAGTATCTACATCTTCGATCTCTTTGAAGAATCCCGATACTTGCTACACCTGGTTCTCTACTCTATTCAAATACCTATAACTCCTTAAAACTTAGACCCTGTGTTTCAACGAAACACATGTCTAAGAACTAGAGAAGTTAAAAGTAAACAGAATATAGTATGAGGACCAACCCCTCTGTCCTAATAGACCCTGGACAACATACAATCCTTTGTATAAGTCCCTTGAGTCTGATAACTCTTTCATTGTGTGTCGTAGGTTGAAAACTGTACTTATGGTTAAGAAGAATTACACCGCTGTTTAATGCTCCTTACCTAACCATCCACTGATATAGGTAAATGTCGTAGACATAATTTCAGAAAGGTATATCTCACTCTATGAAAATAGACGTACAGATATATCAATTTGAAATTGGTGCATAACAGCGGATATTCAAAACCAAATATTTGCCGACCGGCAAACAGCCCAGGTGATTTCCTCAAATATCACCGATTACAACGAATCCCGATATAATGAGGATAATCACCCAATTCCCAATAACTTACTCCCACTCATCATCTGTAAAACCATACAGATGTGAGAATCGTACCTGGTAAATACATACCCTGGAGTAAGTGTCTAATTGGGAAATCAGTTTTCTTTTAACATTACACAGTGAAACTGAAACATCGAAATGTTTCGATGGGGTATCCTGGTATTCCTAGTAATGCCTCTTCCAGATTCACGACTGTAACCGTATAGTTCTTCGCCACCTCTCCAAATCCCTTCATGTGTCTTTAGTCATTACCTTCTGCACACCCCTTTAGGCCAAATGGTTTTCTTCCTTCCCTACCGTTCGGCACCAGCCTATGGTTTGGAAGAAGACTATCTAATAAGCATAATGGGTGTACTGTCCCTATCCTAGGAACACTCGCAACACGAGAGAAGGTGAAGATAAAAGACACCTGAATGTACTTTATTCCTATTTCTCCTGGACCAGAATCCATCCCCGAACTGGAACAAGTTCCTTTCGAGTTCGTATATAACCATACGATGGAATATCCAATAAACTGTGGATCTTCGTAGTGATACGGAGTGTCCTGGAGAAATACAAAGGTGATTTTAGGATTGGCGAAGAAATACCTGGTTTGGTCGTGAATATCTGTTGCAATTTACTTTGCCCTCTTACTAATCCCTTGCTTTGTCTGAACTTAATACCTTCTGCACACCATCGTTATGCTAATTGGTTTTCTTCATTCCCTACCGGTCGGCACCAGCCTAAGGTTTGGAAGAAGACAATCCAATTTGCGTAATAGGTGTACTACCCCTAAACCAAGGAGTACTCGTAACCTGAGAAAGGGTAAAAGGAAAAGACAACTGAATAATCCTATCCGTTTTCTCCAGAACCGGAAACCATCCTCGAATAAATTCTTTCGAGTTCGTATCTAACCATACGATGGTTTTGTCCAATGGAAGTGGACGTTCGTAGTAAAACGGGGTGTCCTGGAGAAAAGGGTAAAAGTAGGAGTGGCAATGAGGTTTGCAACTCTGACAATCCAAAAGCCGGTGTTTAAGAAGGTTCGGTCAACTTGGTCACTGAGTCAAAGTCTTAGGGTCGGGTCAATGGTCGCTGCCAAAGAGAGAGAGAAAAGAAAACACTCAGCGTGCACTCTAACCTAGATCAGAATGGTCACCAATTTATCTAATCTGGAAACCTCCCACTGTACCTCAAATTCTCCTCCAAATCTGAAAGAAGAATTAGTCGGGGTTACCCGAGGAGTAAACTAACTCATCAGTGGGAATCGGGATCCAACTATCATCGCATGATAACGTGACGGAATCCGCTCACGTCATCACACTCCAGAAGGTATGCGCATATCTGGCAAGTTTCAGTTCTTTTGAAACTCCCGATGTGATTTCTGCCCCATGCTCTTATGACCTTGGCGAAGGTCAACAAATCATAAGTCACATGTCAAGTTCTACCCGTCATTATCCAGGTTAATTTGAATCCACCCGTACAAGCCCTTGACGAAGGTCAACAAGGCTATACGACTGTCCCAAACCAACGCATCTATCTATGCAGCAGAAAGGTAACAAGCAGCTACCATACACTATGCCTTGACGAAGGTCAACAAACACAGCATGAATACTACGTGCTACCCGTCTGAAACGACGGAGGGCTACGAATGGTTTCTGGCGAAAACCTTTAACGTAAAGAACTTGATATCGTTGAAGGAACTGATAGCTTTTTGAAAATATAGTGACGACAACCGTTGCTAAAGAGGTCACTCCCGGTGAAGGGATCTCGGCTCTTTCCCCGTAGAATGGGGTGCAGGATATTCCAACTGAATACCGCGATGCAAAGCAAAAGTAATCGGCTATAGTGAAGTTAATGCCCTGACGCAAACTTCTGTCCAAGGGGTCACTCCCGCTGAAGGGATCTCGGCCCTTGCCTCGTCGACTGAGGAGCAGGATATTCCAATGAATACCACGATGCAAAACAAAAGTAAACGTCCTTGCAATAACAGCCTTTTGAAAAGTGTTCCAACAACATCAGATTAGGTTTGTTTTAACTTGCATTGATTCGAATCAATGCAGTCCCATCAATTGATCACACCAAAAAGAACGAAAATATACTGATGTACGTATATGCCATCCGCATTCGCCACTGGGTCCCGTCATTACCCGTTAGGTTAGCTTACTAACGACAGAGCGGGGACTGGACTAGCGCGGATGCAAAACATATACAACATCTACTAATATATATACCAATATATTATATTTCGCTCAAGGCGTGAAAGAAATGCAACATCACAGAGAATGAACAGCATCACAGAAACAATACAGATATCTGGGATCCCCGGGTTTCACAGAGCCGCTGAAACCCGACGTTCCCCTGGTCGTGTGGATAGCCTGTGCAATGAAATCCTAGACCCCTACGGGCGCGGCAAGTCACCCGCCAAAACCTGAAGCGAGGCAGCCCCCTTCAGCGCCGTGAATGGACCACCCAGCACTTCACGGAATCCGGTAACTTGGGCACCCCTCCTGGGTCAACCTGTACCCCCTACGAGTGCGGCGAATAGCCCGCCAATCCTAGAGTGAAGCCCCCTCCGTCTCAATGCCATGAGATGCGGGCTTGTTGCCCTCCAGAACCCGGCTATCCGTGCACCCCTCCGCGGGGTAATCCTAGTACAGAAAGTAAAATATACATACACCGGGTACATCGACCGCAACCAGGTCGTGCCCCAAAATAATAATACAAACAGGCAGTGACGGCAGTCCACATGTCGGACGCTCGCCCCGCAATATCAAATGTACATAATACAACAACAACGTACTAGCATTGCATCCAGGCTATCCCCCACGACCGATCCGCAACAACACAGCATAAACATAGAACATCAACGTGAAAGTCACGTTCGCAAATCCGTCTAACCGGGCTATAGCAGTTAGACGGGATTTACCGATCGAGTGACATTCACGGTCGCAGATATAATGTAAATACTGTGAAAAATGTGTTTAAAATTTTCCGATTGACCAAAAATTAACAAGTGGGCCCTCAATCAAAACTGTAGCACTCACAGAAATCCTGGGCCCAATTTTAATATTCCAAAACCCATATTTTAAGTCAATAAGGCCTCTGTAAAAAATTGGTGACGTCATGTGAATAGTGCGCGGCGGAAGGGCCGCGGGAAGGGGGTTTTCGCGGCGCTTCCGCGCTCCCACTGTAGAATTACTTCGTCGAATTTTTACAGAGCTCTTACATTTTCCAGTACATCAATAATTTACAACCTGAAAAATTTTTAGACTTCAAAAAATTTCAACAGAAACTGATGTGAAGGAAAAATACGGTTTTTGGAATTTTGGTCGATCGGAACTGCGAAACACATCAAACGAAGCTAGACGAAGTTAATGGCGAGGCTCTGATACCACTGTAAGTGCACGGTGGCGCCCCGGCCGTCGATCCGACGGCCAAACGCGGAAGCGGTGAAAAACTTTAAATTTTGCGGACTTAGCAAACCGGCACCACCGCGCACTAAACCCCGGATCGTGCCATTAAACTAGTCTAAGCTATCAAGAGAGGGGGTAGAGAAGTATACCGACGATCCAAGTCCTCCGGTCTTCATCTCCACTCCGATCTCCTCGCGGGATCTCCGTCCGTCTCCTCCTCGTCGGAGAGGGCACCACGAAGCCGGGTACTTTTACGGGCTCCCACCTCAATACCGAGGCAACTCGGGCGCGAAGCTGGCGAATCGACGCGTCCAAGATTTGCTGTAGGAATATAGTGTAGAGTGTATGTCTCACTTTGGGGTTGGTTGCCATTTGTGGATGATGGAGGAAACAAGGATAAGAAAAATGGTGCTTGCATTTTTCTTGGCATGGAATGAGATCAAGAATGAAAACCTCTCTCAAAGATGAAGCTCTCTCTTCTTCTCTTTTCTTCTTCTCACTTTTCCCTCTCTCTTTTTCTTCTCTCTTTTCTAAAATGAAAAACCCTCATCCTTAGAAAAATGGTGGAGCAAGGATTATGAAGCAACAAGGGAGGTGAGTGTAGGAGAAAAGAAAGGGTGACCACAACCATAAACATAATCATCACAAAACTTTCCATCAACCTCAAATCCATCCTAATCACATAATTACATGAAAAGCAAAGATGCTTATCATATCAAACCTTATGCAATAAAACCCTCCACAATGTGTTATTTGCAAACTTGCAAATAACACCCTCCATCGGAAAAGTCCGGCCGGGAAAGAACAAAGGAAAACCGGCCGGAACGGAAAGCAAACTGGCAACTCCAGAAAACTGGTCCCGTAATAAATTACAGGAAAACCCCATACTGTGCATACACACCCGCATCTGTATTCCGACCGGATACAAATGCAAAGAGACAAAATCTACACTGTACTAAACTAGGACCGGCTTAAACCAAAGCAGGCTAGTAATATCCGTTCGATCCTGATCCGTGCAATACCGCACGTATCTGATCGAACCCTGCCATATAACCATACGGCCACTAGTACAAACCGTCCGATCCTGATCCGTGCAATACCGCACGTATCTGATCGGACCCTGCCATATCTCCATACGGCCTCTACAGCGTTTCGCCCGAAACTTGAGTAACTGAAAGTGTGGTGGACTCTAAAGACTCGTCAATACTATGGCTGTGGATTTAACCACTAGCACGTCAGAGGTATAAGCCAATACGTGACGGGCCACCAGCTATTGACCAAAAGGGACGTCGATGAGTAAACTCATCCTGACACCCTACTGAGCCTGTCAGTGACAATATCCGTGCAGTCCGGTCCGTTCGTCTATGAGTATCGCATGGCGGGCCTAGGGGGTTGGTAAAAGTCAGACCCCCAAAAGCGGTACAAGTCGTGTCGGAGTGTAGCCCAGAACACCCTGAGATACTACTGGAATACCTACCAGTAAATCTCCTTGCCTTGGCCAAGGACTTTGTGTAATGGCTCTCCTAGACACAGCACGACCTCACCCCCAATACCGGGAGAGACGAACCCCTGAAGATACGCTCACTGCCTCCATGTGGCTCGGGACTGTACCCAACTAAAACCTGTTTGCACGACTCCTTTGAGCCGTGGTAGGGTAGTAATCAAAGTACAGTGGGAACTCACACGAGACAAATGACGATCCCCAGGTCGATGAACTAACCTGCACACATGTCACCTGGGAACTGCCATCTGACGTCTGGTATATGACCAACTAGCATGTTCCCGGCGAGTCCTGTCCGGTGTACTCATAACCCAATGAGCACCTGTATACATCTTAGGTGATTCAACTGACACCAGTGGCTTGTGAGACCGGCCACCGCCCCTCGTCGGGGTCTCGACTGTATACACTAGTCTACTAATGGAGTATCGATGCCCAGTCTCGAAACTCCCACGACTAGGGACCTTTTAAGGATATGCTTGTAGACCCCCAGCTCCCACTTATATGATCGCCCTCATACTGCTGGTGGTCAAGCAAGAATCCTAGGGGCTCTATCAACGTGTAATAGCGACGTGTCAGGTCACCTAAAACAGTACACGATGATAAAGGTAAACCAGATAGCATACTATCATCTCGAGTAAGACTGTCCTACCGGGATAGGTCCTCCCTCAATCATTACAATCACGTACCTGTGACCTAATAATTGACTCTGAGGGCACTATCTCCAACACTGTCGATAAGAAGGCCGATGAGCAAACTCATCCGAACTCCTACTAAGTCTATCTGTGACAATCTTTGTACAGTCCGATCTATTCGTCTAAGAGTATCGCATATCGGGCCTAGGGGGCGGTAGCCGTCAGACCCTTAATAGCATAATAAGTTGTGTCGGAGTATAGCCCAAAACACCCTGAGAAATTACTGGAGTACCTACTAGTAAATCTCTCTTTCCCTGGCCAAGGACTTTTTGTAATGGCTTTCCGAACACAGCACGATATCAACCCCCAATACCGGGAGAGACGAATCCTATCTAACCGCCACTGCCTCCAAGTGCTTCGGGACTGTACCCAACTACTACCTGTTTGCATGACTCCTTTGAGCCGTGGTAGGATAGTAATATAAGAACAGTAGGAACACACTCAAGGTGAAGTAGTAGTGTCAAGTCGATGAACTAAGCTGTATTCATGTCACCTGGGAACTGCTACCCGATGATAGGTATAATACCCACTAGCAGCTCCCTATGAGTCTTGTCCAGTGTACTCATAACCCAATGAGCACCCGCATACTATCTCCAGTACGACGTACTAATGGCTGCAGGACAGACCATCTCCCCTGCTGGGATGAGAAGCGTATACACTAGTCTACTTTGGAGTATCGATGTCCCATCTCGATAATCCTATGACTAAGGACCTATTTAGGGATGTTCTTATAGACTACCCAGCCCCTACTAGTGTGACTGTCATCACAACGCTGGTAATCAAACAAATATCTTAAGGGCTCTACCAGTATGTATAAGTGATATGCTAAAAGAAACACATGCACATATTGAGGTAGAAACAAACCAGATAGCATACTACCATTTCGAGCAAAACTGTTACTATATCCGTGTATATCCCAAGCTTCCAATATGTATTATACAAGCCAGTATGATACAATAATGGCCTCTAGCTCATATATCACTAACAACTCCATCAATCCATGTATATTATTTGACTTAGAACCAGAGTATACTTTGTATTTCGGGTCGATAGAGTAGAATCGACTAGTTATGTTTGATTGTGCTTTCTGTTACTTTTATGCATGTGATTCTTCGCTTATGAGCATCGTATATTATTTGCATGGGTTGTTTCCGCCGATTGGTGTTGATTTTGCTCCTAAGTAGGGGATGCCACTATATTAAATGTTTATGTACTAGTTTTTCTTAAAGATTACAAAAGAGGTGCTGCCGAAATTTCCAATACTAAAACCAATTGTTTTAACTTCATTTAAAAAAATACACCATTCGACATGTGACCTTTATTTTTAAAACTGTACCTTCTTATTTCTGCAAACAGGTTTTAGATCTTGGTTTTCTAGTTTACTCGGATTGTGTCGGCATCTTTAGACGTCACACAATCGAAGTGCCGGTCATGTGCCAAATTCGGGTCGTGCAACTAAAACCTGTTTGTATGACTCCTTTGAGCTGTGGTAGGGTAGTAATCAAAGTACAGTGGAAACTCACACAAGATAAATGACGACTTCAGGTCAAAGGACTAACCTGTACTCATTCCACCTGAGAACTTCCATCTGACGATAGATATAATACCACCTAGAAGTTCTCGGTGAGTCCGTCTAGTATACTCACCTCCAGTGACCACATGTATACTATCTTAGGTGACACAATACCAATGGGTTGTGAGACCGGCCATCATCTCTCGTCGAGGTCTAGAAGTGTACACACTAGTCTACTCCGGAATATCGATGCCCAATCTCGATACTCCCATGACTAGGGACATTTAAGAATGTGCTTATGAACAACCCAGCTTTCACATATATGATCGCCATCGTAATACTGGTTGCCTAGCAACAACCCTATGGGCTTCATCAAAGATGAATATAAACTATATAGCACATTATCATCTCGAGTAAGACCATTATACTTATATAGGTCATCTCTCAATTATCATAATTGCCTACTTGCGATCACAATAATTGCCTTGAGGGTACTATTGCTGGGTTATGCCAGCACCCTGGCCATCAAACCGTGATCAATTTCGTAACAAAATTTTTCTAAACTGGCGCTAGAACAACCCTTTAACCCGGATCTACCGTAAACCCTAATCTAGTAAAACAAAAGAAGTTAAGAATGGTTATACCGATCGATCTGTGTCCTTCAGTCTTTAACCATCATCCTTAGCTCCTGGAGGCCACCATGATCGAGCTTGGTCGCCGGTCTCCCTCCATCGAAGATGATCCACCCGAGGATTTGTATTCCGAGATCCTACCTCATAGCCGAGGTAACTAGGGTACCTAGTTCGCTAAATTAGATAGCCTAGAAGATGTAGAGTCTAATAATAGATTGATTTGTCTCAAAACACCCTAGGTTTCTTAACACATGAGACTATTAGGGTGGAGGTAGAAGAAGAAGCCATGAGAGGATGAAAGAGTGAAGCTTAGCTCTACTCATGAAAAAAATGGCTAAGTGTTGTGAGCAAAAAGGAATGAAGCATCTCTCAAAACATCTCACAACACAAACAAATATCAAGCATACTAGAATAGTGAACCATAAGTCAAACCCATGAGTCACCACAAAACCATGCTTCAATAAATGCATAACCCATCTCATCCACTATCTCAATTAACCATTTAACCAAATGGTTAATAAACATAATGAGGTGGCAACTTCTAGAAGCAACTTGTAATAAATTACAAGAATACCCCTCATCCGTATATACATACCCGCATCCGTATTCCGAAAAATAAGAATACAAAGAGACAAAAAGAATCCAACAATATAATACTAGAATCCGGCTTAAACCAAAGCCACTAGTATAGTCCGTCCGAATCATGATACGTGCACAAGTGCACGTATATGATCGAACCCTGCCGTAAAACCATACGGGCTCTACATCGTTTCGCCCGAAGCAGGGAAAAACTCTGTGTGGGACTCTAAAGACTCGTCAATACGCTGGTAGTGGGTTTAACCACAAGCATGTCAGCGGCACTAGCTGTACGTAACGGCTACCCAGGTATTGAGCGAAATGAAGGCCGATGAGCAAACTCCTCCTGACTCCTACTGAGCCTGTCAATGACAATCTCCGTACAGTACGATCTGTTCTTCTAAGAGTATCACATATCAAGTCTAGAGGGGTGGATAAAGTCAGACCCCTAATAACGCGATATTTCGTTTCGGTATGAAGCCCATCACAACCTAAGAAACTACTGATCCAAATCAGTAATTCTCAACTACCTTGTTCAAGGATTTCAGGTGATGGCTACCCATGAACTACACGACATCAACCCCCCAATACTTGGAGAGACGAATCCTCGACTATCCGCTCACTGCCTTCATGTGGCTCGAGACTGTACCCAACTAAAAGCTGTTTGCATGACTTCTTTGAGCCGTGGTAGGGTAGTAATCAAAGCACAATGGGAACTCACACGAGACAAATGATGATCTTAGGTCAATAAACTAATCTGTACACATATCACCTGGGAACTGCTATCTGACAATAGGTATAATACTAACTGGCATGTTCCCGGCGAGTCTGTCCAGTGTACTCATAACCCAATGAGCACATGTATACTATCTTAGATGAATAAACTAACACCAATGGCTTGTGAGACCTGGCCACCGTCCCTCGTTCGGGTCTCGATAAGTACACACTAGTCTACTCTGGAGTATAGATGCCCAGTCTTGATACTCACATGACTAGGGACATTTAAGGATGTGTTTATAGACCACCCAACTCTCGCATATATGATCGCCATTATAATGCTGGTAGTCAAGCAAGAATCCTATGGGATTTATCAACATGTAATAGTGATCTGTAATACCCAAAAAGCATGTACATGATGATAAAGACAAACCAAATAGTATATTATCATTTTGAGTAAGACTGTTCTATCCGTATAAGTCCTCCCTCAATCGTCGCAATCGCGTGCCTATGATTCAATAATTGACTTGAGGGCACTATAGACAACAACTATATCCAACAATTTGTAAATGTTGGCATTGGTAGATGAAATGGATATTGCGACATCTCTCGACGGCTTTTCTCCTAAGGAATGACGCACCTTCATTGCTAGAACGCTACTGTTGGAAGGTAGAAAAGAAGCCCCATAGAGCATTGCCGAAACGCTATTGTTGGGGTTCAGTTATTATTGTTAATTGTTGTTAAAAAATGATATACAGTTGATTGTTGTTGAACGAGCTTACTGTTTTCATTTGTAAATATTTTGTTTCTTCACTTTTGCTTTGTGGATCTGTTTGTTTCCATCTGTAAAAATGAACGGAATTTTTGTTTTCATCTGTAAATATTTTGTTGTTGAACGGGTTTAATGTTTTCATCTATAAATACTATGTTTCTTCAGTTTGGCTTTTGTAACTGCACCATATACTAATCTTTAACTCATATAAAACAAAGTTACTATCAATATAAGAATAAATATTGTCATACTTAGTCATTGAGAGTCCAAATAGTTAAATATTAAGTCCAACTCAGCAAATGTAAAGTCCCACAAATAAAGCCCCATTTAGGAAACAGAAAGTCCCATCAGGTGAACATAAAGTCCCACTCAGTAAACAGAAAAGTCCCACTTAGTCAATAGACCCTAGTGCATGAAAATCACACTTAGGAAATAGAAAGTTTCTAATAGTTGATCAGAAAGTACCACTTGGTAAATAGAAAGCCACAATTAGTCAAAAAATCCCACTTAATAGTTAGAAAGTCTCGCTTAATCTTTAGAGAGTCCCACTTTGAATATCAAATAGTCCCACAGGAAATCTTAGGGATACAAACGTTCCACACGGAAATAAAAAGGTTCCAGTCGGAATCGCAAAAGATCCACTTGAAAAAAATAAGTTCCACCTGGAAATAAAAATGTTCCACTTAGAAAATGAAGAGCACCACTTCCACTTGAGTATTAAGTTCGTACTTGCTAAAAAAAGATCCATTTGGAAATAAAATAGTTCCACTTAAAACCGTAAAAGTATCGCTTCCACTTGGAATGCCAAAATCCCACTTGAAAATGAGAAAGTCCTACATAGAAATATATAAGTTCCAATTGAAAATAAAAGAGTTCCACTAAGAAATAAAAAGATTCCACTTATAAATAAAAAAATATCAGCTAAAACTAGAAAGTTCCACTTGGAAATATAAAAGTTCTACTAATAAATATAAAAGTCCCACTTAGAAATATAAAAGTTCCACTTGAAAACATTACATTTCTAATAAGCATTTTCCAATTTAAAAACATCCAAAACAGATGTAATAATTGAACTAAAAACATAGCACTTTATGATATGGATAGGTACAAAGAAGATGACCCAAATACAAACGAAGGGCACGATCTTATCCATCGGCTTGCAAACCTGGACACGAACGCATATTATGATCCATTTTATTACAATTTCCACACTTGTAAATCCGCATTTCAGAATGCGATTTTCTTCTCTTTCGACGTCCTTTGATCACAGCCTTTAAAGGGTCTAGTATATGATCCAACTGTTTGCCGTTGTACTGATTATCTCTTTGATCGGATGGCTCTTCCTCGAACTCTTCTTCTAACTCTTATGTTTTTTCTTCAGTAGAGCTGAAGCTAATTTTACAGGGACAATCGGTCGGCCATTACATTACTTCATCATATTCAACACCTGATTTAGAGGCTTTGCAAAACACTTTGTATCCTAAGTCAGCCATAGCTCTGTACCTTCTAGTAGTTTCAGTTTCATTACAAAGTGCACAATGTCTCAACGGTGTCAGCCAGCATTTTGCATTCTCTGTCCATCTATCCAAAATTAGCGTCTGTGGGATCTCTTCGATGTGTAGATACTTAAGAACAGAGAATATGTCGGAGCAGGGAATACTGATAGAATCAAAAAAGATAAAACTGCATTTAATTCGATCTAAAACACATGATAACTCAACTGAATATTCAAACTCGGTACTACTGCTCCGAGTGGCCATTGAAATGATGTACTTGGTAGGTTGTGCCGCATATTGTCTTATTGTACATAGAAGCACACAGCGCATATCAATTTGAACTAATTTGAATATGTTAGGAGTGTAGATTCTAGCAGCATGATTTTCTAGGCCTAGCATATTGTTCATACCATAATTTTGCATTATTATATTCCCCATTCTTATTCATTTTACAAATAAACAGGTGCTCTTGATGCATGTCTGCTACATAGTTGCAGGTTACAGGTTCTCGAAACAAAAACAGTGAAATTGAAGAAAAGATGATACAAAAGTGAGACTACGACCGATAAATGAAAGAATCTTGATCAAGCCTACAGTTTGAAGACTAAACGAAGATCAATGGACGATTCCACAAAGAACAAAGGCAGTGCAAGGTTCAAGACTTCGACACGAAGCAAGCGGTAAAATTCCACTACATTATTCACTGTGCAAATCTGGAAGAGAACCAGAAAATATTCTGAAGGAAAAAGTGAAGAAAACAGATGTTAAAAGAAACCTAAAGCAACAGAAGAAATTGCAGCCCAAGATGCCCCATATAGCCGCGGATCTGCGGCCAAACATGGGTCTTGGCCGTGGTTCCGCGGCCATGTGTCGCGCGTGCGTAGCGCGTGCGTGGTGACGTCAGCAAGGCGGTGCGTTGACTAGTCTTCTGTAGGGTATAAATGTAATTGCAGACGTGAATCAACTGTAACCCTAGGGTTTCTATGATCTATAAATAGAAACCCTAATGCTCTTTTTGGAGCATGCCTCTTCTTGTGCTTCATTGTAAATCTCAATATTCAGATATGTAAATTTCTGTAAAGAAGAAAGAGAGCATCAAATAAAATTAGGAGTAAGTTTTCTTTTCATTGCCCTAGTTAAATTCTATTTCCATGCCCTAGGTAATTTCTTATCTGCCCTAGTTAAATTTCATTCTCTCCCCTAGTTAGATAATTTAGAAAATGTCTTTTAATTCCCTAATGAGTGAGTAGTCTCCTCGCTTGTTAGGGTTAGATTTGGGGAAGGCTTGAGAGATGAAGATCTCTAACCCCTTTCTTGCCCATCACACGTTTTTATAGGACTCCATGCATACATGCACACACTGCTCCCTACGGCACCCTATCCCACGATGTAGTGGTGCTACCGTAATATAAAGGACCGGTTGAGCGTGTTTTCCATGGAGATTAGGATAAGGATTAAGAAAGGAAGGACAAGAACCTAGAGGAAGAAACACCGTTTCTTCCCGATGGTACTAATCCACTTTATTAATAATTACCATAACACCTAATAGATTTTAATTAGGGCATAGAAAGCGGTGAGGAAATCTTTGCATTTCCAAACTTAACCTAAACCTAACCCTAGCAAGATTTTAGTTTAGATCAAACTTAGTTTTTAGATTTAATCAATCCGACAATAATCGGAATTAACTCGTTAGAACAATTAGAAGATACACAAAATCCCTGTGGACCGACCCATACTCACCGGCTAGCTACCAAGCGACGCCGTTCTTGATTGCGGTTATAAATATTTTTGATTCATCTTTTAAAAGCGCAAGCACGCTAAATCAAATTCCAATCAAATGGCGCCGTTGCCGGGGATGGCGTGTTATTTTCTTTTTGTAATTTCGGGTTAATATAAAATTGAAAAATCATAAAAAAATGAAAAATATAAAATATAAAAATTTATCATCTTTTATTTTGTGAAGGGTATTTTCGTTTGAATTTTGCAGGATCGACGAACGAGATCGGATCTGGAAAAATCCAGAAAGTAAAACAGAAAACGGCAGATCTGAAAAGCAGAGAAAATTCAGACCAGACAAGCAGAAGAAATCTCGGGAAAAGAACCGCCGCCGCTGCCGCGTTTTCGCCGCCGCAACCCGCTTCTGGCCGCGCTTCCGCGGTCCTCTGGTGACGTCAGCGCTTGAAAAATCACTGTAAGTCTTTCTTTCCCCTCCTCTGAACCCCATGATATCTCCTCTCTAAATTTAACTGCAGGATTCTTTGCGCTAAAAAATCTCTCCCCCTTCCAATAATTGATCTTGTGCAGGATTCTTTGCGCCGCGCTTAAAAAAAAATTGTTTGCAAGTGATTGTGTTTACTGCTTTGCATATTTTAAAACTGACTTTAAGAGGCTTTTACACCAATCCAGATTGGGTGTGGATTTCATTACCCTTCCCAGGACCCCAAAAATCACATAAGGCATATTGCATTGACCTTCAATTAATTAGAAAAAGATTAGACTCAGCCCTAACAACTTTGCGCCCAATAGGACAAAGGAATAGTTGTAGGCATCGACCGTTGATCCTAACCTGACTTTGTGGTGCCTAGGCTAGACAGGTAGGGAGAAGTAACTTTAAAAGGTCCGTCTCACGGTGATTCATGAGCGGATCCCTCCTCTCTCTACTTATGCTTACCTGGCCACAATTGGCGGTGAAGAGACGGTTTGAGGTCCTACTTCTTTCTCTTTGGAACAGTTAGGAGCTGTCTAGCTGACCTAGGTGACCCTAGATCTAGGCTTGATTGTGCATTTGTGATTGATTGAACGTGTGTCTAAGCCTTTTATCGAAAATCTTTTTTGCAAAAATCTCCACATAAAAAAAACACAAAAAGAAAAAAGGAAAATTTTTTTTACAAAAAAAAAACTTGCAATTTGTCGTTAAGAAATCCGTGCACCTCACTTCCACCCACATTCTTTTTCTTCTCCTTTCCTACATCATGGGTACCTCACCTCACAAATCTCTTGCCGAACTTTGGTACCCTGAACCAAACTTTGCTTCCTACGCGAATTGTTTCGGTCGAATTACGGACGACCCCTCCATGCCCAAAATTTCTTTGAAAGATCGAATAGAAGCATCTAAGAGAAACAGTTCGACTCTGCAATCCACTTTGTATCAACCATTTCAACCTTCACCACCTTCTTACGTTGATACTACTTTTTTTAGTCATGTTGTAACTCCGAAATCGATGTCTATTGCTGAACACATTGAACAATCTCGTAAACGATCTTTCACTCCTTTCAACACTTTAAGTTCTTAGGATCAACAAGTCCATTCACCTTTTTATCTAAATGTTGATCCTACTCCTGTCCAACCATTCAATTCCTACCAGTCCTACCCGACTTTCACACCTTCCCTAAACATTGATTCTACACAACCATTTGGGAGTTTCACGTATCCAAACAACTTTGAATCTTTTACTGAAACACCTTCACAACCCATGTCTAGTCTAGAACAGTCGTTGGAAGCTTATATGGTAGCGACAAACCAAATGATGAGGAATGTGGATGCGTCCATGGCCGCCCTTATACAACCTAGTGAACCGGTAGCTAGTTTCAAACTAGCTCCAAAAATTCCGGCAGTTGGACAGATCGATAATTTGAGTGGAGAAAGTGAGCTATACACCCTTCCAAATCAAACCTACCCAACACTAATTGAATCCCACAACTCCGGTTTTGAATATCTATCAAGTGTTCCAAATAATTCATCAGTTGAAAATAAAACATTTAATGAGTTGTGCGACTTTATAGTGCTTGATTTGCCAGACTGTGAAGAGTCCCTTTCGAGTGAAATCACACCTAATCCTTTTGAACTCTACCCCTCCACTATAGAACCTGAATTGATAAATATCCATGCTTTTGATGAGGTGTCTAAAAAAATTGATTTTCACTTGATTGAGGATATTGACGCCAGGAATATTTTGGATGATGAACCCATAGATTTGACTGAAATTTTATCTCCAATTCATCATCCCGAGTCATTAAATGTTTCTCCCGAACTTCATATGCGTCTTGATTTTGATGATAATTGCATGGATGAGATAACTTTTGTGGAGAATTATGAGGATAGTATTGAGGAGAGTATTGAGGATAGTATTGAGGATGAACCATTTTTGTTTGATGTGTCGGATTTTCCAATTCATCCTCGTGAACCTTTAACTGTTATACTTCCTAAATCACCCACCCTCCTTTCCATCGTTCCGACCACACAACAGATCACGCAGGAGGACTGTGAGCTTGAAAGATTTCTATTCGATCACAGCAGTTTGGATGCCACTAGTGCGTACATCTTTGAATCTGACACAGTTCTCACAGCCGATAACGATTACGTGTGCTTCACTTTTTCGGACGATTTTGAAGATTCACCGCTCGAGTTTGAGTCTTTTGAATTTTCAGATGAGTTAGTTGAACCATCAGACTCGGTTGCTTACAGTCATTTCGAACTATTGATGGAATCCTTCAAGTTCGAGACAGATTACTTAGGTGAGAATAAGACTATTCCTAAATCACTCCCCGTCGTCCTTTCCATCGTTTCGACCGAGCAAGAATTCGTCACGCTTCCACTTTCAATGTTTGGTTTACCAAGTTCAACGTACCCATGTTTTCTTGCGAATCTTGAGAGATTTGACCCCATTTCTCGACGGGTTGATAGATTAGCACAATCGCTTTTAACACATCGGTCATCACAAATTATGCTAATTTATTCACTCAATTTACACCCTCAAGTTCGTGCTACACTTCTTTCTCTCTTCCTCCATTCTTCTCCTCCACCGAGACCATATTCCACCCTTCTTCCCATACGGTCTCGTGTATTTCTCAACTCCTTTCTCTACACTCCATTCTTTCACCAACCCTACCATTATCACGATAGAATTTTTGAATGGTTGGTGCTAATCTTTGGTCTGTGTAAGGCCTTGTATAGTTTGATTTTTCTCCTCCCTAACTCTGAACTTTAATGCTTAAACAGTGGCAACACTGTCTCACTTAAGTTTGGGGGGACCTTTTTTGTATATGTATTTTTTGTTTTTCTTTGAACAATAAAAAAATAAAAAAATAAAAATTATTATAAATAAATAAACAGGGGAGTGTCGACATTTGTGACCCTCTTGGTGTGGCATGACAGTGAGGACACTGTCAAGTTTAAGTTTGGGGGTATGCTCGGTAAGCTTTCTTCCTTCGCATTCATGTGTATATTTCTGCATTTCATCCTTATATAAAAATCATAAAAATTTAAAAAAGAAAAAAATAGAAAAAGAAAAACCCATAAATAATTGAAAATTTTAAAATTATAAAAATTAAAGATTCAATTTTGGCCTTAATCGACTTGAGTTTGACAAATAGTTTAACTAGCTAGGAACAACTAGATCTTAAACTTAGTAAATTAAAAACCCTAAAAATAACCTTTCTTTGAGTTTAACGGTAGAAAGTATATATCTATGTAGTTTACTTAGAAATAGGCAAATTTCGAGTTGACTTCTTGGGCTAAGTTAAAACAAGGGAAAAGTATTGATATCTTTATTAAAGTATAAATTTGAAAAATAATTCCTAGCTTAAGTCTAAATTCTGAAAATATATACCCTACAAATTGCACAAACACGAACCTTGAAACTTGGAATAGCAGAAGAGATCTTGAAATGCTCTTGTCTAAAGTCCTTAGTACGAAGAAAAATAAAATAAAAATTCAAGTGTGAATAAAGAGATAAAAAAAAATGAACACTGGTTTTTGAAATTATTTAAGGCTCTAAAATAGAAAAAATATTTAGCGAGGGTGCTTCATCACCTAGTGCCTTAAACCAACTGGTTTGGGAGTCACTGCTAAAACCTTAGGTGTTACAAGACTAGGAATTACGTTTTAATGTGCAAACACATCTTGTAATCGGTTGTTGGTACCTCAAGAAGTATTAACGGCCGCATGAAGGATGTGTGAGCAAAATTCATCTAAAAAATTCACCAATTAAGAAGTGCTTTGGACAACGGACAAGAGTATGATTGCTTGATTTGAATTTCCAAGTGCAGGGGTGATATATACACACACATAGGGGTATATGATTGGGATTTAGATAAGTGATAGGAATGAAGAATAGGACTTATATCTTTAATAGAGATGATAAAAATTCCTAAGTTAAGATAGAACCCTAGAAGAAAAACATAAGAGATGCCAAAGGCTAAGGAGGTCTGCAGAACATATATAATCTTAAGTTAAATGATAAGGAAGCGTGAAGAATACGGGTGGATAATTTACAAGTCGACGATAATAGAATTTCTTGTTAGAAAACCTAATTGGAGAATAAAAGTCGATAAGCCAAATTGATAGGATTTTGTGGGTAGTATCCGCTGAAAACCCTCAGGAGACAACACTCCTCCCACTAGGGACACCTAGAGGTTTAACGGATTGTTGCACGAGATCAGTGCAATCGTGTTTCCCTGCAAAAGTGAGGCTAGGTATTTTTCGAGAATAATGCTAGGTTTGCTCGAGGACGAGCAAAAAATAAGTTTGGGGGTATTTGTTCATACCATAATTTTGCATTATTATATTCCCCATTCTTATTCATTTCACAAATAAACAGGTGCTTTTGATCCATGTCTGCTACATAGTTGCAGGTTACAGGTTCTCGGAACAAAAATAGTGAAATTGAAGAAAAGATGATACAAAAGTGAGACTACGACCGATAAATGAAAGAATCTTGATCAAGCCTACAGTTTGAAGACAAAACGAAGATCAATGGATGATTTCACAAAGAACAAAGGCAGTGCAAGGTTCAAGAATTCGACACGAAGCAAGCGGTAAAAGTCCACTACATTATTCACTGTGCAAATCTGGAAGAGAACCAGAAGATATTCTGAAGAAAAAGTGAAGAAAACAGATGTTAAAAGAAACCTGAAGCAACAGAAGAAATTGCAGCCCAAGATGCCCCCATATGGCCGCGGATCCGCGGCCAAACATGGGTCTTGGCCGCGGTTCCGCGGCCATGTGTCGCGCATGCGTGGCGCGTGCGTGGTGACGTCAGCAAGGCGGTGCGTTGACTAGTCTTCTGTAGGGTATAAATGTAATTGCAGACTTGAATCAACTATAACCCTAGGGTTTCTATGATCTATAAATAGAAACCCTAATGCTCTTTTTGGAGCATGCCTCTTCTTGTGCCTCATTGTAAATCTCAAAATTCAGATCTGTAAATTTCTGTAAAGAAGGAAGAGAGTATCAAATAAAATTAGGAGTAAGTTTTCTTTTCATTGCCCTAGTTAAATTCTATTTCCATTCCCTAGGTAATTTCTTACCTGCCCTAGTTAAATTTCATTCTCTGCCGTAGTTAGATAATTTAGAAAATGTCTTTTAATTTCCTAATGAGTGAGTAGTCTCCTCGCTTGTTAGGGTTAGATTTTGGGAAGGCTTGAGAGATGAAGATCTCTCACCCCTTTCTTGCCCATCACACGTTTTTATAGGACTCCATGTATACATGCACACACCGCTCCCTACGGCACCCTATCCCACGAGGTAGCAGTGATACCGTAGTATAAAGGACCGGTTGAGTGTGTTTTCCATGGAAGTTAGGGTAAGGATTAAGAAAGGAAGGACAAGAACCTAGAGGAAGAAACACCGTTTCTTCCCGATGGTACTAATCCACTTTATTAATAATTACCATAACACCTAATAGATCTTAATTAGGGCATAGAAAGCGGTGAGGAAATCTTTGCATTTCCAAACTTAACCTAAACCTAACCCTAGCAAGATTTTAGTTTAGATCAAACTTAGTTTTTAGATTTAATCAATTCGACAACAATCAGAATTAACTCGTTAGATCAATTAGAAGATACACAAAATCCCTGTGGACCGACCCGTACTCACCGGCTAGCTATCAAGCGACGCCGTTCTTGATTGCGGTTATAAATATTTTTGATTCATCTTTTAAAAGCGCAAGCACGCTAAATCAAATTCCAATCACATATCAGTGCGTAGCATAGGAAAAGTTGCCATGTTTTGCAATCATCTTTGGCCTCAACCCTCCTGGTTTTTGACAAACAATAATCATAGTGAAGAATCATTACTTATAAAATCATATTTTGATCAAAATATCTGTATAGATTAGTATTGACACTCTCACTTCTTTGCATGCTTCGAATATCTAAAAAGAGATGCCTATACAAAAATGATTCACACCAAAGATGCATTTTATTGTACTTTTGTGTAAACCAATGAAAGGCTGGATCAAACTTTTTCTCGTTAACTTCCTTAAGAAATGATTGCCAACTGTTATGTCCTGCTTCCTAGTAGACGGAAACGGTGACGTTGGAAGCCCGCGACATATTTATCCAGAAAAGATCATTCCCTAAATAAATATATGAAGCATATTGAAACAATAATACACAATGCAAGAATAAATGGATACTATAAAATTTTTCAACAAACATCTTTATTTTTATCCAACTTCCAATATTTATAAGTACATGAGTTTCAGCTGGAAAGTAAAATACAATACAAGAAAATGCCTAAACATATGGCATGCATAAACTGAAGGAAAGTGAAGTTGATCTAGTCCTGAGTAGCGATCTGGTTGTAGTCCTCCTCTATGGCTTCCACCCCCTCCGTTTCGTCCATATCTGATGAACATTTCAAGAGAAGAAAACTGGGTGGAATGCCCGTCAGCGAACTAGCGCTCGGTAAGTCCCAAGGAATGCAAAGAAAATAACAAATATAGAATATATAGATGACGAGTAAGAGTATATGTTCATGGGTGAATACGTACTATAAGTCTGTATATGGTCACCATTTTAACATTAAGTTCCAAGTGTGAATGTCAACGCATCCATAGAAATATTCACGAGCTCAAAAGTGGGGCCCTAGGAGCAAGAAAATACGGGCCCATTTCATGTGTTAGCATTGGGGCTTTAGGCTGTGGATGAGTCAACCCGACTGATATTCAAGTAAAAAAAAGGTAAATACGGGACTCCTGAAACTCCGTTGGATTCATACAAGAAACTATCCCAAACACCCCAAGTATAAATAGCTTATAACTGTATAGTATACTTAATTATCTTGATTAATTGGTTATAACATGTCTTGATCGAAACTATAGATTGCAAAAGGTATAGATTGGAGTCGAGTGAGTCGAGTAATATACGAGTTATGTCTATTGCAATCTTGGTTCGAGTCAAGTTAGTTCGAGTAGATTGGGTTTAAGTTCATGTTTAGGTTTAGAATCGAGTTGAGTTAGAGTTCGAGTTTGTATTTGAGTTCGAGTTCAAGTTTAGATTCGAGTTTGGAGTTTAGGGTTTGAGTTCAGGTCTTTTTATATGAATTAACTTAAACTGTTAAAAATCTTTTGTTCGGGAGAAATCGGCCACTGATGCACATGGACCGCAGGATTTGTGTCTTTTTCCATGGCAATTGCTATTGAAAACTCCGTTAAGTTGTCTAACCTGAATAGGCAAGCTCTCACTTTCTCCGGCTCCCTAGGGCTCAAGAGAAATGATACCGCTTAAACCTATATTAATTCTAGAGTCCTTAAAATATTGTTTGCATATCTCGAGGGGGTTTTATTAAAAATACTTTAATATAATTTAAAAATAAACCTCGAGGGTGATTTATAATATTTAGGGATTTCATGAACATGTATTTTAATTGTTGTGGTGTTTTGGTGATAAAACCTATCTTTTTGAAAATTTATGGTTTTTTTATGAAAACTGCTACTTTTAGAAACTTTGTGGTATTTTATTAAAAATTCTAATATTTTATTTAAAAAAAATTAGTTTCATAATATGTTTTTATTGAAAATACGAATTCATAGTTTTATATAATTTTCCAAAATTTAGTTTTTTATTTAGAAAAGTCTTATTTCTTAAAAACTGTATTTTTTTATTTCTTTTCGAGACCGAATACTCCGTTAGGAGTTTTGCATCTCGTTCTACTGTCCTAAGGATGTGCGATAATCCGCACCATCCATTAGCAGGTCCCCTGACGAGAGTTGTAAAGGCGTAATTGCCAAGGATTACATAAATACCAATTAAAAGAAACCCGTTTTGAAAATGTATGGTATTTAATGAAAAGGGTTATTCTTTAAATGATCCATAGATCTAGAATACCGTGCTATGAAACCATAGTATGCATGTGGAGTAGGTTATTACCCCGTGAAGTTTTCCTAAAGGTAGATAATCTAATTATCGAGAAAACTTATCCCAAAAGTCATTTCCGGAATTAGAAATTTAAGGTTTGGGAATTAGAAATCGGATTAAATAAATTAAAATGGTGTTAAATGATGAATTTAAAGGTCATTGTTTAATTGCAGGGAAATCAAACAATGTAAGGGAGTCGAGGGGAGTCGAAGGGACTAGTGTGCAAAGCACGGAGACAAACAGGGCCATCTCACCCGTCAGCGCCGGCCAAAACTCAAGAACGGGTGGTCGGATTTTGGGTAATTTTCTCGAGGTTTTTGCCACGTGTCAAGTTTGGTGTTTACTCCTCTTTGTGCCTGCTTGATTTTTCTGAAACTTTTCATTTCTCCGTGAATTTCACGTGCAACTCTTGGGCTTCAAAAAAATGTAAAAAGAAAAATCTAAAAAATAATTGGGTCTGATGGGATTCGAACACACAGACTATGTCGCAGTAATGTATAGGTTTTACCAATGAGCTACAAGTTACTTCTTGTTTTTATTAAACAAAAATAACTTATAAATCCTATACAGGATGAAATACCCTTTTCTATACATTTAAACAAATAATTCTGTACAGGGGTTTCAGATTCGTTATATTCTACCCTCCTTATAAAAATTTCGTCCTCGAAATTTACATTTACATAGAGACTAATTTTCAAAAAGGTAAGGGTATCGTGTACGCATATCTTCTTCTCTTTGCCAAGTTGATTCTCCTGAAGAATCCTTTCTCCATATCACTCGGACCAAGTTCACCCCCTTGTTCCGCAGTGTCTTCACTTTTCGGTCCAGAATCTCAACTGGTTGCTGCTCACAAGTCAGATCGGTCTGTACAGTGAGCTTTGAGTGATCAAGTATGGAGCTGGGGTCACTTATATATTGTCGTAGTTGGGATATGTGGAACACATTGTGCACTCCTTCCAATAAGGGTGGTAGTACCAAACGGTATGCTACTTCTCCAACTCGTTCAAGGATGTCGAACGGTCTGATTTACCTTGGACTTAATTTTCCCCTCTTTCCATAACGTATCACTCCTCTATTCAGAGAGATCTTTAGGAATACATGCTCTCCTGGTTGGAACTCCAAGTGTCGACACTTTGCACCTGCCTAATGTTTTTGTCGGCCTTGGGCTATGTGCATCCTTTCCGTGATCGTGCGAACCACATCTATAGTTTCCACGATCATCTCTGGTCCAAGGAGTTCATGATCTCCAACGTCATCCTAACTCAACAGGGAACGACATTTCTGTCTGTAGAGTGTTGCAAATGGTGTCATCCCAATACTTTCCTGATAGCTATTGTTGTATGAAAACTCCATAAGGTGTAAGCGATCTTCCTATGAACCTCCGAAGTCTAACATACAGGCTCTCAGCATGTCTTCCAGAATATGAATTGTTCGCTCGGACCGTCCATCCATTTGTGGATGATCGCTGTGCTGAAATTTAGACTCGTTCCTAGGCTAGCTTGCAGACACTGCCAAAACTGTGATCGGAATCTTGTATCATGATCTGAGATGATGCAAACAGGTACCCCATGTAATCTCATGATCTCCTGCATAAGTTTATGGGTATCAAGACAACTAGGGTACATCTTTAAGGTATAAATCTTACTTTAGATTTTTACTCACCACCATGTACTTCCTTGCCAACGTCTCAATTGACTGTCCAACTCTGAATGGAATAAAGTGAGCCGACTTGGTGAGTCGATGCTAAATAACCCAAATCGCATTGTTACCCTTCATGGTACGAGGGAGAGCAGTCCCGAAGTCCATGGTAATGTGCTGCCATTTCCATTATGGGATTGGTAACGGTTGAAGTAGACCAGCGGTTCTGTGATGTTCATCCTTCACTTGCTGACATACCAAACACTTGGCTATGCTCCTGCTACTTTGCAATTCATTCCATGCTACCAGTAGTGTTGCCATAGATCCCTGTACATCTTCGTGCCGCCGAGGTGTGCCGAATACGGAGAGTTTTGTTCTTCTTTCATTAACTCTTCTTGAACTGGTCTGACTGATACGCATAAACGGCTTCCATATCACAACGATCCATCTTCATGGATGATGAAGTCAGTTTGAAGTCCACTTTCTACTTGTTCTCAGATCTTTTGTAAGTTGGAAACATTTGCTTGAGCTGCCTTGATCTGACTTACAAGAGTGGACTGGACTTGTAAGTTTATCAAAGATGAAGCATTACCTGGCATAACTACTTCGATCCCCAATCCGTGCAGTTCTTGTTGTAGTCTCCACTAAGCGGTGAGGTTCATTGCTATGGCTGGCGACTAAGTGCATCAGGAACTACGTTCACCCTTCCAAGATGATACTGTAGGTTGGTGTCGAAGTACGCCATGAGTTCTAACCATCTTCTCTACCGCATATTGAGTTCCTTCTGAGTAAATACATACTTAAGACTTTTATGGTCAGTGTATATATCCACTCGTTCTCCCAAAAGTTAGTGGCGCTAAATCTTAAGGGCGAAGATGACGGCCGCCAATTCCAGATCATGCGTTGGATAATTGCGCTTATGAACTTTTAATTGTCTTGATGCAAAAGCCATAACTTATCCATGCTGGTATAAAACACATCCTAATTCTTTACTGGACGCATCATAATGAATATCGAATCCTCCATATTGATCCGATATTACGAGGATAGGAGCAGAAGTTAATCTCGACTCGAGTTATACAAAAGCCTTCTCACATACTTCTGACCATACGAATGCTTCACCTTTACGGGTAAGCTTTGTTGGTTTTTTTGGCATGACCACAAGGTTTCGGGAGGCATCAAACATGCTGTATTTAAAATTTCTAGCATGCCAAACAACCTAACTTAGGATCTAACTAGAGTTTTAGGAGCTAAGCTAAAATGTAAACAACATTACATAGAATGTGAATGAGGAATACAACCTTTGTAGACCGGTCCTTCACTTCTAAAGCACCGTGTAGAAGTCCCTTCGCTGCGATTGTTGATCTTCCGAACTCTAGTATGGGTTCTCTTAGAGAAATGAACAACTTTGCTCGAAATCTTCGAGGCCGAAGATGATCTACGTCGAGGAGACTCAAACCCAAGCTACCTCTTCACTAAGTGATGAACTTTGTGAAGAGAATACCGTAAACTAAATGACAAGTAGTAGAGGATGATGAAGTAGGAAGTGGGCTCAGTTTAGATTTTATTTTCTCACAACATTTCTTCATGTTTCGTTGATCTAGAAAGTTAAAAGAAAGAGATGAAGAAAATCTCCCTGAAAAATGAAGCTAAAATGAAGAAGAAGAATTGAGTAACCATGGATGAGTTAGTATCATATACTAACCATTGTAGAGAAATAACCATAGTTTAAGATAGTGGTTTGGTTAATAAATATCTTATGTGAGACAAAATTAGTGGACAAAGTCAAACAATCTACAAGCTTCCACTCATGACAATTATCCAACTAATTTTGAATTACATAAAATAAATAATAACCTAAACACCATCTTAAGTATGGAGTAAGTCTCATACACCCATGACACATGTATCATCTAGCATGATACACAATCATGTGCATAAATATATATCACACATATATTTAATGCACACTTAAGTGAGAAAAAGATATTTTAAGTGATCTAATACTAGTTAATGTAAATTAATATATCAAATAAATAATTATACATTAGATTATTAAATCAACACTTGATTTAATAATCCGGCTATATGTAACTGACTAATATCATGTGTATCAATTTATCGAATCAATACTTGATTCGATAACCCGGCTATATCGCATATAGCCAACCGAAGATACAAATCGCGAGAATAGAATACGGTATCACATATGCGTATTAAGCTCGGTCCCGCACATATCTCATATGTGCTCCTGCTCCTTTTCGCCTGAGCCAGGAAACCTCTGTGTAGGACTCTAAAGACTCATCAATACGCCGACAGTAGGTGATGATCATATCAGTCACCCACAAGCCGCAAGTGGTCTGCTAAACGTAACGTCCACCGGGGTATTGAGCGATCAAACGATCAACAAGCAAGCCTGCTCATACTCGTGCGAATCCAATCAGTAACACTTACCGTACAGTCCGGTCTGTTCGTCAGATATGTTGCATATCTGGCCTAGGGGTGGTAAACGCTAGATCCCAGTAGCTTGGTAAGTCATGCCGATGTAAGGTTCATAACGTGCGTGAAACTACTGATAACACTTACCAGTAAATCACATCTACCCTGGCCAGGGATTTCAGTTATGGCCAATCGAGCATAGCGCAACATCAACCCCCAATACCGGGAGAGACGAATCCTCTCCTATCGCTCATTACCTCCATGTGACTCGGGACTGTACCGAAAAACCACCTGTTTGTACGACTCGGTAGAGCCGTGGTAGGGTGGAAATCAAAGCACAGTGGGAGACACACAAGACTCTATGACGATCTCGGGTCGACAGACAAACCTGTACCAGTGTCACCAGAGAACTGCTATCTGACGTGAGGTATAATACCATCTAGGAGTTCTCGGCGAGTCCGTTCAGTGTACCCAGTCTCTACTGAGCACTCGTATACCATCTCTGATGTCAAACACCAATGGATATGGAATCATCCATCGCCCATCTCATGGGTCGAGAAGATATACGCTAGTCTACTCTGGAATATCGATACCCCGTCTCGATATTCCCACGACTAGGAACATTGAAGGATGAACTCATGGACTACCCAGGCCCCACTAGTATGATCTGCATCATAATTTTGGAAGTCAAGTACACATCCTAAGGGCTTTATCAACATGTAACAATAAGATAGTAAGTATACATGTTAAGATAAAGAGCAACCAGATAGCGTGCTATCATGTCGAGCAAGAAAGTCCCCCCTATATATGTCCCAACATCCACTACAATATACATCTCATATACAATAATGGCCTCTAGGGCATACATACAACTAACAATCTTCCACTTGCACTAAGACCAGTTGTTGTAGTATAGCATACCCAACACCCTATAAAAGTCTCTCGCAGGAAAGGCCTCAGTGAGTAGATCCGCCGTGTTAACTTCTGAGTCTACTCTCCTAACCTCGATCTCTTGGAGATCAACCATCTCCTAGATCAGGTGATACTACTTAGAATGTGTCTGGGTCACTGATGGGACCGGGGTTTCTAGGCCAAAAGCCATACGTCCATTGTCACACAATGGAAGGAACCTAGTTCATCTCATGAATAAATATACACCTAGACTGCCTCTTTTGTAGCATCTTTGATAGCGATGTCACCAGCCTTTATCATCTAGTTTGTCACGGTATCTAGCTTGGAACTCTTCCAACATACCGTCCCTCCACTGAGGGTAAAGACAATGCCTGTGACTGACTTTCAATCATCCTTACCACCCTAGAAGCTATCCAGTGATTCTCCACAGGATCTATTGATACCATCTCACTACACCTAGTGAGAATCCTAACATCCAGTTAGATCTATCTCATAGATCCAAAACCCAGGATTTTAGGAGGTATCACCTTGATCCTATATGGAGAATCAATGTGATAAGAGGAGATTGACCGAGTGTAGCATAGAAAACATCTTTCCTATCTAGAATATGTGATCCACGTACAATACGATGAAGACCACCTTACTCTCTACTACCTTTTTGTATATACAAGGTTCATCTACTATTTTGATGAAGTCAAACACTTTGACTACCACATCAAAACAAATGTTCCAACTCCGCGATACCTGCTTTAACCTGTAAAACAGCTTGCTCACGTTTCCGCTGCTCCCACTGTCTACGAAGCCCTCTGGCTGTGTACTTATAGACGCTTTCTTCTAAATCACTATTTAGAAAAGCAGTCATGACACCCAACCACCAGATATCATAGTCATGGTATGTAGCAATGGCAAGTAGGATCCGGATGGACTTAAGCATAGCCACTGGAGAAAAGGTTTCATCATTATCCACACCTGGTTGATGACGAGAACCTTTTACAACAAGTCTAGTTTTGAAAGTCTCAACTTTTCTATGTACACCAAGTAATCTTCTCAAGATATACTTGCTCCTGATGGGGATTTAACCCTTCAGATAAAACAACCAAAGTCCATACTTTGTTGATGTACATAGATTCCATCTCAGATCGCATAGCATCCAGCCATTCTTACAGAGTCCCCACTCTTTATGGCCTATTCGAAAATAGTTGGGTCATCATCTCATGATGCAATCCTCGATCCCACTGTCATAGAGAAAACCGAAGTATCTCTCAGGTGGATGAGGAACCCTACTAGATCGGCGGAGAGGCTGAGGTTCGTCGGGAGCTATTGAATCCTCCGGTTCTACCAAATCGTTAGCTGTAGTTTGTATAGCTGGAACTCCTTCCAGTTCTACCTCATGACCACAAATTTCTTTCCAAAATAAATTCCTTTTCTAAAAAGGTGGCATGCCGAGAAATAAAACACCTTTTGTTCCTAGGTGCGGCAGAAGATATTCCCTTGCAAATGCTTGGGATATCCAACAAACTTCCACAGAACTGACCTTGTCTCGAGCTTATCCGAATTTTGCTTTTAGACCTAGGCAAGAAACCCCAAATCTTAACTTACATAAGACATAGGCTCTTCCCATACCATATCTCATATGGAATGGTAGGCACCTGATATGGTTGGAACCCAATTCAATAGATATGCAGCTTCCCTAAGCGCATAACCCCTAAAAGGAAATAGGTAACTCAGTAGTACTCATCATAGAGCGCACCATATCTCATAGGGTGCGATTGCTCCGCCTCGATACACCAACGTACTGTACTGTATACGGAGGAGTAATGTTAAGAGAGAATCTCATTCTCCTTTAGAATAGTCCAGGATCTCCATGCCTAAGTGTTCTCCTCCCCAATCTCATCAAAGGACATAACTCTTACACCCGGTTTTGGTTCTCTACTTGTGACTTATATTCAATGAATTTCTCAAAAGCTTCAGACTTATGTTTCAAAAGGAACACATGTCCGAATCTTAGGAGATCATCAATGAATGTAATGAAGTACAAAGAACTAATCCTGGCATGTATAGACAGGAGACCACATACATCATCATGTATCAGTCCCAAGAGTTCACTAACTCTTTCTCTGTTTCTAATAAACAGAGCTATGGTCATTTTATCTTTGTGACATGACTGGAAAGTTTTACAAGATGTAAATTCAAACTCATTTAAATATGCATCTAAATGCAACTTAGCTAGTCGGGTCACATTGATATAACCTAGTCTACAATGCCTCAAGAAGGATTCGTTCATTTCTGAACTCTTCCTCTTGTGTGTGTTTTGTACGTTAAGAAATGTGGTTTTATTTAGAACGTATATTCTTTTAGATAATGTGCCTGAACCGATCAACACTTTGATATAGGAAATGTTCAAAACATTATCCAACAATACAAAATTATATCCTTCTTTACTAAATAAATGTTAGTTGCATGTATGCCCTAGCGGCCAGTATTGTACATATGATGTATATTATATTGGGTGCTTGGACATATATAGAAAGGACTTTCTTGCTCAATATAATAGTATGCTATCTGGTTGCTCATTATCTTAACATTTATACTTGTCTCTTGATATTGTCTTATGGTTAAATGTTGGTAAAGCCCTTAGGATGTGTACTTGACTACCTAGACTATGATGCAGATCATACTAGTGGGGCCATGGTAGTCCATAAGTTCATCCTTTAATGTTCCTAGTCGTAGGTATATCGAGACGGGGCACCGATATACCAGTGTAGACTAGCGTATACGCTTCTCGACCCATGAGATGGGCGATGGATGATCCCATATCCATTGGTGTTTGACATCAAAGATGGTATACGGGTGCTTAGTGGAGACTGGGTACACTGGACGGACTCGCCGAGAACTCCCAGATGGTATTATACCTCACGTCAGATGGCAGTTCTCTGGTGACACTTGTACAGGTTAGTCTGTAGACCCAAGATCGTCATAGAGTCTTGTGTGATTCCCACTGTGTTTTGATTTCCACCTTACCACGTCCAAGAGGGCTTGCAAAACGGTGGTTTTTGGGTACAGTCCCGAGTCACATGGAGGCAATGAGCGATAGGAGGGGTTTCGTCTCTCCCGGTATTGGGAGTTGATGTTGCGCTGTGCACGATTGGCCATAACAGGGAAGTCCCTGGCCAGGGCTGATTTAGAGATTTACTGGTAAGTGTTACCAGTAGTTTCTCAATCCGTTATGAGCCTCACATCGGCATGACTTATCGGATATTGGGGTCTGACGTTTACCACCCCTAGACTTGATATGCGACATATCAGACGAGGAAACCGGACTGTACGGCAAGTGTTACCGCCAGGCTTTCGCACGAGTTGGAGCGGGCTTGCTTGCTGATCTTCTGATCGCTCAATACCCGGGTAGCCGTTACGTCCAGCTAGTACCGCTGACAGCTTGTGGGTGCTTGTTGTGATCATCACCTACTGCCGGCATATTGACGAGTCTTTAGAGTCCTACATAGAGATTTTACTGGCTCAGGCAAAATGAAATAGGAGCACGTATGTGATATGTGCTGGACCGAGACTGATACGCGTATGTGATACCGTATTCTATTCTCGCGACTTTTGTATCGGTCGGTTATATGTGATATAGCCGGGTTATCGAATCAAGTGTTGATTCGATAAGTCGATACATTGGATGTTAGTCGGTTATATGTAATATAGCCAGATTATTAAATCAAGTGTTGATTTAATAATATAGTATATAATTGTAGATTTGATATTCTAATTTACATTAACTAACATTTGCTCACTTAAGCATTTGTTCGCACATGTGCACATTTATTATATATGGGATATATATTAAAATGTGCATAGTTTTGTATCATGGTTGTTGATATAACTTTCATGGGTGTACAAGACTTACACCATGCTAATTATCATGTTGGGTTTAGTATTTAAAATAATTACAAAATTAGTGGAAAATTGGAAAAATGCAAGAAGCTAGTAGAAGCATTTAGATGCATTGACTAAGTCCACTAGGTTTGTTTTAGTTTAGATATTTGTTAACCTAACCATATTAATTAGCCATGGTTATGTCTCTACATGAGTTAGTATATGATACTCACTCACCATGGTTCACTCTCTCACTTGATCATTATTCTCTTCTCATTTTAGTTCATCTTCTTCCTCAAGCTCAAAAAGCTTGCTAGGTTTGATTAAGTGAGAAAGTAAAGTGAAAAAAGAAATTCTAAAGTGAGCCCACTTCCTATTTCTCCATCCTCTACTAGATTAGTACTTTGTATAGGGTGTTTGCTTCACTAATCTTATGGTAAGTGAAGTAGTAGCTTGAGTTGGCATCCTCTCGACGTAGATCATCTTCGGCCTCGAAGACCTCAAGCAAGGTCCCCCCTTTCACCTTGTGAAGCCATGCAAGAGTCCGGGAGAACCACGATCGCAACGAAAGGACTACAACAAAGAGCTATTGAAGTGAAGGACCGATCTACAAAGGTTGTATTTCCTTTTTCACTTAGATAGTAAATGGTTTACTATGTTTCCGTATTATATTCTAGTTAACGATTCTAGTATAGAGTTCCTTTTAACGGCAATTTTTTTTTAAATAGCATGGACGATGCCTCCCGAAACTTTGCTGCCGTCGATAGGAACCCTACAGTGGTATCAGAGCCTAGCTAGGAAATTATACGGATAATGTTAGATTACAAATACGAAACAAACTCCGAAACTTGAAACCCTAATTCCATGTTTCTGTCGATTTTAAAAAGAGCTCCAAAAATTTTGCAAACATGTGCAGAATCATAATTGAGCAGATACAAGAACACAGAATAAGTTTCAACCCTAGTGGCCGGTTTTAGGCCGAGCCCCAAGCCCAAATTTCCGAGGAGGCCGGCCCCACAGGGGATTTTGAGGTTGAAATTTTTTTTGTGTTTTGTGCTCTGGGTTTTAGTATTTCAGGTGTTGTTTATTTTTTCTACTTTTTCATATGATGATTAACTCAATGCAAAGGCAACTCGGAGTGTTTTGTAGTCGTAATTTTAACTATTTTCGGGTCACTTTATACGTTGTTAAAAAAGTTCAATCGGATATCAAATACCCGCTTTAACCCTTGCCCGGAAAATTTCCAAGTGTTGGATTTTTCCCGTAGTTGAAAAGCTTTCAAAGATCATGCAAGTTATGCGATGGAGCTTCTAAAAGAACAAAACCTTAACTCGATTATGTGACCGTCAGAACCGCCACTGAACCCTTGGGTTTGTGGTGGTTCAGCGGTGCCACATGTGAGGCGTTGGTTTGGCCCTTCTACGGCTGGTTCATTGGTATTGAAGCGTGTGCTGAATAACTTTAAAACTACGCTCAAGTGTTGAGCTTTTTGGGTAATTTTGGGTGTTTAATGATACGGTTGGAATGTTTAACATCGTCTAGTTTTCTCTGTGATGTGATAACATGTGATGTTATGTGCTGCCGGATATGTTATATTGGATCGTCGCGTTTTGAATAGCCGGGGGTTTTATGTGAGATGAGAGTTTTTTTTATTTTCATTCATGTAAAATTAAATATATGTATTATTCTTTTATTGGGGCACTTCCGGGTTGAGGTTGATGTCACCATATGTATATTATTTACTTTTCCGCACTAGGATAGACCCAAGGAGAAGAGCACAAGTAATCGGGTTCTAGAGTCCAGTGGGAGACCAACTCAAGGAGTCGAGTCCGGGTCTTCTAACTCTAGAATTGGTAGGTTTGCTTGCCGCTCTCATAGGGGTCTAGGGGTGTGGGTTTGGCTATTCATCGCGACCATGGAATCCGTGTTTTATAAAGGCTCAAAATAAAACACGGACTTCCTAGTATATCCAATATTTCATATGTTTCTTCTGCTGCGATATCTGTGATGTGATCATTTGATATGTTGTGATAGATGTATATATGATATATTATATAGACGTTGCTTATGTTTTACACACGCGCTAGCCCTACCCCGCTCTGCCGTTAGTTACCTAACCTAACGGTGCATGATGGGACATAGAGGAGAATGCGGATGGCATAAGTGTACATCGTATTTATCAGTGATGTTTAGGTGACTTAAATAATGGGACTTCATTAATGTGATTAATGAAATAAAAGAAACCTAAAAGATGTTATAGAATCAAAATTTCATAAAAAGGTAGCTACAGTTTTTGCTTTGCATAGTGATATATATGATATATCCCGCACCTTATTCGATGAGGAAAGAGCCGAGATACCTTCACCGGGAATGACCTCTTTAGCAAAACTGGCAGATGCTACAACATCCGATTTGTCTATTTGATTGCTTTTGGAGTTTTGCTTTGCATAATGATGTATATGATATATCCCGCACCTTAATCGATGAGGAAAGAGCCGAGATCCTTTCACCGGGAATGACCTCTTTAGCAAAACTAGTGAAAGCCTAAAAACACTCCATTTCAAAATTCACTCGATTCTACCACGATATCAAGTTCAATACGCAATAGGTTTTCTGAAAAAACTGTCGTAGCCCTCCGTCATTTCAGATAAGTCCTACTTAGTATTCGTGCTACGTTTGTTGACCTCCGTCAAGGCGTAGTGTGCGGTAGCTAACTAGTATTTATCTGCTTATGCATATGATGCAAATTGGATTAGGGTGGTCGTACGATCTTGTTGACCTCCGTCAAGGATCGTGCGGGTGGGTTTGATTCAATCAAGAAATGACGGGTTGAACTTGACTTGAACCCTATGGTTTGTTGACCTCTGTCAAGGTCAGGGATGTTGGGGCAAAAGATTATCGGGAATTTCAAGTGTTGAAATTTGCAATGAGATTGCATACCTTCTATGAGATAGTTGGATCTCGATACCCACTGCGAATAATTGTTACTCCTGGAAGAGTTTTACACAGGACAATTAGCCGATCAAGTAGGTGTCTAGAAAGGTGTCAATGGGGTTATGCCTCTGGGAAAACGAGGTTTATTTTAATTTGTTCCATGCGAAAGCACGGGGAACTCTCTCAAAGTACCGACACTGGCATGGCTGAAAGATTGGCAAAATTGTAGGGTGTAATTAATCCCGGCTAGTCTTTCCTTTAAGGGTTTGAAGGAAGATTTGATAAAAACAGTGGGAGCCATCCTGATTAGATAAAATAATAACCAATCTGATCTTATAAGAGCATACGCTAAAGTGTTTTCTTCTCTCTCTCTCCAGGTAGCGACCATATCATGCCTTAATCAAGATAATAATATGGATGTATTGACCGAACCCGCATGTTATACTGTGTTGGGGAACGTTGGTTCCGTTCTTTCTTATAAAAGTTATAAGACTGAACAGGATATAGGGGAATACCAGGATTCCCATGCCACCCGAATAAAGAAAGTACATGTTGATGCATTTTCTTCGGGTGTGTTCGTTACAGAGAACTGTTTCCCCATTTGCCCTATGTCCTGGGTATTAGATACCGGGTCAGGATCCTATATATGTAATCAGTTACATGGGCTGAGAAAAGGTAGAGAACTTGGAGAAGGTGATAAAGACATAAGGGTTGGAAATAGTGCAATTATTGCAGCTAAAACCGTCGGGGAATATCACCTTGTATTACCAACTGGTAATACATTGATTCTGAACGAATGCTATTACATGCCGAACCTGATATGCAACATTATATCGGTTTCTTTATTAAGTAAACAGGGATATAATTTTGTATTACAGGATAATGTTATGAACATTTTTCTGAACCAAAAGTTGGTTGGATCAAGGCACGTTGTGCAATGGCATTTATGTTCTAAATCAATCAACAGTTCTGAGAATAACAAACACACACAAGTGGAAGAGTTCAGAACTGAACGAATCCTTCTTGTGGCATTGTACACTAGGTCACATCAATGCGACATGGCTCGCTAAGTTGCATAAAGATGGATATTTGAAACCGTTCGAATTTTCATCGTATGACACTTGCCAGTCATGTCTCAATGGCAAGATGACCAAAACCCCATTTACGGGACACGGAGAAAGAGTTACTGAACTCTTGGGACTGGTACATAGCGATATATGCTGTCCCATGTCTATACATGCCAGGGATGGTTCTTCGTCCTTCATTACATTCACTGACGATCTCTCAAGATATAGACATGTGTTCTTGATAAAATACAAGTCTGAAGCTTTTGAGAAATTTAGAGAATATAAACAAGAAGTCGAGAACCAAACCGGGAAAAGTATTAAAATCCTTCGATCAGATCGAGGAGGTGAATACTTAAGCAATGAGTTCCTGGACTTCCTAAAAGAGAATGGGATTCTTTCTCAGCTAACTCCTCCATATACACCACAGCACAATGGTGTATCGGAACGGAGGAACCGCACCCTCTTAGATATGGTGCGCTCTATGATGAGCACAGCTGAGTTACCTATTTCCTTCTGGGGGTATGCGCTGGAGACAGCCATACATCTATTGAATATGGACCCCACCAAATCTGTGCCCACCACTCCATATGAGATATGGAAAAGGAAGAGACCATATCTTAATTATGTTAAGATATGGGGTTGTCCAGCCTATGTCAAACTACAAAATCCAGAAAAACTCGAGGCACGGTCTATTCTATGCAAATTTGTAGGATATCCCAAGAATTCACAAGGGTATATCTTCTACCACACCGAGGAACAAAGGGTGTTTGTTTCTCGGCATGCCACCTTTTTAGAAAAGGAATTTCTTTCCAAAGAGATTAGTGGTCGAGGTAGAACTAGAAGAGGTTCCAGCTACAACAGCTGCAACAGAAAATTTGGGGGAACCAGAGGATTCAGTAGTTCCCAATGAACCCCAGCCTCTCCGCCGATCTAGTAGGGTACCTAACCCACCTGAGAGATACTACGGTTTTCTCATGGATGGTGGGAGCGAGGATTGCATCATGGAGGATGATGACTCAACTAGTTTCGAGCAGGCCATCACAAGTGTTGACTCAGTGAAATGGCTGGATGCAATGCGATCCGAGATGGAATCCAAGTACACCAACAAGGTATGAACTTTGGAAGATGCTCCTGAAGGGGTAAAACCCATTGGGAGCAAGTGGATCTTCAAGAAAAAACTTGGTGTAGATGGGAAATTGGAGACTTTCAAAGCTAGACTTGTTGCAAAGGGTTTTCGTCAAAGACCAGGTGTGGACTATGACGAAACCTTTTCTCCAGTGACTATACTTAAATCCGTCCGGATCATACTTGCCATCGCTACATATCATGACTATGAAATCTGGCAAATGGATGTTAAGACCGCCTTTCTGAATGGTGATTTAGAAGAGAGCGTGTACATGACTCAGCCAGAGGGCTTCGTAGCTAGTGGGAGCAGCGGGAAGGGGTGCAAGCTGCTTAAATCCATTTATGGATTAAAGAAAGTATCGCGGAGTTAGAACATCTGTTTTGACGTCGTTATTAAAGAGTTTGATTTCGTCAAAAATGTAGATGAACCTTGTATATACAAGAAGGTAGCAGAGAGTAAGGTTGTCTTCCTCGTATTATACGTGGACGACATACTCTTGATAGGAAATAACATTCCTATGCTGTAATTGGTCAAGCTTTTCTTATCACAATGATTTTCAATGAAAGATCTAGGGGATGCCTCCTACATCTTGGGGATTAAGATCTATAGAGATAGATCTAAAAGGATACTGGGATTGTCCCAATCCAGGTACATTGACACCATACTAAAGAGGTTTAGTATGGAAGAGTCCAAGCGTGGGTTTTTACCAATGATCTCAGGCCTCACTCTCTCCAAAGAGATGTCTCCCAAGACTGATTTGGAGAAAGCTCGCATGCAAGGGATACCCTATGATTCGGCTGTAGGCTCTATCATGTACGCGATGCTATGTACCAGACCCGATGTAGTACACTCACTATGTGTAGTGAGTAGGTATCAAGCAGATCCTGGAGAGAGTCACTGGACAGCTGTGAAGAGCATTCTCAAGTACTTACGAAGGACTAAAGAGATGCTCTTAGTGTATGGTAACGGAGAACTCCAAGTGGAGTCCTTTACTGATTCGAGCTTCCAGAGTGATAAGGACGACTCTAAGTCGCACTCGGGATTTGTCTTTACCTTCTACGGAGGGGCGGTATGCTGGAAGAGTTCCAAGCAGGAGACCGTGGTAGACTCGATGATAGAAGCTGAATACATCGCTGCCAATGATGCTGCCAAAAAGGCTGTCTGGATCAAGAAGTTCATAACTGAATTTGGAGTGGTTCCATCTATTAGGGATCCAATACCATTGTATTGTGATAACAATGGAGCGGTGGCTTTGGCCAAGGAACCCAGGTCCCATCAGCGATCCAGGCATATTCTGAGGCGGTATCACCTGATCTGGGAGATAGTTGATCGCCAGGAGATCGAGGCTCGGAGGGTTGACATGAAGAACAACACAACGGATCCACTCACGAAGGCCATTCCTCAGATATAGTTCGAGAGACTCTTCGGGATGCTCGGTATGTGATACTACAGTAGCTGGCCCTAGTGCAAGTGGGAGATTGTTAGTTGTATGTATGCCCTAGAGGCCAGTATTGTACATATGATGTACATTATATTGGATGCTTGGACATATATAGAGAGGACTTTCTTGCTCGATATGATAGTATGCTATCTAGTTGCTCTTTATCTTAACATGTATACTTGTCTCTTGATATTGTCTTATGGTTACATGTTAGTAAAGCCCTTAGGATGTGTACTTGACTACCAGGACTATGATGCAGATCGTACTAGTGGGGCCATGGTAGTCCATAAGTTCATCCTTTAATGTTTCTAGTCGTAGGTATATCAAGACGGGGCATTGATATACCAGTGTAGACTAGCGTATACGCTTCTCGACCCATAAGATGGGCGATGGATGATCCCATATCCATTGGTGTTTGACATCAGAGATGGTATACGGTTGTGTTAGTTATATGTATGCCCTAGTGGCCATTACTGTACATAAGTTGTATATTGTAGTGGATGCTTGGACATATATAGGGAGGACTTTCTTGCTCGACATGATAGTATGCTATCTGGTTACTCTTTATCCTAACATGTACTCTGATTATCTCTATGTCACATGTTGATAAAGCCCTTAGGATGAGTACTTGACTATCAGGACTATGATGAAGATCATACTAGTGGGGACAATGTAGTCGCCAAGTACATCCTTCAAATATTCCTAGTCGTGGGAGTGCCGAGACAGGGCATCGATACTCCAGAGTAGACTAGCGTATGCACTTCTTGACCCATATGATGGGTGATGGATGATCCCATATCCATTGGTGTTTGACATCAGAGAAGGTATACGGATGCTCAGTGGAGACCGGGTACACTGGACGGACTCGCCGAGAACTCCCAGATGGTATTATACCTTACGTCAGATGACAGTTCTCTGGTGACACTGGTACAGGTTAGTCTGTAGACCTGAGATCGTCATAGAGTCTTGTGTGATTCTGATCGGACGCTTTTGGCGTGTCGGATGTTCAAAGTTCTAAAGTTATAACCGCGATCAGGACGGTGTCGCTATGCAGCTAGCCGGTTGAGCACGGGTCAATCCACAGGGAGATGGTTTTATGTCCGTTCGAGTCTTAGACGAGTCAATAAAGAATGTGTATATTTTTGTTCAATTCTATCCTAAATATTATATGCAAGTATAAAGTTGTTAAGAAAAAGATACGAAAGTGTAAGCTAAGGAAATCCGCACTCAAAACCTTTGAGCCGAGTCTTGACCAATTGAAGCTAGAGCAATCGGCAACAACGTGGATTAGGGGATTTAAGCACGGTAGTCGTGGAATCCGGCTTATTTACCCTTGTCCTTCCGTTCTTGTCTCCTGCTTTCGCCTCCGGCCAAACCTAACGCAACCGGTCGCTGTTAGGAATCACCATTATCTTGGTAGGGTAAGGTGCCTAACAGAGCGCTTGCGTAACGTTTGGACGGAGTTCAAAGGAAAATAACGGGAAAAGGAAATGAGGAATGAAACCTTAACTTACAATATCGTATTTATTCTCAACAACAACATATTACAACCATTCACGAAACGAACCAAAAAGAGCAAAAGAAAAGATAAACAAAGAAAAGAAAAGATTACAAGTAAGTAATTAAAAGTGCATCGAATTTAAGTGTATGAAAGTAAAGCAAGTATTAAAGTGCAAGAAAGTAAATGAGCAAGAAATGAAACTGGGAACCATAGAACCCAAAACAAGACATGGGTTCAATAACCAAATCTTAAATTTGCAAGCTCAATTAAGAGGTTGCAAGATCAAGAAAAGGCAAAGAACCCATGGAGAATGAAGCACAAAAGAGAGAACATTATTGATTCCAAAATGATACAACCCCGTGCGATCAATGACCAAAGCTTAAACTTGCAAGCTCACTTAAGAGGTTGCAAGATCAAGTTAAGGTAGAGAGCTCAAGGGGGAAGCTAAGCAAAAGAATGATACAAATTAACCCTCATCTTCATTTAACATCCACTCAAAAGCACTCACAACAATTTAATAGAGGAAAGATGAAGAAGAAGATGAAGATAAACTAAAAACTAACAAAAAGTGGGCATGAAAAAGAACACCCATGGCTTGGCAAGTTCTGGGCTATTTATAGGCAGGAAACTGAAACCCTAGGGCCACATTCTGACCCTTCATGAAAAGACCCAACCACCCCTGAAATATTTTCATCTGACGAGCCAATATGGCCGCGGTTCCGCGGCCTAAGCGCGCTTATGCCGCGGAACCGCGGCCATTTAGGAGAGTTAGATCATACAATTTGGTGGGTTTCCCTGGTTTGCAGTACTCTTCAGTGTGGTATATGTTGTTTCTCAGAAGCTCTTCATAATTTTTCCAGAATTTCAGCAGATCAAAAGGTGATGTGATGTGGATCTTTTGCCATGATTTTTCTTGAGCTCCGCATAGATATGTTGGATCTTGTGTTGACATTGTGCTTTGTGCATGAAAATGACAATCGATTTGCCATTTTTTCCCTTAAACTGGTGTGCGGCAACACGGATAGAGAGCGGAGACCCGTGTTTTATCTGTGGTTGGCAGTAATCCGGAATTTTTCGTGCTTTTTCCATGAATTTCACTGTTTAGAGCTGAGAACCTGAATCCTACAATTAACTAGCAAACACGGCTCAAGAGTACCTACCTATAAAAAAACGAGCATAAGAGTGGACGGTAATAAATGCAATATTCTGGTATGAACAAATACCCCCAAACTTAACTTTTGCTCGTCCCGAGCAAAACCAATTATTCAAAAAAAAGTCCTAACCACACTTTCGCAGGGAACGCGATTGCACTGAGCTCGTGAAACAATCCGTTAAAGCTCTAGGTGTCCCTAGTAGGAGGAGTGTTGTCTCCTGAGGGTTTTCAGCGGATTACACCCACAAAATCCCATCAAGCTAGTTTCATAAGTTAACGTCGATTCTACTCCTACAGTTTAGTATCTACGTTAGAAACTCTATCATCCTAAGTTAGAAATATCCAACCCTTATGTTTCACACATCCTATCTATTTAACCTTAGGTCCTATACGTTCCAAAAAAATTTAGAAAGATGTTGGTTCTCCTGAGTTTTCCTTCTAAAGTGTGTCCTCAAATCAGGGATTTTTATCAACTTTATAGAAAACATAACTCTTATCTTTTATTTCTATGTTTTATGCAAACATCGATTGTATACCCCTACGTGTGTGTATATTTGCATCCCTACACTCAAGAATTCAATTCAAGCTATAATACCCTTGCCTTAATACCAATACTACTTCTTTTCATTAAGGATGGACGGATTTGCTCACACACCTTTCATGCGACTATTAATGCTTTTTAAGGCACTAACGGCCGATTACTGAATGTGTGAACTTAAAGCGTAAATAGCAGTTTCCGGGTCTTGACTTTATTTATTTATTTTTCTTTTCTTTTATTTTTCTTTTTCAAGACCGGATATATTTTTCAATGATGCTCTTTTGGTGTTTAGCTTTAAATACCGTTTTTTCTTTCATACTAGGTTTTCAGGAAAGTGTATTTCTAGGTATCCTCTACTATCCCAAGTTTCAAGGTGCGTGTAAGTGCAGTTTGTAGGGTATATACTTTCTAAATTTGAACTCAAGAAAAGAAACTATTTTTCAGACTTATCCTTCAGTAAAGCTTCAATACTTTCCCCTCATCTTGATTTAACTCAAGACTGAACTCAAGATTACTTATTTCTCAAAAAAAACTGTAAGGACGTATACTTACCAAAGTTAGACAGAATGAGGGTTATTTTTAGGGTTTTCAATTCCTAAGCCTAGGATTTAGTTATTTCAAACATATCAACTAAGCTTTCAGAATAAAATCTAAGTTACCCTATTAGCTAATTTGACGACAAAGTTTTTATATTTTTTGGAAATTTTTTCGATTTTTGTGGGTTTTTTAATTAAGGTATGCAAATGCAGAATATACAAATGAATGCGAAGAAAGAAAGCTTACCGAGCACACCCCCAAACTTAAACTTGACAGTGCCCTCACTGTCAGGCTACACCAAGAGGGTCAAAATTGTCAGCGCTCTCCCTAAAAACAAATTATATACAAACAAAAAGGAAAACAAAAATAATATATACAAAAAAAAGAGTCCCCCCCAAACTTAAGTAAAACAGTGTTTCCACTGTTAAGCGTTGAAGTTCAGGATTAGGGGGGAAAGAGAATAGTATCAATCTATACAAGGCCTTACACAGGCCAAAAGTTAACACCAACCATTCAAAGATTTTATCTATATAATGTGCTGGTTGGTGAAAGAATGTGGAGAGGTAAGAAATGGAGAATACGCGAGACCGTATGGAGATAGAAGCGGGATACGGTCTCGGTATATAAGAGGAAGAATGGCGGAAGGGAGAAAGAAGTGGAATACGAACTTGAGGGTGGAAATGGATTGAATAAATTAGTACAATCTGTACTGATCGATGTGAAAAGATGGATTGTATTAATCTATCAATATGGAGAGAAATGGGGTCAAATCCCTCAAGATTCATGAGAAACCGTGGGTGTGCCGAACTCGGTAAACCAGACATATAAAATGAAAGTGAGACGGCCTCTTGCAAGGTCGGAACGATGGAAAGGATGGAGGTAGATGATTGAGGAAGGTTATCGGTTAAAGGTTCAGGAGGGTGAACACAGTCAATGAAAGGAACAGGATGAATTGGAAAATCCGACTCATCAATTAAAACTGGGTCATCCTCAAAAATATCCTCAAAATTCTCCTCAAAGTTAAGCACATCCATGCATTTATCCTCAAAATCCCGACGCATATGGGGTTTGGGAAAAACATTTAATGACTCGGGATGATGAATTGAAGAGAAAAACTCAGTCAAATCTATGGGTTCATCATCCAAAATATTCCCAGCGTCAATATCCTCAATCAAGTGAAAATCTATATTCTCAGACACCTCAACAAAAGCATGGATATCAATCAATTCAGGTTCTAGAGTGGAGGTGTAGAGGTCTAAAGGTTTAGGATTGGTTTCACTTGGAATGGTACCTTCACAATCGGATAAATCAAATACTACAAAGTCGCACAACTCATTGAAAACTCTATCTTCAATTGATAATTCATTTAGGACATATGATAGACATTCAGAATCGGAGTTGTGGGATTCAATTGGGGACTGGTAGGTTTGATTTGGAAGGGTGTACAGCTCACTCTCACTACTCAGATTCTCCATCTGTCCAACCGCCTCATCATACATTAGAAAATTTGGAGCTAGTTGAAAACTAGCTACCGGGTCACTAGGTTGTATGAGGGCAGCCATGGACGTATTCAAATCCATCATCTGTTGGTACGACGCTACCCGAAAGTCTTCCAATGACTGTTCCAGACTAGACATAGGTTGTGAAGGGGTTTCAGTAAAAGATTCAAAGTTGTTTTGGTACTGGAAACTCCCAAATGACGGTTCAGAAGCAATGTCTAGGGTAGGTGTAAAAGTCGGGTAGGACTGGTAGGAATTGAATGGCTGGACAGGGGTAGGATCAACATTTGGATACGAAAGTGAATGGAATTGTTGATCCCAAGAATTTGAAGTGGTGAAAGGAGTGAAAGATCGGTTATGAGATTGTTCAATATGTTCGGCGACGGACAAAGGACGACTTGCAAAAGGGGTATCAACAGAAGCGGGTGCGGGAGGTTGAAAAGGTTGATACAAAGTGGAATGCGGAGTGCAAGTGTTTGTCCTAGATGCTTCTATGCGATCTTTCAGTGAAATTTTGGGCATGGTGGGGTCGTTCGAAATTCGACCAAAGCAAGAACCGTAGGAAGTTATATCTGGTTGTGGGTACCAAATTTCAGCAAGAGTTTTTCTAGGTGGAGTACCCATGATATGAAGAGAAGAAAGAAAGAAAGGAAGAGAAAAGGAGGGGAAAAAGAATGTGGATTTTTTTTTATTAAAAAAAAATGTTTGTTTTTGGAGTTTTAGAAATTGTTTGTTTTAAAGAATACGGAATTATGGGACTAAAATTTACAAGCACAATCACAATCACAATATGCACAAACACACCTAAAGCTAGGGTCACCTAGGTCAGCTAGACAGCTCCTAACTGTTCCAAAGGGCTGGAAATAGGACCTCAAACCGCCTCTTCTCCGCCAATTGTGGCCAGGTAAGTGCCAGGTAAGTGGGAGGCTCTCCACTACATAAGTAGTAGTCCTAATTAAGTAACCACTTACCTTGGACACACTTGCCTAGACACCGCAAAGTCAGGATAGGATAAACGGCCGATGCCTACAACCAGTCCTCTGCCCTATTGAGCGTGACGTCCTTAGGGCTGAGTCTAGTATTTTTTATTAGCTCAAGGTAATGCGTATGCAATTAGTGATTTGTGGGGTCTTAGGAAGGGTGATGAAATCCCTACCCAATCTGAATTGGTGTTATAGCCCCTTAATGTCCGTATTAATATATGCAAAGCGGTAAACAAACAAAATCTAAAACAACACAAATTTATTTGGCGGCTGCGCAATCTGTGCAAAGAAACCTGCGGAAAATACAGTATAGTAGAATTCACAGAGAAGATAAAAGGACAAAGAAGGGGAAGAAAAAAATTGGGGCCCCGAGACCTCAATATAGCCGTGAAACCGCGGCTAAAGCCCCCCTATAACCGCGGTTCCGCAGTTATATTGATGACTTGGCGCCTAAAATTTGGTTCCCTGCACACCCCTTGATCTCTACTCCAAAATAAAATGCTCTGTTTCTTGATTGGATTACCGTACTTGCTCCAGATTAGCTTGCACACTTGCACACAAAAATTATCAAAACTAACAAAAAGATTTTATTTTATTTATAAATATATACAAGAAGAATATTAACCCGAATAACAAGAAAGAAAATATGTTACTGTCTCCCCGGCAACGGCGCCATTTGATCGGACGCTTTTGGCGTGTCGGATGTTCAAAGTTCTAAAGTTATAACCGCGATCAGGACGGTGTCGCTATGCAGCTAGCCGGTTGAGCACGGGTCGATCCACAGGGAGATGGTTGTATGTCCGTTCGAGTCTTAGACGATTCAATAAAGAATGTGTATATGTTTGTTCAATTCTATCTTAAGTGTTATATGCAAGTATAAAGTTGTTAAGAAAAAGATACGAAAGTGTAAGCTAAGGAAATCCGCACTCAAAACCTTTGAGCCGAGTCTTGACCAATTGAAGCTAGAGCAATCGGCAAAAACGTGGATTAGGGGATTTAAGCACGGTATTCGTAGAATCCGGCTTATTTACCCTTGTCCTTCCGTTCTTGTCTCTTGCTTTCGCGTCCGGCCAAACCGAACGCAACCGGTCGCGGTTAGGAATCACCGTTACCATGGTAGGGTAGGGTGCCTAACGGAGCGCTTGCATAACGTTTGGGCGGAGTTCAAAGGAAAATAACAGGAAAAGGAAATGAGGAATGAAACCTTATTTACAATATTATATTTATTCTTAACAACAACATATTACAACCATTCACAAAACGAACCAAAAAGAGCAAAAGAAAAGATAAACAAAGAAAAGAAAAGATTACAAGCAAGTAATTAAAAGTGCATGGAATTTAAGTGCATGAAAGTAAAGCAAGTATTAAAGTGCAAGAAAGTAAATGAGCAAGAAATGAAACTAGGAACCATAGAACCCGAAATAAGACATGGGTTCAATAACCAAATCTTAAACTTCCAAGCTCAATTAAGAGGTTGCAAGATCAAGAAAAGGCAAAGAACTCATGGAGAATGAAGCACAAAAGAGAGAACATTATTGATTCCAAAATGATACAACCCCGTGAGATCAATGACCAAAGCTTAAACTTGCTAGCTCACTTAAGAGGTTGCAAGATCAAGTTAAGGTAGAGAGCTCAAGGGGGAAGCTAAGCAAAAGAATGATACAAAATAACCCTCATCTTCATTTAACATCCACTCAAAAGCTCTCACAACAATTTAATGGAGGAAAGATGATGAAGAAGAAGAAGATAAACTAAAAACTAAAACAAAGTGGGCATGAAAAAGAACACCCATGGCTTGGCAAGTTCTAGGCTATTTATAGGCAGGAAACTGAAACCCTAGGGCCACATTCTGACCCTTCATGAAAAGACCCAACTACCCCTGAAATATTTTCATCTGACGAGCCAATATGGCCGCGGTTCCGCGGCCTAAGCGCGCTTATGCCGCGGAACCGCGGCCATTTAGGAGAGTTAGATCATACAATTTGGTGGGTTTCCCTGGTTTTCAGTACTCTTTAGTGTGGTATATGTTGTTTCTCAGAAGCTCTTCACAATTTTTCCAGAATTTCAGCAGATCAAAAAGTGATGTGATGTGGATCTTTTGCCATGATTTTTCTTGAGCTCCGCGTAGATATGTTGGATCTTGTGTTGACATTGTGCTTTGTACATGAAAATGACAATCGATTTGCCATTTTGTCCCTTAAACTGGTGTGCGGCAACACGGATAGAGAGCGAAGACCCGTGTTTTATCTGTGGTTGGCAGTAATCCGGGATTTGTCGTGCTTTTTCCATGAATTTCACTGTTTAGAGCTGAGAACCTGAATCCTGCAATTAACTAGCAAACACGGCTCAAGAGTACCTACCTATAAACAAACGAGCATAAGAGTGGGCGGTAATAAAAGCAATATTCTGGTATGAACAGATTCCCACTGTCCTTTGATTTCCATCATACCACGTCCAAGACGGCGTGCAAAACGGTGGCCTTTGGGTACAGTCCCAAATCATATGGAGGCAATGAGCGATAGGAGGGGTTTCGTCTCTCCCGGTATAGGGAGTTGATGTTGCACTGTGTTCGATTGGCTATAACTGGAAATCCCTGGCCAGGGTTGCTGAGATTTACTGGTAAGAGTTATCAGTAGTTTCTCGAAGTGTTATGGACCTCATATCGACACGATTTATCAAGCTACTGGGGTCTGACGTTTACCACCCCTAGGCGAGATATATGACATATCAGACGAAGAGACCGGACTGTACGGGAGTGTTACTGATTGGATTCGCAGGAGAATGTACAAGCTTGCTTGTTGATCTTCTGATCGCTCAATACTTGGATGGCTGTTACATTTAGCTGACCGCTTGCAGCTTGTGGGTGTTTGATATGATCATCACTTACTACCGGCTTATTGACGATTCTTTAGAGTCCTACACAGAGGTTTCTTGACTCTGGAAAAATGGAGTAGGTGCACATATGTGATATGAGCGGGACTGAGAATAATAAGAGTATGCGTTACCGTATTAGTTTCTCGCGATATGAGATATCGGCCGGGTATATGTGATATAGCCAGGTCATCGGATCAAGTGTTGATTCGATGAACTGATACAGATTATATTAGTCAGTTATATGTGAAATAACCGGATTATCGGATCAAGTGTTGATTCGATAATTTAATGTCTAATTATATATATGATATATTAAATTATATTAACTAATATAAGCTCACTTAAAGATTCTTTTTCTCACTCGGGTAATACATTGATATATATGTGATATATGTTAATTGTATTATTTTTATTTTGTTACAATAAATATTGTTTATGTGATATATAATATTGTAACAAGTTATGATTACTAATGCAACATGATTTGTGGAGATTAAACATGATTAGGGTCTGATTTGGGTTAGCACTTTCATGAAGTTTCTAGAAGCTTTATGTTTTGTTTTAAGCAAAGATATTTTGTTATGATATTTTGAAGATATTTACTTAACCCAACCCAAACCCTTTACCATGGTTTATTCTCAACAATGGTTAAGTCATTTTTTTCTTAACCAAGGGTTGATTTGTAACCATAACTAAGGATTTCATTATTCATCACAAATGGTTTTGTTCTTCTTCTTCGTTCTTCTCTCTTGAAAAAGCTTTCTAGCTTTTTATGAAGTGATGAAAATGAGTGAGATAAAGAAAACAAATGAGAGATAAATTCCTACTTCATCATCCTTATCTATTCTTGCCACTTAGATTAGGGTGTTTGCTTTGCTAATACTTGATTAGCAAAGCATGAGCTTGGGTTTGAGTTTCTTCAAGGTAGATCATCTTTGTTATTGAAGATCGGAAGCATAATTGCATCTTTCTCTTCATGGAGCCTCTCTAGAGTCCGGGTACTCGATGATCGCAGCGAAGGGACCTCAACACGGAGCTTTAGAAGTGAAGGAACAGACTACAAAGGTTGTAATTTCTAACTCTTAGAAGTAAAGTTGTTTACTTGCTTTGTTTCGCCTAATCTCTAGTCTAAGATCTTGGTTAGGGTTGTTCGTCCCATGAAAAATTTGATTTTGGTATGGTTGATTCCTTGTAGAACCTTATGACTGCGCCTAGTAATCCTACAGTGGTATCAGAGCAAAGCTAGAGCTTTAGGCGAAATCTAGACGAAGTTTAAAGTCCGATCGAACCCCGAAACGTCGCAATTTACCCCCTCTGTGGAAATTTTTTAAAATATTGATTTTTTCTGTATTAAAAATACTCAGAAAATTAAGCAGGGAATTCTAAGAATTACTGTGAAATACGGAGCATTAATTCCTTTATTGGACTGCGGAACCGCAGCCAAACCATGCGTTTGGCGGCGGTTCCGCGGCCAACTTCAAACGTTTTGTTCTACCACTTCTGGGGTTTATTCTTGGTTAATTTTGCATGCTTCTGGGAATTTTTAATTATACTCAAGTGTTGAGTTTTCTGGAGATCTTTTGTATTCGTTGATTCGATCGGAAAGTTTAACTTCGTTTAACTTTTTCCGGATAATTTAGAACGTGTTAAAAAGTTCGAACGGATATCAATAACTCACTTTTTCCCCTGTCGGAAAATTTCCAAATGTTGGATTTTTCCTTAGTTAAAGAACATTCATAGTCGTGCAAGTAACGCGGTGGACCCTCTAGAAGAACACAAACCTTAACTCGATTATGTGACCGTCTGAACAGCCTCGAAACCTTAGGGTTTGGGGCAGTACGGTGTTGCCACATGTGAGGCGTTGGTTTGACCCTTCTAAGGTTGGACCATTGGTACTGTGGCATGTGATGGATACTTTTTGAACTCCGCTCAAGCGTTGAGCTATTTGGGAAATCTTGGGTGTTTGTTTATTCGATCGGAAAGTTTAATATTGTCTATTTATCTGGAATGTGATACAATATTTGGAATCCACAAGTAGTTATGAGATAACTAATTTGAATGTTATAAATCTAGCAGTTTAGTCTCATTTGATCGGTTGCCACGGGATTTTGATGTGATCAAAAGTCCGTCGCAATCACGTAGCGTACGCGGATACTCCCCGGGTAAACATAATTGATAGCCACGCCCCATAGCCCCGACCAAGTGACTGTAGGAGATCCCCGTCGCCAAAAGCATCCGTTCGGGTACACGCGGCAGCGGAGTTCCACCTTAGTGCACTTTGTCGACGGCGTCGGGGGTGCGGCCGTCTACTAAAGTTTCCGACGAGCATTCGATCAGGATGTCGGAAATCTTGTTGAATTTCCTGACTAGATATTGAAAAGTGTTTTCGAGATCGAGACTAAAATGCGGGGTTTATAATTGTTAGGCATGCGATGTCTAAGGAATTCATTTGGTTAGGCATGAGATGTCTAAGGTGGTTGCGGATTCCAATTGTTGTAGTTTTACACTTTCTTTTCTGTGACCGTAAGCGTAGTATGTGGTGTATCGCCGGCTTCGTTGCTATACATCAACGACAATCGGGATACGCATGCTTGCTTACGTTGATGATATGTGATATTATGTGTTGCTGTGATATGTTATATTGGATCGTCGCGTTTTGAATAGACGGGGGTTTTATGTGAGATGAGGGTTTTTATTTTCATTCATGTAAAATTCATTGTATGTAATATTCTTTTATTGGGGCACTTCCGGGCTGAGGATGATGTCACCATTGTATATTATTTACTTTTCCGCATTAGGTAGACCCAAGGCGAGGAGCACAAGTAACCCGGTTCTAAGGTCCAGTGGGAGACCATCTCGAGGAGTCGAGACTGGGTCTCCTAACCCTAAAATTGGCAGTGTTGCTTGCCGCTGTCGTAGGGGTCTAGAGATGTGGGTTTGGCTATTCATCGCGACCGTGGAATCTGTGTTTTATACAGGCTCGCATAAAACACGGAAATCCTAGTATATCCAATATTTCATATGTTATTCTTCTGCTGCAATGTTCTGTGATGAGATCATATTACTGCCTGAGATGAATGTTTATATTATATAGAAGAGATATATGTTATATTGCTGATTTCATTTCAAATGTGATGCTTATGAAGCATAATAAATTGGGACTTCATTAATGAGATTAATGAAACTATAAGAAACCTAAAGATGTTGTAGAAACTTGTCTTAAAAACATGTAGCTCTAGTTCTTGCTTTGCATAGCGGTGCTCCTTATAGAACATCCAGCACCTTATTCGATAAGGAAAGAGCCGAGATCCCTTCACCGGGATTGACCTCTTTAGCGAAACTAGCAGATGCTACAAACTCGGTTTGTCTTTTGATTGTTTTTATAGTTTTTGCTTTGCATAGTGATATTTGTGAAATATCCTTCACCTTATTCGATGAGGAAAGAGCCGAGATCCCTTCACCGGGAGTGACCTCTTTGGCAAAACTAGAAAAGGCCTCAAAAACATTCCATTTAAAACCACTCGATTTTACAACGATATCAAGTTCATTACGCAAAGGGTTTTCTTAAAAACCTGTCGTAGCCCTCCGTCATTTCAGATAAGTCCTACTTAGTATTCGTGCTACGTTTGTTGACCTCCGTCAAGGCGTAGTGTACGGTAGCTGACTAGTATTTATCTGCTGCATATGATGCGATTTTTTTAGGATAGTCGTGCGGCCTTGTTGACCTCCTTCAAGGGTCTTGCGGGTGGGTTTAATTCAATCAGGAAATGACGGGTAGAACTTGACTAGCAGCCTATGGTTTGTTGACCTCCGTCAAGGTCATAGGACGCTAGGGGTAAAAATATTATTGGGAATTTCAAGAGTTGAAATTTGCAATGAGATTGCATACCTTCTATGAGATAGTTGGATCCCGATACCCGCTGCGAGTAAGAGTTACTCCTGGGAGAGTTTTACACATTACAATTAGCCGATCAAGTAGGTGTCTAGAAAGGTTTCAACGGGGTTATGCCTCTGGGAAAACGAGGTTTACTTTAATTAGGTTCGTGCGAAAGCACGGGGAACCTCCCTCAAAGTACCAGCACTAGCCTGGCAGAAAGATTGGCGAACTTATAGGGTGTAATTAATCCCGGCTAGTCTCTCCTTTTAGGGTTTGAAGGAAGATTTGACTAAAACAGTGGGAGACATCCTGATTAGATAAATTAATAACCAACATAATCTTGCAAGAGCATACGCTGAGTGTTTTCTTCTATCTCTCTCCAGTTACCGACCATGTCACGCCTTAATCAAGATAATAATATGGATGTATTGATCGAACCTGCTTATTATACTGCGCTATGGAACGTTGGTCACACTCCAACTTATAATTGTTATAAGACAGAGCAGGAAATAGGGGATTGCCAGAATTTCCATGCCACCCAAATGAAGAAAGTGCATGCTGATGCATCTTCTTCGGGTGTGTTCATTACCGAGAACTGTTTCTCAGTATCCTTTACGTCCTGGGTATGAGATACCGGATCAGGATCCCAAAAATGTAATTTGTTACATGGGCTATAGATAGATAGAGAACTGAGAATGGGTGATAAGTTTCAAGAGTTGGAAACGATGCAAGTGTTGCAGCCAAGTCTGTTAGCAGTTATCACCCTGTATTATCATAATACATTGATTCTGAACAAATGTTATTAGATACCGAACCTGATATACAACATCATATCAGTCTCTTTATTAGTAAAGAAGGATATAATTTTGTATTGTTGGATAATGTTTTGAACATTTCCTATATCAAGAGTTGATCGGTTCAGGCACGTTATCTAAAAGCATAGACGTTCTAAACCAAACCACAGTTCTTAACGTACAGAACACACACAAGAGGAAGAGTTCAGAAATGAACGAATCCTTCTTGAGGCATTGTAGACTAGGTCATATCAATGCGACCCGACTAGCTGAAGTTACATAAAGATGCATATTTAAATTAGTATGGATTTACATCTTGTAAAACTTGCCAATCATGTCATAAAGATAAGATGACCACAGCTCCGTTTATTGGAAACAGAGAAAGAGTTAGTGAACTCTTGGGATTGATACATGCTGATGTATGAAAGTCCCCTGTCTATATATGCCAAGACCGGTTCTTTGTACTTCGTTACATTGGCTGATGATCTCTCAAGATTCAGACATATGTTCATGTTGAAACACAAGTCCGAAACTTTTGAGATAATCATAGAATATAAGTAAGAAGCAGAGAACCGATAACGGGTATAAGTATTATGTCCTTTGATGGGATCAAGGTGGAGAATACTTGAGCACGGAATTACTGGACTATTCTAAAGGAGAATGAGATTCTTTCTCAGCATTACTCCTCCGCATACACCACAGCACGTCGGTGTATCGGGTGTTGGAGATAGTGCCCTCATAGTCAATTATTGGATCGCAGGTACGTGATTGCAATGATTGCGGAGGACCTATACCGGTAGGACAGTCTTACTCGAGATGATAGTATGCTATCTGGTTTGCCTTTATCAGTCGTGTAGATGTTCAGGTGACTGATTACATGTTACACTTTGATAGAGCCCTTAGGATCTTGCTTTACCACCGACTGTATGATGGCGATCATATACGTGAGATTTGGGTGGTTTATACGCATATCCTTAATTGTGGTCCCTAGTCGTGGGAGTTTCGAGACAGGGCATCGATACTCCGGAGTAAACTAGTGTATACAGTCGAGACCCCGACGAGGGGCGGTGGCCGGTCTCACAAGCCACTGGTGTCAGTTGGATCACCTAAGATGTATACAGGTGCTCATTGGGTTATGAGTACACCGGACAGGACTCGCCGGGAATCTGCTAGTTGGTATTATACATATCGTCAGATAGCAGTTCCCTGGTGACATGTGTACATGTTAGTTCATCGACCTGAGGTCGTCATTTGTCTCGTGTGAGTTCCCACTGTGCTTTGATTTCTACCCTACCACGGCTCAAAGGAGTCGTGCAAACAGGTAGTTTTTGGGTACAGTCCCGAGCCATATGGAGGCACGTGAGCGGATCGGCAGGGGATTCGTCTCTCCCGGAATTGGGGGCGAGGTCGTGCTGTGTCTAGGAGAGCCATTACACAAAGTCCATGGCCATAGCAGGAGATTTACTGGTAGGTACTCCAGTAGTATCTCAGGGTGTTACTGGGCTACACTCCGACACGACTTATACTGCTATTGGGGGTCTGACGTTACTAGCCCCCTAGGTAGATATGCGATACTCATTGACGAACGGACCGGACTGTATATACATTGTCACCGTTAGGCTCAGTAGGGTTTCCGGATGAGTTCGCTCATCGGCCTCCCTTGAGGTCAGTCCATGGGCAGCCGTTACGCATTGCTAGTGCCGCTGACGGTTTGTGGTTAAACCCACTGCCAGGGTACTGACGAGTCATTAGAGTCCCCCACAGACAGTTTCCCAAGTTCGGGCGAAACGTTGTAGAGGCCGTATGGTTTTATGGCAGGGTTCGGAAAATGCACGTGCGTTTACGCACGTGTCGGTTTTCGGACAGATGATACTGGTCGGCTTTGGTTTAAGCCGGATCCGAGTATTATATTGAGTAGATATAATATCTTTGTCTCAGTTGCATTTGTATTCGGTCGTAATACAAATGCGGGTATATTTATACAGTTACGGGGTTATCCTGAAAGTCGTTTTAGGATCACTTTTAGAAGTTGCCAGTTTTCAGTTTTCTATCAGCCGTCTTTTAACATTCGGTTACAGACGGATCTATCTTTTCTTGGATAAGGTTGAGTCGTGATTCTAGAAGGTTCTAGAATGGGTGACTTGGCATGGTGAGTCATTAGTGCATTAATGGAGCCATTAATGCAATGGTGACTAGGTTAATGAATCACCATTTGCATTAATGAGGTTTTGTTTGCATGAAGGATATTTGTAGTTGATCTTTTCTCTTATGGTTACCTCCCCCTCTCCTACACTCACCCCCCTCCTATATAATGGCCGGCCCCTCCCCTCTCTCTCATATACACTCACTTGATGTTTTCATTTGGTAAAAAGATTATGATAGATTTTAGGGTGTATGGAATTTCACAGTTCATTTCATTCCATCACCCGATTCGAGTGGCAACTTCGTTAACCGTTCGTCCATAGCTTTGGACGGAACGAGACAAAGTCTTCTACTCATTCTCTACATCACTCTTGGTCGTCTCTTTTGGCAAACTTGACGATCGAGTTGCCTCGAGTCAGAGGCGGGAGCCCGTTTAATGAATAAGTGACGTGGTGCCACCTGGACGAGCAGATCGGAGATCGAAGAGATCGGAGCAGCCGCAACGGAGCGTGGGATGATGGTTAAAGAACGAAGGACTCGGATCATTCGGTATAACCTTTCTACACTCTTTACAGTTTGTTAGTTTAGCAATAATGGCAGATCCGGGTTAAAGTATACGATAGCGCCAGTTAAAAAGTTTTTGTTCCGCATTTGGCGTCTGTTGACGGCCGGGGCGCTGCCGTGGACTTACAGTGGTATCAGAGACTCACCATTTTGCTATACTAACTTGTGCTAACGCGTTTAAAATATCGATCGAACCGGATATCGAAAAACACAATTTTCAAGCTTCACAGTTTCTGTCGATTTTAAATGATGTCCTAAAATTATTCTACATATCTCAGAAAACTGTGCAGGGTTTTATTAGAACACCGTCCAAATTTGGGATCATGATTCGACAAGACTGCCACGGAAACGCGGCCAAACCCATGGTTTGGCCGCGGATCCGCGGCCATTCTGTGTCATCATGCCCCCAAATTTGCTCAGTAGGTTCTTCTCTGGAATTTGTGGTTTTTGGTATATATCATTTGGGCTTAGATTTTGTTACTGTTCACCAGTTGTTCGTGGGGCCCACTTTGTGATATTTAGTCGATCGAAATTTAAACATGTTAGTTTACAGTGCTTACATTATATCTCCGACCGAGAATGTCTTTTGATCGGTAAACCGCGTCTGATTGCTATAGTTCTTTTAGACGGGTTTGCGAACGTGACATTCGCGTTGATGTTCTGTGTTATGCTGTGATGTTGCGGATTTGTCGTGGTGGATAGCGGTGTGCAATGATAGTGCAGTTTGGATTTATTTGTACATTTGATATTGCGGGGCGAGCGTCCAACTTGTGGACTGCCGTCACTGCCTGTTGTATAATATTCTTTTGGGGCACGACCAGGTTGCGGTCGATGTACCTGTTGTACTATTTTTCATTACTGTACTAGGTTTTGCCCCGCGACGGAGTGCACGGATAGCCGGGTTCTGAGGGGCAACGGGTCCGCATCTCATGGCTTTGAGAGGCAGAGGGGCCTCACTCTAGAATTGGCAGACTATTCGCCGCACTCGTACGGGGTACTGGTTGACCCATGGAGGGGTGCCCAAGATTACCGGATTCCGTGAAGTGCAGGGTGGTCCATTCACTTTGCTGTAGGGGGCTGCCTCGCTTCAGGTTTTGGCGGGTAAGTTGCCGCACCCGTAGGGGTCTAGGTTTCATTGCACAGGCTATCCACACGACAGGGGAACGTCGGGTTTCAGCAGCGGCTCTGTGAAACCCGGGGATCCCAGATTATCTGTATTGTTCTGTGATGCTTATTACTTTTCTGTAATGTTGCATATTATCACGCCTGGAGCGATTATTGTATATTGGTTTATATACTATTAGATGTTGTATATGTTTTACACCCGCGCTAGTCCAGTCCCCGCTCTGTCGTTAGTTAAGTAACCTAACGGGTGATGACGGGACCCAGTGACGAATGCGGATGGCATATGCGTACATTTTATTTTTCGTTCTTTTCTGGTGTGATTGATTGATGGGACTGCGTTGATTCTGATCAATGCAAAGTAAAGCAAACCTGTTTACAGTTGTTGGAACAAATTTAAAATGTGTTATTGCAAAGACGTTTCCTTTTGTTTTGCATAGCGGTATTCAGTGGAATATCCTGCACCTCATTCGACGGGGCAAGGGCCGATATCCCTTCATCGGGACTGACCCCTTGGGCAGAAGTTTGCGTCAGGGTAATAACTTCACTATAGTCGATTACAAGTTGCTTTGCACCGTGGTATTCAGTGGAATATCCTACACCTCATTCCACGAGGAAAGAGCCGAGATCCCTTTACCGGGAGTGACCTCTTTAGCAAAAGGTTTTCGCCACTATATTTTAAAAAGCTATCAGGTTCCTTCAGCGATATCAAGTTCACTACGTTAAAGTTTTTCGCCAAAAACCAGCCGTAGCCATCCGTCACTTCTTTTGGGTATTCAGTAGTATTCAAGCTATGTATTTTGACCTAACGCCAAGGCATAGTGTTTGGTAGCTGCTGGGTATTCATTTGTTGCATAGATAGATGAGTTGGTTTGGGACAGCCGTTCTGCCATTTTGACCTAACGCCAAGGGCATGTGCGGGTGGGTTCAAATTAACAAGATAGTGATGGGTAGAACTTGGCATGTGACTTATGACATTTTGATCTAACGCCAAGGTTATAAGAGCATGGGGCAAAAATCACATCGGGAGTTTCTAAAGAAACTGAAACTTGCCAAGTATGCGCATACCTTCTGGAGTATGAGTAACATGGATGCATTCCATCACGTTATCATGCGATGAGAGTTGGATCCCGATTCCTACTGATGAGTTGGTTTACTCTTCGGGTGATCCCAATTGATTCTTCTTTCAGGTTTGGAGGAGAATTTGACAGGACAGTGGGAGGTTTCCGGATTAGATAAAGTGATAACCATTCTGATCTAGGTTAGAGTGCACGCAGAGTGTTTCTTTTCTCTCTCTCTTTGGCAGCGACCTTTGACCGACCCTAGACTATGACTCAGTGACCAAGTTGACCGAACTTTCTTAAAATACTGGCTTTTGGGTTGTCTATGTTGCATAAGTCATTGCCACTCCTTCTTTTACCCTTTGCATTTCTCAGAACAACCGTTTTACTACGGACATCCACTTCCATTGGATAGATCCATCGTATGGTTATATACGAACTCGAAGGGACTTCTTCGAGGATGGATCCAGGTTCAGGAGAAATAGAATTGGTTTATTCAGTTGTCTTTTATTATCACCTTCTCTCAGGTTGCGAGGGCTCCTTAGTTTAGGAGAGTACACCTATTACGCATATTGGATGGTCTTCTTCCAAACCATAGGCAGGTGCCGAAAGGTAAGGAATGAAGAAAACCAATTAGCCTAAGTAGGGTGTGCAGAAGGCAATAACTAAAGACAAAATAAAGGGATTAGAAAGAGGGCAAAGTAAATTGCGACTGATATCATTCACGACCAAAACCGCGTACTTCATCGCCACTCCTATTTCACCTTTAAAAGAATAAGGTATTATTCAGATGTCTTTTATCATCACCTTCTCTCAAGATATGAGTACTCCTTGGTTTTGGAGGGTACACCTATTATGCTTACTGGATAGTCTTCTTCCAAACCATAGGCTGGTGCCGAACGGTAGGGAAGGAAGAAAACCATTTAGCCTAACGATGGTGTGCAGAAGGTAACGACTAAAGACAAATAAAGGGATTTTGAGAGAAGGCAAAGAAATATACGGATAAAGTCATGAATTGGATTATGGAAGAGGTATTACTATGAATACCAGGATACCCCTACGAAACATTTTCATGTTTCAGTGCATTGTTAAAGGAAAACTGTTTTCCCGATTAGATACTTACTCCAAGGGTATGCATTTACCAGGTTTCATTCTCATATCTGTATGGTTTTACAGATGATGAGTGGGAGTAAGTTATTGGGAATTAGGTAATTATCCTCATTATATCGGAATTCGTTGTAATTGGTGATATTTGAGGAAATCGCCAGGGTATAGTTTTCCACCTACGACGCACAGGTTTTGAGTTATTCAACTCAGCGGACTTATACAGAGTATTGTATGTTGTCCAGTGTCCATCAGGACAAAGGGGTAGGTCCTCGTACTATGTTCTGTTTACTTATAACTTCTCTAGTTTTTAGACAAGTGTTTCATAGAAATACAAGGTCTAAGTTTTGAGAAGTTGTGGGTATAAGAATAAAGTAGAGAACCAGGTGTCACAAGTATCAGGATTATTCAAAGAGATCGAAGATGTAGATTCTTGTGATTGGTATTCAGATAATAGTAATGGTTTTAAGAAACTTGTTTCTCTTTCGGGTTACTCATAATTGGATGGATTCCTAAGTTGAGTAATGCTGATTAGCCTCTTTCCATTAAGTTGATATGCACTGGAGACAGCTGCATGATTGAATCTGGTTCCAATTAAATAAGTGCCAAAGTTTCTATATTGGATATAGAATGGTTCATACCTTAAAAGATATTATGGTACGGGGAGTTGTCCAGCTTATGCTTAAAACCAGACTCTGGATAACTCAGGGCACGTTTCTGTAATGGCTGTTTGTGGGTTGACCCTGGCTATGACGAGGGTTGATATTCTACCATTTGGAAGATCAATAGTGATATTGTTCTTGACTCGCCACAGTTTTATTAAAAATGGATCTTTTTCAGAAAACAGTAGTGGGAGTATGGTAGAACTGGAAGTGATTCCAGAACCGCAAACGATTACGGAAAATTTAATAGGACCTAAAGGTTCAATCAGGTTTGACATTCCAATAGCCACTCCGCAGATATGGTGGGTAACCTCAGACACCCGAGAGGTACTCCGGTAGCCTCAAGGACGGTGACAGGGAGGTTCTTATCTACCCAGACTTGACACTATTGTTGTTCCAGGCTATGAGACCCGGTAGGAGGGATGTCGTAGTCAGTGGGAGCAGCAGAAGCATAGTGGGCAAGTAGCTTATGTCTATTTATAGACTAGAGCAATGATAGCGGAGATAGATCATCTAATTTTGATGTGACAGTCATAGGTTTGACTTCATCAGAATAGAGGATGGATCTGTTAAGAAGGTAGTAGGGTGTGATGTCATGGTATTTGGATGACATACACAGAGTAGGAAGTAAAAATCCTATACTAGATCGGTTGTACTGTGGTCGTCACACAGTTGTTTCTCCAGACAGGATATGGATATAATATTTGACATTCTGGTTTCTGGATCTATGGTTTTAGATCTAGATTTGGGTAGTTTCCCAATGTGGGTACTTTGACAGATATTCTAATGGTTTTTAGAATAGTTGACTCCTAGCATGGTGGTGTACCTGCAGGTGATGGAGTCACCCTCTCTAAAGGTGTCTTACAGACTAAAGTGGAGAGGGATGTGCATGATTGGCAGATCACTTGCTTAGGCAATTGAGTCAATCATGAGATGTCAAGTACCACACCAGATGTTGTTTTTGCACTAGATGCAATAAGTTTGTATTAATCCAATCCTGGAGAAACATAAGGAAGCAGTTTTAGAACATAAGTAAATGTTCTACGGATTTGATAACGGCGGCCTCCTTCGGGAGACGATTATCATTCCAGGCTTCAAAGGTGACATGGTTGACAGAGTGATTGTCAGAGTTATAGTTTTTCCCTCTGACGAGGGACAGTATTATGGACAGGTAGTCCAAGAGGATACTGTGGGTGGCATGGTGCCGGATACTGATTAGGTTCAGTAATCGATACAGTCTAAGAAGTTTGGATTTGGAGTTCATTTATGAACTAGGTCCCATCAGATATCCAGACATATTCTAAGACAGGTATTACTCAATTCGGGAGATGGTTTTCTCCACGAACTTGAGATTAAGAGAGATATAGAAAGAAACATCTAGGCGGATCCACTCACTGAGGCTATTTCTCGAACACAATAGTTTTGCAAACGAGCTTTGTGAAACTGATTAGTAGAGGAGTTGGATGTTCGTTTTCACACGGGCTGTGAGTAGTCGACATCGCAATAATTAGCCTTGAGTGCAAGTGGGAGATTGTTGGAGATAGTGCCCTCATAGTCAATTATTGGATCGCAGGTATGTGATTGCAATGATTGCGGAGGACCTATACCGGTAGGACAGTCTTACTCGAGATGATAGTATGCTATCTGGTTTGCCTTTATCAGTCGTGTACATGTTCAGGTGACTGATTACATGTTACACTTTGATAGAGCCCTTAGGATCTTGCTTTACCACCAACTGTATGATGGCGATCATATACGTGAGAGTTGGGTGGTTTATACGCATATCCTTAATTGTGGTCCCTAGTCATGGGAGTTTCGAGACAGGGCATCGATACTCCGGAGTAGACTAGTGTATACAGTCGAGACCCCGACGAGGGGCGGTGGCCGGTCTCACAAGCCACTGGTGTCAGTTGGATCACCTAAGATGTATACAGGTGCTCATTGGGTTATGAGTACACCGGACAGGACTCGCCGGGAATCTGCTAGTTGGTATTATACATATCGTCAGATAGCAGTTCCCTGGTGACATGTGTACATGTTAGTTCATCGACCTGAGGTCGTCATTTGTCTCGTGTGAGTTCCCACTGTGCTTTGATTTCTACCCTACCACGGCTCAAAGGAGTCGTGCAAACAGGTAGTTTTTGGGTACAGTCCCGAGCCATATGGAGGCACGTGAGCGGATCGGCAGGGGATTCGTCTCTCCCGGTATTGGGGGAGAGGTCGTGCTGTGTCTAGGAGACCCATTACACAAAGTCCATGGCCATGACAGGAGATTTACTGGTAGGTACTCCAGTAGTATCTCAGGGTGTTATTGGGCTACACTCCGACACGACTTATACTGCTATTGGGGGTCTGACGTTACTAGCCCCGTAGGTAGATATGCGATACTCATTGACGAACGGACCGGACTGTATATACATTGTCACTGTTAGGCTCAGTAGGGTTTTCGGATGAGTTCGCTCATCGGCCTCCCTTGAGGTCAGTCCATGGGCAGCCGTTACGCATTGCTAGTGCCGCTGACGGTTTGTGGTTAAACCTACTGCCAGGGTACTGACGAGTCATTAGAGTCCCCCACAGACAGTTTCCCAAGTTCGGGAGAAACGTTGTAGAGGCCGTATGGTTTTATGGCAGGGTTCGGAAAATGCACGTGCGTTTACGCACGTGTCGGTTTTCGGACAGATGATACTGGTCGGCTTTGGTTTAAACCGGATCCGAGTATTATATTGAGTAGATATAATATCTTTGTCTCAGTTGCATTTGTATTCGGTCGTAATACAAATGCGGGTATATTTATACAGTTACGGGGTTATCCTGAAAGTCGTTTCAGGATTACTTTTGGAAGTTGCCAGTTTCCAGTTTTCTATCAGCCGTCTTTTAACATTCAGTTAAAGACGGATCTATCTTTTCTTGGATAAGGTTGAGTCGTGATTCTAGAAGGTTCTAGAATGGGTGACTTGGCATGGTGAGTCATTAGTGCATTAATGGAGCCATTAATGCAATGGTGACTAGGTTAATGAATCACCATTTGCATTAATGAGGTTTTGTTTGCATGAAGGATATTTGTAGTTGATCTTTTCTCTTATGGTTACCTCCCCCTCTCCTACACTCACCCCCCTCCTATATAATGGCCGGCCCCTCCCCTCTCTCTCATATACACTCACTTGATGTTTTCATTTGGTAAAAAGATTATGATAGATTTTAGGGTGTATGGAATTTCACAGTTCATTTCATTCCATCACCCGATTCGAGTGGCAACTTCATTAACCGTTCGTCCATAGCTTTGGACGGAACGAGACATAGTCTTCTACTCATTCTCTACATCACTCTTGGTCGTCTCTTTTGGCAAACTTGACGATCGAGTTGCCTCGAGTCAGAGGCGGGAGCCCGTTTAAAGAATCAGTGACGTGGTGCCACCTGGACGAGCAGATCGGAGATCGAAGAGATCGGAGCAGCCGCAACGGAGCGTGGGATGATGGTTAAAGAATGAAGGACTCGGATCGTTCGGTATAACCTTTCTACACTCTTTACAGTTTGTTAGTTTAGCAATAATGGCAGATCCGGGTTAAAGTATACGATAGCGCCAGTTAAAAAGTTTTTGTTCCGCATTTGGCGTTTGTTGACGGCCGGGGCGCTGCCGTAGACTTACATCGGGGCAGAGCAATTACACCCTATGTGATATGGTGTGCTTTATGATGAGTACTACTGAGTTGCCTATTTTCTTTTGGGGTTATGCACTTAAGAAGTTGCATACCTATTGAATAGGGTTCCAACCAAATCAGATGTCTACCACTCCATATGTGATATGGTATGGGAAGAGCCCATCTTTTAAGAAAGTTAAGATTTGGGGTTGTCCGGCCTATGTCAAAAGCAAAATCCGGATAAGCTCGAGGCAAGGTCAGTTCTGTGGAAGTTTGTTGGATATCCCAAGCATTCGCAAGGGAATATCTTCTACCACACCGAGGAACAAAAGATGTTTTATTTCTCGGCATACCACTTTTTGAGAAAAAGAGAATTTCTTGTGAAGAAATTAGTGGTCATGAGGTAAAACTAGAAGGAGTTCCAGCTATACAAACTGCAGCTGATGATTTGGTAAACCCGGAGGATTCAATTGTTTCCAACGAATCTCAGCCTCTCCGCCGATCTGGTAAGGTTCCTCATCCACCTGAGAGATACTTTGGTTTCTCTATGACAGTGGGAGAAAGGATTGCATCATGAGATATTGACCCAACTAGTTTCGAGCAGGCCATCAGGAGTGGGACTATGTGAGAATGGTTGGATGCTTAGCGATCTGAGATGGAATCCTTATACACCAACAAAGTATGGACTTTGGTTGCTTTATCTGAAGAGTTAATTCCCCATCAGGAGCAAGTATATCTTGAGAAGATTACTTGGTGTACATGGAAAAGTTGAGACTTTCAAAGCTATGCTTAAGTCCATCCAGATCCTACTTGCCACTGCTACATACCATGACTACGATATCTCGCAGTTGGGTGTCATGACAACTTTTCTAAATGATGATTTGGAAGAAAGCGTCTATAAGTACACAGCCAGAGGGCTTCGTTGACAGTGGGAGCAGCAGAAATGTGAGCAAGATGTTTTATAGGATAAATCAGGCATCGCGGAGTTGGAACATCTGTTTTGATGTGCTAGTCAAAGAGTTTGACTTCATCAAAATGGTAGATGAACCAAGTATATACAAAAAGGTAGTAGGGAGTATGGTGGTGATCCTCGTATAGTACGTGGATGACATACTCTTGATAGGGAAGAAGTTTCCTATGCTACGCTCGGTCAATCTTCTCTTATCACAAAGATTTTCTATAGGATCAAAGGTGATACCTCCTAAATCCTCAGTTTTGGATGTATGAGATAGATCTAATTGGATGTTAGGATTCTCACTAGTTGTAGTGAGATGGTATCAATCGATCCTGGGGAGAATCACTGGAAAGGTTCCAGGGTGATAAGGACGACTGAATGTCAGTCCCAGGCATTGTCTTTACCCTCAGTGGAGGGACGGTATGTTGGAAAAGTTTCAAGCTAGATACCATGACTTACTAGATGATTAAAAGCAAGATACATCGTTACCAAGGATGCTACTAAAGAGGCAGTCTGGATAAATATGAGTTCATAAGATGAATTTCGTTCCTACCATTGTGTGACAATGGAGTTGTGGCTTAGGCTTAGGAACCCCCGTCCCATCTGTGATCCAGACATATTCTTAGGCAGTATCACCTGATCATGGAGATGTTTGATCTCCAGGTAGATCGAGGTTAGGAGAGTAGACTCAGAGGACAACAGCGTGGATCCACTCACAAAGGCCTATTTCCCAATAGAGACTTTTATGGGATGGTTGAGTATGAGATACTTCAACCACAGCTTATTGTTGGGTATGAGATACTACAACAGATGGCCCTAGTGTAAGTGGGAGATTGTTAGTTATATGTATGCCCTAGAGGCCATTACTGTACATACGTTGTATATTGTAGTGGATGCTTGGACATATATAGGGAGGACTTTCTTGCTCGATATGATAGTATGCTATCTAGTTACTCTTTATCTTAACATGTACACTGATTGTCTCTATGTCACATGTTGATAAAGCCCTTAGGATGAGTACTTGACTACCAGGACTATAATGCAGATCATACTAGTGGGGACAGTGTAGTCGCTAAGTACATCCTTCAAATGTTCCTGGTCGTGGGAGTGCCGAGTCAGGGCATCGATACTCCAGAGTAGACTAGCGTATACGCTTATTGACCCATATGATAGGCGATGGATGATCCCATATCCATTGGTGTTTGACATCAAAGAAGGTATACGGGTGCTCAGTGGAGACTGGGTACACTGGACGGACTCGCCGAGAACTCGCAGATGGTATTATACCTTACGTCAGATGGCAGTTCTCTGGTGACACTGGTACAGGTTAGTTTGTAGACCCGAGATCATCATAGAGTCTTGTGTGATTCCCACTGTGCTTTGATTTCCATCATACCACGTCCAAGAGGGCGTGCAAAACGGTGGCTTTTAGGTACAGTCTCGAATCACATGGAGGCAATGAGCGATAGGAGGGGCTTCGTCTCTCCCGGTATAGAGAGTTGATGTTGCGCTGTGTTCGATTGGCTATAACTGGAAATCCCTGGCCAGGGTTGCTGAGATTTACTGGTAAGAGTTATCAGTAGTTTCTCAAACTGTTATGGACCTAATATCGACACGACTTATCAAGCTACTGGGGTCTGACGTTTACCACCCCTAGGCGAGATATGCGACATATCAGACGAAGAGACCGGAATGTACGGGAGTGTTACTGATTGGATTCGCAGGAGAATGTATAGGCTTGCTTGTTGATCTTCTGATCGCTCAATACCTGGGTAGCTGTTATGTTTAGCTGACCGCTTGCAGCTTGTGGGTGTTTGATATGATCATCACCTACTGCCGGCGTATTGACGATTCTTTAGAGTCCTACACAGAGGTTTCTTGACTCAGGCAAAACGGAGTAGGTGCACATATGTGATATGTGCGGGACCAAGAATAATACGAGTATGCGATACCGTATTAGTTTCTCGCGATATGAGATATCGGCCGGGTATATGTGATATAGCCGGGTCATCGGATCAAGTGTTTATTCGATGAACTGATACAGATAATATTAGTCGGTTATTTGTGAAATAGCCGGATTATCGGATCAAGTGTTGATTCGATAATTTAATGTATAATTATATATTTGATATATTAAATTACATTAACTAATATAAGCTCACTTAAAGATTTTTTTCTCTCACTCGGGTAATACATTGATATATATGTGATGTTAGTTATATGTATGCCCTAGAGGCCATTATTGTACATTGGATGTATATTGTAGTGGATGCTGGGACATATATAGGTAGGACTTTCTTGCTCGACATGATAGTACGCTATCTGGTTGCTCTTTATCTTAACATGTATACTTTCTGTCTCTCTGTTACATGTTGATAAAGACCTTAGGATGTGTACTCGACTTCCAGGACTATGATGCACATCATACTAGTGGGGCCTGGGTAGTCAATGAGTACATCCTTCACTGTTCCTAGTCGTGAGAATATCGAGACGGGGCATCGATATTCCAGAGTAGACTAGCGTATATCTTCTCGACCCATGTGATGGGCATTGGATGATCCTATATCCATTGGTGTTTGACATCAGAGATGGTATGCGGGTGCTCAGTGGAGACTGGGTACACTGAACGGACTCGCCGAGAACTCCCAGATGGTATTATACCTCACGTCAGATGGCAGTTCTCTGGTGACACTGGTACAGCTTAGTCTGTTGACCCGAGATCGTCATAGAGTCTTGTGTGTCTCCCACTGTGCTTTGATTTCCACCCTACCACGGCTCTACTGAGTCGTGCAAACAGGTGGTTTTTGGGTACAGTCCTGATTCACATGGAGGCAATGAGCGATAGGAGGGGATTCGTCTCTCCCGGTATTGGGGGTTGATGTTGCGCTATGCACAACTGGCCATAACAGGAAATCCCTGGCCAGGGTTGCAGTGATATACTGGTAAGAGTTATCAGTAGTTTCACAAATGTTATGGACCTTACGTTGGCATGACTTATCATGCTACTGGGGTCTGACATTTACCACCCCTAGGCGAGATATGCGACATATCAGACGAACAGACCGGACTGTACGGTAAGTGTTACTGGTTGGATTCACAGGAGTGTGAGTGGGCTTGCTCGTCGATCTTCTGATCGCTCAATATCCGGGTGGCCGTTACGTTTAGCAGACCGCTTGCGGCTTGTGGGTGTTTGATATGATCATCATCTGCTGCCGGCGTATTGACGAGTCTTTAGAGTCCTACACAGAGGTTTCCTGTCTCAAGCGAAACGAAATAGGAGCGCATATGAGATATGTGCGGGACCGAGAATAATGCGTGTATGTGATATCGTATTCTATTCTCGCGATGAATATATCGAATGGTTGTATGCAATATAACCTAGTTATCGAATCAAGGATTGATTCGATAAGTCGATACATTGGATACTAGTCGGTTATATGCGACATGACCGGATCATTTAATCAAGTGTTGATTTAATGATTTAATGTATAATTATATATTTGATATATTACTTTGCATTAACTAGTATTGGTTCACTTTAAATAGATTTTCTCACTTGAAGTACACAAGTTGTATATGTGATATACTTTTGTGCACTTGTTTGTATCATGTTTGATGATACATGCTAACTTGAGTTTGTGTGTATGATTAAACCATGGTTATATGAATGGTTAGGGTTTTGTTTACTTATCTATTCATTTATTTATTTATTCATTTTTGCAAAATTAGTCATGGTGGCTTTCTTTGTTTGCTTGTTGAAGCTTCATGAAGTTTTGAACAAGTCCACCATTTTTGTCTCATGCTTAACCCTAACCATTCAACCTAACCATAGTTTATTCTTTACACCTTACCATGGTTGCTATATGATAAGTATTCATTTTATTTTCTATTTTGAATATAGTTATCATATTCTTTCTTCTTCTTCTTCTTCATCAACAAGAAGAAAAACTTGCCTCCATCAATGGCAACTTGAGAAAAAGAGTGAGAAATCCAATTCTAAAGTGAACCCACTTCCTATTTCTTCATCCTCTACCACTTGCCAAGTAGTATAGGGTGTTTTCTTCACAAGTTTCATGACTTGGTGAAGTTGGAGTTTGATCTTAAGTTGCCTCGACGTAGATCATCTTCGGCATCGAAGTCGACGACCTAGCCCGATCGTTTCTTCGATAAAACCACCGCGAGAGTCCGAGATCCGATGGGTACAGCGGAAGGACTTCATCATGGAGCTATGGAGGTGGAGGACCGGATCTACAAAGGTTGTAGCCCCTTCCCTTTTAGTTAAAGTTGTTAACTTGCCTTGCATCGCCTATATATTTAGTTAACGATCCGTATTAGGGTTTGTAGGCACATGGAAAATTTTGAATTAGCCATGTTTGATCACTTGTCAGACCTCATTAGTGTGCCTAGGAACCCTACATGTGATATATGTTAATTGTATTATTTTTATTTTGTGACAATAAATATTTTATATGTGATATATAATATTGTAACAAGTTATGATTACTAATGTAACATGATTTGTGGATATTAAACATGATTAGGTTTTGATTTGGGTTAGCACTTTCATGAAACTTCTAGAAACTTTATGTTTTGTTTTAAGCAAAGATATTTTGTTATGATATTTTGAAGATATTTACTTAACCCAACTCAAACCCTTTACCATGGTTTATTCTCTACAATGGTTAAGTCATTTTTTTCTTAACCAAGGGTTGATTTGTAACCATAACTAAGGATTTCATTATTCATCACAAATGGTTTTGTTCTTCTTCTTCCTTCTTCTCTCTTGAAAAAGCTTTCTAGCTTTTTATGAAGTGATGAAAATGAGTGCGATAAAGAAAAAAAATGAGAGCTAAATTCCTACTTCATCATCCTCATCTATTCTTGCCACTTAGATTAGGGTGTTTGCTTTGCTAATACTTGATTAGCATAGCAAGAGCTTGGGTTTGAGTTTCTTCAAGGTAGATCATCTTTGCTATTGAAGATCGGAAGCATGATTGCATCTTTCTCTTCATGGAGCCTCTCTAAAGTCCGGGTACTCGATGATCGCAGCGAAGGGACCTCAACACGGAGCTTTAGAAGTGAAGAAACGGACTACAATGTTTGTAATCCCTAACTCTTAGATGTAAAGTTGTTTACTTGCTTTGTTTCGCCTAATCTCTAGACTAAGATCTTGGTTAGGGTTGTTCGGCACATAAAAAATTTGATTTTGGCAAGGTTGATGCCTTGTAGAACCTTGTGACTGTGCCTAGTAACCCTACAGGGTGCTCAGTGGAGACTGGGTATACTGGATGGACTCGCCGAGAATTCCCAGATGGTATTATACCTCACGTCAGATGGCAGTTCTCTGGTGACACTTGTACAGGTTAGTCTGTAGACCCGAGATCGTCATAGAGTCTTGTGTGATTCCCACTGTGTTTTGATTTCCACCTTACCACATCCAAGAGGGCGTGAAAAACGGTGGTTTTTAGGTATAGTCCTGAGTCACATGGAGGCAATGAGTGATAGGAGGGATTTCGTCTCTCCCGGTATTGGGAGTTGATATAGCGCTGTGCTCGATTGGCCATAACAGGGGAGTCCCTGGCCAGGGCTGATTTAGAGATTTACTGGTAAGTGTTACCAGTAGTTTCTCGACCCATTATAAGACTCATATCGGCATGACTTATCGGTTATTGGGGTCTGACGTTTACCACCCCTAAACTTGATATGCGAGATATCATACGATGAGACCGGACTGTACGGCAAGTGTTACCGTCAGGCTTTTGCAGGAGTTGGAGCGGGCTTGCTTGATGATCTTCTGATCGCTCAATACCCGGGTAGCCGTTACGTCCAGCTAGTACCGTTGATGGCTTGTGGGTGCTTGATGTGATCATCACCTACTGCCGGCGTATTGACGAGTCTTTAGAATCCTACATAGAGGTTTTACTGGCTCAGGCAAAACGAAATAGGAGCACGTATGTGATATGTGCTGGACCGAGAATGATGCGCGTATGTGATACCGTATTCTATTCTCGCGACTTTTTTATCGGTCGGTTATATGTGATATAGCCAGGTTATCGAATCAAATGTTGATTCGATAAGTCGATACATTGGATGTTAGTCGGTTTTATGTAATATAGCCGGATTATTAAATCAAATGTTGATTTAATAATTTAGTGTATAATTGTATATTTGATATACTAATTTACATTAACTAACATTTTCTCACTTAAACATTTGTTCTCACATGAGCACATTTATTATATATGAGATATATATTAAAATGTGCATAGTTTTGTATCATAGTTGTTGATACAACTTTCATGGGTCTACAAGACTTACACCATGCTAATTATCATGTTGGGTTTAGTATTTAAAGTAATTGCAAAATTAGTGGACAATTGGAAAAATGCAAGAAGCTAGTAGAAGCTTTTAGATGCATTGACTAAGTCCACTAGGTTTATTTTACTTTAAATATTTGTTAACCTAACCATGTTAATTTTCCATGGTTATGTCTCTACATGAGTTAGTATATGATACTCACTCACCATGGTTCACTCTCTCACTTGATCATTATTCTCATATCATTTTAGTTCATCTTCTTCCTCAAGCTCAAAAAGCTTGCTAGGTTTTGATTAAGTGAGAAAGTAAAGTGAGAAAAGAAATTCTAAAGTGAGCCCACTTCCAATTTCTCCATCCTCCACTAAATTAGCATTTTAGTATAGGGTGTTTGCTTCATCTTATGGTTAGTGAAGTAGTAGCTTGAGTTGGCATCCTCTCGACGTAGATCATCTTCGGCCTCGAAGACTTCAAGCAAGGTCCCCCCTTTCACCTCGTGAAGCCATGCAAGAGTCCGGGAGAACCACGATCGCAGCGAAGGGACTACAACAAGGTGCTATTAAAGTGAAGGACCGATCTACAAAGGTTGTATTTCCTTTTTCACTTAGATAGCAAATGGTTTACTATGTTTCCGTATTATATTCTAGTTAACGATTCTAGTACAGAGTTCCTTTTAACGGCAAATTTTTTTTTAAATGGCATGGGCTATACCTCCCGAAACATTGCTGCCGTCGATAGGAACCCTACAATAAAGAGACTGATATGATGTTGTATATCAGGTTCGGTATCTAATAACATTCGTTCAGAATCAATGTATTTGGTAATATAGGGTGATAGCTGCCAACTGATTTGGCTGCAACAATTGCACCAATCTCTATACTTACAGACATATCACCCTATTCTCAGTTCTCTACCTATCTGTAGCCCATATAACAAATTACATATGCGGGATCCCGATCTGGTATCAAATACCCAGGACGTAGAGGATACCGAGAAACAATTCTCTGTAATGAACATACCCGAAGAAGATGCATCATCATGCACTATTTTCGTTTGGGCGGCATGGGAACCCTGGTATTCCCCTTTTTCCTGGTCGGTCTTATAACAATTATAAGTTTGACCGGGACCAACGTTCCCCAGCTCAGTATAATAAGCAGGTTTGGTCAATACACCCATATTATTATCTTGATTAAGGCGTGACAAGGTCGCTACCTGGAGAGAGAGAGAAGAAAACACTCTGCGTGCGCTCTTGCAAGATTAGATTGGTTATATATTTTATCTAATCAGGATGGCTCCCACTGTTTTTATCAAATCTTCCTTCAAACCCTAAAAGGAAAGACTAGCCGGGATTAATTACACCCTACAAGTTCGCCAATCTTTCGCCCAGGCTAGTGTCGATACATTGAGGGAGGTTCCCCATGCTTTCGCACGGACCTAATTAAAATAAACCTCGTTTTCCCAGGGGCGTAACCCCGTTGACACCTTTCTAGACACCTACTTGATCAGCTAATTGTAAAATGCAAAACTCTCTCAGGAGTAATAATTACTCGCAGTGGGTATCCGGATCCAACTATCTCATAGAAGGTATGCAATCTCATTGCAAATTTCAACACTTGAAATTCCCGATAAAGGTTTTTACCCCTAGTGGCTTATGACCTTAACTATGGTCAATAAATCACAAGCACTAGTCAAGTTCTACCCGTCATTTCGTGATTAATTAGACCCACCCACATGACTCTTAACTATGGTCAAAAAAGTCACATGACTGTCTTAACTAATCGCATCATATGCTATGTAGGAAGACATCACTTAACTACCGTACACTGTGCCTTAACTGTAGTCAACAAACACAACAAGAATACTAAGTACTCTACTTCCTAAAATGACGGAGGGTTGCGGATGGTTTTCAAGAAAACCTTTAACGCTTTGAACTTGATATCGTTGCAGAATCAAATGATTTTAAATGGAGTGTTTTTTAGGCTTTTGCTAGTTTCGCTAAAGAGGTCACTACCGGTGAAGGGATCTCGGCTCTTTCCTCATCGAATGAGGTGCAGGATATTCTCAATACCACTATGCAAAGCAAGAACTAGAAAAGCAATCAAAAAACAAAACCGAGGGTTGTAGCATTTTCCAGTCATTGCTAAAGAGGTCACTCCCGGTGAAGGGATCCCGGCTCTTTCCTTATCGAATAAGGTGCTGTGCGAAGCAAGAACTGGAGCTACCTGTTTTTGAAAATTCGATTCCACAAAATCATTAATTTTTTTTTCTTTCATTAATATCATTAATGAATGTCCCATCATTTAAGTTACCTAAACATCACAGATAAATACAACATACGTTTATGCCATCCACATTCGCCTCGATATCCCGTCATGCACCGTTAGGTTGGGTAACTAACGGCAGAGCGGGGCAGGGCTAGCACGAGTGTAAAACATAAGAAACGTCTATATAATATATCATATATACTATATACAGTATCTATCTCATCATATCAAATGATCATATCACAGATATCAGCAGCAGAAGACAATATATGAAATATTGGATATACTAGGATTTCCGTGTTTTATTTTGAGCCTGTATAAAACACGGATTCCACGGTCGTGATGAATAGCCAAACCCACATCCCTAGACCCCTACGAGAGAGGAAAGCAACCCTACCAATTCTAGAGTTAGGAGACCCAGACTCGACTCCTCGAGATGGTCTCCCACTGGACTCTAGAACCCGGTGACTTGTGCTCCCCTCCTTGGGTCTATTCTAATGCGGAAGAGTAAATAATATATATCAACGATGACATCTTCCTCAACCCGGAAGTGCCCCAATAAAAGAATATTAAATACAAGTTTTTTACATGAATGAAATTGAAAAAACTCTCATCTCACATAAAAAACCCCGGCTATTCAAACACGACGATCCAATATAACATATCACACCAACACATAACATCACATGTCATCAACGTATGTAAATATGCGTATCCTAATTGTCTTTGACTTATAGCAACGAAACCGACGATACACCACATATTACACTTACGGTCGCAGAAAAGAAAGTGAAAAACTACAATATTTGGAATCCATGATAACCTTAGACATCATAAACCCGAATTATCACATACTTCATATTTCATTCCTAACTATATGAATTCCACATATTGTATCACATCATATGATATCCGGACGACATTAAACTTCTCGATCGATTCATCAAAGTCCCACAATTCCCAGACGGCTCAACTCTTGAGCACAGTTTAATAATACCCAGTACATGTTACAGCACCTATGGACCAACCGTAGAAGGGCAGACCTAAGCCTCACTTATGTTGCCACGGAACTGCGGCAAACCCTAAGGTATGACCGCGGTTCCCCGATCCAAAAAAGTCGAGTTAGGGTTACATTCTTCTAGAGGGTCCACAGAATTACTTGCACGTTTTTCCGAATACCTTAAACTTGGAAAAATGAGTTTTTGACATTTGTTCGAGGATTTTAACTTCGTCTAGATAACATGTGAATACCCAGAAAAGGCTAAACGATGTTAAACATTCCGATCGAATCAACGAATTCCCAATAAATTCCAGAAAGATCAACACTTGAGTAATATTAAAAATTCCCAGAAGCATGATGTAGTAGCTACGGATCACCCGTTGAAGTACTATTCTATAACTTACAAGTTCTGCGGTGGAACCGCCTCCAAATGCATGGTATGGCCGCGGTTCAGCGGTGACTTGATCGAGTTAGGGAATCGTACTTCTCCGAGATCCATAAAATTACCTGCACAATTTTTTGAGAATTTTTAATATGGAAAAATCCAACTTTTTGAAAAATTTCCAGAGAGTAGGTATCAAGTGGGTTTTCGGGGTTCGATCGGATTTTTAACTTCGCATAGTAACTCCTAATGCTCTAGTAAGGCTCTGATACCACTGTAGGTTTCTTTGGCACGACCACAAGGTTTCGGGAGGCATCAAACATGCCGTATTTAAAATTTTCTAGCATGCCAAACAACCTAACCTAGAATCTAACTAGAGTTTTAAAAGCTAAACTAAAATGTAAACAACATTACATAGAAAGTGAATGAGGAATACAACCTTTGTAGACCGGTCCTTCACTTCTAAAGCTCCGTGTAGAAGTCCCTTTGCTGCGATTATTGATCTCCCGAACTCTAGTATGGGTTCCATTGGAGAAATGAACAACCTTGCTCGAAGTCTTCGAGGCTGAAGATGATCTACGTCGAGGAGACTCAAACCCAAGCTACCACTTCACTAGGTGATGAGCTTTGTGAAAAGAACACCCTAAACTAAATGGAAAGTAGTAGAGGATGATGAAGTGGAAGTGGGCTAACCTTATATTTTATTTTCTCACAACATTTCTTCATGTTTCATGGATCTTGAAAGCTAGAAGAAAGAGATGAAGAAAACCTCCATGAAAAATGAAGCTAAAATGAAGAAGGAATAATTGAGTAACCATGAGTGAGTTATTATCATATACTAACCATTGTAGAGACATAACCATAGTTTAAGATAGTGGTTTGGTTAGTAAATATCTTATGTGAGACAAAATTAGTGGACAAAGTCAAACAATCTACAAGCTTCCACTCATGACAATTATCCAACTAATTTTGAATTACATAAAATAAATAATAACCTAAACACCATCTTAAGTATGGTGTAATTCTCATACACCCATGACTCATGTATCATCTAGCATGATACAAAATCATGTGTACAAATATATATCACACATATATTTAATGCACACTTAAGTGAGAAAAAGATATTTTAAGTGAGCTAATACTAGTTAATGTAAATTAATATATCAAATATATAATTATACATTAGATTATTAAATCAACACTTGATTTAATAATCCGGCTATATATAACTGACTAATATCATGTGTATCAATTTATCGAATCAATACTTGATTCGATAACCCGGCTATATTGCATATAACCGACCGATGATATAAATCATGAGAATAGAATACGGTATCACATACACGTATTAATCTCGGTCCTGCACATATCTCATATTTGCTCCTACTCCATTTCGCCTGAGCCAGGAAACCTCTGTGTAGGACTCTAAAAACTCGTCAATACGCCGGCAGTAGGTGATGATCATATCAGTCACCCATAAGCCACAAGCGGTATGCTAAATGTAACGGCCACACGAGTATTGAGCGATCAGAAGATCAACAAGCAAGCCTGCTCATACTCCTACGAATCCAATCAGTAACACTTACCGTACAGTCCGGTCTGTTCGTCAGATATGTCGCATATCTGGCCTAGGGGTGGTAAATGTCAGACCCCAGTAGCTTGATAAGTCATGCCGATGTAAGGTCCATAACGTGCGTGAAACTACTGATAACACTTACCAGTAAATCACATCTACCCTGGCCAGGGATTTCAGTTATGGCCAATCGAGCATAGCGCAGCATCAACCCCCAATACCGGGAGAGACGAATCCCCTCCTATTGCTCATTGCCTCCATGTGACTTGGGACTGTACCCAAAAACCACCTGTTTGCATGCCTCGGTAGAGCCATGGTAGGGTGGAAATCAAAGCACAGTGGGAGACACACAAGACTCTATGACGATCTCGGGTCGACAGACTAACCTGTACCAGTGTCACCAGAGAACTGCTATTTGACGTGAGATATAATACCATCTAGGAGTTCTCGGTGAGTCCGTTCAGTGTACCCAGTCTCCACTGAGCACCCGTATACCATCTCTGATGTCAAACACCAATGGATATGGGATCATCCATCGCCCATCTTATGGGTTGAGAAGATATACGCTAGTCTACTCTGGAATATCGATGCCCCGTCTCGATATTCCCACGACTAGGAACATTGAAGGATGAACTCATGGACTACCCAGGCCCCACTAGTATGATCTGCATCATAATCCTGGAAGTCAAGTACACATCCTAAGGGCTTTATCAACATGTAACAGAGAGACAGTAAGTATACATGTTAAGATAAAGAGTAACCAGGTAGCGTGCTATCATGTCGAGCAAGAAAGTCATCCCTATATATGTCCCAGCATCCACTACAATATACATCTCATGTATAATAATGGCCTCTACGGCATACATACAACTAACAAGCTTGGTCAGGGATACTGCAATTTTTGAGAATCCTTCAATGAATCGTCGGTAGTATCCTGCTAAGCCTAAGAAACTTCTTATATCTTTCACCGTCTTTGGTATAGATCACTCGCTAACAGCTGACACCTTAACTGGATCTACAGAGATTCCTTCACCTGAGACGATATGTCCGAGAAATCCGACTTAATCTAGCCAAAATTCACACTTGCATAGAGCTGATATTGTCATAATGTCTCCAGGACAATCCGTTAGTGCTCGGTGTCCTATTTCAGATTCATTGAATACACCAGGATGTCGTCGATGAAAATAACAATAAACCTGTCTAAGTACTCTCGGAAAACTTAGTTTATCAAGTCCATAAAGATGGCAGGTGCATTGGTCACTCCAAATGGAATTATGAGATATTCATAATGACCATAATGAGTTCTAAATGCCGTCTCGGAATGTCGGATTTCTTGACCTTCACCTGATGATATCCTGAACGAAGATCTAACTTTGAAAAGACACAAGATCTACTTAACTGATTGAAAAGGTCATCTATGCGAGGTAATAGAATACTTGTTTTTAATTGTCACTTCGTTCAGAGCTCGATAATCCACGCACATCCTGTAGGTACCTTCTTCTTCTTCATGAAAGTATGCCTTAGCACCATTACTAGGTTTTAACAAGCATCAAGTATACAATTTTAAAAAATCAAGTGTGATAAGCATGCTAACCTAGAATTGAACTAGAGAATTAGGGTTTGTATGCAAGTAAATAAGTTTTATAACTAAGTGAAAAGGGAATACAACCTTTGTAGACCGGTCCTTCACTTCTAAACCTTTAAGTAGTAGTCCCTAGAACTCTTCTTAGGCTCCACTTGGTGAAAGGAACGAGCTTGCTTTGTCCTCTTCGAGGCCAAAGATGATCCACCTTAAAGTTACTCTAACTCAAGCTACCATTTCACTAATCAAAGAATTAGTGAAGCAAACAACCTAATCTAATGGGCTAAATGAGAGTAGGTTGATAAAGTAGGAATTTTTCTCACTTTAGAAATCCTTTTCTCCTTTTCTTTTTTCTACTCAAGAAAAACTAGAGAGGGAAGAAGATCAACTTGGATAATGAAAATATCTCAAGTGATGATGAGAGACTTATGGGCTAAAGATAAATGGTTGGGTTATAAAATATCTAGAGTAAAACAATATTAGTGAGATGAGTCATGGCTGCTACATGCTTCTACAAGCATCTTAAGCCATGCTGATTTCCAACTCATTTTTAATTATACTTTAAAAATAAATCACCCAATATTATCCTTAGCATTAGTGTAAGTCTCATACACCCATGTTATCCTTAGCATTAGTGTAAGCCATGACACAATAGTGTTATATATATATATATATATATATATATAGAGAGAGAGAGAGAGAGAGAGAGAGAGATCATATACATACATATATATATATATATATAGAGAGAGAGAGATCATATACATATATATATATATCATATACATATATATCATTATATACAACAAGAGAAGAAAATCATTAGTGAGCTAATATTAGTTAATATATATTAATATATCAAATTATTAAATCAATACTTGATTCAACAATCCGGTTATATCATATATAACCAACTAATATCATATATATGCATATCATATTATCAAATCAACACTTGATTCAATAATCCGGTCATATCACATATAACCGTATAATATTCGATACTAGTTATTAAATCAACACTTGATTCAATAATCCGGTCATATCATATACAACCGGCCAATATCAAATATATATAGATAAATCAAATTATTGAATCAACACTTGATTCAACAGTCCGGTTATATCACATATAACCTAACCGATATCAAATATCGCGAGATTAGAATACGGTATCACATACTAGTATTTAATCAAGCCCCCGCACATATCAACATATGTGCCCTACTTCGTTTCGCTTGCACTAGTAAACCTTTGTGTGGGACTCTAAGGACTCGTCAATACGCCAGCAGTAGGTAATGATCACATCAGTCACCCACAAGCCATCAACGGTACTAGCTGGACGTAACGGCTACCCAAGTATTGAGCGAATAGAAGATCAACAAGAAAACTTGTCCAAACTCCCATGAAGCCTATAAGAAACACTTACTGTACAGTCCGGTCTCTTCGTATGATATGTCACATATCGAGTTGGGGGGATGGAATCGTCAGACCCCCAATTACTTGATAAGCCATGCCGATGTGTGGCCTATAACCTTTCGAGAAACTACTGATAACACTTACCAGTAAATCTCATCAGCCCAGACCAGAGACTTGTTGTTATAGCCAATTGAGCATAGCACAACATCAACCCCCAATACCGGGAGAGACGAAACCCTTCCTATCGCTCACTGCCACCATGTGACTCGGGACTGTACCCAAAATCCACATGTTTCCATGACTCCTTTGAGCCGTGGTAGGGTGGAAATCAAAGCACAGTAGGAACCACACAAGATATTATGACGATCTCAGGTCTACAGACTAACCTATACAAGTGTCACCAGAGAACTGCTATCTGATGATAGGTACAGTACTATCTATGAATTCTCGGTGAGTCCTATTCGTGTAAGTCTATGGTAGCGTCCCGGCCGTCAATCCGAGGACAAACGCGGAACAAAAACTGGCGCTGACGCAGACTTTTACCCAGATCGTTCCATTAACCCTATACTAGCAACTACAAAGAAGTTAGAATGGCTGTACCGATCGATCCGTGTCTTTCGGTCTTTAGACACCATCCTTAGCTCCTCACGGCATCTCCGATCTCACTCGTTCTCCGGTCTCCTCATTGAAGTGGCACCACGTCTAGAAAACCTTTTACGGGCTCCCGCTTCAAACCGAAGCAACTCGGGCATGAAGTTTGCAAGCCGACATGTCCAAGATAAAGTAGAGAATGTGTGTGATAATTTTGTCTTTATACATCCATTGATTCTCAACTCATGAGATGGTATGGATGGGGGTTGAAGAAGAAGCCATTGATGAGCAAATTGTGAGCTCAAGCAAAAGGAAGAAGAAGAAGAGCTTGCTTGCTTATTGTGTGGAATCAAAAATGTGAGAGATCATCATCCAAAGGAAGAGCTAACCCCAAGACTTAGTGGCTTCCCTCTCTCTTTCCTCACATCAATTCAACACAACAATCAATCAAGAAAATTGACATGACACCAAAGATAAGACCATGAGTCACCAAACATGCACATGCCTCATTAATTGCTCTTCAAGATGACTTGAGCTCACCATTTCCACCTAATTAAACATTTAAACTAAATGTTTAATCCAAAAAAGATATGGCATCAACTAAAGTAAACTCGTGACGGATCACAATAATACCCCTCATCTGTATATACATACCTGCATCCGCATTCCGACCGAATACGAATGCAATGAGACGTAAGTAATCCAACAAATCTAATACTAGGATCCGGCTTAAACCAAAGCCCAATAGTATGATCCGTCCAATCATGATCCGTGCATAAGTGCACGTATATGATCGAACCCTGCCATAAAACCATACGGCCTCTACAACGTTTCGTCCGAACTTAGGAAACTTTTTGTGGGGGACTCTAAAGACTCATCAATACGCTGGCAGTGGGTTTAACCACATGCACGTCAGTGGTACTAGGTATATGTAACAGCTACCCATGCATTAACCAAAAGGGAGGCTGATGAGCGAACTCATCCTAAAACCCTTACTGAGCCTGTCAGTGACAATATCCATACAGTCCGGTCCGTTTGTCTATGAGTATCGTATATCGGGCCTAGGGGCTGGTAAACGTCAGACCCTCTATAGCGGTATAAGTCGTGTCGGAGTGTAGCCCAGAACACCCTGAGATACTACTGGAATACCTACCAGTAAATCTCACTTGCCACGGACAAGGACTTCGTGTAATGGATCTCCTAAACACAGCACGATCTCACCCCCAATACCGGGAGAGACGAATCCCCTGCCGATCCGCTCACTGCCTCCATGTGGCTCGGGACTGTACCCAACTAAAACCTGTTTGCACGACTCCTTTGAGCTGTGGTAGGGCAGTAATCAAAGCACAGTGGGAACTCACACAAGACAAACGACGATCTCAGGTCGATAGACTAATCTGTACACATGTCACCAGGGAACTGTTATCTGACGCTAGGTATAATACCAACTAGCATGTTCCCGGTGAGTCCATCCAGTGTACTCATAACCCAATGAGCACTTGTATACATCTTAGGTGAACCAACTGACACCAATGGGTGAGACCGGCCATCGACCCTCATCGGAGTCTCGACTCTATACATTAGTCTACTATCGGAATATCGATACCCAGTCTCGAAACTCCCATGACTAGGGACACATTAAAGATGTGGTTATAGACTGCCCAACTCTCACGTATATGATCGCCATCATACTGCTGGTAGTCAAGCAAGAATCCTATGGGCTCTATCAACGTGTAATAGTGATCTGTAATGTCACCTGAAGCATGTACATAATGATAAAGACAAACCAGATAGCAAACTATTATCTCGAGTAAGACTGTTCTATCGGTATAGGTCCTCCCTCAATCATTGCAATCACGTGCCTGCGATCCAATAATTGACTTTGAGGGCGCTATATCCAACAATCTCCCACTTGAACTTAAGGCTAATTATTGTGATGTCGCATACTCACAGCCCGTGTGATACCGAACACTCAACTCCTTTATTAATCAGTTTCACAAAACTCATTTGCGAAACTATTGCGTTCGAGAAATAGCCTTATTGAGTGGATCCGCCCTGATCTTTCTTTCTATGTCTTTCTTAATCTCAAGTTCCCGGAGAAAGCCATCTCCCGAATTGAGTAATACCTGTCTTAGAATATCTCTGGATATCTGATAGGACCCAGTTCATAAATGAACTCCAAATCCAGAAAACTTTTTAGACTGTATCGTCAACTGAATTTAATCAGTATCCTGTGCCATGCCTCCCTCAGTATCCGCCTGGACCACCTGTCCAAAGTACTGGCCCTCGTCAAAGGGAAAACTATAACTCTGACAGTCACTCTGTCATCTATGTCACCTTGGAAACCTAGAATGATAACCGTCTCCCGAAGGAGGCTGTCGTTATCAAATCCCTAGAACATCCACTTATGTTCTAAAACTGCTTCCGAATGTTTCTCCAGGATTGGATTAATATCAACTTATTGCAGCTAGTGCAAAAACAACATCTGGTGTGGTACTTGACATCTCATGATTGACTCAATTGCCTAAGCAAGTGATATGCCAATCATGCACATCCCTTTCCCCTTTAGTCTGTAAGACACCTTTTGAGAGGGTGACTCTATCACCTGCAGGTTCACTACCATGCCATGAGTCTTCCATTCTAAAACACCTTTAGAATGCAGTCTAAGTACCCGGATTGGGAAACTACCCAAATCTAGATCTAAAACCATAGATCTAGTAACCAGAATGCCTAATATTATATCCATATCCTATGTGGAGAAACCACTGTATGACAACCACAGTATAACCGATCGTAGTATAGGAATATCACTTCCTACTCTATGTATGTCATCCAAAAACCAGGACATCACACCCTACTACCTTCTTAACAGATCAATCCCTTATTCTGATAAAGTCAAAACCTATGACTGTCACATCAAAAATAGATGATCTATTTCCTCTATATCTACTTTAGTCTATAAATAGACACAAGCTACTTGTCCACTATACTTCCGCTACTCCCACTGACTACGACAACCCTCTGGCAGAGTCATATACACGTGCACTTCTAAAGCTAGTTTAGAACGACGCTATACTCATCCTCCTACCAGGTCTCATAGTCTAGAACAGCAGTAATAGCAAGTCTGGGTAAATAAGAACCTCCCTGTCACTGTCTTTGAGAATACCGAAGTACCTCTCGGGCGCCTGAGGTTACCCACCATATCTGTGGAGTGGCAAATAGAATGTCAAACCTGATTGAATCTTTAGGTTCTTATCAAATTTTCAGTAATCGTTTGCGGTTCTGGAATCACTTCCAGTTCTACCATACTCCCACTACTGTTTTCTGAAAAAGTCCATTTTACTAAAACTGTGGCGAGTCAAGAACAATATCACTATTGATCTTCTAGATAGTAGAATGTTAACCCTCGTCATAGCCCGGGTTAACCCACAAACAGCCATTATAGAAACGTGCCTTGAGTTTCCCAGAGTCTGGTTTTAAGCATAAGCCGGACAACTCCATATACCTTAACATCATTAAGATATGAGCTATTCTATATCAAATATAGAAACAGAGGCACTGATTTAATTGGAACCAGATTCAAATCATGCAGCTGTCTCCAGTGCATGTCAACTAAATGGAAAGAGGCTGATCAACATTACTCAACTTAGGAGTGCATCCAGATAAGAGTAACCTGAAAGAGAAGCAAGTTCTCAAAACCATTACTATCAACTGAATACTTAATACAAGTATCTACATCATCGATTAGCTTGAAGAATCCTTATACTTGCAACACCTGGTTCTCTACTTTATTCTTATACCTATAACTTCTCAAAACTTGGACCTTGTGTTTCTACACACTTGTCTAAAAACTAGAGAAATTACAAGTAAACAGAATATAGTACGAGGATCAACCCCTCTGTCCTAATGGACACTGGACAACATACAATATTTTGTATAATCCCCTAAGTTGAATAACTCTAACCCTGTGCATTGCAGAATGAAAACTGTACTATGGTTATGAAGAATTACACCACTGTCGAATGCTCCTTACCTAACCATCAACTGATATAGGTAAATGTCATGGACATAATTTCAAAAAATTATATCTCACTTTATAAAATAAACGTACAGATATATCATTTTGAAATTGGTGCATAACAACGGATATTCAAAACCAAATATTTGCCGTCCGGAAAAAAACCCAGGCGATTTCCTCAAATATCACCAATTAGAACGAATACCGATATAATGAGGATGATCACCTAATTCCCAATAACTTACTCCTACTCATCATCTGTAAAACCATACAGATATGAGAATCATACCTGGTAAATACATACCCTGGAGTAAGGATCTAATTGGAAAATCAGTTTTCAATTAATAACGCATAGTGAAACTGAAACATGAATATGTTCTTAAGGGGTATCCGGGTATTCCTAGTAATGCCTCTTCCGTTATCCAGATTCATGACTGTAACCATATATTTCCTTGTCATCTCTCCAAATCCCTTTGTTTGTCTTTACTCATTACCTTCTGTACACCATCGTTAGGCTAAATGGTTTTCTTCCTTCCCTACCGTTCGACACCAGCCTATGGTTTGGAAGTAGACTATCCAATAAGCGTAATAGGTGTACTGTCCTAAACGTAGGAGCACTCGGAACCTGAGAGAAGGTGATGATAAAAGACAACTGAATAAACCTTATTCCTATTTCTCCTGTACCAGAATCCATCCCCGAACTGGAACAAGTTCCTTCGAGTTCGTATATAACCATATGATGGAGTATCCAATAACTGTGGATCTTCGTAGTGATACGGGGTGTTCTGAAGAAATACAAAGGTGAAGTAGGAGTGGCGATGAGATACTCGGTCTGGTCGTGAATGATAGCAGTCGCAATTTACTTTTCCCTCTTTCTAATCCCTTTATTTTTCTTTACTTATTACCTTCTGTACATCACACTTAGGCTAAATGGATTTCTTTCTTCCCTACCTTTCGGCACCTGCCTATGGTTTAGAAGAAGACTATCCAATAAGCGTAATAGGTGTACCCTTCTCCTAATCCTAGAAGCCATCATAACTTGAGTGAAGGTAAAATGAAAAGACAACTGAATATTCCTATTCAATCTCTCCAGAACCAGAATCCATCTTCGAATCTGGAAAAAGTTCCTTTGAGTTCATATATAACCATACGATGGATTTATCCATTGGAAGTGGATGTTCGTAATGATACGGGGTGTTCTGGAGAAATGCAAAGGGTAAAAGAAGGAGTGGCAATGATGTATGCAACTAGACAACCCAAAAGCCAGTGTTTTAAGAAAGTTTGGTTAACTTGGTCACTGAGTCATGGTCTAGGGTCGGGCCATGGTCGCTGCGAACGAGAGAGAGAAAAGAAACACTCTCCGTGTACTCTAACCTAGATCAGAATGATTAATCACTTTATCTAATCAGGATGTCTCCCACTGTATCCTTAAATTCTCCTCCAAACCTGAAAGAAGAATTAGTCAGGATCACTCGAGGAGTAAACCAACTCATCAGTGGGAATCGGGATCCATCTATCATCGCATGATAACATGATGGAATCCACTCACATTATAACACTCCAGAAGGTATGCGCATATCTAGAAAGTTTCCTGTATGTTTGAAACTCCCGATGTGATTTTTACCCCATGCTCTTATGACCTTGACGAAGGTCAACAAATCATAAGTCACATGTCAAGTTCTACCCGTCATTGTCCAGGTTAATTTGAACCCACTCGTACAAGCCCTTGACGAAGGTCAACAAGGTTGTACGACTGTCCCAAACCAACGCATCTATCTATACAACAGAACGGTAACAAGCAGCTACCATACACTATGCTTTGACGAAGATCAACAAACATAGCATGAATACTAAGTGCTACCCATCTGAAATGACGGAGGGCTATGAATGGTTTTCAGCGAAAAACCTTTAACATAATGAACTTGATATCGTTGAAGGAACCGGATGGCTTTTTACAAAATATAGTGGTGAAAACCTTTGCTAAAGAGGTCACTCCCGGTGAAGGGATCTCGGCTCTTTCCCCGTAGAATGAGGTGCAGGATTTTCCAACTGAATACCACGATGCAAAGAAAAAAGTAATCGACTATAGTGAAGTTATTACCTTGACGCAAACTTCTGCCCAAGGGGTCACTCCCGATGAAGGGATCTCGGCGCTTGCCTTGTCGAATGAGTTGCTGGTTATTCATAACCGAATACCACTGTGCAAAACAAAAGAGAACGTTCTTGTAATAATAGCTTCTTAAAAATTGTTCCAACAACGTCAAATAGGTTTGTTTTCCTTGCATTGATCTGAATCAATGCAGTCCCATCAATTAATCACACCAATAAAGAACGAAAATATAATGTATGTATATACCATCCGTATTCGCCACTGGGTCCCGTCATCACCCGTTAGGTTACTTAACTAACGACAGAGCGGGGACTGGACTAGCGCGGATGAAAAACATATACAACATCTACTAGTATATATATAGCAATATATAATAATCGCTCCAGGCATGATAAATACAACATCACATAAAAGTAATAAGCATCACAGAATAATACAGATAATCTGGGAGCCCCGGTTTTTTTTTGAGCCGCAAGTGAAACCCGAAGTTCCCCTAGTCGTGTGGATAGATTATGCAATGAAAACCTAGACCCCTACGGGCGCGGAAAGTTACCCGCCAAAACCAGAAGTGAGGCAGCCCCTTTCAGCAAAGTGAATGGGCCACCCAGCACTTCACGGAATCTGGTAACTTGAGCACCCCACCTAGGGTCAACCTATACCCCCTACGAGTGCGGCGAATAGCCGCCAATTCTAGAGTGAAGCCCCCTCCGTCTCAAAGCCATGAGATGCGGGCCCGTTGCCTTTTAGAACCCGGCTATCCGTGCACTCCACCGCGGGGTAATCCTAGTATAGAAAAGAAAATATGTACAATGGTGACATCGACCTTAACCCGGTCGTGCCCCAAAAGAATAATATACAAACAGGCAGTGACGGCAGTCCACATGTCGGACGTCCGCCCCGCGATATTAAATGTACAAATAAAACTGAACTGTACTAACATTGCACCCAAGCTATCCACCACGACAAATCCGCAACATTACAGCACAACATAAAACATCAACATGAATGTCACGTTCGCAAACTCGTCTAAAAGGACATATAGCAATTTGACGGGTTGTACCGCTCGAATGACATTCACGGTCGCAGATAGAAATGTAAGTAGTGTGAACTAACGTATTTAAAATTTTGATCGACAAAACTTCCCGAAATGGACCCAAGTGCAAAACCCAGCACCCAAACAAATCTGGGCACAAACTAAAAATTCCAGAAACCATAATTCCATAATTAAGAGCTCCAGAAGAAAGATTGCGCACTGTATCTCCAAAACAGCGGCGGAACCGCGGCCAAAACATGGGTTATGTCACGGTTCTGCGGCGTTCTTGTGGGTTCAGTCGCCCAATTTTCTTCTGTTGTCTTAAAAAAGCATGCACGATTTTCTGACACACTGAAAATAATTTTTCGACGACTTTTAAAATTCCGCAGAAACTTGGAAAATGGAATTTCGGTTTTGGAAATTTCGTTCGATCGATATTTTAAACATGTTAGAACAAGCTAGTATGGGTTAATAGCGTGTCTCTGATAACATGTAAGTCTACGGTAGCGCACCGGCCGTCAATCCTAGGCCAAACACGGAACAAAAACTGGCGCTGACGCAGACTTTTACCCGAATCGTTCCATTAACCCTATATTAGCAACTACAAAGAAGTTAGAATGGCTGTACCGATCGATCTGTGTCCTTCGGTCTTTAGCCACCATCCTTAGCTCCTCGCGGCATCTCTGATCTCACTCGATCTCCGGTCTCCTCATCAAAGTGGCACTACGTCTAAAAAACCTTTTACGGGCTCCCGCTTCAAACCGAAGAACTCGGACATGATGTTTGCTAGCCGACATGTCCAAGATGAAGTAGAGAATGTGTGTGATAACTTTGTCTCTATACATCCATTGATTCTCAACTCATGAGATGGTATGGATGGAGGTTGAAAAGCCATTGATGAGGAAATTGTGAGCTCAAGCAAAAGGAAGAAGAAGAAGAGCTTGCTTGCTTATTGTGGAATCAAAATTGTGAGAGGGCATCATCCAAATGAAGAGCCAACCCCAAGACTTAGTGGCTGCCCTCTCTCTTTCCTCACATCAATTCAACACAACAATCAATCAAGAAAATTGACATGGCACCAAAAATAAGACCATGAGTCACCAAACAAGCACATGCCTCATTAATTGCTCTTCATGATGACTTGAGATCACCATTTCCAGCTAATTAAACCTTTAAACTAAATGTTACTCCAAAAAAGATATGGCATCAACTAAAGTAAACTCATGACGGATCACAAGAATACCCCTCATCTGCATATACATACCAGCATCCGCATTCCGACTGAATAAGAATGCAATGAGACAAAGTAATCCAACAAATCTAATACTAGGATCCGGCTTAAACCAAAGCCCACTAGTATGATCCGTATGATCATGATCCGTGCACAAGTGCACGTATATGATCGAACCCTACCATAAAACCATACGGCCTCTACAACGTTTCGCAGGAACTTGGGAAACTTTCTGTAGGGGACTCTAAAGACTCGTCAATACACTGGCAGTGGGTTTAACCACAAGCACGTCAGTGGTACTAGATGTACGTAACAGCTACCCATGCATTGACCAAAAGGGAGGCCGATGAGCGAACTCATCTTGAAACCCTTATTGAGCCTGTCAGTGACAATATCCGTACAGTCCGGTCTGTTCGTCTATGAGTATCGTATATCGGGCCTAGGGGGCTGGTAAACGTCAGACCCCAAATAACGGTATAAGTCGTGTCGGATTGTAGCCCGGATCACCCTGAGATACTACTGGAATACCTACCAGTAAATCTCACTTGCCTTGGCCAAGGACTTCGTGTAATGGCTCTCCTAGACACAGCGCATTCTCACCCCCAATACCAGGAGAGACGAATCCCCTGCCGATCCGCTCACTGCCTCCATGTAGCTCGGGACTGTATCCAACTAAAACCTATTTGCACGACTCCTTTGAGCCGTGGTAGGGTAGTAATCAAAGCACAGTGGGAACTCATATGAGACAAATGACGATCTCAGGTCGATAGACTAAGCTGTACACATGTCACCAGGGAACTGCTATCTGACGCTAGGTATAATACCAACTAGCATATTCCCGGCAAGTCCGTCCGGTGTACTCATAACCCAATGAGCACTTGTATACATCTTAGATGAACCAACTGACACCAATGGTGTAACATTTCAAAAAAAATAATAATAATAAAATATTATTTTTGGGAATTTTTATAATTTAATATTATTTTTTAATGAATATTTTAATATGTCGGTATAATTAAATACTGATTAATGGGGAAAATTATGGAAAAATTATGGAAAATTCTAAAATAGGGTATTTTATGGAATTTTTCCATTTTTATGTTTTTAGGATTAATTATATGCTGTTTTAGTGCTAATCGCGATTAAAAATCGCTAATCGGATTTTTAGCATTTTTAGTGCAAAACATGCACATATCATTTTTCCACACTTGTTACATTTTCTTACATGTTGTGGGTGTATGGTTACCTAGGGTTACCATTGTGTGAGAAGGCAATAAAGGAAAAGAAAAGAAAAGAAAAAGGTGAAAGAATGATTATGAGAGAGAAAGGGGAGGTAAGGGGGAAGTCAACCCTTTTTTGAGCCATCCCCCATCATTTCTTCACACCATTCTCTCTCCCTTTTCCCCTTGAGCCGCTGCTGCCCTTCCCCTCTTCTTCCTCCACCTTCAATCCCCCAAAACACCATAGATCCAACCCCAAAACTCTATTCCCATTTCACAAAAATTGTTCCCAAGCTCACTAGCTACACATTGGACCTAGAAAGAGAGGATCTTGAGGACTTTGAGCAACTCAAGAAAATTCTTGAGTTGCCAAAGGAGGTAAATTCTGCACCCTTAGAGTAGTATTTCAATTCCTTGCGCATCAATACTTGTTTCATGTCGATATGGTGTGGTTTGTTGGATCTTGGAAATTCCAAGTTAGGGTTTAGGGTTTGATTTGAAATCAAAGGTGAATTGAGGTGTAATTAGGGACTATAACCCCTGGTATGATGTTACATTGGACCAAACTTGAGATTAAAACCGAGAATACGGATTTATAGAAACAATATCGGGAAAAACTGAAATTCTGTGAGTGTTTTTAGGAATCTTCTATCACCCGAGCCACCTGAAAATAATTTTGGTTCTACAGTAAGATGTGCAGGCACCTAGGAACCACCACCCAAAGCCCTAGCCCTTAAAACCTTTTTCAGGCCGCAAATAAATCCTTTCTGGCCGCAATTTGCGGCCAGAGCAGGTGGGTTTGGTCTCTTTTTTGTTCCAGGGCCCTATCTCTAGTAAACTTGACCCTTGGTATATGCAATTTTAACTGATTCCATCTAGGGTAGAATCTGGGGTAGTTTTCTTGTGTTGGCGCATGGTTTACGACTTATTTTAGCATGAATTTTGGTTTTTAATGATTCATTTTTGTCGGGTAGCGTTTGAACGTCAACGGCAAAGGATTATTGATCGTGTTTGCATGCGAGAACATAGGTTTTTACCTATGGGCGTAGCGTATGCCGTTTTGGTTTTCGATGTGATTTTCATGTGCTTTAGCATTTGTGATATCCTTGTAGGTACCCCACGTGACGTCGAGGCGTTGAAGATAAAGATGGCGACATCGGCATCGGCACCCAAGAAGCAAGGTGAGTAGATCTATATCTACCGGGAAAGTCGGGTGGATGGCATATAGCACCCCTGCAACTTTTGATGGAAAACCGATTTATAGAATATGGTTAGGAAACCTAGATTAGGAAACTAGGGTTAGAATGAAGATAGCTATGAAACCATATTAGAAACTGGAGGATAGTTAGAATGATATGTTACTACTATCTTAGGATGTCGTTTAGCGATATTACCGTTTAGGATACTGTAGGAATAGATTAGATACTTATACTTATAGTGATTGAATGTTATGCAATTCGATTTGATAGGTGATTTAAATGCGATGAAAGAATATAAGACTGATATGATGAGATGATTGTATACGGATGCGAGTCGATCGAGTTGATTTATACCTTGCCGGTTCCCTGATATGAGATTATTGCAGATGTGACCTGGGGCATAGGTATCTATATATATACCTATAGAATGTTGTGAATCATGGATGATAGGCCGTGTGTGATATTAGGCCGTACCCTCATTTGTCGTATAGGATGATAGGATCCCTTTTAGTATAATGCCGCCGCACGATGATATTCCGTGCGTGATGAGTTTGACTTGATGATTGATGCTTACCCTTGACTAGAGGTTTCCGTACGATGGATTATACCGTACGCGATGTTATTAGGCTAGATGCCGATTGATAGATTCACCGAATCGGACATATGATAGTTACATATACCTTATACCTCTTAGCTGATGATTTACCTTATGCTGCATTCATATCATTTCCATTGCATTGCTTATACCTGTGCTAGTACACTTGCACCATCATCGATGATGCGTATGTTACACGTACACAGATTTGCCGGCTCACACACTTCATCATCGATAATTTCCATGTCACTACACAGTAGGGTTGCTGCATCATGACATATACATTGATATATTCATACTTGCGGATATACACATTCGTATATCCATATTGGTGTACACATACCTTGATACACCCATACTTATGCACATACACATTTGTATATCCATATTCGTGCACATATATATATTGATACATTTATACTTGCAGATATACACATTGTACATTCATATTTGTGCACACATTCATGGTACATCTATATTTGCGCATATACATATTGTCCCTTCGGGGACATCCGATAAAATTGTGAACCGCATGTTATATTTATAAACTGGAATCATTTTAAAAGAGCGGTTTTCCCTTAATATGTCATATCACTATTCCATGTTCCATGATACACGGACATGCTCGCATTTCTTTTTACATGTCGCATACATCATGCTCTATTATTTTACGCATTGAGATATGTTGTTTTCATGACATTTCTGGATTTGAGAACCGTGGATATTTAAAATGAGATTATTTGTTGTTTTAAAAACCCGGTTTCTCTTGATATGATATTTCAGTGCGTCCACCATGTGTTTTCTCGGTTCTGAGAGTGGCATGTGAAACCCAATTCGAGGAGTGGTAGGCACCGTCTGCGGGTACATGGTGGACCCGGTGAGGTACCCTGGGGCAAGAAGACTCATATATGTTAGACGGTGAGTCCGGCAGGGGGAGCACTACATACCGGTGATAGTATGTAGACTCGGTGGTTATCCGGAGGATACCGACCGGAGTAGCGAGATGGATACGAGGGCCGACCAGGGTGTGCGGCGCCTGAAGGCCGATCTGAGGATGCGGCGCCTGAGATATATGGGGATTTACGTGCCGATGCTGGGCACGGTTTTCATGATGTTTTCGAGTGTCGATACTAGGCACTCAGGTTCCATGATTTGATGTGTCGGGAGGGACACCGTTGATATATATATATCCTCATACTTTCATGCACACTCTTTTATGATATTTACATGCATGATATTGTTGCATCAGTGGTTGACGCGTGGACTAGATCCACATACATATATACATACACCGATTCTACTATCGGAGATTTGGCACATGCTTAGATATTGATTTATGGGTGGACGAGATCCACATATCCGCATGCATTGATTATTACTGTTGGATGTTATCCACATGCATATAGATAGTGACTACCTTGTTGGCACATATACGACCCGGTCACCCTAAGTATCATAGTATTACCTTATGATATAGTTGACCTAGGAGTCATTGTTTATTCGATTTCCACTTGTAGATATATTTCTACTCCCGAGTTAGCAACTCACTCCCGTTGTGCCACAGTTCTTGTAGGTTGACCGCTTGGATCAATAGCGGCTTCGCTGGCACACAGTTTCCTTTGGGTGTTTTGCAGTGGTAGGTGGGATATTTGTATCATTCCCACTCTTGTATCTATATATTTCATATTGTATCTAGTTAACTCCATCAATCAAAATTTGTACGTTGTGTAAGTGATGAGACTTAGTGAGACTTGTAGTTGCGAGATTTGAGCGATGGGTTTTATATTCACTTTTGGGGTTATATTTGCTCATTTCTTTGTCTTTTTGTGTTAAACTTCGCCGTTGGGCATCGTATACTTATTTATACTGTATTGCGTGGTTGTGATTCGCCGTTTGGCGAAGAGCTAGTTCCCGCTTGGGGATGCCTTATCATTATTATGTATTTGTGGTTTTGGATCAAAATATAGAAAGGAGGTGCTGCCGAAATTTCTAAAAGACGAAGCATGTTTTCAAACTAGTAAATTTCTATGCATTTAGAAAACTTGATTTCATTATACCTTTATTTCAAAAACTCCACCTCCTTTATTTTCTTAAAAAGGTTTAGATTTCTGGGTTTCAGCTTACTTGAATTCCGTTACGCCTTTGGACGTTGCGTGATTCAAGTGCTGGTCACGAGCTTATATTTCGGGTCGTGACAAAATTGGTATCAGAGCGCTAGGTTTAACCTTTGTTCGAGTCTATGTTTGACTATGCGGAGTCTAGGGCGGGTATGTATTTCGGATCCTAGGCTTGACCTTACGGAACTTAGACTTGAACGGGGGGGGGGGATTAGACCCGAACTTTCGTTTCATAGGCTCACCCTGATTGATGGAGTAGGTAGCTTGAGTAGAGTGACGTACCGTATGTATGTTCTGCGGCATATTTACGATACGATACTCCACTTAAGAAACATTAGGATGTACATATTTTTGAGATCAGTGATTCTCTTCATATCCATGTTTATACATCCATTTAAGATCCTCGATTCTATTAGTTCCATGATCATACATTCATTGACGCTGCTCCTTCTTATGATCATGTATCCATTCTGGATCTGTTGTTTTCTTTCTTGCCATTGATCTGCTCTCGTCGATACTCGATGGAGGTTCCTGTCACCATTGTTTGAGCGCAGTTTGAGCTGCTGCTAGTGTTACGGTCAGGGCGAGCTCGTATGGTACGAGGGCCGACCATTGTGTTTTCTGGTGACATGGGAACATCTCGAGTTAGTATTGATGATTGTGACCTCTTGTGGAGGCAAGTGCTTGGTTTTACACCGGACAATCGGGCCATTGTTAGAGCTGCCAGTTGAGAGAGGACTGTTGATGTACAGCATACCTCAGAGATTATGATGTCGCCTATCGTGCAAACAGATGACCCAGCTGTTGCTGAGATTGATGGGATGTCGCTCCCAGAGCTTACGAGCTAAGACCACCGGAGCTTCCAGGCAGAAATGCGACAGATGATAGCTAGTCTACCCCGATTTGAGAGACGAAGGTGATTCGTCCGATTTATGCGCCGGAGCAGGCCCAGTTGAGTTGAAGATTTCAAGTGTGGAGAGTCTTATTCAGATCTAGAGCAGACCGATTTAGAGATGACCGCCAATGTTGTTAGTGTATATGCCCTAGAGGCCATTACTGTATCATACTAGCTTGTATATTACTTAATGGAAGCTTAGGATATTCACAGTTGTATATACAATCTTGCTCGAAATGGTAGTATGCTACTTGGTTTGTCTCTGCTTTAATATGTGCATGTGTTTCTTTTAGCATATTGCTGGTATACATATTAGTAGAGCCCTTAGGATCTTTGCTTGATTACCAGCGTTGTGATGGCGCTCGCACTCGTGGGAGCTGGGTAATCTATAAGCACATCCTTATACAGGTCCCTGGTCGTTGGACTATCGAGACAGGGCATCGATACTCCGGAGTAGACTAGCGTATGCGCTTCTCATCCCAGTGTGGGAGACGGTCTGTCCCACAGCCGTTAGTACGTCGTACTTGGGATAGTATGCGGGTGCTCGTTAGGTTACGAGTACACTGGACAGGACTCGTCGGGAACTGTTGGTTGGTAATATACCTATCGTCAGTTATCAGTTCCCAGGTGACATGAGTACAGCTTAGTCCGCTGACTTGACACTGTCACTTCGCCTCGAGTGTGTTCCCACTGCACTTTGATTACTACCCTACCACGGCTCAAAGGAGCTGTGCAAACAGGTAGTTTTTGGGTGCAGTCCCGAAGCACTTGGAGGCAGTGACGGTTAGACAGGATTCGTCTCTCCCGGTATTGGGGGTTGACATCGCGCTGTGTCTAGGAGAGCCATTACACGAGTAGTCCCTGGCCAGGGCAAGCGAGATATACTGGTAGGTTTCCAGTGTTATCTCAGGGTGTTCTGGGCTACACTCCGACACGACTTGTACCGCTATTAGGGGACTGACGTTCACCGCCCCCCTAGGCCCGCCATGCGATGTATCAGACGAACAGACCGGACTGTACGGAGACTGTCACATACAGGCTCAGTAGGAGTGCAGATGGGGTTCACCTCGTCAGTCTTCTTATCGACATCTACCTGGGGACCGTTACGTACAGCTAGTGCCGCTTGCGGTCTGTGGTTAAACCCACTGCCAGCGTAGTGTCGAGTCTTTAGAGTCCCACACAGAGAGCTATTCGCCTTTAGGCAAAACGAGTAGAGGTCGCATGGTTTTGCGACAGGGTTCGTTCGCATCCGCGCACTTGTGCACGTTTGCTGTCCGGACAGTTTATACTAGCGGGCTTTGGTTTAAGCCGGATCCTAGTATATGATTTGAGATTGGTTTTTCTCATTGTGTTCGTGTTCCTCGGATCACGAATGCGGGTGCGTATGCACGGTTGCTTGAGATTGGGGAGAGGACCTTGTTTAGGGTTAATGGCCTTTGTCATTTTATTAACCCTATTGATTTTGTGTGGATTATTGTTAATTGATAATTAGCTTAATTATTGTGCATGGTTGTTGTTGACAATTTGACTTCATTGACTTGTTGACCATGTTGACAACTTGACCATAATCATTTCATTTGGAAGATGCTCTTTGATCTTTGCAAAAATGAAATGATAATGGTCAATTCATGATTTATCATGACAATTTTCAAGCTAATTATCTAATTAAACTTATCCTCACATATTAGTGAGAATGGCTCACTATTTTTCTCACTCTCTCATTCTATTTCTCTCTCTTGCTCATCCTCTCCCTCAAGCTCTCTCCCTCTCATGTTTTGAGAAACAAAAAGCTTGAGAAAAACCCTCTCTTGATCTTCTCTACTCACTTCTAGGGTTCAAGTCTTAGCATTTCTTGCACTCTAGTTACTCCTAGCTTGGAGTTGAAGCTAAAGGTGGTGGCTTTCGGGTGGATCCTTCTTTGACGGGAGAAGACAAGCAAGGTGATCCTTTTCTACCATACCTAGGAGCAAGGAGAGAAGGACTAAAGACCAAAGGTATAACCTTTCATCACTTAGCTACTTTGTAGTTAGGGTTAGCTAGTTTATGTTTAGCAAAGATCCTCACAAGCTTAGTCCATGTTGCCTAAGTCATTAAAAATCCGATTTTTATTATGTTTTCCGCCTCCCCGTAAGCACCGGGGTGGGCAACACGGACTTACAGTGGTATCAGAGCCTAACTAAACCTAAACTAGTTAAGTAGTTAAGTGTAACGAAGTTCGGAACTGGAAAAATCACAAAACCAAATTTTTACAAAATCCAAGTTTCTGTTAAAATTTTTCCTGCTCAAAATGAAAAACTGTACACATGTAAAATCGTCTCAGGGTTTTGTGAATACACCCAAGAAAAACGATACCCTAATTCCCTCAAGTCGCCGTGCTTCCGCCGCATGAAGTAGGTATATGCGGCGGAACCGCCGCGGATTGTGGTTATCGGCGCATCGTTTTTCGTGCAGAGTGTGTTGTTGTTGGTTTTGGGATTTTTAGTATATATTATATGTACCCAGATTCTACAGAAAAGAAATTTCTTTTTGGGGTCCTATAATTCCGTATTTTTCCGAACTTCACTGCACTTTAACTATATCGGTTATATCTGTAATGCTTGCATGTATTGAACGTCGGCTAATCGCTATAAGACGATTATTCGGGGTTATACATGATCTGTGATTGTTATTGGTTTGTGGATATGAATGGATTGGATTGTCGCGGGTGAATGGCCGGGGTGGATGTGAGATGAGCGTTGTTTTTTCTTTCATTCATTTGTAACATGTAAATTGATGTAATAATATTCTTTGTATGGCCGCACAACCGGGTCGGGGTTGTAGCCGTCATTGTATAATTCTTTTTACTGTTTTTGCTCCTAGGATAGACCCATGGAGGGGGTGCACAAACTACCGGGTATCTCGAAGTGCCGAGTGGCCTACTCACGGTGGTGAGGGAGGTTGCTTCGCTTCGGGTGCTTGGCGGGTAGTTTGCCGCACCCGTAGGGGTCTTGGGTGGGGTTTTGGCTATTCACCGCGACCGTGTAATCCGCTTTGCGTTGCAGGCTCGAACGCATTGCGGATTCCTAGTATATCCAATGTATTCATCTGTGATCTGTAATGTCTATCATTGCTATATATTTATATATAATAACTATTTAGGCGTTGCTTATGTTTTACAGCCGCGCTAGCCCAGCCCCCGCTCTGTCGTTAGTTAAGTAACCTAACGGGTGATGACGGGGCCCCGTGGCGAATGCGAATGGCATAAGCGTACGTCATATTTTGGTTGTTTTCTGCAATGGTAGGATTAAATGATGGGACGCATTAAAAGAACTAATGCAAGAAATAAACCAAGTAAAAGTCGATTGGAACACTTTGAAAACCACTCGGTTCTTTTCAAAACTAAAACTTTTAAACGCGGAGCTTGAACCACTCCTTTTAAAAGCTATCTCGTTCCATCGATTATATCAAGTTCACTACGTTCACGGTTTCGCCAAAACCATCCGTAGCCCTCCGTCATTCCACATGAATGGTCAAAAGTATTCAAGCTATGTATTTTGGCCAAAGTCAAGGCATAGTGATTGGTAGCGTTTGGGTATTCATGTGCAGCATAGATAGATGCGTTGGTTTGGGACAGTCGTGCTGCCATTTTGGCCAAAGCCAAGGGTAGGTACGGGTGGGTCCAAATTAACCAGGAGAATGACGGGTAGAACTTGACATGTGACTTATGATATTTTGGCCAAAGTCAAGGTCATAAGAGCATGGGGCAAAAATCCACATCGGGAGTTTCATAAGTACTGAAACTTGCTAGCGTTGCATACCATTTGGAGTGTGATAATTCTGGTAGGATTCCTTCGGTTTTATCACGCGATGATATTTGGATCCCGATCCTACTGTGAGTATATGCTACTCCTCGGGAAAACTCTCACTTAACGATCAATGCTATAAACCTAGTAGATGCCTAGAAAGGTGTTAGCGGGGCTACGCCCACAGGGAAAAGAGGTTACTTAATTAAGGAACTTCGCGAAAGCGTTGGAAAACCTCCCTCGAAGTACCGACACTGGCCTGGCTGAACGGTTAAGCAAGTATTGTACGGTGAGAATGATCCCGGCTAATCCTTTTCTTTATGGTTTGAGAAGGGATTCGAGAGACAGTGGGAGCCATCCAGTTTAGACAAACTAAAAACCACTCTAAACTTGCAAGAGCATCATGCTAAAGTGTTTCTTTTCTCTCTCCTAATTGCAGCGACCATTCAAGATGACCGGACTTAAGTTACTATTAGATAAAAACATATTGACAGGGCCAAACTACAAAGATTGGCTCAGGAATGTCAAGATGGCTATCACTTATGACAAGCTGGGGTATATACTTACCACCAAAGCTCCTCCCGTCCCAGGTCCCACCTCCAGCGTCGCGGATGTAGAAATCCGTAAGACATGGGAGATAGATTGCGCGAGGGCCAAATGCCTCGTACTAGCCTCGATGGACAATGACCATCAGAGGAGGCACGAGAATATGGACCTAGAGTCCATATTTCTCCATACAAAAGAACTGTATGGAGAGCAGTCTCGTATCGCAAGATACGAAGTGTCGAAGAAGCTCTTTTCGGCAAGGTTGGCCGTCGGATCATCGGTAGCGGACCACGTGCTTAAGATGATCGGCTACATAGAGGAGCTCGCGGACCTCGGGACCACGTTGGAGAATGAACTCTATACTGATCTGATTCTCCAGTCCCTTCCTTCCACTTACGCCCAGTTCATTCTTAACTTCAACATGCAAGGAAAGGAGGTAGAACTTGCCGAGCTTCTGAACATGTTGAGGACTGCTGAGGGCACCCTACAGAAGGGTAGGGAGACATCCACTTTGTTTGTAGGAGGATCTTCCTCTTCTAGGTCCAGGGCGAAAGCCAAGGGCAAGAAGAAGAAAGCCCCCGCCAAACCAAGAGGCGGTGTCGGTAAAGTGGATACGAAGGGAAAGGGTAAAGCAACAAAGGTAGCGGGGAAGCTGGTGGGGAAGGAAGAATGCTTCTATTGTCACAAAAGTGGCCACTGGAAACAAGATTGCAAGGCTTGGAAAGCCAGAACACAGGATTTGAAGCGTGTTGCAGCTTCAGCTTCAGGTGTGTATGTTATTGAAAACTGTCTATCAATAAACTCTACATCCTGGGTATTGGATACCGGATCAGGATCTCATATCTGTAATTCTTTGCAGGCGTTGAGAAAGCGTAGAGTTTTGAAGGCAGGTGACATGACCCTCAGAGTTGCGAACGGTGCTAGCATGGATGCAGAGGCCGTGGGGGACTATCACCTGGGATTATCAGATGGACACTTTTTGGTTTTGCGTAGTTGTTATTATGTACCAAATGCAACCTGTAATATCATTTCTGTATCTTTATTATCTAAAGAAGGTTATGAATTTGCATTTGTAAGTAATGTAGTGAACATTCACCTTAATCAAGTGTTGATTGGGTCAGGTACATTGAACAACGGTATTTACGTTTTAAACCAACCACAGGTTTTCAATATCCAGAATACACACAAAAGAAAGTCTCCAGAAATTAATAAAACTTTCTTATGGCATTGTAGACTGGGTCACATCAACGAGAGAAGATTGACTAAGTTACATACTGAAGGATATTTAGATTCGTTCGAATATCAATCGTATGCAACTTGTCAATCCTGTCTCAAAGGAAAGATGACAAAGGCTCCGTTTTCTGGACACGGAGAAAGAGCGAGCGAGCTCTTGGGACTCGTACACAGCGACGTGTGCGGTCCAATGTCTACACATGCGCGAAGCGGTTTTTCTTACTTCATAACTTTTACGGATGATTTTTCAAGGTACGGTTATGTCTTCTTAATGAAACATAAATCCGAGGCTTTTGAAAAATTCCAGGAATATAAGAGTGAAGTAGAAAAACAGACCGGCAAAAGTATCAAGATCCTAAGATCGGATCGAGGAGGAGAATACTTAAGTGCCGAATTCCTGAATTATTTAAAAGAGAATGGAATTCTCTCTCAGCTTACTCCTCCATACACTCCGCAACATAACGGTGTATCGGAGAGACGGAACCGAACCCTATTGGATATGGTACGGTCCATGATGAGTAACGCTGAGTTACCGCGATCGTTCTGGGGGTATGCGCTAGAAACAGCTGCATATCTGTTGAACCGTGTTCCCACTAAGACTGTGCCTACCACACCATATGAGTTATGGAGTGGGAAGAAACCCTGTCTTAATCACATTAAGACATGGGGATGTCCAGCTTTTGTAAAAAAGCAGCATGCGGACAAGCTCGAGGCACGCTCAGTACAGTGCAAGTTTGTGGGATATCCAAAGAACTCCAAGGGATATTACTTCTATTACGAAGAGGAACAAAAAGTCCTTGTTTCTCGCCATGCCCACTTTCTAGAACATCAGTTCATAGAAAAAGAATTAAGTGGGAGCGCAATAGAACTGGAAGAAATTCCAGAACCACAAACTATTACTGAAAGTTTAGTGGAACCAGAAGGTTCAAAAGAACAGGACATTCCTACGCCGCTCCGCAGGAGTAGTAGGCAGTCTCATCCGCCCGAGAGGTACTACGGTTTCCTCATTGACGGGGATAGAGAGGACTGCATCCTAGATTGTGATGAGCCTACTAGCTTCCAGCAAGCCATTCAGAGCGTCGACTCGGTAAAATGGCTGGATGCAATGCGGACCGAGATGGAGTCCATGTACACCAACAAAGTATGGACGTTGGACATTGCTCCAGACGGGGTAAAACCCGTAGGATGCAAGTGGATCTTCAAAAGGAAGATTGGTGTAGATGGACAGGTTGAGACCTATAAAGCTAGACTGGTAGCAAAGGGTTTTCGTCAGCGACCTGGTTTGGACTATGACGAAACCTTTTCTCCAGTAGCTATGCTGAAATCCATTCGGATCCTTCTTGCCATCGCTGCTTTCCACGATTATGAGATTTGGCAGATGGACGTAAAGACAGCTTTTCTAAATGGTCATTTAGAGGAGTGTGTCTATATGGACCAGCCAGAGGGTTTCATTCAGGGTGGGAGCAGCGGAAAGGTGTGCAAGTTGCTCAAGTCCATTTATGGACTCAAGCAGGCATCGCGGAGTTGGAACATCTGTTTTGATGAGACGGTCAAAGAATTTGGCTTTATCAAAAATCCAGATGAACCATGCATCTATTGTAGATTTGTAGCGAGAACTGTAGTATTCCTCGTTTTATACGTGGATGACATTCTCTTAATAGGAAATGACATTCCTATGCTACAATCTGTCAAGGGGTTCTTGTCACACAGGTTCTCCATGAAAGACCTGGGTGATGCCTCATACATTCTGGGTATCCGGATCTACCGTGACAGATCCAAGAGGATATTAGGACTCTCGCAGTCCAGGTACATCGACACCATACTGAAGAGATTCAGTATGGAAGATTCCAAGCGCGGTAATCTACCGGCTTGTCACGGGATCACCCTCTCCAAAGAGATGTCTCCCAAGACTGATTTGGAGAGGGATCGCATGTCTATTATACCCTACGCTTCTGCGGTAGGCTCTATAATGTATGCGATGTTATGTACCAGACCGGATGTGGCTTATGCACTGAGTGTGGTAAGCAGGTATCAGTCAAACCCAGGGGAGAAACATTGGATAGCAGTAAAGAACATTCTCAAGTACCTGAGAAGGACTAAGGAGATGTTCTTGGTGTATGGCGGAAAAGACCTGCAGGTTGAGGCCTTTGCTGACTCCAGCTTCCAGAGTGACAAGGATGATTCCAAGTCCATGTCGGGTTTTGTCTTTACCCTCAATGGAGGGGCGGTGTGTTGGAAGAGCTCCAAACAGGAAACCGTTGCTGACTCGACTATGGAAGCGGAATACATCGCTGCATCTGATGCCGCAAAAGAAGCTGTCTGGATGAGGAAGTTCTTGAAAGAACTTCAGGTGGTTCCGTCCATTGTTGACCCAATACCTCTGTATTGCGACAACAACGGGGCTATAGCTTTAGCGAAGGAACCCAGGTCCCATCAGAAATCCAGACACATCTTAAGGCGGTATCACCTGATCAGGGAGATCGTGGATCGCCAGGAGATCGAGGTCCGGAGAGTTGCATCAGAGGATAACACAGCAGATCCATTCACCAAGGCCTTGCCCCAGACTCAGTTCGAGCGGCTGATCGAGATGATAGGTCTTCGATACGCCAGTACATGGCCTTAGTGCAAGTGGGAGATTGTTAGTGTATATGCCCTAGAGGCCATTACTGTATCATACTAGCTTGTATATTACTTAATGGAAGCTTGGGATATTCACAGTTGTATATACAATCTTGCTCGAAATGGTAGTATGCTACTTGGTTTGTCTCTGCTTTAATATGTGCATGTGTTTCTTTTAGCATATTGCTGGTATACATATTAGTAGAGCCCTTAGGATCTTTGCTTGATTACCAGCGTTGTGATGGCGCTCGCACTCGTGGGAGCTGGGTAATCTATAAGCACATCCTTATACAGGTCCCTGGTCGTTGGACTATCGAGACAGGGCATCGATACTCCGGAGTAGACTAGCGTATGCGCTTCTCATCCCAGTGTGGGAGACGGTCTGTCCCACAGCCGTTAGTACGTCGTACTTGGGATAGTATGCGGGTGCTCGTTAGGTTACGAGTACACTGGACAGGACTCGTCGGGAACTGTTGGTTGGTAATATACCTATCGTCAGTTATCAGTTCCCAGGTGACATGAGTACAGCTTAGTCCGCTGACTTGACACTGTCACTTCGCCTCGAGTGTGTTCCCACTGCACTTTGATTACTACCCTACCACGGCTCAAAGGAGCTGTGCAAACAGGTAGTTTTTGGGTGCAGTCCCGAAGCACTTGGAGGCAGTGACGGTTAGACAGGATTCGTCTCTCCCGGTATTGGGGGTTGACATCGCGCTGTGTCTAGGAGAGCCATTACACGAGTAGTCCCTGGCCAGGGCAAGCGAGATATACTGGTAGGTTTCCAGTGTTATCTCAGGGTGTTCTGGGCTACACTCCGACACGACTTGTACCGCTATTAGGGGACTGACGTTCACCGCCCCCCTAGGCCCGCCATGCGATGTATCAGACGAACAGACCGGACTGTACGGAGACTGTCACATACAGGCTCAGTAGGAGTGCAGATGGGGTTCACCTCGTCAGTCTTCTTATCGACATCTACCTGGGGACCGTTACGTACAGCTAGTGCCGCTTGCGGTCTGTGGTTAAACCCACTGCCAGCGTAGTGTCGAGTCTTTAGAGTCCCACACAGAGAGCTATTCGCCTTTAGGCAAAACGAGTAGAGGTCGCATGGTTTTGCGACAGGGTTCGTTCGCATCCGCGCACTTGCACGTTTGCTGTCCGGACAGTTTATACTAGCGGGCTTTGGTTTAAGCCGGATCCTAGTATATGATTTGAGATTGGTTTTTCTCATTGTGTTCGTGTTCCTCGGATCACGAATGCGGGTGCGTATGCACGGTTGCTTGAGATTGGGGAGAGGACCTTGTTTAGGGTTAATGGCCTTTGTCATTTTATTAACCCTATTGATTTTGTGTGGATTATTGTTAATTGATAATTAGCTTAATTATTGTGCATGGTTGTTGTTGACAATTTGACTTCATTGACTTGTTGACCATGTTGACAACTTGACCATAATCATTTCATTTGGAAGATGCTCTTTGATCTTTGCAAAAATGAAATGATAATGGTCAATTCATGATTTATCATGACAATTTTCAAGCTAATTATCTAATTAAACTTATCCTCACATATTAGTGAGAATGGCTCACTATTTTTCTCACTCTCTCATTCTATTTCTCTCTCTTGCTCATCCTCTCCCTCAAGCTCTCTCCCTCTCATGTGTTGAGAAACAAAAAGCTTGAGAAAAACCCTCTCTTGATCTTCTCTACTCACTTCTAGGGTTCAAGTCTTAGCATTTCTTGCACTCTAGTTACTCCTAGCTTGGAGTTGAAGCTAAAGGTGGTGGCTTTCGGGTGGATCCTTCTTTGACGGGAGAAGACAAGCAAGGTGATCCTTTTCTACCATACCTAGGAGCAAGGAGAGAAGGACTAAAGACCAAAGGTATAACCTTTCATCACTTAGCTACTTTGTAGTTAGGGTTAGCTAGTTTATGTTTAGCAAAGATCCTCACAAGCTTAGTCCATGTTGCCTAAGTCATTAAAAATCCGATTTTTATTATGTTTTCCGCCTCCCCGTAAGCACCGGGGTGGGCAACACGGACTTACAAATGTATCGCCTGTCCTGGAGGATTGAGGCGCTGTTCAGCGTACAGACGAATGAGCCAGTTGCTGCTGCAAATGACGAGGTATCGCCCAGATGTTGGAGCTACTGCAGCATAAGTATATACTTAGAGATATGATGGAAGGTCGCTAGCTACTCAAGGGTGAAGGACTATGACATGTCGTTCGTTCTCTTACCCGATGCGAGGTCATCAGATAGATTGATTCCAGCTAGAGACGACTACACGCAGATTCGTTGAGAATCGATAGAGACGATCGAATGTCAGGAAACCATATTCCAAGTTTAAAGTATTCGGAAAGACGTGCAAGCAATTTTATGGACCCTCTAGAAGAATGAAACCCTAACTCGACATATGACCGTGTGAAAACCTTTGAACCTTAGGGTTTGCAGCAGTTCCACGGCGCCATTAGTGAGGCTTGGGTTTGCCCTTCTACGGCTGGACCACTAATGCTATGGCATGTACTTGATACTATTAAACTGTACCCAAGATGTTGATCTCTTGAAGGATTATGAGGTTTTGACATATCGATCGGATGGTTCGACATCATTCGGATATCTTATGATGGGATACACTGCTTAGGAGACTCCAGATACGAGCATAGCCGTTGGAGCGCAGTCCATGAACCCACGAGAAGACGAGTCCGAATCAGTCGACATTGGAGCCGAGTGAAGTGAAGAGTTCGCACGAGAATTCGACGAGTTGATGTTCCACTCCATGGACATATGAGATGCGATACGCATGCAGAGGCGTAGTATATGGATATACCTTCCAGAAGGAGTCGCGAAGAGTATGCAGCCGTTCCGGAATAAGAAACAGATATAGAAAAGACAATAACTTTCGGGCAATTCCGCAGAAATGAAATTTGAGAGAGATCTCGACAGGACCTTTCTGGAATACTATACGAGAAGACCTGGACCCAGGAGTGGTCATATTGCGCACACCCAGTAGGCCAGGGTTCGGCATCATCGACGAGATAGTTGACCAGGTTCGGATAGAGGGCCTCACCCAGATGCGTTGTGAATTGATCAGGAATGGACGAGTATGGAGTATATCTCCGATGGTTGGGACGAGTTTCCGAGGACGTGTTCGGCCAGATATCTTCTACCGAGTGATGAAGATACCGAGTTCGTGACTTCGAGTCTATGTGAGAGACCTCGGGTTGACCGTGGCTGAGAACAGTTGCAGTGCGCCGATAGCATGGTATGACGTCATAGTGGACGACGATAAAGACAAGTGGAACCAGAGGTTCGTGCGAGACGCTGACGAGCTGTCATTACTCCCCGTCGTGATCAGAGACCTGATATGCTTACAGAGGCGTTGGGATACAGCCAGTTTCCGAGAAAATATGTTCGGAACACGCAGATGTCCAGAAAACGAGGAGAGATTATGTAAGAATACCAGCCTCCGTAGAGTTCGGCATAGGCGAGATCGGAATAGACCCTGAGCAGGATTCCTTCCGAGACACTGATGCAATGAGATTTGCACCCAGGATCAGAGGTGTCATGTGTATTCAGAAAGCCAGAGGCCGACGCCAGTGACGTACTGCCTTACGAGTGGTCGCGATGATTGACCGAGAGATGACCAGAGAAGTGCCAGAACGGAATCGTCCCCGTTAGCACACCTGACTGGGCCGATGAGCCGATGGAGGGCGAGATTGGTAAATCCACAGAGAAAATAAGGACCTAAAGACCGAGGATGCCAGACAGTGAGCAGGACCCAAGCGGATGTTCTTGTTCTGCCAGTTTCTAGACGCACCGATTTATTTCTCGACATTGTAGGAGGTGTACTTCGATGTCCTTTGTTGAGATTTGCGTTGTGATCCGAGTATCACGCTTATATCGCTTGGATTTGAGTTTTTATGACGAGTTTCCTCATATTGATTTCATGCACCATGGTTGCACCTACTGGGTATTTACATTTTTGCGCATAGTTATCGCACCATATATATATATATATATATATATATTATACACCGTTGTGTTGATTTGCGATTTGGGCCTATTGCGTTTGATGTCGATTTTGTGTCTTAGCCGCACATGTTTATGATTTCATGGATTTCATACGGATGATTTGATTTTGATACTCGATATTGTTTTTGAAAGGTTCCTAGGCACTCTAGTGAGGTCTCACAAGGCATCGAACATGCCAATTTAAAAAAAATGGTGCCGAGAAACCCTAGACTACGGATCTTAGACTAGATGTTTAGGTGAAAAGATAATCTAGTTAACTACTTAACTAAAAGTTAGATTCTACAACCTTTGTAGATCCGGATATCCACTTCCTTAGCTCCACGTAGTGCTCCTCTCGCTGTCCTTTTCCAATCTTAGACTCGTTCATCGGTTTCATCGGGAAAGCGAGCGGAATAGGTCGTCGGCTTCGTGTCAAAGACGATCTACGTCGAGGCATCACAAGTTCAAGCTCCGACTTCACAAAGTTGTGAAACTTGTGAAGAAAACACCCAAAACAACTTGGCAAGAGGTAGAGGGTGAAGAAATAGGAGGTGGGTTCACTTTAGAATTGGATTTCTCACTTTAGAAATCAAGTTGCCATTGATGGCATCAAGCTTTCTCCTTGAAGATGAAGATGAAGAAGAAGAAAGAATATGATAAGTGTTGAGATAAAATAAAATTAAATCAATACTTATCATAAAGAGAACCATAGTTAAGTGTAGAGAGTTAACTAAGGTTAGAAGAATGGTTAGGGTTTAGTATGAAGACAAAATGGTCACAAAGTCAAAGCTTCATGAAGCTTCAACAATGTTCAAGAATGAAAGCAACCATTTTGTATTCTTATCCCATTCTTTTTCCAAAAATGAATAAATATAAGAATGGATAAATAAAAACCCTAATCACTTTCTTAACCTAAGTTTAATTCTATACACTTAACCAAATGACCATGCATCATCAAACATGATACAAACATGTGCACAAAAATATATCACATATATAATTTGCACATCAAGTGAGAATATCCATTTAAAATGAATCAATACTAGTTAATGCAAAGTAATATATTAAATATATAATTATACATTAAATCATTAAATCAACATTTGATTCAATGATCCGGTCATGTCGCACATAACCGACTAGAATACAATGTATCGATTTATCGAATCTATGATTCGATAACTAGGTCATATCGAATATCACCAATCGAAACATATATTGCGAGAATGAAATGCGGTATCACATACACGCATTATTCTCGGTCCTGCACATATCTCATATGCGCTCCTATTTCGTTTCGCTTGAGCCAGGAAACCTCTATGTAGGACTCTAAAGACTCGTCAATACGCCGGTAGCAGATGATGATCATATCAAGCACCCACAAGCCGCAAGCGGTCTGCTACACGTAACGGCCACCCGGGTATTGAGCGATCAGAAGATCGACGAGCTAGCCCGCTCACACTCCTGTGAATCCAACCAGTAACACTTACCGTACAGTCCGGTCTGTTCGTCTGATACGTCGCATATCAAGTCTAAGGGTGGTAAACGTCAGACCCTAATACTCGATAAGTCGTGCCGATGTGAGGCTCATAACGGGTCGAGAAACTACTGGTAACACTTACCAGCAAATCTCTGATCAGCCCTGGCCAGGGACTTCCCTGTTACGGCCAATCGAGCACAGCGCAACATCAACCCCCAATACCGGGAGAGACGAAACCCCTCCTATCGCTCATTGCCTCCATGTGACTCGGGACTGTGCCCAAAGACCACCGTTTTGCATGCCCTCATGGACGTGGTAAGGTGGAGATCAAAGCACAGTGGGAATCACACAAGACTCTATGACGATCTCGGGTCTACAGACTAACCTGTACAAGTGTCACCTGAGAACTGCCATCTGACGTGAGGTATAATACCATCTGGTAGTTCTCGGCGAGTCCGTCCAGTGTACCCATTCTCCACTGAGCACCCGTATACCATCTCTGATGTCAAACACCAATGGATATGGGATCATCCATCGCCCATCACATGGGTCGAGAAGCGTATATGCTAGTCTACTCTGGTATATCGATGCCCCGTCTCGATACACCCACGACTAGGGACCTTGAAGGATGTACTTATGGACTACCATGTCCCCACTAGTATGATCTGCATCATAGTCCAGGTAGTCAAGTACACATCCTAAGGGCTTTACCAACATGTAACTATAAGACAGTATAAAGAGACAAGTATACATGTTAAGATAAAGATCAACCAGATAGCATACTATCATGTCGAGCAAGAAAGTCATCTCTATATATGTCCAAGCATCCAATATAATATACATAATCTGTACAATACTGGCCTCTAGGGCATACATACAACTAACAATCTCCCACTTGCACTAGGGCCAGCTGCTGTAGTATCTCATACCGAGCATCCCGAAGAGTCTCTCAAACTGTATCTGGGGAATGGCCTTCGTGAGTGGATCCGCCGTGTTGTTCTTCGTGTTAACTCTCCTGACCTCGATCTCCCGGCGATCAACTATCTCCCGGATCAGGTGATACCGCCTCAGAATATGCCTGGATCGCTGATGGGACCTGGGTTCCTTGGCCAAAGCCACCGCTCCATTGTTATCGCAATACAAAGGTATTGGACGCTCAATGGATGGAACCACTCCAAGTTCAGTAATGAACTTCTTGATCCAGACAGCTTCTTTAGCAGCATCGTTGGCAGCGATGTATTCAGCCTCCATCGTCGAGTCTGCCACGGTTTCCTGCTTGGAACTCTTCCAGCTAACCGCCCCTCCGTAAAGGGTAAAGACAAAGCCCGACTGCGACTTAGAGTCGTCCTTATCACTCTGGAAGCTCGAATCGGTAAAGGACTCCACTTGGAGCTCTCCGTTACCATACACCAAGAACATATCTCTAGTCCTTCGCAAGTACTTGAGAATGCTCTTCACAGCTGTCCAGTGACTCTCTCCAGGATCAGCTTGATACCTGCTCACTATACTTAGTGAGTATGCTACATCGGGTCTGGTACATAGCATCGCATACATGATAGAGCCTACTGCCGAAGCATAGGGTATCCCTTGCATGCGAGCTCTCTCCAAATCAGTCTTGGGAGACATCTCTTTGGAGAGAGTGACTCCAGAGATCGTGGGTAAGTTCCCACGCTTGGACTCTTCCATACTAAACCTCTTTAGTATGGTGTCAATGTACCTGGATTGGGACAATCCCAAAATCCGTTTGGATCTATCTCTATAGATCCTAATCCGCAATATGCAGGAGGCATCACCAAGATCTTTCATTGAGAATCTTTGTGATAAGAAGAGCTTGACCGATTGCAGCATAGGAATATCATTTCCTATCAAGAGTATGTCGTCCACGTACAATACGAGGAAGACAACCTTACTCTCTGCAACCTTCTTGTAGATACAAGGTTCATCTGGGTTTTTGACGAAATCAAACTCTTTGATAACGACGTCAAAGCAGATGTTCCAACTCCGCGATGCTTGCTTTAATCCATAAATGGATTTAAGCAGCTTGCACACCTTCCCGCTGCTCCCACTGTCTACGAAGCCCTCTGGCTGAGTCATGTACACGCACTCTTCTAAATCACCGTTTAGAAAGGCGGTCTTAACATCCATTTGCCAGATTTCGTAATCATGATATGCAGCGATGGCAAGCATGATCCATATGGATTTAAGCATAGCCACTGGAGAAAAGGTCTCGTCATAGTCCACACCTGGTCTTTGACGAAAACCCTTTGCTACAAGTCTAGCTTTGAAAGTCTCCACTTTCCCATCTACACCAAGTTTCTTCTTAAAGATCCACTTGCTCCCAATGGGTTTTACCCCTTCAGGAGCAACTTCCAAAGTCCATACTTTGTTGGTGTACATGGATTCCATCTCGGACCGCATAGCATCCAGCCATTTCACTGAGTCCCCACTCGTGATGGCCTGCTCGAAGCTAGTTGGGTCATCATCCTCCATGATGCAATCCTCGCTCCCACCGTCCATGAGAAAACCGTAGTATCTCTCAGGTTGGCGTGGAACCCTACTAGATCGGCGGAGTGGCTGGGGTTCATCGGGAACTACGGAATCCTCTGGTTCCACCAGATCTTCTGTTGTAGCTTCTGCAGCTGGAACCTCTTCCAGTTCTACCTCATGACCACTAATCTCTTTTTCAAGAAATTCCTTTTCTAAAAAGGTGGCATGCCGAGAAACAAACACTCTTTGTTCCTCAGGGTGGTAGAAGATATACCCTCACGAATGTTTGGGATATCCAATAAACTTACACAGAATAGACCTTGCCGCGAGTTTGTCCGGATTTTGCGTTTTTACATAGGCCGGACAACCCCATATCTTAACATAATTAAGACATGGTCTCTTTCCTTTCCATATCTCATATGGAGTGGTCGGCACGGTTTTGGTGGGAACCATATTCAATAGGTCTGCAGCTGTTTCCAGTGCATATCCCCAGAAGGAAATAGGTAACTCAGCTGTGCTCATCATAGAGCGCACCATATCTAATAGGGTGCGGTTCCTTCGTTCTGATACACCGTTGTGCTGTGGTGTATATGGAGGAGTCAGCTGAGAGAGAATCCCATTCTCTTTTAGGAAGTCCAGGAATTCATTGCTCAAGTATTCACCTCCTCGATCAGATCGAAGGATTTTAATACTTTTTCCGGTTTGGTTCTCGACTTCTTGTTTATATTCTCTAAATTTCTCAAAAGCTTCTGATTTGTGTTTCATCAGGAACACATATCCGAATCTAGAGAGATCGTCAGTGAATGTAATGAAGTACGAAGAACCATCCCTGGCATGTGTAGACATGGGACCGCATACATCACTATGTATCAGTCCCAAGAGTTCGGTAACTCTTTCTCCGTGTCCCGTAAACGGAGTTTTGGTCATCTTGCCTTTGAGACATGACTGGCAAGTGTCATAAGATGAAAATTCAAACGGATTTAAATATCCATCTTTATGCAACTTAGCTAGTCGTGTCGCATTGATGTGGCCCAGTCTACAATGCCACAAGAAGGATTCGTTGAGTTCAGAACTCTTCCTCTTGTGTGCGTTTGTTATGCTCAGAACTGTTGATTGATTTAGAACATAAATGCCATTGCATAACGTGCCTGATCCAACCAACTTTTGGTTACGGAAAATGTTCATAACATTGTCCTGTAATACAAAATTATATCCCTCTTTACTTAATAAAGAAACCGATATAATGTTGCATATCAGGTTCGGCATGTAATAGCATTCGTTCAGAACCAATGTATTACCAGTTGGTAATACAAGGTGATATTCCCCGACAGTCTTGGCTGCAACAATTGCACCATTTCCTACTCTTATGTCTTTATCACCTTCTCCAAGTTCTCTACCTTTCCTAAGCCCATGTAACTGATTACATATATGGGATCCTGACCCGGTATCCAATACTCAGGACGTAGAACAAATGGAGAAACAGTTCTCAGTAACGAACACACCCGAAGAAAATGCATCAACATGTACTTTCTTCAATCGGGTGGCATGGGAATCCTGGTATTCCCCTATTTCCTGTTCATTCCTATAACTCTTATAGGAAAGAGCGGAACCAACGTTCCCCAGCACAGTATAACATGCGGGTTCGGTCAATACATCCATATTATTATCTTCATTAGGGCATGAAATGGTCGCTACCTGGAGAGAGAGAGAAGAAAACACTTTAGCGTAAGCTCGTGCAAGATCAGATTGGTTATTATCTTATCTAATCAGGATGGCTCCCACTGCTTTTTATCAAATCTTCCTTCAAACCCTAAAAGGAAAGACTAGCCGGGATTAATTACATACTACAGGTTCGCCAATCTTTCAGCCAGGCCAGTGTCGGTACTTTGAGGGAGGTCCCTCGTGCTTTCGCACGAACCTAATTAATGTAAACCTCGTTTTCCCAGAGGCGTAACCCCGTTGACACCTTTCTAGACACCTATTTGATCGGCTAATTGCAATGTGTAAAACTCTCCCAGGAGTAACTCTTACTCGCAGTGGGTATCGGGATCCAACTATCTCATAGAAGGTATGCAATCTCATTGCAAATTTCAACACTTGAAATTCCCGATAATATTTTGCCCCTAGCGTCCTATGACCTTGACGCAGGCCAACAAACCATAGTGCTCTAGTCAAGTTCAACCCGTCATTTCCTGATTGAATTAAACCCACCCGTACGACCCTTGACGCAGGCCAACAAAGTCGCACGACTATCCTAATCCAATCTGCATCATATGCATAAGCAGATAAATACTAGTTAGCTACCGCACACTACGCCTTGACGCAGGCCAACAAACGTAGCACGAATACTAACTACTACTCATCTGAAATGACGGAGGGCTACGCCAGGTTTTTCTGAAAACCATGAGCGTAATGAACTTGATATCGTTGTAGAATCAAATGATGTTTTGAAATGGAGTGATTTTGAGGCTTTTCTAGTTTTGCTAAAGGAGTCACTCCCGGCGAAGGGATCTCGGTCCTTTCCTCGTCGAATGAGGTGCGGGATATATCATATATATCGCTGTGCAAAGCAAAAACCCAAAAGCAGTCAAAAGAAAACCGAGTGTGTAGCATCTGCCAGTTATTGCTAAAGGAGTCACTCCCGGTGAAGGGATCTCGGTCCTTTCCTCATCGAATAAGGTGCAGGGTATATCATATATACCGCTGTGCAAAGCAAGAACTGTAGCTACCTGTTTTATTTTAAAATTCGATTCCACAACATCTTAGGTTTCTTATCTTTCATTAATCACATTAATGAAGTCCCATCATTTAAATACCTAAACATCACAGATAGATATGACGTACACTTATGCCATCCGCATTCGCCTCGATGTCCCCTCGTGCACCGTTAGGTTAGGTAACTAACGACAGAGCAGGGCAGGGCTAGCACGGGTGTAAAACATAAGTAACGTCTATATAATATATCATATATACTATATACTAGATCCATCACAGAGTTACAACACAGATATCGCAGCAGAATAAACATATGAAATATTGGATATACTAGGACGTCCGTGTTTTCAATACGAGCCAGTATAAAACACGGATTCCACGGTCGTGATGAATAGCCAATTCCACACCCCTAGACCCCTACGAGAGCGGCAAGCAACCCTGCCAATTCTAGGGTTAGGAGACCCGGACACGACTCCTCGAGTTGGTCTCCCACTGGACCCCAGAACCCGGTTACTTGTGCTCCCCTCCTTGGGTCTATCCTAATGCGGAAAAGTAAATAATATACAAAGGGTGACAACTTCCGCTACCTGAAAGTGCCCCAAATAAAAGAATATTACATACAAGTTTTTACATGAATGAAAATGAAAAACACTCATCTCACATAAAAACCCCCGGCTATTCGAACACGACGATCCAATATAACATATCCAGCAACACATAACATCACATGTCATCAACGTAAGTAAGTATGTATACCCCAATTGTCTTTGACATATAGCAATGAAACCGGCGATATGAACATACTACACTTACGGTCACAGAAAAGAAAGTGTAAAACTACAACAATTGGAATCCGCAACTTCTTTAGACATCGCATGCCTAATCAAATGAAATACTTAGACATCACATGCCTAACAGATATAAATTCCGCATTTTAGTCTCATTATCGAAAACTCTTTTCAATATCATATGGGACTAAACTGCTAAATTTATAACATTCATTCAGTTATCTCATAACTGTTTGTGAATTCCAATTATTGTATCACATTCCAGATAAACAGAAATTGTTAAACTTTCCGATCGAACAGTCGAATACCCAAGTTTTCCCGATACAGTCCAACACATGAAATAAGTCTAGCAACATTCAGTTCATGCCTCAGTACCAACGGTCCAGCCGTAGAAAGGTCAAGCCAACGTCTCACATGTGGCACGCCGTACTGCCCCAAACCCGAAGGTTCAAAGGGCAGTTCAAGACGGTCACATAATCGAGTTAAGGTTTGTTGTCTTCTAGAGGGTCCATCGCGTTACTTGCACTACTTAGAACGTCGTTATACTACGGAAAAATCCAACACCTGGAAATTTCCCGACAGGGAAAAAATTGGGTATTTATATCCGGTCGAACTTTTTAACATATTCTAAAAATTATCCGGAAATACACAAAAGACGAAATTTGATAATCCGGTCGAAACACCGAAGCTCTAAAACAGCCCAGAAAATTAAACTCTGGAATAATTATTAAAAAATACTCATAAAGCTCAGCTGCAGAAACTATGAATTACTGTGCATTGGAGGAGGGATGACGTCATCAAGCCGCCGCGGAACCGCCGCCTAAGCTGGCTTAGGCCGCGGTTCCGCCGCGCTTATTACTGTTCATTGGATAAAATTTGCATCGTAATTATTAGAATTCCCTGCTGAATTTTTTAAGCATTTTTAATATTGAAAAATCCCAGATTTTAGAAAATGTACAGAGAGCATGTTTGGTTTAGGGTTTCGGGTTCGTTCGGGCTCCAAATCGCGTCTAGACTTCGCCTAAGGCTCTAGCTAGGCTCTGATACCAGTGAAAGGTTCCTAGGCACTCTAGTGAGGTCTCACAAGGCATCGAACATGCCAATTTAAAAAAAATGGTGCCGAGAAACCCTAGACTACGGATCTTAGACTAGATGTTTAGGCGAAAAGATAATCTAGTTAACTACTTAACTAAAAGTTAGATTCTACAACTTTTGTAGATCCGGATATCCACTTCCTTAGCTCCACGTAGTGCTCCTCTCGCTGTCCTTTTCCAATCTTAGACTCGTTCATCGGTTTCATCGGGAAAGTGAGCGGAATAGGTCGTCGGCTTCGTGTCAAAGACGATCTACGTCGAGGCATCACAAGTTCAAGCTCCGACTTTACAAAGTTGTGAAACTTGTGAAGAAAACACCCAAAACAACTTGGCAAGAGGTAGAGGGTAAAGAAATAGGAGGTGGGTTCACTTTAGAATTGGATTTCTCACTTTAGAAATCAAGCTGCCATTGATGGCATCAAGCTTTCTCCTTGAAGATGAAGATGAAGAAGAAGAAAGAATATGATAAGTGTTGAGATAAAATAAAATTAAATCAATACTTATCATAAAGATAACCATAGTTAAGTGTAGAGAGTTAACTAAGGTTAGAAGAATGGTTAGGGTTTAGTGTGAAGACAAAATGGTCACAAAGTCAAAGCTTCATGAAGCTTCAACAATGTTCAAGAATGAAAGCAACCATTTTGTATTCTTATCCCATTCTTTTTCCAAAAATGAATAAATAAAAGAATGGATAAATAAAAACCCTAATCACTTTCTTAACCTAAGTTTAATTCTATACACTTAACCAAATGAGCATGCATCATCAAACATAATACAAACATATACACAAAAATATATCACATATACAATTTGCACATCAAGTGAGAATATCCATTTAAAGTGAATCAATACTAGTTAATGCAAAGTAATATATCAAATATATAATTATACATTAAATCATTAAATCAACATTTGATTCAATGATCCGGTCATGTCGCACATAACCGACTAGAATACAATGTATCGATTTATCGAATCTATGATTCGATAACTAGGTCATATCGAATATCACCAATCGAAACATATATCGCGAGAATGAAATGCGGTATCACATACACGCATTATTCTCGGTCCTGCACATATCTCATATGCGCTCCTATTTCGTTTCGCTTGAGCCAGGAAACCTCTGTGTAGGACTCTAAAGACTCGTCAATACGCCGGTAGCAGATGATGATCATATCAAGCACCCACAAGCCGCAAGCGGTCTGCTAAACGTAACGGCCACCCGGGTATTGAGCGATCAGAAGATCGACGAGCTAGCCCGCTCACACTCCTGTGAATCCAACCAGTAACACTTACCGTACAGTCCGGTCTGTTCGTCTGATACGTCGCATATCAAGTCTAGGGGTGGTAAACGTCAGACCCCAATACTCGATAAGTCGTGCCGATGTGAGGCTCATAACGGGTCGAGAAACTACTGGTAACACTTACCAGCAAATCTCTGATTAGCCCTGGCCAGGGACTTCCCTGTTACGGCCAATCGAGCACAGCGCAACATCAACCCCCAATACCGGGAGAGACGAAACCCCTCCTATCGCTCATTGCCTCCATGTGACTCGGGACTGTGCCCAAAGACCACCGTTTTGCACGCCCTCATGGACGTGGTAAGGTGGAGATCAAAGCACAGTGGGAATCACACAAGACTCTATGACGATCTCGGGTCTACAAACTAACCTGTACAAGTGTCACCTGAGAACTGCCATCTGACGTGATGTATAATACCATCTGGGAGTTCTCGGCGAGTCCGTCCAGTGTACCCAGTCTCCACTGAGCACCCGTATACCATCTCTGATGTCAAACACCAATGGATATGGGATCATCCATCGCCCATCATATGGGTCGAGAAGCGTATATGCTAGTCTACTCTGGTATATCGATGCCCCGTCTCGATACACCCACGACTAGGGACCTTGAAGGATGTACTTATGGACTACCATGTCCCCACTAGTATGATCTGCATCATAGTCCAGGTAGTCAAGTACACATCCTAAGGGCTTTACCAACATGTAACTATAAGACAGTATAAAGAGACAAGTGTACATGTTAAGATAAAGATCAACCAGATAGCATACTATCATGTCGAGCAAGAAAGTCATCTCTATATATGTCCAAGCATCCAATATAATATACATAATCTGTACAATACTGGCCTCTAGGGCATACATACAACTAACAGTTTTGTGCACCTTGTGCACCTGATTGGATTCTTGTGCACATCAAATGCACCCGATATTGTTGTCGTGCACACCTGTTGCACTAGACAGATGCTTTCGTGCACACCTGTTGCACCTAGATTTGCTTTGTGCTTATTGTGGCACCTGTATTTGGATTTGATTTCCATGCGCACCAGACGCATGTGATTATTGGATACGCTTTTTGAGGCTGATTTTGCTTTTGAGCACTTTGTTTTTATGTTGGGCACTATATTGTGTAGTAGCCAAATAGGACTGATCAGAGGACAGTATCTGAATATATTTTGCATGCATTGATAGTTACCGAAGGGATTTCCAAAAAGCGAGCTATAGTCTCAGTATTTATCTACGTGTCCGATATGACACGAAACGTTTAAAACAAGGAACCCTTCAAAATTGTTTCCAAAACGGCGGAACGTACATATTAAACAAAGAATATATACGTATATGGCTATTTTCTTATAAGAGACGTCCGCCATTGTGCAGTGTTATGCGCATTGCACAGCAACCGTAAAAGATTTGGCATGCATTTCCTTTAGATATTTACATGTATGGATTTGATATTTACATATATAGTTATGATTTATATCATATTGGTTTTGCTTTAGATTTGGCATTCGTATCTTTACATTGACTCCGATGATTGCGGGATGCTTGACGGACTTTCGATGTTGAGTTATCCGCTCATTACTCATGCGCATGTATTGCGCTATACTGCGTTTTATGTATTGATGATTTCGGAGCCCCGATGACTTGGACTTTTATTGAAATGTTTTAGAATTTGGGGGTTTAAATTTAAATTCGGGGACCGAATTTCTTTAAGGGGGGAAGATTGTAACATTTAAAAAAAAATAATAATAAAATATTATTTTTGGGAATTTTTATAATTTAATATTAATTTTTAATGAATATTTTAATATGCCGGTATAATTAAATACCGATAAATAGGGAAAATTTTGGAAAAATTATAGAAAATTCTAAAATAGGGTATTTTATGGCATTTTTCCATTTTAATGTTTTTGTGATTAATTATATGCTATTTTAGTGCTAATCGCGATTAAAAAATCGCTAATCGGATTTTTAGCATTTTTTGGTGCAAAACATGCAAATATCATTTTTCCACACTTGTTATATTTTCTTACATGTTGTGGGTGTATGGTTGCCTAGGGTTACCATTGTGTGAGAAGGAAATAAAGGAAAAGAAAAGAAAAGAAAAAGGTGAAAGAATGATTGTGAGAGAGAAAGGGTAGGTAAGGGGGGGAGTCAACCCTTTTTTGAGCCATCCCCCATCATTTCTTCACACCATTCTCTCTCCCTTTTCCCTTTGAGCTGCTGCTGCCCTTCCCCTCTTCTACCTCCACCTTCAATCCCCCAAAACACCATAGATCCAACCCCAAAACCCTAATCCCATTTCACAAAAATTGTTCCCAAGCTCACTAGCTACATATTGGACCTAGAAAGAGAGGATCTTGAGGACTTTGAGCAACTCAAGAAAATTCTTGAGTTACCAAAGGAGGTAAATTCTGCACCCTTAGAGTAGTATTTCAATTCCTTGCGCATCAATACTTGTTTCATGTCGATATGGTGTGGTTTGTTGGATCTTGGAAATTCCAAGTTAGGGTTTAGGGTTTGATTTGAAATCAAAGGTGAATTGAGGTGTAATAAGGGACTATAACCCCTGGTGTGATGTTACATTAGACCAAACTTGAGATTAAAACCCAGAATACGGATTTATAGAAACGATATCGGGAAAAACTGAAATTTTGTGAGTGTTTTTGGGAATCTGCTATCACCCGAGCCACCTGAAAATAATTTTGGTTTCACAGTAAGATGTGCAGGCACCTAGGAACCACCACCCAAAGCCCTAGCCCCTAAAACCTTTTTCAGGCAGCAAATAAATCCTTTCTGGCCACAATTTGCGGCCAGAGCAGGTGGGTTTGGTCTCTTTTTTGTTCCAGGGCCCTATCTCTAGTAAACTTGACCCTTGGTATATGCAATTTTGACTGATTCCATCTAGGGTAGAATCTTGGGTAGTTTTCTTGTGTTGGCACATGGTTTACGACTTATTTTAGCATGAATTTTGGTTTTTGGTGATTCATTTCTGTCGGGTGGCGTTTGAACGTCAACGGCAAAGGATTATTGATCGTGTTTGCATGCGAGAACATAGGTTTTTACCTATGGGCGTAGCGTATGCTTTCGATGTGATTTTCATGTTCTGTAGCGTTTGTGATATCCTTGTAGGTACCCCACGTGACGTCGAGGCGTTGAAGATAAAGATGGCGACATCGGCATCGGCACACAAGAAGTAAGGTAAGTAAATCTATATCTACCGGGAAAGTCGGGTGGATGGCGTATAGCACCCCCGCAACTTTTGATGGAAAACCGATTTATAGAATATGGTTAGGAAACCTAGATTAGGAAACTAGGGTTAGAATGAAGATAGCTATGAAACCATATTAGAAGCTAGAGGATAGTTAGAATGATATGTTACTACTATCTTAGGATGTCGTTTAGCGATATTACCGTTTAGGGTACTGTAGGAATAGATTAGATACTTATACTTGTAGTGATTGAAAGTTATGCAATTCGATTTGATAGGCGATTTAAATGTGATGAAAGAATATAAGACTGATATGATGAGATGATGGTATATGAATGCGAGTCGATCGAGTTGATTTATACCTTGCCGGTTCCCTGATATGAGATTATTGCAGATGTGACCTGAGACATAGGTATCTTTATATATACCTATAGAATGTTGTGAATCATGGATGATAGGCCATATGTGATATTAGGCCGTACCCTCATTTGTCGTATAGGATGATAGGATCCCTTTTAGTATAATGCCGCCGCACGATTATATTCCGTGCGTGATGAGTTTGACTTGATGATTGATCCTTATCCTTGACTAGAGGTTTCCGTACGATGGATTATACCGTACGCGATGTTATTAGGCTAGATGCCGATTGATAGACTCACCGACTCGGACATATGATAGTTACGTAAACCTTATAGCTGTTAGCCGATGATTTACCTTATGCTGCATTCATATCATTTCCATTGCATTGCTTATACCTGTGCTAGAACACTTGCACCATTATTGATGATGCGTATGTTACACGTACATAGATTTGCCGGCTCACACACTTCATCATCAATAATTGCCATGTCACTACACAGTAGGGTTGCTGCATCATTACATATACATTGATATATTCATACTTGCGGATATACACATTCGTATATCCATATTGGTGTACACATACCTTGATACACCCATACTTGTGCACATACACATTTGTATATCCATATTCGTGCATATATATATATATATATATATTGATACATTCATACTTGCGAATATACACATTGTACATTCATATTTGTGCATACATTCATGGTACATCTATACTTGCGCATATACATATTGTCCTTTTGGGGACATCCGATAAAATTAGGAACCGCATGTTATATTTAAAAACTGGAATCATTTTAAAAGAGTGTTTTCCCTTAATATGTCATATCACTATTCCATGTTGCATGATACACGGACATGCTCGCATTTCTTTTTACATGTCGCATACATCATGCTCTATTATTTTACGCATTGAGATATGCTGTTTTCATGACATTTCTGGTTTTGAGAACCGTGGATACTTCAAATGAGATTATGTATTGTTTTAAAAACTCGGTTTCTCTTGATATGATATTTCAGTGCGTCCACCATGTGTTTTCTCGGTTCTGAGAGTGGCATGTGAAACCCGATTCGAGGAGTGGTAGGCACCGTCTGCGGGTACATGGTGGACCCGGTGAGCTACCCCGTGGCAAGAAGACTCGTATATGTTAGACGGTGAGCCCGGCAGGGGGAGCACTACCTACCGTTGATAGTATGTAGACTCGGCGCTTATCCGAAGGATACCGATCGGGGTAGCGAGATGGATATGAGGGCCGACCAGGGTGTGCGGCGCCTGAGGGCCGAACTGAGGATGCAGCGCCTGAGATATATGGGGATTTACGTGCCGATGCTGTGCACGGTTTTCATGATGTTTTCGAGTGTCGATGCTAGGCACTCAGGTTCCATGATTTGATGTGTCTGGAAGGACACCGTCGATATATATATCCTCATATTTTCATGCACACTCTTTTATGATATTTACATGCATGATATTGTTGCGTCAGTGGTTGACGCGTGGACTAAATCCAAATACATAGATACATACACCGATTCTACTATCGGTGATTTAGCACATGCTTAGATATTGATTTATGGGTGGACGAGATCCACATATCCGCATGCATTGATTATTACTGTTGGATGTTATCCACATGTATATAGATAGTGACTACCTTGTTGGCACATATACGACCCGGTCACCCTAGATATCATTGTATTACCTTATGATATAGTTCACCTATGAGTCGTCGTTTATTCGATTTCTATTTGTAGATATATTTCTATTCACGAGTTGGCAACTCACCCCCGTTGTGCCACAGTTCTTTCTGGTTAACCGCTTGGATCAGTAGGGGCTTCGCTGGCATACAGTTTCCTTTGGGTGTTTTGCAGTGGTAGGTGGGATATTTGTATCATTCCCACTCTTGTATCTATATATTTCATATTGTATCTAGTTAACTCCATCAATCAAAATTTGTAAGTTGTGTAAGTGATGAGACTTAGTGAGACTCGTAGTTGCGAGATTTGAGCGATGGGTTTTATATTCACTTTTGGGGTTATATTTGCTCATTTCTTTGTCTTTTTGTGGTGAACTTCACCGTTGGGCGTCGTATACTTATTTATACTGTATTGTGTGGTTGTGATCTGCCGTTTGGCGAAGAGCTAGCTCGCGCTTGGGGATGCCATATCATTATTATGTATTTGTGGTTTTGGATCAAAATATAGAAAGGAGGTGCTGCCGAAATTTCTAAAAGACGAAGCATGTTTTCAAACTAGTAAATTTCTATGCATTAAGAAAACTTGATTTCATTATACCTTTATTTCAAAAACTCCACCTCTTTTATTTTCTTAAAAAAGTTTAGATTTCTGGGTTTCAGCTTACTTGAATTCCGTTACGCCTTTGGACGTTGCGTGATTCAAGTGCTGGTCACGAGCTTATATTTCGGGTCGTGACAAATGGATTGTGAGACCGGCCACCGTCCCTCGTCGGGGTCTCGACTGTATACATTAGTCTACTATCGAAGTATCGATGCTCAGTCTCGAAACTCCCAGGACTAGGGACACATTAAGGATGTGCTTATAGACTGCCCAACTCTCACGTATATGATCGCCATCATACTGCTGGTAGTCAAGCAAGAATCCTATGGGCTCTATCAACGTGTAATAGTGATCTGTAATGTCACCTGAAACATGTACACGATGATAAAGACAAACCAGATAGCATACTATCATCTCGAGTAAGACTGTTCTACCGGTATAGGTCCTCTCTCAATCATTGCAATCACGTGCCTGTGATCCAATAATTGACTTTGAGGGCACTATATCCAACAGTTCGTTGTACCCATTCTCTAATGAGCACCTGTGTACAATCTTTGATGTCAAATACCAATGGTTGTGGGATCAACCATCGCCCCATACAGGGTCAAGAAACGTACACACTAGTCTACTCTGAAATATCGATGCCCCTGCCTCAATATTCCCTCGACTAAGAACTGTTAAAAGATGTGCTTATGGACTACCCAATCCCCACTAGTATGATCTGTAACATAGTCCTGGTAGTCAAGCCTAGATCCTAAGGGCTTTATCAACATGTATCAGAGAGACGGTATAATTAGACAAGTGTACATGTTAAGATAAAGAGCAACCAGATAGCTTACTATCATGTCGAGCAAGAAATTCCTCTATATATATGTCTAAGCATCCACTATATTATACAATAATGTCCTCTAGGGCATACATATTCCTAACAATCTCCCACTTGCACTAAGGCCAGTTGTTGTAGTATCTCGTACCCAACATCCTAAAATGTCTCTCAAACCGTGTCTGGGGGAGGGCCTTCGTGAGTGGATCCGCTGTGTTATCCTTTGTGTCAACTCTCCTAACCTCGATCTCCCGGCGATCAACTATCTCCCGGATCAGGTGATACTGCCTCAGAATATGTCTGGATCGCTGATGGGACCGGGGTTCCTTGGCCAAAGCCACAGCTCCATTGTTATCACAATACAAGTGTATTGGATCCTCAATGGATGGAACCACACCAAGTTCAGCAATGAACTTCTTCATCCAGACAGCCTCTTTGGCAGCGATATATTCAGCCTCCATCTTCAAGTCTGCCATGGTATCTTGCTTGAAACTTTTCCAACCTACCGTCCATGCATTGAGGGTGAAGACAAAACCCGAGACCGACTTGTTGGATATGTATGCCTTAGAGGCCATTATTGTATATGTATACATGCGGATGCTGGGGATATGTATGTACAGGACGATCTAGCTCAGTTATATAGTATATTATTTCAGTTGTGTTTATCCGGATATATGTATTTGTTTTATTGATGCTTTATCCAGCTTGCATATATTGATAAAGACTCGATATAGTAGTATATTATTATGGTTTGACCTTATCTTAACACGGTATATGTTATACACGTTATTACATATTACGGTTATATGTTGATAAAACCCATACGATCTTGCTCTGTGTTGTGATGGTGATCATATTTGTGGGAGCTGGGTGGTCTATAAGCACATCCTTAAATGTCGCAAGTCGCAGGAGTATCGAGATCGGGCATTGATACTCCTGAGTAGACTTGCGTGTACATTTCTAGACCCAAATGAAGGGCGGTGGTTGGTCCCACAACTATTGGTATGATCACCAAAGATTGTATATAGATGCTGAATGGGGGTGAGTACACTGGACGGACTCACTGAGAACCTCTAGATGGTATTATACCTATCGTCAGATAGTAGTTCTCTTGTGACATGTGTACAGGTTAGTCTTTGGACCTGAGATCGTCATTTGTTTCGTGTGAGTTCCCGCTGTGCTTTGATCACTACTCTACCACGGCTCTACTGAGTCGTACAAACATGTTTTGGTTGGGTACAGTCCCGAGCCACATGGAGGCAATAGGTGATTGTCAGGGATTCGTCTCTCCAGGTATTGGGAGTTGATATCATACTGTGTTCGATTGGTCAGGACCATAAGACCTTGGCCAAGGCAGTTGGGATTTACTGATAGGTTGATCAGTAGTTTCCCGGATTGGTCCTGAGCCGAATCAGCACGAATTATCGGGTTATTAGGGTCTTACACTTACCACTCCCTATATCCAGTATGCGATACTCTTAGACGAAGAGACCATATTGTACGGGTATTGTCATGGATAGGCTCAGTATGGATCCGGATGAGTTTGGTCATCGGCTTTCCTTTTTGACAGGTACCCGGGTAGCCGTTACGTACAGCTAGTGTCGCTGATGTGCTTGTGGTTATGGATTTATCCAGTAACACATTGCCGGCTTACTGTCGAGTCTTTAGAGTCCCACACAGAGGGTTTCTCTACTTCAGGCAAAACGATGTAGAGGCCGTATGGTTTTACGGCAGGGTTCGATCACATACTTGTACTTGTGCACGTATGATGTTCGGGCGGATAATAATAGCGGGTTTTGGTTTAAGTCGGATCCTAGTATTACATTGTTGGATTATTTTCGTCTCTTTTGTATTCGAATTTGTCGAAATACGGATATATGTATGTATATACGGATGAGGGGTATTATTGTAATTTTTTACAAGAATGCTTCTAGAAGAAGACACCTCATTTGTTATTTAATCTTTTTGATTAAATATTAAATGAGGTGGAGGTATGAGGTGTTGACTTTTATTTTGTGAAGCATGGCTACTTATTGACTCACTTATTAAGTCATGGGTTACTATTAAGGCAAGGTAGCATCTAGATATTTTGTGGAAAATATCTAGATATTTTGTGGTGGAGATAATTTTTTATCATTATCTTATGATGCTTGCTTTATTAGTCACAAGAATTAGCCATTCTTCACTCAATTCTTTTGTTGCTCTCTGCAACACTCTCATCTCCTCCAAGTTTCTCTTCTTCTACCTCAAACCCTAATAGTCTCATGTGTTGAGAAACCTAGGGTTCTTGAGAAAAAAAATTCATCATCACTCTCTACATCCTCTAGGCTACTTAGATTAGCATAATAAGTAACTTAGTTACTTTAGTTTAAAGGTAGGAGCTCAAAGTAGACATTCTCGGGTGGATCATCTTTGACGTGAGGAAGCCGTCGATCAAGCTCGATCATGGAGGCCACTAGAAGCGTGCTAAAAGAGAGGAGTGAAGACCCGAAGGACTTGAACCTCTTGGTATAAACTTTTTTCATAGTAGATAGCTTCTTCAGTTGCTAATTAGGTTTATGGTTGATCCGGTTTAGGATTTGTCACGACCCAAATTTGGCCCGTAACCTGCACTTAAACTACGTAACGTCTAAAGGCGTACGCAACTTAAGTAAGCCGAAACCCAGAAATCTAAACCACCCAAAACTGGATCAACGGAGAAAACATAGTTTTAAACATTCGGAATTTTTCAAGTAAAAATCTTTAAGTTTAGTTTTCGTTCTAAAAAAATTTCGGCAGGACCTCCTTTGTAAAAACTAACCCCGAAAACGGGTACAACATAGATAATAATAAAAGCATCCCAAACGGGAGCAAATCACGCCCAACGGCGGAGATAACCAACACAACATATATACGATGCCGAAGCGAAGAAAAATATAAAAGAAAACTGCATAAAGAAGTAAAACTTTTCAACAAAACCGGCTCCCACGAGCACGGCACCCAAAGTCACCATAAAATATAACACTGAATCCTCACAAGTCGTCTCTAAGTCATATACAACATAGTGGTAGATGGAGAATACTAGATCCAACAAAAAAATATACAAAGTACAAACAGATAATCGCAACCCACCTAAAAGCAAGGCCTCACAGCCAACCGTAGCGGTATCCACAAAAGTAGAGAAGATAAGACGCCCTGCCGCGACTACTCAGAGGGTATGTCCTGCACAATACTATGGCACAACGGGGTTGAGTTGCCAACTCGTGAATAGTAAATAACATCATACAGTAATCGCAAGTATGCACGAACAGCGATCTATCTATCATAAGTAATCCGATAGCATAAGTATGATAAGTGAATATGCAACAATCATGTAAAGATACATCATCAGGGCACTACAACTACATGAAACAATGCATATCAACATAATCTTGAGTGTGGGATGATATAATATAAAATCTCATACAAAAATCATTAGCATGGAAAAACACCAGTGTCCCTCACCGACACATCAAATCCCAAATCCTCAGGCACCCCATCCTCAGATCGGCCCTCACATCCTGTATGTCTCACGAAAACCTGAGTGTCAAACACCGACACTCGAAACATCATGAAACCCGTGTCTAGTTTCGACACGTAAATCCTCATAACTCAGGCGCTGTCACCATGACTAGCCCTGACGATATGTCATACCTCACTCCGGTCGGTATCTCCATGATAACCGCCGAGTCCAAATACAATCACCGGTAGGTAGTGGTCCCACCGTCAGGCTTATCGTCTACACCATGAAATCACCACTCACCCCAGGGTACCATACCGGGTCCACCATGTACCCGCAGACGGTGCGTCCCGCTCCTCGAATCGGGTATCACAAGCCAAATCTCAGAACCGAGAAATCACATGGTGAACGCATCAAATATCATATCAAGAGAAACCGGGTTTTTAAACAATACATAGTTTTCTTGAAAATATCCCCCACGGTTCTCAAATCCATAAATCATATAAAATCCATATCTCAATGCGTAAAATCCATGTAAAACTGATATATGCAACATAAAACATCAATATGAGCATATAAAGGGAAAACCGCTCTTTAAATTGAATCTAGCTTTAAAACATCTCATGCGGTTCCCAATTCCTTCGAAAATAAATGCAGTATCATATGAAGTGTACATGTATGTGTAGCAAGGTTTAAGTATCTACATGTAATCAAGTACGAGGGTGTACATGTCAATATGTATGCATGATGTATAAGTAAATATAGCAAGATATAAGTGAAGTGGAATAAGGTTCACTACCTTAACTATTCCTACCCAATGCAATATCACGTATGTATGTGTCCACAGTATTTCATATGCACAATAGAATAAGAGTTACTACTCCAATCATTCCTATCCACTACCATATCATATATGTAGGTGTTTGTGCGTGTCATGGCAATTACAGACGGTGTGGGTGTAGCATACAATTTAGTGCTCGTGCAACATGAACCGTTAGTAATGTGTTATATCTAAAGGTACGAGTCATGTACAACAGATAATGCTATGCAATGACATTCACATGAACGTAACTAATATGCAAATATATGCAGCTATCATATCATATTCGCCCCGACGCATAACGCCATACGGGCGATTTCCCCGTAGATGTTAAATCTACTCACCGATGGTCTCGAGCTATGAAAATCCGACCACCTGCTTCCCCTTGTCCGCTGCACCCGAAGTCCCTGCTTGCGATCCTAAAATTTCATAAATACAACACAAAAGCTAAATATCCTATAATGACGAAAAGATAACGAAACGCGACGAAAACGCCCGGAAAATTACACTGCGCGCTTAGCGCATCTATTGCGCACGATACAGGCCAAAACCCTAATTGGGGTCGCTAAACTATAAAACACCAAGTCTGGACCCCGATCGCCCCGATCGCGCAAAACAACACAAAAATTACGAGAAATACACTAGATATAACCTCGCAACTACCAAACGAACCCTACGTCGAAAAAACCCCGAAATCTAGTAAGCAACCTATCACAATATATCGCACTAGATTCAAGATAACGCAAATCTAACAATTACAAATACCTTAAAATAGCTTAACTAAGCTATCTAAACCAATCCTATATTTTTAACACTCGCTAATTTTGTTTTAGCAAAAACCTAGTAAGCAACTTTGCTTATTTAAACAAAAATGCTTATTAGCAAAAAAATTAACATTTCTACTAGGTTAATCTTTCTAAAACCCAATTTAACACTACAAATAAACACTAATCACTTAATCAAACATTAACCCTAACATGAATTTCTTAAACCAAAAATAAAGAATTAATCAAGAATTAAAAGCTAAACTAAACACATAAATAGTTAACTAAATTAGTTAGCTAAAAGATTTAAATACCACAATTAAAGATTAGGGTTGAAATTATACCTCTCAAGAACACAAACAAGCAACTAGATCCATCATTTTTTTCTCCAAAAATGATGTTTCCCTTGAAGGTATAAGCAAGATTAGTGAAGGATAAAGATTGGTTATTGATTGTTTATGAGTTTTGTGGAATTTTTTAAGGAATTTTGATGAACTATTGATCTTGGAATGAAGAAATTGAGCAAAGAAAAGCAAGAGGGCAGAAATGGGGAGGGGTTTCGGCCAAGGAGGAAAGGTGGGGGTATTTTTGTGAAGTGGGTGGAGTTTTCTAGTCAAAAGAAATCAATAAATGTACATAAATGCAACATGCCACCTTTTCTCTCTTTTCTTTTATTTTTAAAAAGAAACCATTAGTCACCAAAAAAAATCTAGATATTTCAAAAGAACCTTCTAAAATAATTCTAGTGACAAATTTTAATTTATTCACAAAAGAAAAATTTTCCCGATTTACGTACACAAAATACCGCTTAAAATAATATTTTATTTGGGAAAAAATCTATCTGAACCAAAACCTCCCAAATACTCCCAAAGTTTGTGCACAAGCTTTATTTTGGCCAAACTAGGTGTCGGTAAGCTTATACGGTCGTTTGATCGAAATCGGGTTAAAACGGGAAAAACCGACAATTTTGCCCTAAAACGGGAAAATTTGCAAAACGATTTCTAAAACGTTACAATCTCCCCTCCTTATAGAAATTCGGTCCCCGAATTAAAATTTCATACTAAGCGTACCTTCAAAAAGATGAGAGAATTTCTTCCGCATCTCGCTCTCGGCCTCCCAAGTGATCTCCTCACTAGTCGGGCTACGCCAAAGAACCTTCACAGATGGCAAGACCTTTGACTGAAGTTTCTTCACCTGCCGATCCAAAATAACTACCGGCTGCTCGGTGAACGAAAGATCGCGCTCAAGCTGAACGGTTTCGTGCTGAATCGTGTGAGAAGGATCATGAAGGTATCTACGAAGCATCGACACATGAAAAACAGGGTGAACATCCGTAAAACTGGGCGGGAGTGCCAAACGATAAGCAACAGAACCCACTCACTCAAGGATCTCGAAAGGACCTACAAATCTGGGACTGAGCTTCCCTCTCTTCCCAAATCGCATAACGCCTTTCATCGGAGAAATCCTCAGGAATACATGATCCCCCACTGTGAACTCAAGTCTGCGACGACGACGGTCGGCATAAGACTTCTGCCTGCACTGGGATGCTCTCATCCTATCCTGAATCAGCTGGATCTTCTCCGTGGTCTCCTGAACTAGCTGGGGTCCCAAAACCAAACTCTCACTAAGCTCGGTCCAACAGACTGGCGATCGACACTTCCTACCATATAAAGCCTCAAAAGGTGCCATCTGAATAGTCTCCTGAAAGCTGTTGTTGTAGGAGAACTCAATCAACGGCAAGTGACGATCCCAACTGCCACCAAAATCAAGCACACATGCACGGAGCATATCCTCCAGAGTCTGAATAGTCCGCTCCGACTGGCCATCGGTCTGTGGATGAAAAGCGGTACTAAAACTCAGCCGGGTACCCAAAGCTTCCTGAAGCTTCTGCCAAAGACGGCTAGTAAACTGGGTGCCTCTGTCGGATACTATGCATGTGGGAACACCGTGCAAACGCACAATCTCATCTATGTATAACTGAGCATACTAAACATAACCGAAAATGGTCTTCACTGGAAGAAAGTGAGCCGCTTTCATCAACCGGTCTACAATAACCCAAATGGAGTCATACCCCCGACTGGTCCTGGGTAGACCCACAATGAAGTCCATGGAAATCTGCTCCCATTTTCACTCCGGAACGGGTAAAGGCTGCAACTCTCCATCCGGTCTCTGATGCTCGGCCTTGACTTGCTGACAAGTCAGGCACCTCGAAACGAAGTCCGATATATCACGCTTCATCCTTTCCCACCAGTAGAAGTCCCTCAAGTCACGGTACATCTTGGTAGAACCTGGATGAACGCTAAAGGCCGACTGATGTGCCTGCTCTAGGATCTCGCGTCTCAACCCATCAACATCTGGTACACACAAGCGAGTCCCGCATCGTAGCACACCCTGGTCATCAATCATGAACTCCGAAACTCTTCCCTGCCGAACAAGCTCAAGAATCTCAATCAAACGGGCATCACTGGGATGCGCCTCACGGATACGATCAAATAGTAGTGGACGGGCGCGGACATGAGCAAGCTTTCCCCCAGCGGAAGTGAACTCGAACTGCACTCTACTATCACACAAGAGCTGCCAATCTGCAGAAGACTGACACTGAACTACGCTCAACTGGGACAAGCTACCCACGGGCCTACGACTCAAAGCATCAGCTACCACATTCGCCTTGCCCGGGTGATAAAGGATCTCACAATCATAATCTTTCACTAGCTCTATCCATCGGCGCTGTCTCAGGTTCAGATCTCACTGCTGGAAGATATACTTCAAACTCTTGTGATCCGTGAAGATCCGACACGACTCTCCGTACAAGTAGTGTCTCCAAATCTTCAACGCAAAAACTACCGCTGCCATCTCAAGATCGTGAGTGGGGTAATTCTGCTCGTGCTTCTTCAGCTGCCTAGAAGCATATGCAATCACCCTATCATGCTGCATCAAAACACAGCCGAGCCCCACTCGAGAAGCATCACAATAAACAACATAGCCGCCTGATCCAGAAGGTAAAGAAAGAACTGGTGCTGTCGTCAACCGAATCTTCAACTGCTGAAAACGCTGCTCGCACGCATCAGTCCAGAGAAAAGGAATTCCCTTCCGGGTCAGTCCAGTCAGCGGTGCAGCGATACTCGAGAAATCCTGCACAAAACGGCGATAATAACCAGCTAAGCCCAAAAAGCTGCGGACCTCCGTCACCGATACAGGTCTGGGCCAAAGCTGTACAGCCTCGATCTTCCTCGGGTCCACAACAATACCATCACCAGTCACCACATGACCCAGGAAGTCAACTCTATCAAGCCAAAATGCGCACTTTGAGAATTTAGCATACAGCCGGTGCTCTCTAAATATCTGCAAGGTAATCCTCAAGTGCTGCTCATGCTCCTCATGACTCCTAGAGTAGACCAGTATGTCATCAATAAACACTATAATGAACTGGTCGAGGAACGGTCTGAAAATCCGGTTCATCAGATCCATGAACGCTGCTGGCGCATTGGTGAGTCCGAACGACATCACCAAAAACTCATAATGCCCATAGCGCGTACGAAAAGCAGTCTTCGGAATGTCATCATTCCGAACCCGCAACTGATGATAACCCGAACGCAAATCAATCTTCGAAAAATGTTTCGCACCCTGGAGCTGATCAAATAAATCGTCAATGCGGGGTAAAGGATACCTGTTCCGCACCGTAACTCGGTTCAATTGACGATAATCCACACATAGCCTCAAACTGCCGTCCTTCTTCTTGACGAACAGAACTGGAGCTCCCCACGGCGAAAAACTCGGACGCACAAGTCCCAAAACAAGCAACTCTTCCAATTGATCTTTAAGCTCTCTAAGCTCTGCCGGAGCCATCCGATAAGGCGGTATAGAAATAGGCTCCGTGCCAGGAATCAGATCAATGCAAAACTCAATATCGCGCTTTGGCGGCAACCCAGGTAACTCATCGGGAAAGACATCGGGAAACTCTCGCACGGTAGAAACCTGGTCCAATGACTCCACCGTAGCTCCAGTATCATGAATGAAAGCCAAGAATCCCCGACATCCCCTCCTCAAAAGCCGACTAGCGCACAGAACAGAAACCAAACTGTGAGGGACGGTACCACGATCCCCTGCACAACAGACACTGACTCGCCGGGAAAACAAAATCTAACCGTCTTCTCGCGGCAGTCCACGGACGCATAGCAAGTAGCTAGCCAATCCATGCCCAGCAGAACGTCAAAGTCCAACATCTCAAGAAGGATCAAGTCGACGGACAGATCTCTGTCTCCTAAGCGGAAAGCACATGATCGGAACACGTGCCGCGCAACAAATGACTCTCCCACAGGAGTAGTCACAACAAGCGGCTGATCCAGCAAACACGACTCTCGGCCTAATCTCGGCGCGAAGTGAGTAGAAACATACGAATGCGTAGATCCCGGATCGAAAAGAACATGTGCATCAAAAGAACTTAAGGAAAGGGTACCTGAAACCACAGCATTGGACGCCTGAGCGTCCTGGTGAGTCAAGGCAAAAACTCGTGCCTGCCCTCTACCGGCTACCGGCTGAACTCTGCCTCTGCCACCTCGTCCTCTCGGCACAAAACCACCGCAACCACGACCTCTCTGAGCAGGAATCTGACGTGGCGCAACAACAGGAATAAGAGGCAACGCTCTCTGAGATGGAGAAGGTGGTAAGGTAACCTGCGGTACTGCTGGCCCTCTCTGACGCACCACAGTACAATTCCGAGCAAGATGATGCAAACTGCCACAACCGAAGCATCCATAAGACGGTCGCTGGCCCTCCTGGGAATAAGAACTGAATAACTGGCCACGTCCCACGTCTCTGCTACTCCCCGAGTCTGAAGGAACTCTGCCTCTGCGGACAAACCTCGGTCCCCGTGCTGGTTCATCCGTATGAGTCCTCTTCGGTTCTGGAACAACCGATGACTCAGCTAGACGCTCCTCCACCAATAGGGCTGCATCGACAGCTGCCGCATACGTGTCGCAATGCTGAATGCTGATGGCTAGGAACAACTGGGTAAGCAGGCCTCGAACAAACCTCTTCACCCTCATCTCCTCAGTCGCTACCAGGTACGGAGCATACACCGACAGCTCAGTAAACAAAACATCATACTCCGACACCGTCATCCCCGGCGTCTGACGTAACGACTTAAATCTGCGCGCTCGCGCATCCCTGACGCTCGGTGGAAGAAAACAGGCAAGAAACGACGTCACAAACTCAGCCCAGGTCATAGGAGCAAGACCAGCGGCTCTGCCCCTCTCCAACGACTCACACCACTTCTGGGCCATACCCTCCAGCCGGAAACTCGCAAACTCTACCCATCTCTCGTCGGAGCATCGGAGTGAGCGATAAATCTTGGCCATCCGGTCGATGAACGACTGCGGATCCTCAGTAATATCTGTGCCAGTAAACACCGGAGGCCTCAGCCTCATAAACTCCGTCAGTGACATGGTAATAACCTCTGGAGTTGCAACTATGACTGCCGGATCAGTAGGTACCATTGTGGTCCCTGCAACGGGTGGAACAACAGCCTGCCCCTGTGCTCGAATGGCCTCTACTAAAGTCCCCACAATCTGGCGCAGGTCCTGCATACCAGCCCCAATCATAGCAATATGCTCCGGTACCACAGGCGTATCGCCCTGGTCAACCCTCGCCTCAGACGAGTCGACTCTGGCCTCGGCCCTCGCGGCCGCTCTCTGTGCCCTCGTAGTCTTCGGCGGCATATAGGCTGGAAATTGAAACAAGATTCGATAAGGAAACGAAAATCGAATCACAAAGATGTATATCAATCATGGAAGGAATTTCAATCAGTAAGTCCTAAGGTCACTTAGGCGGAGTACCGTGTCGTAAGTATGCCGCGGAACATACACACGCTACGTCACTCTACTTAAGCTACCTACTCCATCATACCAAGGTCATCCTACACTCCGAAAGGTAAAAACCTAGCGCTCTGATACCAACTTTGTCACGACCCAAATTTGGCCCGTAACCGGCACTTAAACTACGTAACGTCTAAAGGCGTACGCAACTTAAGTACGCCGAAACCCAGAAATCTAAACCACCCAAAACTGGATCAACGGAGAAAACATAGTTTTAAACATTCGAAATTTTTCAAGTAAAAATCTTTAAGTTTAGTTTTCATTCTAAAAAAATTTCGGCAGCACCTCCTTTGTAAAAACTAACCCCGAAAACGGGTACAACATTGATAATAATAAAAGCATCCCAAACGGAAGCAAATCACGCCCAACGGCGGAGACAACCACCACAACATATATACGATGCCGAAGCGAAGAAAAATATAAAAGAAAACTGCATAAAGAAGTAAAACTTTTCAACAAAACCGGCTCCCACGAGCACGGCACCCAAAGTCACCACAAAATATAACACTGAATCCTCACAAGTCGTCTCTAAGTCATATACAACATAGTGGTAGATGGAGAATACTAGATCCAACAAAAAAATATACAAAGTACAAACAGATAACTAAGTCATATACAACATAGTGGTAGATGGAGAATACTAGATCCAACAAACAAATATACAAAGTACAAACAGATAACCGCAACCCACCTAAAAGAAAGGCCTCACAGCCAACCGTAGCGGTATCCGCAAATGTAGAGATGATAAGACGCGCTGCCGCGACTACTCAGAGGGTATGTCCTGCACAACACTGTGGCACAACGGGGGTGAGTTGCCAACTTGTGAATAGTAAATAACATCATACAGTAATCGCAAGTATGCACGAACAGAGATCTATCTATCATAAGTAATCCGATAGCATAAGTATAATAAGTGAATATGCAACAATCATGTAAAGGTACATCATCAGGGTACTACAACTACATGAAACAATGCTTATCAACATAATCCTGAGTGTGGGATGATATAATATAAAATCTCATGCAAAAATCATCAGCATGGAAAAACACCAGTGTCCCTCACTGACACATAAAATCCCAAATCCTCAGGCACCGCATCCTCAGATCGGCCCTCAAATCCTATATGTCTCACGAAAACCTGAGTGTCAAACACCGACACTCGAAACATCATGAAACCCGTGTCTAGCATCGACACGTAAATCCTCATAACTCAGGTGCTGTCACCATGACTAGCCCTGACGATATGTCATACCTCACTCCGGTCGGTATCTCCATGATAACCGCCGAGTCCAAATACAATCACCGGTAGGTAGTGGTCCCACCGTCAGGCTTATCGTCTACACCATGAAATCACCACTCACCCCGGAGTACCATACCGGGTCCACCATGTACCCGCAGACGGTGCGTCCCGCTCCTCGAATCGGGTATCACAAGCCAAATCTCAGAATCGAGAAATCATATGGTGGACGCATCAAATATCATATTAAGAGAAACCGGGTTTTTAAACAATACATTGTTTTCTTGAAAATATCCCCCACGGTTCTCAAATCCATAAATCATATGAAATCCATATCTCAATGCGTAAAATCCATGTAAAACTGATATATGTAACATAAAACATCAATATGAGCATATAAAGGGAAAGCCGCTCTTTAAATTGAATCTAGCTTTAAAACATCTCATGCGGTTCCCAATTCCTTCGAAAATAAATGCAGTATCATATGAAGTGTACATGTAAGTGTAGCAAGGTTTAAATATCTACATGTAATGAAGTGCGAGGGTGTACATGTCAATATGTATGCATAATGTATAAGTAAATATAGCAAGATATAAGTGAAGTGGAATAAGGTTCACTACCTTAACTATTCCTACCCAATGCAATATCACGTATGTATGTGTCCACAGTATTTCATATGCACAATAGAATAAGAGTTACTACTCCAATCATTCCTATCCACTACCATATCACATATGTAGGTGTTTGTGCGTGTCATGGCAATTACAGACGGTGTGGGTGTAGCATACAATTTAGTGCTCGTGCAACATGAACCGTCAGTAATGTGTTATATCGAAAGATACGAGTCAAGTACAACAGATAATGCTATGCAATGACATTCATATGAAAGTAACTAATATGCAAATACATGCAGCTATCATATCATATTCGCCCCGACGCATAACGCCATACGGGCGATTTCCCCGTAGATGTTAAATCTACTCACCGATGGTCTCGAGCTATGAAAATCCGACCACCTGCTTCCCCTTGTCCGCAGCACCCGAAGTCCCTGCTTGCGAACCTAAAATTTCATAAATACAACACAAAAGCTAAATATCCTATAATGACGAAAAGACAACGAAACGCGACGAAAACGCCCGGAAAATTACACTGCGCGCTTAGCGCATCTATCGCGCACGATACCGGCCAAAACCCTAATTGGGGTCGCTAAACTATAAAATACCAAGTCTGGACCCCGATCGTCCCAATCGCGCAACACAACAAAAAAATTACGAGGAATACACTAGATATAACCTCGCAACTACCAAACGAACCCTACGTCGGAAAACCCCCGAAATCTAGTAAGCAACCTATCGCAATATATCGCACTAGATTCAAGATAACGCAAATCTAACAATTACAAATACCTTAAAATAGCTTAACTAAGCTATCTAAACCAATCCTATATTTTTAACACTCGCTAATTTTGTTTTAGCAAAAATCTAGTAAGCAACTTTGCTTATTTAATCAAAAATGCTTATTAGCAAAAAAATTAACATTTCTACTAGGTTAATCTTTCTAAAACCCAATTTAACACTACAAATAAACACTAATCACTTAACCAAACATTAACCCTAACATGAATTTCTTAACCCAAAAATAAAGAATTAATCAAGAATTAAAAGCTAAACTAAGCACATAAATAGTTAACTAAATTAGCTAGCTAAAAGATTTAAATACCACAATTAAAGATTAGGGTTGAAATTATACCACTCAAGAACACAAACAAGCAACTAGATCCATCATTTTTTTCTCCAAAAATGATGTTTCCCTTGAAGGTATAAGCAAGATTAGTGAAGGATAAAGATTGGTTATTGATTGTTTATGAGTTTTGTGGAATTTTTTAAGGAATTTTGATGAATTATTGATCTTGGAATGAAGAAATTGAGCAAAGAAAAGCAAGAGGGCAGAAATGGGGAGGGGTTTCGGCCAAGGATGAAAGGTGGGGGTATTTTTGTGAAGTGGGTGGAGTTTTCAAGTCAAAAGAAATCAATAAATGCACATAAATGCAACATGCCACTTTTTCTCTCTTTTCTTTTATTTTTAAAAAGAAACCATTAGTCACAAAAAAAAATCTAGATATTTCAAAAGAACCTTCTAAAATAATTCTAGTGATAAATTTTAATTTATTCACAAAAGAATTTTTTTTCCGATTTACGTGCACAAAATACCGCTTAAAATAATATTTTATTTGGGAAAAAATCTATCTGAACCAAAACCTCCCAAATACTCCCAAAGTTTGTGCACAAGCTTTATTTTGGCCAAACTAGGTGTCGGTAAGCTTATACGGTCGTTTGATCGAAATCGGGTTAAAACGGGAAAAACCGACAATTTTGCCCTAAAACGGGAAAATTCGCAAAACGTTTTCTAAAACGTTACAGGGTTATTCTAGCATCAAATTTATATCGTTAGAAAAAATTTTGTTCTGCAATCAGCCTCGGTTGATAGCTAGGGTGTTAGCATAATCTTTCATGGTATCAGAGCCAGCCCATAAACCCTATACTAGCAGGTTTAAACAATATTAAAGTAACGAAACCGAAATAACTCCGAAACTCAAAATGAAAATCCAAGTTTCTGTCGAATTTTTCAGAGGCTCTAAATTTTTTTTAAACAATTGTAGAGTGCTGCTTTTATTGTGAGATGAACACAAACCAAAAATGAGATAATTCCAATTGATTTTTTTCGGCCAAAATGCAAAAATAACTGGCCCCGTGGGTTCTTCTAATATGAAATTAGGTCGTTCTTGTTTGGTTCTCTCTAACTCTTGGATTTAGGGTTTTAGGATATGTTTGTTTTTGCCTAAGTTAGATATTTTTTGATCTTTGAGTTTGGGGCAATACGGAGTATTTTGAATTTGTTATTTTTTAACACTGTTTAATAGTTTTCAGTGCATACACTTTTATCTGCGACCTTGAATGTCATTTAAGTGGTATAACTCATCTAAATGCTATATGTTCTTTTAGATGGGTTTGCGAACATGACATTCACGTTGATGTTCTGTGTTTGTGCTGTGGTTGTGGTTGGATAGTCGTGGTGGATAGCTTATGGTGCAATATTAGTGGTACAGTTGAGGTTCATTTGTATATTTGTTATTGCGGGATGAGCGATCGACATGTGGACTGCTGACTTTGCCGGGTTGTATATTATTTGTTAGGGGCACGACCGATTTAAGGTCCATATCACCATTGTACATATTATTTTCATTTTCTGTTCTAGAATTAACCCGTGGTGGAGTGCACGAATAACCGGGTTCTAAACGGAAACAAGCCCGCATATCATGACATTGAGACGAAGGGGGCTTCATTTCTAGAATTGGCGGGCTATTCGTCGCACTCGTAGGGGGTATAGGATGACCCACGGAGGGACGCATAAGTTACCGGATCTCGTGGAGTGCTGGGTGGCCCATTCACTTTGTTGAATGGGGTTGCTTCACTTCTGGGATTGGCAGGTAACTTGCCACGCTCGTAGGGGTCTAGGTTTCATTGCACAAGCTATCCACACGACCGGGAACATTAGGTTTTATTTGCGGCTCAAATGAAACCCAAGGCTCCAAGATTATCCACCATTCCGTGTTGCTTGCTGAGATTTTGTGATATTGATTATATCATGTCTGGGAGAATGTTATATATATTTATATATATAATAGTAGATATTGTATATATTTTGCACCCGCGCTAGTCCGGCCCCCACTCTGTCGTTAGTTAAGTAACCTAACGGGTGATGACGAGGCCCAGTGGCGAATACTGATGGCATATACGTACATTGTATTTTCGTTCCTTTCTGGTGTGATAGGTTAATTGAAGGGACCACATTAATTTTGATTAATGCAAGAAAAGAAACCTAAAAAGATATTGTTGGAACAAATTTCGAAAAAATATATTTATATTCTTTCGCTTTGCATAGTGGTATTCGGTTGTGAATATCTAGCACCTAATTCCAAGAGGCAAGAGCCGAAATCCCTTCATGGGGAGTGACCTCTTAAGCAAAAGTCTATACTATAGATTACTCGATTTTCATCAAAACTAGAAGTTTTCAAAAGCGGAGCTTAAACCACTCCTTTTCAAAGCTATCAGGTTCCTTCAACGATATCAAGTTCATTACGTTAACGGGATTTTCGCCAAAAACCCAGCCGTAGCCCTCTGTCATTTCGGATAAAAAGCACATAGTATTGATGCGGTGTTTGTTGGCCAAAGTCAAGGCATCGTTAATGGTAGTTGTATGTTTCTTAGATGTATAGATAGATACATTGGTTTAGGACAGTCGTACCATCTTGTTGGCCAAAGTCAAGGGTGTGTATGGGTGGGTCTAAATCAATTTGGACAATGACGCGTAAAACTTGACATTACGCGTTATGATTTGTTGGCCAAAGTTAAGGTCATAAGTGCTTAGAGCATAAACCACATCGGGAGTGTAGGATTACTAGGCACTGTCACAAGGGTCTATAAGGCATCAACCATGCCCGATTTAAAATTTAGACGTGCCGAACAACCCTAACCAAGATCTTAGACTAGAAATTAGGCGAAACAAAGCATGTAAACAAGTTTACATCTAAAAGTTAAGGATTACAACCTTTTATAGTCCGTTCCTTCACTTCTAAAGCTCCGTGTTGAGATCCCTTCGCTGCGATCATCGAGTACTCGGACTCAAGAGAGGCTCCATGAAGAGAAAGATGCAAGCTTGCTTCCGATCTTCGATAACAAAGATGATCTATCTTGAAAAAACTCAAGCCCAAGCTTTTGCTTCACTAATCAAGTATTAGCAAAGCAAACACCCTAATCTAAGTGGCTAGAGTAGATGAGGATGATGAAGTAGGAATTTAGCTCTCATTTGTTTTCTTTATCTCACTCATTTTCATCACTTTTGAAAAAGCTATAAAGCTTTTTATCAAAGAGGAAGAAAAAAAAGAAGCAAAACCATTTGTGATGAATAGTGAATCAAGTGTGGATAGAAATGCAACCATGGGTTAAGTAAGAAGACTTAACCCATATAGAGATTTAACTATGGTTAAAGGGTTGGGTTGGGTTAAAGAAATATCTTTGCAAAATATCAAGGTCAAAGTCAAAGCTTCAAGAAGCTTCTTGAAAGCTTAACCCTAATACAAACCCTAACCATATTTAAACTCCACAAATCATGTTGCATTTATAACCATAACATGTTACAATATTATATATTACATATACAATATTTATTGTAACAAAATAAAATAATACAATTAACATATATCGCATATATATCAATGTATTATCCGAGTGAGAAAAAGAATCTTTAAGTGAGCTTATATTAGTTAATGTAATTTAATATATCAAATATATAATTATACATTAAATAATCAAATCAACACTTGATCCGATAATCCGGCTATTTCATAAATAACCGACTAATATAATCTGTATCAGTTCATCGAATCAACACTTGATCCGATGACCCGGCTATATCACATATACCCGGCTGATATCTCATATCGCGAGAATCTAATACGGTATCGCATACTCTTATTATTCTTGGTCCCGCACATACCACATATGTGCTGCTACTCCGTTTTGCCTGAGCCAGGAAACCTCTATGTAGGACTTTAAAGAATCGTTAATACACCGGCAGTAGGTGATGATCATATCAAACACCCACAAGCTGCAGCGGTCTGCTAAATGTAACAGCCACCCAGGTATTGAGCGATCAGAAGATCAACAAGCAGGCCTGTACATTCTCCTGTGAATCCAACCAGTTACACTACCGTACAGTCCGGTCTCTTCGCCTGATATGTCGTATATCTCGCTTAGGGGTGGTAAACGTCAGACCCTAGTAGCTTGATAAGTCGTGTCGATATGAGGTCCATAACAGTTCGAGAAACTACTGATAACTCTTACCAGTAAATCTCATCAACCCTGGCCAGGGATTTCTAGTTATAACCAATCGAACACAGCGCAATATCAACTCCCTATACCGGGAGAGACGAAACCCCTCCTATCTCTCATTGCCTCCATGTGATTCGGGTACCCAAAAGCCACCTTCTTGCACGCCCACTTAGACGTGGTATGATGGAAATCAAAGCACAGTGGGAATCACACAAGACTCTATGACGATCTCGGGTCTACAGACTAACCTGTACCAGTGTCACCAGAGAACTGCCATCTGACGTGAGCTATAATACCATCTGGGAGTTCTCGGCTAGTCCGTCCAGTGTACCCAGTCTCCACTGAGCACCCGTATACCTTCTCTGATGTCAAACACCAATGGATATGGGATCATCCATCGCCCATCATATGGGTCAAGAAGCGCATACGCTAGTCTACTCTGGAGTATCGATACCCTCTCTCAGTACTCCTACGACTAGGAACATTTGAAGGATGTACTTGGAGACTACACTGTCCCCACTAGTATGATCATAGTCCTGGTAGTCAAGTATTCATCCTAAGGGCTTTATCAACATGTGGCATAGAGACAATCAGAGTACATGTAAAGATAAAGAGTAACCAGATAGCATACTATCATGTCGAGCAAGAAAGTCCTCCCTATATATGTCCAAGCATCCACTACAATATACAACGTATGTACAGTAATGGCCTCTAGGGCATACATATAAGTAACAATCTCCCACTTGCACTAGGGCCATCTGTTGTGGTATCGCATACCCAACAATCAGCTGTGGTTGAAGTATCTCATACTCAACCATCCCATAAAAGTCTCTACTGGGAAATAGGCCTTTGTAAGTGGATCCGCGCTGTTGTCCTCTGTGTCTACTCTCCTAACCTTGATCTCCCTGGAGATCAACCATCTCCATGATCAGGCGATACTGCCTAAGAATATGTCTGGATCTATGATGGGACGGGGGTTCCTTCGCATAAGCCATAACTCCATTGTCACACAATGGCAGGAACGAAGTTCATCTTATGAACTAACATATATCCAGACTGTCTCGTTGGTAGCATCTTTGGTAACGATGTATCTTGCCTTTAATCGTCTAGTAAGTCACGGTATCTAGCTTGGAACTCTTCCAACATACCGTCCTTCTACTGAGGGTAAAGACAATGCCTGCGACTGACATTCAGTCGTCCTTATCACCCTGGAACCTTTCCAGTGTTTCTCCCCAGGATCGATTGATACCATCTCACTACAACTAGTGAGAATCCTAACATCCAATTAGATCTATCCCATAGATCCATAACCCAGGATTTAGGAGGTATCACCTTGATCCTATATGGAGAATCTTTGTGATAAGAGGAGATTGACCGAGCGTAGCATAGGAAACTCCTTCCCTATCAAGAGTATGTCATCTACATACTCTACGAGGATCACCACCATACTCTCTACTACCTTTTGTATATACAAGGTTCATCTACCATTTTGATGAAGTCAAACTTTTTGACAATCAAAACAGACGTTCCAACTCCGCGATGCCTGATTTATCACATAAAACATCTTGCTCACATTTCCGCTGCTCCCACTGTCTACAAAGCCCTCTAGCTGTGTACTTATAGACGCTCTCTTCCAAATCAATATTTAGAAAAGCAGTCATGACACCCAACCGCCAGATATCGTAGTCATAGTATGTAGCCATGGCAAGTAGGATCTGGATGGACTTAAGCATAGCTTTGAAAGTCTCAACTTTTCCATGTACACCAAGTAATCTTCTCAAGATATACTTGCTCCTGATAGGGATTTAACCCTTCAGATAAAGCAACCAAAGTCCATACTTTGTTGGTGTATAAGGATTCCATCTCAATCTCTAAGCATCCAGCCATTCTCACAGAGTCCTCACTCCTGATGCCCTGCTCGAAACTAGTTGGGTCATCATCTCATGATGCAATCCTCGCTCCCACTGTCATAGAGAAACCGAAGTATCTCTCAGGTTGATGAGGTACCCTACCAGATCGGCGGAGAGGTTGAGGTTCGTTGGAAACTATTGAATCCTCCGAGTTTACCAAATCATCAGCTGCAGTTTGTATAGCTGGAACTCCTTCCAGTTATACTTTATGTCCACTAATTTCTTCACAAGAAATTCCCTTTCACAAAGGTTGCATTCTGAGAAACAAAAACACCTTTTGTTCCCCAGTTTGGTAGAAGATATTCCCTTGCGAATGTTGGATATAGTGCCCTCAGAGTCAATTATTGGATCACAGGCACGTGATTGCAATGATTGAGGGAGGACCTATACCGGTAGGACAGTCTTACTCAAGATGATAGTATACTATCTGGTTTATCTTTATCATCGTGTACTGCTTTAGGTGACCTTACAGATCGCTATTACACATTGATAGAGCCCTTAGGATTCTTGCTTGACTACTAGCAGTATGATGGCGATCATATACGTGGGAGCTGGGGTCTATAAGCACATCCTTAAAAGGTCCCTAGGAGTGGGAGTTTCGAGACTGGGCATCGATACTCTATTAGTAGACTAGTGTATACAGTCGAGACCCCGACGAGGGGCGGTGGCCGGTCTCACAAGCCATTGGTGTCAGTTGGATCACCTAAGATGTATACAGGTGCTCATTGAGTTATGAGTACACCGGACAAGACTCGCCGGGAACATGCTAGTTGGTATTATACCTGACGTCAGATAGCAGTTCCCTGGTGACATATGTACAGGTTAGTTCATCGACCTGAGATCGTCATTTGTCTCGTGTGAGTTCCCACTGTGCTTTGATTACTACCCTACCACGGCTCATAGGAGTCGTGCAAACAGGTTTTAGTTGGGTACAGTCCCGAGCCACATGGAGGTAGTGAGCGGATCGGCAGGGGTTTCGTCTCTCCCGGTATTGGGGGTGAGATCACGCTGTGTCTAGGAGAGCCATTACAGGAAGTCCTTGGCCAAGGCAGGAGATTTACTGGTAGGTATTCCAGTAGTATCTCAGGGTGTTCTGGGCTACACTCGGACACGACTTGTACCGCTTTTGGGGGTCTGAATTTTATCAACCCGCTAGGCCCGCCATGCGATGCTCATAGACAAACGGACCGGACTGTACGGATATTGTCACTGACAGGCTCGGTAGGGTGTCAAGATGAGTTCGCTCATCGACCTCCCTTTTGGTCAATACCTGGTAGCCCGTTACGTACAGCTAGTACCTCTGACGTGCTGGTGGTTAAATCTACAGCCAAACTATTGACGAGTCTTTGGAGTCCCCCACAGACAGTTTTCAAGTTTTGGGCGAAACGTTGTAGAGGCCGTATGATATATGGCAGGGTTCGATCATATACGTGCAGTAGTGCACGGATCATGATCGGACGGATCATACTAGTGGGCTTTGGTTTAAGCCGGATCCTAGTATTAGATTTGTTGGATTACTTTCGTCTCATCGCATTCGCATTCGGTCGGAATGCGGTTGCAAGTATGTATATACAGGTGAGGGGTATCCTTGTGATCCGTCACGAGTTTACTTTAGATGTTGCCGTATCTTTTTATTGTTGTAAACATTTGGATTAATGTTTACAAATGGAAATTGTGAGCTAGAAATCATCATTTTGTGCATTTAATGTGACATAGACTTCATTAGTGACTCATGGTCTCTTTTATTGTGCATATGTCACATTATGTGATATATTTGGGTGTTGAAATGAGAGGATGAGAGAGAAGGGCAGCCATGATAATGTTTGGTCTTGTATTTTTTTGTAGCACACTTCTCACTCTCTCATTTTTATCACACATACAACAAAAGAAAAAGAAAGCTTCTTCTTCTTCTTCTTCCTCTAGCTCACAACCTCTATTGATGGCTTCATCTTCAACCTCCATCCATGCAATGGATGCAAGAGACATAGTTGTCACACACATTCTCTACTTTGCCTTGGACACGTCGGCTAGCGAACTTCGTGCCCGAGTTGCTTCGGATGAAGCGGGAGCCCGTAAAAAGACTCGAAGATGTGGTGCCCTTTCCGATGAGGAGATCGAGACCGGAGATGCCGCGAGGAACTTGGGATTGTGGCCAAAGACCGAAGGACACAGATCGATCAGTATAGATTTCCAACCCTTTCTTTAGTTGCTAGTTTTAGGTTAATGGTTCGATCCGAGTTTAAAGTCTGCGATAGTGCTGGTTTCTAGTTTAAGAAAAGTTTTCGTTTCCGCATTTTCGCCTCAAACAGACGGCCGGAGCGCTACCGTAGACCTACAAGGTATCAGAGCCACGCCATTAACCTTTACTAGCTTGCTCTAACGTGTTTAGAACTTCGATCGAACGAAATTTTCAAAAACTGCATTTCCCATTCTGAGTTTCTGTCGAATTTTTTTTGTCGTCTAAAAATTTTTTTGGGTATGTCAGAAAATCAGGCAGGGTTTTTTAAGAGCACTGTAGAAATTTGGTAGGACGATTCCACAGGAACGCCGCGGAACCGCGGCCTTACCATCGTTTTGGCCGCGGTTCTGCCGCCGTTCTAGGGCTTCATTGCACCAACTTTCTTCAGGTGCTCTCTGACTTGGAAATGGGGTTTCTGGTAATTTTATTTTTGGCCTAGATTATTTTGAGTACTGGGTATTGTACTTGGGGCCCACTTCGGGGAATTTTGTCGATCGAAAATTTTAAATATGTTAGTTCACAGTATTTACATTATATCTGTGACCGTGAATGCCATTTGATCGGTAAATCTTGTCTAATTGCTATAGCCCTTTTAGACGGATTTGCGAACGTGACATTCACGTTGATGTTCTGTGTTGTGCTATGATGTTGCGGATTTGTCGTGGTGGATAGCCTGGATGCAATGGTAGTACAGTTTGGTTATATTTGTACATTTGATATTGCAGGGCGAGCGTCCGACATGTGGACTGCCGTCACTGCCTGTTTGTATATTATTCTTTTGGGGCACGACCGGGCTGAGGTCGATATACCCGTTGTATATATTTTACTTTCTGTACTAGGATTTCCCCGTTGTGGGGTGCACGGGTAGCCGGGTTCTAGAGGGCAACGGGCCCGCATCTCATGGCTTTGAGACGGAGGGGGATTCACTCTAGAATTGGCGGGCTATTCGCCGCACTCATAGAGGGTACAGGTTGACCCAAGGAGGGGTGCTCAAGTTACCGGATTTCGTGAAGTGCTGGGTGGTACATTCACATTGTTGAAGGGGGCTGCCTCGTTTCTGGTTTTGGCGGGTAACTTGCCGCGCCCGTAGGGGTCTAGGATTTTATTACACAGGCTATCCATACGACCAGGGGAACGTCGGGTTTCAGTAGCGGCTCTATGAAACCCGGGAATCCCAGATTATCTGTATTGTTCTGTGATGCTTATTACATTTCTGTGATGTTGCATTTTATCACGCCATGAGCGATTATTATATATTAATATATATACTAGTAGATGTTGTATATGTTTTACACCCACGCTAGTCCAGTCCCCGCTCTGTCGTTAGTTAAGTAACCTAACGGGTGATGACGGGACCCAGTGGCGAATGCGGATGGCATATACATACATCATAGTTTCGTTCTTTTGTGGTGTGATTAATTGATGGGACTGCATTGATTCGGATCAATGCAAGATAAACAAACCTATTCTGATGTTGTTGGAACATTTTTCAAAAAGCTGTTATTGTAAGGACGTTCTCTTTTGTTTTGCACAGTGGTATTCGGTTATGAATATCCAGCACCTAAGTCGACGAGGCAAGGGCCGAGATCCCTTCATCGGGAGTGACCCCTTGAACAGAAGTTTGCATCATGGTAATAACTTCACTATAGCAGATTACTTTTATCTTTGCATCGTGGTATTCAGTTGGAATATCCTGCACCTCATTCTACGGGGAAAGAGCCGAGATCCCTTCACCGGGAGTGACCTCTTTAGCAAAGGTTTTCGCCACTATATTTTTATAAAAAGCTATCCGGTTCCTTCAACGATATCAAGTTCATTACGTTAAAGGTTTTTCACCAAAACCATTCGTAGCCCTCCATCATTTTAGAAAGGTAGCACTTAGTATTCATGCTATGTATGTTGACCTTCGTCAAGGTATAGTGTATGGTAGCTATTTGTTACTTTTCTGTAGCATAGATAGATGCGTTGGTTTGGGACAGTCGTACTACTATTTTGGCCTTCGTCAAGGGTATGTACGGGTGGGTTCAAATTAACCTGGATAATGATGGGTAGAACTTGACATGTGACTTATGATATGTTGGCCTTCGTCAAGGTCATAAGAGCATGGGGTAAAAATTACATCGGGGGTTTCTAAAGAAACTGAAACTTGCCAGATATGCACATACCTTCTGGAGTGTGATAACGTGAGTGGATTCCATCACGTTATCTTGCGGTGATAGTTGGATCCCGATTCCCACTGATGAGTTGGTTTACTCCTCGGGTGATCCCGACTAATTCTTCTTTCAGGTTTGGAGGAGAATTTGAGGATACAGTGGGAGGTTTCCTGATTAGATAAATTGATAACCATTCTGATCTAGGTTAGAGTGCACGCAGAGTGTTTCTTTTCTCTCTCTCTCTCTTTGGCAGCGACCATGACTCGACCTTTGACTATGACTCAGTGACCAAGTTAACCGAACTTTCTTAAATCACTGGCTTTTGGATTGTCAGAGTTGCATACCTCATTGCCACTCCTACTTTTACCCTTTTCTCTAGAACACCCCGTATTACTACGAACATCCACTTCCATTGGATAAAACCATCGTATGGTTATATATGAACTCGAAGGAACTTGTTCCGGATTCGAGAATGGTTTCCGGTTCTGGAGAAAAAGAATAGGACTATTCAGTTACCTTTTCCTTTTACCTTCTCTCAGGTTACGAGTGCTCCTTAGATAAGGACAGTACTCCTATTACGCCAATTGGATAGTCTTCATCCAAACTATAGGCAGGTGCCGAATGGTAGGGAATGAAGAAAACCATTTAGCCTAAAAGGTGTACAGAAGGTATTAAGCAAAGACAAATAAAGGGATTAGTAAGAGGGCAAAGTAAATTGCGACTGCTATTCACGACCACACCAAGTATTTCTTCGCCAATCCTATTTCACCTTTGTATTTCTCCGGAACACCCCGTATCACTACGAAGATCCACAGTTTATTGGATACTCCATCGTATGGTTATATACGAACTCGAAGGGACTTGTTCCAGTTCGGGGATGGATTCTGGTTCAGGAGAAATAGGAATAAGGTTTTATTCAGTTGTCTTTTATCATCACCTTCTCTCAGGTTGCGAGTACTCCTAGGACTAGGAGAGTATACCCATTATTCTTATTGGATAGTCTTCTTCCAAACCATAGGCTGGTGCCGAACGGTAGGGAAGGAAGAAAACCATTTAGCCTAAAGGGGTGCACAGAAGGTAATGACTAAAGACATATAAAGGGATTTGGAGAGATGGCAAAGAAATGTACGATTACAGTTGTGAATCTGATAATGGAAGAGGCATTACTAGGAATACCCGGATACCCCTTCGAAACATTTATATATTTCAGTTTCACTGTGTATTGTTAAAAGAAAACTGATTTCCCAATTAGCCCTTACTCCAAGGTATGTATTTACCAGGTATGATTCTCACATCTGTATGGTTTTGCAGATGATGAGTGGGAGCAAGTTATTGGAAATTGGGTGATCATCCTCATTATATCGGGATTCGTTGTAATTGGTGATATTTGATGAAATCGCCTGGGTTGTTTGCCGGATGGAAAATATTTGGTTTTGAATATCCGTTGTTATGCACCAATTTCAAATTGATATATCTGTACGTTTATTTTTATAAAGTGAGATATAACTTTTTGAAATTATGTCCATGACATTTACCTATATCGGTGGATGGTTAGGTAAGGAGCATTAAACAACGGTGTAATTCTTCTTAACCATAAGTACAGTTTTCAACCTATGACATACAGCGAATGAGTTATTAGACTCAGGGGACTTATACAGAGTATTGTATTTTGTCCAGTGTCCATTAGGAAAGAGGGGTTGGTACTCGTACTATATTCTATTTACTTGTGACTTCTCTAGTTCTTAGACATGTGTTTCGTAGAAATACAAAGTCTAAGTTTTGAGAAGTTATAGGTATAAGAATAAAGTAGAGAACCGGGCGTTGCAAGTATCAGGATTCTTCAAGGTGATCGAAGATGTAGATACTTGTGTATAGTATTCAGTTAATAGTAATGATTAAGAGAACTTGCTTCTCTTTCAGGTTACTCATAATTAGAAGCACTCCTAAGTTGAGAAATGCTGATCGGCCTCTCTCCATTTAGTTGACATGCACTGGTGACAGCTGCATGATTTGAATCTGGTTCCAATTAAATCAGTGCCTCTATTTCTATATTGTATATAGAATAGTTCATATCTTAACATTATTAAGCTACGGGGAGTTGTCCGGCTTATGCTCAAAACCAGACTCTGGATAACTCAAGGCACGTTTCTGTAATGGCTGTTTGTGGGTTGACCCAGGCTAAGACGAGAGTTGATTTTCTACCATCTGGAAGATCAATAGTGATATTGTTCTTGACTAGCCACAGTTTTAGTAAAATGGATTTTTTTCAGAAAACAGTAGTGGGAGTATGGTAGAACTGGAAGTGATTCCAGAACCGCAAACGATTACTGAAAATTTGATAGGACCTAAACATTCAATCTGGTTTGACACTCCATTAGCCACTCCGCAGATATGGCAGGTAACCTCAGGCACCCGAGAGGTTCTCCGGTAGCCTCAAGGACGGTGACAGGGAGGTTCTTGTTTACCCAGACATGCCATTACTGTTGTTCTAGACCGTGAGACCCGGCAGGAGGATGAGTATAGCATCGTTCTAAACTAGCTTTAGAAGTGTATGTGTATATGACTCTGCCAGAGGGTTGTCGTAGTCAGTGGGAGCAGCGGAAGCATAGTGGACAGGTAGCTTATGTCTATTTATGGACTAAAGCAGATATAGCGGAGATAGATCATCTATTCCTGATGTGACAGTCATAGGTTTGACTTCATCAGAATAGGGGATGGATCTGTTAAGAAAGTAGTAGGGTGTGATGTCCTGGTATTTGGATGACATACACAGAGTAGGAAGTGAAATTCCTATACTACGATCGGTTATACTTCGGTTGTCACACAGTAGTTTCTCCACATAGGATATGGATATTATATCAGATATTCTGGTTACTAGATCTATGGTTTTAGATCTAGATTTGGGAAGTGTCCCAATCAAGGTACTTAGATAGCATTCTAAAGGTATTTAGAATGGATGGCTCCTGGCATGGTGGTGTACCTGCAGGTGATGGAGTCACCCTCTCTAAAGGGGTCTTACAGACTAAAGGGGAGAGGGATGTGCATGATTGGCAGATCACTTGCTTAGGCAATTGAGTCAATCATGAGATGTCAAGTACCACACCAGATGTTGTTTTTGCACTAGATGCAATAAGTTGATATTAATCCTATCTTGGAGAAACGTTCGGATGCAGTTTTAAAACATAAGTAGATGTTCTAGGGATATGATAATGACAGCCTCTTTCGGGGGACGGTTATCATTCCAGGCTTCAAAGGTGACCTGGATGACAGAGTGACTGTCAGAGTTATAGTTTTCCCTCTGAAGAGGGGCAGTAGTTTGGACAGGTTGTCCAAGGGGATACTGAGGGAGGCATGGCGCAAGATACTGATTAAATTCGGTTGACGATACAGTCTAAGAAGTTTGGATTTGGAGTTCATTCATGAACTAAGTCCCATCAGATATCCAGACATATTCTAAGACAGGTATTGCTCATTTCGAGAGATGGCTTTCTCCGCGAACTTGAGATAAAGAGAGACATAAAAAGAAACATTAGGGCGGATCCACTCACTGAGACTATTCCTCGAACGCAATAGTTTCACAAACGGACTTTGTGAAAATGATTAGTAGAGGAGTTGGGTGTTCGGTATCACACGGGCTGTGAGTATGCGACATCGCAATAATTAGACTTGAGTGCAAGTGGAAGATTGTTGGATATAGTGCCCTCAGAGTCAATTATTGGATCACAGGCACGTGATTGCAATGATTGAGGTAGGACCTATACTACCGGTAGGACAGTCTTACTCAAGATGATAGTATGCTATCTGGTTTATCTTTATCATCGTGTACTGGTTTAGGTGACTTTACAGATCGCTATTACACATTGATAGATCCTTTAGGATTCTTGCTTGACTACCAACAGTATAATGGCGATCATATACATGGGAGCTGGGGTCTATAAGCACATCCTTAAAAGGTCCCTAGTCGTGGGAGTTTCGAGACTGGGCATCGATACTCCATTAGTAGACTAGTGTATATAGTCGAGACCCCGACGAGGGGCGGTGGCCGGTCTCACAAGCCATAGGTGTCAGTTGGATCACCTAAGATGTATACAGGTGCTCATTGGGTTATGAGTACACCGGACAGAACTCGCCGGGAACATGCTAGTTGGTATTATACCTGACGTCAGATAGCAGTTCCCTGGTGACATGTGTATAGGTTAGTTCATCGACCTGAGATCGTCATTTTGTCTCGTGTGAGTTCCCACTGTGCTTTGATTACTACCCTACCATGGCTCAAAGGAGTCGTGCAAACAGGTTTTAGTTGGGTACAGTCCCGAGCCATATGGAGGCAGTGAGCGGATCGGCAGGGGTTTCGTCTCTCCCGGTATTGGGGGTGAGATCGCGCTGTGTCTAGGAGAGCCATTACACGAAGTCCTTGGCCAAGGCAAGAGATTTACTGGTAGGTATTCCAGTAGTATCTCAGGGTGTTCTGGGCTACACTCGGACACGACTTGTACCGCTTTTGGGGATCTGTCTTTTACCAACCCCTTAGGCCCGCCATACGATGCTCATAGACGAACGGACCGGACTGTACGGATATTGTCACTGACAGGCTCAGTAGGGTGTCAGGATGAGTTCGCTCATCCACCTCCCTTTTGGTCAATACCTGGTTGCCCGTTTCGTACAGCCAGTACCTTTGACGTGCTAGTGGTTAAATCTACAGCCAAAGTATTGACGAGTCTTTAGAGTCCCCCACACACATTTTTTAAGTTTCGGGTGAAGCGTTGTAGAGGCCGTATGATATATGGCAGGGTTCGATCATATACGTGCAGTAGTGCACGGATCATGATCGGACGGATCATACTAGTGGGCTTTGGTTTAAGCCGGATCCTAGTATTAGATTTTTTGGATTAGTTTAGTCTCATCGCATTCGCATTCGGTCGGAATACGGATGCAGGTATGTATATACAGGTGAGGGGTATCCTTGTGATCCGTCACGAGTTTACTTTAGATGTTGCCGTATCTTTTTATTGTTGTAAACATTTGGATTATTGTTTACAAATGGAAATTGTGAGCAAGAAATTATCATTTTGTGCATTTAATGTGACTTAGACTTCATTAGTGACTCATGGTCTCTTTTATTGTGCATATGTCACATTATGTGATAGATTTGGGTGTTGAAATGAGAGGATGAGAGAGAAGGGCAGCTATGATAATGTTTGGTCTTGTATTTTTTTGTAGCACACTTCTCACTCTCTCATTTTTATCACACATACAACAAAAGAAAAAGAAAGCTTCTTCTTCTTCTTCTTCTTCCTCTAGCTCACAACCTCCATTGATGGCTTCATCTTCAACCTCCATCCATGCAATGGATGCAAGAGACAAAGTTGTCACACACATTCTCTACTTCACCTTGGACATGTCGGCTAGCGAACTTCATGCCCGAGTTGCTTCGGATGAAGCGGGAGCCCGTAAAAAGACTCGAAGATGTGGTTCCCTTTCCGACGAGGAGATCGAGACTGGAGATGCCGCAAGGAGTTTGGGATGGTGGCCAAAGACCGAAGGACACGGATCGATCGGTATAGCTTTCCAACCCTTTCTCTAGTTGCTAGTTGTAGGGTAATGGTTCGATACGGGTTTAAAGTCTGCGATAGCGCCGGTTTCTAGTTTAAGAAAAGTTTTCGTTTCCGCATTTTGGCCTCGGACAGACGGCCGGGGCGCTACCGTAGACTTACAGCGAATGCTTGGGATATCCAACAAATTTCCACAGAACTGACCTTGTCTCGAGCTTGTCCGGATTTTGCTTTTAAACATAGGCCGAACAACCCCAAATCTTAACATCTTTAAGAGATGGGCTCTTCCCATACCGTATCACATATGGAGTGGTAGGCATCTGATTTGGTTGGAATCATATTTAATAGGTATGCAACTTCTCAAGTGCATAACCCTAAAAGAAAATAGGCAACTCAGTAGTACTCATCATAGAGCACACCATATCACATAGAGTGCGTTTGCTCCGCCCCGATACACCGACGTACTGTGGTGTATTCGGAGGAGTAATGCTGAGAGAGAATCTCATTCTCCTTTAGAATAGTTTAGGAATTCCGTGCTCAAGTATTCTCCTCCTTGATCATATCAAAGGACATAATACTTATACCCGTTTTTGGTTCTCTACTTCTAACTTATATTCATTGAATTTCTCAAAAGTTCCAGACTTGTGTTTCAACAGGAACATATATCCGGATCTTGAGAGATAATCAGTGAATGTAATGAGGTACAAAGAACCGGTCCTGGCATATGTAGACAGGGGACCTTCATACATCAGCATGTATCAATCCCAAGAGTTCACTAACTCTTTCTCTGTTTCCAATAAACGGAGCTGTGGTCATCTTATCTTTGTGACATGACTGGCAAGTTTTACAAGATGTAAATCCAAACTAATTTAAATATGCATCTTCATGTAACTTCAGCTAGTCGGGTCGCATTGATATGACTTAGTCTACAATGCCTCAAGAAAGATTCGTTCTTTTCTGAACTCTTCCTCTTGTGTGTGTTCTGTACGTTAAGAACTGTAGTTTGATTTAGAACGTCTATTCTTTTAGATAACGTGCCTGAACCGATCAACTCTTGATATAGGAAATTTTCAAAACATTATCCAACAATACAAAATTATATCCTTCTTTACTAATAAAGAGATTGATATGATGTTGTATATCAGGTTCGGTATCTAATAACATTCGTTCAGAATCAATGTATTCTGGTAATACAGGATGATAACTGCCAACAGACTTGGCCGCAACACTTGCATCATTTCCAACTCTTGAAATTTATCACCCATTCTCAGTTCTCTACCTATCTGTAGCCCATGTAACAAATTACATTTGCGGGATCCTGATCCGGTATCTCATACTCAGGACGTAAAGGATACTGAGAAACAGTTGTCGGTAATGAACACACCCGAAGAAGATGCATCAGCATGCACTTTCTTCGTTTGGGCGGCACGGGAATTCTGGTAATCCCCTATTTCCTGCTCTGTCTTATAACAATTATAAGTTGGAGCGGGACCAACGTTCCTTAGCGCAGTATAACAAGCGGGTTCGGTCAATACATCCGTATTATTATCTTGATTAAGGCGTGACATGGTCGCTACCTAGAGAGATGTAGAAGAAAACACTCAGCGCATGCTCTTGCAAGATTAGATTGGTTATTAATATATCTAATCAGGATGTCTCCTATTGTTTTAGTCAAATCTTCCATCAAACCCTAAAAGGAAAGACTAGCCGGGATTAATTACACCCTACAAGTTCGCCAATCTTTCAGCCAAGCCTGTGCCGGTACTTTGAGGGAGGTTCCCAGTGCTTTTGCACGGACCTAATTAAAATAAACCTCGTTTTGTCAGGGGCGTAACCCAGTTAACACCTTTCTAGACACCTACTTGATCGGCTAATTGTAATGTGTAAAACTCTCCCAGGAGTAACTCTTACTCGCAGCGGGTATCAGGATCCAACTATCTCATAGAAGGTATGCAATCTCATTGCAAATTTCAACACTTGAAATTCCCGATAATATTTTTCCCCTAACCTCCTATGACCTTGACAAAGGCCAATAAACCATAGGATGCTAGTCAAGTTCAACCCGTCATTTTCTGATTGAATTAAACCCAGCCGCATGACCCTTGACAAAGGCCAACAAAGTCGCACGACTACCCTAACTCAATCACATCATATGCTTATACAGATAAGCAGTAATCAGCTACCGCACACTACGCCTTGACAAAGGCCAACAAACGGAGCACGAATACTAAATACTACTTATCTGAAACGACGGAGGGCTACGACAGGTTTTTAAGAAAACCCTTTGCGTAATGAACTTGATATCGTTGTAGAATCGAGTGATTTTAAATGGAATGTTTTTGAGGCCTTTTCTAGTTTTGCTAAAGAGGTCACTCCCGTGAAGGGATCTCGGCTCTTTCCTTATCGAATAAGGTGCAGGATATTTCACAATTATCACTATGCAAAGCAAAAACTATAAAAACAATCAAAAGATAAACCGAGTTTGTAGCATCTGCTAGTTTCGCTAAAGAGGTCACTCTCGGTGAAGGGATCTCGGCTCTTTTCTTATCGAATAAGGTGCTGGATGTTCTATAAGGAACACCGCTATGCAAAGCAAGAACTAGAGCTACCAGTTTTTAAGACAAGTTTCTACAACATCTTTAGATTTCTTTTAGTTTCATTAATCTCATTAATGAAGTCCCATTTTATTATGCTTCACAAGTATCACATTTGAAACGAAATCAGCAATATAACATATATCTCATATATATAATATAAACATTCGTCTCAGGCAGTAATATGATCTCATCACAGAACATTGCAGCAGAAGATAACATATGATATATTGGATATACTAGGATTTCCGTGTTTTATGCGAGCCTGTATAAAACGCGGATTCCACAGTCGCGATGAATAGCCAAATCCACATCCCTAGACCCCTACGAGAGCGGCAAGCAACTCTGCTAATTCTAAGGTTAGGAGACCCGGTCTCGACTCCTCGAGATGGTCTCCCACTGGACCCTAGAACCTGGTTACTTGTGCTCCCCACCTTGGGTCTACCTAATGCGGAAAAGTAAATAATATACAATGGTGACATCATCCTCAGCCCGGAAGTGCCCCAATAAAAGAATATTCCATACAATGAATTTTACATGAATGAAAATAAAAACCTTCATCTCACATAAAACCCCCGGCTATTCAAAACGCGACGATCTAATATAACATATCACAGCAACACATAATATCACATATCATCAACGTAAGCAAGCATGCGTATCCCGATTGTCGTTGATGTATAGAAACGAAACTGGCGATACACCACATACTACACTTACGGTCACAGAAAAGAAAGTGTAAAATTACAACAGTTGGAATCCGCAACCTTCTTAGACATCGCATGCCTAACCAAATGAATTCCTTAGACATCGCATGCCTAATAATTATAAACCCCGCATTTTAGTCTCGATCTCGAAAACACTTTTCAATATCAAGTCGGGCAATTCAACAAGGTTCCCGACATTCTGATCGAATGCTCGTCGCAAACTTTAGTAGACGGTCGCACCCCCGGATGCCGTCGACGAAGTGCACTAAGGCGGAACACCGCTGCTGCGAGCACCCGAACGGATGCTTTTGGCGATGGGGTTCTCCTACATTCACTTGGTCGGGGCTATGGGGCGTAGCTATCTATTAAGTTTACCCAGCGAGTATCCGCGTACACTACGTGATTGCGACGGATTTTTGATCACATCAAAATCCCGTGGCAACCGATCAAATGAGACTAAACTGCTAGATTTATAACATTCAAATTAGTTATCTCATAACTACTTGTGGATTCCAAATATTGTATCACATTCCAGATAAATAGACAATGTTAAACTTTCTGATTGAATAAACAATTACCCAAGATTTTCCAAATAGCTCAACATTTGAGTGGAGTTCAAAAACTATCCATCACATGCCACAGTACCAATGGTCCAGCCGTAGAAGGGTCAAACCAACGCTTCACATGTGGCAACGCCGTACTGCCCCAAACCCTAAGGTTTATAGGCGGTTCAGACGGTCACATAATCGAGTTAAGGTTTGTGTTCTTCTAGAGGGTCCACCGCGTTGCTTGCACGACTATGAATGTTCTTTAATTAAGAAAAAAATCTAACACTTGGAAATTTTCCGACAGGGGAAAAAGTGAGTTATTGATATCCGTTCGAACATTTTAACACGTTCTAAAATTACCCGGAAAAACTTAAATGAAGTTAAACTTTCTGATTGAATCAACGAATACAAAAGATCTCCAGAAAACTCAACATTTTAGTAGAATTAAAAATTCCCAGAAACATGCAAAATTAACCAAGAATAAACCCAAGAAGTGGTGACCCCTAACTCCCAAGGGTGGCCGCGGAAACGCTGCCAAACCCATGGTTTGGCCGCGGTTCCGCGCTCCCTTGAGGGAGTTATGGATTCGTACTTCTCTGCAATTCTTAGAATTTCCTGTTTATTTTTCTGAGTATTTTTTATACAGAAAAAATCAACATTTTAAAAATTTCCAGAGAGGGGTGTAGAATGGGGTTTCGGGATTCGTTCGGACTTTAAACTTCGTTTAGACTTTGCCTAAAGCTCTAGCTTTTCTCTGATACCACTGTAGGGTTACTAGGCACTGTCACAAGGGACTATAAGGCATCAACCATGCCTGATTTAAAATTTAGACGTGCCGAACAACCCTAACCAAGATCTTAGACTAGAGATTAGGCGAAACAAAGCATGTAAACAACTTTACATCTAAGAGTTAGGGATTACAACCTTTGTAGTCCGTTCCTTCACTTCTAAAGCTCCGTGTTGAGGTCCCTTCTCTGCGATCGTCGAGTACCCGGACTCAAGAGAGGCTCCATGAAGAGAAAGAAGCAAGCTTACTTCTGATCTTCGTTAACAAAGATGATCTACCTTGAAGAAACTCAAGCCCAAGATTTTGCTTCACTAATCAAGTATTAGCAAAGCAAACACCCTAATCTAAGTGGCTAAAGTAGATGAGGATGATGAAGTAGGAATTTAGCTCTCATTTGTTTTCTTTATCTCACTCATTTTCATCACTTTTGAAAAAGCTAGAAAGCTTTTTATCAAATAGGAAGAAGAAGAAGAAGCAAAACCATTTGTGATGAATAATGAATCAAGTGTGGTTAGAAATGCAACCATGGGTCAAGTAAGAAGACTTCACCCATGTAGAGATTTAACTATGGTTAAAGGGTTGGGTTGGGTTAAAGAAATATCTTTGCAAAATATCACAAAATATCAAGGTCAAAGTCAAAGCTTTAAGAAGCTTCTTGAAAGCTTCATGAAAACTTAACCCAAATCCAAACCCTAACCATATTTAAACTCCACAAATCATGTTGCATTTATAACCATAACATGTTACAATATTATATATCACATATACAATATTTATTATAACAAAATAAAATAATACAATTAACATATATCGCATATATATCAATGTATTATCCGAGTGAGAAAAAGAATTTTCAAGTGAGCTTATATTAGTTAATGTAATTTAATATATCAAATATATAATTATACATTAAATTATCAAATCAACACATCCGATAATCCGGCTATTTCATAAATAACCGACTAACATAATCTGTATCAGTTCATCGAATCAACACTTAATCCGATTACCCGGTTATATCACATATACCCGGCCAATATCTCATATTGCGAGAATCTAATACGGTATCGCATACTCGTATTATTCTCGGTCCCGCACATATCACATATGTGCTCCTACTCCGTTTTTCCTGAGCCAGGAAACCTCTGTGTAGGACTCTAAAGAATCGTCAATACGCCGGCAGTAGGTGATGATCATATCAAACACCCACAAGCTGCAAGCGGTCAGCTAAACGTAACAGCTACCCAGGTATTGAGCGATCAGAAGATCAACAAGCAAGCCTATACATTATCCTGTGAATCCAACCAGTAACACTACCGTACAGTCCGGTCTCTTCGTCTGATATGTTGCATATCTCGCCTAGGGGTGGTAAACGTCAGACCCAAGTAGCTTGATAAGTCATGTCGATATGAGGTCCATAACAGTTCGAGAAACTACTGATAACTCTTACCAGTAAATCTCAGCAACCCTGGCCAGAGATTTCTAGTTATAGCCAATCGAACATAGCGCAACATCAACTCCCTATACCGGGAGAGACGAAACCTCTCCTATCGCTCATTGCCTCCATGTGATTCGGGACTGTACCTAAAAGCCACCTTTTTGCACGCCCTCTTGGACGTGGTATGATGGAAATCAAAGCATAGTGGGAATCACACAAGACTCTATGACGATCTCGGGTCTACAGACTAACCTGTACCGGTGTCACCAGAGAACTGCCATTTGACGTGAGGTATAATACCATCTGGGAGTTCTCGGCGAGTCCGTCCAGTGTACCCAGTCTCCACTGAGCACCCGTATACCTTCTCTGATGTCAAACACCAATGGATATGGGATCATCCATCGCCTATCATATGGGTCAAGAAGTGCATACACTAGTCTACTCTGGAGTATCGATGCCCTGTCTCGGTACTCCTACGACTAGGAACATTTGAAGGATGTACTTGGCGACTACACTGTCCCCACTAGTATGATCAGCATCATAGTCCTGGTAGTCAAGTACTCATCCTAAAGGCTTTATCAACATGTGACATAGAGACAATCGGAGTACATGTTAAGATAAAGAGTAACCAGATAGCATACTATCATGTCGAGCAAGAATGTCCTCCCTATATATGTCCAAGCATCCACTACAATATACAACGTATGTACAGTAATGGTCTCTAGGGCATACATATAACTAACAGGGAGTTTCAAATATACAGGAAACTTGCTGTTTTTAGCATACCTTACGGAGTGTGGAGACTGGAGTGGATTCCATCTAGGTCATCACACAATGATACTTGGATCCTGATCCCACTGATGAGTAGGATTACCCTTGTGAGATTATTTCGCTAAACAATCAATGCTATTAACCAAGTAGGTGTCTAGAACGGTGTTAGCGGGGCTACGCCTCCAGGGAAAAGAGGTTACACAATTAAGGAACTTCGCGAAAGCGTTGGAAAACCTCCCTTGAAGTACCGACACTAGCCTGGCCGAAAGGTTAAGCAAGTATTGTGACGTGCGTTTAATCCTGACTAGTTCTTCTTTTAAGGTTTGAAAAAGAATTTGAGAAAATAGTGTGAGCCATCCTGATTAGATAAATTAATAACCATTCTGATGTTGCAAGAGCGCACGCTAAAGTGTTTCTTTTCTCTCTTCCCAAGTAGCAACCATTTCACTCGCTAATCAAGATAATAAAATATATCGCTTGACCGATCTAAATTCTTATTCGGGGCTGGGGAACGTCAGTTTGGGTCTGACTTATGACAACAGTCATAAGTATGTGCAAAGGAAAGAGGATTACATGAATTCCTTAATAACCTCAGCGAAGAAGAAGCTTACTATTGTATCTCCTTCAGGTGTTCCTTCAGGTGTTCTTGTTATTGAGAACTGTTTTTCGGTCAGTCCTACCTCCTGGGTACTAGATACCGGATCAGGATCTCATATCTGTAATTTATTGCAGGGATTGAGAAAAAGTAGGATAGTTGGACCTGGTGATATGTCCCTCAGAGTATGGAACGGAGCACAAGTTAATGCTGCTGCCATCGGTGAATATCACCTAGCATTGCCAAGTGGCAATACTATAATTTTGAACAATTCCTACTATGTACCTTCTATGGTTTACAACATCAAATCAATTTCTTTACTTAATAAAGATGGATATAATTTTGTTTTTGATAGAAATATCATGAACATTTACCTTGATATGGTATTGGTTGCAGAAGGTACACTGTTTAATGATATCAATGTTCTAAATCAAAACACATTTTTCAATGTACAAAACACACGCAAGAGGAAGAGTTCAGATACGAACGAATCCTACTTGTGGTATTGTAGACTTGGTCATATCGGAGAGAAAAGACTGAGTAAATTGCATAAGGATGGATATTTGAATACGTTCGAATTTTCATCTTATGAAACTTGTCAGTCTTGTCTCAAGGGAAAGATGACCAAATCTCTGTTCATCGGACACGGAGAAAGAGAAACAAAGCTCTTGGGGCTTATACACCGTGATGTATGTGGTCTAATGTCTATACATGCACGGGGTGGGTTCTTGTACTTCATCACATTCACCGACGATCTCTCTAGGTTTGGATATGTGTATCTTTTGAAATACAAATCTGAAACTTTTGAGAAATTCAAAGAATTCAGAAAGGAAGTAGAGAACCAGACTGGAAAAAGTATCAAGATCCTCTGATCTGATAGAAGAGGGGAGTACTTAAGACCGGAATTCCTAGAATACCTAAATGAAAATGGAATTCTCTCTTTGCTTACTCCTCCATACACCACAGCACAACGGTGTATCGGAGCGTAGGAATAGTACCCTTATGAATATGGTTCGCTCCAAGATGAATAATGCTGAGTTGCCTCTTTCATTCTGGGGGTTTGCTCTTGAATCAGCTGCATTCATATTGAATAGAGCACCGAACAAATTAGTGCCTACCACCCCATACAAAATATGGAGTGGGAAGAGACCATGTCTTAATTACATTAAGATATGGGAGTGTCAGAACCTTGGTAAACTCGAGGTAAGGTCTGTATTATACAAGTTTGTGGGATACCCTAAGCATTCTAAGGGGTATCTATTCTACCACACTAAAGAACAGAAGGTGTTTTTATCTGGCCACGCTACCTTTTTGGAAAGGAAATTTCTTGAAAAAGAAATTAGCAGAAGTACGGTAGAACTGGAAGAAATTCAGGAACCACAAACTGTAATAGAAGATTTAGTGGAACCTCAGGATTAAGTAGTCCCAGACGAGCCTCAACCACTCCGCAAATCTAATAGGATTTCTCATCTTCCCGAGAGATACTATGGTTTTCTCATAGACGGGGATCGAGAGGATTGCATCTTGGAAGAAGATGATCCTACTAGTTTCAGGCATGCCATTTTCAGTAGGGACTCTAATAAGTGGCTAGATGCTATGCAATACAAAATGGAGTCCATGTATACCAATAAAGTGTGGACCTTGGAAATTGCTCCACCTGGGGTAAAACGCGTTGGATGTAAATGGATTTACAAAAGGAAGATATGTGTAGATGGGGAGGTAGAAACTTATAAGGCTAGACTTGTTGCAAAAGGTTTTCATCAAAGACCAGGATTGGACTATGATGAAATCTTTTCTCCAGTGGCTACGCTTAAATCCATTTGGATCCTACTTTCCATTGCTGCCTTTCATGACTATGAGATCTGGCAGATGGACATAAAAACAGTTTTTCTAAACGGTAGTTTGGAAGAATGTGTTTATATGGATCTGACAGAAGGTTTTGTAGACAGTGGGAGCAGCAGGAAGGTGTACAAGTTGCTCAAATCCATTTATGGATTAAACCAGGTATTACGGAGATGGAACATCTGTTTTGATGAAACAGTCAAGGAATTTGACTTCATTAAGAACAAAGATGAGCCATGTATTTATAAGAAGATTGTAGGAAGAACTGTCATATTCCTAGTCTTGTACATGGACGACATTCTTTTGATTGGAAACGATATTCCCATGCTATAATCGGTCAAGCTATTCTTGTCACAAAGGTTCTCTATGAAGGACCTGGGTGATGCCTCGTAAATTCTGGGGATCAGGATCTACAGAGATAGATCCAAGAGATTACTGGAACTTTCGCAGTCCAGGTATATAGAGACCATACTAAAGAGATTTAGTATGGAAGATTCCAGGTGCGGTAATATACCCGCATTGCACGGAATCACCCTCTCTAAAGAGATGTCTCCCAAGACCGATGAGAAGAGGGTTTGCATGAGCACTATACCCTACGCATCGGCGGCAGGATCTATAATATATGCGATGCCATATACAAGACTAGATGTAGCTTACGCGCTAAGCGTGGTAAGCCGGTGTCAGTCAAACAAAGGTGAGAACCACTAGACAGCAGTAAAGAACATTCTCAAGAACCTAAGAAGGATTAAGGAGATGTTCTTGGTTTTCGGTAATGAAAACCTCAAGGTCGAGTCCTTTACCGATTCAAGCTTCCAGAGTGACAAGGATGACAGCAAGTCTGTCTCGGGTTTTGTGTTTACCCTCAACGGAGGGGCGGTGTGTTGGAGGAGTTCCAGACAGGATACTGTCGCAGACTCGACGATGGAGGCTGAATACATTGTTATGAGCGATGCCGCAAAAGAAGAAGTGTGGATAAAGAAGTTCATTGCTGAACTTCAGGTAGTTCCGTCCATTGTTGATCCAATACCTTTGTATTACGGTAATAATGGGGCTATAGCTTTACCGAAGGAACCACGGTCCCATCAGAAATCAAGACACATCTTAAGGCGGTATCACCTGATCAGGGAGATCATAGATCGCCAGGAGATCGAGGTCCGGAGAGTGGATACAAAAGAGAACACGGCGGAGCCATTTACAAAGGCCCTCCCTCAAGCGCAGTTCGAGAGACTTTTTGAGATGTTGGGTATACGGTACGCCAGCAGTTGGCTTTAGAGCAGACGTTGGGTATTCGGTACGCCAATAACTGGCCTTTAGTGCAAGTGGGAGATTGTTGGATATGTATGCCTCAGAGGCCATTATTGTATATGTATACATGTGGATGCTGGGGATATGTATGTACAGGACGATCTTGCTCAGTTATATAGTATATTATTTCAGTTGTCATTATCAGGATATGTGTATTTGTTTTTATTGATACTTTATCCAGCTTGCACATATTGATAAAGACTCAATATAGTAGTATACTATTATTGTTTGACTTCATCTTAACATGGCATATGTTATACACGCTATTACATATTGCGGTTACATGTTGATAAAGCCCTTAGGATCTTGCTTGACTACATGCGTTGTGATGGCGATCATACTTGTGGGTGCTGGGTGGTCTATAAGCACATCCTTAAATGTCCCAAGTCGCAGGAGTAACGAGATCGAGCATCGATACTCCAGAGTAGACTTCCATGTACGTTTCTAGACCCCGACAAGGGGCGGTGGTTGGTCCCACAACCATTGGTGTGATCACATAATATTGTATACGGGTGCTCACTGGGGGTGACAACACTGGACGGACTCGCTCAGAACCTCTAGATGGTATTATACCTATCGTCAGATGGTAGTTCTTTTGTGACATGTGTACAGGTTAGTTTTTAGACCTAAGATCGTCATTTGTCTAGTGTGAGTTCCCTCTATGCTTTGATCACTACCCTACCATGGCTCTACTGAGTCGTGCAAACAGCTTTTAGTTGGGTACAATTCCGAGCCACATGGAGGTAATAGGAGTTGATATCGCACTGTGTTCGATTAGTTAGGACCATAAGACCTTGGCCAAGCCAGTTGGGATTTACTGATAGGTTGACCAGTAGTTTTCGGGATTGGTCCTGAGCCGAATCAGCACGAATTATCGGGTTATTAGGGTCTGACACTTACCACCCCCTAGATCCGGTATGCGATACTCTTAGACGAAGAGACCATACTGTATGGATATTGTCACGGATAGGCTCGGTAGGGATCCGGATGAGTTTTCTCGTCGTCTTTCCTTTTCGACAGGTACCCGGGTAGCCGTTACGTATAGCTAATGCCGCTGACGTGCTTGTGGTTATGGATTTATCCAGTAACATACTGCCGGCGTACTGTCGAGTCTTTGGAGTCCCACAAAGAGGTTTTCTCTGCTTCGGGCGAAACGATGTAGAGCCCGTATAGTTTTATGGCAGGGTTCGATCATATACGTGTATTTGTGCACGTATGATGTTCGGGCGGATAATACTAGCGGGTTTTGGTTTAATCCGGATCCCAGTATTATATTGTTTTATTATTTTCGTCTCTTTTCTATTCTTTTTTTTTCGGAATACGGATATGGGTATGTACATACGGATGAGGGGTATTCTTGTAATTTTTGACAAGAATGCTTCTAGAAGAAGACACCTCATTTGTTATTTAATCTTTTTGATTAAATATTAAATGAGTTGGAGGTATGAGGTGGTGACTTTTATTTTGTGAATCATGGCATTTGTTGTCTCACTTATTGAGTCATGGGTTACTATTGAGACAAGATGGCATCTAGATATTTTGTGGAAAATATCTAGATATTTTGTCATGGAGATAATTTTTTATCATTATCTTGGGATGCTTGCTTTATTAGTCACAAGACCTAGCCATTCTTCACTCAATTCTTCTGTTGCTCTCTATAACACTCTCATCTCCTCCAAGTTTCTCTTCTTCTACCTCAAACCCTAATAGTCTCATGTGTTGAGAAACTTAGGGTTCTTGAGACAAAACAATCCATCATCACTCTCTACATCCTCTAGGATACTTAGATTAGTATACTAAGTAACCTAGTTGCCTTAGTTTAAAGGTAGAAGCTCAAAGTAGATACTCTCGGGTGGATCATCTTTGACGTGAGGAAGCCGTCGATCAAGCTCAATCATGGAGGCTACTAGAAGCGTGCTAAATGAGAGGAGTGAAGATCCGAAGGACTTGAGCCTCTTCGTATAAACTCTTTTCATAGTACATAGCTTCTTAAGTTGCTAATTAGGTTTATGGTTGTTCCGGTTTAGGGTTATTCTAGCGCCAAGTTTACATCGTTAGAAAAATTTTGTTCCGTAATCGACCTCGATTGATGGCCAGGGCGTTAGCATAATCTTTCATGACTTATAGTCGTCCTTATCACTCTGGAAGCTCGAATCGGTAAAGGACTCCACCTGGAGTTCACCATTACCATACACCAAGAACATTTCTTTAGTCCTTCTCAAGTACTTAAGAATGTTCTTCACAGCTGTCCAGTGCTTCACCCCAGGATTTGATTGATACCTACTTACCACACCAAGTGCGTAAGCTATATCCGGTCTGGTACATAATATCGCGTACATGATAAACCCAACTGCCGAAGCATAGGGTATCCCTTGCATGCGAGCCCTCTCTAAATCAGTCTTGTGAGATATCTCTTTGGAGAGAGTGATTCCTGAGCAAGCGGGTAAATTACCATACTTAGAATTTTCCATACTAAACCTCTTTGGTATGGTGTCTATGTATCTGGATTGGGACAATCCCAACATCCGTTTAGATCTATCTCTATAGACCTTAATCCCCAGGATGTAGGAAGCATAACCCAGATCTTTCATGAAGAAATTTTGTGATAAGAAGAGCTTGACCGTGTGTAGCATAGGAACATCATTTCCTATCAAGAGTATGTCATCTATGTACAATACGAGGAAGACAACCTTACTCTCTAAAACCTTCTTGTATATACAAAGTTCATCTACGTTTTTTATGAAGTCAAACTCTTTGACTGCCACATCAAAATAGATGTTCCAACTCCACGACGCCTGCTTTAATCCGTAAATTTATTTAAGCTTCTTACATACCTTTCCACCGTTCCCACTATCTACGAAGCCCTCTGGCTGTGTCATGTACATGCTCTCTTCTAAATCACCATTTAGAAAAGCGGTTTTGATGTCCATCTGCCAGATTTCATAGTCATGTTATGTAGCAATGGCAAGTAGGATCCTGATGGACTTAAGTATAGACACTGGAGAAAAGGTTTCATCATAGTCGACACCTGGTCATTGATGAAAACCTTTTGCTACAAGTCTAGCTTTGAAGATCTCAATCTTTCCATCTACACCAATTTTCTTCTTAAAGATCCACTTGCTCCCAATGGGTTTTACCCATTCAGGAGAAACTTCCAAAGTCCATACTTTGTTGGTGTACATGAATTCCATCTCAGATCGCATAGCATCCAGCCATTTCACAGAGTCCCCACTTGTGACGGCCTGCTCGAAACTAGTTGGGTCATCATCTTCCATGATGTAATCCTCGCTCCCACCGTCTACGGGAAAATCGTAGTAATTCTCAGGTGGATAAGGAACCCTACTAGATCTTCGGAGTGGCTGAGGTTCGTCGGTGACTATCGAATCCTCCGGTTCTACCAAATCATCAGTTGTAGTTTGTGTAGTTGGAACTTCTTCCAGTTCTACCTCATTACCACTAATTTCTTTAACAAGAAATTCATTTTCTAAAAAGGTGGCATTTGAGAAACAAACACTTTTTCCCTCAGTGTGGTAGAAGATATATCCATATGAATTCTTTGGATATTCTATAAACTTGCACAGAACAGACCTTGCCTCGAGCTTGTCCGGATTTTTCTTTTTAACATAGGCCGGACAATCCCATATCTTAACTCGTTTAAGAGATGGTCTCTTCCCATACTATATCTCATATGGAGTGGTAGGGATGGATTTGGTCGGAACCCAATTCAATAGATATGCAGCCGTCTCAAGTGCATAACCCTAAAAGGAAATAAGTTACTCAACATTTCTCATCATAGAGCGCACCATATCTAATAGGGTGCGATTTCTCCGCTCTGACACCCCATTGTGTTGTGGTGTATACGGAGAAGTAAGCTGAGAGAGAATCCCATTCTCTTTTAAATAGTCTCGGAATTCCGTGCTTAAGTATTCTCCTCCTCAATCAGATCGAAAGGCTTTAATACTTTTACCCGTCTAGTTCTCCACTTCATACTTATATTCCTTGAATTTCTCAAAAACTTCAGACTTGTGTTTCAACAAGAACATATGTCCGAACCTTGAGAGATCATCGGTGAACGTAATAAAGTACGAGGAACCATTCCTGGAATGTGTAGACATAGGACCACATACATCACTATGTATCAGTCCTAAGAGTTCAGTAGCTCTTTCTCTGTGTCCTGTAAACGGAGTTTTGGTCATCTTTCCTTTGAGACATGACTCGCAAGTTTCATAAGATTTAAATTCAAACTGATTCAAATATCTATCTTTATGCAACTTAGCTACTCTTGTCGCATTGATATGACCAAGTCTACAATGCTATAAGAAGGATTCGTTCATTTCTGAACTTTTCCACTTTTGTGTGTTCTGTATATTAAGAACTATATTTCGATTCAGAACGTATATACCATTACACATCGTACCAAACCCAATCAACACTTGATTTAGGAAAATGTTCATAAAATTTTTCTCTAATGGAAAGTTATATCCTTCTTTATCTAATAAAAAAATGGATATGATGTTGCACATCATCGACGGTACGTAATAACAGTCGTTCAAAATCAATGTTTTACCATTCGGCAATACAAGGTGATATTCGCCGACAGCTTCGGCAGACAATTGCTCTGTTCCCTACTCTAAGAGACATATCACCCTTTCCTAGTTCTTTACCTCTCCTTAACCCTTCTAACTGATTACAAATGTGGGATCCTGATCCTGTATCTAATACCTAGGACGTAGAGGAGACTGAGAAACAGTTCTCAATAACAAACACACCCGAAGAAGATGCATCAGCATGCTCTTTCTTCGTTCGGGTTGCATGTGAATCCTGATATTTCCCTTTTCCTTACTCAGACTTATGACAATCATAAGATAGAACGGAACCAACATTCACCAACCCAGTATAATAAGCCGGTTCGGTCAATATTATTAGGAATATGTATGCCCTAGAGGCCATTATTGGTGATATAATGGATGCTTGGACATATATATAGAAGACTTTCTTGCTCAACATGATATTATACTATCAGGTTACCTTTATCTTAACATGTAGACTAGTATTTATACTGTCTGTCTCTACATGTTGATAAAGCCTTTAGGATATGTACTTGACTACCAGGACTATGATGAGATCATACTAGTGGGGCCAGGGTAGTCCACAAGTACATCCTTTAATCAGTTCCTAGTAGTGGGAATATCAAGAACATGGTATCGATATTCTAGTGTAGACTAGTGTGTATGTTTCTTGTCTCTTAGAGGGAGATGATTGATCCCACAACCATTGGTGTGTGACATCAAAGATTGTAAATAGGTGCTCATTGGAGAATGGGTACACCGAACAGGACTCTCCGAGGACTCCTATGTGGTAGTATACCTATCGTCAGATAGCAGTCCTCTGGTGACACTGGTACAGGTTAGTCTGTAGACACGAGATTGTCATAGAGTCTTATGTGGCTCCCACTGTGCTTTGATTTCCTCCCTACCATGGCTCAAAAGAGTCGTGCAAACAGGTGGATTTTGGGTACAGTCCCGAGTCACATGGAGGCAATGGGCGATAGGAGGGGTTTCATCTCTCCCGGTATTGGGGATTGATGTTGCGCTATGCTTGATTGGCTATAATTGGATGTCTCTGGCCAGGGCTGCTGCCGAGATTTACTGATAATTGTTATCAGTAGTTTCTCGAACCCTTATAGGACAGACATCGGCATGACTTATCACGTTACTGGGGACTGACGTTTACCACCCCTAAACATGATATGCGACATATCAGACGAAGAGAACGGACTGTACGGTTGTGTTACTGATAGGCTTCATGGAGAGTATGGATGAACTTGCTTGTTGATCTTCATATCGCTCAATACCCGGGTAGCCGTTAAGTCCAGCTAGTACCGCTGACGGCTTGTAGGTGATTGATGTGATCATCACCTACTACTGGCGTATTGACGAGTTTTTAGAGTCCGACACAGAAGTTTCCTGGTTCGAGCGAAACTAAGTAGGGCACATATGTTGATATGTGCGTAGGCCCGATTAAATATAAGTATGTGATAACGTATTATAATCTGGCAGTTATCTGTTATCGGTTCGGTTATATAATATATAACCAGATTGTCGAATCAAGTGTTGATTTGATAATGTGATATACAGATGAATGATATTAGTCGGTCATATGTGATATAACCGGATTATTAAATCAAGTGTTGATTTAATAATATGATATATATTATATGTGATATAATTATATCTTAACTAATATCTTTAGCTCACTAATTATTCTTCATTATATATATATTAATATATATGATATATATATATATATAATGAAGCATGGCATGATTTCTATTTTTGAGAAAAATAGAAAAGAGGTGGAAAATGAGAGCATGGTTGCAAGCATGGGCTTTATTCATAGTTTATTCATCTTGACTCACTATTCAAGCATGGTTGCAATTTTATATTGCAAAATTCCATGCTTGATTGAATGGGGGTCAAGAGTTGCCATTCATTCTAGCTTATTCTCAACACTTAGCCATTTTTCTTGAGTTGCTCCTATGGTTGCTCTCAAGCTTCATCTTCTTCCTCAAGTACTATTGTTCAAGCTACAACCCTCACAGAAGATGTGAATCATGAAGCTTGAACATAATCTTATGAGATTTTAACATCCCCTACTTCACCATCCCACACTAAACTAGCAATTTGGTGTGGTGTGTTTTCTACACTAAAGAAGTTTAGTATAGAGTTAACTTGGGCTAGAGGAACTTTGGATGGATCGTCTTTGGCGCGAAGATCACGAAAGAGGTTCATTCAACTCGAAGTGGAGCCTAGTAGAGTCGCATGGACTTCAACCCAGAGCTATAGAAGAGAAAGACTTGAACTACAAAGGTTGTATGTTCTTTTCTTCTTTTAACATAATCACATCACAAAGGAAAACCCTAATTAATCTAGTAAAGATCTTGTTAGTCTAACTTAGTACCTAATAAAATTTGAATTTGGCATTCTTGTGTTGGATATATATGCCCTAGAGGCCAGTACTATATATGTATACATATGGATGCTAGGGATATGTATTTACATGACAATCTTACTCAGTTTTATAGTATATTATTTGACTTGTCTTTGTCAGGATATGTGTATTTATTTCTATTGTTGTTATATCTAGCTTGCACATACTGATAAAGATTCAATACGGTAGTATACTATTATGTTTGTCTTTATCTTAACATGGCATATGTCATACTCGTTATTATATATTGCGGTTACATGTTGATAAAGCCCGTAGGATCTTGCTTGACTAGTTACGTTGTGATGGCAATCACACTTATGGGAGCAGGGTAGTCCAAAAACACATCCTTAAATGGTCCCTAGTCGCGTGAGTATCGAGACTGGGCATTGATACTCCAGAGTAGACTAGTGTATACGTTTCTAGCCCCGTCGGGGGATGGTTGGTCCCGCAGCCATTGGTCTGATGCATCTAAAATTGTATACAGGTGCTCACTGGGGGTGAGTACACTGGACGGACTCACCGAGAACTTCTAGATGGTACTATATCTATCATCAGATGGAAGTTCTCAGGTGACATGTGTACAGGTTAGTTTTTGGACCTGAGATCGACATTTGTCTCGTGTGAGTTCCACTGAGCTTTGATCACTATCCTACCATGGCTCTACTGAGTCGTGCAAACAGGTTTTGGTTGGGTTCAGTCTCGAGCCACATGGAGGCAGTGAGCGATTGTTGAGGATTCGTCTCTCATGGTATTAGGAGTTGATATCTCACAGTGATCGATTGGTCAGGACCATAAGACCTTGGCCAAGGCAGTTGGGATTTACTGATAGGTTGATCAGTAGTTTCCTGGATTGGTCCTGAGCCACATCGGCATGACTTAACAGGTTATTAGGGTCTGACGTTCACGACCCCCTAGACTCGGTATGCGATAGTCTTTGACGAAGAGACCGAACTGTATGGATATTGTCACGGATAGGCTCAGTATGAGTTCGGATGAGTTTGCTCGTCGGCTTTCCTTTTCGACAGGTACCTAAGTAGACGTTACGTACAGCTAGTGCCGTTGACGTGCTTGTGGTTAAACCCACTGCCAGAGTACTGTCGATACTTTAGAGTCCCACACAGAGGGTTTCCCAGCTTCGGGCGAAATGATGTAGAGGTCGTATAGTTTTGCGACAGGGGTGTACGTATGGTGTTCGAGCGGTTGATACTAGTGGGTTTTGGTTTAAGCCGAATCCTAGTATTAGATTTTAGGTTGGTTTAGTCTCTTTGTATTCGTGTTTCTTGGACCACGGATGCGGGTATGTATATATGGTTGAGTGGGGCGAAAGAGGAGACAGCTCATTAGGATTTTGACCATTGACTTAATTAAAACTATTATGAGGTGGAGGAAATTGTTTACTAATCTTTATTAGAGATAATTGTGTCATAGTTAATTGGTTTGACCATTTGACTTGTTGACCATTGTTGACTTAGGTATTTTTGTTGAGCACAAGATATTTTGCTTAGCATTAATTGTGACATGGTAATGGTCAAATCAAATGAACCATCACAATTATCTTAATAAAACTTATTATTCTTTTTTCCTCATATGTGAGCTCTCTTGATTATTCTTACTCTCTCTCTTGCATGGTTCTCTCCTTCTTCCCTCTCATAACCCTAGTGTCTCATGAGTTAGGAATCAAGGGTTAGTGAGACTAAGCAACCCAAAATCACACTCTACTCACTCTAGTCCAAGCTAAGTATTCTAGTTACCTCAACTTGGAGGTTTAACTCAAGGTTAGAACTCTCGGGTGGATCATCGTTGACACAAAGAGGCCGAAGTTCAAGCACGATCCATACTTCCATCGAGGAGCTTAAGGAGAGGATCGAAGACCCGAAGGACTTGTTTTCTTTGGGTATACTTTCTATCATAGTAGATAGAACCCTAACATGCTAACTAGGTTTATGGTAAAGATCCGATTTAGTGTTATTCTAGGGCCAAGTTTTGTATCGCTATAAAATTTTTGTTCCGCATTTGGTCACGGAAGTTGTCCGGGGCGCTAGTGTAACCCTTCATGGTATCAGAGCCAAGCCATAAAACCTATACTAGCGAGTTTCAATGTGTTTAGAATATTGATCAACCGAATTTTTCAAAAACCAAAATTCCATTTTTATAGTTTCTGTCGAATTTTTGAAGTGGTCAAAAAATCAATTTTATGGTCTCAGAAAATCGTGCAGGATTTTTTAAGAACCCTCACGAAATTTGGGCCCACGATCCCTCTAACACATCGCAGAACCGCCGCGGAAATCATATATTGGCTGCGGTTCTGCGGCGGTATTGTGGCTTCTGTGCTCAATATTTCTTCTGGGTTCTTTTGTTTGGAATTATGATTTCTGGAATGTTTATTTTTTGGGCCCAGATTTGTTTCAGTACTGGATTAGAACTTGGGGCCCACTTGGAAAGATTTAGTCGATCGAAATTTTAAAATATGTATTTTGCTATCAGTACTTAGTTTAGCATCTGCGACTATGAATGTCATTTGATCGGTAAACCCGTCTATCTGCTATATGTTCTTTTAGACGGATTTGCGAACGTGGCATTCACGTTAAAGTTTCTGTGATTGTGCTGAGATTGTAGTTGGATTGTCGTGGTGGATAGCATGCGGTACAATGTTAGAAGTACATTTTATATTCATTTGTACATTTGTTATTGAGGGGTGAGCGTTCGACATGTGGACTGCCTTCTTTGCCAGGTTATATATTATTTTGGGGCACGACCGGGATGAGGTCGATGTCACCATTTGTACATATTATTTTCTTTTTCTGTACTAGGATAGCCCTACAGTTGAGTGCACAAATAGCCGGGTTCTAGATGGAAACAAGCCAGCATCTCATGGCGTTGAGACGGAGGGAGCTTCATTCTAGAATTGGTGGGCTATTCGCCGCACTTGTAGGGGGTATAGATTTTCATTGCACAGGCTATCCATATGACCGGGAACGTCGAGTTTTATGTGTGGCTCAAATGAAACCCGGGGCTCCAAGATTATCCACCATTCTGTATTGTTGGCTGTGATTCTGTGATGTTGCTTATTATCATGCCTGTGACGAATGTTATATATACTTATATATATATACTAGTAGATATTGTATATGTTTTGCACCCGCGCTAGTCCAGCCCCCGCTCCGTCGTTAGTTAAGTAACCTAGCAGGTGATGACGGGGCCCAGTGGTGAATGCGGATGGCATATCCGTACATTGTATTTTCGTTCTTTTCTGGTGTGATAAGATTAAAATGATGGGACGGCATTAATTTTGATTAATGCAAGATAATAAACCTAAAAGATGTTGTTGGAATCATGTTTTAAAAAACTGACATTACAGACGTTCACTTTTGCTTTGCACAGTGATATTCGGTTATGAATATCCAGCACCTTATTCGACGAGGCAAGGGCCGAGATCCCTTCATCGGGAGTGACCCCTTGAGTAAAAGTTTGCGTCAATGTAATAACTTCACTATAGTCGATTATTTTTTGCTTTGCATTATGGTATTCATTTTAGAATATCCTGCACCTCATTCAACGAGGAAAGAGCCGAGATCCCTTCACAGGGAGTGACCTCTTTAGCAAAAGTTTTCGCCACTATATATATATTTTTGTAAAAACACTCAGGTTCCTCCAACGATATCAAGTTCATTACGTTAACGGGTTTTTCGCCAAAAACCCAGCCGTAGCCCTCCGTCATTTCAGATGGATACCACCTAGTATTCGTGCTGTGTTTGTTGGCAAGCGTCAAGACACAGTGAACGATAGCTGATTGATATTTATCTGTTGCATAGATATGCGATTAATCGAGACAGTCGTACAGCTTTGTTGGCAAGCGTCAAGAGTTTGAGCGGGTGGGTTCGAGTTAGTCCAGGACAATGATGGGTTGAACTTGACTAGTGGCCTATGACTTGTTGGCAAGCGTCAAGATTATAGTGTTAGTGTATATGCCGTAGAGGCCATTACTGTATCATACTAGTTTGTATATTACTTGATGGAAGCTTGGGATATTCACCTTGTATAAACAATCTTGCTCAATATAGTAGTATGCTACTTGGTTTGTTTCTACTTCAATGTGTACTTGTGTTTATTTCAGTATATCACTTATACGCATTAGTGGAGCCCTTAGGATCTTTGCTTGATTACCAGCGTTGTGATGGCAGTCACACTAGTGGGGGCTGGATAATCTATAAGCACATCCTTATACAGGTCCCTAGTCGTAGGACTATCGAGACAGGGCATCGATACTCCGGAGTAGACTAGCGTATGCGCTTCTCATCCCAGTGTGGGAGATGGTCTGTCCCACAGCCATCAGTACGTCGTACTGGAGATAGTATACGGGTGCTCGTTGGGTTACGAGTACACTGGACAGGACTCATCGGGAACTAACAGGTTGGTATTATACCTATCGTCAGTTATCAGTTCCCAGGTGACATGAGTACAGCTTAGTCCGCTGACTTGACACTGGCACTTCGCCTCGAGTGTGTTCCCACTGCACTTTGATCACTACCCTACCACGGCTCAAAGGAGTCGTGCAAACAGGTGGTGGTTGGGTGCAGTCCCGAAGCACTTGGAGGCAGTGACGGTTACACAGGATTCGTCTCTCCAGGTATTGGGGGTTGACATCGCGCTGTGTCTAGGAGAGCCATTACACGAGTAGTCCCTGGCCAGGGCAAGCGAGATATACTGGTAGGTTCCAGTGTTATCTCAGGGTGTTTTGGGCTTCACTCCGACACGACTTGTACCGCTATTAGGGGACTGACGTTTTACCGCCCCCTAGGCCCGACATGCGATGTATTAGACGAACAGACCGGACTGTACGGAGACTGTCACATTCAGACTCAGTAGGAGTTCAGATGGGGTTTCACCTCGTCAGCCTTCTTGTCGACATCTACCTGGGGACCGTTACGCACAGCTAGTGCCGCTTGCGGTCTGTGGTTAAACCCACTGCCAGCGTAGTGTCGAGTCTTTAGAGTCCCACACAGAGGGTATTCGCCTCTGGGCAAAACAGAGTAGAGGTCGCATGGTTTTGCGACAGGGTTCGTTCTCATCCGCGCACTTATGCACGTTTGGAGTCCGGACGGATATTACTGGCTGGCTCTGGTTTGAGTCAGATGCTGGTATATGATTTGGGGTTGCTTTTATCTCTCAGTATTCATGTTCCTCGGAACAAGGATGCAGGTGTGTATGCACGGTTATTTGAGGAAGAGGAAGAGGGTTTTCATTAGGGTTTCGGAACGGGTGCGTATGCACAGTTGACAGTCGTCTTTTTCCAAACCCTAATGGATTTATGTTATATCAATTAATAATATATAATAAAATGAAATTGTGTCATGGTTGGTTTTTATGTTGACTTGTTGACCATGGTTGACTTGTTGACCATGGTTGAAGTTTTGACCATCATCATTACAAAAGAAAGATGCTCTTTGATTCTAGCAAATTCATTTAATGTTTGAAATGATAATGGTCATTCTTAAACTTTCCATCAACCTTTTCATTTTCATTATTATTATTATTTGATAATTCTTTTGCTTTATGTTATGGTTGCAAAAGAAAAAGAGCTCACTTTATCATAACAACTCTCTCTCCTCACTTCATCTTCTTCTTCCTCTAGCAAAAGAGAACCCTTCTCATGTGTTGAGAATCCTTCTCTTTAAAAAGAAAAGCACCCCTTAGACACTCTCTACTCACTCTAGGATCAAGGGTTTGGCAAGCCGGAGATTCTAGTTCACTCCAAGTTCGAGAAAGAGCCCAAAGGTCGAACCCTCGAGGTGGATCCATCTTCGACGGAAGAAGGCGACAAGAAGAGAACCATCAACCTCTACAAAAGTTTGAAGAAGAAGGAGTTCAAGTTTAGGTATAACCATCTTCATCCGAGTAGCTAAATCTCTTTAGCAAGTATGCTAGTTTTAGTTTAGACACGATCCCGACCTTGTTTAGTCCATGTTGCCTCTTGTGATAAAAATTTGTTTTTTATACCGTTTCCGCCTCCCCGTAAGCACCGGGGGTCGCAACGTGGACTTACAGTGGTATCAGAGACTAACTAAACTTAAACTAGCTTGGTAGTGAAGTGTAACGAAGTTCGGAACCGAAAAAAATCCAAAATCCAAACTTTTAAAAACCCTAGTTTCTGTTAAAATTTTTTCTGGTCAAAACAAGATTTGTTATACACCTAAAATTGGCTCAGGGTTTTTTATGAACACCCAAGAAAAACGATCAACCAATTCATTGAAAGAGCCGCGGATCCGCGGCCTCATCTATTGTCATGGCCGCGGATCCGCCGCTGTTTGGACCCTTCATTCGATCGTTTTTTGTGCAGTGTTCTGCTGGTAGGATTTTGGGATTTTTAAGATATATTATATGTGCCCAGATTTTCCAGATCAGAAATTTACTTTTGGGGTCCTATAATTCCGTATTTTTTCCGAACTTCACTGCACTTTGGCTATGATGGTTATATCTGTGATGTTTGCATGTATTGAACGTCGGCTAATCGCTATAAGTCGATTAGTCGGGGTTATACATGATCTGTGTTTGATATTGGATTGTGTATATGAATGTGTTGGACTGTCGCGGGTGAATAGCCGGGGTGGATGTGAGATGAGCTTTTGTTTTTCTTTCATTCATTGTAAATGTAAATTGATGTAATAATTATTATTTGTTTGGCCGCACAACCGGGTCTGGGTTGTAGCCGTCATTGTATAATTCTTTTTACTGTTTTTGCTCCTAGGATAGACCCATGGAGGGGTGCACAAACTGCCGAGTACTTGGCGGGTAGTTTGCCGCACCCGTAGGGGTCTTGGGTGGGGTATTTGGCTATTCACCGCGACCGTGTAATCCGCTTTTCGTTGCAGACTCGAAAGGATTGCGGATTACTAGTATATCCAATGTATTCATCTGTGATCTGTAATGTCTATCATTGCTTTCTATTTAGGCGTTGCTTATGTTTTACAGCCGCGCTAGCCCAGCCCCCGCTCTGTCGTTAGTTAAGTAACCTAACGAGTGATGACGGGACCCCGTGGCGAATGCGAATGGCATAAGCGTACGTCATATTTTGGTTGTTTTCTGCAATGGTAGGATTTAATGATGGAACGCATTAAAAGAACTAATGCAAGAATATCACGCATTAAAAGAACTAATGCAAGATAATAAACCAAGTTAAAGTCGTTGGAACACTTTCGAAAAACCACTCGGTTCTTTTCAAAATTAACTTTTAAATGCGGAGCTTGAGCCACTCCTTCTAAAAGCTATCTCGTTCCATCGATTATATCAAGTTCACTACGTTCACGGTTTTACCAAAACCATTCGTAGCCCTCCGTCGTTTCACATAAATAGTCAATAGTATTCAAGCTGTGTTTGTTGGCCAAAGTCAAGGCATAGTGATTGGTAGCTATTGGATATTCATGTGCAGCATAGATAGATGCGTTGATTTGGAACAGTCGTACTGCCTTGTTGGCCAAAGTCAAGGGTATGTACGGGTGGATTCAAATTAACCTGGAGAACGACGGGAAGAACTTGACATGTGACTTATGATTTGTTGGCCAAAGTCAAGATCATAAGAGCATGGGGCAAAAATCCACATCGGGAGTTTCACAAGTACTGAAACTTGCTAGATTTGCATACCATTTGGAGTGTGATGATTATGGTAGGATTCCTTCATTTTCGTCACGCGATGATATTTGGATCCCGATCCTACTGTGAGTATATGCTACTCCTCGGGAAATTTCTCACTAAACGATCAATGCTATAAACCTAGTAGGTGCCTAGAAAGGTGTTAGCGGGGCTACGCCCCCAGGGAAAAGAGGTTCTTAAATTAAGGAACTTCGCGAAAGCGTTGGAAAACCTCCCTCGAAGTACCAACACTGGCCTGGCTGAACGGTTAAGCAAGTATTGTGCGGTGGGATTGATCCCGGCTAATTCTTCCTTTGTGGTTTGAGGAGGGATTCGAGAGACAGTGGGAGCCATCCTGTTTAGACAAATTAAAAACCATTCTAAACTTGCAAGAGCATCGTGCTAAATTGTTTCTTCTCTCCCCCCTGCAGCGACCAAATTCGAAATGACTGGACTTAAGTTACTTCTAGATAAAAACATACTGACAGGGCCAAACTACAAAGATTGGCTCAGGAATGTCAAATTGGCAATCGCTTACGACAAGCTGGGGTATCTTCTTACCACCAAAGCTCCCCCCGTCCCAGGTCCCACCTCCAGCGTCACGGATAAGGAAATCCGTAAGACTTGGGAGATTGACAGCGCGAAGGCCAGGTGCCTCGTACTTGCCTCGATGGACAACGAACATCAGAGGAGGCACGAGAATATGGATTTGGAATCCATATTTCTTCATACAAAAGAACTGTATAGAGAGCAGTCTCGTATCGTAAGATACGAAGTGTCGAAGAAGTTATTTTCGACTAAGTTGGCCGTCGGATCATCGGTAGCGGACCACGTGCTTAAGATGATTGGCTACACTGAGGAGCTCGCGGAACTTGGGACCACGTTGGACAGTGAACTCTATACGGATTTAATTCTCCAGTCCCTTCCATCCACTTACGCCCAGTTTATACTGAACTTCAACTTACAAGAATAGGAAGTTGAACTTTCAGAACTCCTCAACCTGCTGAGGAGCGCAGAGGGCACCCTACAGAAGGGTAGGGAAACACCCGCTTTGTTTGTAGGAGGATCTTCTTCCTCTAGGTCCAAGGCGAAAGCCAAGGGAAAGAGGAAGAAAGCCCCCGCCAAACCAAGAGGAGGTGTTAGTAAAGTGGGTACGAAGGGAAAGGAAAAGGCAACAAAGATTGCGGGGAAGCTTGTTGGAAAGGAAGAGTGCTTCTATTGTCATAAGAGTGGACACTGGAAGAAAGATTGCAGGGCTTGGAAAGCCAGGACACAGGAACTGAAGCAGGTTGCGGCTTCAGCTTCAGGTGTGTATGTTATTGAAAACTGTCTTTCTATAAACTCTACTTCCTGGGTATTGGATACCGGATCAGGATCTCATATCTGTAATTCTTTGCAGGCGTTGAGAAATCGTAGATTTTTGAAGGCAGGTGACATGACCCTCAGAGTTGCGAACGGAGCTAGCATGGATGCTAAAGCCGTGGGGGACTATCACCTGGGAATGACAGATGGGCATGTTTTGGTTTTGCGTAATTGCTTTTTTGTACCCAACGCAACTTGTAATATCATTTCTGTATCTTTGGTTTCTAAAGAAGGTTATGAATTTGCGTTTGTAAGTAATGTTGTAAACATTCACCTTAATCAAGTTCTGATTGGGTCAGGTACACTGAGCAATGGTATATACGTATTAAACCAACCACAGATTTTCAATGTCCAGAATACACACAAAAGAAAGTCTCCAGATATCAATCAGACTTTCTTATGGCATTGTAGACTGGGTCACATCAATGAGAGAAGGTTGACTAAGTTACATACAGAAGGATATTTGGATCCGTTCGAATATCAATCATATGCCACTTGTCAATCCTGTCTCAAAGGAAAGATGACAAAGACTCCGTTCACTGGACACGGAGTAAGAGCGAGCGAGCTCTTGGGACTCGTACACAGTGACGTGTGCGGTCCAATGTCTACACATGCGCGAAGCGGTTATTCTTACTTCATTACTTTTACGGATGACTTTTCAAGGTACGGTTATGTCTTCTTAATGAAACATAAGTCCGAAGCTTTTGAAAAATTCCAGGAATATAAGAATGAAGTTGAAAAACAAACCGGCAAAAGTATCAAGATTCTAAGATCGGATCGAGGTGGAGAATACTTAAGTGCCGAGTTCCTGAATTACTTAAAAGAGAATGGGATTCTCTCTCAGCTTACTCCTCCATACACTCCGCAACATAACGGTGTATCAGAGAGACGGAACCGAACCCTATTGGATATGGTACGGTCCATGATGAGTAACGCTGAGTTACCGCGATCATTCTGGGGGTATGCACTAGAATCAGCTGCGTACCTATTGAACCGAGTTCCTACTAAAACTGTGCCTACTACACCTTTTGAGATGTGGTGTGGGAAGAGGCCCCATCTCAGTCATATTAAGACTTGGGGATGTCCAGCTTTTGTTAAAAAGCAGCATGCGGACAAGCTCGAGGCACGCTCAGTACAGTGTAAGTTCGTGGGATATCCAAAGAACTCTAAGGGATATTTCTTCTACTGTGAAGAGGAACAAAAAGTTCTTGTTTCTCGTCATGCCTACTTCTTGGAAACTGAGTTTTTGGAAAACCAGATAAGTGGGAGCACAGTAGAACTGGAAGAAATTCCAGAACCACGAGCTATTACTGAAAGCTTAGTAGAACCAGAGGGTTCAAATGAACAGGACATTCCTACGCCACTCCGCATAAGTAGTAGGCAGTCTCATCCGCCCGAGAGATACTACGGTTTTCTCATAGACGGGGATAGAGAGGATTGCGTCATAGATTATGACGAGCCTACTAGCTTCCAACAGGCCGTTCAGAGCGTTGACTCGGTAAAATGGCTGGATGCAATGCGGATCGAAATGGAGTCCATGTACACCAACAAAGTATGGACGTTGGACATTGCTCCAGACGGGGTAAAACCCGTAGGATGCAAGTGGATCTTCAAAAGGAAGATTGGTGTAGATGGACAGGTTGAGACCTATAAAGCTAGACTTGTAGCAAAGGGTTTCCATCAAAGACCTGGCTTGGACTATGACGAAACCTTTTCTCCAGTGGCTATGCTGAAATCCATTCGGATCCTTCTTGCCATTGCTGCCTTCCACGATTATGAGATTTGGCAGATGGACGTAAAGACCGCTTTTCTAAATGGAAATTTAGAGGAGTGTGTCTATATGGATCAGCCAGAGGGTTTCATTCAGAGTGGGAGCAGCGGAAAGGTGTGCAAGCTGCTTAAGTCCATCTATGGACTAAAGCAGGCATCGCGGAGTTGGAACATCTGTTTTGATGAGACGGTCAAGGAATTTGACTTTATCAAAAATCCAGATGAACCATGCATCTATAGTAGATTTGTAGCGAGAACTGTAGTATTCCTTGTTTTATACGTGGATGACATTCTCTTAATAGGAAATGACATTCCTATGCTACAATCTGTCAAGGGTTTCTTGTCACACAGGTTCTCCATGAAAGACCTGGGTGATGCCTCTTACATCCTGGGGATCCGGATCCATCGTGATAGATCCAAGAGGATATTAGGACTTTCACAGTCCAGGTACATCGACACCGTGCTGAAGAGATTCAGTATGGAAGATTCCAAGCGCGGTAACCTACCGGCTTGTCACGGGATCACCCTCTCTAAAGAGATGTCTCCCAAGACTGATTTGGAGAGGGATCGCATGTCTATTATACCCTACGCTTCTGCGGTAGGCTCTATAATGTATGCGATGTTGTGTACCAGACCGGATGTAGCTTATGCACTGAGTGTGGTAAGCCGGTATCAGTCAAACCCTGGGGAGAAACACTGGATAGCAGTAAAGAACATTCTCAAGTACCTGAGGAGGACTAAGGAGATGTTCTTGGTGTATGGTGGAAAAGACCTCCAGATCGAGGCCTTTGCTGACTCCAGCTTCCAGAGTGACAAGGATGATTCCAAGTCCATGTCGGGTTTTGTCTTTACCCTCAATGGAGGGGCGGTGTGTTGGAAGAGTTCCAAACAGGAAACCGTTGCAGACTCGACTATGGAAGCGGAATACATCGCTGCATCTGATGCCGCAAAAGAAGCTGTCTGGATGAGGAAGTTCTTGAAAGAACTTCAGGTGGTTCCGTCCATTGTTGACCCAATACCTCTGTATTGCGACAACAACGGGGCTATAGCTTTAGCGAAGGAACCCAGGTCCCATCAGAGATCCAGGCACATCTTGAGGCGGTATCACCTGATCAGGGAGATCGTGGATCGCAAGGAGATCGAGGTTCGGAGGGTTGCTTCAGAAGAAAACACTGCAGATCCATTCACCAAGGCCCTACCCCAGACTCAGTTCGAGCGGCTGATCGAGATGATAGGTCTTCGATACGCCAGTTCATGGCCTTAGTGCAAGTGGGAGATTGTTAGTGTATATGCCCTAGAGGCCATTACTGTATCATACTAGTTTGTATATTACTTGATGGAAGCTTGGGATATTCACCTTGTATAAACAATCTTGCTCAATATAGTAGTATGCTACTTGGTTTGTTTCTACTTCAATGTGTACTTGTGTTTATTTCAGTATATCACTTATACGCATTAGTGGAGCCCTTAGGATCTTTGCTTGATTACCAGCGTTGTGATGGCAGTCACACTAGTGGGGGCTGGGTAATCTATAAGCACATCCTTATACAGGTCCCTAGTCGTAGGACTATCGAGACAGGGCATCGATACTCCGGAGTAGACTAGCGTATGCGCTTCTCATCCCAGTGTGGGAGATGGTCTGTCCCACAGCCATCAGTACGTCGTACTGGAGATAGTATACGGGTGCTCGTTGGGTTACGAGTACACTGGACAGGACTCGTCGGGAACTGACAGGTTGGTATTATACCTATCGTCAGTTATCAGTTCCCAGGTGACATGAGTACAGCTTAGTCCGCTGACTTGACACTGGCACTTCGCCTCGAGTGTGTTCCCACTGCACTTTGATCACTACCCTACCACGGCTCAAAGGAGTCGTGCAAACAGGTGGTGGTTGGGTGCAGTCCCGAAGCACTTGGAGGCAGTGACGGTTACACAGGATTCGTCTCTCCCGGTATTGGGGGTTGACATCGCGCTGTGTCTAGGAGAGCCATTACACGAGTAGTCCCTGGCCAGGGCAAGCGAGATATACTGGTAGGTTCCAGTGTTATCTCAGGGTGTTTTGGGCTTCACTCCGACACGACTTGTACCGCTATTAGGGGACTGACGTTTTACCGCCCCCTAGGCCCGACATGCGATGTATTAGACGAACAGACCGGACTGTACGGAGACTGTCACATTCAGACTCAGTAGGAGTTCAGATGGGGTTTCACCTCGTCAGCCTTCTTGTCGACATCTACCTGGGGACCGTTACGCACAGCTAGTGCCGCTTGCGGTCTGTGGTTAAACCCACTGCCAGCGTAGTGTCGAGTCTTTAGAGTCCCACACAGAGGGTATTCGCCTCTGGGCAAAACAGAGTAGAGGTCGCATGGTTTTGCGACAGGGTTCGTTCTCATCCGCGCACTTGTGCACGTTTGGAGTCCGGACGGATATTACTGGCTGGCTCTGGTTTGAGTCAGATGCTGGTATATGATTTGGGGTTGCTTTTATCTCTCAGTATTCATGTTCCTCGGAACAAGGATGCAGGTGTGTATGCACGGTTATTTGAGGAAGAGGAAGAGGGCTTTCATTAGGGTTTCGGAACGGGTGCGTATGCACAGTTGACAGTCGTCTTTTTCCAAACCCTAATGGATTTATGTTATATCAATTAATAATATATAATAAAATGAAATTGTGTCATGGTTGGTTTTTATGTTGACTTGTTGACCATGGTTGACTTGTTGACCATGGTTGAAGTTTTGACCATCATCATTACAAAAGAAAGATGCTCTTTGATTCTAGCAAATTCATTTAATGTTTGAAATGATAATGGTCATTCTTAAACTTTCCATCAACCTTTTCATTTTCATTATTATTATTATTTGATAATTCTTTTGCTTTATGTTATGGTTGCAAAAGAAAAAGAGCTCACTTTATCATAACAACTCTCTCTCCTCACTTCATCTTCTTCTTCCTCTAGCAAAAGAGAACCCTTCTCATGTGTTGAGAATCCTTCTCTTTAAAAAGAAAAGCACCCCTTAGACACTCTCTACTCACTCTAGGATCAAGGGTTTGGCAAGCCGGAGATTCTAGTTCACTCCAAGTTCGAGAAAGAGCCCAAAGGTCGAACCCTCGAGGTGGATCCATCTTCGACGGAAGAAGGCGACAAGAAGAGAACCATCAACCTCTACAAAAGTTTGAAGAAGAAGGAGTTCAAGTTTAGGTATAACCATCTTCATCCGAGTAGCTAAATCTCTTTAGCAAGTATGCTAGTTTTAGTTTAGACACGATCCCGATCTTGTTTAGTCCATGTTGCCTCTTGTGATAAAAATTTGTTTTTTATACCGTTTCCGCCTCCCCGTAAGCACCGGGGGTCGCAACGTGGACTTACATATAGGTCGTTAGGGGCAAAAACCACATCGGGAGTTTCAAACATACAGGAAACTTGCATCTTTAGTATACGTTCTGGAGTATGGTGACTAGAGTGGATTCCATCTAGGTCATCACACAATGATAGTTGGATCTCGATCGCACTGATGAGTAGGATTACTCTCGGGACATTATTTCACTAAACAATCAATGCTATAAATCAAGTAGATGTCTAGAAAGGTGTTAGCGGGGCTACGCCTATGGGGAAAAGAGGTTATATAATTAAGGAACTTCGCGAAAGAGTTAGAAAACCTCCCTCGAAGTACCGACACTTGCCTGGCTGAAAGGTTAAAGCAAGTATTGTGACGTGCGATTAATCCTGACAAGTTCCCCTTTTACGGTTTGAAAGAGAATTCGAGGAAACAGTGGGAGCCATCCATATTAGATAAATTAATAACCAATCTAATCTTGCAAGAGCACACGCTGAGTGTTTTCTTTCTCTCTCTTCAGGTAGCAACCATTTCACTCCCTAATCAAGATAATAAAATGTATCGCTTGACAGATTCGAATTCTTATTCGGGGCTGGGAAACATCGGTTCTACTCTGACCTATGACAAATGTCATAATTATGAGCAAGAGAAAGAGGATTGTTTGAATTCCTTGATGACCCCATCGAAGAAGAAACATACTATTGCGTCTTCTTCAGGTGTTCTCGTTATTGAGAACTATTTTTCGGTCTGTCCTACCTCCTGGGTACTCGATACCGGATCAGGATCTCAAATCTGTAATTTATTACGGGGACTGAGAAAAAGTAGGATGGTTAGACCTGGTGATATGTCTCTCAGAGTGGGGAACGGAGCACAGGTTGATGCTTCTGCCATCAGTGAATATCACCTAGCATTGCTAAATGGCAATACTATGATTTTGAACAACTGCTAGTATGTACCTTCCATGGTTTGCAACATCATATCAGTTTCTTTACTTAATAAAGATGGATATAACTTTGTTCTTGATAGAAATATCATGAACATTTACCTTGATAAGGTACTGGTTGCAGAAGGTATACTGTGTAATGGTATTTATGTTCTAAATCAGAATACAGTTCTTAATGTACAAAACACATGCAGGAGGAAGAATTCAGATACGAACGAATCCTACTTGTGGTATTGTTGACTTGGTCATATCGGAGAGAAAAGACTAAGTAAGTTATAGAAAGATGGACTTTTAAATATGTTCGAGTTTTCATCTTATGAAACTTGTCAGTCTTGTCTCAAAGGAAAGATGAACAAATCTCTGTTCACCGGACATGGAGAAAGAGCAGCAGAGCTTTTAGGACTCATACACAGTGATGTGTGTGGCCCAATGTTTATACATGCACGGCGTGGGTTCTCGTACTTTATCACATTCACCGACGATCTCTATAGGTTCGAGTATGTATATCTTATGAAACACAAATCTGAAGCTTTTGAGAAATTCAAAGAATTCAGAAACGAAGTAGAGAACCAGACTGGCAAAAGTATTAAGATCCTCCGATTAGATAGAGGAGGGGAGTACTTAAGCACGGAATTTCTAGAATACCTAAAAGAAAATGGAATTCTCTCTCAGCTTACTCCTCCGTATACACCACAGCACAACGGTGTATCGGAGTAGAGGAACTGCACCCTATTGGATATAGTTCGCTCCATGATGAGTAATGCCGAGTTGCCTCTTTCATTCTGGGGATATGCCCTTGAAACGGCAATATATGTATTGAATAGAGTTCCTACCAAAGCTGTGCCTACCACTCCACAAGCACTGTCGGAGCGGAAGAGACCATACCTTAATTTTATTAAGATATGGGGTTGTCCAGCTTATGTAAAGAAGCAAAACCCGGACAAACTCGAGGCACAGTAAGTTTTGTGTAAGTTTGTAGGATATCCTAAGCATTCGCAAGAGTATCTGTTCTACCACACTGAGGAACAGTAAGTGTTTGTTGCTCGCCACGCCGTCTTTTTGGAGAAGGAATTTCTTGCAAAAGAAATTAGTGGGAGCACGGTAGAACTGGAAGAAGTTCCAGAGGGACAAACTATAACCGAAGGTTTAGTGGAACCAGAAGATTCAATAGTCCCAGATGAACCTCAGCCACACCGCAGATCTAGTAGGATTTCTCATCCGCCCGAGAGATACTACGGTTTTCTCATAGACGGGGATCGAGAGGATTGCATGTTGGAAGAAGATGATCCTACTAGTTTCAGGCAGGCCATTATCAGTAGGGACTCTGATAAGTGGCTGGATGCTATGCGATCTGAAATGGAGTCCATGTACACCAATAAAGTGTGGACCTTGGATATTGCTCCATGTTCAGTTGATAAAACTGCACATTTAATATGACATTTTTCCTACTATTTCTTTATAATAAAAGGTGTTTATTATAATATATGATACATGTGAGGGTTTATCTGTAAAAATACTATTTTCATGTGTTTATATATTATAATTAACATTTGGTAAGAAAAAGTAAGCATATAATATCCATGTAACATTTGGCCCATTTAAATATGCTTACCATATTATACCTTTGACCAATACTTAATGGTTAAGTTAATATCTCAATAAAACAAACGCTACTAAATATTATTTGTTGAGTTTGTTGTGCAGAATTTTCAGGGCTGAAATCAAAGTTGTTAGAACAAACCTGCCTAATTAAGAAATTAAACTAAAGAAATCAAGGCTGGCAGTGCCGAAGAGAAGATTTTCAGTTTCCAATGATGTTAAAAGATCACCACGTGTCAGATAAACAAGCCCCAGAGAAATAAAGCAATGATCACATCATAAGGCCGTGGATCCGTGGCCAAACCAACCTATTGGCCGCGGATCCGCCGCGGTTTAGATGATTTGGGAGTTGGGATTTTTCTGTTTGGATCATAACTACTGGTTCCCAAATTAGGAGACTAGGGTTCTGGCTCTGCGACTATAAATAAGGACCGAGAGTCTCTTGGAAAAATTATCAAGCTGAAGAGATCACGAAGTCCACGATAGGCTCACGCATCCAGGCTGGTCATCAACGGTTTATCTACCTCCTTAGAAGAGATCGAGAAGCAAACTAGCATTTTGTAATCATTTTCTAAGGGAACAAAGTGTAAATGATTTTTGTTGATTAATAAAGGTAGTTGTTTTTTTATTCTATTTCTTTGTAGTTTTAATATGATTTCTCTCTCCATCTCTTCTTCTCCGAACATGCGCGAATAATTCTCTGCTTGTTAGGGTTCATAGGATTATGGTAGGTTAATTGATGATGAAGATCCTTAAACTCTTTTTAAGTCCTATAAAGTTTATAAACTTTATCAAAAGATTAGTTAACATCCTAATCGGGCGCGCTACCAATTCATTGCTAGTCTCGACCGCGATTAGAGATTAGATTAACTATTGTTTTGGTAAAGGCTAGATATGAACGGAGTTCCATGTCGAGATAGGGGTTAAGAGTGGGAACCCTTTTCCCTCCAAAAACCCTAATCTACATGCATCACCGTCGTTCTAGTTTTAATTCTATTAAAGGATAAAAAGAGTAATTTTTAATTAATCATCCATAACTACTAAATCCCAATGAACCTGACAAGCCCCTTTTAATATTAAACCTACATCCGTAGTTAATCTAAATCTATATTTTGCATCCGTGTTTAATATAGATCTAGATCCTACAACCATTCTTCGCCATTCTTTATTCTTCCTCCTTTCTTTCTCAACACGCCTAAAGTAAGAATAAAATATTCAACGTTTCTCAGAGGACGACCCGTACTCATCTCGGTCTAGCTACACTCGACACTGTTATTGATTGCGGTTAACTACTACACACATAGATCAGATCAATCAAATGGCGCCGTTGCCGGGGATATGTGCGTAATATTTTTTTTCTTACTATTCGTGTTGAATTCTTACTCGATCTATATCATAAAAATAAACAAAACTGCAAATTGTATATTTAACGATTATTGTGTGAATTTTGCGGGGGAATCTGTAGTCACAGATTTGAGGAAACAGAGATTTAGAGATATTCATCAAGATCCAGAGGAGCAAAGAAGACCATGTAGCAAAAATCTTCATCAGATCTTCCTAGTCGGCGGCGGAACCGCGACAAAAAGAGCATATTGGCGGTGGAACCACGGCGCATTAGGGGATTTAGGGTTTTCAAACTTCCCTGGTATCTTTTCTATATATTTCTCTCTCCTCTGAAATCCAATAAAATATCTTTTCTGCAGGATTCTTTGCAAAATATCGCCGCTCAAAAATCTTTTTGCAAAGTTTTGTAAATTGGTTTGTTATTTCATATTTTAATACGGATTTTAAGGGTCAAGACCAAAATTCAGATTAGGTGGGGATTTTATCACCCTTCCTAAGCCCCACAAATCACAAACCGAGCATCTGCATCAACCCTACATTAATTTAAAAAATATCTAGACAAGACTCTAAGAACTGTCGTGCTCAATAAGGACAGAGGAAGGTTGTGGGTAATCTATCGCTTATCCGCATTACTTTTATGGTGTCTAGGCAAGTGTGTCTAAGGAAAGCGATTACTTAATTAGGCCCACTACTTACGTAGTGGATACCTCCCACTAACCTGGCATTTATCTGGCCACAAGAGTAGTAAAGAGATGGTAGAGGATTGATCCTACTGCTTGTCCTTTGGAAGTCTAGGAGCGGTCTAGAGACTTGACCTAGGTGACCTTAGTTCTAGGGTTGTTTGTGCATTTTGTGTGATTTGTCTAAGTCCGACACACTTTTCAAAACAAACCATTTTTTTAAAAGCACACACGCTGCCACTTGCGCTAAACCCGCTTAGTGCATGCTTGGCTGGACACGGGATTCTATTGCCCGTCTTGTCCGCGTTCCTGCTATCGACTCCAAAGTCGGTGCTTCTTCATCTTCTTTTCCCCCACCACACACCACATCAACCGAGATGGACGGTACTCCATCAGATTATAACACCACACTGCCACAGCCCGTAGGTGCGCAGAATCCACCGCGCATCTCTCTCCAAGAGAGATGCTATCCTATCCGTGGTCTACTTCCCACTTGTCTATCTATTGCACCAGCCAACGGGGATAATTTTGACATTAAACCCCACTACATCAATCTGTTGCCCAAATTTCACGGGCTTGAATCTGAAGACGCGTACGTTTTCATCACTAAAGTCGAAAACGTATGCGCAATGATGGGTATTTCACAACTGACTGCGGATGCTATGCGCTTGCGTCTTCTCCCATTCACTCTGTGTGACTTGGCAGAAAAATGGCTTTATCATACTGCCGCACACTCTATCACTAATTGGGATGAATTCGTAATAGCATTTCTTAAGATGTTTTACCCAAACCATAAGACCGCCCGTGTTAGGAGCGAGATCAACCAGTTTACCCAGCTTCCCAATGAACCATTTTGGAAGTGCTTTGAACGTTTCAAGGATCTGCTTGTCTAATGCCCTCATCATGGAATCAATAGATGGGATTTGTGCCGAATTATATATGAGGGCATTAATCCAGCGACAAAGTAGATGCTTGAAACAATGTGTCAATGCAATTTCATGTCCAAAGACAATGGTGAAGCTTGGAAATATCTGGAAGACCTCGCTGAAAACAATTTGCAGTGGGAAAGCGTAAGACCACCTTCATCAAGGAGAGATATTCATCAGCTCGATGTTTCTCACAGTAAAAGCCGAAATGGCAGCGATGCAGAAGAAACTCGACGCTATTGAGAACAAATTCTCATCAGTCTCCCTAAATCAGGTAACGCTTCCCAAGACCATGTGTGGTTGCTGTTCAGATCCTTCACACTTGACGGAAGAATGTCCAATGAATGCACCGTTTGAAGGTCATGAGCAAACTAATGCTGCTTTTCAGCAGCGACCTAGAAACGATCCTTATTCTTCCACGTACAATCAAGGATGGAGGAATCATCCTAACTTTGCTTGGAACAAAAACCAACCCCAAAATCAAAACTAGTTCCAAATCAATTATCAAAGACCTTCTCCACAACAACCACAACCATAAAGTCAGCACCCCTTTCAGTCACAAAATTTTCAAAATCCGGCCAATATTTCTGCACTGCAATTGGCCGGTATTGATAACTCTTCACTCGCACAAACTTTGGATTTGTTTATGAAACATTCCATTCAAATGTCGGCTGATATGAAGTCTTCTATTGATACCATAAAGAAAGACTCCGCCTCCCACGGTGAGAGTATTAAACCAATAGAAAACCAAATTGCACAGTTGAACGCCGCAATCAGTGTGAGAGAGAAAGGGAAACTCCCATCTCAACCCCTACCGAATCTTGGCCACTCACGAAATCATAACGTGAGTGTCGTTACTACGTTGAGATCGGCAAAAGTGGTGAATAACCGAGTGGGTGAGCAATTTGATGATGTTAGTGACACCAATAATACCCCAGCTTCTTCTTCTTCCCCTAATTCGTCTAGTCTCCCACCTTCTTCCGAGCCTATTCTCCGTTTTCCCCAAGACTCGAACCCTCAACCCACTTCCACAAATCTATCTAAAACGATCCCCACTCTAATTCCGAGATCCATTCCATCCCCACAATCCTCTCCAATTTTGGACCCAAACTTTATTGATAAAGCACCTTATCCAAACAGGTTAAGGGGCAACAGACAAAGTCCACAAATGGAGAAGATTGTGGAAATTTTTAAGCAAGTTAACATAAATATTCCTCTCCTAGATGCTATTCAACAAGTTCTGTCTTATGCGAAAATCCTAAAGGACTTGTGCACTAGGAAGAGAAAAGTTCAAGTACCTAAAAAAGTTTCCCTTGCGAGTAATGTGAGCACTGCTTTTACACAACAACTACCCAAGAAACGAAAGGACCCCGGAAATCCTACAATTTCTATTTCTATTGGGGGTAAAAATATCAATCGTGCTCTACTCGATTTAGGTGCTAGTGTTAACTTTCTTCCGTATTCTGTCTATGAGCAATTAGGGATCGGAGAGTTAAAACCGGCGCATTGCACTCTTCCGATGGCCGATCGATCTATCACCCAACCTAGGGGTGAGCTAGAGGATGTGTTAATCAAAGTCGGGGAATTTATATTTCCAGTGAACTTTATCGTTATAGATACATAACCTGTAGCGAACCCACGAAACCAAATTTCGGTGATTTTAGGTTGACCTTTTCATGCGACTTCCAACGCTGTAATCAATTGCCGAAATGGCTCTATGACCCTATCCTTTGGGAAAAAGTCAATTGAGCTTAACATTTACAAGTTAGGAAGTGAACCCTCCGAACCCTATGCTCATGTGTGTTCTGTCGAAACAATAGATTCCGACAGCAGTGAAATTGAAGAGCTTCACGATACTGATCTCGACTCCGCTATTACATTGTTGTCCGGGTCAACATCTAACGCGGAATATGAACCATTTATGGAGTCCGAGTATCATCCTGTTCTTTCCGATGAGATTATTATTCGGGATATCGATGAAAGTTTTGAAGAAATTTTTGCTGAAGAACTCGCATTCTTAGAAAATACGGGTGGTGTGATGAATCAACCTCAACACAAAGAAGTTGAACCATCACCACTTCTTCTTATCGATAACAAGAATGCGAGTAATCTATCATCATTATTTCGTCTCTATAAACCGAGACGTAAACATTTTCCATTACATCTCTTATCTCCTCCCTACTTCTTCATATCAATAGGCGATATGTTCTTCCACCAACCTTGGTGCTTCATAGATAAAATTTTTGAATGGTTCGTGTTGACTTTTGGTCTTTGCAAGGCTTTACTTTGACCAATTATTTTAACCCCCTAAATAATTTTAAATGCTTAATACGATTTTACTTAAGTTTTGGGGAGGGGGGATATTTTGGCTCTTGAGAGAAATTTTTATAAGATTGTGAGCCAAAAATAAGTTTGGGGGAGGATTTCACTTTCATTATTTCTTATCTCCTTTTTCCTCCCAAATCTACAGGTTTTTGAGCTTAACAGATGACATCAGTGAGGACACTGCTGTAAACAGGTTTGGGGGAGGTTTGTGCTTATTTACGCGTTACTTTGCATAAGCACGAAAAATTTTGATAACAAAAATTAGGAAGTGAAAATTTACATATGAAAGATAGGAATAGTTTAAGAAAACCAAGAAAATTAGAAGTTTTCTTAAACGAACAAGTAATAAGTAGTTATGAGCCGTTGTACCAAGGGTTAGTAAGATGAAAGAAGTCACTGATCTGAGGATAAAAATAAGTCTGAAAAATAGTTCCTATTCTGGAAGCCAAACATTTGAATGTTGATACCCTACTAAACGCACTTATACACGTCTTGAAACTCGGGATAGTAGAGGATACCTTGAAATGCTTTTATCTAAAAGCCAAAGTATGATGGAAATTATAAATGAATAAAATATAAAATGGTGAAGAAAAATAAACACTGGTTTTGTTATCACCGAGGCAGCGATAAAAAAATATAGCTAGGGTGCTTCATCACCCAGTGCCTTAGACCAACTGGTCTGGGAGTCACTGCTAAGCCTTAGGTGGTGCAAGACGAGGAAAATACTAATACACCTAATCAGCAAGCACATGAGTATTCGGTCGGTTAGTACCTCAAGAAGTATTAACGGTCGCATGAAAAATGTGTGAGCATATTCCATATAAATATCGATTAAAAAGTGCTAAGGCTGATGGACAAGAGTATGATAGCTTGAATTGAATTCTCCGAGTGTAGGGATGTCTTTTACACACACGTAGAGGTATATGATCGATATTTGGATGAAAGGTAGGAATGAAGAATAAAGACGATGTTTTATTGAGAGATGATGTGATTTCTAACATCTTTTCATGACTATTAAGATAGGGCTCATGACAACTGAAAAGCTAGTGTCGTTGCAAACTCTAAGTTTTCAAAGTCTTTCTTTTATGGCTCTTATCTTTATATGTAACTTTCACCATCTCTCTTTTATTATAGGATTTTGTGGGTCTAATCCGCTGAAAACCCTCAGGAGACAACACTCCTCCAACTAGGGACACTTAGAGGTTTAACGGCTTGTTGCACGTGCTCAGTGCAATCATGTTGCCTAAGAAAGTGTGCTTAGCTTTCTCCTTTCTTTTTCTCTTTCTCTTGAATAAACTGGTTTGCTCGGGACGATCAAAGATAAGTTTTGGGGTATTTGTTCAGTTGATAAAACTGCACATTTAATGTAACATTTTTCCTACTATTTCTTTATAATAAAAGGTGTTTATTATAATATATGATACATGTGAGGGTTTATCTGTAAAAATACTATTTTCATATGTTTATATATTATAATTAACATTTGGTAGGAAAAAGTAAGCATATAATATCCATGTAACATTTGGCCCATTTAAATATGCTTACCATATTATACCTTTGACCAATACTTAATGGTTAAGTTAATATCTCAATAAAACAAACGCTACAAAATATTATTTGTTGAGTTTGTTGTGCAGAATTTTGAGGGCTGAAATCAAGGAATTCAAAGTTGTTAGAACAAACCTGCCTAATTAAGAAATTAAACTAAAGAAATCAAGGCTGGCAGTGACGAAGTGAAGATTTTTAGTTTCCAAAGATGTTAAAAGATCACCACGTGTCAGATAAACAAGCCCCAGAGAAATAAAGCAATGATCACATCATAAGGCCGCGGATCCGCGGCCAAACTAACCTATTGGCCACGGATCCGCCGCGGTTTAGATGATTTGGGAGTTGGGATTTTTCTGTTTGGATCATAACTACTGGTTCCCAAATTAGGAGACTAGGGTTCGGGCTCTGCGACTATAAATAAGGACCGAGAGCCTCTTGGAAAAATTATCAAGCTGAAGAGATCACGAAGTCCACGAGAGGCTCACGCATCCAGGCTGATCATCAACGGTTCATCTACCTCTTTAGAAGAGATCGAGAAGCAAACTAGCATTTTGTAATCATTTTCTAAGGGAACAAAGTGTAAATGATTTTTGTTGATTAATAAAGGTAGTTGTTTTCTTATTCTATTTCTTTGTAGTTTTAATATGATTTCTCTCTCCATCTCTTATTCTCCCAACATGCGCGAGTAATTCTCCGCTTGTTAGGGTTCATAGGATTAGGGTAGGTTAATGGATGATGAAGATTATTAAACTCTTTTTAAGTCCGATAAAATTTATAAACTTTATCAAAAGATTAGTTAACATCCTAATCGGGCGCGCTACCAATTCATTGCTAGTCTCGACCGCGATTAGAGATTAGATTAACTATTGTTTTAGTAAAGGCTAGATATGAACGGAGCTCCATGTCAAGATAGGGGTTAAGAGTGGGAACCCTTTTCCCTCCAAAAACCCTAATGTACATGCATCACCGTCGTTCTAGTTTTAAATCTATTAAAGGATAAAAAGAGTAATCTTTAATTAATCATCCATAACTACTAAATCCCAATGAACCCTACAAGCCCCTTTTAATATTAAACCTACATCCGTAGTTAATCTAGATCTATATTTTGCATTCGTGTTTAACGTAGATCTAGATCCTACAACCATTCTTAACCATTCTTTATTCTTCTTTTCTTTCTCAACATGCCTAAAGTAAGAATAAAATATTCAACGTTTCCCAGAGGACGACCCGTACTCATCTCGGTCTAGCTACACGCGACACCGTTATTGATTGCGGTTAACTACTACACACATAGATCCGATCAATCACTCCACCTGGGGTAAAACCTGTTGGATGCAAGTGGATCTACAAAAAGAAACTTGGTGTAGATGGGCAGGTAGAAACCTATAAGGCTAGACTCGTTGCAAAAGGTTTTTGTCAAAGACCAGGTGTGGATTATGACGAAACCTTTTCTTCAGTAGCTATGCTCAAATCCATTCGGATCCTACTTGCCATTGCTGCCTTCCATGACTATGAGATCTGGCAGATGGACGAAAAAACGGCTTTTCTAAATAGAAATTTAGAAGAGTGCGTTTATATGGATCAGCCGGAAGGTTTCGTAGACAGTGGGAGCAGCGGGAAGGTGTGCAAGTTGCTTAAATCCATTTATGTATTAAAGCAAGCATCGCGGAGCTGGAACATCTGTTTTGAGGAAACAGTCAAAGACTTTGACTTCATCAAGAACGAAGATGAGCCATGTATATATAAGAAGATTGTAGGAGGAACTGTCGTGTTCCTAGTCTTATACGTGGACGACATTCTTTTGATAGGAAATAAAATTCCTATGCTACAATCGGTCAAGCTATTCTTATCACAAAGGTTCTCCATGAAAGGCCTAGGTGATGCCTCGTACAATCTGGGGATCAAGATCTACAGGGATAGATCTAAGAGAATATTGGGACTTTCGCAGTCCAGGTACATAGAGACCGTACTAAAGAGATTTAGTATGGAAGATTCCAAGCACGGTAACATACCCGCATTGCACGGAATCACCCTCTCCAAGGAGATGTCTCCCAAGACTGACGAGGAGAGGGTTCTCATGAGCACTATACCCTACACTTCGGCGGTAGGATCTATAATGTATGCGATGCTATGTACAAGACCAGATGTAGCTTACGCGCTAAGCGTGGTGAGCCGGTATCAGTCAGACCCAGGTGAGAGCCACTGGACAGCAGTAAAGAACATTCTCAAGTACCTGAGAAGGACTAAGGAGATGTTCCTCGTTTACGGTAATGGAGACCTCAGGGTCGAGTCCTTTACCGACTCAAGCTTCCAGAGTGACGAGGATGACAACAAGTCTGTCTCGGGTTTTTTGTTTACCCTCAACGGAGGGGCGGTGTGTCAGAGGAGTTCCAAACAGGACACTGTCGCAGACTCGACGATTGAGGATGAATACATTGCTGCAAGCGATGCCGCAAAAGAAGTGGTCTGGATGAAGAAGTTCATAGCTGAACTTCAGGTAGTTCCGTCCATTGTTGACCCAATACCTTTGTATTGCGATAACAATGGGGCTATAGCTTTAGCGAAGGAACTACGGCCCCTTCAGAAATCCAGGCACATCTTAAGGCGGTATCACCTGATCAGGGAGATCATAGATCGCCAGGAGATCGAGATCCGGAGAGTTGATACAAAAGAGAACACGGCGGATCTATTTACAAAGGCCCTCGCTTAAGTGCAGTTCGAGCGACTTTTTGATATGTTGGGTATGCGGTACGCCAGCAGCTGTCCTTAGTGCAGAAGTTGGGTATTCGGTACGCCAATCACTGGCATTTAGTGCAAGTGGGAGATTGTTGGATATATATGCCCTAGAGCCCACTATTATATATGTATACATATGGATGCTAGGGATATGTATGTATAGGACAATCTTGCTCAGTTTTATAGTATATTATTTGACTTGTCTTTGTCAGGATATGTGTATTTATTTCTATTGTTGTTATATCTAGCTTGCACATATTGATAAAGACTACATACGGTAGTATACTATTATAGTTTTTCTTTATCTTAACATAGCATATGTCATACTCGTTATTACATATTGCGGTTACATGTTGATAAAGCCCGTAGGATCTTGCTTGACTACCTGCATTGTGATGGCGATCACACTTGTGGGAGCAGGGTAGTCCATAAGCACATCCTTAAATGGTCCCTAGTCGCGTGAGTATCGAGACTGGCATTGATACTCCATAATAGACTAGTGTATACGTTTGTAGCCCCGTCGGGGGATGGTTGGTCCCGCAGCCATTGGTCGGATGCACCCAAAATCATATACAGGTGCTCACTGGGGGTGAGTACACTTGACGGACTCGCCGAGAACTTCCAGATGGTACTATACCTATCGTCAGATGGAAGTTCTTAGGTGACATGTGTATAGGTTAGTCTTTGGTCCTGAGATCGGCATTTATCTCGTGTGAGTTCCCACTGAGATTTGATCACTACCCTACCACGGCTCTACTGAGTCGTGCAAACAGGTTTTGGTTTGGTTCAGTCCCGAGCCACATGGAGACAGTGAGCGATTGTTGGGCATTCGTCTCTCCTGGTATTAGGAGTTGATATCGCACAGTGATTGATTGGTCAGAACCATAAGACCTTGGCCAAGGCAGTTGGGATTTACTGATAGGTTGATAGGTAGTTTCCCGGATTGGTCCTGAGCCACATCGACACGACTTATCAGGTTATTAGGGTCTGACGTTCACCACTCCCTAGACCCGATATGCGATAGTCTTTGACGAAGAGACCGGACTGTACGGATATTGTCACGGATAGGCTCAGTAGGAGTTCGGATGAGTTTGCTCGTCGGCTTTCCTTTTCGACAGGTACCTGGGTAGCCGTTACGTACAGCTAGTGCCGCTGACGTGCTTGTAGTTAAACCCACTGCCAGAGTACTATCGAGTCTTTAGAGTCCCACACAGAGGGTTTCCCAGCTTCGGGCGAAACGATGTAGAGGTCGTATGGTTTTGCGACAGGGTTCATTCACATACGCATACTTGTGCGCGTATGGTGTTCGAGCGGTTGATACTACTGGGCTTTGGTTTAAGCCGAATCCTATTATTAGATTTTGGGTTGGTTTAGTCTCTTTGTATTCGTGTTTCTTAGAGCACGGATGCGGGTATGTATATACGGTTGAGTGGGACGAAGGAAGAGACACCACATTAGGGTTTTGACCATTGACTTGATTAAAATCATTATGAGGTGGAGGAAATTGTTTACTAATCTTTATTAGAGATAATTGTGTCATGGTTAATTGGTTTGACCATTTGACTTGTTGACCATTATTGACTTAACTATTTTTGTTGAGCAAAAGATATTTTTCTTAGCATTAATTGTGACATAATAATGGTCATATCAAATGAACCATCACAATTATCTTAATAAAACTTATTATTCTTTTTTCCTCATATGTGAGCTCTCTTGATTATTCTTACTCTCTCTCTCTTGCATGGTTCTCTCCTTCTTCCCTCTCATAACCCTAGTGTCTCATGAGTTGAGAATCAAGGGTTAGTAAGACTAAGCAACCAAAAATTACACTCTACTAACTCTAGTCCAAGCTAAGTATTCTAGTTACCTCAACTTAGAGGTTTAGCTCAAGGTTGGAACTCTCGGGTGGATCATCGTTGATATAAGGAGGCCGAAGTTCTAGCACGATCCATACTTCCATCGAGGAGCTTAAGAAGAGGATCAAAGACCCGAAGGACTTGTTTTCTTTGGGTATACTTTCTATCATAATAAATAGAACCCTAACATGCTAGCTAGGTTTATGGTAAAGATCCGGTTTAGTGTTATTCTAGCGCCAAGTTTTGTATCGCTATAAAATTTTTGTTCCGCATTTGGTCACGGGAGTTGGCCGGGGCGCTAGTGTAACCCTTCAGCTTGATGGCTCTAGAACCTCATGGTCCTATTAAGGTTACTTTCATGGTATCAGAGCCATGATAGAACATTAGGATAACTTGTAGCAACGTTAGAAATCCGCCATTTTTGTGGCGCAATTATTGCCAATAAAAACAGTTTCAAAATTGATGTTTTGTGTTGTTTGCACACCCTGCGGGCTCACGATTTGAACTGAGAAGCCGCTGGGTGGAACATGCTCATCCCGGGGACACCCCGAGGGGACCGAATGGCTGGGCCCACTCTCCAAGTCCACCACAAGGTGGTCTTGGCGGTGAGGACCCGAAACTGCCTCACCATAGTCAGTTTCGGGTCTGCCTCCCCCCTGGCCACCTCGTAGTGGCCTCGGGGGTGGGGTACCCCCTCTAGGCCCCCCATTCAATAGTTTATTTTGGGTCTTTACCCCCATGAAGATTCGGACGGGTTTCGAGTTTGTTTCGACTCCCGGATTGGTTTAAAACGATCGGTTTTGGAACATTAGCTCACTGGATTTTTCAAGTATTGAAAAAAATTGGTTTAGTTTGCTAATTGCGTGCGGAATTCTAATGTCGCGGTTACTTTACAACCTTTGTGATGTGTGTGATACAATTATTAGAATCCGGATTAATTAGTTTTATGAAAACTAGTTAGTATACTGTAAATCTAGCCGTTTAGTCTAAATTGATCGATTGCCATGATGTTTTGATTCGGATCAAAACTCCGTCGCAATTGCGTATTGTACGCGATCACTAAGTCGGAAATCTTGTTGAATTATCCGACAACCAATTGAAAAGAGTTTTCAATTTGAGACTAAAATGCAAGTTTTATAAGTTAGGCATTAAATCTGGAATATGAGATATTCCGGGTTTATGATGTCTAAGGATATTGCGGATTCTCATTATTGTAGTTTTCTGTTTTCTTTTCTGCGACCGTAAGTGTAATATGTGGGGTATCCCAATCTGGTTGCTATATGTCAACGAGTTTCAGGATACGCATATTTACTTACGTTGATGACATGAGATATTATGTGTTGCTGTTGATATGATTTATTGGATCGTTGTGAAAGAATAGCCGGGTTTTTTTCATGTGAGATGGGGGTTTTTATTTTCATTCATGTAAAATCTGTATGTAATATTCTTTTATTGGGGCACTTCCGAGTTGAGGATGATGTCACCACTGTTGTATATTATTTACTTTTCCGCATTAGGATAGACCCAAGGCGGGGAGCACAAGTAACCAGGTTCTAGAGTCCAGTGGGAGACCATCTCAAGGAGTTGAGACCGGGTCTCATAACTCTAGAATTGACAGGATTACTTGCCGCTCTCGTAGGGGTCTAGGGATGTGGGTTTGGCTATTCATCACGACCGTGGAATCCGTGTTTTACATTATTGGTTAAATTTAAAATACGGACATCCTAGTGTATCCAATATTTCATATGTTACTTCTGCTGCTTGATTCTGTGATGTTGATCATATAACTGCGTGAGACGAATGTAATATTATATATATGATATATGTTGGGTCCACGTTACCCACCCCGGTACTTTCGGGGAGGCGGAATAGATAAAAATCAAAATTTTTCCTCAAAAAGTAACATGGACCAACCATGAAGGATCTTTGCTAAACAAAAACTAACTAATAAACTTCAAGTTCTAGCTACTATGTAGAATGGTTATACCTAGGTCTTGAACTCCTTCTCTTCTTTTCATGGTTCTCCTCCTTGCTTGCTCCTTGTAGTGGCTTGAACGGCTCCTCCTCGTCGTCTCCTCTTTGCCGTAGATGGATCCACCCGAGGGCCTCGAACTTGAGCTCCTATCTCAACCTAGAGATAACTAAGGTGCTTGGTTTGCTAAACCTAGAACCTTAGAATGAGTAGAGAAGAGTTATGGTGGTTTTGTCTCAAAAGTTCATGATTTCCAACTCATGGAACACTTGAACCTTGAGAGAGGAAGAGGGAGAGCTTTCTTTCTAAGAGAGAGAAAGAATATGATAGAATGAGCTCTCATATTGCAACCATACTCACAAAAGCAAAAATAATGATGATAATAATAATAATTAAGAATTGTGATGGTTAGTTTTAATGACCATTATCATTTCATGCATTTAATGCATTTTGTAAAGAACAACAAGTAAACAAAAGTCATAGAAATGATGATGGTCAACAAGTCCACAATAGTCAACCGGTCAACAAAGTCAACAAGTCAACAAAAGTCAAATGTTCGACTCAACCATAGCACAATAATCCTTAATTAATATTATTAATCATATTTCTCATTCTCATTAGGGTTTAGAAAAAGTCAACGGTCAACCAGTCAACCAAAGTCAAATGGTCAACAACCCTAATGAGAACCCTCTGCCTCTGCCTCTGTCAACTGTGCATACACACCCGCATTCGTGTTCCGAGGAACACGAATACACTGAGACAAAACCAATCCCAAAATGAATACTAGGATCTGGATTAAACCAAAGCCCGCTAGTACTAACTGCCCGGACACTAAACGTGCACAAGTGCGCGGATGTGAACGAACCCCGTCGCAAAACCATGCGACCTCTACTCTGTTTTGCCCAAAGGCGAGTAACCCTCTGTGTGGGACTCTAAAGGCTCGACACTACGCTGGCAGTGGGTTTAACCACAGGCTGCAAGCGGTACTAGCTGTATGTAACGGTCCCCAGGTAGATGCCGATAAGAAGACTGATGAGGTGAACCCATCCGAACTCCTATTGAGCCTGAATGTGACAATCTCCGTACAGTCCGGTCTGTTCGTCTGAGAATATCGCATGGTGGGCCTAGGCGGGTGGTAAACGTCAGTCCCCTAATAGCGGTACAAGTCGTGCTGGAGTGTAGCCCAAAACACCCTGAGAATCTACTGGAAAACTTACCAGCAATTCTCGCTTTCCCTGGCCAGGGACGACAATGTGCAATGGCTCTCCTAGACACAGCGCGATATCAACTCCCAATACCGGGAGAGACGAATCCTGTCTAACCGTCACTGCCTCCAAGTGCTTCGGGACTGCACCCAACTACTACCTGTTTGTACGACTCAGTAAAGCCGTGGTAGGGTAGTAATCTAAGAACAGTGGGAACACACTCGAGGCGAAGTGACAGTGTCAGGTCAGCGGACTAAGCTGTACTCATGTCACCTGAGAATTGTTAACTGACGATAGGTATAATACCAACCAACAGTTCCCGATGAGTCCTGTCCAGTGTACTCGTAACCTAACGAGCACCTGCATACTATCTCCAGTACTGATGGCTGTGGGACAGACCATATCCCCTGCTGGGATGAGAAGCGTATGCACCAGTCTACTCTGGAGTATCCATGCCCTGTTTCGATAATCCTACGACTAGGGACCAAAATAAGGATGTGCTTATAGACTACCCAGCCCCCACTAGTGTGATCGCCATCACAACGCCGGTAGTCAAGCAAAGATCCTAAGGGCTCCATCAACATGCATTAGCGATATCTTAAAAGAAACATATTAAGATAGAAACAAACCAAGTAGCATACTACTATATCGAGCAAGACTGTCATAAACCCATATATATATATCCCAAGCCTCCAAAATTTATTATACAAACTAGTACTATACAATAATAGCATCTCGGGCATACATATTCAACAATCTCCCACTTGCACTAAAGGCCAGTAATTGGTGTACCGCATACCCAACGTCTGCAATAAGGCCAGCTGCTGGCGTACCGCATACCCAATAGCTCAAAAAGTCGCTCGAACTGTGTTTGAAGGAGGGCCTTTGTGAATGGATCCGCCGTGTTGTCTTTTGTGTCTACTCTCCGTACCTCGATCTCCTGGCGATCAATGATCTACCTGATCAGGTGATACCGCCTTAAGATGTGTCTGGATTTCTGATGGGACCTTGGTTCCTTCGCTAAAGCTATAGCCCCATTGTTATCGCAATACAAAGGTATTGGGTCAACAATGGACGGAACCACCTGAAGTTCACTAATGAACTTCTTCATCCAGACCGCTTCTTTTGCGGCATCGCTTGCAGCAATGTATTCAGCCTCCATCGTCGAGTCTGCGACGGTATCCTGTTTGGAACTCCTCCAATACACCGCCCCTCCATTGAGGGTAAACACAAAACCCGAGACAGACTTGCTGTCATCTTTGTCACTCTGGAAGCTTGAATCGGTAAAGGACTCGACCCTGAGGTCTCCATTACCGTAAACCAGGAATATATCCTTAGTCCTTCTCAGGTACTTAAGAATATTCTTCACTGCCGTCCAGTGGTCCTCACCTGGGTCTGACTAATACCGGCTCACCACGCTCAGCGCGTAAGCTACATCTGGTCTTGTACATAGCATCACATATATTATAGATCCTACCGCCGAAGCGTAGGGTATAGTGCTCATTTGAACCCTCTCCTCGTCAGTCTTAGAAGACATCTTCTTGGAGAGGGTGATTCCGTAAAATGCGGGTACATTACCGCGCTTGGAATCTTCCATACTAAATCTCTTTAGTACGGTCTCTATGTACTTGGACTGCGAAAGTCCTAATAGTCTCTTGGATCTATCTCTGTAGATCTTAATCCCCAGAATGTACGAGGCATCACCCAGGTCCTTCATGGAGAACCGTTGTGACAAGAATAGCTTGACCGATTGTAGCATAGGAATGTCATTTCCTATCAAAAGAATGTCGTCCACGTACATGACTAGGAACACGACAGTTCGTCCTACAATCTTCTTATAGACACAAGCTTCATCTTCGTTCTTAATGAAATCAAATTCCTTGATTGCCTCATCAAAACAGATGTTTCAGCTCCGCGATGCCTGCTTTAATCCATAAATGGATTTAAGCAACTTGCACACCTTCCCGCTGCTCCCACTGTCTACGAAACCTTCTGGCTGATCCATGTAAACGCACTCTTCCAAACAGCCTTTTAGAAAAGCCGTTTTAACGTCCATCTGCCAGATTTCATAGTCATGGAAGGCAGGAATGGCAAGTAGGATCCGAATGGATTTGAGCATAGCCACTGGAGAAAAAGTTTCGTTATAGTCCACACCAGGTCTTTGACGAAAACCTTTTGCAACGAGTCTAGCCTTATAGGTTTCCACCTGCCTATCTACACCAAGTTTCCTTTTGTAGATCCATTTGCATCCAACGGACCCCAGGTGGAGCAATATCCAAGGTCCACACTTTATTGGTGTACCTGGACTCCATTTCAAATTTCATTGCTTCCAGCCATTTATCAGAGTCCCTACTGATAATGGCCTGCCTGAAACTGGTAGGGTCATCTTCTTCCAAGATGCAATCCTCTCGATCCCCGTCTAAGAGAAAACCGTAATATCTCTCGGGCGGATGAGAAATCCTACCAGATCTGCGGAGTGGCTGAGGTTCGTTGGGTGTAACTGAATCTACCGGTTCCTCCAAATCTTTAGTTAAAGTTTGTGTTTTTGGAATTTCATCCAGTTCTACCTTGCTGCCACCAATATTTTTAACAAGAAATTCTTTTTCCAAAAATGTGGCATTCCTGAAAACAATTATCTTCTGTTCCTCTGCATGGTAGAATAGATACCCACTAGAATCTTTTGGTTATCCCACAAACTTACATAAAACTGCCCGTGCCTCAAGTTTGTCTGGGTTCTGCTTTTTGACATAAGCTGGGCAACCCCAAATCTTAATACGTTTAAGATACAAACTCTTACCACTCTATATTTCATACGGAGTCTTAGGCACGGATTTGGATGGAACTTGATTCAATAGATGTGCTGCTGTTTGAAGTGCATATCCCCAGAATTAAAGAGGCAAGTCAGCACTACTCGTCATGGAGCGAACCATATCCAATAGGGTACGATTCCTCCGTTCCGATACACCGTTGTGCTGTGGTGTATAAGGAGGAGTAAGCTGAGAGAGAATACCATTCTCTTTTAAGTAATCTAGGAATTCCGTGCTTAAGTACTCCCCTCCTCTATCAGACCGGAGGATCTTGATACTTTTGCCAGTCTAGTTCTCTACTTCGTTTCTGAATTCCTTGAATTTCTCAAAAGCTTCAGATTTGTGTTTCATCAGATACACATATCCGAACCTAGAGAGATCGTCAGTGAATGTGATGAAGTACGAGAACCCACCCCTTGCATGTATAGATATTGGACCACATACATCACTATGTATGAGTCCCAAGAGCTCTGTTGCTCTTTCTCCATGTTCGGTGAACGGAGATTTGGTCATCTTTCCTTTGAGACAAGACTGACAAGTTTCGTAAGATGAAAACTCGAACGTATTCAAGAGTCCATCTTTATGCAACTTACTTAGTATTTTCTCTCGGATATGACCAAGTCTACAATGCCACAGGTAGGATTCATTCGTATCTGAATTCTTCCTCTTGCGTGTGTTTTGTACATTGAGAACTGTATTCTGATTTAGAACGTAGATACCATTACACAGTGTACCTTCTGCAACCAGTACCTTATGAAGGTAGATGTTCATGATATTTCGATCAAGAACAAAGTTATATCCATCTTTATTGAGTAAAAAAACTGATATGATGTTGCAAACCATGGAAGGTACATAGTAGCAATCGTTCAAAATCATAGTATTGCCGTTTAGCAACACTAGGTGATATTCACCGACGGCTGCAGCATTAACTTGTGCTCCGTTCGCTACCCTGAGCGACATATCACCAGGTACAACTTTCCTACTTTTTCTCAGTCCCTGCAATAGATTACAGATATGAGATCCTTATCCGGTATCAAGTACCCAGGAGGTAGGGCTGACCGTAAAACAGTTCTAAATTATAAGAACACCTGAAGTAGATGCGAAACTAGGCTTCTTCTTCAACTGGGTATCCTTAGAATCCAAACAATCCTCTTTCCCTTGCTCATACTTATGACTGTTGTCGTAAGTTAGAGCCGAACCAACGTTCCCCAGCCCCGAATAAGAATTCGGATCGGTCAAGCGATACATTTTATTATCTTGATTAGGGCGTGAAATGGTTGCTACTGGAGAGAGAGAAAAGAAACACTCTGCGTGCGCTCTTGCAAGATTAGATTGGTTTATTAATTTATCTAACCAGGATGGCTCCCACTGTTTCCTCAAATTCTTCTTCAAACCCTAAAAGAAGAACTAGTCAGAATTAATCACACGTCAAAATACTTGCTTAACCTTTCAGCCAGGCTAGTGTTGGTACTTCGAGGGAGGTGATTGTTTGCGAAAGATTGTGTTTTGTAGTGTAACCGCAATCAGAACGGTTTCGCGTGTAGCTAGACCGAGGTGAGTACGGGTCGTCGTCAGGGAAACGTTGAACCTTTTAATTTTACTTTAGATGTGTTGAGAAGGGAGGAAGAATTAAGAATTTTGAAGAATGGTTTCTAGATCTACGTTAAGCAAGAATGCAAAAATATAGATCTAGATTATTTTAGGGGTGTAGTTAATATAATAAGGGAGCTTGTAGGGTTCGTTAGAATTTAGTAGTTATGGACGATTAATTAAAAGTTACCCTTTTATCCTTTAATAGATTTAAAACTAGAACGACGGTGATGCGTGTAGATTAGGGTTTCTGGAGGGAAAAGGAATCCCACTCTTAACCCTTATCTCAACACGGAACTCCGTTCATATCTAGCCTTTACCAAAACAATCATTAATCTAATCTCTAATCACGGTCGGAACAAACAAAGAATTGTTAGCGCACCCGATTAGGATGTTAATGATTCTTTTGATAAAGTTCATAAACTTTATAGGACTTAAAAAGGGTTTAGGGATGATCATCATCCATTAGCCTACCCTATTCCTACGAACCCTAAAAAGCGGAGAATAACTCGCCCATGTTGGGAGAAAAAGAGATGGAAAGAAATTGCATAATTAAATTACGAAGAAATAGAATAAGAAAAAGAAAGCTACCTTTATTAATCAACAATATTCATTACACTTTGATTCCTTAGAAAATGATTACAAAGACTAGTTTGCTTCTCGATCTCTTCCAAGGAGGTAGACGAACAGTTGATGATCAGCCTGGATGCGTGAGCCGTCTTGGACTTCGTGATCTCGTCGGCTTGATAAATTTTCCAAGAGGCTCTCGGTCCCTTTTTATAGTGCCAAAGCCAGAACCCAAGCTTCTAAATTAGGAAGTAAGCAGCAAAGATCTTCCCTAAAAATCCTCAGCTTCCAACTCCCTATACCTGCGGCGGATCCGCGGCATCAAGGGGCTTGGGCCGCGGATCCGAGGCCTGATGATCAGGGCCCTTGATCATTTTTCTGTAGCTGTCTCGATATGACATTTGGCGATCCTTGGAACCTTCAGAATTTGGAAATCTTCTCGTGGTTGCTGCCAGACATGGTCTCCAAGTTTTGCTTTCTTAATTAGGCAGGTTAGCTTTAACAACTTGATTTCCTTGATTTAAGACCAGAAAATTCTGCACAACAATCTTAAATAATATTTAGTAGACTTAGTTCTATTAGGATTAGGTCAATAATATTATATATATTTTCCTACCAAATACTAATTATAATATATCAACACATGGAAAATAGTATTTTTACAAATAAACCCTCATATGTATAATATATTATAATAAAGACCTTTTTAAATATGGAAACAGTAGCAAAAATGTAATAACAAATGTGCAGTTTTATCAACTGAACAAATACCCTCAAACTTATCTTTGATCGTCCCGAGCAAACTAGTTTATTCAAGAGGAGGAGAAAAAGAGAGGAGAAAACTAAGCACACTTTCGTAGGCAAACACGATTGCACTGAGCACGTGCAACAAGCCGTTAAACCTCTAGGTGGCCCTAATAGGAGGAGTGTTGTCTCCTGAGGGTTTTCAGTGGATTACACCCACAAAATCCTATAACAAAAGAGAGATGGTGAAATTTACATATAAAGACAAGAACCATAAAAGAAAGACTTTGAAAATTTAAAGTTTCCAACTACACTAGCTTTTCAGTTGTCATGAGCCCTATCTTAATAGTCATGAAAAGATGATAGAAATCACATCATCCCTCAATAAAATATCGTCTTTATTCTTCATTCCTACCTTTCATCCAAACATCGATCATATACCCCTACGTGTGTGAAATGGACATCCCTACACTCGGAGAATTCAATTCAAGCTATCATACTCTTGTCCATCTACCTCAGTACTTTTTAACTTGATGAATATTTAGATTTGCTCACACATTTTCATGCGACCGTTAATACTTCTTGAGGTACTAACCGACCGATTACTCATGTGCTTGCTGATTCGGTGATAATATTTTTCTCGTCTTGCACCATCTAAGGCTTAGCAGTGACTCCCAGACCAGTTGGCCTTAGGGCACTAGGTGAAGAGGCACCCTCACTATATTTTTTTATTGCTGCCTTGGCGATAACAAAACCAGTGTTCATTTTTCTTTTCACCATTTTTATATTTTCTTCATACTTTTTTTTTTATTTCCTTCATACTTTGGCTTTAAGACAAGAGCATTTCAAGGTATCCTCTACTATCCCGAGTTTCAAGACGTGTGTAAGTGCATATAGTAGGGTATCAACATTCAAATGTTTGGCTTCCAGAATAGAAACTATTTTTCAGACTTATTTTTATCCTCAGATTAGTGACTTCCTTCATCTTACTAACCCTTGGGACAACAGCTCATAACTACTTATTACTAGTTCGTTTAAGAAAACTTCTAATTTTCTTGGTTTTCTTAAACTATTCCTATCTTTTGGATGTAATTTTTAACTTTCCACTCTTTTATTATCAACCAAAAAAAAGTTTAAAATTTTTGAAAATGTTGTGCTTATGCAAAGTATGATGAAAATTGATGCGTAAATAAGCACAAACCTCCCCCAAACCTGTTTACAGCAGTGTCCTCACTAATGTCATCTGTTAAGCTCAAAAACCTGTAGACTTGGGAGGAAATTATTAATGGGGGCAAGAATATATGCAAGTGAAATCCTCCCCCAAACTTATTTTTGGCTCACAATTTTGTAAAAATCATTTTCTTTCAAGAGCCAAAATGTACCCTCCCCCCAAACTTGAGTTAAACAATGTTAATCTTTTAAAATCACACGAGGGGGTCAAGGTTATTGGTCAATGCCAAGCTTTGCAAAGACCGAAGGTCAACACCAACCATTCAAAAATTTTATCGATGAAGCACCAAGGTTGGTGGAAGAACATGTCACCTTTCGACGTGAAGAAGTGGGGAGGTGATAAGAGATGTAATGGAAAAGGATTGCGTCTCAATTTGGAGAGACGACACAGTGATAGTAATGATGGATTACTCGCATTATCATGATTGTCCAAAAGAAGGGGTGGAGGTCCAATTTCTTCATTTTGTAGTCGATTCATCTCAACACCCGTGTCTTGTAAAAATGCGAGTTCATCAGCGAAAATTTCCTCAAAGCTTTCATCGATACCCCGAAAAATAATGTCATCAAAAAAATGGGGTGATCGTCAGACTCTATAAGAAGTTCCTTAGCAGCGTTAGATGTTGACCCGGAAGAGTCCGTGTCAAGCAACAACATATGAAAAGAGTCCGAATTATGAGTTGATCATATTCGCTGCTGTCGACATCCATTAATTCGACAGAACACACATGAGCATAGGGTTCGGAGGGTTCACTTCCCAACTTGTAAATGTTAAGCTCAATTGACGTCTTTCCAAAGGATAGGGTCATAGAATCGTTTCTACAATTGATTACTGCGTTGGAAGTGGCCAAAAAGGGTCGACCGAGTATTACCGGGATTTGATTGCGTGGGTTTGCCACAGGTTGTGTATCAATAACGATAAAGTCCACAGGAAATATGAATTCCCCGACTTTAATTAACACATCCTCTTGCTCACCCCTAGGTTGGTTGATAGATCGATCGGCCATCTGAAGAGTGCAATGCGCAGGTTTTAACTCTCCAATCCCTAATTGCTCATAAACAGAATACGGAAGCAAGTTAACACTAGCACCTAAATCGAGTAGAGCACGATTGATATTTTTACCCCCAATAGAAATTGAAATTGTAGGACTTCCGGGGTCCTTTCGTTTCTTGGGTAGTTGTTGTGTAAAAGCTATGCTCATATTACTCGCAAGGAAAACTTTTTTAGGTGCTTGAACTTTTCTCTTCCTAGTGCACAGGTCCTTTAGGATTTTCGCATATGACGGAACTTGTTGAATAGCATCTAGGAGAGGAATGTTTATGTTAACTTGCTTAAAAATTTCCACAATCTTCTCCATTTGTGGATTTGGTCTGTTGCCCCTTAACCTGTTTGGATAAGGTGCTTTATCAATAAGGGTTTAGTCCAACATTGGAGAGGATTGTGGGGACGGATTCGATCCCAAAACTGGAGTGGGAATCGACTTAGATAGCTTTGGCGAAATGGGTGAAGGGTTCGAGCCTTGGGGAAAACGGAGAATAGGCTCGGGTGAAGGTGGGAGACTAGACGAATTAGGGGAAGAAGAAGAAGCTGGGGTATCATTGGTGTCACTATCATCACATTGCTCACCCACTCGGTTATTCAGCACTTTTCCCGATCTCAACGTAGTAACAGCACTCACATTATAACTTTGTGAGTAGCCAGGATTAGGTATGGGTTGAGATGGGAGTTTCCCTTTCTCTCTCGCACTCATTGTGGCATTTAACTGTGCGATTTGGTTTTCTATTGATTTAATACTCTCACCATGGGAGGCGGAGTTTTTCGTTAGGGTATCAATAGAAGACGTCATCTCAGCCGACAATTGCATGGACTATTTCATGAACATATCCAAAGTTTGTGCGAGTGAAGAGTTATCAGTACCGGCCATTTGTGGTGTAGAAGTGTTGGCCGGATTTTGGAAATTTTGTGACTGAAAGGGGGGCTGATTCTGTGGTTGTGGTTGCTGTGGAGGAGGTCTTTGATAATTGCTTTGTTGGTTTTGATTCCAAGCAAAGTTAGTATGATTCCTCCATCCTTGATTGTTTGTGGAAGAATAAGGATCGTTTCTAGGTCGCTGCTGAAAAGCAGCATTAGCTTGAAACGTTGCATTCATAGGACATTCTTCCGTTAAGTGTGAAGGATCCGAACAGCAACCACAGACGGTCTTAGGAAGCGTGACCTGATTTAGGGAGACTGATGAAAATTTGTTCTCAATAGCGTCGAGTTTCTTCTGTATCGCTTCCATTTCGGCTTTTACTGCGATAGAAATATCGAGCTGGTGAACACCACCCCAAGATGAAGGTGGTCTTACGCTTTCCCACTGCAAAGTGTGTTCAGCGAGGTCTTCCAGATACTTCCAAGCTTCACCGTCATCTTTAGACATGAAATTGCATTGACACATTATTTCAAGCATCTACTTTGTCACTGGATTAATTCCCTCATAAATAATTCGGCATAAATCCCATCTATTGATTCCATGATGAGGACATTCGACAAGCATATCTTTGAAACGTTCAAAGCACTTCCAAAATGGTTCATTGGGAAGCTGGGTGAACTGGTTGATCTCGCTCCTAACATGGGCAGTCTTATGGTTTGGGTAAAACTTCTTAAGAATTGCTATGATGAATTCATCCCAATTAGTGATAGAGTGTGCGGCAGTATTATAAAGCCATTTTTCTGCCAAGTCGCACAGTGTGAATGGGAGAAGACGTAAGCGCATAGCATCGACAGTCAACTATGAAGTACCCATCATTGCGCATACGTTTTCGAATTTGTGATGAAAACGTACGCGTCTTCCGATTCAAGCCCGTGAAATTTGGGCAGCAGATTGATGTAGTGGGGTTTAATTTCGAAATTATCCCCGTTAGGTGGTGGAAGAGATAAACAAGTAGGAAGGGGACCACGGATAGGATAGCATCTCTCTTGGAGAGAGATGCGCGGTGGATTCTGCGCACCTACGGGCGGTGGCAGCGTGGTGTTATAATCTGATGGAGTGCCGTCCATCTCGGTCGTGGTGTGTGGTGGGGGAAAAGAAGATGAAGAAATACCGACTTCGGCGTCGATAGCAGGAACGCGGACAAGACGGGCACTAGGATCCCGTGTCCAGCCGAGCATGCACTAAGCGGGTTTAGTGCAACTGGCAGCGTGTTTGTGATTTAAAATTGGTTTGTTTTGAAAAAAGTGGGACTCAAAACAAATCACTCTAAAATGCACAAGCAACCCTAGAACTAAGGTCACCTAGGTCCAGTCTCTAGACCGCTCCTAGAATTCCAATGGACAAGCCGCCGGATCAATCCTCTACCGCCTATGTACTACCCTGTAGCCAGGTATGTGCCAGGTAAATGGGAAAGAACCACAGTAGTGGGCCTAATTAAAAACCACTAGCCTTTGACACACTTGCCTAGGCACTACAAAAGTAATGCGGATAAGTGATAGATTACCCACGACCTTCCTCTGTCCTTATTGAGCACGACAGTCCTTAGAGTCTGGTCGAGATATTTTTTAAATTAATGAAGGGTTGATCTAGATGCTCGGTTTGTGATTTGTGGGGCTTAGGAAGGGTGATGAAATCCCCACCTAATCTTGATTTGGTCTTTGCCCCTTAAAGTCTGTATTAAAATATGCAAAACAAAACCAATCACAAAACTTTTGCAAAAAGATTTTTGAGCGGCGCTATTTTGCAAAGAATCCTGCAGAAAATAGATTTTATTGGATTTGAGAGGAGAGAGAAGGAGTTTAGAAAAATACCAGAGAAGACTGAAGCCCTAATTCCTCTGTTGCGCCGTGTTTCCGCCGCCAGAAGGGTGTTTGTGCCGCGGTTTCGCCGCGTGGCAGAGGGATCACTTGATGAAATTTTTTGTATAGCCTTCTGTGCTCCTCTGGATCTCTAAAAATGTCTCTGCTTCCTGTTTTCCTTAATTCTGTGACTCCAGATCTCCTTGCAAAAATTCACGCACAAATCGTTAAATATGCAATTTGCAGTTTTTTTTTAATAATGATATGAATCGTCTAAAAATTTAATACAAATAGTAAGAATAAAAATTATGTACGTATCCCCGGCAACGGCGCCATTTGATTGTTTGCGAAAGATTGTGTTTTGTAGTGTAACCGCAATCAGAACGGTGTCGCGTGTAGCTAGACCGAGGTGAGTACGGGTCGTCCTCAGGGAAACGTTGAACCTTTTAATCTTACTTTCGATGTGTTGAGAAGGGAGGAAGAATTAAGAATTTTGAAGAATGGTTTCTAGATCTACGTTAAGCAAGAATGCAAAAATATAGATCTAGATTATTTTAGGGGTGTAGTTAATATAATAAGGGGGCTTGTAGGGTTCGTTAGGATTTATTAGTTATGGACGATTAATTAAAAGTTACCCTTTTTATCCTTTAATAGATTTAAAACAAGAACGACGGTGATGTGTGTAGATTAGGGTTTCTGGAGGGAAAAGGAATCCCACTCTTAACCCTTATCTCGACACGGAACTCCGTTCATATCTAGCCTTTACCAAAACAATCATTATTCTAATCTCTAATCGCGGTCGGAACTAATAAAGAATTGTTAGCGCGCTCGATTAGGATGTTAATGATTCTTTTGATAAAGTTCATAAACTTTATAGGACTTAAAAAGGGTTTAAGGATGTTCATCATCCATTAGCCTACCCTAATCCTACGAACCCTAACAAGCGGAGAATTACTCACGCATGTTGGAAGAAAAAGAGATGGAAAGAAATTGCATAATTAAATTACGAAGAAATAGAATAAGAAAAAGAAAGCTACATTTATTAATCAACAATATTCATTACACTTTGATTCCTTAGAAAATGATTACAAAGACTAGTTTGCTTCTTGATCTCTTCCAAGGAGGTAGACGAATAGTTGATGATCAGCCTGGATGCGTGAGCCGTCTTGGACTTCGTGATCTCGTCGGCTTGATAAATTTTCCAAGAGGCTCTCGGTCCCTTTTTATAGCGCCAAAGCCAGAACCCAAGCTTCTAAATTAGGAAGTAAGCAGCAAAGATCTTCCCTAAAAATCCTCAGCTTCCAACTCCCTATACCTGTGGCGGATCAGCGGCATCAAGGGGCTTGGGCCGCGGATCCGCGGCCTGATGATCAGGGCCCTTGATCATTTTTCTGGGGCTGTCTCGATGTGACATTTGGCGATCCTTGGAACCTTCAGAATTTGGAAATCTTCTCGTGGTTGCTGCCAGACTTGGTCTCCAAGTTTTGCTTTCTTAATTAGGCGGGTTAGCTTTAACAACTTGATTTCCGTGATTTAATACCTGAAAATTCTGTACAACAATCTTAAATAATATTTAGTAGACTTAGTTCTACTAGGATTAGGTCAATAATATTATATACATTTTCCTACCAAATACTAATTATAATATATCAACACATGGAAAATAGTATTTTTACAAATAAACCCTCATATGTATGATATATTATAATAAAGACCTTTTTAAATATGGAAATAGTAGGAAAAATGTAATAACAAATGTGCAGTTTTATCAACTGAACAAAAGGTTTTCCAACGCTTTCGCGAAGTTCCTTAATTAAATAACCTCTTTTCCCTGGAGGCATAGCCCCGCCAACACCGTTCTAGACACCTACTTGGTTTATAGCATTGATTGTTAAGTGAAATAATCTTTCGAGAGTAATCCAACTCATCAGTAGGATTGGGATCCAACTATCATTGTGCGATGACCTAGATGGAATCCACTCTAGTCACCACACTACAGAAGGTATGCTAAATCTGCAAGTTTCAGTTTCTTTAGAAACTCCCGATGTGGATTTTTGCCCCTAGGACCCAAGTGACCTTGACACAGTCAACAAATCAAAGAGTCCTAGACAAGTTCAACCCGTCATTATCTTGATTGCATTAAACCCACCCGCATAACCCTTGACACAGTCAACAAGGTTACACGACTGTCCTAGCCAATCACATTATATCCAGCAGATAAGCAATACTCAGCTACCGTTCACTGCGCCTTGACACAGGCAACAAACGCAGCACGAATACTAAGTATAACTTATAAGAAACGACGGAGGGCTACGACTGGGTTTTTGGCGAAAAACCCGTTAACGTAATGAACTTGATATCGTTGAAGGAACCTGATAACCTTTTTTTTTTAAAATTATAGTGACGATAACTTTTGCTAAAGAGGTCACTCCCTGTGAAGGGATCTCGGCTCTTTCCTCGTCGAATGAGGTGCTGGGCATTCATAACCGAATACCTCTGTGCAAAGCAAGAATAATCGACTATAGTGAAGTTATTACCCTGACGCAAACTTTTGTCCAAGGGGTCACTCCCGATGAAGTGATCTCAGCCCTTGCCTCGTCGAATGAGGTGCTGGGCATTCATAACCGAATACCTCTATGCAAAACAAAAGAGAACGTCTTTGCAATAACAGCTTTTTGAAAATTGTTCCAACAACGTCTTTTAGGTTTGTTTTTTCTTTGCATTAATAATGCGTCCCATCAATTAATCCTACCATTGCAGAAAACAACGAAAATATGACATACGCTTATGCCATCCGCATTCGCCACGAGGCCCCGTCATTACCCGTTAGGTTACTTAACTAACGACAGAGCGGGGGCTGGACTAGCGCGGATGCAAAACATAAGCAACGCCTACTAGATATCATATATAGATATATACATTCGTCAGATGCAATGATAGCCATTCCAGATCATAGATGAACACATTAGATATGCTAGGAATCCTCATTTAGTTCGAGCCTGCAATGAAAGGCGGATTACACGGTCGATGAATAGACAAACCCCACCATAGACCCTTACGGGTGCGGCAAACTACCCGCCAAATACCCAAAGTGAAGCAGCCTCCCTCAACAACGTGAGTAGGCCACTCAGCACTTCAACGTACCCGGTGGTTTGTGCACCCCACCTTGGGTCTATCCTAGGAGCAAAAACAGTAAAAATAATAATATATAATGGCGGCTACAATCTCATCCCGGATGTACGGCCATAAAAATAATATTACATCAATTTACATTTTACATCAAATGAAAAATAAAGAAACGCTCATCTCACAAAACCTCGGCTATTCATCTGCGACAATCCAACAAGTTCATATACACAATCCAACAACATTACAGATCAAAGATATGCCAACTCCCACTAATCGACGTATAGCGATTAGCCGACGTTCAGTGCATATATCACATTACAGATATAACCATTTTGCCAAAGTTTGTAGAACTCCGATCAAAATACAAATTTATAACTACCCCCAAAAAATAACATTCTTCTCTGGATAATCTGTGCAGAAACAAAATATCTCAAAAATCCCAAAACACCAAACTGAGAAATCTGCAACAAATCGGAGTCGCGGCCGAGTCAACTAGGCCGCGGATCCGCGGCGGAAAGCATGGTTCCGCCGCGCTTCCGCGGCGAGTTGGCTGAGTCGTGGGCTCAAATTTCTTGACATTTCCCAGAAAACCCTGCTTGTATTTTTCATGTCATACAAAATATTTTTAGGCCTGTTTTGAAAATCGACAGAAAATACATTTTTTCGGTTTGTTTTCGGGATTTTTTCCGGATCGAAATTCTAAACACTTTGCTAACAGTTAGTTGTTGCTTAGCTAGGCTCTGATACCACTGTTGGGTCCACGTTATCCACCCCGATACTTTCGGGGAGGCGGAATTGGTAAAAATCAATTTTTTTCCTCAAAAGGTAACATGGACCATCCATGAAGGATCTTTGTTAAACAAAAACTAACTAATAAACTACAAGTTCTAGCTACTATGTAGAATGGTTATACTTAGGTCTTGAACTCCTTCTCTTCTTTTGGTGGTTCTCCTCCTTGCTTGCTCCTTGTAGTGGCTTGAACGGCTCCTCCTCCTCGTCTCCTCTTTGCCGTAGATGTATCCACCCGAGGGCCTCGAACTTGAGCTCCTATCTCAACCTAAAGATAACTAAGGTGCTTGGTTTGCTAAACCTAGAACCTTAGAATCAGTAGAGAAGAGTTATGGTGGTTTTGTCTCAAGGGTTCATGATTTCCAACTCATGGAACACTTGAACCTTGAGAGAGGAAGTGGGAGAGCTTTCTTTCTAAGAGAGAGAAAGAATATGATAGAATGAGCTCTCATATTGCAACCATGCTCACAAAAGCAAAAATAATGATGATGATAATAATAATTAAGAATTGTGATGGTTAGTTTCAATGACCATTATCATTTCATGCATTTAATGCATTTTGTAAAGAACAACAAGTAAACAAATGTCATAGAAATGATGATGGTCAACAAGTCCACAATGGTCAACCGGTCAACAAAGTCAACAAGTCAACAAAAGTCAAATGTTCGACTCAACCATGGCACAACAATCCTTAATTAATATTATTAATCATATTTCTCATTCTCATTAGGGTTTAGAAAAAGTCAACGGTCAACCAGTCAACCAAAGTCAAATGGTCAACAACCCTAATGAGAACCCTCTGTCTCTGCCTCTGTCAACTGTGCATACACACCCGCATTCGTGTTCCCAGGAACTCGAATACACTGAGAAAAAACCAATCACAAAACGACTAGTAGGATCTGGATTAAACCAAAGCCCGCTAGTACTAACTGCTCGGACACTAAACGTGCACAAGTGCGCTGATGTGAACGAACCCCGTCGCAAAACCAAGCGACCTCTACTCTGTTTTGCCCAAAGGCGAGTAACTCTCTGTATGGGACTCTAAAGGCTCGACACTACACTGGCAGTGGGTTTAACCACAGGCCGCAAGCGGTACTAGCTGTACGAAACGGTCCCCAGGTAGATGCCGACAAGAAGACTGATGAGGTGAACCCATCCGAACTCCTACTGAGCCTGAATGTGACAATCTCCGTACATTCTGGTCTGTTCGTCTGAGAATATCGCATGGCGGGCCTAGGGGAGCGGTAAACGTCAGTCCCCTAATAGCGGTACAAGTCGTGCCGGAGTGTAGCCCAAAACACCCTGAGAATCTACTGGAAAACCTACCAGCAATTCTCGCTTGCCCTGGCCAGGGACGACAATGTACAATGGCTCTCCTAGACACAGCGCAATATCAACTCCCAATACCCGGAGAGACGAATCCTGTCTAACCGTCACTGCCTCCAAGTGCTTCGGGACTGCATCCAACTACTACCTGTTTGCACAACTCAGTAGAGCCGTGGTTGGGTCGTAATCTAAGAACAGTGGGAACACACTCGAGGCGCAGTGACGGTGTCAAGTCAGCGCACTAAGCTGTAGACATGTCACCTGGGAACTGTTAACTGATGATAGGTATAATACCAACCAACAGTTCCCGACGTGTCATGTCCAGTGTACTCGTAACCAAACGAGCACCTGCATACTATCTCCAGTACGACGTACTGATGGCTGTGGGACAGACCATCTCCCCTGCTGGGATGAAAAGCGTATGCACCAGTCTACTCTGGAGTATCGATGCCCTGTCTCGATAATCCTACGACTAGGGACCAAAATAAGGATGTGCTTATAGACTACCCGGCCCCCACTAGTGTGATCGCCATCACAACGCCGGTAGTCAAGCAAAGATCCTAAGGGCTCCATCAACATACATTAGCGATATGTTAAAAGAAACATATTAAAATAGAAACAAACCAAGTAGCATACTACTATATCGAGCAAGACTGTCGTAAACCCGTATACATATATCCCAAGCCTCCAAAATGTATTATACAAACTGGTACTATACAATAATGGCCTCTAGGGCATACATATTCAACAATATATAATAAACGTTGCTTATGTTTTACACCCGCGCTAGTCCAGCCCCGGTGTGCCGGTAGTGAAGTAACCTAACGGTGCATGATGGGGTCCCGTGGCGAATGCAGATGGCAAAAGCGTACGTTCTATTTTCGTTTCATTTTTCTGTAATGTTTACGAAACATTAATTGATGGGACTTCATTAATGTGATTAATGAAAAGAATGAAACCAAAAGATATTCTAGAATCAAATTTTCAAAAAGGATAGCTCTAGTTTTTGCTTCGCATAGTGGTATTCCTTGATGAATATCCAGCACCTCATTCGATGAGGAAAGAGCCGAGATCCTTTCACCTGCAGTGACCTCTTTAGCGAAACTAGCAAATGCTACAACCCACTCGGTTTTGTTTTTGATTGCTTTTTTAGTTCATGCTTTGCATAGTAGTATTCATGAATATCCAGCATCTCATTCAATGAGGAAAAAGCCGAGATCCCTTCACCGGGAGTGACCACTTTAGCGAAACTAGCAAAAGCCTCAAAATCACTCTTTTTCAAAATCGCTAGATTCTATAACGATACCAAGTTCATTACGCTCATAGTTTTTTTAAAAACTGTGTAGCCCTCCGTCATTTCAGATAAGTACTATTCAGTATTCGTGCTGCATTTGTTGGCCAGCGTCAAGATGTAGTGTGCGGTAGCTGATTAGTACTTATCCGCAGCATAAGATGCCATTGGATTTGGGTAGTCGTACGACTTTGTTGGCTAGCGTCAAGGGTCGTGCGGGTGGGTTTAATTCAATCAAGAAATAAATGGGTAGAACTTGACTAGCGGTCTATGATTTGTTAGCCAGCGTCAAGGTCATAGAAAGCTAGGGGTAAAAACCATTATCGGGAATTTCAAGTGTTGAAATTTGCAATGAAATTGCATACCTTCTATATGATAGTTGGATCCCGATACCCACTGCGAGTAAGAGTTACTCCTGGGAGAATTTTGCACTTTAAAATTAGCCAATCAAGTAGGTGTCTAGAAAGGTGTTAACGGGGTTACGCCCATGGGAAAATGAGGTTTATTTTAATTTGGTCCGTGTGAAAGCACAGAGAACCTCCCTCAAAGTACCGACACTGGCCTGGCCGAAAGATTGGCAAACTTGTAGGGTGTAATTAATCCCGGCTAATCTTGCCTTTTATGGTTTGAAGAAAAATTTGATAAAAACAGTGGAAGTCATCCTGATTAGATAAAATAACCAATCTAATCTTGCAAAGAGTGCACGCAAAGTGATTATCCTTCTCTCTCTCCTGGTAGCGACCAATGAAATGCCTTAATTAAGATAATAACATGGATGTTTTGACCGAACCCACTTATTATACTGGGCTTGGTTCTGCTCTACCTTATGATTGTCATAAGTCTGAGCAAGGAATAGGAGAGTATTCGGAATCCCTCGCCATCCAAATGAACAAAAAATCATGTTGATGCATTGTCTTCGGGTGTGTTCATAACCAAGAACTGTTTCTCAGTTACCTCTACGTCCTGGGTATTGGATACCCGATTAGGATCCCACACATGTAATTTGTTACATGGGCTATAGAAAAGTGGAGAACTGGGAAAAGGTGATATATCTCTAGTAGTAGAGAAGGTGCAATTGTTGCAGCCAAAGCAGTTGGCAAATATCACCTAGTGTTGCCAACTGGTAATACATTGATTCTTAGCGACTGTTATTTCGTACCAACAAATATTGTGAATATTTTCCTAAATCAAGTGTCGATTGGGTAAGGTATGTTGTATAACAGTGTACACGTTCTGAATCTAACTACAGTTCTAAACGTACACACACAAGAGGAACAGTTCAAATATGAACGAATTCTTCTTGTGGCATTGTAGACTGGGTCATATCGATGAAACAAGACTAGCTAAAGTTCCATAAGGATGCATATTTTAATCCGTTTAAATTTACATCTTATGAAACTTACTAGTCATGTCTCAAAGACTAGGAGACCAAATCTCCGCTTACTAGAAACGGAGAAAGAGCTACTGAACTCTTGGACAGATACATGGTGATGTATGCGGTCTTATGTCTACACATGCCAGGAATGGTTCCACGTACTTTATTACATTCACCGATGTTCTCTCAAGATACAGACATGTGTTCTTGTTGAAATACAAAACTGAATCTTTTGAGAATTTCAAGGAATATAAGTACGAAGAAAAGAACCAGATGGGTAAAGGTATTCAAATCCTTCGATACGATCGGGGAGAAGAATACAAGAACACAGAATTCCGAAACTATTTAAAAAAGAATGAGATTCTCTCTCAGCTTACTCCTCCATATACACCACAGCACAACGGTATATCGGGGTGGAGGAATCGCACCCTATGAGATATGGTGCGCTCTATGATGAGTACTGCTGAGTTGCCTATTTTCTTTCAGGGACATTCACTTGAGAAAATGCATACCTATTGAATAGAGTTCCGATCAAATTCGTTGCCTACCACTCCATATGAGATATGGAATGGGAAGAGACCATCTCTTAAACGAGTTAAGATATGAGGTTGTCCCGCCTATGTTGAAAAGCAAAATCCGGACAAGCTCGAGGTAAGGTCAGTTTTGTGCAAGTTTATAGGATATCCCAACCATTCGCGAGGGTATATCTTCTACCACACTGAGGAACAAAAGATGTTTTGTTTCTCTACATGCCACCGTTTTAGAAAAGGAATTTCTTGTGGAAAAAATTAGTGGCGATAAGGTAGAACTGAAAGTAGTTCCAGCAAACACAAAGTATAACTAACGATTTGGTGGAACCGGAGGATTCAATAGTCCCAGACGAACCGAAACCACTCCGCAGATCTAGTAGGGTTCCTCATCCACCTGAGAGATACTACAGTTTTCTCATAGACGGTGGGAGCGAGGATTGCATCATGGAAGATGATGACCCAACTAGTTTCGAGCAGGCCATCACAAATGGAGACTATGTGAAATGGCTGGATGCTATGCGATCTGAGATGGAATCCATGTACACCAACAAAGTATTGACTTTGGATGTTACTCCTGAAGGGGTAAAACCCATCAGGAGCAAGAGAATCTTTGAGAAAGATAATTTGGTGTAAATGGAAAAGTTGAGACTTTCAAAGTTATGCTTAAGTCCATCAGGATCCTACTTGCCATTGCTGCATACCATGACTACGAAATCTGGCAGACTGCATGCCAAAACCACTTTTCTAAATGGTGATTTAGAAGAGAGCGTGTATATGACACTGCCAGATGGCTTCGTAGACAGTAGGAGTAGCGGAAGCATTTGCAAGCTGCTTAAATCCATCTAAGTGTTAAAGCAGGCATCGCGGAGATGGAACATCTGTTTTAACGAAGCTGTCAAAGAGTTTGACTTCATCAAAAAGATAGATGAACCATGTATAAATAAGAAGTTTGTAGAGAGTATGGTTGTCTTCCTCGTATTGTACATGGATGACATACTCTTGATAGGAAAGGGTGTTCCTATGCACTTGGTCAAGCACCTCTTATCACACGGGTTCTCTATGAAAGATCTAACCGATGTCTCCTACATCCTGAGGATATAGATCTATAAAGATAGATCTAAATGGATTTGGGATTGTCCTAATTCAGGTACATAGATACCATGCTAAAGGGGTTTAGTATGGATGATTCTAAGCGTGGTAATGTACCCGCTTGTTCAGGAATCACTCTCTCCAAAGAGATGTCTCTCGAGACTGATTTGGAGAGAGATCGCTTACAAGGGATACCCTATGCTTTGGCATGGGTCAATCATGTATGCGATGTTATGTACCAGACCAGATGTAGCTTACTCACTAGGTGTAGTGAATAAGTATCGAAAAGATCTTTGGGAAAACTACTGGAAAGCTGAAGAACATTCTTAAGTGCTTGAGAAGGACTAAAGAGATGTTCTTGGTGTCTGGTAACGGTGAACTCCAGATGGAGCCCTTTACCAATTCGAGCTTCCAGAGTGATAAGGACGAATGAAAGTCAGTCTCAGGTTTTGTCTTTACCCTCAGTGGAGGGACGGTATGTTGGAAGGGTTCCAAGTTATATACCGTAGCTGACTCGTTGATAGAGGCTAATTACATCGCTACCAACGATGTTGCCAAAGAAGTTGTCTGGATGAAAAGGTTCATATGATGAACTTGGTTCCTACCATTAAACATCCAATACCTGTGTATTGAGAAGACAATGGAGTTGTGGCTTTAGACTAGGAACCCCGGTCCCGTCAGTGATGCAGGCATATTCTTAGATGGTATCACCTGATCAGGGAGATAGTTGATTTCTAGGAAATCGAGGTCAAGAGAGTTAACACAAAGGATAACACAGCGGATCCACTCACCGAGGCCATCCCCCAGATACTATTCGAGAGACTTTTAGGACGTTGGGTATGAGATACTACAATAACTAGCCATAGAGCAAGTGGGAGATTGTTAGGAATATGTATGCCCTAGAGGCCATTATTGGTGATATAATGAATGCTTGGACATATATATAGAGGACTTTCTTACTCAACATGATAGTATGCTATCAGGTTACCTTTATCTTAACATATAGACTAGTATTTATACTGTGTGTCTCTTACATGTTGATAAAGCCCTTAGGATATGTACTTGACTACCAGGACAATGATGAGATCATACTAGTGGGGCCAGGGTGGTCCACAAGTACATCCTTTAATCAGTTCCTAGTCATGGGAATATCGAGACCATGGCATCGATATTCCAGTGTAGACTAGTGTGTACGTTTCTTATCCCTTAGAGGGAGATGGTTGATCCCACAACCATTGGTGTGTGACATCAAAGATTGTACACAGGTGCTCATTAGAGAATGGGTACACCGAACAGGACTCGTCGAGAACTCCTATGTGGTAGTATACCTATCGTCAGATAGCAGTCCTCTGGTGACACTGGTATAGATTAGTCTGTAGACCCGAGATCGTCATAGAGTCTTGTGTGTCTCCCACTGTGCTTTGATTTTCTCCCTACCATGACTCAAAGGAGTCGTGCAAACAGGTGGATTTTGGGTACAGTCCCGAGTCACATGGAGGCAATAAGCGATAGAGAGGATTTCGTCTCTCCCGGTATTGGGGGTTGATGTTGCGCTATGCTGGATTGGCCATAACTGGAACTCCCTGGCCAGGGATGCTGCCGAGATTTACTGATAGTGTTATCAGTAGTTTCTTGAACCGTTATAGGCCTGACATCGGCATGACTTATCACATTACTGGGGACTGATGTTTACTACCCCTAGACATGATATGGGACATATCAGACGAAGAGACCGGACTGTACGGTTGTGTTACTGATTGGCTTCATAGAGAGTATGGACGAACTTGCTTGTTGACCTTCATATTGCTCAATACCCGAGTAGCCGTTACGTCCAGCTAGTACCGCTGACGGCTTGTAGGTGATTGATGTGATCATCACCTAATGCTGGCGTATTGACGAGTCTTTAGAGTCCCCCACAGAAGTTTCCTGGTTCGAGCGAAACGAAGTAGGGCACATATGTTGATATGTGCGTGGGCCTGATTAAATATGAGTATGTGATAACGTATTGTAATCTGGCAGTTATCTGTTATCGGTTCGTTTACATGTGATATAACCAGATTGTCGAATCAAGTGTGGATTTGATAATGTGATATACAGATGAATGATATTAGTCGGTCATATGTGATATAACCGGATTATTAAATCAAGGGTTGATTTAATAATGTGATATATATTATATATGATATAATTATATCTTAACTAATATCATTAGCTCACTAATTATTCATCATTATATATATATATTAATATTATATATATATATATAATAATAATAAAGCATGGCATGATTTCTATTTTTGAGAAAAATAGAAAAGAGGTGGAAAATGAGAGCATGGTTGCAAGCATGGGTTTTATTCATAGTCTATTCATCTTGACTCACTATTCAAGTATGGCTGCAATTTTATATTGCAAAATTCCATGCTTGAATGAGTGGGGGTTAAGAGTGGCCATTCATTCTAGCTCATTCTCTACACTTAGCCATTTTTCTTGAGTTGCTCCCATGGTTGATCTCTAGCTTCGTCTTCTTCCTCAATTGTCATGGTTCAAGCTTCAACCCTCACATGAGATGTGAATCATGAGCTTGAACACAATCTTGTGAGCTTTTAACATCCCCTACTTCACCATCCCACACCAAACTAGTAATTTGGTGTGGTGTGTTTTCTACACTAAAGAAGTTTAGTGTAGAGTTAGCTTGGGCTAGAGGAACTTCAGGTGGATCGTCTTTGGTGCGAAGATCACGAAGGAGGTTCGTTCAACTCAAAGAAGAGCCTAGTAGAGTCGTGTGGACTTCAACCCGGAGCTATAGAAGAGAAGGACTCGAACTACAATGGTTGTATGCTCTTTTCTTCTTTTAACATAATCACATCACAAAGGCAAACCCTAATTAATCTAGTAAAGATCTTGTTTGTTTAACTTAGCACCTAATAAAATTTGAATTTGGCATGCTTGATGCCTCTAGAACCTCATGGTGGTGTTAAGGTTGACTTTCAAATACATCCATATTATTATCTTGATTAAGGCATTCCATGATCGCTACCTGGAGAGAAAGAAGAAAACACTTTAGCGTGCGCTCTTGCAAGATTAGATTGGTTATTATCTTATCTAATCAGGATGGCTCCCACTGTTTTTATCAAATCTTCCTTCAAACCTTAAAAGGTAAGATTAGCCGAGATTAATTACACCCTACAAGTTCGCCAATCGGTCAGCCAGGCAGATATTGGTACTCCGAAGGAGTCTCCCCATGCTTTCGCATGAAACTAATTAAATAACCTCATTTCCGCTGGGGCATAACCCCATTAACACCTTTATTAGACACCTACTGGATTAGCTAATTGTAAAGTGGAAAACTCTCCCAGGAATAACTCTTACTTACAGTGGGTATCGGGATCCAACTATATTATAGAAGGTAAGCAATCTCATTGCAAATTTCAACACTTGAAATTCCCAATATCTGTTTTTACCCCTAGTGACTTATGACATTGGCTATGGTCAACAAATCATAAGCGCTAGCAAAGTTCAACCCGTCATTTCGTGATTGAATTAAACCAACCCGTACGACCCTTGGTTTTGGTCAACAAAGCCGTACGACTACCCTAATCCTATCGCATCTTATGCGGAAGATAAGCACGAATCAGCTACCGCACACTACGCACAAGGTCAACAAACGCAGCACGAATACTAAATAGTCCTTATTTGAAATGATGGAGGGCTACGACTGGTTTTGAAGAAAAGCTTTAACGTAATGAACTTGATATCGTTGCAGAATCAAGTGATTCGAAAAAGAAGTGGTTTAAGCTCCGCTTTTAAAATCGAGCAGTTTTCAAACAAACCGAGTGGTTTGTAGAATTTGCTAGCTTTTGCTAAAGAGGTCACTCCCGGTGAAGGGATCTAGGCTCTTTCCTCATCGAATGAGGTGCTGGATATTCATCAAAGAATACCACTATGCAAAGCAAGAACTAGAGATACCTTTTTGTAAATTTTGATTCTATAATATCTTTAGGTTTCTTTCTTTTTCATTAATCTCATTAATGATTTACCATCATTTATGTTTCCTAAACATCACAGAAGAAACAAAAATAGAACGTACGCTTATGTCATCCGCATTCTCTATGGGGCCCCGTCATACACTGTTAGATTACTTAACTGACGGCAGAGCGAGGGCTGGACTAGCGCGGATGCAAAAGAAAAGCAACGTTTATTATATATCATATATATATATATATATATAGCATTCGTCTCACGCAGTTATATGATCACATAACAGAACTTAAGAAGCAGAAGTCAACATATGAAATATTGGATATACTGGGAGGTCCGTGTTTCAAATTAAGCTAGTAATGAAAACACGGATTCCACGGTCGTAATGAATAGACAAACCCACATCCTTAGATCCCTACGAGAGCGGCAAGTAACCTTTCCAATTCTAGAGTTAGGAGACCCGGTCTCGACTCCTCGAGATGGTCTCCCACTGGACTCTAGAACCCGGTTACTTGTGCTGCCCATCTTGGGTTTATCCTAATGCAGAAAAGTAAATAATATTGTCACGACCCAGAAATTGGCATGTGACCGGCACAAGAATCACGCAACATCTAAAGGCGTAACATAATTCAAGTAAGCCGAAATCCAGAAATCTAAATCTTTTTACGGAAAATAGTGGAGGTGCAGTTTTGAAATAATTGTATAATGAAATTATGTTTTCTTTAAATGCATGAATAATGATATATGGAGATGCAAGTGAATTACATACTAGTTGAAAAAAATTTCTTCCTTTAAAAATTTAGGCAGCACCTCCCTTGTATATTTGATCCAAAACCACATACATGCAATATATATATATAGGTATTCTCAAGCGGGAGGTAGCTCTTCGCCAATCGGCGGAAACATCATGAAAAAACCCGTGTCCAGTATCGACACGTAAATCCTCATATCTCAGGTTCTGCATCCTCTGATCGCCCCTCAGGCGCCGCATCCTCTGATCGGCCCTCATATCCATCTCATAACTCTGGTCGGTATCCTCCGGATAACCACTGGGTCCAAACTATCACTGGTAGGTAGTACTCCACCTGCCAGGCTTATCGTTATCCTTACAAATTTCTCGCCCCAGGTTACCTTACCAGGCCCACAATGTACCCACAGACAGTTCATCCAATTGCTCGAATCGGGTCTCGAAAACAAGATCAGAACCGAGAAAACTCATGGTGGACGCCTCGAAATCACATCACGAGAAACCGCTTTTTTAAAAAACTTCATAATTTCCTTTGAAATATGACCACAGTTCTCAAATTCAGAAATCTCATGAAAATCATCATCTCGATGCATATAACCATAAAGTATGATGTATGCAAACATTGAGCAGTAATATGAGCATTATCAAGTATATCATGCAGCATGTCAAGTGATAGTATAGAATAATGAATGTACTTTACGGTTATGAATAATATCATGATATGGAAATTGTACTCTGCAAGTGCATGGCAATTACCGATGATGAATTGGTAATAGTGCCCTCAATGCAATTATCGTAGTCGTAGGCATGTGATCATGATAATTGAGAGAGGGCCTATACCGATAAAGCAGTCTTACTCGAGATGATAGTATGCTATCTGGTTTGTCTTTATCATCATGTAAATGTTGATAAAGCTCATAGGATTTTTGCTTGACTACCAGCAGTATGATGGCGATCATATATGTGAGAGCTGGGGTCTATAAGCATGTCCTTAAAGTGTCCCTAGTCATGGGAGTTTCGAGACAGGGCATCGATACTCCAGAGTAGACTAGTGTATACATTCGAGACCCCGACGAGGGGCGGTGGCCGGTCTCACAAGCCATTAGTGTTAGTTGGTTCACCTAAGATGTATACAGGTGCTCATTGGGTTATGAGTACACCGGACAGGACTCGCCGGGAACTTGCTGGTTGGTATTATACCTTGCGTCAGATAGCAGTTCCCTGGTGACATGTGTACAGGTTAGTTCATCGACCTGAGGTCGTCATTTATCTCGTGTGAGTTCCCACTATGCTTTGATTTATACCCTACCACGGGTCAAAGGAGTCGTGCAAACAGGTATTTTTTGGGTATAGTCCCGAGCCACATGGAGGCAGTGAGCAGATCGTCGGGGATTCGTCTCTCCCGATATTGGGGGTGAGATCACGCTGTGTTTAGGAGAGCCATTACACGAAATCCCTGGCCAGGGTAATCGAGATTTACTGGAAGGTATTTCAGTAGTATCTCAGGATGTTCTGGGCTTCTCTCTAACACGACTTATACAGCTTTTGGGGGTCTGACGTTGACCAGCCCCCTAGGCCCTATATGCGACACTCATAGACGAATGGACCGGACTGTACGGATATTGTCACTGTCAGGCTCAGTATGGTTTCTGGATGAGTTCGCTCGTCAGCTTCCCTTCTAATCAATACATAGGCAACCGTTACGTGCAGATAGTACCTCTGACGTGCTAGTGGTTATACCCAGTGCCAGTGTATTGAGTCATTAGAGTCCCCCACAGACAGTTTCCCAAGTTCGGGCGAAACGTTGTAGAGGCCGTAAGGTTTTATGGCAGAGTTCGGAAAATGCACGTGCCTTTTCACACGTGTCATATTTCGTGCAGATAATACTGGTGGGCTTTGGTTTAAGCCGGATCCGAGTATTATACTGTGTAGATATAATATCTTTGTCTCAGTTGCATTTGTATTCGGTCGTAATACAAATGCGGGTATGTTTATACTGTTATGGGGTTATCCTGAAATTCGTTTCGGGATCGCTTTTGGAAGTTGCCAGTTTCCAGTTTTCTATCGCCCGTCTTTAACATTCAGTTAAATACGGATTTATCTTTTCTTGTTGAGTGTGGAAGGTTCTAGAAGTTTCTAGAGGGTGACTAGGATGGTGAGGTGGCTTAGTGCATTAATGGAGCATTTAATGAATGGATGACTATGTGTTATGGTTCAATGTATGCAATTAATGTTATGCAAGTTGTGTTTTATGACTCATTAGTTCATTAATGCTTATTATCACCCTCTCCACTCCTACACTCACCTCCCTCCTCCTAAAATAGTGGCCGGCCATTCCTAATGGGTGTGGGGTTGTTGATTTGGAAAAATATTATGGTTTTGCTTCATGAAAATTAAGATTGCTCATTTCTCATTTTCACCCGACCTAAAAGACAACTTCATTAACCGTTCATCCATAGCTTTGGATGTAACGAGACAAAGTGTTCTACTCAATCTCTACATCAATCTTGGTCATCTCTTATAGCAAACTTGATGATCGAATTGCCTCGGTTCATAGGCGGGAGCCCGTTTAAAGATCCGTCGACGTGGTGCCACCTGGACGAGAAGACTGGAGATCGAGGAGATCGGAGCAGCCACAACAAAGCGTGGGATGATGGTTGAAGACCGAAGGACCCGGATCGTTCAGTATAACATTTCTACCCACTTTGTAGTTTGTTAGTTTAGCGTTAATGGCAGATCCTGGGGTAAAGTATACGATAGCGCAAGTTGTAAAAGTTTTTGTTCCGCATTTGGCGTCTGAAAGACGGCGGGGCGATACCGTAGACTTACACTGGTATCAGAGACAGGCCATTAAGCTTTACTAACTTGTGCTAACACGTTTAAAATATCGATCGAACGGATTTTCGCAAAACTACAATTTTCTGTTCAAAGTTTCTGTCGATTTTAAATCAGGCCTAAAAATTATTTTGAGCATCCCAGAAAATTGTGCAGGAAATTCTAAGCAAACTGGTGAAATTTGGTCACGTGATCCCACAGTACGGCCGCGTAACCGCGGCCCAAACCAGGGTTTGGCCGCTGATCCACCGCACTTCTGTGGGAACAGCGCGCCAAATTTTTCCAGTGAGTTTGATATGGGAAATTATGGTTTTTGGTATATTTCTTTTGGGCCCAAATTTTGTTACTGTACAGCAGATGTACGTGGGGCCCACTTCGGGAAATTTTGTCGATCGAAATTTTAAACTTGTTAGTTTACAGTACTTATATTATATCTCCGACCGTGAATGTCATTCGAGCGGTAAACCGCATCAGATTTCTATAGTTCTTTTAGACTGGTTTGCGAACGTGACATTCGCATTGATGTTCTGTGTTGTGCTGTGATGTTGTGGATATGTCGTGGTGGATAGTAGTGTGCAATGGTAGTGCTATTTGGATTTATTTGTACATTTGATATTGCGGGGCGAGCGTCCAACATGTGGACTGCCGTCACTGCCTGTTTGTATAATATTCTTTTGGGAACGACCGGGCTGAGGTCGATGTACCCGTTGTATATATTTTTCTTTTCTGTAATAGGATTACCCCGCGGTGGGGTGCACGAAAGCCGGGTTCTAGAGGGCAATGGGCGCACATCTCATGGCGTTAAGACGGAGGGGGCTCCACTCTAGAATAGGAGGGCTATTCGCCGCACTCGTAGGGGGTACAGGTTGTCCCAAGGAGGGGTGCTCAAGTCACCGGATTCCGTGAAGTGCTGGGTGGTCCATTCACTTTGCTGTAGGGGGCTGCCTCGCTTCAGGTTTTGGTGGGTAACTTGCCGCACCCGTAGGGGTCTAGGTTTCATTGCACAGGCTATCCACACGACCAAGGGAATGTCGGGTTTCAGTAGCGGCTCTGTGAAAGCCGGGGATCCCAGATTATCTGTATTGTTCTGTGATGTTTATTACTTTTCTGTAATGTTGCATATTATCACGCCTGGAGCGATTACTGTATATTGGTATATATACTATTAGATGTTGTATATGTTTTACACCCGCGCTAGTCCAGTCCCCGCTCTGTCGTTAATTAAGTAACCTAACGAGTGATGACAGGACCCAGTGGCGAATGCGGATGGCATATACGTACATTATATTTTCGTTCTTTTCTGGTGTGTTTAATTGATGGGACTGCATTGATTCTTATCAATGCAAGGATAAAACAAACCTATATTTGATGTTGTTGGAACAAATTTTAAAAAGAGTTATTACAAAGACGTTTCCTTTTGTTATGCACAGTGGTATTCGGTTATGAATATCCAGCACCTCATTCGACGAGGCAAGGGCCGAGATCCCATCATCGGGAGTGACCCCTTGGGCAGAAGTTTGCGTCAGGGTAATAATTTAAGTATAGTCGATCACAAGTTGTTTTGCATCGCGGTATTCAGTTAGAATATCCTGCACCTCATTCCACGAGGAAAGTGACAAGATCCCTTCACCGGGAGTGACCTCTTTAGCAAAGGTTTTCGCCACTATATTTTTATAAAAAGCTATCAGGTTCCTTCAACGAGATCAAGTTCATTACGTTAGAGGTTTTTCGCCAAAAACCAGTCGTAACCCTCCGTTATTTGTTATGAATGGTCAGTAGTATTCAAGCTATATTTGTTGGCCTATGTCAAGGCATAGTGTTTGGTAGCTGCTGGGGTATTCATTTGTTGCATAGATAGATGCATTAGTTTAGGACAGACGTACTGCCTTGTTGGCCTACGCCAAGGGCATGTACGATGGACCTAAATTAATCAGGACAACGACGGGTAGAACTTGACATGTGGCTTATGATTTGTTGGCCTACGTCAAGGTCATAAGAGCATGGGATAAAAATTTACATCGGAAGTTTCAAACATACAGGAAACTTGCCAGACTTGCGCATACCTTCTGGAGTGTGATAACGTGAGTGGATACCGTCACGTTATCATGCGATGAGAGTTGGATTCTGATTCCCACTGATGAGTTAGTTTACTCTTCGGGTGATCCCGATTGATTCTTCTTTCAGGTTTGAAGGAGAATTTGAGATAACTGCGGGAGGTTTCCTGATTAGATAAATTGATAACCATTCTGATCTAGGTTAGAGTGCACGCAGAGTGTTTCTTTTCTCTCTCTCTTTCACCGACCCTTGACCGACCCAAGACTATGACTCAGTGACCAAGTTGACCGAACCTTCTTAAAATACTGGCTTTTGGATTGTTTAAAGTTGCATAAGTCATTGCCGCTCCTTCTTTTACCCTTTGTATTTCTCAGAACACCCCGTATTACTACGAACATCCACTTCCATTGGATAGATCCATCATATGGTTATATACAAACTCGAAGGTACTTCTTCGAGGATGGATCCAGGTTCAGGAGAAATAGAATTGGTTTATTCAGTTGTCTTTTATTATCACCTTCTCTCAGGTTGCGAGGGCTCCTTGGTTTAGGAGAGTACACCTATTACGCTTATTGGATAGTCTTATTCCAAACCATAGGAAGGTGCCGAAAGGTAGGGAATGAAGAAAACCAATTAGCCTATGTACGGTGTACAGAAGGTAATAACTAAAGACAAAATAAAGCGATTACAAAGAGGGCAAAGTAAAATGCGACTGTTTTCATTCACGACCATCATGAATTGGATTATAGAAAAGGCAATGCTAGGAATACCAGGATACCCCTACGAAACATTTTTTTTGTTCCAGCGCATTGTTAATGGAAAACTGATTTCCCGGTTAGATACTTACTCCAGGGATATGTATTTACCAGGTATGATTCTCACATCTGTATGGTTTTACAGATGATAAGTGGGAGTGGGTTATTGGGAATTAGGTGATCATCCTCATTATATCGGAATTCGTTGTAATTGGTGATATTTGAGGAAATCGCCTGGGTACAGTTTTCAACCTACGATACACAGGTTTTGAGTTATTCAACTCAGCGGACTTATACAGAGTATTGTATGTTGTCCAGTGTCCATCAAGATAAAGGGGTTGGTCCTCGTACTCTGTTCTGTTTACTTGTGACTTCTCTAGCTTTTAGACAAGTGTTTCGTAGAAATACAATGTCTAAGTTTTGAGAAGTTGTGGCTATAGGAATAAAGTAGAGAACCAGGTGTCGCAAGTATCGGGATTCTTCAAAGAAATCGAAGATGTAGATTCTTGTGATTGGTATTCAGTTAATGGTTTTGAGAAACTTATTTCTCTTTCGGGTTACTCATAATTGGATGTATTCCTAAGTTGAGTAATACTGATTAGCCTCTCTCCATTAAGTTGATATGCACTGGAGACAGCTGCATGATTAGAATCTGGTTCCAATTAAACCAGTGCCAAAGTTTCTATATTAGATATAGAATGGTTCACATCTTAACGATGTTAAGGTACGGGGAGTTGTCCGGCTTATGCTTAAAACCAGACTCTGGATAACTCAAGGCACGTTTCTGCAATGTCTGTTTGTGGGTTGACCCAGGCTATGTTGAGGGTTGACTTTCTACCATATGGAAGATCAGTAGTGATATTGTTCTTGACCCGCCACAGTTTTAGTTAAATGGATTTTTTCAGAAAACAGTAGTGAGAGTATGGTAGAACTGGAAGTGATTCCAGAACCGCAAACGATTACGGAAAATTTATTAAGACCTATATATTCAATCAGGTTTGACATTCCAATAGCCACTCCGCAGATATGGTGGGTAACCTCAGACACCCGAGAGGTACTCTGGTACCCTCAAGGACGGTGAAAGGGAGATTCTTGTTTACCTAGACTTGACACTACTGTTGTTCCAGACAATGAAACCCGGCAGGAGGATAAGTATAGCGTCGTTCTAAACTAGCTTTAGAAGTGTACGTATATATATTATTCTGCCAGAGGGTTGTCGTAGTCAGTGGAAGCAGCGGAAACCTAGTGGGCAAGTAGCTTATGTCTATTTATAGGCTTGAGCAGATAAAACGGAGATAAGATCATCTATTTTTTATGTGACAGTCATGGGTTTGACTTAATCAGAATAGGGGATGGATCTATTAAGAAGGTAGTAGGGTGTGATGTAATGGTATTTGGAAGACATACACAGAATAGGAAGTAAAATTCCTATACTACGATCGGTTGTACTTTGGTCGTCACACAATTTTTTCTCCACAAAGGACATGGATATAATATCAGACATTCTGGTTACTAGATCTATGGTTTTAGATCTAGAATTGGATAGTTTCCTAATTTAGGTACTTTGACAGTATTCTAATGGTATTTTAGAATAGATGACTCCTGGCATGGTGTTGTACCTGCAGTTGATGGAGTCACCCTCTCTAAAAGTGTCTTATAGACTGAAAAAGAGAGGGATGTGCATGATTGGCAGATCACTTGCTTAGGCAATTGAGTCAATCGTGAGATGTCATGTACCACACCAGATGTTGTTTTTGCACTAGATGCGAAAAGTTTATATTAATCCAATCCTGAAGAAACATAAGGAAGCAGTTTTAGAACATAAGTGCATGTTCTTTGGATTTGATAACGGCAGCCTCCTTCGGTAGACGGTTATCATTCCAGGCTTCAAAGGTGACATGGATGACAGAGTGATTGTCAGAGTTATAGTTTTCCCTCTGACGAGGGACAGTATTATAGACAGTTGGTCCAAGAGGATACTGTGGGAGGCATGGTGCTGGACACTGATTAGTTTCAGTTGTCGATACAGTCTAAGAAGTTTGGATTTGGAGTTCATTTATGAACTAGGTCCCATCAGATATCCAGACATATTCTAAGACAGGTATTACTCAATTCGGGAGATGGCCTTCTCCGCGAATTTGAGATTAAGAGTTACAAAGAAAGAAACACCGGAGCGGATCCACTCACTAAGGCTATTTCTCGAACACATTAGTTTCACAAACAGGCTTTGTGAGACTGATTAGTAGAGAAGTTGGGTGTTCGGTATCACACGGGCTGTGAGTATGCGACATCACAATAATTGGCCTTAAGTGCAGGTGGGAGATTGTTGGTAATAGTGCCCTCAATGCAATTATCGTAGTCGCAGGCAGGTGATCATGATGATTGAGAGAGGGCCTATACCGATAAACCAGTCTTACTCGAGATGATAGTATGCTACTGGTTTGTCTTTATCATCATGTAAATGTTGATAAAGCCCGTAGGATTTTTGCTTGACTACCAGCAGTATGATGGCGATCATATATGTGAGAGCTGGGGTCTATAAGCACATCCTTAATGTTTCCCTAGTCGTGGGAGTTTCGAGACAGGGCATCGATACTCCAGAGTAGACTAGTGTATACAATCGAGACCCCGAGGAGGGGCGGTGGCTGTTCTCACAAGCCATTAGTGTTAGTTGGTTCACCTAAGATGTATACAGGTGCTCATTGGGTTATGAGTACACCGGACAGGACTCGCCGGGAACTTGCTGGTTGGTATTATATCTAGCGTCAGATAGCAGTTGCCTGGTGACATGTGTACAGGTTAGTTCATCGACCTGAGATCGTCATTTGTCTCGTGTGAGTTCCCACTGTACTTTGATTTATACCCTACCACGGGTCAAAGGAGTCGTGTAAACAGATATTTTTGGGTACAGTCCCGAGCCACATGGAGGCAGTGAGCAGATCGTCGGGGATTCGTCTCTCCCGGTATTGGGGGTGAGATCGCGCTGTGTTTAGGAGAGCCATTACACGAAATCCCTGGCCAGGCTAATCGAGATTTACTGGAAGGTATTTCAGTAGTATCTCAGGGTGTTCCTGGCTGCTCTCTGACACGACTTATACAGCTATTGGGGGTCTGACATTGACCAGCCCCCTAGGCCCTATATGCGACACTTATAGACCAATGGACCGGACTGTACGGATATTGTCACTGTCAGGCTCAGTAGGGTTTCTGGATAAGTTCGCTCGTCAGCTTCTCTTCTAATCAATACATAGGCAACCGTTACGTGTAGATAGTACCTCTGACGTGGTAGTGGTTATACCCAGTGCCAGTGTATTGATGAGTCATTAGAGCCCCCCACAGACAGTTTCCCAAGTTCGGGCGAAACGTTGTAGAGGCCGTATGGTTTTAAGGCAGGGTTCGGAAAATGCACGTGTGTTTTCGCACGTGTCATATTTCGGGCAGATAATACTGGTAGGCTTTGGTTTAAGCCAGATCCGAGTATTATACTGTGTGAATATAATATCTTTGTCTCAGTTGAATTTGTATTCGGTCGTAATACAAATGCGGGTATGTTTATACTGTTAGGGGGTTATCCTGAAATTCGTTTCGGGATCGCTTTTGGAAGTTGCCAGTTCCAGTTTTCTATCGCCCGTCTTTAACATTCAGTTAAATACGGATTTATCTTTTCTTGTTGAGTGTGGAAGGTTCTAGAAGTTTCTAGAGGGTGACTAGGATGGTGAGGTGGCTCAGTGCATTAATGGAGCATTTAATGAATGGATGACTATGTGTTATGGTTCAATGTATGCAATTAATGTTATGCAAGGTGTGTTTTATGACTCATTAGTTCATTAATGCTTATGATCACCCTCTCCACTCCTACACTCACCTCCCTCCTCCTAATACAGTGGCCGGCCATTTCTAATAGGTGTGGGGTTGTTCATTTGGAAAAATATTAGGGATTTGCTTCATGAAAATTAAGATTGCTCATTTCTCATTTTCACCCGACCCAAAAGAAAACTTCATTAACCGTTCATCCATAACTTTGGATGTAACGAGATAAAGTGTTCTACTCATTCTCTACATCAATCTTGGTCATCTCTTTTAGCAAACTTGATGATCGAGTTGCCTCGGTTCAGAGGCGGGAGCCCGTTTAAAGATCCGTCAACGTGGTGCCACCTGGACGAGAAGACTGGAGATCGAAGAGATCGGAGCAGCCGCAACAAAGCGTGGGATGATGGTTGAAGACCAAAGGACCCGGATCGTTCGGTATAACATTTCTACCCACTTTGTAATTTGTTAGTTTAGCGTTAATGGCAGATCCTGGGATAAAGTATACGATAGCGCAAGGTAAAAGTTTTTGTTCCGCATTTGGTGTCAGAAAGACGGCCGGGGCGCTACCGTAGACTTACACTGGTATCAGAGACAGGCCATTAAGCTTTACTAACTTGTGCTAACACTTTTAAAACATCGATCGAACGGATTTTCGCAAAACTACAATTTTCTGTTCAAAGTTTCTGTTGATTTTAAATCAGGCCTAAAAATTATTTTGAGCATCCAAGAAAATTGTGCAGGAAATTCTAAGCAAACTGGTGAAATTTGGTCACGTGATCCCACAGTACGGCCACGTATCCGCGGCCCAAACCAAGGTTTGGCCGCTGATCCGCCGCGCTTTTGTGGGAACAGTGCGCCAAATTTTTCCAGTGAGTTTGATATGGGAAATTATGGTTTTTGGTATATTTCTTTTAGGCCCAAATTTTGTTACTGTACAGCAGATGTACGTGGGGCCCACTTCGGGAAAATTTGTCGATCGAAATTTTAAAATTGCTAGTTTTTAGTACTTATATTATATCTCCGACCGTGAATGTCATTCGAGCGGTAAACCGCGTCTGATTGCTATAGTTCTTTTAGACTGGTTTGCGAACGTGACATTCGCGTTGATGTTCTGTGTTGTGCTGTGATGTTGCGGATATGTCGTGGTGGATAGCAGTGTGCAATGGTAGTGCCGTTTGGATTTATTTGTACATTTGATATTGCGGGGCGAGCGTCCAACATGTGGACTGCCGTCACTGCCTGTTTGTATAATATTCTTTTGGGGCACGACCGGGCTGAGGTCGATGTACCCGTTGTATATATATTTCTTTTCTGTACTAGGATTACCCCGCGGTGGGGTGCACGAAAGCCGGGTTCTAGAGGGCAACGGGCCCGCATCTCATGGCGTTGAGACGGAGGGGGCTCCACTCTAGAATAGGAGGGCTATTCGCCGCACTCGTAGGGGGTACAGATTGACCCAAGGAGGGGTGCTCAAGTCACCGGATTCCGTGAAGTGCTGGATGGTCCATTCACTTTGCTGTAGGGGGCTGCCTCGCTTCAGGTTTTGGCGGGTAACTTGCCGCACCTGTAGGGGTCTAGGTTTCATTGCACAGGCTATCCACACGACCAAGGGAATGTCGGGTTTCAGTAGCGGCTCTGTGAAAGCCGGGGATCCTAGATTATCCGTATTGTTCTGTGATGCTTATTACTTTTCTGTAATGTTGCATATTATCATGCCTGGAGCGATTACTGTATATTGGTATATATACTATTAGATGTTGTATATGTTTTACACCCGTGCTAGTCCAGTCCCCGCTCTGTCGTTAGTTAAGTAACCTAACGGGTGATGACAGGACCCAGTGGCGAATGCGGATGGCATATACGTACATTATATTTTCGTTCTTTTGTGGTGTGTTTAATTGATGGCACTGCATTGATTCTTATCAATGCAAGAATAAAACAAACCTACATTTGATGTTGTTGGAACAAATTTTAAAAAGAGTTATTACAAAGACGTTTCCTTTTGTTATGCACAGTGGTATTCGGTTATGAATTTCCAACACCTCATTCGACGAGGCAAGGGCCGAGATCCCTTCACCGGGAGTGACCCCTTGGGCAGAAGTTTGCGTCAGGGTAATAACTTCAGTATAGTCGATCACAAGTTGCTTTGCATCGCGGTATTCAGTTAGAATATCCTGCACCTCATTCCACGAGGAAAGTGACAAGATCCCTTCACCGGGAGTGACCTCTTTAGCAAAGGTTTTCGCCACTATATTTTTATAAAAAGCTATCAGGTTCCTTCAACGAGATCAAGTTCATTACGTTAAAAATTTTTTGCCAAAAACCAGCTGTAACCCTCCGTCATTTCTTATGGATGGTCAGTAGTATTCAAGCTATGTTTGTTGGCCTACGTCAAGGCATAGTGTTTGGTAGCTGCTGGGGTATTCATTTGTTGCATAGATAGATGCATTAGTTTAGGACAGACGTACAGCCTTCTTGGCCTACGTCAAGGGCATGTACGATGGACCTAAATTAATCAGGACAACGACGGGTAGAACTTGACATGTGGCTTATGATTTGTTAGCCTACGTCAAGGTCATAAGAGCATGGGATAAAAATTTACATCGGAAGTTTCAAACATACAGGAAACTTGCCAGACTTGCGCATACCTTCTGGAGTGTGATAACGTGAGTGGATACCGTCACGTTATCATGCGATGAGAGTTGGATCCCGATTCCCACTGATGAGTTAGTTTACTCTTCGGGTGATCCCGATTGATTCTTCTTTCAGGTTTGGAGGAGAATTTGAGACAACAGTGGGAGGTTTCCTGATTAGATAAATTAATAACCATTCTGATCTAGGTTAGAGTGCACGCAGAGTGTTTCTTTTCTCTCTCTCTTTAGCAGCGACCTTTAACCGACCCAAGACTATGACTCAGTGACCAAGTTGACCGAACCTTCTTAAAATACTGGCTTTTGGATTGTCTAAAGTTGCATAAGTCATTGCCGGTCCTTCTTTTACCCTTTGTATTTCTCAGAACACCCCGTATTACTACGAACATCCACTTCCATTGGATAGATCCATCGTATGGTTATATACGAACTCGAAGGTACTTCTTCGAGGATGGATCCAGGTTCAGGAGAATTAGAATTGGTTTATTCAGTTGTCTTTTTTTATCACCTTCTCTCAGGTTGCGAGGGCTCCTTGGTTTAGGAGAGTACACCTATTACGCTTATTGGATAGTCTTATTCCAAACCTTAGGCATGTGCCGAAAGGTAGGGAATGAAGAAAACCAATTAGCCTAAGTAAGGTGTACAGAAGGTAATAACTAAAGACAAAATAAAGGGATTAGAAAGAGGTCAAAGTAAAATGCGACTGTTTTCATTCACGACCATCATGAATTGGATTATGGAAGAGGCAATGCTAGGAATACCAGGATACCCCTACGAAACATTTTTTTGTTTCAGTGCATTGTTAATGGAAAACTGATTTCCCAATTAGATGCTTACTCCAGGGATATGTATTTACCAGGTATGATTCTCACATTTGTATGGTTTTACAGATGATGAGTGGGAGTGAGTTATTGGGAATTAGGTGATCATCCTCATTATATCGGAATTCGTTGTAATTGGTGATATTTGAGGAAATCGCCTGGGTACAGTTTTCAACCTACGATACACAAGTTTTGAGTTATTCAACTCAGCGGACTTATACAGAGTATTGTATGTTGTCCAGTGTCCATCAGGATAAAGGGGTTGGTCCTCGTACTCTGTTCTGTTTACTTGTGACTTCTCTAGCTTTTAGACAAGTGTTTCGTAGAAATACAATGTCTAAGTTTTGGGAAGTTGTGATTATAGGAATAAAGTAGAGAACCAGGTGTCGCAAGTATCGGGATTCTTCAAATCAGTCTTGTGAGACATCTCTTTGGAGAGGGTGATCCCGTGACAAGCCGCTAGATTACCGCGCTTGGAATCTTCCATACTGAATCTTTTCAGTATGGTGTCGATGTACCTTGACTGTGAAAGTCCTAACATCCTCTTAGATCTATCACGATAGATCTGGATCCCCAGAATGTAGTTGGCATCGCCCAAGTCCTTCATGGAGAACCTCTGCGACAAGAATTCTTTGACTGACTGTAGCATAGGAATATCATTTCCTATTAGGAGAATGTCATCCACGTACAAGACGAGGAAAACTATAGTTCTCCCTACAATCTTACTGTAAATGCATGGTTCATCTGGGTTTTTGATAAAGTCGAATTCTTTGACAGTATCATCAAAGCAGATGTTCCAACTCCGCGATGCCTGCTTAAGTCCATAGATGGACTTTAGCAACTTGCACACTCTACCGCTGCTCCCACTCTGAACGAATCCCTCCGGCTGATCCATATAGACGCACTCTTCCAAATTTCCATTTAGGAAAGCCGTCTTTACGTAGATCTGCCAGATTTCATAATCGTGGAAGGCAGCAATGGCAAGAAGGATCCGAATGGATTTCAGCATAGCCACTGGAGAAAAGGTCTCGTCATAGTCCAAGCCAGGTCTTTGACGAAAACCCTTTGCAACAAGTCTAGCTTTATAGGTCTCAACCTGCCCATCTACACCAATCTTCTTTCTGAAGATCCATTTGCAGCCTACGGGTTTTACCCCTTCTGGAGCAAAGTCCAAAGTCCAAACTTTGTTGGTGTACATAGACTCCATCTCGGCCCGCATTGCATCTAGCCATTTTACTGAGTCACCGCTCTGAATAGCTTGCTGGAAGCTAGCAGGCTCACCATAATCCATGGTGCAATCCTCTCTATCCCCGTTTATGAGAAAACCGTAGTATCTCTCGGGCGGATGAGACTGCCTACTACTCCTGCGGAGTGGCGTAGGAATGTCCTGTTCTTTTGAACCCTCTGGTTCTACTAAGCTTTCAGTAATAGCTTGTGGTTCTGGAATTTCTTCCAGTTCTATTGCGCTCCCACTTATCTGGGTTTCCAAAAACTCAGTTTCTAAGAAGCAGGCATGACGAGAAACAAAAACCTTTTGTTCTTCTGCGCAATAGAAAAGATACCCCTTGGAGCTCTTTGGGTATCCCACAAACTTACACTGTACTGAACGTACCTCGAGCTTGTCCGCATGCTGCTTTTTTACAAAAGCTGGACATTCCCATGTCTTAATGTGATTAAGATAGGGTTTCTTCCCACACCACATCTGATATGGTGTAGTAGGCATAGTCTTAGTTGGAACTCGGTTCAAAAGGTATGCAGCTGATTCTAGTGCATAACCCCAGAAGGATCGCGGCAACTCAACCTTACTCATCATGGAACGAACCATATCCAATAGGGTTCGATTCCTTCTTTCCGATACACCGTTGTGTTGCGGTGTGTATGGAGGAGTAAGTTGAGAGAGAATTCCATTCTCTTTTAAGAAGCCCAGAAACTCGGCACTCAAGTATTCGCCACCTCGATCAGATCTCAGTGTCTTGATACTTTTGCCTGTTTGTTTTTCAACTTCATTCTTGTATTCCTGAAATTTCTCAAAGGCCTCGGATTTGTGCTTCATTAAGAAGACATGCCCATACCTAGAGAAATCATTTGTGAAAGTAATGAAGTATGAATAACCACTTCGCGCATGTGTAGACATTGGACCACACACATCACTGTGTATGAGTCCCAAGGGCTCGCTCGCTCTTTCTCCGTGTCCAGTGAACGGAGTCTTTGTCATCTTTCCCATGAGACATGATTCACAAGTGGCATAAAACTGGTACTCGAACGGATCCAAGTATCCTTCTTTATGTAACTTTGTCAACCGTGTCTCATTAATGTGACCCAGTCTACAATGCCATAAGAAAGCCTGATTTAATTCCGGAGACTTTCTTTTAAGTGTGTTCTGGACACTGAAGACCTGAGCTTGATTCAAAACGTATATACCGTATTTCAATGTACCTGACCCAATCAGTACTTGATTTAGGTGGATGTTTACTACATCGCTTACAAAAGTAAAATCATATCCTTTCTTAGAAAGTAAGGATACAGATATGATGTTACAAGTCGCACCTGGCACATAAAAACAGTCATGCATAATCAATATCTGCCCAGTTGTCAGTCCTAGATGATATTCCCCTACGGATTCAGCATACATGCTCATTCCGTTAGCAACCTTGAGAGTCATATCACCTTTCCTCATAACCCTACGGTTTCTCAAAGCCTGTAACGAATTACAGATATGAGATCCTGATCCGGTATCCAATACCCAGGAAGTAAGGTTAACTGACATACAGTTCTCTATCACAAACACACCCGAAGCCGAAGCCACAACATGCTTCGAATTCTGGCTACTGGCTTTACAAGCCCTGCAATCCTTCTGCCCATGTTCATTCCCGTAACAATAGGAACATCCTTCTTTTACTACATCTGTTCCTGAAACTTCTGCCCTTCCCTTTCTTTCTACTTCCCTAGTTTCCTTTAGGGTAGTAGGTAGAGACTGTTGAACTGAGTCAGCATCTGACCCGTTCTTCAACGTGGTCTTCAGGTCCGAGAGCTCAAAAGAGCTGGTCTCTGTAAGGACGTTGCCTCCTACAGATGACCCGATAGCCAACCTCGTTGGAAGCAATTCGTTCGAGGTCTCATATCTTGCGATACGAGATTGCTCTCCATATAAAACTTTGTTATGGAGGAAGATAGAAGCTGAGTCCATCTTCTCGTGCTGTCTCTGGTATATACCATCAACTGAGGCTAACACGAGGCACTTGGCTTTCGCACAGTCTTCTTCCGATGTCCTACGAATATCAATATCCGTGACAGGGGAAACTGGACCTGAGACGGCAGGGGTTGGATCAGTCAAGAGGTGTCCCAGCTTGTCCTGGGCAATGGACATCTGGACAGACCTTTGCCAGTCATAACAGTCAGATTCAGTCATGTTATTATCTAGATGTAACTTAGGTGCGGTCATTGGGTCGCTGCAATTAAGAGAGAGAGAAGAAAACACTTAGCATGATGCTCTTGCAAGTTTAGATTGGTTTTTAATTTATCTAAACAGGATGGCTCCCACTGTCTCTCGAATTCCTTCTCAAACCGTAAAGAAAGAATTAGTCGGGATCAATCTCACCGTACAATACTTGCTTAACCGTTCAGCCAGGCCAGTGTCGGTACTTCGAGGGAGGTTTTCCAACGCTTTCGCGAAGTTCCTTAATTAAGTAACCTCTTTTCTCTGTGGGCGTAACCCCGCTAACACCTTTCTAGACACCTACTAGGTTTATAGCATTGATCGTTAAGTGAGAGTTTTCCCGAGGAGTAGCATATACTCACAGTTGGATCGGGATCCAAATATCATCGCGTGATAAAACCGAAGGAATCCTACCAGAATTATCACACTCCAAATGGTATGCAGCGCTAGCAAGTTTCAGTACTTATGAAACTTCCGATGTGGATTTTTGCCCCATGCCCTTATGACCTTGACTTTGGCCAACAAATCATAAGTCACATGTCAAGTTCTACCCTTCATTATCCAGGTTAATTTGACCCCACCCGCACATACCCTTGACTTTGGCCAACAAGGTAGTACGACTGTCACAAACCAACGCATCTATCTATGCTACATATGAATACCCAATAGCTACCAAACACTGTGCCTTGACTTTGGCCAACAAGCACAGCTTGAATTCTATTGACTATCCATACGAAACGACGGAGGGCTACGGATGGTTTTGGCAAAACCGTGAACGTAGTGAACTTAATATAATCGATGGAACGAGATAGCTTTTAAAAGGAGTGGTTCAAGCTCCGCGTTTAAAAGTTTAGTTTTGAAAAGAACCGAGTGGTTTTCAAAGTGTTCCAATCGACTTTTACTTGGTTTATTTTCTTGCATTAGTTCTTTTAATGCGTCCCATCATTTAATCCTACCATTGCAGAAAATAACCAAAATATGACGTACGCTTATGCCATTCGCATTCGCCACGGGGCCCCGTCATCACCCGTTAGGTTACTTAACTAACGACAGAGCGGGGGCTGGGCTAGCGCGGCTGTAAAACATAAGCAACGCCTAAATAGTTATCATATATAAATATATAGCAATGATAGACATTACAGATCACAGATGAATACATTGGATATACTAGGAATCCGCAATCCGTTCGAGCCTGCAATGAAAAGCGGATTACACGGTCGCGGTGAATAACCAATACCCCACCCAAGACCCCTACGGGTGCGGCAAACTATCCGCCAAGCACCCGAAGCGAAGCAACCTCCCTCAACACCGTGAGTAGGCCACTCGGCACTTCGAGATACCCGGTAGTTTGTGCACCCCCTCCATGGGTCTATCCTAGGAGCAAAATAAAAAGAATTATACAATGACGGCTACAACCCCGACCCGGTTGTGCGGCCATATAAATAATATTACATCAATTTACATGTTACAAGAATGAAAGAAAAAGCAACACTCATCTCACATCCACCCCGGCTATTCATCCGCGACAATCCAACCCATTCATATACACATACCATCATCAATCACAGATCACAGATATGTATAACCCCGACTAATCGACATATAGCGATTAGCCGACGTTCAATACATATAAACATCACAGATATAACCTTTTAGTCAAAGTGTATTGAAGTTCCGGAAAAAAATACGGATTTATAGGCCCCCAAAAACAAATGTCTATTCTGGAAAATCTGGGCACATATAAACCATCTTAAAAACCCTAAAACCAAGCCAGAAATACACTGCATCAAAATCGACCCAGTGAAGAGCCAAGATGGCCACGGTTGCGCGGCAATAGCTTGCTATTGCCGCGGAACCGCGGCTCTTTGGTCGAATCACTGGTTCGTTTTTGGTGGCTTTCTTCACAAAACCCTGAGATGATTTTTGGAGTATAACAAATTTTGTTTTGAACAGAAAAAAAATTAACAGAAACTTAGGGTTTTGAAAACTCGGTTTTTCGATTTTTCCGATTCGAACTTCGATACACTCTACTACCTAGCTAGTTTATGTTTAGTTAGGCTCTGATACCACTGTAATTCCACGTTGCCCATCCCGGTTCTTACGGGGAGGCGGAAAACGGAATAAAAATCGAATTTTTATGAGCTTAGGCAACATGGACTACACTATGAAGGATCTTTGCTAAACAAAAACAAGCTAAAGCTAACTAGAAACTAGCTAGGTGCTAGAAAGGTTATACCTTGGGCTTTATGTCCTTCTCTCCTTGTTCCTTGGAGTGGTGGAAGGAGGTCACCTTAATCGTCTTCTCACGTCGAAGAAAGATCCACCCGAAAGCCTCGACCTTTGGCTTCAACTCCAAGCTAGAAGTAACTAGGGTGCAAGAAGTGCTAATCCTTGAACCCTAGATGAGAGTAGAGATTATCAAGAGTGGGTTTTTCTCAAGCTCAAGTGTTTCTCAACACATGAGAGGGGAGAGCTTGAGGGAGAGGAAGAACAAGAGAGAGAATATGAATAATAGAATGAGAGAATAATATGAAGCCTTCTCTCATATATGTGAATTATTGTAATTAGATAATTAGTGAGATAATTGTCATGGCTAAATCAAGACATGACCATTATCATTTCATTTTTAATGCAAATTGCAAGGATCAAAGAGCATCTTCCAAATGAAATGATGATGGTCAAAGTGTCAACCAAGGTCAATAAGTCAAGATGGGTCAAATGGTCAACAACCATAACCATGCACAATTATTAAACTAATATCAATTAACCATAATACACACATAAACATTAAGGTTAATAAAATGACAATAGTCATTAACCCTAATCAAAGTCCTCTCCCTCTGTCTCAAGCAACTGTGCATACGCACCCGTATTCGTGATCCGAGGAACACGAATACAACGAGAAAAACCAATCCCAAATCATATACTAGGATCCGGCTTAAACCAAAGCCCGCTAGTATAAGCTGTCCGGACAGCAAACGTGCACAAGTGCACGGATGTGAACGAACCCTGTAGCAAAACCATGCGATCTCTACTCATTTTGCCTAAAGGCAAATAGCTCTCTGTGTGGGACTCTAAAGACTCGACACTACGCTGGCAGTGGGTTTAACCACAGACCGCAAGTGGCACTAGCTGTACGTAACGGTCCCCAGGTAGATGTCGATAAGAAGACTGACGAGGTGAACCCCATCTGAACTCCTACTGAGCCTGTATGTGACAATCTCCGTACAGTCCGGTCTGTTCGTTTGATACATCGCATGGCGGGCCTAGGGGGCGGTGAACGTCAGTCCCCTAATAGCGGTACAAGTCGTGTCGGAGTGTAGCCCAGAACACCCTGAGATAACATTGGAAACCTACCAGTATATCTCGCTTGCCCTGGCCAGGGACTACTCGTGTAATGGCTCCCCTGGACACAGCGCGATGTCAACCCCCAATACCGGGAGAGACGAATCCTGTCTAACCGTCACTGCCTCCAAGTGCTTCGGGACTGCACCCAAAAACTACCTATTTGCACGACTCCTTTGAGCCATGGTAGGGTAGTAATCAAAGTGCAGTGGGAACACACTCGAGGCGAAGTGACAGTGTCAAGTCAGCAGACTAAGCTGTACTCATGTCACCTGGGAACTGATAACTGACGATAGGTATAATACCAACCAACAGTTCCCGACGAGTCCTGTCCAGTGTACTCGTAACCTAACGAGCACCCGCATACTATCTCAAGTACGACGTACTGACGGCTGTGGGACAGACCGTCTCCCACACTGGGATGAGAAGCCCATACGCTAGTCTACTCCGGAGTATTGATGCCCTGTCTCGATAGTCCAACGACTAGGGACCTGTATAAGGATGTGCTTATAGACCACCCAGCTCCCACGAGTGTGAGCGCCATCACAACGCTGGTAATCAAGCAAAGATCCTAAGGGCTCTAATAATATGTATATCAGCGATATGCTAAAAGAAACATATGCACATATTAAAGCAGAGACAAACCAAGTAGCATACTACCATTTCGAGCAAGATTGTATATACAACTGTGAATATCCCAAGCTTCCATCAAGTAATATACAAACTAGTATGATACAGTAATGGCCTCTAGGGCATATACACTAACACGTCTGGGTAAGGTCCTTCTATCCGAAGCTGGTCAGCTTAATTATCTCACATCGGAGCATCCAACAAACAATATTCTCTCTTGATCGATTTACTCTAGATCTGAGCAACATCCTCCAGACTGGAATTCTTTAATTAAACTGAGCCTGCGTCGGCGCATCAAATAAGATGAATCATCTTCATCACTCCGTTCAGGATGGACTAGCGGTCTTCTGTCACATCTCTGTCTTGAAGCTCCAGTGGTTTTAGCTCTAAAAACTCTGGAGGTGACATCCTGTCAAATCTCAGCAATCAGCTGGGTCATATGTCTGCATGGTATACAACATCGCGGCCTCTGGGTAGGCTGTACATCAACAGTCCTCTCAATCTAGCAGTTGCTATCAATGGCCCCATCATTCGGTGCAATTTTGAACACTCGCCTCAACGAGAGATCTCAACACAAACAATATACCGACACATTCCTATGTCATCAGAAAACATCACGGTCAGCCCTCGTCCATGGTGAGCTCGCTCTGACCGCATCTCTAGCAACAGCTCTCTCTGCGCACAAACCCTAGTGACATGAACCTCAAGCAGGTATCGATGAAGATAGATCACAGAAATGAAAGGAATCAATAGGTCCAAAATGGATATACGATCAAAGGAAAGAATGAAATCAATGTGAGTATGATCATATGAACGAATGGAATCGAGGATCTCAAGTAATGTACATCCTAAGGTCACTTAAGCGGAGCAGCGTGTCGTAACTATGCCGCGAAACATACACACAGTATGTCACTCTACTCAAGCTACCTACTCTATCAATCAAGGTCAACCTACGCGACGAAAGTTCGGGTCTAATACCCCCTCAGTCAAGTCTAAGTTCCGTAAAGTCAAGCTTAAACTTGAACCAAGGTTAAACCTAACGCTCTGATACCAATTTTGTCACAACCCGGAAATTGGCACGTGACCGGTATGAGATTCATGCAACATCTAAAGGCGTAACGTAATTCAAGTAAGCCGAAACCCAGAAATCTAAAGCTTTTTGCAGAAAATAGTGGAGGTGCAGTTTTAAAATAAAGGTATAATGAAATTAAGTTTTCTTTAAATGCATAAATAATGATATATGAAAATGCAAGTGAATTACATACTAATTGAAAACATTTTTCGTCCTTTAAAAATCTGGGCAACACCTCCCTTGTATATTTGATCCAAAACCATATATATGCAATATATATAGGCATCCCCAAGCGGGAGCCAGCTCTTCGCCAATCGGCGAAAACACAACCATGAAATAAATAGTAAAAGTATGACGCCAAACGGTGAAGATCAAATACAGAAATAATAATAATAAAGCAAGACATCAAAAACCTTAAATAGCGAACATACACCCATCGCTCGAAGTCTCGCAACACAAGTCTTTCTAGTTCTACTAATATACAAATTAAGTTTCTGATTGATGGAGTTTATATAGATACAACAGAAATAATAAGTACAAGAGTGGGCACGATCTAATGTGTATCCCACCCACCATAGCAAAACACCCTGAATGCAAGCTGTGTGCCAGTAATACCGCTACTGATCTAAGCGGTCAAACCTGTAAGAAAACTGTGGCACAATGGGGGTGAGTTGCAAACTCGTGAGTAGAAAATATCAGCAGGTAGAAATCGAATAAACAGTGATTCCTAGGTCAAACTGTATCATGAGGATAATATTATGATATCTAGGGTGTCCATGTATGCATATATATCAACAATATAATCAACGCCAATGACAACATGTAAAATCAAATCATTTGAATCATGTGCCTGTATGTATGAGGAAATCAACCAACATGTATCCATCAACGACACATCAGCATCATGGAACCTGAGTATCCAACACCGACACTCGAAACATCATGAAAATCCGTGTCCAGCATCAACACGTACATCATCATATCTCGGGCGCCGCATCCTCTGATAGGCCCTCAAATCCATCTCACGACTCCGGTTAGTATCCTCCGAATAATCGCCGGGTCAAAACTATCAACGGTAGGTAGTGTTCCCCCTGCCAGACTCATCGTTATCTTCATAAATTTCTTGCCCCGGGTACCTTACCGGGCACACCATGTACCCACAGACGGTTCATCCAACTCCTCAAATCGGGTCTCGAAAACAAGCTCAGAACCAAGAAAACTCAAATTGACGCCTCGAAATCACGTCACAAGAAACCACGTTTTTAAAAAAATTCATTATTTCCTTTGAAATATAACCGTGGTTCTCAAATCCAGAAATCTCATGAAAAACAGCATCTCGATGCATATAACCATAAAGTACGATGTATGCAAATATTGAACAGTAATATGAGCATTATCAAGTATATCATGCAGCATGTCAAGTGATAGTACTGAACAATGAATGTACATTACGGTTATGAATAATATCATGATATGGCAGTTCTACTGTGCAAGTGGTATAGCAATTACCGAAGATGAATATGTGAGCCGGCAGATCTGTGTAAGTGTAACATGCGCATCATCGATAATTGTACAAGTGTACTAGCAGACGATATCATAAAGCAGTAAATACCGAAAACATAACACGTATCTGACGAAGGATAATCCAACATAAACATGAACTATAATAAGGTATACATCTATACATGAACATACAGTTAGTTTTAAAAGATGCGAATCATAGTTTTGAAAGTGAGGGCTACGGTGTTTTGAGGGAAAAAACATCATTTGAAAATCCGTAGCGACCCTTGAGATTTCTGTTTAAAAGATACATATGATTCGTCAGTTTTGGAAATAAGTATGGTTTAGGTGGCATCTTTACATTGGTGATCCCGTCTCATAGCATCCGATGTGGCAATATCCTTGATTATCATCCTCAAATCACAAGCGCGGATCATTCATCCGGTATATCATCATCGCGTCCGGTAATCCATCGTACGGTGGAATCAATCTAGATTAAGGATCTGTCGTCCTATTCATCAACAATGGTACTGATCTAAGGTCTTGTACAGCATATCATCTTTGATTCTCATCCATATATATATATATATATATATATATCATCAATCTCATGTCATTGCTATATTAATCACATTATATAACTTGGCACGTGTATTTGTGCATCTATACCGCCTCACATCCTTATATCAAGTATATCCGCTCATATCATCTCATCTCATTATATTGACATCTTAATTCACGTCATCTTGCATTAATCATATCGTCTCATACTCACTCTTTTGATCATATACGTAAGATCATTCATAGGTTCTCTAAACTATAACTTATATATCAGTCATTTATCATTATAGTTGCGGGGGGGCTATAATCCATACACCCAACTTCCCCCGTAGATATAAATCTACTCACCTGCAAAATCCTCGCTTAGTCGAAGTCGAAGTCGATGTGCTTCTAGATCTCCTTCGTCGTCTCGGAAGTCCACATGAAGGTACCTACATATCAACACATGTCGTAGCATTATTAAAACCAAGTCCAAAAATCGATACGGCACACGAATCGCTTAAAGGTTAGAATCTATAGCTTACGCATGCAAGAACAACCAATAAACCTCGTCGTTGACGTACAAACGTCCAACGACCAAATCCAAATTCAATTATCAAAACCAAGTTTCAAATATCGGAAAACAATGCCAAAACTAACTCAAACAGCTCCCAGATTTTTGCTCTGGTAAATTGGGACTAACTAACAATATAGGGGCTAGGTTATAAGGTGCGTGAGCTACAGGAAAAACCCTAACACCCAACACTAACATGTGGCCGGCGAGAAGACTAAATTACCCGGTGTCGCCGGTCCAAGCAAGGTGTTTTGGTCTCGTTCTCCTTTGGTGGTCTTCTAGTGATCTAACTAGTTCAATGATATTGTTTGTTTATCTTACAATTAACCCAAGTTGCTACATATTTCATATAGTCCTCAAAAATTAAAGAAACCACATCGGGAATTTCTAAGTTGAGTATTGGGTTCTAGTCTCCGGTCTGTTAGTTATATGTATGCCCTAAAGGCTATTACTGTACATGTGATGTATATTGTAGTGGATGCTTGGACATATATAGGGAGGACTTTCTTGCTCGACATGATAGTATTCTATATGGTTGCTCTTTGTCTTAACATGTAGATTTGTATTGTGATACTATCTTACTCTCACATGTTGATAAAGCCCTTAAAATGTGTACTTGACTACTAGGACTATGATGGAGATCATACTAGTGGGGCCAGGGTAGTCTACAAGTACATCCTATAATTGTTCCTAGTCGTGGGAGTATCGAGACAGGGCATCGATACTCCAGAGTAGACTAGCGTATGCGCTTCTCGACCCATATGATGGGCGATGGATGATCCCATATCCATTGGTGTTTGACATCAGAGAAGGTATACCGGTGCTCAGTGGAGACTGGGTACATGTTCAGACCATAATATTGCATTTTTCATTCCCCTATTCTTATCCATTTTATAAATAAACAGGTACTCTTGACGCACTTTTGTTACATGTTACAGGATACAGGGCTTGGAAGCGAATACAGTGAAAAAGACGAAAGCTGATACAGAAAAGAGACTTTTGACCAACAAGTAGACGGATCCTAGTCAAGCCTAGTCGAAGAACAGTGCAAGGTCCAAAATGTCAAGTGAACGGTTAAAAGATCGCTACAAGTATTCACTAAAACATCTGGAGGAGAATAAAAAGCCTAACAGAGAAAAATACATATGGAAATAGGAAGCCTAAGAAGCCAAGAAAAAGCCCAAAAATTACAGAGTCCCAAATCCTCAACTTGGCCGCGGAACCGCGGCCAAACCCAGCCTGGCGCCGCGGTTCCGCGGCCATATAGAGCGCACGTCGGTGGATTTTTGGCGTGTCGGTGCGACGGTGCAGGTGTTGGGATTTTTAGGGGTCAAATCTGTAATTTCACATGTTCGAGAGTCTGTAACCCTAGTTTTCATGTTTTCCTATAAATTGTATTCCCAGATCTGTAAAAACCTATGCCTCTTTTCAATAAATAAAATTCAGAATTTCTGGGAGTTATATTCAGATCTATTCTGTCTTCTTGCTTGGAGGGAGCCATCGAATTAGTAAGTAATTTTATTTCTGTTCCTTTAATTAAAATGTTTTCTCATCCCCTAATGAGCGAGTAATCTCCTCGCTTGTTAGGGTTAGCCTTAGGGAAAGGGTTGAGAGATGAGATCTCTCACCCCTTTCAATGCCACATTCACCTAATGAATTAGAACTCCTTGCATACGCGCACAACTGCTCCCTACGGCACCCTACCCCTCGAGGTAACGGTGAACCATAGTATAAAGGGCCGGTTGCGCATGTTTTCCATGGGGGTTAGGGTAATTATCAACAAAGGAAGGATACAAATCTAGAGGAAGAAACATCTTCCCAAAAGATTTGGATCCACTTTATTGATAATTACCGTAACATCTAATAGATCTAAAAAAAGAAGGCATTGAAAGCGGTGAGGAAAACGTTAATCTCCAAAACTTCCCCTAAGCCTAACCCTAGCAAGACTTTAGATTAGATTAATTAAGATCCAGTTTTTATAGATTTTAGAAATCAACCAAAACGACACTTTGAATCAACTCGTTAAAACATATTAAAGAAATTTACCCATCTCTGTGGATCGACCCGTACTCACCGGCTAGCTGCAAAGCGACGCCGTTTCTGATTACGGTAAATACAAGTTTTCATATTAATCAAATGGCGCCGTTGCCGGGGATGGCGCAATATTTCTTTCTGTGTAATTTCGGGTTGATATAAATTTTAAAAATTATAAAAATCTGAAAATAAAAAAAAAGAGAAAAAAAAATTATCAATTTTGATCTGTTTGAAGGGTGTATCTTTGGAATCTTGCAGGAACAGCGAAGAATCGCGGATTTAAAAATTTACAGAGGTCAAATCAGGAAAAATCACATCAGAACAGAGAAGGAGTGGTACAAGGGTGCAGCACAAATTTTTTCATAGCCTGATCACCCTATACGACCGCGCTTCCGCGGCCTTATCCCTACTTCTGCCGCGGTTCCGCGCTCTGGCTGCCACGTCAGCGCACAAAATTTTCTGGTCTGTTTCCTCCTTCTCCCCTCTGCAACCTACAATATATCCACTGTGAAAATTTTCTGCAGGAATTCTTTGCGCTAAAAAAATCTTCTTCCTCCTTCTAAATAACAGATTTGCTGCAGGTTTCTTTGCGCCGCGCTAAGAATTGATTGCAAGTGAAATTTTATTGTTTTGCATAATTTAACCGGACCTTAAGGGGCTAATTGACCAAACTCAGATTGGGTGGGGATTTCATCACCCTTCCCAGGACCCCAGAAAAAACCTAAAGCATTTTGCATCGACCACAATTAAATAAAAAAAAGACTAGACTCAGACCTAAGGACATCGAGCTCAATAGGAAAAGGACTAGTATAGGCATCGGCTGTTTATCCTAACCGACATTGTGGTGTCTAGGCTAGTGGTTATTAATTAGGCCCACTGTAGTGATGGTTCCTTCCCACTTACCCGGCCGTACTTGTCCGTGAAGAGGCGGTTTGAGGTCCTATTTCTAGCCCTAGTTAGGAGCTGTCTAGCAGACCTAGGTGACCCTAGATCTAGGCCTGATTGTGCATGTGTGGTTGATACATTTGTGTCACGAGTCCCTTTTCAAAAACCTCTTTGCAAAACTCACACAAAAAAATAAAAAAAAAATATAAATCTTTTCAAAAACTTGCAACTTGCCGCTAAAAAACCTTGCAACTCACTTCCATCACTTCCCTCCATTGACGTTATCTTACCCCCACATTCTGTTTTTCTATTTTTTCTGACTACACTACTCCTTTAGTGTATGTCACTTTAGACTAGGGATACTAACGCCCGATTAGTCCGTGTTTCGTTGGTACCGACCCACGAACCCTTCGACGATCCCTTCGTCGACATTCCGTCCATTTCCTTACCTCCACCTTCAAATTCTTCTTTCGAAGGTATGTCGGGACACGACCCCAACGATACCTTACCAACGGGAATGATTCCACCTCCGCCAGGTGCGAATAACATGAATCTTCCGCCTGTTGTAGCGCCCGCACGAATCGCGCTCCAGGATCTCTTCTACCCCGTCCGCACTTCTTTACCTACATGTCTTTCACCCCCACCGGCAAATGGGGACAACTTTGAAATAAAACCACATTTCATCAATATGCTGCCAAAATTTCATGGTTTGGAATCTGAAGATGCGTATACTTTTATTTATAAATTCCAAAATGTATGCGCTATGATGAAAACAACCCAATTAAGTGATGACGCGATAAGACTAAGGGTCATTCCTTTTACCTTATGTGACCTAGCCGAGAAGTGGCTATACAGCACCGCATCACATTCTATTAGAAATTGGGACGAGTTTGTAAGAGCTTTTCTGAAAAAGTTCTATCCTCATCACAAAACTACTAGAATCCGTAATGAGATTATACAATTTTCACAGCTTCCTTCCGAACCATTTTGGAAGTGCTTCGAAAGATTTAAAGACCTACTTGTTCAATGCCCTCATCATGGGATCGAAAGTTGGCAACTTTGCCAAATATTATACGAGGGATTGAACTCGGCAACGAAGCAGTTGCTAGAAACTATATGTCAAGGTCATTTCCTTTCCAAGTCTAGCGACGAAGCATGGCAGTTTCTTGAGGATCTTAGTGAGCAAATAATTCAGTGGGAGAGTACCAAGACCACATCATCTTCTTCTGTTGGTCAATCTAGGGCAGGCATACATCAAATAGATATATCGATTGCTATGAAGGCCGAGATGGCCTCACTTATGAAAAATCTAGAAGCCATTGAGACCAAAATCTCATCGTCTTCTCCTGCCCCAACTCTACCCACACGAACTGTTTGTGCTTGTTGTGCGAATCCATCGCATCTAACCGAAGAGTGTCCTTATAATGCACCTATTCAAGGACAGGATCAAGTCAATGCTGCATTTCAGCAACGACAAAGAAATGATCCGTACTCTTCGACATATAATCCGGGATGGAGGAGTCACCCGAATTTCGCTTGGAACCAAAATCAACAAGTCCAAGGAAATAATAATTTTCAAAGACCTCCTCCTCCACAACAACAACAAGCACCTTTACAAACTCAAAACCAGCAACCTTTCCAACAACAACCTTATACAAATCAAACGAACAATTTGGTTCAACCTAATGATGATAAGGTTATCTCGCTCGAGAAAAGTCTAGAAGCATTTCTCAAGCAATCTACAGAATCCGCAGCAAGATTTGAAAGTTATGTTCAATCTTTAATGAATAACAATGCCTCACACGATCAAAGTATCAAATCTATTGAGGCACAAATTGCACAATTAACTGCTGCGTTGAGCGAGAGAGAAAAGAGAAAGCTTCCATCTCAACCATTGCCAAATCCCGGTCACCCACAAAATGCATATCACAATCACAATGTGAATGCGGTGACCACGTTGAGATCCGGAAGAGTGTTGCAAAATAATGTGGGAACTAGTGATCACATCCCCGCCGGTGGTTCTTCTTCTTCTTCTTCTTCTCCATCGTCACCTTCCCCTTCTTCATTTTCTTCACCTTTTTCTTTAGAGCCTATTCTCCACCCTTCACGCGGCTCTACGTCTTCTACTTCGAACGGACCCATTTCTCACAACACGAACACATCTACACCGGGATCCGTTCCTAATCCACAGTCTACTCCACAGACATTTGACTCAACTAATTTTCAAAATGCACCATTTCCAAACAGGTTGAGTCCTAATAAACCAACTGCACAAGTGGAAAAGATTGTGGAATTATTTAAGCAGGTTAGCATAAATATACCTCTCTTGGATGCAATCCAACAAGTCCCTTCATACGCGAAAATCTTAAAGGGCTTATGCACCTCAAAGAGAAAAGCTTCTCAAGTACCCAAGAAAGTGCTAGTGGCTAGTGCAGTGAGCAATGCTATTAACCACCATCAAACCTTACCCTAAAAACGAAAGGACCCCGGCTGTCCTACGATTTCAATCACAATTGGGGATAAGAAAATTAATCAAGCACTTTTAGATCTTGGGTCTATTGTTAACCTGATTCCCTACTCCGTGTACGAACAATTAGGGGTTAGAGAGTTGAAACCCACTCGTTGTACTCTCCAAATGGCTGATCGATCAATCACCCATCCAAGGGGTCAGCTAGAGGATGTGTTGATCAAAGTTGGGGAGTTCATATTCCCCGTTGATTTTATTGTTATGGATACACAACCTGTTGCTAACCCAAGAAACCAAATTCCGGTGATTCTCGGTCGACCATTTTTGGCCACTTCCAATGCCGTAATAAATTGTCGCAATGGCTCCATGACTCTATCCTTTGGGAAAATGTCTAGCGAGTTCAATATTTATAAGATGGGAAGTCTGCCCCCCGTTCCTAAAACTAGTACACGAGAAGTTTGCTCTGTTCATGAAATCACGCAGGAGGACTGCGAGCTTGAGAGATTTCTATTTGATGAAGACAGTTTTGACGCCACTAGTGCGTCCCTCATTGAGCCTACCACCATTGACACAACCGATATTGATTATGAATGTTTCGTTTTTTCGGATGATGACAACTCACAGCCCGAATATGAGTCTTTTGAATTTTTGGATGAGTTAGTCGAGCCATCCGAATCGGTTGTCTGCAGTTATTTCGAACCTGTGTTGGAATCCTTTGAGTTCGAGGTAGATTCCGCAATGATTCTTTCGCCTCCGAAAATCGAACTCACGCCCTTGCCGTCTCACCTTAGATATGCTTACATAGGTGAGAATGAGACCTTTCCCATTATCATATCGGCCTCTCTAGCCCTCGAGCAAGAGAACGCCCTCTTAATGGTCTTACAAGATAGGCGGCAAGTTTTCGGTTGGAATATGGCGGACATCGAGGAAATCAGTTCCCTTATAATTGAATATCATATGCAATTGATGGATGATGCCAAGTCAATAAAGGACCCACAGGAACATCTTGGGGGTATTGTGGTGAGTCAACCTCCTCACTCAGAAGTTGAAATACCCCCATTTCTTTTAATAAGCTACGAGAATGCCAACACTCCACTGATTGCTGATCATTTACATTCTCGTTTTGATACATCACCATCGCCTGTATATTTACCTCCACACCTCCCTTACCACTACTTCTATCTTTCCCAATTCTTTGCGGACCGCTACAATTTATTCTTCCACTAACCAATACTCTTTACTGATAAAATTTTCAACTGGTTGGTGTTGGTCTATACAAAGTTTGGCAGTAATGTCTAACATAGTTTAAATGAAGTTTGGGGGAGGGCTTTTTTGTATATATTTTTGTTTTTTCTTAGCAATAAAAAATTTTTATAAATAAATAAACAGGGAAGCGCCAGTATTTTGACCCTCTTGGTTTAGCATGACAGTGAGGACACTGTCAAGTTCAAGTTTGGGGGTATGCTCGGTGCGTCTTCTTCCTTCGCATCCATTTGTATATATTTTTGCATTTGCATATTTATTTGAAAACCCATAAAAATTTGAAAAATTTCAAAAATTATAAAAATTATTGTATTCAATTTTGGCTAATTAACTTGAGTTTGACAAATAGGTTAACTAGCTAGGAACAACTAGATCTTAGACTTAGTGAATTAAAAACCCTAAAAATAACATTCCATAAAGTTTAACGGTAGAAAGTATATGCCTTGTAGTTTATTTAGAAATAGGCAAATTTTGGGTTGACTTCTTGGGCTAAGTTGACATGAGGGAAGAGTATTGATGTTCTTATTAGAGTATAAGTTTGAAAAATAGTTCTTAGTTTAAGTCTAGATTCTGAAAATGTATACCCTACAATTTGCACAATCACGCACCTTGAAACTTGGAATAGTAGAAGAGACCTTGAAATGCTCTTGTCTAAAGTCCTTAGTACGAAGAAAATAAAAGAAAAAAAAGTGAATAAAGAAAAAAAAAATGGACACTGGTTTTTGTGATTACTTAAAGGTGTAAAAATAGAGAAATCTCTAGCAAGGGTGCTTCATCACCTAGTGCCTTAGACCAACTGGTTTGGGAGTCACTGCTAAAAGCCTTGGGTATTGCAAAAACTAGGAAGTACGCTTTAAAGTGCTAACGCATCTTGTAATCGGTTGTTGGTACCTCAAGAAATATTAATAGTCGCATGAAGGATGTGTAAGCGAAATTCAAAATTAACGAATTAATAAGTGCTTTGGACAATGGACGAGAGTACGATTGCTTGATTTGAATTTCCAAGTGTAGGGGTGACTTATACACACACGTGGGGATATGTGATTGGAATTTAGATAAGAGAGAGGAATGAAAGATAAAATTTGTATCTTTAATAGAGTTGACAGAAAATTCCTAAGTAGAGATGAAACCCTAGAAGGAAGACTTAAGAGATGCCGAAAGCTAAGTAGGTCTACATAACATATATAATCTTAAGTTAAATAATGAGGAAGCGTGAAGAATATGGGTGGATGATTTACAAGTAGAAGATACTAGAATTCCTTGTTAGAAGACCTAATTGGAGAACAAAAGTCAATAGGCCGAATTGATAGGATTTTGTGGGTGTAATCCGCTGAAAACCTTCAGGAGACAACGCTCCTCCTACTAGGGACACCTAGAGGTTTAACGGCTTGTTGCACATGCTCAGTGCAATCGCGTTTCCCTGCGAAAGTGTGGTTAGGATTTTAGTGAATAAAAAAATAAGTTTGCTCGAGGACGAGCAAAAGGTAAGTTTGGGGGTATTTGTTCAGACCATAATATTGCATTTTTCATTCCCCTATTCTTATCCATTTTATAAATAAACAGGTACTCTTGACGCACTTTTGTTACATGTTACAGGATACAGGGCTTGGAAGCGAATACAGTGAAAAAGACGAAAGCTGATACAGAAAAGAGACTTTTGACCAACAAGTAGACGGATCCTAGTCAAGCCTAGTCGAAGAACAGTGCAAGGTCCAAAATGTCAAGTGAACGGTTAAAAGATCGCTACAAGTATTCACTGAAACATCTGGAGGAGAATAAAAAGCCTAACAGAGAAAAATACATATGGAAATAGGAAGCCTAAGAAGCCAAGAAAAAGCCCAAAAATTACAGAGTCCCAAATCCTCAACTTGGCCGCGGAACCGCGGCCAAACCCAGCCTGGCGCCGTGGTTCCACGGCCATATAGAGCGCACGTCGGTGGATTTTTGGCGTGTCGGTGCGACGGTGCAGGTGTTGGGATTTTTAGGGGTCAAATCTGTAATTTCACATGTTCGAGAGTCTGTAACCCTAGTTTTCATGTTTTCCTATAAGTTGTATTCCCAGATCTGTAAAAGCCTATGCCTCTTTTCAATAAATAAAATTCAGAATTTCTGGGAGTTATATTCAGATCTATTTGTCTTCTTGCTTGGAGGGAGCCATCGAATTAGTAAGTAATTTTATTTCTGTTCCTTTAATTAAAATGTTTTCTCATCCCCTAATGAGCGAGTAATCTCCTCGCTTGTTAGGGTTAGCCTTAGGGAAAGGGTTGAGAGATGAGATCTCTCACCCCTTTCAATGCCACATTCACCTAATGAATTAGAACTCCTTGCATACGCGCACAACTGCTCCCTACGGCACCCTACCCCTCGAGGTAACGGTGAACCGTAGTATAAAGGGCCGGTTGCGCGCGTTTTCCATGGGGGTTAGGGTAATTATCAACAAAGGAAGGATACAAATCTAGAGGAAGAAACATCTTCCCAAAAGATTTGGATCCACTTTATTGATAATTACCGTAACATCTAATAGATCTAAAAAAAGAAGGCATTGAAAGCGGTGAGGAAAACGTTAATCTCCAAAACTTCCCCTAAGCCTAACCCTAGCAAGAATTTAGATTAGATTAATTAAAATCCGGTTTTTATAGATTTTAGAAATCAACCAAAACGACACTTTGAATCAACTCGTTAAAACATATTAAAGAAATTTACCCATCTCTGTGGATCGACCCGTACTCACCGGCTAGCTGCAAAGCGACGCCGTTTCTGATTACGGTAAATACAAGTTTTCATATTAATCAGTACACTGAACGGACTCACCGAGAACTCCTAGATGGTATTATACCTATCGTCGAATAGCAGTTCTCTGGTGACACTGGTACAGATTAGTCTGTCGACCCGAGATCGTCATATAGTCTTGTGTGATTTCCACCTTACCACGGTCAAGAGATCGTGCAAAACGGTGGTTTTTGGGTACAGTCCCGAGTCACATGGAGGAAATGAGCGATAGGAGGAGATTCGTCTCTCCCGGTATTGGGAGTTGATGTTGCGCTATGCTCGATTGGTCAAAACATGAAATCCCTGGCCAGGGTTGCTGAGATCTACTGGTAAGTGTCATCAGTAGTTTCTCGAACCGTTATGGACCATGCATCGGCATGACTTATCAGGCTATTGAGGTTTAACATTATACCACCCCCAGGCTATGATATGCGACATATCTGACGAAGAGACCGGACTGTATGGTAGTGTTACTGATTGGATTCGCAGGAGTATGTGTAGGTTTGCTTGTTGATCTTCTGATCCGTCAATACCCGGGTGGCCGTTACGTTTAGCAGACCGCTTGTGTCTTGTGGGTGTTTGATATGATCATCACCTACCGCTGGCGTATTGACGAGTCTTTAGAGTCTTATACAGAGGTTTCCTGGTTCATGCGAAACGGAGTAGGAGCACATATGTGATATGTGCGGGACCGAGGTTAATGTGCGTATGTGATACCGCATTCCATTCTCGTGATTTGTGACATCGATCGGTTATATGTGATATAGCCGGATTATCAGATCAAGTGTTGATATAATAAGTTGTTACGTATGATATTAGTCGGTTGTATGTGATATAGCCGGATTATTAAATCAGGAGTTGATTTGATAATTAAATATATAATTATATATATGATATATTAATTTACATTAACTAATATTTGCTCACTAGGTATTCTTTTTCTCACTTGTGTGCATATGTATATATGTGATATATATTAATGTACATTTTATTGTGTCATGCTTGATGATACATGAAACATGGGTGTATGAGACTTACACTATAGTTAGCATAATTCTAGGGTTTTTATTTATCAAAGTAATTCTAAAATAGTGGATTTTGTCATGGTATAAGCTTTGAGAATGCTTTTGGATAACCATTGACCAAGCCCACTCTTTTTGTTTTGTTATAGATATTTATTAACCCAACCATTATACTAACCATAATCAAGTCTCTACAAGGGTTAGTATATGACACTAACTCATCCATGGTTTATATTCTCACTTCACTTGAGTTCATTCTCTCATTCTTCACTTGAGCTTCTTCTTCCTCATGAAAAGCATTCTAGCTTTTGAAAATGGTGAGAAAATATTGTGAGAAAAAGAAAACTAAAGAGAGCCCATTTTCTTACTTCATCATGCTCTACTATTAGCCATTTAGTTTAGGGTGTTGCTTTACTAAACCTTAATTTAAGGAAGTGGTAGCATGAGCTTGAGTCTCCTCAACGTAGATCATCTTCGGCCTCGAAGACTTCAAGAAAGTTTGCATGTTTCACCTTGTGGAGCCTTTCAAGAGTTCGAGAGATTCTTACTCGCAGTGAAGGGACTTCTGCACGGAGAATTTGAAGTGAAGGACCAGTCTACAAAGGTTGTATTCCGCATTCACTTAGATTGAAAAATTGTTTGCATGTTGTTTTGTTTAAAACACTAGTTAAGATTCTAGGCTAGGGTTCATTAGTACGGCAAAAATTTGAAAACGGCATGGACGATACCTCCTGAAACCTTGTTGCCTTGCTAAGTAACCCAACAGTGGTATCAGAGCCAAGCTAGAGATTTAAATGATGTTTGTTAGATTACGAAACCGAAACTGCTCCGAAACTTGAAACTCTAGATTCCAGTTTCTGTCGAATTGTTAAAGGGCTATAAAATTTTTTTAAACAACTGCAGAATGTTGTATGTCATATAACATGAACACTGTGAAAACTTGAAGCCATTTGGCCGGATTTTGGCCGAGCACATGTGCATTTTTCCCGAGGAGGCCGGCCCAATATTGTTGTTTTGGCTTGAAATTTTCATGGTGTTCAAGGGTCTTGGTTTTGGTGTTTCAGGTGTTGTTTGTTTTTGCTAAATTTTCATGTGATGTTAACTTTCTGCAAAGGCAGCTCGGAATGTTTCGTAGTCGTAATCCTAACATTATTCGGGTTATTTAGACGATGTTAAAAATTTTGAACGGATATCAATAACCCAATTTTTCCCGACTAGAAATTTTCCAAGTGTTGGATTTTTTCCGAGTTTAAAATCTTCCGAAAATCATGCAAGCGATTCTGTGGACCCTCTAGAAGAACGAAACCCAAACTCGATTCTGTGACCGTCAGAACCGCCATCAAATCCTAGGGTTTGATGGCGGTTCTGACGATCACAGAATCGAGTTAGGGTTTCGTTCAGCGGTGTCACAGGTGAGGCATTGGTTGACCCTTCTACGGCTGGTTCATAGGAGCAGTAGCGTATTCTGGGAACTTTTTGAACTCCGCTCAAGTGTTGAGCTTGTAGGAAAATTTTGGGTGTTTGTTTATTCGATCGAAAAGTTTATCTTCGTCTAGCTATTTGTGATTGTGATGCAATATTTGGAATCCACATAATAGTTATGAGATAACTAATTTGAATTTTATAAATCTAGCAGTTTAGTCTCAGATGATCGATTGCCACGGGATTTTGACGTTGATCAAAAGTCCGTCGCAATTACGTAGCGTATGCGGATACTCGTCGGGTAACCTTATTAGATAGCCATGCCCCTATAGCCCCGACCAAGTGACTGTAGGAGAACCCCGTCACCAAAAGCATCCGTTCTAGTGCTCGCAGCCGTAGTGTTCCGCCATAGTGCACTTCGTTGACGGCATCGGGGGTGCAGCCGTCTACTAAAGTTTCCAACGAGCATTCGATCAGGTTATCGAGAATCTTGTTGAATTACCCGATAGGTTATTGAAAAGTGTTTTCAATATCGAGACTAAAATGCAGGGTTTATAATTGTTAGGCATGTGATGTCTAAGGAATTCATTTGGTTGGGCATGAAATCCAAAGTATGTGATACATTGGGTTTATGATATCTAAGGTGGTTATGAATTCCAATTTTTATAGTTTTTCACTTTCTTTTCTGCGACCGTAAGTGTAATATGTGGTGTATTGCCGGTTTCATTGCTATATGTCAACGACAACTGGGATACGCATATTTACTTACGTTGATGACATTTGATGTTATATGTTGCTGTGATATGTTATATTGGATCGGCGTGTTCTGAATAGCTGGGGGTTTTTATGTGAGATAAGAGTTTTTCATTTTCATTCCTGTATAAACTTATATGTAATATTCTTTTATTGGGGCACTTTTAGGTTGAGGATGATGTCACCATTAATGTATATTATTTACTTTACAGCATTAGGATAGACCCAAGGAGGAGAGCACAAGTAACCGGGTTCTAGAGTCCAGTGGGAGACCATCTCGAGGAGTCAAGACTGGGACTCCTAACTCTAGAATTGGTAGGGTTGCTTGCCGCTCTCGTAGGGGTCTAAGGATGTGGGTTTGGCTATTCATCGCGACCGTGGAATCCGTGTTTTATACTGGCTTAAATTAAAACACTGAATTCCTGGTATATCTAATATCTCATATATGTTCTTCTGCTGCTGATATTTTGCGATGTGATCCTTTGATATGTTCTGAGACGAATTCCTATATTATATATATGAGATATAATTAATATTGCTTCTTTCGTTTCATATGTGATGCTTAGGAAGCATAAATTGATGGGACTTCATTAATGAGATTAATGAAATAAAAGAAACCTAAAGATGTTGTAGAAACTTATTTAAATACTGGTAGCTCTAGTTCTTGCTTTGCATAGCGGTATTCCTTGTAGAATATCCAGCACCTTATTCGATAAGGAAAGAGCGGAGATCCCTTCACCGGGAGTGACCTCTTTACCGAAATTAGCAGATGCTATAACCCACACGGTTTGTATTTTGATTGCTTCTATAGTTTTTTCTTTGCATAGTGGTATTTGTGAAATATCCTGCACCTTATTCGATAAGGAAAGAGCCGAAATCCCTTCACCGGGAGTGACCTCTTTAGTAAAGCTAGTAAAGGCCTCAAAAACACTCCTTTTCAAAATCACTCGATTCTACAATGATATCAAGTTCTTTACGCAAAAGGTTTTCTTAAAAACCTATCGTAACCCTTCGTATTTTTAGGAAGTAGAGTACTTAGTATTCTTGCTATGTTTGTTGACCATAGTAAAGGCGTAGTGTGCGATAGCTAAGTGATGTATTCCTACACAGCATATGATGCGATTAATTAGGACAGTCATATGACTTTGTTGATCATAGTTAAGGGTCATGTGGGTAGGTCTAATTAATCATGAATTGACGGGTAGAACTTGACTAGTGCTTATGATTTGTTGATCATAGTTAAGGTCATAAGTCACTAGGGGTAAAAATATTATCAGGAGTTTCAAGTGTTGAAATTTGCGATGAGATTGCATACCTTCTATGAGATAGTTGGATCCCGATACCCACTGCGAGTAAGAGTTACTCATGGGAGAGTTTTACACATTACAATTAGCCGATCAAGTACGTGTCTAGAAAGGTGTTAACGGGGTTAAGCCCTTGGGAAAATGAGGTTTATTTTAATTAGGTCCGTGCGAAAGCACGGGGAACCTCCCTCAAAGTACCGACACTGGCCTGGATGAAAGATTGGCGAACTTGTAGGGTGTTATTAATCCCGGCTAGTCTTTCCTTTTAAGGTTTGAAGGAAGATTTGATAAAAACAGTGGTAGCCATCCTGATTAGATAAAATAATAACCAATCTGATCTTGCAAGAGCACACGTAGAGTGTTTTCTTCTCTCTCTCCTGGTAGCGACCATGTCACGCCTTAATCAAGATAATAATATGGATGCATTGACCGAACCTGCTTATTATACTGAGCTAGGGAACGTTAGTTCCGTTCTTTCTTATAATTGTTATAAGTCCGAGCAAGAAATAGGTGAATATCCGGATTCCCATACCACCCAATTGAAGAAAGTGCATATTGATGCATTTTCTTCGGGTGTGTTCATTACCGAGAACTGTTTTTCAGTATCCTCTACGTTCTGGGCATGTGATACAGGTTCTGGATCCCGCATATGTAATATGTTACATGGGCTACAGAAAGGTAGAGAACTGAGAATGGGTGATATATCTCTAAGTGTAGAGAATTGGTGTAAGTGTTGCACCGAAACCAGTTGGCACATATCACCTTATATTAATACATTGATTCTGAACGAATGTTATTACATACCGAACCTGATATACAACATTACATCGGATTCTTTAATGAGTTAACGAAGGATATAATTTTGTATTGCTGGATAATGTTGTGAATACTTTCCTGAATCAAGAGTTGATTCGATCAGGCACGTTATATAATAGCATATACGTTCTAAATCAAAATACAGTTCAAAATATATAGAACACACACAAGAAGAGTAGTTCAAAAATGAACGAATCCTTCTTGAGGCATTGTAGACAAGGTCATATCAATGCGACATGACCAGCTAAGTTACATAAGGATGAATATGAGAATCTATTCGAATTTTCATCTTATGCTACTTGCCAGTCTTGTCTCAAAGGTAATATGACTAATACTCCATTTACTGGAAACAAAGAAAGAGTTACTGAACTCTTGGGACGGATACATGATGATGTATATAGTCCTATATCTATAAATGCCAAGGTTGGTTCTTCGTACCTCGTTATATTCACTGATCATCTCTCAGGATTATGACATATGTTCCTGTTAAAACACAAGTCTGAAACTTTTAAGAAATTCAAGGAATATAAGCTTGAAGTTAAAGAACCAGACGGGTAGAAGTATTAAGTCCTTCAATGTGATCAAGGAATAGAATACTTGGGCATGGAGTTCCTAGATTAATTAAAGGAGAATGTGATTCTCTCTCAGCTTATTCCTTCGTATACACTACAGCACAACGGTGTATCGGGACTGAGGTATTGTACCCTATGAGATATGGCGCGCTCTATGATGAGTATTGCTGAGTTACTTGTTCTTTTAGTGTTATGAACTTGAGAAGCTGCATACCTATTGAATGGGGATCCATCCAAATCGGTGTCTACCACTCCATATGAGATATGGTATAGGAAGAGACCATGTCTTAAACGAGTTAAGATATATAGTTGTCCGGCCTATGTTGAAAAACAAAATCCAGACAAGCTCGAGGTAAGGTCAGTTCTGTATAAGTTTGTTAGATATCCCAAACATTTGCGAGGGTAGATCTTCTACCACATTGAGGAGCAAAAGGTGTTTTGTTTCTCAGCATGCCACCTTTTTAGAAAAGGAATTTCTTATGAATAAATTTGTGGTCATGACATAGAACTGAAAGGAGTTCTAGCTAGACAAACCAACAGCTGATGATTTGGTGAAACCAAAGGATTCAATAGTCTCCAACGGACCTCAGCATCTCCGCGAATCTGGTAGGGTTCCTCATCCACTTAAGAGATACTACGGTCTTCTCGATGACAGTAGGAGTGAAGATTGCATCATGGTTGATGATGGCCCAACTAGGTTCAGGCTGGCTATCACGAGTGGTGACTCTATGAAATGGCTGGATGCTATGCGATCAAAGATAGAATCCATGTACACCAACAAAGTATGACTTTGCTTTCGTTGCACCTGAAGGGGTAAAACCCATTGGGAGCAAATGGATCTTGAGAAGATTCTTGGTGTAGATGGAAAAGTTGAGACTTTCAAAGCTATGCTTAAGTCTATCAGGATCAATGCGCGCATCGCGGAGTTGGAACATCTGTTTTGATGTGACAGTCAAAGAGTTTGACTTCATCAAAATGGTAGATGAACCTAGTATATACAAGAAGGTTGTAGAGAGTGAGGTTGTCTTACACGTATTGTACGTAGATAAACATACCCTTGATAGGAAATGGTTTCCTATGCTGCACACGGTCAAGCTCCTCTTATCACGGGGATTCTCCATATAAGATCTGGATGATACCTACTACATCTTGTTGTTTATGATCTATGGTGATAGATCTAAGTGGATGTTGGGAGTGTCCTAAATCCAGACTAGATGTAGATAGCTCACTAGGTGTAGTGATCAGGAATCAATCGGATCTTGGGAGAATCACTGGACAGCTGTGGAGGACATTCTTAAGTACTTGAGAAGCACTAAAATAAAGTTCTTGGTTCGAGCTTCCAGAGTGATAAGGACGGCTGAAAGTCAGTCACATGCATTGTCTTTACCCTTATTGCAGGGACGGTAAGTTGGAAGAGTTCCAAACCAGATACTGTGACATACTAGATGATAAAGGCTGAATACATTTGCTACCAACGATACTACCAAAGTGGTTGTCTAGGCATTTCTTGTTCATGAGATGAACAAGGTTCTTACCATTGAGCATCCAATAACTGTTATTGTGACAACAATAGAGTTGTGGTTTTGGCATAGGAACGAAGGTCCCATCAGCGTTCCAGACACATTCTGAGGTAAGTATCACCTGATCATGGAGATGGTTGATCTCCAAGGGATCAAGGTCAGGAAAGTAGACACGGAGGTTAACACGGCGGATCCACTCACCAAGGCCTGCTTTCCCAAATACTATTTGAGAGATTTTGGGATGGTTGAGTATGGGATACTACAACCACTGCTAAATTGTTTGGTATGGGATACTACAATAGATGGCCTTAGTGCAAGTGGAAGATTGTTAGTTATATGTATGCCCTAGATGCCATTACTGTACATATGATGTATATTGTAGTGGATGCTTGGACATATATAGGGAGGACTTTCTTGCTCGATATGATAGTATGCTATCTGGTTGCTCTTTGTCTTAACATGTAGATTTGTATTGTGATACTGTCTTACTCTCACATGTTGATAAAGCCCTCAGGATGTCTACTTGACTACTAGGACTATGATGGAGATCATACTAGTGGGGCCAAAGCAGTCTACAAGTACATCCTATAATTGTTCCTAGTCGTGGGAGTATCGAGACAGGGCATCGATACTCCAGTCAAGGACTCATACGGGTGGGTCTAATGCAATCAAGATAATGATGGGTTGAACTTGACTAGGATCCTTTGATATGTTGGCTCAGTCAAGGTCACTTGGGTCCTAGGGGTAAAAACCACATCGGGAGTTTCAAACATACAGGAAACTTGCAGATACAGCATACCTTCTGGAGTGTGGTGGCTAGAATGGATTCCATATAGTGCATCACACAATGATAGTTGGATCCTGATCCCACTGATGAGTAGGATTACTCACTGGAGATTATTTCACTTAACAATCAATGTTATAAACCAAATAGGTGCCTAGAAAGGTGTTAGTGGGGCTATGCCTCCAGGGAAAAGAGGTTATGTAATTAAGGAACTTCGCGAAAGCGTTGGAAAACCTCCCTCGAAGTACCAACACCAGCCTGGCGGAAAGGTTAAGCAAGTATTGTGACGTGCGATTAATCCTGACTAGTTCTTCTTTTAGGGTTTAAAGAATAATTTGAGGAAGCAGTGGGAGCCATCCTGGTTGGATAAATTAATAACCAATCTAATCTTGCAAGAGCGCACGCTGAGTGCTTCTTTCTCTCTCCCCAGGTAGCAACCATTTCACGCCCTAATCAAGATAATAAAATGTATCACTTGACCAATCTGAATTCTTATTTGGGGCTGGGGAACGTCTGTTCGGCTCTAACTTATGACAACAGTCATGAGTGTAAGCAAGGGAAAGAGGAAAGCATGAATTCCTTGATGACCTCATCTAAGAAGAAGCATACTATTGCATCGTCTTCAGGTGTTCTTGTAATTGAGAACTGCTTTTCAGTCGATCCTACCTCCTGGGTACTAGATACCGGATCAGGATCTCATATCTGTAATTTATTGCAGGGACTGAGAAAAAGTAGGATAGTTGGACCTGGTGATATGTCCCTCAGGGTAGGGAACGGAGCACAAGTTAATGCTGAGACCGTCGGTGAATATCACCTAGTGTTGCCAAATGGCAATACTATGATTTTAAACAATTCCTACTATGTACCTTCCAAGTTATGCAACATAATATCAGTTTCTTTACTTGATAAAGATGGATATAACTTTGTTCTTGATAGAAATATCATGAACATCTACCTTCATAAGGTATTGGTTGCAGAAGGTACACTGTGTAATTGTATCTATATTCTAAATCAGAATACAGTTCTAAATGTACAAAACATACGCAAGAGGAAGAGTTCAGATGTGAACAAATCCTACTTGTGGCATTGTAGACTTGGTCATATCGGAGAGAAAAGACTGAGCAAGTTGCATAAAGATGGACTGTTGGATACGTTCGAATTTTCATCTTATGAAACTTGTCAATCTTGTCTCAAAGGAAAGATGACCAAATCTCCATTCACCGGACATAGAGAGAGAGCAGCAGAGCTCTTGGGACTAGTTCCCCTCCGAACGGCGGCCTGCGACGTTAGGACGTCTATGCCTGAGGTTCGGGGCAGATGCTATTTGGTTTTTATCCGTCCACCTCTTCGAAGATGCCAAGTTGATTTATGGCACCGTGTATCGAAGGTTTAGACGGATGCGGCCGTTGTAGCAAACTTCGTCAGATTCCCCCTCAGGGTGAGGGGTTTTTGATTGTGGGGACACTCTTTCCTGCAGGCGCAAGCCCCTGCAGTTAATTACGCTACCGCATCGCGGTAACAACTTTCTCCTTCTCCAGAATTTCACTTCGTGTCGTGTGTGTTTGTTTTGTTTGTGGTTGCCCGTGGATTGTGTACGGAGACTGAGTAATATCGTCACCCGTAGGACGTAGATTAGTCCAAATCCGTATTTGCTTAGATTTGGGTTTGGTGTTTTTAGTTTAAGGATGCATTAGTCGCGTTGCGACTAAGATCAACTTAAACGTTCATCAAGGATACGCTAGTCCTGTTTTGGACTAAGATCGACCTGACGTAGTGATTGATTTAATTATCCGGCCGTCGGGACTCGTCACCTCTCTGACGTCGTTGAGGGATTACAACGACATACGTCTGAGGAGTTCCGAGATGTACCCTTGAACCAAAGTTGGTTTGGGATTTTATTGTTTATTTAGATGTCTAAGGACACGTTAACCGTATTTGGGGTTAAGATCAACTTAGACGGGACCGTTTAGATCCGACAAAAGAGCGTTTGGGCCCTATCGTGTCAGTTTAGGGACGTAGCGGTCCATATTCCAGTTTAGGGACGTGGTGGTCCATTATTAGTTTAGGGACGTTTCGGTCCGTCGCCAGTTTAGGGACATAGTGGTCCGTCATTAGTTTAGGGACGTTTCGGTCCGATTTTAGTTTAGGGACGTTTCGGTCCGATATTAGTTTAGGGACGTTTCGGTCCGATTTTAGTTTAGGGACGTTTCGGTCCGATGTTAGTTTAGGGACGTTTCGGTCCGATTTTAGATGAGTGGTCGTTGGGACCCGTCGCCTCTTTGACGTCGTTGAGGAATTACAATGACAGGTGTCAAAGGAGTTCGGAGATGTACCCTCGGACCGGTCGTGACTTGGTTTATGAGAGGCATTTAATTTAAGGACTTACAGCCAGGATTGGGTTAAGTCCAATTTTTATTTTAGGCTCTGCCCGATTAAAAGAATCAACCTAAACAGGGCTCTGCCCCTTCATTATTTTGCAATCTGATTTGGGCCAGGCCCTTTTAAATAATGAGTTACAAAAAACTCAGGAATTTTCTGAACAGGGCTTTGCCCTTTTATTATTCTGCAATTGGGCCAGGCCCCTTTAAATAATGAGTTACAAAAAACTCAGGAATTTTCTGAACAGGGCTTTGCCCTTTTATTATTCTGCAATTGGGTCAGGCCCCTTTAAATAATGAGTTGTAGAAACTCAATAATTTTTTGAGTTGGGCCAGGCCCTTTTGAATGATAAGTTGCACTTGTGCAGAAATTCAAGAATTTTCTTGATTTGAGAACGAAATGTGCATAGCACTCTTGATCTAAATTTAGATCAAAGGAAAACAAGTTCTTCTTGTTTTCCTTGATTTTACAGAACCAAGGGTTCATATCAAGTGCAAGGCACTATTTATTATTCTTTGATTTTTTAGAACCAGGGGTTCATATCAAGTGCAAGGCACTATTTATTATTCTTTGATTTTTTTAGAACCAGGGGTTCATATCAAGTGCAAGGCACTATTTTTCTTTTTCTTTTATTATTCCCTTTTAATTTTCTGTTCTTCAGAAATTTTACCTTCTCTTTTGTTCTTGATTAATCTTCAAGAGCTTTTTTTTCTTCAGAAGTTTATCCTTCTCTTTATGATGATTGATCCTCCCCTTTTGAATGAGGCTTGGGGTCTTATTTATAGTGCCCACAAATTTGTTGGATTTGTTAACAAAATCTTTACTGAATAGTTTTGGGAATTTTCCCACCATTGGATCTCTGATCCAAGGGTTTCTGTTTTACAGAAGAACAGAAAAGATTTACTTAAATCTTCATTCAGTTGCTGCGCAACACACCAGCACGTGACACGTGTCGCGCATCCGTGCGCTTGCGCAGTTGCGATTGCGCAACTGCGCAGACACGTGTCGCGCATCCGTGCGCTTGCGCAGTTGCGATTGCGCAACTGCGCAGATCCGTGCGCTTGCGCAGTTGCGATTGCGCAACTGCGCAGACACGTGTCGCGCATCCGTGCGCTTGCGCAGTTGCGATTGCGCAACTGCGCAGACACGTGTCGCGCATCCGTGCGCTTGCGCAGTTGCGATTGCGCAACTGCGCAGACACGTGTCGCGCTGCCATGCATTTGCGCAGTTTAAGTCTCAGTTTTGTTTTCTGAAGAGCCTTGCTCTGATGGGACGCACTGTCTCGGGCGTTACGCCGCCGAATCACCTTCTGCCATGTGGCAAATTGCGCGCTGCGCACGGAAACCGAAGCGTTGCTTCGAATTTTGAATTTTCAAAATTCAGTAGAGCCTTGCTCTGATTGGGGGAAACAGATGCCCCCCCACCGTTGCGCTCACGTGGCGCGCGCGTGAGTGCAACGGTGGCAAGATCCTGACCGTCGGATTGACGGGTCAAGTGAACAGGCGCAGGCGCCTATAAATAAGACCCTTGGTCCTTGGTAATTTTTTTACCATTCTCAAGAAATTAAATTTCAGAGCCTTGCTCTTACTTGAGAACTTCCAGAGCCTTGCTCTTGCGATTCCTTAAGAACTTCCAAGTTCTCTCCTTAGAACCATTCTAGGTAAATTAAATTAATTTAATTCAAATCAAACTTAATTAACAGAGCCTTGCTCTTATAGATCTTTGATCTAAAGGAAACCCCTTTGGGGTTTCTTCAACAGAGCCTTGCTCTTATAGATCTTTGATCTAAAGGAAACCCCTTTGGGGTTTCTATTCACAGAGCCTTGCTCTCAAAAATTTGCAGAGACTCTGTTCTTAGGTTTTAACCCATGAACAGAGCCCTGCTCACAGATCAACTAGAAAACTTTTTAAAAGTTTCCATGGATCTTTAAGACCCCAAAATTTTAATTCTTAGGAGTTGTGAATTTTTATTACTGCTACAGAGTTAGGCTCTTTTTTAAGAAGTTTTATTCTTTTGAAACAGGAGTTTGACAAATGTCACTCTGTGACAGAGCTTTGCTCTGAAAAGAGGAGATCTTCTCCTTGTCTCTAGGGGTCCCCCCCAATGAGGATATTCTCTTGGGAGTTCTTTTTATTGACTGATAGTCTCATCCAATGGTGGGATTGTCTCATTAAATGATGCGCCGTCATCTTGATTTTGTGGGTCCCCCTTTGGTCCCCTACCCACTGCATCACAGTGTGGAGCCAGCTTTTTATTTATTATTATTATTATTTATTATTATTTATTATTATTTTTTTTTTATATATTATTTTTATTAAATGTTAAGTGTCAGGCCACTAATGATATATATATATTTTATGCAGGAAGGATGTATGACGACTTGTCTTTTCCCTTCGTTCGCTCAGAAGGAGGGTTCCCACACGCACCAGTGGACCGGGTAGTGTTTGCTTTGATTAAAGATCGTGATCCTGAGTGCAAACATCTCCACCTATGGGGAAGGTGGTATAGCCAAATCATCCAGGGTCGTCGCAGTTTTAGTTCCGCCTCGCCCTCCGAACCTATAGTTACGATCCCCTATGCGGATAAACCCCCGGTGGAGTATGCCGTGGAGGTTAAAAATTGGAATTCGGACGACCTTCTCCAGCCTGCAATCGGCGCTATTCCGGCACAGCCGCCGCCGGCCATAGATATCTTAGGAAGGCGAATCTGTCAGGGTGAAGCACGCCCTTGGGGACAGGCCTACAATATTGGATTGAATCCGCGACCGCTTGCTGGATACCTGCCATGGGCCCGGTACATTTTAGCGGCGAAAAGAGCTCACCTGACGAAGATTGGTTTATACTCCGCCGTCTACGTCTCGCTTTTCGAGTATCCTACTCCTCCAACGTGGTGGACAAAGGCCTTCATTGAACAATGGAATATCCCCACACATACTTTCCTGGCAGCGGATAGGGAAGTTTCCATTTCTTTAGAGGAATTCGTTGAGCTTTCAGGTTTACCGGCGAGGGGGGAGCACTATGAAGAGCTGCTTCCTCCTGATGAGTACGTCTTTGCCACCAAGCAGGTGGTACTCGACTTGACTCCGGAAAATGCCATCCAGCATCAGCATCCGGGCTTGGTGAAGGTGTTGGAGATTTACGAGGAGCTTCATTTGGAATTGGGCGACCGAGGCGTTAGTTTCGCGGACTTTATTGCTCGTTTTATTCGCCCGGAATTTTTATCAGAGCAAGGTGAGAAGTTCGCCCAACTTGCTGATCCTTTTGGTTTCGGCCTGGACCGCCGACCTTCATCGGAAATTGATCAGCGAAGTTTTTACCTTCCCGGCACTGCTAGCGTCCCTTTCTCAGAGATCGCCGTTCCTGGCATGGATGAGGAGACCTTCTTCATCGGGTTCTTAGGTCTGTGGCTGTGCAGCTTCGCGCTTCCCATGCACCCACACCTCATGCGGTCTTCTGTCTTTTACCCGGCGCATCGAATGGTGGCCGGTCTGCAGTTATCAGTGGGGATCGCCGGGTTGGCTCACCTCTACAATGGACTTAGCGTAGCGGCGGACGCTAATGAACCTGGGGTACAGCCTGCTAACTTCCCGATGCACTACTTCACTTCTTGGATGGAGCTGCATGTTCGAGGAGTGTTTGGTGCCCACAAAACTCCTCCATTCTTTGAGAGATTCACACTTCCAAGAATCATGCGATTGGTCGGGGCTTCCATCGTGTTTGCACCTCCGCGGGAGTCTAGGGGACTGCTTCTGCGTTCGCATCTAGTCGGGGCGAAGACCTCTTTTGTGGATAAGGTCATCACCATGGGTTCCGAGACCACTAAGTCGGTGGTGCCGCTGCGTGATGACTTTAAGGGCGGTGTCTCCGTGTTGAAGGCTCGGGAAATCCTCCATCTTTATTCCATTCGGCCGGGCTACTTGGTATTCAGGCAAAATGAAACGGCCCTCTTCATGAGGTATAACCCGCATCGGTTTGCCCGGCAATCGAGTTATAACCAAGGGATCCCGTTGGAAGCCTTCTTGGGAACACCTGCAGTCGGTCCAGAGGGGGTACGGAATGCGATGCATCACTTCATCCGGCTCAATACGGGCTCCTACTTTTTTATCAGTGAGCCCAGCTGTACCCCTAAGATACTCAATTCGTATGTGGCCTGGTACGCGCACGCGATGGGCCCAATCATCTTGATGGAGAAACGTCTATTGGTCGATCGTAGGGCTGCGCCTCCCGGCGGCAATCGCAAGGCTCCATTGCAGCCCAGGGTTCAGGTTATCCCTCCGACGAAAGAGGCCGGAGCTGATCGACCATGGGTGTTGGCCCCTCCGCGTGGACTGCCACTGCCTACTATGGTGGATGCCCCAACGGCGCCCCGTGCTCCGACAAAGACGGTTAAAGCGGCATCGCCGGAGTCGGGTGCAGGAGCGGACATCGGGACTCGCCGCCCGAAAGTGACTGCCAAAACTGGCAAGCGCAAAGCTGCTCCCAGTGGGTCCAAGGCTGGCGGGCAAAAGAAGAAGAAGTCCACTTTATCCCTCGACGCGATTCTTAACTTAGAGTCCGCGGCTCATCCTGCCGAGACTATATGTGAGTATGGCAGCAACGAGGGTTTCGTGGTGGACCCTGAGGACACCAACCTAGCCGCCGCCATTGCAGCTTCGGAGCGATCGGCGAGGCTCGAAGCAATGTTAAGCAGACTTGCTGAGTCAGGTCATCCTCAGCCTCCTTATTTGTCATTTTATCCCACTTTTTATTATTATCTTTAGCTAATATTTGCCTCATTTTCAACAGGTGTATCCACTGAAGAGGCCATTGCTGCCTCTCTGAAGACCTTCCAGGAGGAGGAGAAGAAGCGTACCCTAGCGAGCGTCGGTATGTTTTATCCCTTTCTCTTTTATATGGAAAGTTCGTTATCTTTTTATGATAGTCGACCTGACCTTCTCTTGTTTCTTTACAGGGGTTGTATTAATCGGCGCAAGGACCCTTCCCAAGCCCGTCATCGAAGTCCCAGCTCCGTCGAAGCTGCCGCAAGAGCCTCGGCTTGATGCAACAACGAGGGATGCTCTGAAAAATCTGGAGGCATCCCTCTACACGGATGAGGAGGCTTCGCTCAAGGAAGCTCTGATGGCATCTGTCTCATCAGCTCAAGAGGAGCGGAAGCGGTCCAGACGCGAAGCTAAGGCGCGCAGAGCTGCTCTGGCCGCAGGAGCGGGCCCTAGCACTGTTCCTCACGCTAGTACTCCTTCTGAAGAGCCCCCTGTGGCCTTGTCTACCGCTCGTCGGCAAGTTGCGCGCGCGGTTCGGAACGCCAATGATAAATCCGCTTCAGGTAGTACTCCTTTCAGAGCCTTGTTGTATGACTTGTAAAACTATTGGCTTATACATATCTCATCTTGCAGGGTCAAGTCCAACTGAGGGGGAGGCGGAGACGACCGTCGAACCCAAGGGAGCGGAAGAAGCGGTACTTGCCGAACCCGAACCGACAGTGGACAACTTTGTCGAGGCCATGGGGACTGGAGCCGAGATTGAGGAACCTACCACGGAGAAAGTCATTGATGCCGTACCCGAAGTGGTGGCAGATGATATGATTGTCTCGACCGAGCCGAACGCGGTAGAGGGCGAGGTACTTGAGGCTGGGGACCTCGTGGTGCCGATGGACGGGGCAGCTGTAATCGCTGATCCTGAGGGAGCAGCAGGTGAGGCGGCCATGATTCCTGAGGACGAGCTAGGCGCTCCTTCTCAGGAATCTGGCAATGTTCCTATCTTGGCCCTCCCTGTCTATGGTTCCCCGCCGCCTGCAGAGCTTGAGAGCATAACAACGGTTCCCCTTGAGTCGGGTGATGAAGCTACAGGCGGTGGTCTTCCGTCAGTGGAGGAAGGGACCGCCTCAGTTTCTGCTGGCAGCTCGTCGGGTAAATTTTTTTATCACCAGCATTTCCCCTTTTTTGTATATATCTTGTGATCTCTTCTAACAAACTTGTTCTTGCAGGTGCAGCCAGTACCGATGCTCCACTGCTCGAGGGGACGCCGTCAACTACTGCTTTGGCAGTAGTCACCTCCCCGTCTTCCCTTGTACCGTCACGGATGTTGGAAGGTATGGATTTACGACTCATGCATTAATCTTTCAAAAATGCGGCTTTTGTACTAACGTTACACCATTGTGCCTTTGCAGGAGTGCTTTTTGATCACTTGTATCAAGTGTTGCTCCCGCACTTTTTTTTCCCATCCGAACTCGCTTCTCCTTCTAGTGGCGCCGGTAATATCTTTATTTACTCCTTTTTTCTAGCAATGGGATGATTTCTGACTTTCCCTTTTCTTTATTGTAGTGCCACAAATCGAAGGAGGGGATGTAAGCCCTGTCGCGCTACCGGCCCTTCCGGCTCCGCCGTCCGTTGCTGCTGGTATAGTAGATTTCCTTTTTGGTAACCCTTTAACATCTTTTGAACCATCGTTTAACCCTGTTTTGTTTTGCAGCTATTGTTCCGGTTCCGGTCCCCTTCGAGGCTCGCGTCCTTTTACCGGCAGGCCCCTTTCTGAGACGTCCGTCTTCAAAGGGTGCGGTGATGAGTCTAGGCATGCTGAGCGGGTATATTGAAGAGCTCAGCATGGACGCTCTCCCTTCTGCTGTCGATTTCGCTGCAGATGTTAACCCAATGTTAGCGGTGCTCGTAACTTTTCATGACGAGGGCGTCGTTGAATCTTGGGTTAACCACTGTAGGGAGATCGAGGCCTGCTTGTATCGGCTGGAATTGACGCGCCCTGCTCCCGAAGTTTTAGCTCTGAGCGCCCAACGCACAACTTGGCTCGAGCAAAGCACTTCGCACTCCCGCCACTTAGAGCAAGAAGCAGCTCGGAGACTAAGGGAATGCCAAAAGACCTCAAACGAAACGGCCCATCTGCGCGCTGAGGTTGAGGCAAATGCTGCCCAAGTGAAGACTATCTTTGAGGGTCTCTTGGAGCGCATCTCCCATGGGCTAAATTTAAAGAGGAAGCTTGACGTGGCTGAGCGCCATATCCCAAGTCGGGAGGCTGCTTATCAGGGCGTGAGGGAGCAGCTTGCACTGGTCTTGCGGCGACGAGCCCAAGTGGAGGCAGAGTTGACGGCGGTAGCCGAGTAGGAGAAGGCGTGGAAGGAGATATGCGAGCGATTGCTACATCTGTGCAAGACGCTCCCTTCCCAGTAGCTGCCATTGTATCAATATACTTGTAATTTTCTTTTTTTTTTTTGAATAAGATGTATACATTCTTTATTCTTTTATACGATTCGCCATGTACTTGATTGAGTTAATAAATAAAGATACACATTTTTTTTTTTTTTGCAATGTCTTGTATCATTTCTTTGCTTTCTCCCTTCTCTTATTATCAGCATGCTGTCTTGATAAACATGTTTGACAGGTAACAGAGTAAGCATTTTGGTTTCTTCAAGATATAACGATGGCTTAGGCCGCAGGTTCGGATCTGCTGCCTAAGACTTTTCAACTCTATGAGCCGTGAGGGTCTCATAGAGACTTTTCTCCCTACGGATCGAGAGGATCTCGTAAGTGGATTTTCTCCTTAGGAATCGTGAGGATTCCCAAGTGTAGTTTTCTCTCATAGGTCGAAAGGATCTCATGAGAGAATTTCTCCCTCTTACGAGTCGAGAGGGCTCGTGAGCGGTTGTTTCCCTCTTTGTCGAGAATCGACTTCAGAGAGTGAGACCCGTGAATAGTATGCAAGAGACCATTTAGGATTGACTTGCAGGATCCCATTGTTCAGGAAGCAAGTTTTTGAATCCTTACTGCCCGAGATGTGAGTCAGAAAAGCTCTCGTCACGGAGCGTTTGTATCCGTGAGTTGAGAAGTTTTGCGAGGGATTATCTGTTTCCCAAGCGCCAAGGATTATTTGTGTCCTTGGGGTTTGAAATGAGTCGATGGTTCCTACGGAGGCACTGGTGGCTCTGCGGGTTGACGCGGATCAGGAAGCTCTCGTCAAGGAGTGTTTGTATCCGTGAGTTGAGAAGTTTTGCGAGGGATTATTTGTTTCCCAAGCGCCAAGGATTATTTGTGTCCTTGGGGTTTGAAACGAGTCGAGGGTTCCTACGGAGGCACTGGTGGCTCTGCGGGTCGACGCGGATCAGGAAGCTCTCGTCAAGGAGTGTTTGTATCCGTGAGTTGAGAAGTTTTTGCGAGGGATTATTTGTTTCCCAAGCGCCAAGGATTATTTGTGTCCTTGGGGTTTGAAACGAGTCGAGGGTTCCTACGGAGGCACTGGTGGCTCTGCGGGTCGACGCGGATCAGGAAGCTCTCGTCAAGGAGTGTTTGTATCCGTGAGTTGAGAAGTTTTGCGAGGGATTATTTGTTTCCCAAGCGCCAAGGATTATTTGTGTCCTCGGGGTTTGAAACGAGTCGATGGTTCCCACGGAGGCGCTGGTGGCTCTGCGAGTCGACGCGGATCAGAAGGCTCTCGTCAAAGAGTGTTTGTATCCGTGAGTTGAGAAGTTTTGCGAGGGATTATTTGTTTCCCAAGCGCCAAGGATTATTTGTGTCCTTGGGGTTTGAAACGAGTCGATGGTTCTCACGGAGGCGCTGGTGGCTCTGCGAGTCGACGCGGATCAGAAAGCTCTCGTCAAGGAGTGTTTGTATCCGTGAGTCGAGGAATTTGTGTTGAAGTCACTGGCTTCTTCGGTTGGAATGAACCATTGAGGTTTGGCTTTATCGTTCGACGGAATCCGCTGGGGAAGTATGGTTTCTTCTTTGTTTACGCCCTTGGATCGTATACAGGGATCGATGTGATCTTAACTGTAGGGCCGAAGTTTCATCATTTCTTATTTTTGTTTTATTTTATTTCCGCGATGCTCTATCATTTCAGCTTTTATATCGCGAAGGTCGCGATTGCCCAATCATTTCGGCTATTTTTCGCGGTGCCCAATCATTTCGGCTATTTTTTGTTTTTACTCGCTGCTTTTTATTGCGAGTTGCCCAATCATTTCGGCTATTTTGCATGCATACATTTTACTTGCTGCTTTTTATTGCAAGTTGCCCTATCATTTCGGCTATTTCGTATGCATGAGCGGCCTGCTGGCTTTTGCCGTAAACCCGAAATTGGACACCGATTTCGGCATCAGCACCGCTACAACTGTGATATTACCAGGAGCGAATCATCATTTGCCTCTGTCGTTGTCGAACAAAGGAGGCTTAGCGACCAGGGTTAGGGTCCTGTCGGCTAAGGCTTTTGACTTCATGAGCCGTAAGGGTCTCGTGAAGGTATTTCTCCCTACAAGTCGTGGGGATCTTGTAGGTGTATTTTTTCCTTAGGAATCGTAAGGGTTCCAAAGTGTTTTGTTCCTCTGTAAGTCGTAAGGATCCTACAGGGGGGTTTTCTTCTTGTAAATCGAGAGGACTTACAAGGGTTATGCGAACATATCCCCGATCACGGATGGACCTTGGTTAGGGAAATGTCTATTCGCGCCCGTGGATTGTATACAAGGGTCAATATTGAACCACTTGTAGGGCAACATTGGAAGTTTGTGGGGGTTTTCTTAAGCACAGGTTTAGGTCTCTGTGACTTAAGACTTTCAAATCCTATGAGCCGTGAGGGTCCCATAAGAGAGTTCTCCTTACGAGTCGTGAGGATCTCGCAAGCGTATTTTCTCCTTAGGAATCGTGGGGATTCCTAAGCGTGTTGTTCCCTTGTGAGTCGTAAGGATCTCACGCGGGTGGTTTCTCCTTACAGGGTCGAGAGGACTCTGTAAGGGTTCTTTAACGAAGTTGCGCCCTTTCGGGTTTTCACAAACATTCGCCGGCAGTCCTGCTGTTTTTACTCACGGAGCCCTTTCGGATTTTCATCCGTGCCCATCTTGCTTATGGACATACCGTTCTATTTTTTTTTTTTTTTTCCATCTCGTTAATCTAAAGATGCTGTGGTAGTAGTTTTAAAGACGTTTCGGTCTGATATTAGTTTAAGGACATTTCGGTCCAACGTTGAGAGGGCTGGCTACTGCTTATAAAGCCTGAGCTTAGGAAGATAGCGAGCGGACATAGTCGTCATCTATCATTGACCTAAACTAAGGCTCGTTAAGCGTAATATTTCTTTAGGAAGCGACCGTTTATTGGCCTGAAAGGCCTTTCACCGTGCATGTCTATGAGTAGATAGGCCCCGCCCTGGTAGACCTTATCAATGATGTACGGTCCTTCATAGTTTGGCTCAAACTTTCCCCGCTTGGCGCGATTGGGGATCATGGGCCTTTTGACGACTAGCACGAGTTCGCCTTGGCGGAATGTCCTCGGACGGCTCAATCTTTCATATGAGCGCGTCATCTTTGCTTTATAAGCTTCCAGATTTTGCTGTGCTAGAAGCCGGATTTCATCAAGGGCGTCAAGCTCTTCAAACCGAAGGTGAGCATTTTCTTCGTCCGTCAACTCGTAATGGACTGCCACTCGTAGAGAGGGTAATTCTATCTCGAGGGGGAGTACTGCTTCCGTCCCAAATACCAACGCGTATGGCGTTGTGTTTGTGGCCGTTTTAAATGTAGTTCGATACGCCCAAAGAGCCTCTTGCAATCTTTCGTGCCAATCTCTCTTATTTCGTGACACTGTTTTCTTCATGATCTTCGTCAAGGTCTTGTTGAAGGTCTCAGCTAGACCGTTAGCTCGCGGGTTATAAACTGAGGAATATCTCCAGTCTATATTGTGCTGCTGTGCGAAGCGGCTAATCTTATGACTTCGGTAGGCTGGCCCATTGTCAGAGATGATCCTTCTTGGGGTTCCAAACCGGTATATGACATGCATTTTGAAGAAATGGAGGATGTTTTCCGTTTTCACTTCCCTCAACGGTACCGCTTCTGCCCATTTGGAGAAGTAATCAGTCGTCGCCAAGATGAAACGATGTCCCTTTGACGATGCTGGTTCGATGGGACCGACTATGTCAGTTCCCCACATTTCAAATGGCCAACTAGCCACTGTTGGATGCAGTGGATTGGGATGCTGATGGATGAAGTCTCCATGAATTTGGCATGAATGACATTGCCTCGCGTATTCTAGGCAATCCTGCATCATCGTGGGCCAGTAGTAGCCCATCCGCTTTATCTTTAACTTCATCTTAGGGCCTGCTTGGTGGGAACCGCAGAGTCCGTCGTGAACTTCTTGGACGACCCTTCTCGCTTCGTCAGGTCCTAAGCATCTCAACCACAGAGAATCGAATGACCTCTTGTACAGAGTATCATTGACGAAGGCGAAAGACAGAGCTCGTTTCGTGAGCCGATGTCTTGTGGACGCTTCTTCAGGTATTCGGTGGAACCTGAAGTAATCTATAAAGACTTCTCTCCAGTCCCCGGTATTTTCCCAATCTTTTACTTGCAGGGTTGTCTCCTCTTTCGCTCCTTTTTCTTCAGATGATTCCGGAGATATTTCTGTTGGGGCGAGCACTCGACGGCTTTGCACCACGATTCTAACGTCGTCGAGGTTCTCGTCAGCCAGTTCTTTAGCAAGTTTGGCTAGTGCGTCTGCTTTGCTGTTTTCCGCGCGCGGTATGCTTTCCAACGTGTAAGAGGGAATTTGGGTTAGCAGTTGTTGCACTTTTTCACCGTATTTTACCAATTCCGGTTTACATGTTTGGTAATCGCCGTTCACTTGACTGACGACCAGTTGGGAGTCCCCGTATATGTGGAGGCTCTCAATTCCCATATCGATGGCGATCTCGAGGCCTGCTATCAAAGCTTCATATTCAGCTTCATTATTCGTTCTCGGCTCCGTTAAGGAAAAGGCGAAGCGCATTATTCCTCCTTGGGGAGTCACAAAGATGAGTCCCACCCCCGATTTGATCGTTGGCGTACTTTGTTTATGCTTTTTCATAGAAGACGCTCCATCGAAGTAAAGCTCCCAACGGGTATCACCACTGTCGATTGCGTCAAATGCATGTCTGTCTGGCAAATCGCAGTTTAAAGGAGAGTCGGCAGGTATGGGATGCTCAGCAAGGAAGTCAGCGATGGCCTGGCCTTTTACTGCCTTGAGAGGTTGATATGTTATGGAAAATTCCATCAAGAGCAGGGCCCATTTAGAGAGTCGTCCTGTCAATATGGCTTTTGACATTAAATATTTGAGAGGGTCCACTTTTGAAATCAGACGGACCTCGTGCGCCAACGCATAGTGCCTAAGCTTTGTTCATGCGAAGATCAATGCCAAGCAGTGTTTTTCAATGGGAGAATAGTTGCTTTCTGCCCCCAGCAGCACTCGACTTAAGTAGTAGAGCGCCCTCTCTTTCCCTTGATCGTTTTCTTATGCCCATAATGCGCCTAAGGAACCTTCGAGGGCGGTTGTATAAAGAATAAGAGGCTTCCCCTTAACCGGAGCAGCCAACACCGGCGGGTTCTGCAGGTATTGCTTGATCTCATCCAGTGCGCCTTGGCATTTTTGATCCCAAACGAATGGGGTTCCCTTCTTCATCAGGTGACTATAAGGGCGGCACTTTCCTGAAAGGTTGGCTATAAATCGCCGTATGTATGCGAGTTTCCCTTGGAGAGACCGCAACTGTTTGAGAGTCCTCGGCGGAGGCATTTCCATGATCGCTTTGATCTTTGACGGATCTATTTCAATACCTCGGTGTCGAATGACGAATCTTAGGAATTTACCCGAGGAAACCCCGAACGCACATTTAAGAGGATTCATCTTCAAGTTGTATTGCCGAAGGCGTTGAAACACGATCTTCAAATGCTCGAGATGTTCCTCGTATGATTTGCTTTTAACCACAAGATCGTCGATATAGCATTCAACGATTTCATGTATGAGGTCGTCGAAGATTTTTGTCATGGCTCTCTGATAAGTAGCACCGGCGTTCTTCAAACCGAAGGGCATCACTTTATAACAAAATATCCCAAGAGGGGTCCTGAAAGCTGTGTGTTTCTGATCTTCAGGATGCATTTTTATTTGATTATACCCCGATGAGCCGTCCATGAAGGAGAAAACTTCATGAGTAGACGTGTTGTCTATCATCAGCTCGGTGACTGGTACTGGGAAATCATCTTTTGGGCAGGCTTTATTAAGATCCCGGAAATCTACGCATATACGCACCGTCCCATTTTTCTTCATCACCGGGACAATGTTGGCAATCCATTCAGGGTATTGAACTTCCTGGATGAAGCCAGAGTCTATAAGCTTTTTGACTTCGGCGTTGATGCTCATCTCAAGCTCGAGTCGCATTCTCCTCGGCGCTTGTTTGACGGGCTTGATGTCCGGAGATATCGCCAATTTATGTACAGCAATTTCTGGATCTAGTCCCGGCATTTCGGAATAGTTCCACGCGAAGCAATCTTTGTGTTGTAGAAGCACATCCTTCAACGCAGTCACCCTTTCTTCAGATAACAGCTCGCTGATGAATGTTGGTCGCGGGTCATTTTCCGTCCCCAACTCAATTTTCTTGAGATTATCTGCAGTGGTGTGGATTCCATCCTCCAGTTCTTTCGGAGCTGGGGGAAATTCTGAGATTACCTCATCGCTGCTGTTTTCAAAGCACCAAGGGAAGTCGTGCATGTCCTCGGATTCTTCTTTTAATATTGTTACCACGTGGCAAGTGCGAATTTTCTGCCAATCCCAATGCGGAGTTGGTTTTTCTTTTGCAGCCTCGGGTTCGTGCTTCTGTGGTGGTGCTACCCTCCAGTTGTCAGAAAGCGCGAATTTGCCTAACTGATATTGGTCCTCAACCCAATTCTTAAAGGTGAAACAATCTTCAAGCGGATGCCCTACTACTCGATGGTAAGAGCAATAATTTGGGTTGGAGACTTCGCCTGCTTGCTCAGGGTGTTTAGACTCTGGCAGAGTAAGCATTTGATGTTTTAGAGCAAGATCAAGTATTTTCCTTGTTTTGTTCCGAGGAAACGAGTATGCTCGACCCATTTTCTTCATAAGGGCTAGGTCAATAACGCTCGACTCTCGTATGCGTGGCTTCTTAGCTCTGTCTTGCGGTTGTCGAGCACCTTTTCGGCCCCTCGACTTGTTTTTGCTTTCGCGTCGAACCCTTTTTGTAGCAGGCTGACTTGGGGCGACATCTTCGTTCTTTACTGCCTGTCGAAGGAGGCGTTGTGTCTTGGCTTTCTCATAGATTGCCATTTCACGATCGTGATCATCTCGGGCTTTTTGACTCGCATCCTTTATAAATTTGCTCACCGGGTCTTTAGACGATGGACTGGGCGGCTTTGTGTCAGGAACTTTTGCTGATTCGGGATTAGCGTCCTCCCATTGAGCGTCCGCTTCTTCATCAAAGTCATACATGGCATAACAGCTGTTTATTAACTCCCGTTTCTTTGGCCGGATGTACCCGAGCCCTTTTGTTTCCGTTCTCCCGTTAGGCAGTTTGCATTGAGTTCCGGGAACGTTCCAGACCTTGTCATAGAATTTGGCTTTTCTGATGGTCTGTGTGAAGGACATCCCTTGGCGTTTCAGCAGTTTCTTCAAACCTTCGGTATAATATCTGGGAAGACGGATAGGCTGAAGCTTGTCGAGCGTGGGATCCGCGCCATGCCAAATTTCTTTTTCCACCTTGTTTTCTTCAGAACGGTAGAATAGGATTGCCTTCTCGCCTTTTCTTCCGGGAGGGATATAGAATGTCTGCAATTCTTCTACGCTGTTGGTGTCGAGTGCATCCAGTTCTTTGTAATGTTCAAGCGGCACCATGGTTACCTGCAGACTTCGCTCTTCATCAGTGGAAATCTGTATTGAGGGCCGAGCGGGGAATACAGCATGAACTTCATCCTCTGAGTCACTACCGAAGATCAATGAAGGAACAGATGGTCCTGGCCTGGTGGACTGGGACGGACCTGAATAAATTATATCCTCCTCCTCCTCGGTGTCACTGCCGAAGACAGGGATGGTTGCGTTAGTTTTGTTCTCCGGTTTGTGACACCTTTCCGTGTCTTCGAAACTCGGTAGGAAGTATTTGGCATCTTCATACTTGCGAACTACGTTCACGGAAAATGGATTCAACTCTCCTGCCACTGTGTACTCGAGGCCGTCCCTAGAATACTTCATGCACTGATGCTGTGTAGAAGGGATGATATTGTATTCGTGTAGCCATGGTCGGCCGAGCAGAGCATTGTAGCACGTCTTGGCGTCTATAACATGGAATTTGATGTCTGTGACGAGCACCCCGAAGCGTAGCGTCAATATCACAGATCCAAGAGTCTTTGAGGATTGAGAGTCGAAACCGGAGATGGTGATTTTGTCCCGGGCGAGGTGTTGGACACTCATGCAAATCTCCTTTAACACTCGCACATTGAGTAAATTGACAGACGATCCGTTATCGACCAAGATTTTTCCTATCTTTATGTCATGGCAGTATCCCGAGACATAAAGGGGGCGATTGTGTTCACACGTCCCGAGGAGAAGGTCTTCATCACCAAAAGCAACGTCGGCTGTGTGCACCTCTTCCAATTCATCCTTCATCTTTTGTTCGGCTAAGAAGGCTTGGAACTGGTCCGGATCCTGTAGGGCCTTAATCAAAGAATCCCTCGCCTTTTTTGATAGCAATAGGGCATCGAGAATGCTGAGTTGTGAGGGTAGCTTTCTCAGATGCGCCAAGACATTGTAATCTACTTTATTCCTTTTTGGGGGATTCTTGGCGGTTAACTCTTCCGCAACTTGGTCATCCAAAGCGATGTCTTCAGAGACCTTCTCTTTCCCTTTGTTTTTCTTATTCAAGGGTCCGAGTTTCTTTTCGGGTAATGTTCGATTGCGCAACTGTATATTCTCGCAGGCCTTTGGTTCTTTTTCTTTTCCCGAAGTGGATTCTTCGAAGAGGGGACCAAGCTCTAGCTCTTCATCGGAGTCGCTCCCAAATGTAGGCACTTGTGACCCGGTAGTGTTAACCATGTGACAATTGCCGGCAGTTCTTTCAAGTTCTTTAGTCGTATTTCTTTGCTCTCGGCGAATTTTACGTTTTTCCCGTTTAAATCGTTGTCGATTAGCGACGTATCCTTGCCACCATCCATTGAAAGCTTTGCAATCTTGGGTGGAATGTGAGACCTTCTGATGGTATAAGCAATAAAAGGGATGCATTTCTACCGCGCCAGTAACTTTTTCTTCAGAGGGTGGTAGCTTCATGCCCATCGATATGGCCTTAGCAAATTTCTTTTTTATCTTGAATTGGCTTTTGTCAGTGGTGGAGGCATTTTGCTCCAACGGGATCACTTCGGCTCCTTCCTCAAGTCGCTGACGCTTGGCCCTTTCGAATATAGCCGTCTCGCGTTCTCGATCAGCCTTTCTTTTCAATCGTGCTTCATTAAGAAACGCGCTAATCATTTCAACTGGTAACCCTGGGGTTCTTGATTCGGCATTTGCCCCCAGCGTTTCAGTGCCAGAAGTTCCTTCATCGTTCGTGGTCGAATGGGAGATCATATGACAGCTTGCTACATATTCGTCAGACTCATCCGATGAACTTTCTCCTTCATCTTCTTTTTGGAAGACGTGATCAAGGAAATCTTGGAGCGTGATGGGAGTTCGCGCCTTTTGGTTATATTCATCCAGCGCATCGATTTGCTTTTGTAAGTCCGTGCGCTTGTCGCCAGGCTTCACGGGCTTCTTAGATTTCTTCTTCTTCTTTTTCGAAGATTTTGACGGCTGGCTATGAACGCTTGAACTACTACCATCGGTCTTCGGAGTCGGTCGTGGCTTCAACATCCCCTCAATAACCTGCGGTTCCAAGGGGTTCTTCCACTTGACCGCTGGGCAGGTTTGAAGATCATTTAGCATTCTCCTCGTTTTGGCTGATAATACAACCTCCCAGGGAGCCTCTTCAATGACGGAGCACGTTGCCCCTGGCGTATTCGTCCCCTTATAGGTGTGGGGCTGCGGAGGGTTCACCTTCCATTTGTCAGATAGCGCAAATTTGCCCTGACGGTACTGATTCTCCAGCCAATTTTTGAAGACGTAACAGTCTTCGATTGGATGTCCCAACACTCTATGATAAGGGCAGTAATTAGGATCGTTAACGTCACTTGGTTGCGACGGACGTTTTGGATCTGGCAGATTTATGAGCCTGTTGCGCAATGCCAGCTCGAATAACCTCCTTGTTTTATCACGGGGGAAGGAGTAAGCACGTCCCATCCTGTCCTCAAGGGGTACGTACGGGCGTGTATTATTTGGACGAGCAACCGGCTTCGAATCGTTCGGTTGTTGTTGGGCATTAGCGACGACGATCGCTTTTCCCTTCCCTTTGTCGTTTCGGGAATCCGGCTTCGGGAGAGGGGGTTTATGGCCCATCTGGTCCATCTGCGCCAATTTGTCGATCAAAGCCTGGAAGGAAGTCGGCTTGAAGAACATCATAAATTGTGAAATGGTTGCTTGTGGATCGAATGTTCCAACAAACATTCCCACCGCAGGGGCTTCTTCTATGCGCTGTTCACACTTAGACCATAGATTACGCCACCGTATAGCGTACTGAACCCATGTCTCGCCGGGTTTTACCCTGGCATTGATCAGTGCCGTCATCGGGGTACGCTCACTGGCACTTGCAAAGCGTTGGGTGAAGAGTAGCTCCATCTCCGCAAAGGTTTTTATAGAGTCGTTGGGAAGCTCAGAATACCATTCAAACGCCGTATCAGATAAACTTCCAACAAACTGGCGAAGCAAAAGCTTGTCGTCGCCGCCGGTATTACCGCAAAGAGCCCTGAATTGGGCCACATGTTGATGGGGATTGCCGGTCCCCTTGTAGACATGAAACTTAGGAATTGTGTAACCTGGCGGGTACTTGATTTGGTCATACCAACCCGGATATGGCCGTCCCGTTTTTACAACGTGGCCGGCTGCTTCGGCCGCCTGATGCACCCGTATTTGTTGAGCAATATTCATCCAAATCAGCTTTTGATATGGTATCCTCTTTAGCTGCGGATAGAGCCGGTGGAGGATTCGATGTCTCTCCCCTATCATCTTCAAGAATGATCGGGGGATCTCCAACAGGTGGATCTGGTTGAATCATCATACCCACCACATCCTGGAACAGGAGGGCCATTTTCTTTATGTTGGCTGCCTGTTCCGCAGCCTCTTTGTCTCTCTTTTCCAGTGTTCGGCGGAGGAACTCAGCGTCGGTCTCTTCCTCTTGGTGTTCATCTAAGGACGTCTCAGGATTCTCTTTTGGCCCCGTGAGTGCAGCCATTGTAGTCATCATCTCCTGGAGCTTTTGTTGCTGCTCCTGAGACTTGGTCACTGACCGGGTAAGCGGTCGGTGGCCCGTAGAAGTACGACTTTCTTCTTTTCCCGAAGCCATATAGACCGTATGTACTATCATGCCCCCTGACTTGGGGCGTTTAGGTTCGCCGCTTTTAGATTTTGTCATCGTCGCGGGAGCCTTCTCTGGTCTTTTCCTTTTATGGACCTTTGAGGTTGAAGGAGCCGTTGAAGTGGGCCTCCTAGCATTTGTTGCCCCCTACCGTTTAATGGGGTGGTTCTTGTCTTTTTCCACCTTCGCCCTTTTCTGGCGACGGAAGTGGTCTGAGTCAATCACGGAGTCTTGAACTCTCCGCCAGACTTTATAAATTTTGGACGACAGCCGTTGAGAGGGCTGTTCTTGTTTTGCCTCCGGAGCTTTCTCCACGGGCGGAGGAGATCTTTTCAATACGGTGGTTGGGGAGTTCTTTCTCACTTTCCTCAGTAATTCAAAGCTGTTCTCAGTTGGAACAGCAGCATTGACCTCCGCCACTGGAGCAGGCGGGGTTAGCCCTGAAGGGGAGTTGCCCCCTGCTTTCCTTATTCGTTGCCAGTGACGACGTCGCGCACGACGAGCCATTGGGACTGGCTCGGAAATCGGGATAGTTTCTTGTTGCCCCCTGTTTGGGTGTGGGGTAACTGCCGGTGTCAGCCTATCAAAGACTGATGCTTTTTGACCAGCTGAAGGAGGAGTAGGAACCGTCAATCTTGTGAAGACTGACTTTCTGATAGGAGAAGCCGCTTCAACGACTTCCGAAGCTGTGGCCGTTGCCCTCTTTGGGACAGCCACTTTATGATCCTGACCTAGCCTGGTGAAAACAGAGGCTGTCAGCTTAGTAGCGGGCGACCCGTTGACAGGGGTCGTGGTAGCAGTGAGCCGGTCGAATACCGACTTCTTGTTCGCTTCTGGTGCGGATATCGGCATGGAGAAGCTTGTAGGTGGGACCATGGTCCCGAAGAACAAGCCGGTGGTGGCTTGCGTCACCTGGTCTACCGGCAAAGTCAGGAAGGAAGCCGCTTGGGGCCCATATGCTACACCTCTCGGTGAGGTGGAACGTCCGCTGCAATGGCATTTCGAGCAGCTGGTGCAGTTGGTGGCCATTGGATCTTGAGTTCTTCGCCAGACAAAAGACCAAATCTTAGCAACTTGAAATCCGAGGACAACCATTTAACAAACCGCGATTGGTTCACGAAGACGACACACGAAGTGTGGAGTGGAAAGAGGAAAAGGTCCCACCGGGCGTGCCAGAATCTGTTCCCCTCCGAACGGCGGCCTGCGACGTTAGGACGTCTATGCCTGAGGTTCGGGGCAGATGCTATTTGGTTTTTATCCGTCCACCTCTTCGAAGATGCCAAGTTGATTTATGGCACCGTGTATCGAAGGTTTAGACGGATGCGGCCGTTGTAGCAAACTTCGTCAGATTCCCCCTCAGGGTGAGGGGTTTTTGATTGTGGGGACACTCTTCCCTGCAGGCGCAAGCCCCTGCAGTTAATTACGCTACCGCATCGCGGTAACAACTTTCTCCTTCTCCAGAATTTCACTTCGTGTCGTGTGTGTTTGTTTTGTTTGTGGTTGCCCGTGGATTGTGTACGGAGACTGAGTAATATCGTCACCCGTAGGACGTGGATTAGTCCAAATCCGTATTTGCTTAGATTTGGGTTTGGTGTTTTTAGTTTAAGGATGCATTAGTCGCGTTGCGACTAAGATCAACTTAAACGTTCATCAAGGATACGCTAGTCCTGTTTTGGACTAAGATCGACCTGACGTAGTGATTGATTTAATTATCCGGCCGTCGGGACTCGTCACCTCTCTGACGTCGTTGAGGGATTACAACGACATACGTCTGAGGAGTTCCGAGATGTACCCTTGAACCAAAGTTGGTTTGGGATTTTATTGTTTATTTAGATGTCTAAGGACACGTTAACCGTATTTGGGGTTAAGATCAACTTAGACGGGACCGTTTAGATCCGACAAAAGAGCGTTTGGGCCCTATCGTGTCAGTTTAGGGACGTAGCGGTCCATATTCCAGTTTAGGGACGTGGTGGTCCATTATTAGTTTAGGGACGTTTCGGTCCGTCGCCAGTTTAGGGACATAGTGGTCCGTCATTAGTTTAGGGACGTTTCGGTCCGATTTTAGTTTAGGGACGTTTCGGTCCGATATTAGTTTAGGGACGTTTCGGTCCGATTTTAGTTTAGGGACGTTTCGGTCCGATGTTAGTTTAGGGACGTTTCGGTCCGATTTTAGATGAGTGGTCGTTGGGACCCGTCGCCTCTTTGACGTCGTTGAGGAATTACAACGACAGGTGTCAAAGGAGTTCGGAGATGTACCCTCGGACCGGTCGTGACTTGGTTTATGAGAGGCATTTAATTTAAGGACTTACAGCCAGGATTGGGTTAAGTCCAATTTTTATTTTAGGCTCTGCCCGATTAAAAGAATCAACCTAAACAGGGCTCTGCCCCTTCATTATTTTGCAATCTGATTTGGGCCAGGCCCTTTTATTATTCTGCAATTGGGTCAGGCCCCTTTAAATAATGAGTTGCAGAAACTCAATAATTTTTTGAGTTAGGCCAGGCCCTTTTGAATGATAAGTTGCACTTGTGCAGAAATTCAAGAATTTTCTTGATTTGAGAACGAAATGTGCATAGCACTCTTGATCTAAATTTAGATCAAAGGAAAACAAGTTCTTCTTGTTTTCCTTGATTTTACAGAACCAAGGGTTCATATCAAGTGCAAGGCACTATTTATTATTCTTTGATTTTTTAGAACCAGGGGTTCATATCAAGTGCAAGGCACTATTTATTATTCTTTGATTTTTTTAGAACCAGGGGTTCATATCAAGTGCAAGGCACTATTTTTCTTTTTCTTTTATTATTCCCTTTTAATTTTCTGTTCTTCAGAAATTTTACCTTCTCTTTTGTTCTTGATTAATCTTCAAGAGCTTTTTTTTCTTCAGAAGTTTATCCTTCTCTTTATGATGATTGATCCTCCCCTTTTGAATGAGGCTTGGGGTCTTATTTATAGTGCCCACAAATTTGTTGGATTTGTTAACAAAATCTTTACTGAATAGTTTTGGGAATTTTCCCACCATTGGATCTCTGATCCAAGGGTCTCTGTTTTACAGAAGAACAGAAAAGATTTACTTAAATCTTCATTCAGTTGCTGCGCAACACACCAGCACGTGACACGTGTCGCGCATCCGTGCGCTTGCGCAGTTGCGATTGCGCAACTGCGCAGACACGTGTCGCGCATCCGTGCGCTTGCGCAGTTGCGATTGCGCAACTGCGCAGACACGTGTCGCTCATCCGTGCGCTTGCGCAGTTGCGATTGCGCAACTGCGCAGACACGTGTCGCGCTGCCATGCATTTGCGCAGTTTAAGTCTCAGTTTTGTTTTCTGAAGAGCCTTGCTCTGATGGGACGCACTGTCTCGGGCGTTACGCCGCCGAATCACCTTCTGCCATGTGGCAAATTGCGCGCTGCGCACGGAAACCGAAGCGTTGCTTCGAATTTTGAATTTTCAAAATTCAGTAGAGCCTTGCTCTGATTGGGGGAAACAGGACTCATACACAGTGATGTGTGTGGTCCGATGTCTATACATGCAAGGGGTGGGTTCTCGTACTTCATCGTATTCATTGACGATCTCTCTAGATTCGGGTATGTGTATCTTATGAAACATAAATCTGAAGCTTTTGAGAAATTCAAAGAATATAGAAACGAAGTAGAGAACCAGATTGGGAAGAGTATTAAGATCCTCCGATCTGACAGAGGAGGGGAGTACTTAAGCACGGAATTCCTGTATTACCTAAAAGAGAATCGAATTCTCTCTCAGCTTACTCCTCCGTATACACCACAGCACAACGGTGTATCGGAGCGGAGGAATTGTATCCTATTGGATATGGTTCGCTCCATGATGATTAGTGCTGAGTTGCCTCTTTCATTTTGGGGACATGCACTTTTGACAGCAGCATATCTATTGAATGATGTTCCGTCCAAATCCATGCCTAAGATACCATTCGAGATATGGAATGGCAAAAGGCCGTATCTTAAACGTATTAAGATACGGGGTTGTCCGGCCTATGTAAAAGTAAAAAATCCGGACAAATTAGAGGCACATTCAGTTTTATGCAAGTTTAAGGGATATCCTAAAAATTCAATAGGATATCTGTTCTACCACACCGAAGAACAGAAAGTGTTTATATCTCGCCACGCCACCTTTTTAGAGTGACAATTTCTTGCAAAAGAAACAATTGGGAGTTCGGTAGAACTGGAAGAAATTCAGCGACCACAAACTGAAACTGAAGATTTGATAGAACCTCAAGATTCAATAGCCCCGGACGAACCTTAGCCACTCCGCAGATCTAGTAGGATTTCTCATCCTCCCGAGAGATACTACAGTTTTCTCATAGATGGGGATCGAGAGGATTGCATCTTGGAAGAATATGATCCTACTAGTTTCAGGCAGGCCATTATTAGTAGGGACTCTGATAAGTGGCCAGATGCTATGCAATCTGAAATGGAGTCCATGTACACCAATAAAGTGTAGACCCTAGAAGTTGCTACACTTAGGGTAAAACCCATTGGATGCAAAAGGATCTACAAGAAGAAACTTGGTGTAGATGGGCAGGTGGAAACCTATAAGGCTAGACTCATTGCAAAAGGTTTTCGTCAAAGACCAGGAGTGGACTATGACGAAACCTTTTCTCCAGTGGCTATGCTCAAATCCATTAGGATCCTTCTTTCCATTGCTGCCTTCCATGACTATGAGATCTGGAAGATGGACGTATAAAAGGCTTTTCTAAACGGAAGTTTAAAAGAGTGCGTTTACATGGATCAGCCAGAAGGTTTTATAGACAGTGGGAGTAGCGGGAAGGTGTGCAAGCTGCTCAAATTCATTTATGGATTGAAGCAAGCATCACGGAGCTGGAACATCTGTTTTGATGAGACAGTCAAGGAATTTGACTTCATCAAGAACGAAGATGAGCCTTGTATCTATAAGAAGATTGTAGGACGAACTGTCGTATTCCTAGTTCTATACGTAGACGACATTCTTTTGATAGGAAATGACATTTCTATCCTACAATCGGTCAATCTATTCTTATCATAATGGTTCTCCATAAAAGACCTAGGTGATGCATCATACATTCTGGGGATCAAGATCTACAGAGATAGATCCAAAAGACTACTGGGACTTTCGCAGTCCAGATACATAGAGACCGTACTAAAGAGATTTAGTATGGAAGATTCTAAGCGTGGTAACATACCCGCATTGCACGGAATCACCCTCTCCAAGGAGATATCTCCCAAGACTGACGAGGAGAGGGTTCGCATGAGCATTATACCCTACGCCTCGGCGGTAGGATCTATAATGTATGTGATGCTATGTACTAGACCAGATATGGCTTACGCACTAAGCGTAGTGAGCCGGTATCAGTCAGACCCGGGTGAGAACTACTGGACAGCAGTAAAGAACATTATCAAGTACCTGAGAAGGACTAAGGAGATGTTCCTAGTTTACGGTAATGGAAACCTCAGGGTCGAGTCCTTTACCGACTCAAGCTTCCAGAGTGACAAGGATGGCAGCAAGTCTGTCTCGGGTCTTGTGTTTACCCTCAAAGGAGGGGCGGTATGTTGGAAGAGTTCCAAACAGGATACCTTCATAGACTCAACGATGGAGGCTGAATACATTGCTGTAAGCGATGCCGCAAAATAGGCGGTCTTGATGAAGAAGTTCATAACTGAACTTCAGGTGGTTCCGTCCATTGTTGATCCAATACCAGTGTATTGTGATAACAATGGGGCTATAGCATTAGCGAAGGAACCACGGTCCCATCAGAAATCCAGGAATATCTTAAGCTGGTACCACCTGACCAGGGAGATCGTAGATCGCCAGGAGATTGAGGTCCGGAGAGTGGACACGAAAGAGAACACAGCGGATCCATTTATAAAGGCCCTCCCTCAAGCACAGTTTGAGCAACTTTTTGGGATGTTGGGTATGCGGTACGCCAGCAGCTGGCCATAGAGCAGGCGTTGGGTATTCGGTACGCCAATCACTGGCTTTTAGTGCAAGTGTGAGATTGTTGGATATGTATGCCCTAGAGGCTAGTATTGTATATGTATACATATGGATGCTAGGGATATATATGTACAGAACAATCTTGCTCAGTTTTATAGTATATTATTCGACCTGTCTTTGTCAGGATATGTGTATTTATTTCTGTTGTTGTTATATCTAGTTTGCACATATTGATGAAGACTCGATATGGTAGTATACTATTATGGTTTGTCTTTATCTTAACATGGCATATGTCATACTCGTTATTACATATTGCGGTTACATGTGGATAAAGCCCCTAGGATCTTGCTTGACTACCTGCGTTGTGATGGTGATCATACTTATTGGAGTAGGGTGGTCCACAAGCACATCCTTAAATAGTCCCTAGTACCGTGAGTATCGAGACTGGGCATTGATACTCCAGAGTAGACTAGTGTATACGTTTCAAGCCCCGTCAGGGGATGGTTGGTCCCGCAGCCATTGGTCTGATGTACCCAAGATCGTATACAGGTGCTCACTCGGTGAGTACACTGGACGGACTCGCCGAGAACTTCCATGTGGTACTATACCTATCGTCAGATGGAAGTTCTCAGGTGACATGTGTACAGGTAAGTCCTTAGACCCGAGATCGGCATTTGTCTCGTGTGAGTTCCTACTGAACTTTGATCACTACCCTACCACGGCTCTACTGATTCGTGCAAACAGGTTTTGGTTGGGTTCAGTCCCGAGCCATATGGAAGCAGTGAGCGATTATCGGGGATTCGTCTCTCCCAGTATAGGGAGTCGATATCGCACTGTGATTCGATTGGTCAGGACCATAAGACCTTGGCCAAGGCAGATGGAATTTACTGATAGGTAGATCAGTAGTTTCCCGGATTGGTCCTGAGCCACATCGGCACGACTTATCAGGTTATTAGGGTCTGACGTTTACCATCCCCTAGACCCGGTATGCGATACTCTTTGATTAAGAGACTGGACTGTGCGGATATTGTCACGGATAAGCTCAGTAGGAGTTCGGACGAGCTTGCCCGTCGGCCTTCCTTTTCAACAGGTACCTGGGTAGCCGTTATGTACAGCTAATGCCGCTGACGTGCTTGTGGTTAAACCCACTGCCAGAGTATTGTTGAGTCTTTAGTGTCCCACACAGAGGGTTTCCCTGATCCAGGAGAAATGATGTAGTAGCCGTATTGGATACGTGCTGGGTTTGATCGGTTGATATACTTTGTATTCGGACTTTCGATCGGACAGTTTATAATACTAGCCAGCTAGGGTTTGAGATGGATTATTAAATCAGGTATTGATTTAATAATTTACGTATATGTATTTCGATATATATATTCTAGTATTACGTTCTTCGTGTTATTCTATCTCTTTGGGCGTTCGGATTTTTATCCGATTGCCGGTATATATGTACAGTAGACTGAATTCCGTATTTATTGCAGATTTCCTTCTAGAAGGTGGCCAACTCATTATGTATTTTCCTTTTATTTGATAATTGGAAATAAGGTGTAAAGTAAAAGGTATGGGAGGAATGGTGATAACCATGCTTTAATAGTTTACAAATGAATTTTTAATTAATTGGAGTTACTATTGAAGCATGGTTATTAATTGTTTAATGAAAGAATTCATACACGAAACCTATGTGTGTATTTTCTCTTTCATGCTTGCTTCATTTTTCTCTTGAGCACTCATTTGCTCTTCATCTCCTCCCTCCACTTGCTTTGCTCCACCTTCATCTTCTTCCTCTTCACTAACATTCTCATGAGTTGAGAAACAAGTGAAGAGGTTAGAAAAGAGATAGAAAACACTTAGAAACCCTCGCTACATCCTAGATTACTTGGACTAGCATCCTAAGTTCTCTAGTTGCTCTTTTGACATTTAGCAAAGAGCTAGAGCCATGGATCATACCCCTCGGGTGGATCATCGAGGACTAAGGAAGACCGGAGAACAAGCTCAATCCCAGAAAGCCGAAGGAGCGGAAAAGAAAGATCAACCAAGTTCAAGGTGGCCACTTGGAGCACTTGACGAGGAGAGAAGACCAAAGGACTAGAGCCTCTTGGTATAACTTCTTCATCATAGTAGTTAACTCTCCTTGTAATGCTAGTTAGGTTTATGGTTAAAGATCCGGGTTAAAGGTTAATCTAGTGCCAAAGTTTTGTTCGCTATAAAATTTTTGTTCCGCATCTGGCCACGGTAGTTGGCCGGGGCACTAGGATAACCCTTCACTACTAATATCGTCTAATACTCTCGCTTGGCTCTGATACCATGAAAGTATGCCTTAGCACCATTACTAGGTTTTAACAACCATCAAGTATACAATTTAAAAAAATCTAGTGTGCTAAAGCATTCTAACCTAGAATTGAACTATCGAATTACGGTTTGTAAGCAACTAAACAAGTTTTGTAACTAAGTGAAAAAGGAATACAACCTTTATAGACCGGTCCTTCACTTCTAAAGCTCCAAGTAGTAGTCCCTAGAACTCTTCTTAGGCTCCATTTGTGTAGGGTTCCTTGGCACTCTCAAGAGGTCTCACAAGGCATCAACCATGCCAATTTCAAAATTTAACGGTGCCGAGAAACCCTAATACGGATCGTTGGCTAGAAGTTTAGGCGAAAAACAAACTAGTTAACACTTAACTACAAGAATACGGAAATACAACCTTTGTAGATCCGGTCCTCCACCTTCATGGCTCCATGATGAAGTCCTCTCCGCTGTCCAAATGCAATCCCGGGCTCTAGCGTCGACTTCATCGGAGAAGAAGCGGGCTAGGTCATCGACGACGATGCCGAAGATGATCTACGTCGAGGCATCGCTAGATCAAGCTCCAACTTCACCAAGTCAAGAAAACTTGTGAAGGAAACACACTCTACTACTTGGCAAGAGGTAGAGGATGAAGAAATAGGAAGTGGGTTCACTTTAGAATTGGATTTCTCACTCATTTTCATCAATCACCATTGATGAAGAAAGATTTTCTTCAAGTGAAGAAGAAGAAGAAGATGAAGATAATATTATGATAAGTATTATGAAAAGAATAATAAAATGATTCTTATCATAAAATTAACCATGGTAATGTGTAGAGAATGAATCATGGTTGAGTGGAATGGTTAGGTTTAAGCATGAGACAAAATGGTCACTTGGTCAAAGTCATCATGAAGCTTCAAGAAAGAACAAAGAAAGCCACCATTTTTCTCTTTTGCTTTTATTTTCCAAAACTAATAAATAAATAAATGAATGAATAAATAATCATAACCCTAACCATTCATATAACCATGGTTCAATCTTCACACAAACACAAGTGAACATGTATCATCAAACATGATACAATCAAGTGCACAAAACTATATCGAATATACAATGTGCACATCCGAACGAGAAAATCCATTTAAAGTGAACCAATATTAGTTAATGCAAAGTAATATATCAAATATATAATTATACATTAAATCATTAAATCAACACTTGATTTAACGATCCGGTCATATCGCATATAACCGACTAATATCCAATGTATCGATTTATCGAATCAATCCTTGATTCGATAACTAGGTTATATCGCATACAACCATTCGACACATTCATCGCGAGAATAGAATACGGTATCACATACACGCATTATTCTCGGTCCCGCACATATCTCATATGCGCTCCTATTTCGTTTCGCTTGAGCCAGGAAACCTCTGTGTAGGACTCTAAAGACTCGTCAATACGCCGGCAGCAGATGATGATCATATCAAACACCCACAAGCCGCAAGCGGTCTGCTAAACGTAACGGCCACCCGGGTATTGAGCGATCAGAAGATCGACGAGCAAGCCCGCTCACACTCCTGTGAATCCAACCAGTAACACTACCGTACAGTCCGGTCTGATCGTCCGATATGTCGCATATCTCGCCTAGGGGTGGTAAACGTCAGACCCCAATAGCTTGATAAGTCGTGTCGATATGAGGTCTATAACAGTTCGAGAAACTACAGGTAACACTTACCAGTAAATCTCAGCAACCCTGGCCAGGGATTTCCAGTTATAGCCAGTCGAACAAAGCGCAACATCAACTCCCTATACCGGGAGAGACGAATCCCCTCCTATCGCTCATTGCCTCCATGTGATTCGGGACTGTACCCAAAAGCCACCGTTTTGCACGCCTTCTTGGACGTGGTAAGGTGGAAATCAAAGCACAGTGCGAACCACACAAGACTCTATGACGATCTCGGGTCAACAGACTACTCTGTACCAGTGTCACCAGAGAACTGCCATCTGACGTAAGGTATAATACCATCTGGGAGTTCTCGGCGAGTCCGTCCAGTGTACCCAGTCTTTACTGAGCACCCGTATATCATCTCTGATGTCAAATACCAATGGATATAGGATCATCCATCGCCCATCTGTATGGGTCGAGAAGGTATACGCTAGTCTACTCTGGTATATCGATGCCCCGTCTCGATACACCCACGACTAGGGACTTTGAAGGATGTACTTATGGACTACCATGTCCCCACTAGTATGATCCGCATCATAGTCCAGGTAGTCAAGTACACATCCTAAGGGCTTTACCAACATGTATCAGAGAGACAATCAATGTATACGTTAAGGTAAAGAGCAACCAGATAGCATACTATCATGTCGAGCAAGAAAGTCCTCCCTATATATGTCCAAGCATCCACTACAATATACATCCTATGTATAGCAATGGCCTCTAGGGCATACATATAACTAACAATCTCCCACTTGCACTAGGGCCATCTGTAGCAGTGGTTGTAGTATCTCATACTCAACCATCCCATAAAAGTCTCTCTCTGGGAATAGGCCTTCGTGAGTGGATCCGCCGTGTTGTCCTCAGAGTCTACTCTCCTAACCTCGATCACCCTGGAGATCAACTATCTCCATGATCAGGTGATACTGCCTTAGAATATGTCTGGATCACTGATGGGACCTGCGTTCCTTGGCATAAGCCACAACTCCATTGTCACACAATGGGAGGAACATAGTTCATCTTATGAACTAATATACACCCAGACTACCTCTTTGGTAGCATCTTAAGTAGCGATGTATCCAGCCTTTATCGTCTAGAATGCCACGGTATCTAGCTTGGAACTTTTCCAACATACCGTCCCTCCACTGAGGGTAAAGACAATGCCTGTGACTGACATTCAGTCGTCTTTATCACCCTGGAACCCTTCCAGTGATTCTCCCCAGGATCGGTTGATACCATCTCACTATAATTAGTGAGAATCCTAACATCCAATTAGATCTATCTTATAGATCCAAAAACCCAGGATTTAGGAGGTATCACTTTGATCCTATATGGAGAATCATTTTGATAAGTGGAGATTGACCGAGCGTAGCATAGGAAACTCCTTCCCTATCAAGAGTATGTCATCCACGTAATCTACGAGGATCGTCACTATACTCCCTACTATCTTTTTGTTTATACAAGGTTCATCTACCATTTTGATGATGTCAAACTGTTTGACTACCACATCAAAATAGATGTTCCAACTCCGCGATACCTGCTTTATCCTATAAAGCATCTTGTACACGTTTCCGCTGCTCCAACTGTCTACGAAGCCCTCTGGCTGTGTACTTATAGACGTTCTCTTCTAAAACATCATTTAGAAAAGCAGTCATGGCACCCAACCACCAGATATCGTAGTCATGGTATGTAGCCGTGGCAAGTAGGATCTGGATGGACTTAAGCATAGGCACTGGAGCATAGGCTTCATCATTATCCATGCCTGGTCGATGACGAAAACCTTTAACAAGTCTAGCTTTGAAAGTCTCAACTTTACCAAGTACACCAAGTAATCTTCTCAAGATATACTTGCTCCTGATGGGGATTTAACCCTTCAGATATAGCAACCAAAGTCCATACTTTGTTGGTGTACATGGATTCCATCTCAGATCGCTAAGCATCCAGCCATTCTTACAGAGTCTCTACTCTCGATGGCCTGCTCGAAACTAGTTGGGTCATCATCTCATGATGCAATCCTCGCTCCCACTGTCATAGAGAAACCGAAGTATCTCTCAGGTGGGTAAGGAACCCTACTAGATCGGCGGAGAGGCTGAGGTTCGTTGGTATCTACTGAACCTTTGGTTCTACCAAATCATCTGCTGTTGTTTGTATAGCTGGAACCTTTCCAGTTGTACATAACAAACCTTGCCTCGAGCTTGTCCGGATTTTGCTTTTTAGACATAGGCTGGACAACTCCAAATCTTAACTAGCTTAAGACATGGGCCCTTCCCTTTCCATATCACATATGAAATGGTAGGCAACTGATTTGATTGGAACCCTATTCAATAGGTGTGCAGCTTCTCAAGTGCATCACTCCAAAAGGAAATAGGCAACTCAGTAGTACTCATCATAGAGCACACCTTATCATATAGGGTGTGATTGCTCCACCCCGATATACCATCGTGCTATGGTGTATACGGAGGAGTAATTCTGAGAGAGAATCTCATTCTCCTTTAGAATTGTCCAGGAATTCCGTGCTCAAGTATTCTCCTCCTTGATCTCATCAAAGGACATAACACTTTTACCCGTATTGGTTCTCTACTTCTAACTTATATTGTGTGAATATCTCAAAAGGTTCGGACTTATGTTTCAACAGGAACGTATGTCTGAATCTTGAGAGATCATCAGAGAATGTAATGAAGTAAAAGAACCGGTCTTGGCATGTGTAGACAGGGGACCTACATACATCAACATGTATCATCCCAAGAGTTCACTAACTCTTTCTCTGTTTCCAGTAAACAGAGCTATGGTCATCTTATCTCTGTGACATGACTGGCAAGTTTCATAAGATGTAAATTCAAACTTATTTAAATATGCATCTAAAATGTAACTTCAGCCAGTCGGATCGCATTGATATGACCTAGTCTACAATGCCTCAAGAAGAATTTGTTCATTTCTGAACTCTTCCTCTTGTGTGTGTTCCATATACTAAGAACTGTAGTTTGATTTAGAACATCAATGCTTTTAGATAACGTGCCTGAACCGATCAACTTTTGATATAGGAAATATTCAAAACATTATCCAACAATACAAAATTATATCCTTTCTTTACTAATAAAGAGAGAGATATGATTTTGTATATCAGGTTCGGTATCTAATAACGTTCGTTCAGAATCAATGTATTGATAATACAGGGTGACAGTGACCAACAGACTTGGCTGCAACTCTTGCCCCGTTTTCTGCCTCATGAAATTTATCACCCGTTCTCAGTCCTCTACCTTTCTGTAGCCCTATGTAACAGATTACATATCTGGGATCCTGATCTGGTATCATATACCCAGGATGCGGAGGATACTGAGAAACAGTTCTTTGTAACGAACACACCCGAAGATGATGCATCAGCATGCACTCTCTTCGTTTGGGCGGTACAGGAATTCTGGTAATCCCCAATTTCCTGCTCTGTCTTATAACAATTATAAGTTGGAGCGGGACCTACGTTCCCCAGCTCCGTATAACAAGCGGGTTCGGTCAATACATCCATATTATTATCTTGATTAAGGCGTGATATGGTCGCTACCTGGAGAGAGAGAGAAGAAAACACTCAGCGTGCGCTCTTGCAAGAATAGATTGGTTATTATTTTATCTAATCAGGATGGCTCCCACTGCTTTTTATCAAATCTTCCTTCAAACCCTAAAAGGAAAGACTAGCCGGGATTAATTACACACTACAAGTTCGCCAATCTTTCAGCCAGGCCAGTGTCGGTACTTTGAGGGAGGTCCCCCGTGCTTTCGCACGAACCTAATTAATGTAAACCTCGTTTTCCCAGAGGCGTAACCTCGTTAACACCTTTCTAGACACCTACTTGATTGGCTAATTGTAATGTGTAAAACTCTCCCAGGAGTAACTCTTACTCGCAGCGGGTATCGGGATCCAACTATCTCATAGAAGGTATGCAATCTCATTGCAAATTTCAACACTTGAAATTCCCGATAATATTTTGCCCCTAGCGTCCTATGACCTTGACAGAGGTCAACAAACCATAGGCTGCTAGTCAAGTTCAACCCGTCATTTCCTGATTGAAGTAAACCCACCCGCACGACCCTTGACAGAGGTCAACAAGGTCGCACGACTACCCTAAATCAATCACATCATATGCTTATACAGATAAGCACTAATCAGCTACCGCACACTACGCCTTGACAGAGGTCAACAAACGTAGCACGAATACTAACCAGTACATATCTGAAATGACGGAGGGCTACGACAGGTTTTTAAGAAAACCTATTGCGTAATGAACTTGATATCGTTGTAGAATCAAATGGTTTTTTTTAAAATGGAGTGCTTTTGAGGCCTTTCTAGTTTTGCTAAAGGGGTCACTCCCGGTGAAGGGATCGTCGGTCCTTTCCTCGTCGAATGAGGTGCGGGATATATCATATATATCACTGTGCAAAGCAAAAACTCATAAAAGCAATCAAAAGCCAAACCGAGTGTGTAGCATCAGCCAGTTATTGCTAAAGGAGTCACTCCCGGTAAAGGGATCTCGGTCCTTTCCTCATCGAATAAGGTGCAGGATATATCATATATACCGCTGTGCAAAGCAAGAACTGTAGCTACCTGTTTTATTTTTGAAATTCGATTCTACAACATCTTAGGTTTCTTTTTCTTTCATTAATCACATTAATGAAGTCCCATCATTTAAATACCTAAACATCACAGATAAATACGACGTACACTTATGCCATCCGCATTCGCCTCGATGTCCCCTCGTGCACCGTTAGGTTAGGTAACTAACGGCAGAGCGGGGCAGGGCTAGCGCGGGTGTAAAACATAAGTAACGTCTATATAATATATCATATATACTATATACAGTATCTATCACAGAACATCACATGATCACATCACAGATATCGCAGCAGAAGAAACATATGAAATATTGGATATACTAGGAAGTCCGTGTTTTCAATACGAGCCAGTATAAAACACGGATTCCACGGTCGTGATGAATAGCCAAACCCACACCCCTAGACCCCTACGAGAGCGGCAAGCAACCCTACCAATTCTAGAGTTAGGAGACCCGGACTCGATTCCTCGAGTTGGTCTCCCACTGGACTCCAGAACCCGGTTACTTGTGCTCCCCTCCTTGGGTCTATCCTAGTGCGGAAAAGTAAATAATATACAAAGGGTGACAACTTCCGCAACCTGGAAGTGCCCCAATAAAAGAATATTACATACAAGTTTTTACATGAATGAAAATGAAAAACACTCATCTCACATAAAAAACCCCGGCTATTCAAACACGACGATCCAATATAACATATCCAGCAACACATAACATCACATGTCATCAACGTAAGTAAATATGCGCATCCCAATTGTCGTTGACATATAGCAACGAAACCGGCGATATCACATATTACACTTACGGTCACAGAAAAGAAAGTGTAAAACTACAACAGTTGGAATCCGCAACCTCCTCAGACATCGCATGCCTGACCAAATGAATTCCTTAGACATCACATGCCTAACAATTATAAACCCCGCATTTTAGTCTCAAAATCGAAAACTCTTTTCAATATCGAGTCGGGCAATTCAACAAGATTCCCGACATCCTGATTGAATGCTCGTCGCAAACTTTAGTAGACGGCCGCACCCCCGACGCCGTCGACGAAGTGCACCAAGGCGGAACACCGCCACCGCGAGCACCCGAACGGATGCTTTCGGCGACGGGGTTCTCCTACAGTCACTTGGTCGGGGCTATGGAGTGAGGCTGTCTATTAAGTTTATCCGGCGAGTATCCGCGTACGCTACGTGATTGCGACGGACTTTTGATCACATCAAAATTCCGTGGCAACCGATCAAGTGAGACTAAAGTGCTATGTTTATAACATTCATTCAGTTATCTCATAACTTCTTGTGAATTCCAATTATTGTATCCCATTCCGGATAAATAGAAAATGTTAAACTTTCCGATCGAACAGTCAAACACCCAAGTTTTCCCGATACAGATCAACACATGAAATAAGTCTAAAAACATTCAGTTCGTGCCTCAGTACCAACGGTCCAGCCGTAGAAGGGTCAAGCCAACGCCTCACATGTGGCACGCCGTACTGCCCCAAACCCTAAGGTTCAAAGGGCAGTTCAAGACGGTCACATAATCGAGTTAAGGTTTGTTGTCTTCTAGAGGGTCCATCGCGTTACTTGCACTACTTAGAACGTCTTTAAACCACGGAAAAATCCAACACTTGGAAATTTCCCGACAGGGGAAAAATTGAGTATTTATATCCGGTCGAACTTTTTAACATATTCTAAAATTTATCCGGAAAGCCACATAGACAAAATCTGATACCCCGATCGAAACACCGAATCTCCAAAACAACCCCAGAAAATTCAACTGTTGAATAAAATTTAAAAATTCCTATAAAATCCAGCATCAGAAAAGAGGAGTTACTGTGCAACAATGACAGTGAGATACGACCGTACGGCCGCGGAACCGCCGCATGAGCCATGCTCATGCCGCGGAACCGCGGTGGTTTAGATGAATTAGGATGTCGTTTTGCACCATAACTCTTAGATCTTCCTGCTGAATTTTTTAAGAATTTTTAATCTGGAAAAAACCCAGTTTTTAAAAAATGTCCAGATAGCATGGATTGTGTTAGGGTTTCGGTTCGTTCGGGTTTCAAACTTCGTCTAGACTTCGCCTAAGGCTCTAGCTAGGCTCTGATACCAATGTAGGGTTCCTAGGCACTCTCAAGAGGTCTCACAAGGTATCAACCATGCTAATTTCAAAATTTAACGGTGCCGAGAAACCCTAATACGGATCGTTGGCTAGAAGTTTAGGCGAAAAACAAACTAGTTAACACTTAACTACAAGAATACGGAAATACAACCTTTGTAGATCCGGTCCTCCACCTTCATGGCTCCATGATGAAGTCCTCTCCGCTGTCCAAATGCAATCCCGGGCTCTAGCGTCGACTTCATCGTAGAAGAAGCGGGCTAGGTCATCGACGACGATGCCGAAGATGATCTACGTCGAGGCATCGCTAGATCGAGCTCCAACTTCACCAAGTCAAGAAAACTTGTGAAGGAAACACACTCTACTACTTGGCAAGAGGTAGAGGATGAAGAAATAGGAAGTGGGTTCACTTTAGAATTGGATTTCTCACTCATTTTCTTCAATCACCATTGATGAAGAAAGGTTTTCTTCAAGTGAAGAAGAAGAAGAAGATGAAGATAATATTATGATAAGTATTATGAAAAGAATAATAAAATGATTCTTATCATAAAATTAACCATGGTAATGTGTAGAGAATGAATCATGGTTGAGTGGAATGGTTAGGGTTAAGCATGAGACAAAATGGTCACTTGGTCAAAGTCTTCATGAAGTTTCAAGAAAGAACAAAGAAAGCCACCAGTTTTCTCTTTTGCTTTTATTTTCCAAAACAAATAAATAAATGAATGAATAAATAATCATAACCCTAACCATTCATATAACCATGGTTCAATCTTCACACAAACACAAGTGAACATGTATCATCAAACATGATACAATCAAGTGCACAAAACTATATCGAATATACAATGTGCACATCCAAGCGAGAAAATCCATTTAAAGTGAACCAATATTAGTTAATGCAAAGTAATATATCAAATATATAATTATACATTAAATCATTAAATCAACACTTGATTTAACGATCCGGTCATATCGCATATAACCGACTAATATCCAATGTATCGATTTATCGAATCAATCCTTGATTCGATAACTAGGTTATATCGCATACAACCATTCGACACATTCATCGCGAGAATAGAATACGGTATCACATACATGCATTATTCTCGGTCCCGCACATATCTCATATGCGCTCCTATTTCGTTTCGCTTGAGCCAGGAAACCTCTGTGTAGGACCCTAAAGACTCGTCAATACGCCGGCAGCAGATGATGATCATATCAAACACCCACAAGCCGCAAGCGGTCTACTAAACGTAACGGCCACCCGGGTATTGAGCGATCAGAAGATCGACGAGCAAGCCCGCTCACACTCCTATGAATCCAACCAGTAACATTACCGTACACTCCGGTCTGATTGTCCGATATGTCGCATATCTCGCCTAGGGGTGGTAAACGTCAGACCCCAATAGCTTGATAAGTAGTGTCGATATGAGGTCTATAACAGTTCGAGAAACTACAGGTAACACTTACCAGTAAATCTCAGCAACCCTGGCCAGGGATTTCCGGTTATAGCCAATCGAACACAGCGCAACATCAACTCCCTATACCGGGAGAGACGAATCCCCTCCTATCGCTCATTGCCTCTGTAGGGTTCCTAGGCACACTAGTGAGGTCTCACAAGGCATCAACCATGCCAATTTCAAAAATACGGTGCCGAGAAACCCTAGACTACGGATCGTTAGCTAGATGTCTAGGCGAAAAAGAAACTAGTTAACAGCTTAACTAAAGTTTAAACGGAAATACAACCTTTGTAGATCCGGTGCTCCACCTCCATAGCTCCGCAACGAAGTCCTCTCCGCTGTCCAAAAAGAATCCGGGCTCTAGCGTCGACTTCATCGGAGAATAAGCGAGCTAGGTCGTCGATGTCCATGCCGAAGATGATCTACGTCGAGGCATCGCTAAATCAAGCTCCAACTTCACCAAGTCATGAAAACTTGTGAAGGAAACACACTCTACTACTTGGCAAGAGGTAGAGGATGAAGAAATAGGAAGTGGGTAGACTTTAGAATTGGATTTCTCACTCATTTCCATCAATCACCATTGATGGAGCTTGCTTTCTTCAAGTGAAGAAAAATGAAGAAGAAGAAGAGAAAGAAGAAGATAAGTATTATGATAAGAATTAAAGAATAAATAAAAATCCATTCTTATCATAATTCTCACCATGGTTAGGTGTAGAGAATTAACTTGAGTTAATTGAATTGGTTAGGGTTAAGCATGAGACAAAATGGTGACTAAGTCAAAAGTTCATGAAGCTTCATGAAAGAAAACAAAAGAAAGCCACCATTCTTTTTATGCAATTTATTTTCCAAAAATAAAAAAAAATGAATAAATGAATAATCAAATAGTAAACCCTAACCATTTCATTAACTAAGGTTTAATTCTTTACACTTAACCAAAAGGCATGTATCATCAAACATGATACAAGCAAGTGCACAAAATCATATCGCATATGCAATGCGCACACCCGAGTGAGAAAATCCATTTAAAGTGAACCGATACTAGTTAATGCAAAGTAATATATCGAATATATAATTATGCAATAAATCATTAAATCAACACTTGATTTAACGATCCGGTCATATCGCATATAACCGACTAGTATCCTATGTATCGGCTTATCGAATCAATACTTGATTCGATAACTAAGTTATATCGCATATAACCATTCGATGCATTCATCGCGAGAATAGAATACGGTATCACATACACGCATTATTCTCGGTCCCGCACATATCTTATATGCGCTCCTATTTCGTTTTGCTTGAGCCAGGAAACCTCTGTGTAGGACTCTAAAGACTCGTCAATACGCCGGCAGCAGATGATGATCATATCAAGCATCCACAAGCCGCAAGCGGTCTGCTAAACGTAACGGCCACCCGGGTATTGAGCGATCTAAAGATCGACGAGCAAGCCCGCTCACACTCCAGTGAATCCAACCAGTAACACTACCGTACAGTCCGGTCTGATCGTCTGATATGTCGCATATCTTGCCTAGGGGTGGTAAACGTCAGACCCCAATAGCTCAATAAGTCGTGTCGATATGAGGTCTATAACAATTCTAGAAACTACTGGTAACACTTACCAGTAAATCTCAACAACCCTGGCCAGGGATTTCCTGTTATAGCCAATCGAACACAGCGCAACATCAACTCCCTATACCGGGAGAGACGAATCCCCTCCTATCGCTCATTGCCTCCATGTGACTCGGGACTGTACCCAAAAACCACCATTTTGTACGCCCTCTTGGACGTGGTAAGATGAAAATCAAAGCACAGTGGGAACCACACAAGACTCTATGATGATCTCGGGTCAACAGACTACTCTGTACCAGTGTCACCAGAGAACTGCCATCTGACTTGAGGTATAATACCATCTGGGAGTTCTCGGCGAGTCCGTCCAGTGTACCCAGTCTCAACTGAGCACCCGTATATCATCTCCGATGTCAAACACCAATGGATATGGGATCATCCATCGCCCATCTGAATGGGTCGAGAAGGTACACGCCAGTCTACTCTGGTATATCGATGCCCCGTCTCGATACACCCTCGACTAGGGACTTTGAAGGATGTACTTATGGACTACCATGTCCCCACTAGTATGATCCGCATCATAGTCCAGGTAGTCAAGCACACATCCTAAGGGCTTTACTAACATGTAACAGAGAGACAATCAGTATACACGTTAAGGTAAAGTTCAACCAGATAGCATACTATCATGTCGAGCAAGAAAGTCCTCCCTATATATGTCCCAGTATCCACTACAATATACATCCAATGTACAGTAATGGCCTCTAGGGCATACATATAACTAACAATCTCCCACTTGCACTAGGGCCATCTGTAGCAGTGGTTGTAGTATCTCATACTCAACCATCCCATAAAAGTCTCTCTCTGGGAACAGGCCTTTGTGAGTGGATCCGCTGTGTTGTCCTCTGAGTCTACTCTCCTAACCTCGATCTCCCTGGAGATCAATCATCTCCATGATCAGGTGACACGCCCTTAGAATATGTCTAGATCACTGATGGGACCTGCGTTCCTTGGCATAAGCCACAACTCCATTGTCACACAATGGGAGGAACATAGTTCATCTCATTAACCAATATACACCCAAACAGCCTCTTTGGTAGCATCTTAAGTAGCGATGTATCCAGCCTTTATCGTCTAGTATGTCACGGTATCTAGCTTGGAATTCTTCCAACATACCGTCCCTTTGCTGAGGGTAAAGACAATGCCTGTGACTGACTTTCAGTCGTCATTATCACCCTGGAACCCTTCCAGTGATTCTCCCCAGGGTCGATTGATACCATCTCACTACAGCTAGTGAGTGTCATAACATCCATTTAGATCTATCTCATAGATCCAAAACTCAGGATTAAGGAGGTATCATTTTGATCCTATATGGAGAATCAATGTGATAAGCGGAGATTGACTGAGCGTAGCATAAGAAACTCCTTTCTTATCAAGAGTATGTCATCCACGTACTCTACGAGGATCACCACCATACTCCCTACTATCTTTTTGTTTATACAAGGTGCATCTACCATTTTGATGATGTCAAACTCTTTGACTACCACATCAAAACAGATGTTCCAACTCCGCGATGCCTGCTTTATCTTATAAAGCATCTTGTACACGTTTCCGCTGCTCCCACTGTTTACGATGCCATCTGGCTGTGTACTTATAGACGCACTCTTCTAAAACATCATTTAGAAAAGCAGTCATGACACCCAACCACCAGATATCGTAGTCATGGTATGTAGCCGTGACAAGTAGGATCTGGATGGACTTAAGCATAGCCACTTGAAAAGGTTTCATCATTATCCACGCCTGGTCGATGACGAAAACCTTTAACAAGTCTAGCTTTGAAAGTCTCAACTTTTCCATCTACACCAAGTAATCTTCTCAAGATATACTTGCTCCTGATGGGGATTTAACCCTTCAGATATAGCAACCAAAGTCCATACTTTGTTGGTGTATAAGGATTCCATCTCAGATCGATAAACATCCAGCCATTCTTACAGAGTCTTACTCTCGATGGCCTGCTCGAAGCTAGTTGGGTCATCATCTCATGATGCAATCCTCGCTCCCACTGTCATAGAGAAACCGAAGTATCTCTCAGGTGGGTGAGGAACCCTACTAGATCGGCGGAGAGGCTGAGGTTCGTTGGAATCTACTGAATCCTTTGGTTCTATCAAATCATCTGCTGTAGTTCGTATAGCTGGAACATTTCGAGTTCTACATAACAGACCTTGCCTTGAGCTTGTCCGGATTTTGCTTTTAGACAAAGGCTGGACAACCCCAAATCTTAACTAACTTAAGACATGGGCTCTTCCCATTCCATATCACATATGAAGCGGTAGGCAAATGATTTGATTGGAAACCTATTCAATAGGTATGCAACTTCTCAAGTGCATAACCCCCTAAGGAAAAAGGTAACTCAGTAGTACTCATCATAGAGCACACCATATCATATAGGGTGTGATTGCTCCACCCCGATATACCATCGTGCTATGGTGTATACAGAGGAGTAATGCTGAAAGAGAATCTCATTCTCCTTTAGAATAGCCCAGGAATTCCATGCACAAGTATTCTCCTCCCTGATCTCATCATAGGACATAATACTTATACCCGTATTTTGGTTCTCTACTTCTCGCTTATATTCTGTGAATATCTCAAAAGGTTCGGACTTTTGTTTCAACAGGAACATAGGTCTGAATCTCGAGAGATTATCAGAGAATGTAACGAAGTAAAAGAACCAGTCTTGGCATGTGTAGACAGGGGACCTTTATACATCAACATGCATCATCCCAAGAGTTCACTAACTCTTTCTCTGTTTCCAGTAAACGGAGCTATGGTCATCTTATCTCTGTGACATGAATGGCAAGTTTCACAAGATGTAAATTCAAACTGATTTAAATATGCATCTACATGTAACTTCAGCTAGTCGGGTCATATTGATATGACCTAGTCTACAATGCCTCAAGTAGGATTCGTTCATTTCTGAACTCTTCCTCTTGTGTGTGTTCCGTATACTAAAGAACTGTAGTTTGATTTAGAACATTAATGCTTTTAGATAACGTGCCTGAACCGATCAACTTTTGATATAGGAAATGTTCAAAACATTATCCAACAATACAAAATTATATCCTTTCTTTACTAATAAAGAGAGAGATATGATTTTGTATATCAGGTTCGGTATCTAATAACATTCGTTCAGAATCAATGTATTTGAAATACAGGGTGACAGTGACCAACAGACTTGGCTGCAACACTTGCCCCGTTTTCTGCCTCATGAAACTTATCACCCGTTCTCAGTTCTCTACCTTTCTGTAGCCCTATGTAACAGATTACATATCTGGGATCCTGATCTGGTATCACATACCCAGGACGTAAAGGATACTGAGAAACAGTTCTCTGTAATGAACACACCCGAAGATGATGCATCATCATGCACTCTCTTCGTTTGGGCGGCACGGGAATTCTGGTAATCCCCAATTTCCTGCTCTGTCTTATAACAATTATAAGTTGGAGCGGGACCAACGTTCCCCAGCTCAGTATAACAAGCGGGTTCGGTCAATATTCCGTATTATTATCTTGATTAAGGCGTGATATGGTCCCTACCAGGAGAGAGAGAGAAGAAAACACTCAGCGTGCGCTCTTGCAAGAATAGATTGGTTATTATTTTATCTAATCAGGATGGCTCCCACTGCTTTTTATCAAATCTTCCTTCAAACCCTAAAAGGAAAGACTAGCCGGGATTAATTACACACTACAAGTTCGCCAATCTTTCAGCCAGGCCAGTGTCGGTACTTTGAGGGAGGTCCCCCGTGCTTTCGCACGAACCTAATTAATGTAAACCTCGTTTTCCCAGAGGCGTAACCCCGTTGACACCTTTCTAGACACCTACTTGATTGGCTAATTGTAATGTATAAAACTCTCCCAGGAGTAACTCTTACTCGCAGCGGGTATCGGGATCCAACTATCTCATAGAAGGTATGCAATCTCATTGCAAATTTCAACACTTGAAATTCCCGATAATATTTTGCCCCTAGCAGCTATATGACCTTAACATAGTCAACAAATCATAAGTGCTAGTCAAGTTCAACCCGTCATTTCCCGATTGAATTAAACCCACCCGCACGACCCTTAACATAGTCAACAAAGTCGCACGACTACCCTAATCCAATCACATCATATGCTTATGCAGATAAGCACTAATTAGCTACCGCACACTACGCCTTAACATAATCAACAAACGTAGCACGAATACTAACTAGTACTTATCTGAAATGACGGAGGGCTACGACAGGTTTTTCTGAAAACCTATTGTGTAATGAACTTGATATCGTTGTAGAATCAAATGATTTTAAAATGGAGTGCTTTTGAGGCTTTTCTAGTTTTGCTAAAGGAGTCACTCCCGGTGAAGGGATCGTCGGTCCTTTCCTCGTCGAATGAGGTGCAGGATATATCATATATACCTCTGTGTAAAGAGAAAACACTTAAAAGCATTCAAAAGACAAACCGAGTGTGTAGCATCTGCCAGTTATTGCTAAAGGAGTCACTCCCGGTGAAGGGATCTCGGTCCTTTCCTTATAGAATAAGGTGCAGGATATATCATATATACCTCTGTGCAAAGCAAGAACTGTAGCTACCTGTTTTATTTTGAAATTCGATTCTAAAACATCTTAGGTTTCTTTTATTTCATTAATCACATTAATGAAGTCCCATCATTTAAGTACCTAAACATCACAGATAAATACGACGTACACTTATGCCATCCGCATTCGCCTCGATGTCCCCTCGTGCACCGTTAGGTTAGGTAACTAACGGCAGAGCGGGGCAGGGCTAGTGCGGGTGTAAAACATAAGTAACGCCTATATAATATATCATATATACTATATACAGTATCTATCACAGAACATCACATGATCACATCACAGATATCGCAGCAGAAGAAACATATGAAATATTGGATATACTAGGACGTCCGTGTTTTCAATACGAGCCAGTAAAAAACACGGATTCCACGGTCGCGATGAATAGCCAAACCCACACCCCTAGACCCCTACGAGAGCGGCAAGCAACCCTACCAATTCTAGAGTTAGGAGACCCGGACCCGACTCCTCGAGTTGGTCTCCTACTGGACTCCAGAACCCGGTTACTTGTGCTCCCCTCCTTGGGTCTATCCTAGTGCGGAAAAGTAAATAATATACAAACGGTGACAACTTCCGCAACCTGGAAGCGCCCCAATAAAAGAATATTACATACAAGTTTTTACATGAATGAAAATGAAAAACACTCATCTCACATTAAAACCCCCGGCTATTCAAACACGACGATCCAATATAATATATCCAGCAACACATAACATCACATGTCATCAACGTAAGTAAATATGCGCATCCCAATTGTCGTTGACATATAGCAACGAAACCGGCGATATCACATATTACACTTACGGTCACAGAAAAGAAAGTGTAAAACTACAACAGTTGGAATCCGCAACCACCTCAGACATCGCATGCCTGACCAAATGAATTACTTAGACATCGCATGCCTAACAATTATAAACCCCGCATTTCAGTCTCATTATCGAAAACACTTTTTAATATCGAGTCGGGCAATTCAATAAGATTCCCGACAGTCTGATCGAATACTCGTCGCAAACTTTAGTAGGCGGCCGCACCCCCGATACCGTCGACGAAGTGCACCAAGGCGGAACACCGCTGCCGCGAGCACCCGAACGGATGCTTTCGGCGACGGGGTTCTCCTACAGTCACTTGGTCGGGGCTATGGAGTGAGGCTGTCTATTAAGTTTACCCGGCGAGTATCCGCGTACGCTACGTGATTGCGACGGACTTTTGATCACATCAAAATTCCGTGGCAACCGATCAAGTGAGACTAAACTGCTATGTTTATAACATTCATTCAGTTATCTCATAACTCTTTGTGAATTCCAATTATTGTATCCCATTCCAGATAAATAGAAAATGTTAAATGTTTCGATCGAACAGTCAAACACCCAAGTTTTCCCAATACAGATCAACACATGAAATAAGTCTAACAACATTCAGTTCGTGCCTCAGTACCAACGGTCCAGCCGTAGAAGGGTCAAGCCAACGCCTCACATGTGGCACGCCGTACTGCCCCAAACCCGAAGGTTCAAAGGGCAGTTCAAGACGGTCACATAATCGAGTTAAGGTTTGTTGTCTTCTAGAGGGTCCATCGGGTTACTTGCACTACTTAGAACGTCGTCAAACTTCGGAAAAATCCAACACTTGGAAATTTCCCGACAGGGAAAAAATTGGGTATTTATATCCGGTCGAACTTTTTAACATATTCTAAAATTTATCCGGAAAGCCACACAGACAAAATTTGATACTCCGATTGAAACACCGAATCCCCAAAACAACTCCAGAAAATTCAACTCTTGAATAAAATTTAAAAATACCCAGAAAATCTAGCATAATATAATAAGAGTTACGGTGCAAACATACGACGATGACGTCATCAAGGTGCGGCGGAACCGCCGCAGAAGGCAAGCTTCTGCCGCGCTTCCGCCGCGAGATTTACTGTTCATGGAAAAAAAATTACACCGTAATTCCTATAATTCCCTGCTGAATTTTTTACGCATTTTTAATCTGGAAAAATCCCAGAATTTGGAAAAAGTCCAGAGAGCTATTTTGGGTTCGGATTTTTGGTTCAATCGGACTTCAAAGTCCGTCTAGACTTCGCCTAAGGCTCTAGCTAGGCTCTGATACCACTGTAGGGTTCCTAGGCACACTAGTGAGGTCTCATAAGGCATCAACCATGCCAATTTCAAAAATACTGTGCCGAGAAACCCTAGACTACGGATCGTTAGCTAGATGTCTAGGCGAAAAAGAAACTAGTTAACAGCTTAACTAAAGTTTAAACGGAAATACAACCTTTGTAGATCCGGTGCTCCACCTCCATAGCTCCGCAACGAAGTCCTCTCCGCTGTCCAAAAAGAATCCGGGCTCTAGCGTCGACTTCATCGGAGAATAAGCGAGCTAGGTCGTCAATGTCCATGCCGAAGATGATCTACGTCGAGGCATCGCTAAATCAAGCTCCAACTTCACCAAGTCATGAAAACTTGTGAAGGAAACACACTCTACTACTTGGCAAGAGGTAGAGGATGAAGAAATAGGAAGTGGGTAGACTTTAGAATTGGATTTCTCACTCATTTCCATCAATCACCATTGATGGAGCTTGCTTTCTTCAAGTGAAGAAAAATGAAGAAGAAGAAGAGCAAGAAGAAGATAAGTATTATGATAAGAATTAAAGAATAAATAAAAATCCATTCTTATCATAATTCTCACCATGGTTAGGTGTAGAGAATTAACTTGAGTTAATTGAATTGGTTAGGGTTAAGCATGAGACAAAATGGTGACTAAGTCAAAAGTTCATGAAGCTTCATGAAAGAAAACAAAAGAAAGCCACCATTCTTTTTATGCAATTTATTTTCCAAAAATAAAAACAAATGAATAAATGAATAATCAAATAGTAAACCCTAACCATTTCATTAACCAAGGTTTAATTCTTTACACTTAACCAAAAGGCATGTATCATCAAACATGATACAAGCAAGTGCACAAAATCATATCGCATATGCAATGCGCACACCCGAGTGAGAAAATCCATTTGAAGTGAACCGATACTAGTTAATGCAAAGTAAAATATCGAATATATAATTATGCAATAAATCATTAAATCAACACTTGATTTAACGATCCGGTCATATCGCATATAACCGACTAGTATCCTATGTATCGGCTTATCGAATCAATACTTGATTCGATAACTAGGTTATATCTCATATAACCATTCGATGCATTCATCGCGAGAATAGAATACGGTATCACATACACGCATTATTCTCGGTCCCGCACATATCTCATATGCGCTCCTATTTCGTTTTGCTTGAGCCAGGAAACCTCTGTGTAGGACTCTAAAGACTCGTCAATACGCCGGCAGCAGATGATGATCATATCAAGCATCCACAAGCCGCAAGCGGTCTGCTAAACGTAACGGCCACCCGGGTATTGAGTGATCTGAAGATCGACGAGCAAGCCCGCTCACACTCCAGTGAATCCAACCAGTAACACTACCGTACAGTCCGGTCTGATCGTCTGATATGTCGCATATCTTGCCTAGGGGTGGTAAACGTCAGACCCCAATAGCTCAATAAGTCGTGTCGATATGAGGTCTATAACAATTCGAGAAACTACTGGTAACACTTACCAGTAAATCTCAACAACCCTGACCAGGGATTTTCTGTTATAGCCAATCGAACACAGCGCAACATCAACTCCCTATACCGGGAGAGACGAATCCCCTCCTATCGCTCATTGCCTCCATGTGACTCGGGACTGTACCCAAAAACCACCGTTTTGCATGCCCTCTTGGACGTGGTAAGATGGAAATCAAAGCACAGTGGGAACCACACAAGACTCTATGATGATCTCGGGTCAACAGACTACTCTGTACCAGTGTTACCAGAGAACTGCCATCTGACGTGAGGTATAATACCATATGGGAGTTCTCGGCGAGTCCGTCCAGTGTACCCAGTCTCTACTGAGCACCCGTATATCATCTCCGATGTCAAACACCAATGGATATGGGATCATCCATCGCCCATCTGTATGGGTCGAGAAGGTACACGCCAGTCTACTCTGGTATATCGATGCCCCGTCTCGATACACCCTCGACTAGGGACTTTGAAGGATGTACTTATGGACTACCATGTCCCCACTAGTATGATCTGCATCATAGTCCAGGTAGTCAAGCACACATCCTAAGGGCTTTACCAACATGTAACAGAGAGACAATCAGTATACATGTTAAGGTAAAGTTCAACCAGATAGCATACTATCATGTCGAGCAAGAAAGTCCTCCCTATATATGTCCCAGTATCCACTACAATATACATCCAATGTACAGTAATGGCCTCTAGGGCATACATATAACTAACAGCCTCCATGTGATTCGGGACTGTACCCAAAAGCCACCGTTTTGCACGCCCTCTTGGACGTGGTAAGATGGAAATCAAAACACAGTGGGAACCACACAAGACTCTATGACGATCTCGGGTCAACAGACTACTCTCTACCAGTGTCACCAGAGAACTGCCATTTGACGTAAGGTATAATACCATCTGGGAGTTCTCGGCGAGTCCGTCCAGTGTACCCAGTCTTTACTGAGCACCCGTATATCATCTCTGATGTCAAACACCAATGGATATGGGATCATCCATCGCCCATCTGTATGGGTCGAGAAGGTATACGCTAGTCTACTCTGGTATATCGATGCCCCGTCTCGATACACCCACGACTAGGGACTTTGAAGGATGTACTTATGGACTATCATGTCCCCACTAGTATGATCCGCATCATAGTCCAGGTAGTCAAGTACACATCCTAAGGGCTTTACCAACATGTATCAGAGAGACAATCAATGTACACGTTAAGGTAAAGAGCAACCAGATAGCATACTATCATGTCGAGCAAGAAAGTCCTCCCTATATATGTCCAAGCATCCGCTACAATATACATCCTATGTATAGCAATGGCCTCTAGGGCATACATATAACTAACAATTTGGTGAAAAGAACAAGCTTACTTTGTCGTCTTCGAGGCCGAAAATGATCCACCTTGAAGTTACTCTAACTCAAGCTACCACTTCACTAATCAAAGAATTAGTGAAGCAAAAAACCTAATCTAATGAGCTAGATGAGAGTAGGTTGATGAAGTAGGAATTTTGCTCACGTTAGAAATTCTTTTCTCTTTTTCTTTTTTCTAATCAAGAAAAACTAGAGAGGGAAGAAGATCAACTTGGGTGAAGAAAATATCTCAAGTGATGATGAGAGACTTAACCATGGGCTAAAGATAAATGGTTGGGTTATAAAATATCTAGAGTAAAACAAAATTAGTGAGATGAGTCGTAGATTCTACATGCTTCTACAAGCATCTTAAGCCATGCTCATTCTAACTCATTTTTAATTTTACTTTAAAAATAAATCACCCAATATTATCCTTAGAATTAGTGTAAGACTCATACATCCATGTTCTATGTATCATCTACCATGACACAATAGTGTTATATAAATATACATATATATATATATATCATATACATATATATATCTTTATATACAAAAAGAAAAGAAAATCATTAGTGAGCTAATATTAGTTAATATATATTAATATATCAAATATAAATATATATATATATCAAATTATTAAATCAACACTTGATTCAATAATCTGGTTATATCATATATAACCGACTAATATCATATATATGTATATCATATTATCAAATCAACACTTGATTCAATAATCCGGTCATATCACATATAACTGTATAATATTCGATACTAGTTATTAAATCAACACTTGATTCAATAATCCGGTCATATCATACACAGCCGGCCAATATCAATATATATACATAAATCAAATCATTGAATAAACACTTGATTCTACAATCCGGTTATATCCCATATAACCTAACCGATATCAAATATCGCAAGATTAGAATACGGTATCACATACTCGTATTTAATCAAGCGCCCGCACATATCAACATATGTGCCCTAATTCGTTTCGCTTGAGCTAGGAAACCTCTGTGTAGGACTCTAAAGACTCATCAATACGCCAGTAGGTAATGATCACATCAGTCACCCACAAGCCTTCAGCGGTACTAGCTGGATGTAATGACTACCCAGATATTGAGCGAATAGAAGATCAACAAGCAAAGTTTTCCAAACTCCCGTGAAGCCTATAAGCAACACTTACAGTACAGTCTGGTCTCTTTGTATGATATGTCGCATATCGAGTCTCGGGGTGGAATCGTCAGACCCCTAATAACTTGATAAGTCATGCCGATGTGTGGCTTATAACCTTTCGAGAAACTACTGATAATACTTATTAGTAAATCTCATCGGCCATGGCCAAGGACTTGCTGATATATCTAATCGAGTATAGTGCAACATCAACCCCTAATACCGAAAGAGATGAAACCCCTCCTATCGCTCACTGCCTCCATGTAACTCGAGACTGTACCGAAAATCCACCTATTTGCACGACTCCTTTGAGCCGTAGTAGGGAGGAAATCAAAGCACAGTAGGAACAACACAAGGCATGATTACGATCTCGGGTCTACAGATTAACTTGTATAAGTGTCACCAGAGAACTGCTATCTGACGATAGGTACAGTACCATCTAGGAGTTCTCGGCGAGTCCAGTTCAGTGTACCCATTCTCTAATAAGTACCTGTGTACAATCTTTGATGTCAAACGCCAATGGTTATGGGATCAACCATCTCCCCATACAGGGTCAAGAAACGTACACACTAGTCTACTCTGGAATATCATGCCCCTGTCTCGATATTCCCTCGACTGGGAACTGTTAAAGGATGTACTTATGGACTACCCAAGCCCCACTAGCATGATCTGCATCATAGTCCTGGTATTCAAGCTACATCCTAAGCGCTTTATCAACATGTATCAGAGAGACAATATAATAAAACAAGTGTGCATGTTAAGATAAAGAGCAACCAGATAGCATACTATCATGTCGACCAAGAAAGTCCTCTATATATATATACAAGCATCCACTATATCATACAATAATGGCCTCTGCGGCATACATATTCCTAACACTTCACCAGTAACACCGGAGATCCCCAACTTGAAATACTGGGATGGATCCAACCTTTCTTCAGAAGTTCGTCCAACTGAATACAGATCTATTTCAATCCCTCCGGACTCAATCGGTACAGAGCTTTTATTACTAATTGTGCGCTAGGTTGTAAATCAATGCTGAGTTAAAGAGCTCAATCGGGAGGCAAAGCTGATATATCTTCCGGGAAAACATTCTCGAACTTTCAAACTACCTCTGGCTTCGATTCTTCCGCTTGCAACGCTACAATCTCTTTCTTCTTTGGTTTTGCTCTGTAGACGCTAGGTTCCAAGGTTTGGTCTCCACTTTTGAAGTTGCACACTAGGTGATCTGGCATTTCAAACACTACCCTCCTTTGGCGACAGTCGATGGTAGCAAAGAAAGTTCCCAGCCAGTCCACTCCTAAGACTACGTCAATGTTCGGTATGTCCAGCACCTTGAAGTCCGTATAGAATTCTCAACTGCGAATGATCACTAGACACAGATCGTATCCCAAAGTTGCTTTTAGAACGTCGTTCCCCAAACTAACATTCCAGCTAGATACAAGCGGCTTACCTGGGATCGCATGAGTTCTTACGAACCGTTGCGACATAAAGCAATGTGATGCCCCAGTGTCAAAGAGCGCAAGTGCAGGTAGAGAGGATACTAAGATTGTACCTAAGTTGCGTGGGATATGTTTAGGTATAACAAAGATAAGATGACTATGAATTGAAAGTACTTGAAAGAGAATAGGGAAGAGATTTACCAGTGATAACCTGACCCGTAGTTTCGGCCTCTTCGACCGACATATTGAATGCTTTGCGTCATGGCACTTTCCTCTATGCCTAGTTAAATACTCGGCGTTGGGGTTGAGCGGTCTGGGTGTGGGGAGCTGGAGCTAGTAGAGCTAACCGGATAGGAGGAGCTTGGATCGCCGGTCTAACTGGAGGGTTGTTAGGTCCTAGGTTCTGGGGGCATGCTCTGATGGCATTAGTAGAAGACCCAAAAATCAGACACAAGTTGTTCGCCCTGCGATAGTTCTTCACAAAATGCTCTGTTATTTTGCATTAGATGCAAAAGTATGGCCTGTTGTTAGCGTATGAACCTACTGACTTCCGAGATGGTCCGTTAAAAAATGGCCTGGAAGAGGCCCCTCCTATGATCTAGTGCATAAGGAGTTTCACACCGGCAGTCTGCGGCCTGCCCTTCTTCTTTACAACTGCCTCATAGCATCGGGAAGCCTTCAAAGCAAGCTCATAGGTTGAAAAATCCCCTGTAGTGAGTGCAGCTTAGATTTCAGGGTCCAGCCCTTGCTGAAATCGCCGTGCCCGGATCTCATCAGTGGGAATAAGGTATGTAGCGAACCTGTTACGACCTTGTGTTAGCAGTGTTGTTAGTGTGATCGGAAAATTGAATTTGAGACTATATCTTACCTGCTGAGCAAGGTAAACTCAGCATCATATTCATCCACCTACTTGACCGACATCGAGCCTTGTTGTAAATGGATGAATTGCTGCTCCATGTCAAAGAGGGCAGTCTCTGGGAAGTACTTGGTATCTAAGAGATCTCGGAATGTTCTCCATTCTATCGGTTGCGCGAGACGACTCTCCTCAGCCTTCCACTGTACCCTGGCGTTAACGGTCAGTTGCAACTTAGCAACTCTCACCCAGGCAATATCTGGCACTTGAGCTGTTGCCGGATCATTCTCGATTGCTTCAGCCCATTCTTCTGCTTCAAGCGGACTCTCTTTACCCGAGAAGTTCTTTGGGTATAGTGCCCGAAACTGCTTAACTCCGGGTGCCTCAGCTTCGGAGCGGTACATAAGAATAGCAGTCTACTGCTGCTGACCATCTAATAGGCTCTTAATAGCCTCCAGAAGTACCGTTTGCTCATTGATAGGAGCTGCAATGGTAGGTGGTGGTAGTGTAAGTGGTGGAGTATTTCCGTTAACGTTTGTGCTGGTATTGTTCAAAGAATCCATCACCTTGATATAAAAGATAGGTTAGGATAGATTAAAGGAATTTGAAATGCAAGGAATGTAAATGTTTGTTGAATTCATTAATTCTTGTGGTATATCGCTTACGACTTCATGCAGAACTAACCTGCATGGGCCACCAACAAAATCCGTCACGCTCCGCTTCCCAGTAGACGGAAATGGTTATGTGGTAAGCTCGTGGCATATTTATCCAGAGAAAGTCATTCCCTAAATAAATATACTAAGCGTATTAAAATAATAATACACAATGCAGGAAAAAATGGGGACTGTAAAAATTTTCAACAAATATCTTTATTTACATTCAACTTCCAATATTTACAAGTACATGAGTTTCAGCTGGAAAGTAAATACAATAAAAGAAAATGCCTAAACATGTTGAATACATAAACTGAAAGAAAGTGAAGTTGAGCTAGTCCGGAGTAGCGATCCGGTTGTAGTCCTCCTTTGTGGCTTCCACCTCCTCCGTCTCGACCGTATCTGACGAACATTCTAAGAGAAGAAAAGTGGGTGGAATGCCCATCAGCGAACTAGCGCTCGGTAAGTCCCAAGGTTAAAGTAAGAGCAAAGAAAATGACAAATATAGAATATATAGATGACGAGAGAGAGTATATGTTCATGGGTGAATATGTACTATAGGTCTCTATATGGTCACTATGTTAACGTTAAGTTCCAAGTGTGAATGTTAACGCAGCCGTAGAAGTATTCACGAGCTCAAAAGTGAAGCCCTAGGAGCAAGGAAACACAGGCCCATTTCATGTGTTAGCATCAGGGCTCTAGGCTGTGGATTAGTCAACCTGACTGATATTCAAGTAAAATAAAAAAAAGAGGTTAATATGGGACTCCTGAAACTCCGTTGGATTCACACAAGAAACTTCCCAAACACCCCGAGTATAAATAGTTTATAATTTTATATTATACTTAATTAACATGATTAATTGGTTATAACATGTCTTGATCAAAATCATATATTGCAAAAGGTGTAGAATGAAGTCGAGTGAGTCGAGTAATATGCAAGTCATGTCAATTGTAATCTTGGTTCGAGTCAAGTTAGTTTAAGTAGATTGGGTTCGAGTTCATGTTCAGATTTAGATTCGAGTTGGTTTAGAGTTAGAGTTTGTACTTGAGTTCGAGTTAGAGTTTGTACTTGAGTTCGAGTTCGAGTTTAGATTCAAGTTTGGAGTTTGGGGTTCGAGTTCAGGTCTTTTTATATGAATTGATTTAAACTGTTAAAAATCTTATATTCGGGAGAAATCTGCAACCGCTTCACATGGATGGCAGGATTTGTGTATTTTTCTAAGACAATTGCCATTGAAAACTCCATTAAGTTGTTTAACTTGAATAGACAAGCACTCACTTTCTCCGGCTCTTTAGGGCTCAAAAGAAATGATATCGCTTAAACCTATATTAATTTTAGAGTCTTTAAAATATTGTTTGCATATCTCGAGGGGTTTTTATGAAAAATACTTTAATAAAGTTCAAAAATAAAGTTCGAGGGTGATTAATATTTAGGGTTTTCATGAACATATATTTTAATTGTTGTGGTGTTTTGATGATAAAACCTAGCTTCTTGAAACTTTATGGTATTTTTATGAAAACTACTTTTGGAAACTTGGTGGTATTTTATTAAAAATTCTAATCTTTCATTTAAAAAAAATATAGTTTTATATTATGTTTTTAATGAAAATACAAATTCATAGTTTTATATAATTTTCCAAAATTAAATTTTTTATTAGAAAAGTCGTATTTATTAAAAACCATATTTTTTATTTCCTTTCGAGACTTAATACTCCGTGAAGAGTTCTGCATCTCGCTTTACTGTTCTAAGGATATGCGATAAGCTGCACCATCCATTAGCGGGTCCCCTGACGAAGGTTGTAGAGGCATAATTCCTAAGGATTACAAAAATACCGATTAAATGAAACCCGTTTTAAAAAGGTGTGGTATTTTATTGAAAAAGTTATTCTTTAAATGAACCATAGATCTAGAATACCGTGCTATGAAACCATAGTATGCGTGTAGGGTATGTCGTTATACCGTGAAGTTTTCCTAAAGGTAGATAATATAGTTATCGATTAAGGTTATACTAAAGTTCATGGTATTTTAATAAAAAAGTCTGTTATTTGATTATTTCTCATGAAAACTTTATTAAACTAAAATCGAAATGATGTGAATAAGGTTAAGATTATTATAGGATGTTAGTTTGATCTAATTTGCTTATCACGTGGATTACAAATATTAAAAAGAAGATTATATCGGAGATAACTCCACTTTTGTTAATTTGTTTTAAAAATTGTTTTGAGATGGAAAAGGAGAGAGATGGAAGGACATACTCGTTGTGTAGATGTAGGGTTACTAGGCACTCTCACAAGGGTCTATAAGGCATCAACCATGCCCGATTTAAAATTTAGACATGCCGAACAAGCCTAACCAAGATCTTTAAACTAGAAATTAGGCGAAACAAAGCATGTTAAACACTTTAACATCTAAGAGTTTGGGATTACAACCTTTGTAGTCCGGTCCTTCACTTTTAAAGCTCCGTGTTGAGGTCTCTTCGCTGCGATCATCGAGTACCTGGACTCTAGAGAGGCTCCACGAAGAGAATGATGCAAACTTACTTTCGATCTTCGATAACTAAGATGATCTACCTTGAAGTTTCTTTAACGCAAGCTCTCACTCACAAATGAAGTGAACACCCTAATCTAAATGGCTAGGATAGATTAGGATGATGAAGTAGTATTTTAGCTCTCATTTGTTTTCTAAATCTCACTCAAAATCATCACTAATGAAAAAGCTAGTAAGCTTTTCCATGAAAGAAGAAGGAAGAAGAAGAACCATTTCTTTTGTGATGAATAATGGAAGTCATGAGGTTAGAATTGCAACAATGGGTTACGTATGATAACTTAACCCATGTAGAGACTTAACCATGGTCATGGGTTGGGTTGGGTTAACAAATATCATAACAAATATCTTTACAAAATATCTTTGCAAAAACAAAAAAGCAAAGCTTCTAGAAACTTCTAGAAAAGCTTAACCCAAATTAAACCCTAACCATGTTTAATCTCCACTAAAATGTTGCATTAATAAGCCTAACATGTTACAATATTATGTATCATATATATAATATTTATTGTAACAAAATAAAATAATACAATTAACATATATCGCATATATATCAATGTATTACCCGAGTGAGAAAAAGAATCTTTCAGTGAGCTTATATCAATTAATGTAATTTAATATATCAAATATATAATTATACATTAAATTATCGAATCAACACTTGATCCGATAATCCGGCTATTTCACAAATAACCGACTAATATTATCTGTATCAGTTCATCGAATCAACACTTGATCCGATGACCCGGCTATATCACATATACCCGGCCGATATCTCATATCGCAAGAATCTAATACGGTATCACATACACGTATTGTTCTCGGTCCCGCACATATCATATATGTGCTCCTACTCCGTTTTTCCTGAGTCAAGAAAGCTCTGTATAAGACTCTAAAGAATCGTCAATACGCCGGCAGTAGGTGATGATCGTATCAAACACCCACAAGCTGCAAGCAGTCAGCTAAACGTAACAGCCACTCAGGTATTGAGCAATCAGAAGATCAACAAGCAAGCATGTACATTCTCCTGCGAATCCAATCAGTAACACTCCCAAACAGTCCGGTCTCTTCGTCTGATATGTCGCATAGCTCGCCTAGGGGTGGTAAACGTCAGACCCCAGTAGCTTGATAAGTCGTGTCGATATGAGGTCCATAACAGTTCAAGAAACTACTGATAACACTTACCAGTAAATCTCAGCAACCCTGGCCAGGGATTTCCAGTTATAGCCAATCGAACACAGCACAACATCAACTCCCTATACCGGGAGAGACGAATCCCCTCCTATCGCTCATTGCCTCCATGTGATTCGGGACTGTACCCAAAAGCCACCTTTTTGCACGCCCTCTTGGACGTGGTATGATGGAAATCAAAGCACATTAGGAATCACACAAGACTCTATGACGATCTCGGGTCTACAGACTAACATGTACCAGTGTCACCAGAAAACTACCATCTGACGTGAGGTATAGTACCATCTGGGAGTTCTCGGCGAGTCCGCCCAGTGTACCCAGTCTCCACTGAGCACCTATATACCTTCTCTGATGTCAAACACCAATGGATATGGAATCATCCATCGCCCATCATATGGGTCAAGAAGCGCATACGCTAGTCTACTCTGGAGTATCGATGCCCTGTCTCGGTACTCCCATGACTAGGAACAGTTATAGGATGTACTCGTCGACTACCGTGGCCCCACTAGTATGATCTCATCATAGTCTTAGTAGTCGAGTACATATCCTAAGGGCTTTATCAACATGTAACATATAGACTATCATAGTACATGTTAAGATAAAGAGCAACCAGATAGCGTACTATCATGTCGAGCAAGAAAGTCCTCCCGATATATGTCCAAGCATCCACTACAATAAACATCGTTGTTTACCCCAATCAAAGCAAAGCTCTGTTCAAATTCCAAGGCGGGAAATGAAGCAATGCTTCTGATTCCCCCAGTCAGAACAAAGCTCTACTTTGAAAATTTAAATTTTAATAAATGAAGCAACGCTTCAGATCCCCTGCGCTTCGCGCAGAGCGCCACGTGTCAAAATCAGGCACGCCAGCGCAGCGAGCGCAGCGAGCGCAGCGAGCGCAGCGCCCAAGGCAGCGCGCCCAATCAGAGCAAGGTTCTATTTAAAACAAAGATTAAAAGAAGCAACGCTTCAGATGATCTGCGCTCTGTGCTGCGCGACACGTGGCAGCGCAGTTGCGCTAGCGTAGTCGCGCTGCGCTCTGCGCTGCGCTCTGCGCTGCGCGCCACATTGCAGCGCAGTTGCACTAGCGCAGTCGCGCTGCGCGACACGTGGCAGCGCTGTTGCGCTAGCGCAGAGGCGCTGCGCGACACGTGGCAGCGCTGGGGCATCTGCGCCAAACAGAATTAAAATTCTAGTAAGATCCTTCTGTTCTTGTTAAAACAAGAAGATTGTCTTCTGTAAAACAGAAGCCCTTGGATCAAAGATCCAACGGAGGGGAAAATTCCCCAAATCACTCAGAGAATGATCTCTTTCACAAACCTAACAAATCTATGGGCACTATATAAAGACCCCTAGACCCCAACTCAAAAGATCATCATCAAGATCGAGAAGAAAAGAACTCTAAAGAATTTGAGAGAACTCTTCAAAAACAAAAAGAAAAGGTAAGAAAAACCTTTAGAAAAAGAGAAGATTCTCTTATGAACAGATCATTGATCTAAGAATAAGATCAATGATCTTCAATAAAAAAGGAAAATAAATAAGAACAGTGCCTTGCACTTTTTATGAACCACCGGTTCTCTGAAAACAAGAAAAACTTGTTTTCTCTTATCTAAATTGGATCAAGAAATTAAACAGTGCCTTGCACTTGTAAAACTGCATTGTTGCGCTCCTGGGTTGGCGCAAGCCACCAAAGAGCGCCACGTGTCAACACCTAAACTACTTGCGCTATGCGCTTTTAAGAAAGTGCCTTGCTCTCTGAATTGGCGCAACCCAGCAGAGCGCGCCACGTGTCAGAAACACAACAGCTCAGCGCACTGGCACAGCACACTGCGCTTGCGCTCACCAGAGCATGACACGTGTCACCTCCATATGGACTTGCGCCTTGCGCTCCTCTATCAGCGCAAAGCGCCTGACAAGCCACGTGGCACTATGTCAGATTAATTAATGCAGAGCATTATTAAAGGGCAGAGCACAATTAAAAGGCCTAATGGACCAAAACAAATGCTCTGCATTATAAAAAAGGGGACAGAGCCCAACTTAAAGGGCCTAAAGGGGCCAGAATAAAATATAGTGCAGGGGAAGAGCCTTAATTAAGGTCTAATAGGCCTAATGCAAATAAAAATGTTGAACATCTTCAACTGGACTTAGCCCTATCATGGCCGTAAGTCCTCAAATTAAATTGACTGAGCATGGCTGGTCTCTTAAATTAATTTACACCTGGTTCAAGGGCACATCTCTGAACTCCTCTGACACCCGTCGTTGTAATTCTTCAACGTCGTCAGAGAGGTGACGGGTCCCGACGGCCATACATTCCATGGACCCCCATGTCCCTAAACTGGAACATAGACCACCATGTCCCTAAACAGGAACAATAGAGCCAATTGCTCTCTTGTCGGATCTAAACGATCCTGTTAAGTTGATCTTAGTCTGGAGATTAGGCTAACGTATCCTTAACAAACGTTTAAGTTGATCTTAGCCTTAAATAGGCTAACGTATCCTTAAACCAAAACACCAAATCCAAATCTAAGAAAATACGGATTTGGACTAATCCACGTCCTACGGGCGACGGCATAACTTAGTCTCCGTATACAATCCACGGGCAACCACAAACAAAATAAACACATACGACACGAAGTGAAATTCTGGAGAAGGAGAAAGTTGTTACCGTGATGCGGTAGCGTAATTAACTGCAGGGGCTTGCGCCTGCAGGGAAAAGCGTCCCCACAATCAAAAACCCCTCAAGCGAGGGGGAATCTGACGAAGTCTGCTACATCGGCCGCATCCGTCTAAACCTCCGATACATGGTGCCATAAATCAACTTGGCATCTTCGGAGAGGTGGATGGATAAAACCAAATAGCATCTGCTCCGAATCACGGGCAAGACGTCCATGTCTTGGCCGCCGTTCGGAGGGGAACAGATTCTGGCACGCCCGGTGGGACCTTTTCCTCTTTCCACTCCACACTTCGTGTGCCGTCTACGTGAACGAATCGCGGTTTGTTAATGGTTGCCTTTGGGTTTCAAGTTACTAAGATTTGGTCTTTTGCCTGGCGCAGAAATCAAGCATCAATGGCCTCTAACTGCTCGAATTGCTCGAAGTGCCAATGCAACCGACGCTCTACCTCACCTGGAGGTGTAGCATATAGGCCTCAAGCGGCCTCCATCCTGGCCATGCCGGTAGAACAGGTGACCCAGGCCACCACTGGCCTATTTTTCGGGACCATGATCCCGCCGGCAAGCTTCACCATGCCAATGCCCGCACCAGAAGCGAACAAGAAGTCGGTTTTCGATCGGCTCACTGCTATAACGGCCCCTGCCAACGGGTCGTCCAATATCAAATCAATAGCCTCTGTCTTTGCCAGGCTGGATCAGAACTCTGATGGGCCCGCCAGGAAGCCCATGAACTCTAAAGTGGCTGTCCCGAGGAAGGCAACAACCGCTGCTCCAGAAGTCGTCAAGGCGGCTTCTCCTGTCAAAGAGTCAGTCTTTTCAAGGCTGTCTATTCCGGCTCCCACCCCTGCTCGAAGATCTGTCTTTGACAGATTGAATATCGACACTCAAAAGACAACATCAGTCTTTAAGAGGCTGACACCGGCAGCACCTCATTCAGACAGGGGGCAAAAAGAAGCTGTCTCTATCGCCGAGCCAGTCCCAACGGCTCGTCATGCTCGACGTCGCCATTGGGGACAAGTAAGGAAGGCCGGGAGCAACTCCCCTTCAGGGCTAACTCCACCTGCTCCAGTGGTGGAAGTTGAAGCTGTTGTTCCAACTGGGAACAGCTTTGAACCGTTAAGGATGGTGCATAAGAACTCTCCAACTGCTATGCTGAAAAGATCTCCTCCACCTGCGGAGAGGGTTACAGAAATAAAGCTGGAGCAGCCCCCTCAACGGCTGTCCTCCAAAATTTACAAGGTCTGGCGGAGGGTCCAAGACTCCGTAATCGACCAAGATCACTTTCGCCAACAGAAAAGGGCAAAGGTGCAAGAAGAAAAGAACCGTCCGAACAAAGAGCAAAGGACGACCACCACCAGGGTGCCTGCTGCAACGGCCCCCTCAACTTCAACGGCCCATAAGAGAAGGAGGCCCGAGAAAATTCCCACGCTCGCGGCAAATGCCAAAGGCGGTGAGCCTAAACGCCCTAAGTCCGGGGCATCGTGGTCCATACCGTCTACATGGCGTCGGGGAAGGAAGACAGTCGTGCATCTACAGGTCATAGATCGCTTACACGGTCAATGACCAAGGCTCAGGAACAACAGCAGAAGCTCCAAGAAATGATGAACGCGATGGCCGCACTCGCTGGGCCAAAAGAAAGCCCCGAAGCATCCTCGGATGAACGCCAGGAGCAAGAAACTGACGCTGAATTCCTTCGTCGGATATTAGAGAAGAAGGATAAAGAGGCTGCTGAACAAGCAGCCAACATAAAGCAAATGGCCCTCCTATTCCAAGACATGGTGGGAATGATGATCCAACAAGATCCTCCTGCTGAAGATCCTCCGATCGTCCTTGAAGATGACAGGGGAGAAACGTCAAATCCTCCACCGGCTCTGTCAACAGCTAAGGAGGAGACAATCTCCAAAGCTGACTTGGACGCATATATAGCTCAGTAGATACAGGTTCATCAGGCGACTGAGGCAGCCGGTCAGGTCGTAAAAACGGGGTGACCCTATCCAAGTTGGTATGACCAAATCAGTTACCCGCCGGGATATACGATACCTAAGTTCCACGTATATAAAGGGACAGGAAATCCACATCAGCATGTCGCTCAATTCAGGGCCTTATGCGGAAATACTGGAGGCGATGACAAATTGTTGCTTCGCCAATTCGTCGGCAGCTTAGCAGAAACAGCCTTTGAATGGTATTCGGAGCTACCTAACGACTCTGTCAAAACATTTGCGGAAATGGAGCTACTGTTTACACAAAGATTCACGAGTGCTAATGGACGCACCCCGATAACAGCACTGATTAACGCCAGGATAAGACCCGGCGAAACGTGGGTCCAATATGCAACACGATGGCGGAACCTATGGTCGAAATGCGAACAACGTATCGAAGAAGCGCTAGCGGTGAGTATGTTCGTGGGCACTCTCGATCCTCAAGTGACCATCTCCCAATTCATGATGTTCTTCAGGCCGACCACTTTCCAGGCCTTGATCAACAAATTAGCCCAAATGGACCAGATGGGCCATGGACCGTCTCCTCCAAAGCCGGACTCTCGAAATGAGAAGGGGAAAGGAAAATCGATCGTCGTCGCCAATACTCAACAGCAGCCGAACAACTCAAAGCCGGTCGTTCGCCAAAACGACGTGCGTCTACGCCCATCCCTCGAGGAGAGACTAGGACGTCCTTACTCGTTTCCTCAGAATAAGACGGGAAGACTGTTTGAGCTGGCAGTGCGCAACAGACTCATCAATCTTCTAAGTCCAAAACGTCTGTTGCAGCCAGGCGATCCCAATAATCCCAATTATTGCCCTTACCACCAAACGGTAAGTCACCCGATCGAGGATTGTTTCGTCTTTAAGGGATGGATCGAAGATCAGTACCTACAAGGCAAGTTTGCCCTGTCTAAAAAGTGGAAGGTAAACCCACCACAGCCGCACACTCCAAGGAAGACGGACGCACCGGGGGCAACTTGTCATGTGATCTCTCACTCATTAGCGGATGATAAAGAGGCTCCTTGCGCCGAGAAACCGAGGGCGAACCTTGAACCAGAAATTCCGCAGCCGTCAGAAGAGTTGATCGATGCCTTCCTGAATGAGATTCTTCTGAAAGTTAAAGCCAATCAAGAGCGTGAGATGGCCATACTGGAAGGAGCCAAACACCGCCAACTAGACCAAAGAGTCGAGGCACTTTCGTCAAATCAAAAGTCATCCGCTGCGGATAAAAATAAATTCAAGACGAGGAAAAGGTTTGCTAAAGCTCTATCAGTGGGAATGAAGCTACAACCCTCTGAAGAAAATACTCTCGGTGGAGTAGAGATGCATCCCAGCTTCTGCTTATATCATCAGAAGATCATACATGTTACCGAAGACAACGACTCCTTTAAGTGTTGGTGGCAAGGATATGTCGCTCAAAAGCAACACTTCAACAGGACAAAGCGTGAAGCTCCTAGACATCAGAAAGATGCGATAGATGAGCGCAAAAGAGCCACCGCCGACTGTCATATAGCCGACTCCAGGGGATCGAAAATTATTACCTTTGGAAGCGACTCTGACGAAGAAGCTGCCCTCAACCCTCTCCTCAAGGAATCCATTTCAAAAATGAAAGAATTGAAGAGTTGCAAGGACGTTCAGCCGTGCAATCGCATGCTACTCGAAAAAAATTTCGGCCCCGCAAACAAAGGATTGAGCAAAAAGGATAAAGGGAAGGGAAAAACAGCCCTCGTAGCCAATACTCAACAGCAATCGAGTAGCCCTAGACCAGTTGTTTGCCGAAACAACAAGCGGCAACCCCTCAAGGAAAAGTTGAAACATCCTTACTCGTTTCGGCAAGATAAAACAAGGGGACTGTTCGAGCTGGCAGTACGCGACAGACTCATCAGTCTGCCGAGTCCAAAACGTCCGTTGCAGCCAGGCAATGTTAATAATCCTAATTATTGCCCTTATCACCAAACAGTGGGTCACCTGATCGAGAATTGCTACGTCTTCAAAAACTTGGTTGAAGACCAAAACCAACATGGCAAGTTCGCGCTGTCTGAAAGCTGGAAGGTGAGCCCGCCACAACCGCACGCTCCGAGAAAGATGGATACGCTGGGGGCATCATGCTTAGTCATAAAGAAGGCCCCATAGACCGAAACGTCAGTAAACTAGAGATTCGCCTCAAATACGGCGACAGTGGACCGAAACGTCCATAAACTAACAGTGGACCGAAACGTCCTTAAACTAACGGCGGACCGCAATGTCCTAAAACATGCAAAAATCCGAAACGTCTTTAAACTACTACAGCAGCATCCTCAGGCTGACACAAAAAAAAATGGTATGTCCATAAGCGAAATGGGCACGGATGAAAACCCGAAAGGGCTCCGTGAGTAAAAACAGTAGGGCTACCGGCGAGTGTTCGTGAAAACCCGAAAGGGCGCGACCTCGTTAAAAAAAAGGTATGTCCATAAGCGAAATGGGCACGGATGAAAACCCGAAAGGGCTCCGTGAGTAAAAACAGCAGGGCTACCGGCGAGTGTTCGTGAAAACCCGAAAGGGCGCGACCTCGTTAAAAAAAAAGACGGTATGTCCATAAGCGAAATGGGCATGGATGAAAACCCGAAAGGGCTCCGTGAGTAAAAACAGCAGGGCTACGGGCGAGTGTTCGTGAAAACCCGAAAGGGCATGATCTCGTTAAAAAAAACGATATGTCCATAAGCGAAATGGGCACGGATGAAAACCCGAAAGGGCTCCGTGAGTAAAAACAACAGGGATACCGGCGAGTGTTCATGAAAACCCGAAAGGGCGCGACCTCGTTAAAAAAAAAGAGACGGTATGTCCATAAGCGAAATGGTCACGGATGAAAAGCCGAAAGGGCTCCGTGAGTAAAAGCAGCAGGGCTACCGGCGAGTGTTTGTGAAAACCCGAAAGAGCGCAACCTCGTTGAAAAACACTTACAAGGTCCTCTCTACCTTGTAAGGAGAAACCACCCGCGTGAGATCCTTACGACTCACAAGGGAGCAACACACTTAGGGATCCTCACGATTCCTAAGGAGAAATTACACTTGCGAGATCCTCACGACTCGTAAGAAGAACCCTCTTATGGGACCCTCACGGCTCATAAGATTTAAAAGTCTTAAGCTATAGAGACCTGAACCTGTTTTTAAGCAACTCCCATAACCCTCCCATACTGCCCTACAAGCGGTTCAGTATTGACCCTTGGATACAATCCACGGGCGCGAATAAACATTTCCCTAACAAAGACCCATCCGTGACTAGGGATATGTTTACACGGTGAACAGCCCTTGTAAGTCCTCTCGACTTATAAGGAGAAAGCACTCTTGTAAGATCCTTATGACTTATAAGAGACCATGCACTTAGGAATCCTCACGACTCCTAAGGAGAAAACACACCTATGAGATCCTCACGACTTGTAGGGAGAAATACCTTTATGAGACCCTTACGGCTCATGAAGTCAAAAGCCTTAGTCGAAAGGACCTTAACCCTGTTCACTAAGCCACCTTTGTTTGACATCGACAGAGGCAAATGATGATTCGCTCCTTGGAATATCCTAGTTGTAGCGATGCTGATACCTAAACCGGTATCAAATTCCAAGCCCCTTCATGGCAAATGATGATTCGCTCCTGGCAATATTCCAGTTGTAGCGATGCTGATGCTGAGATTGGCGTCAGATTCCAAGTTCCACACTCGTGATAAAAAAAAATCAGCGAGCCTTACATGCATACGAAATAGCCGAAATGATGGGGCAACTTGTAATAAAAATCAGCAAGTAGAAATGTATGCATGCGAAATAGCCGAAATGATGGGGCAACTCGCAATAAAAAGTAGCGAATGAAAATAAAATAAATAGCCGAAATGATTGGGAACCGCGAAAAATAGCCGAAATGATTGGGCAATCGCGACCTTTGCGATATAAAAGCTGAAATGATAGAGTATCGCGGAAACAAATAAAATGAAAAATATATATAACGAAATTCATGCCCTACAGGTGAGATCACATTGATCCCTGTATACAATCCAGGGGCACAAATAAAGAGGGAACCATATCTTCCCAACAGGCTCCACCAGAAAGCGAAGCCAAATCTCGACGGTTCATAGACAACCTAGAGACAATCTGGACATTTGTCGCAATATTGCAGGCACAATGTCTACAAACGGAGCAAAAGGAGGATCCCTAGCTTCAACGTCTTGACATCAACAACCGACCTCAGAGTCATAATGAAATGGAGCCACGGCATAGGCCCTAGTTCCAAATCTTAACGGCAATATCTACGGCCTAAGAATCAACAAAGGCGTTCCTTCGCAATCCATCAAGATGCTGATACAACGCCAATAAAAAAAACCTTGCGGTCAAAACAAATGGAGCCACAGCAAAATCCCTAGTTCCAAATAACGACGGTTCACCAGCAACCTAGAGACAACCGCGACGTTCATCTCGATACAGCAGACGAGTTGTCACCCCAGCGTTCTTCCTCCAGCAGGGTTCAGACGCGATCATCAAACAAACGGAGCCACGGCAAAATCCCTAGTTCTAAATCTCGACGGTTCACCAGCAACCTAGAGACAACCGCGACGTTCGTCTCGATACAGCAGACGAGTTGTCACCCCAGCGTTCTTCCTCCAGCAGGGTTCAGACGCGATCATCAAACAAACGGAGCCACGGCAAAATCCCTAGTTCCAAATCTCGACGGTTCACCAGCAACCTAGAGACAACCGCGACGTTCGTCATGATACAGCAGACGAGTTGTCACCCCAGCGTTCTTCCTCCAGCAGGGTTCAGACGCGTTCATCAAACAAACGGAGCCACGGCAAAATCCCTAGTTCCAAATCTCGACGGTTCACCAGCAACTTAGAGACAACCGCGACGTTCGTCTCGATACAGCAGACGAGTTGTCACCCCAGCGTTCTTCCTCCAGCAGGGTTCAGACGCGATCATCAAACAAACGGAGCCACGGCAAAATCCCTAGTTCCAAATCTCGACGGTTCACCAGCAACCTAGAGACAACCCCGACGTTCGTCTCGATACAGCAGACGAGTTGTCACCCCAGCGTTCTTCCTCCAGCAGGGTTCAGACGCGATCATCAAACAAACGGAGCCACGGCAAAATCCCTAGTTCCAAATCTCGATGGTTCACCAGCAACCTAGAGACAGCCGCGACGTTCGTCTCGATATAGCAGACGAGTTGTCACCCCAGCGTTCTTCCTCCAGCAGGGTTCAGACGCGATCATCAAACAAACGGAGCCACGGCAAAATCCCTAGTTCCAAATCTCGACGGTTCACCAGCAACCTAGAGACAACCGCAACGTTCGTCTCGATACAGCAGACGAGTTATCACCCCAGCGTTCTTCCTCCAGCAGGGTTCAGACGCGATCATCAAACAAACGGAGCCACGGCAAAATCCATAGTTCCAAATCTCGACGGTTCACCGGCAACCTAGAGACAACCGCGATGTTCGTCTCGATACAGCAAACAAGTTGTCATCCCAGCGTTCTTCCTCCAGCGGGGTTCAGACGCGATCATCAAACAAACGGAGCCACGGCAAAATCCCTAGTTCCAAATCTCGACAGTTCACCAGCAACCTAGAGACAACCGCGACGTTCGTCTCGATACAGCAGATGAGTTGTCACCCCAGCGTTCTTCCTCCAGCAGGGTTCAGACACGACAATCAAACTAACGGAGCCACGGCAAAATCCCTAGTTCCAAACCTCGACGGTTCACCAGCAACCTAGAGACAATCGCGACATTGGTCTCGATACAGCAGACGCAATGCCAGCAAACGAAGCAAAGGCCAAATTCCTAGCTTCAGGGTCTTGACGGCAACTCACATAAAACCTGAAAGACTATCGGAGATCATCCCACACCAGCGCGGAGTGGTTATGACTCATCGGGGCTCTCCAAAATGAGCCTAACCTCAAGTAAAAAGCGGCATGGCAAATTCCTAACGCTTGCTCTTCCGACGGTCAAATTTCCTAGGAAGATTGCTTGAAGACGTCTTGTCCAGCCCCCGAAGGGATCAGAGACACGGCAGTCGCAGGGCTACTCGAACAGCACAATTTCCTATCGAGGAATATATTAGCTTATGTGACGGTATGACGGCCAAAGCCCTAAGTACCACAGACCCTAACAGACTTCTGTCGTAAAGAGCAGAGGTTAACTGTGACGTTAGGATGTTCTTGCGAGAAATGCTCGATTCGTCTCGACTTATGAAGAAATTAATGTCTTTGCGAGAACTTCTCGATGCGGCTCGACTCGTGAGATAAAGCCTTAGGCAGTGGGCACAAAAGAAACCTGTTTCCTAAGCACTGGGACCCTGCAAGTTAGCCCAAAACGGACTCTTGCATACTATCCACGGGTCTCACTCTCCAACGTCGAATCTCGACAAGGAGGGAAACAACTGCTTACGGGTCCTCTCGACTCATAAGAGGGAAAATTCTCTTATAAGATCCTTACGACTTCTAAGAGAAAACGCACTTAGGAATCCTCACGATTCCTAAGGAGAAAATCCACCTATGAGATCCTCTCGATCCGTAGGAAGAAAAGTCTCTATGAGACCCTCACGGCTCATAGAATTGAAAAGTCTTAGGCAACAGATCTGAACCTGCGGCCTAAGCCATCGCTATCTCTTGAAGAAACCAAAGTGCTTACTCTGTTATCTATCAACCATGTTCATTAAGGTAACATATGGATAATAAAAAGAAAGCGACAGAAAGAACATCTGATTGGCGTTTGATCAAGCACTCGAGACACACTCATTCACGCATGTGCAAAAGACTCAGAACGGGGAATAAGACAAGCTGAAATAAAAACGTTCACTCATATTCCAAAAGGGTTCTTACAATCATGAAGAAATAAATAACAAAATTATTAAAGTGTCTACAATGGTATAACCTCAAACCCAGGACATGGGTTGAGGAACTCGAAGGTAACCCTATCTAGGACTTTCCAAGCCTCGCGGACCATCCTAGTGTGCTTTCTTTCGCGAGCACAAGCATCGGGGTCCCCCCTGATGTCTTCCTCCCTCCAATAAGCAGCGAGTAAGGCGGACTGTTGGAAAGCCTGGTGCAGGAGATTGACAAGATTGTCTCTCCGTCTCTTCGAGATTAGGTGCATCAGATACACCGAGTGCACCTTATCCTCAGCAGCATCCAACGCCCCAAGCGGCACACCGGAACAGAATAAGGGAAGTGCTTCCCAAATGGCTCCCACGATAAGCTTCAGGAGAGATGAGCGTCGAGGAAGTAGTTGACCATTGTACGCGTCGAAGCGACTCATGATCTCGGCACACTCGGCGTTGGCAAATTCCCGGTTTTGAGAACGACCGAGTCGGCGGATGTCTCCGTAAGAGATGATTTCATCAAGATCGTACATGTGGGCGTCCATTGTTTCTGTGAAAAAGAATCAACAAAATTATCAGAAAGACGGATTAAGCAAAGCGATATACTACACCGAGGAATAAAATGCCATCTTTAAACTCCAAGAGTTCTTTTATATGATTTGGAAGGAGCAAAGCTCCATTAATGAAATGAGAAAATACAAGGAAAATCTTTTAGAGAGCAAAGCTCTATTAATGGTACCCTAATAGGGTTCTTCTTAGTTCTCCTTAGACCCCTTTAGAGCAAAGCTCTGCTAAGTGAAACCCTAAATAGGTCTTCTTTAGATCAGGGATCTATTGAGAGCAATGCTCTTAAAATTAATTTAACTTAATCCAAATTAATTTTTACCTAAAGGGCGAACTTTTAAAAGTGCTTAAACAAAAGAGCAGGGCTCTGAATAAAATTCCTATGAAGAGATGAAAATCATCTAAGGGTCCAAAGGTCCTATTTATAGGCAATAAGTGGCGTTTCAACTTCCTGACGGTTGGAATTCTGCCACCGCTGCGCTCACGTTTGGGGACCACGTAAGCACAACGGTGGGGGGGTATTTGTTTACCCCAATCAGAGCAAACCTCTGTTCAAATTCCAAGGCGGGAAATGAAGCAACGCTTCTGATTCCCCCAGTCAGAGCAAAGCTCTACTTTGAAAATTTAAATTTTAATAAATAAAGCAACGCTTCAGATCCCCTGCGCTGCGCGCAGAGCGCCATGTGTCAAAATCAGGCACGCCAGCGCAGGGAGCGCAGCGCCCAAGGCAGCGCGCCCAATCAGAGCAAGGCTCTATTTAAAATAAAGATTAAAAGAAGCAACGCTTCAGATGATCTGCGCTGCGCGCCACGTGGCAGCACAGTAGCGCTGCGCGCCACGTGGCAGCGCAGTTGCGCTGAGCTCTGCGCTGCGCGACACGTGGCAGCGAAGTTGCGCTGCGCGACACGTGGCAGCGCTGTTGCGCTTGCGCAGTTGCGCTGCGGTGCGCGACACGTGTCACGCGCTGGGACATCTACGCCAAACAGAATTAAAATTCTAGTAAGATCCTTCTGTTCTTGTTAAAACAAGAAGATTGTCTTCTGTAAAATAGAAGCCCTTGGATCAAAGATCCAACGGTGGGGAAAATTCCCCAAATCACTCAGAGAATGATCTCTTTAACAAACCTAACAAATCTATGGGCACTATATAATGACCCCTAGTCCCCAACTCAAAAGATCATCATCAAGATCGAGAAGAAAAGAACTCTGAAGAATTTGAGAGAACTCTTCAAAAACAAAAACAAAAAGTAAAAAAAAAACTTTAGTAAAAGAGAAGATTCTCTTATGAACAGATCATTGATCTAAGAACAAGATCAATGATCTTCAATAAAAAAGAAAAATAAATAAGAACAGTGCCTTGTACTTTTTATGAACCACTGGTTCTCTGAAAACAAGAAAAACTTGTTTTCTTTAATCTAAATTGGATCAAGAAATTAAACAATGCCTTGCACTTGTAAAACTGCACTGTTGCGCTCCTGGGTTGGCGCAAGCCACCAGAGAGCGCCACGTGTCAGCACCTAAACTACTTGCGCTATGCGCTTTTAAGATAGAGCCTTGCTCTCTGAATTGGCGCAACCCAGCAGAGCGTGCCACGTGTCAGAAACACAACAGCGCAGCGCACTGGCACAGCACACTGCGCTTGTGCTCACCAGAGCATGACACGTGTCACCTCCATATGGACTTGCGCCTTGCGCTCCTCAATCAGCGCAAAGCGCCTGACAAGCCACGTGGCACTCTGTCAGATTAATTAATGCAGCGCATTATTAAAGGGCAGAGCCCAATTAAAAGGCCTAATGGACCAAAACAAATGCTCTGCATTATAAAAAGGGGACAGAGCCCAACTTAAAAGGCCTAAAGGGGCCAGAATAAAATATAGTGCAGGGGCAGAGCCCTAATTAAGGTCTAATAGGCCTAATGCAAATAAAAATGTTGAACATCTTCAACTGGACTTAGCCCAATCATGGCCTTAAGTCCTCAAATTAAATTGATTGAGCACAGCTGCTCCCTTAAATTAATTTACACCTGGTTCAAGGGAACATCTCTGAACTCCTCTGACACCTGTCGTTGTAATTCTTCAACGTCGTCAGAGAGGTGACGGGTCCCGACGGCCATACATTCCATGGACCTCCATGTCCCTAAACTGGAACATGGACCGCCATTTCCCTAAACAGGAACAATAGAGCCAATTGCTCTCTTGTCGGATCTAAACGATCCTGTTAAGTTGATCTTAGTCTGGAGATTAGGCTAACGTATCCTTAACAAACGTTTAAGTTGATCTTAGCCTTAAATAGGCTAACGTATCCTTAAACCAAAACACCAAATCCAAATCTAAGAAAATACGGATTTGGACTAATCCACGTCCTACGGGCGACGGCATAACTTAGTCTCCGTATACAATCCACGGGAAACCACAAACAAAACAAACACACACGACACGAAGTCAAATTCTAGAGAAGGAGAAAGTTGTTACCACGATGCGGTAGCGTAATTAACTGCAGGGGCTTGCGCCTGCAGGGAAGAGCATCCCCACAATCAAAAACCCCTCAAGCGAGGGGGAATCTGACGAAGTCTGCTACATCGGCCGCATCCGTCTAAACCTCCAATACATGGTGCCATAAATCAACTTGGCATCTTCGGAGAGGTGGACGGATAAAACCAAATAGCATTTGTCCCGAATCACAAGCAAGACGTCCATGTCTTGGCCGCCGTTCGGAGGGGAACAATTGTATGTACAGTAATGGCCTCTAGGGCATACATATAACTAACAATCTCCCACTTGCACTAGGGTCATCTGTTGTGGTATCGCATACCCAACAATTAGCTGTGGTTGAAGTATCGCATACTCAACCATCCCATAAAAGTCTCTATTGGGAAAAAGGCCTTTATGAGTGGATCCGCGCTGTTTTCCTCTCTGTCTACTCTCCTAACCTCGATCTCCCTGGAGATCAACCATCTCCATGATCAGGTGATACTGCCTAAGAATTATATCTGGATTTCTGATGGGACGGGGGTTCCTTGGCATAAGCCACAACTCCATTGTCACACAATGGCTGGAATGAAATTCATCTCATGAACTTATATATATCCAGACTGCCTCTTTGGTAGCATCCTTGGTAACGACGTATCTTGCCTTTAATCGTCTAGTAAGTTATGGTATCTAGCTTGGAACTCTTCCAATATACCGTCCCTCTACTGAGCGTAAGACAAAGTCTGTGACTAACATTCAGTCGTCCTTATCACCCTGGAACCTTTCCAGTGATTCTCCCCAGGATCGTTTGATACCATCTCACTACAACTAGTGAGATTCCTAACATCCAATTAGATCTATCCCATAGATCCATAACCCAGGATTTAGGAGGTATCACCTTGATCCTATATGGAGAATCATTGTGATAAGAGGAGATTGACCGAGCGTAGCATAGGAAACTCCTTCCCTATCAAGAGTATGTCATCCACGTACTCTACGAGGACCACCACCATACTCTCTACTACCTTTTTGTATATACAAGGTTCATCTACCATTTTGATGAAGTCAAACTCTTTGACTACCACATCAAAACAGACGTTCCAACTCCGTGATACCTGATTTATCACATAAAACATCTTTCTCACGTTTCCGCTGCTCCCACTGTCTACGAAGCCCTCTGGCTGTGTACTTATAAACTCTCTCTTCCAAATCATCATTTAGAAAAGCAGTCATGACACCCAACCTCCAGATATCGTAGTCATGGTATGTAGTCATGGCAAGTAGGATCTGGATAGACTTAAGCATAACTTTGAAAGTCTCAACTTTTCTATGTACACCAAGTAATCTTTTCAAGATATACTTGCTCCTGATGGGGATTTAACCCTTCAGATAAAGCAACCAAAGTCCATACTTTGTTGGTGTATAAGGATTCCATCTCAGATCGATAAGCATCCAGCCATTCTTACAGAGTCCCACTCCTGATGGCCTGCCCGAAACTAGTTGGGTCATCATCTCATGATGCAATCCTTGCTTCCACTGTCATAGAGAAACCGAAGTATCTCTCAGGTGTGTGAGGAACCCTACTAGATCGGCGGAGAGGCTGAGGTTCGTTGGTTACTATTGAATCCTTTGGTTCTACCAAATCATCAGCTGCAGTTTGTTTAGCTGGAACTCTTTCCAGTTCTACCTCATGACCAATAATTTCTTCATAAGAAATTCCCTTTCACAAAGGTGTCATGCTGAGAAACAAAACATCTTTTGTTCCTCGGTTTGGTAGAAGATATTCCCTTGCGAATGCTTGGGATATCCAACAAACTTCCACAGAACTGACTTTCCCTCGAGCTTGTCCGGATTATACTTTTATACATAGGCCGGACAACCCCAAATCTTAACTTACTTGAGATATAGGCTCTTCCCATTCCATATCCCATATGAAGTGGTAGGCAACTGATTTGATTGGAACCCTATTCAATAGGTATGCAGCTTCACAAGTGCATAACTCCCAAAAGGAAATAGGAAATTCTGTAGTACTCATCATAGAGCGCACCATATCAAATAGGGTGTGATTTCTCCAACCCGATACACCGACGTGCTGTGGTGTATTCGGAGGAGTAATGCTGAGAGAGAATCTCATTCTCCTTTAGAATAGTCCAGGAATCTCCGTGCTCAAGTATTCTCCTCCTTGATCTCATCAAAGGACATAATACTTATACCCGTTTTTGGTTCTCTACTTCTAACTTATATTCTGTGATTATCTCAAAAGTTTCGGACTTATATTTCAACAGGAACATATGTCTGAATCTTGAGAGATCATCAGTGAATGTAATTAAGTACAAAGAACGGTCCTGGCATTTGTAGACAAGGGACCTTCATACATCAGCATGTATCAATCCCAAGAGTTCACTAACTCTTTCTCTGTTTCCAATAAACGCAGTTGTGGTCATCTTATCTCTGTGACATGACCGGCAAGTTTCACAAGATGTAAATGTAAAGTAATTTAAATATGCATCTATATGTAACTTCAGTTAGTCGGGTCGCATTGATATGACCTAGTCTACAATGCCTCAAGAAGGATTTGTTCATTTCTGAACTCTTCCTCTTGTGTGTGTTCTGTACGTTAAGAACTGTGGTTTGATTTAGAATGTCTATGCTTTTAGATAACGTGCCTGAACCGATCAACTCTTAATATAAGAAATGTTCAAAACATTATCCAACAATACAAAATTATATCCTTCTTTACTTATAAAGAGACCGATATGATGTTGTATATCAGGTTCGGTATCTAATAACATTCATTCAGAATCAATGTATTTTGGTAATACAGGGTGATAACTACCAACAGACTTGGCTGCAACACTTGCACCGTTTCTATCTCATGAAATTTATCACCCGTTCTCAGTTCTTTACCTATCTGTAGCCTATGTAACAAATTACATATGTGGGATCCTGATCCGGTATCAAATACCCAGGACGTAAAGGATATTGAGAAATAGCTCTGTGTAATGAACACACCCGAAGAAGATGCATCAACATGCACTTTCTTCGTTTGGGCGGCACAGGAATTCTGGTAATCACCTATTTCCTGCTCTGTCTTATAACAATTATAAGTTGGAGCGGGACCAACGTTTCCTAGCGCAGTATAACAAGTGAGTTCGATCAATACATCCGTATTATTATCTTGATTAAGGCATGACATAGTCGTAACCAGGAGAGAGAGAGAAGAAAACACTCAGCGTATGCTCTTACAAGATTAGATTGGTTATCAATATATCTAATCAGGATGTCTCCCACTGTTTTAGTCAAATCTTCCTTCAAACCCTAAAAGGAAAGACTAGACGGGATTAATTATACCCTACAAGTTCACCAATCTTTCAGCCAGGCCAGGGCCGGTACTTTGAGGGAGGTTCCCCGTGCTTTCACACGGACCTAGTTAAAGTAAACCTCGTTTTCCCAGGGGTGTAACCCCGTTAACACCTTTCTAGACACCTACTTCATCGGCTAATTGTAATGTGTAAAACACTCCCAGGAGTAACTCTTACTCGCAGCGGGTATCAGGATCTAACTATCTCATAGAAGGTATGCAATCTCATTGCAAATTTCAACACTTGAAATTCCCAATAATATTTTGCCCCAAGCGATCAATGACCTTGACTAAGTCAACAAACCATAGACCGCAAGTAAAGTTCAACCCGTTATTTCCCGATTGAATTAAACCCACCCGCACGACCCTTGACTAAGTCAACAATGCTGCACGACTACCCTAATCCAATCGCATCATATGCTTTGCAAATAAGCACTAATCAGCTACCGCACACAACGCCTTGACTAAATCAACAAACACAGCACAAATACTAAAGACTACTTATCTGAAATGACGGAGGGCTACGACAGATTTTTAAGAAAACCCTTTGCGTAATGAACTTTATATCGTTGTAGAATCGAGTGATTTTAAATGGAATGTTTTTTAGGATTTTCTAGTTTCGCTAAAGAGGTTACTCCAGGTGAAGGGATCTCGGCTCTTTCCTTATCGAATAAGGTGCAGGATATTTCACAAATACCACTATGTAAAGCAAAAACTATAGAAGCAATAAAAGACAAACCGTGTTTGTACTATCTGCTAGTTTCGCTAAAGAGATCACTCCCGGTGAATGGATCTCGGCTCTTTCCTTATCGAATAAGGTGCTGGATGTTCTACAAGGAACATCGCTATGCAAAGCAAGAACTAGAGCTACCAGTTTTTAAATAAGTTTCTACAATATCTTTAGGTTTCTTTTAGTTTCATTAATCTCATTAATGAAGTCCCATTTTATTATGCTTCACAAGCATCACATTTGAAACGAAATCTGCAATATAACATATATCTCATATATATAATATAAACATTCGTCTCAGGCAGTAATATAATCTCATCACAGAACATTGCAGCAGAAGAACATATATGAAATATTGGATATACTAGGAGGTCCGTGTTTTAACACGAGCCTGTATAAAACACGGATTCCACGGTCGCGATGAATAGCCAAACCCACATCCCTAGACCCCTACGAGAGCGGCAAGCAACACTGCCAATTCTAGGGTTAGGAGACCCGGTCTCGACTCCTCGATTTGGTCTCCCACTGGACCCTAGAATCCGGTTACTTATGCTTCCCGCCTTGGGTCTACCTAATGCGGAAAAGTAAATAATATACAATGGTGACATCATCCTCAGCCCGGAAGTGCCCCAATAAAAGAATATTACATACAAAAGAATTTTACATGAATGAAAATAAAAACCCTCATCTCACATAAAATCCCCGGCTATTCAAAACGCGACGATCCAATATAACATATCACAGTAACACATAATATCTCATATCATCAACGTAAGCAAGTATGCGTATCCCGATTGTCGTTGATGTATAGCAACGAAGCCGGCGATACACCACATACTATGCTTACGGTCACAGAAAAGAAAGTGTAAAACTATAACAGTTGGAATCCGCAATCTCCTTAGACATCTCATGCCTAACCAAATGAATTCCTTAGACATCGCATGCCTAACAATTATAAACCCCGCATTTTAGTCTCATTATCGAAAACTCTTTTCAATATCTAGTCGGGCAATTCAACAAGATTCCCGACATCCTGATCGAATGCTCGTCGCAAACTTTAGTAGACGGCCACACCCCCGGATGCCGTCGACGAAGTGTACTAAGGCAGAACATCGCTACCGCGAGCACCCGAACGGATGCTTTTGGCGACGGGGTTCTCCTACAGTCACTTGGTCGGGGCTATGGGGCTGGCTATCTATTAAGTTTACCCGGAGAGTATCCGCATACGCTATGTGATTGCGACGGACTTTTGATCGCATCAAAATCCCGTGGCAACTGATCAAATGAGACTAAACCGCTAGATTTATAACATTCAAATTAGTTATCTCATAACTACTTGTGGATTCCAAATATTGTATCACATTCCAGATAAATAGACAATGTTAAATTTTCCGATCGAATAAACAAACACCCAAGATTTCCCAAATAGTTCTCAACACTTGAAATTAGTTTTAAAACATCCATCACATGCCACAGTACCAATGGTCCAGCCGTAGAAGGGTCAAGCCAACGCCTCACATGTGGCAACGCCGTACTGCCACAAACCCTAAGGTTTAGAGGCAGTTCAGACGGTCACATAATCGAGTTAAGGTTTGTGTTCTTCTAGAGGGACCACCGCGTTACTCGCACGACTTAGAACGTTCTTAAACTACGGAAAAATCCAACCCTTGGAAATTTTCCGGCAGGGGAAAAAGTGAGTTATTGATATCCGTTCGAACTTTTTAACACGTTCTAAAATTACCCGGAAAAAGTTAAACGAAGTTAAACTATCCGATCGAATCAACGAGTTCCCAATACAACCCAGAAAACTCAACACTTGAGTAAGATTAAAAATACCCAGAAATATGCAGAAACACCTATGGATATTACAGTGCAAAATCAAAGCCCAATTCCCCTGTACGGCCGCGGATCCGCGGCGCAATGCAAGGTCTTGCGGCGGTTCCGTAGCGGTTTGTGGGAATTACTGGCTCGTTTTGCACAGTAATTCTTATAATTCCCTGCTGATTTTTTTGAGTATTTTTAATGCAGAAAAAATCACATTTTTACAAAATTTCCAGAGAAGGGTAAAAACCGGAGTTTCATGGTTCGATCGGACTTTAAACTTCGCCTAGACTTCGCCTAAAGCTCTATCTTGGCTCTGATACCACTGTCGGATTACTAGGCACTCTCACAAGGGTCTATAAGTTATCAACCATGCCTGATTTAAAATTTAGACGTGCCGAACAACCCTAACCAAGATCTTTAAACTAGAAATTAGGCGAAACAAAGTATGTTAAACACTTTAACATCTAAGAGTTTGGGATTACAACTTTTGTAGTCCGGTCCTTTACTTCTAAAGCTCCGTGTTGAGGTCCCTTCGCTGCGATCATTGAGTACCCGGACTCTAGAGAGGCTCCACGAAGAGAATGATGCAAACTTGCTTCCGATCTTCGATAACTAAGATGATCTACCTTGAAGTTTCTTTAACACAAGCTCTCACTCACAAATGAAGTGAACACCTTAATCTAAATGGCTAGGATAGATTAGGATGATGAAGTAGGATTTTAGCTCTCATTTTTTTTTCTTAATCCCACTCAAAATCATCACTAATGAAAAATCTAGTAAGCTTTTCCATGAAAGAAGAAGGAAGAAGAAGAACCATTTCTTTTGTGATGAATAATGAAAGTCTTGAGGTTAGAATTGCAACCATAGGTCAAGTATGATAACTTAACCCATGTAGAGACTTAACCATGGTCATGGGTTGGATTGGGTTAACAAATATCATAACAAATATCTTTGCGAAAACAAAAAAGCAAAGCTTCTAGAAACTTCTAGAAAAGCTTAACCCTAACCATGTTTAATCTCCAATAAATATGTTGCATTAATAACCCTAACATGTTACAATATTATATATCACATATACAATATTTATTGTTGTTGGATATATGTATGCCCTAGAGGCCATTATGTGATAGTGGATGTATCTATACATGTATATATATATTCAGTTTGCATTCTTGCTCGACATGATAGTATGCTATCTGGTACTTCTTTATCTGACATGTTTATTTGATCATGCTTCTATTCATTCATACATGCTGATAAAGCCCTAAGGATATTGGCTTGACTACTCTGATTATGATGGAGATCATACTAGTGGGACATCTGTAGTCTATAAGCATATCCTGAAATGTCCCTAGTCGGAGGTGTATCGAGACGGGGCATCGATATACCAGAGTAGACTAGCGTATATGATACTAGACCCATGTGATGGGCGATGGATGTTCCCACATTCATCGATGTTTGACATCAAGATCATATACGGGTGCTCAGTGGTGACTGGGTACACTGGACGGACTCGCCGAGAACTCCTATATGGAATTATATCTATCGTCGGATAGCAGTTCTCAGGTGACACTGGTACAGGTTAGTCTGTAGACCCAAGATCGTCATAGAGCCTTGTGTGTACTCCCACGGTACTTTGATTGCCACCCTACCACGGCTCTACTGAGTCGTGCAAACAGGTGGCCGTTGGGTACAGTCCCGAGACACACGAAGGCAATGAGCGATAGGAGGGGTTTCGTCTCTCCCGGTATTGGGAGTTGATGCTGTGCTGTGCTCGACTGGTTATAACAGCAAGTCCCTGGCCAGGGCTGCTGAGATTTGCTGATAAGTGTTATCAGTAGTTTCTCGAACTGTTATAGACCATTAACCGGCACGACATATTGAGTTATTGGGGTCGACGTGACCATCCCTAGGCTCGATATGCAGCATATCTGACGAAGAGACCGGACTGTACGGTAGTGTTGCCGGATGGCTCGACGGGAGTTGTAATAGGTTCGCTTGTCTTCTTCTTATCGCTCAATACCCGGGTGGCCGTTACGTTTGGCTGACCGCTTGCGGCTTGGGGGTGCTTGATATGATCATCACCCACTGCCGGCGTATTGACGAGTCTTAGAGTCCCACACAGGAGTTACCTAGTCCAGGCGAAACGTTGTGGTGCGCGTATGCGATATGCGCTTGGACCCGATTAAAATGCGTGTATAGGATACCGTATATTGATTGGGCGGCTTGCTAATGGTCGGGTCATATGTGATATGACCGGATTAGTGAATCAAGTGTTGATTCATTATTATTTTCTCACTACAAATCCTATCTTGTTTATGTTGTATGTATGCATGCATGTGTACATTAATTTTTTGGTTCATGCACATGTTGATGTGCAAGCACACATGCATACATACATCAAATTCTATCATGGTTGTTTATACAATGGAAATGGTGGATGTATAAGAATTACACCATGGTTGTATTTGGATAATTATTGGATTTAAATTAAAGCAAAAGAAAATGAAAAATGGGTTAAATCAATTTAGAATTTCTACACTCTTCTAACTCAACCATGCTCACCTAACTTTTAACCCATAGTTTATTTTCTTATCATGCTTTTAATTTAAAACAATATGATATCTAAATACTTAACCATGGTTGGTTAAGAGAAAGAAAAATATATATAGTTTTTTTTCTTTTCTCTTTGTTAAGATAATTCATTCTCTTCTTAAAAAAGTCCATCATCTTCATCAACCTCAATGCTTAAGCTCTCTAGTTCTTACAAGAGAGTGAATCCTTCATAAAAATAGGATTTTGAAGTGAGATCCATAACCACAACCTCATTCTAATCAAGTCTAGCTCACTTGATTAGTGTGTTCTCTTTGTTTTTCAAAGTTGCAAGCTTGGACGGGATAGCTCCGGGTGGATCGTCGTGGACGTAAGAGGAGGAAGAGTGGACCTTCTTCCAACACCCCAAAGTCAAAGGAGCAAACCAAAAACGGGAGCTACAAAGGTTGTAGCCTTCTAACCCTAAGCTTTTCTAGTTTAAAGTTTGTTAAACCTAATTTTCTAGGATCGATTCCTTTGCTTGTTAGTTTAGCACCATAAAAATGAAAACTTTAGGTTATGTGATGCTTGTAATCTCTTCATAGGGTGCTAATCTAACCTTACATTGGTATCAGAGCCGACCTAGAACATTAGGCGCCCTTTTTGCGAAGTAAAAAGTCCGATCGAAACAAAAATACGGATTTATGGGATGCTCTCTGGAAATTTTTTAAAAACTGATCTTTTTCAGAATTAAAAATTCTCAAAAAATAGAGCAGGTAAAAATTAGAGGATCTGGAAAATCCGTACCCATGAACAGTAATATTGACCGCGGAAGGGCGGCATAAGCAAGGCTTAGGCCGCGCTTCCGCGGCTATTTGAGGGGCTCTCTGGTATTTTTTTTGCACAGTAACTTTCTTTACCTGATACAGTATTTTTTTTTGAGAGTATTTAATCTGAATCTACTGTTGAATTTCTGGAGATGGTTTTGAACTAGTTGTTTCGATCGGAATTTTTCATTTCGCTTTCTTTTCCGGGTAAACTAGAAAGTATTGAAGTGTTTGAACGAATATCATTTACTCAATATTCACGGGGTTTAAATAGTTTGGAGATGCGTGCAAGTCTTTTTGCGGTGGTCCCTCTAGAAGACAACAAACCTTAACTCGATTATGTGACCGTCTCGAACTGCCCTTTGAACCTTAGGGTTTGGGGCAGTACGGCGTGCCACATGTGAGGCGTTGGCTTGACTCTTCTACGGCTGGACCGCCGCTACTGTGTCACACTCCGGATTTTTAAACCTTGCTCAAGTGTTGAGCTTTAGTGAATCTTGGGTGCTTGATAGTTCGTTCGAAAACTTTAATACTGTCTGTTTATCTGGAATGTGATACAATATGTGGAATTCATATGGTTTAGATATGAAATACGGAATATGTGATATTTCGCATTTATGATGTCTAAAGAGAATCTGGATTCCAAATATTGTAGTTTTACACTTTCTTTTCTGTGACCGTAAGTGTAGTATGTTAGATATCGCCGGTTTCGTTGCTATACATCAACGACAATCGGGGTACGCATACTTGCTTACGTTGATGATATTATGTGTTGCTGAGATATGATGTGTAGGATTGTCGCGATCGAATAGCCGGGGGGGTTTTGTGAGATGAGAGTTTTGTATTTTCATTCATGTAAATTCAAATGTAATGTAATATTCTTTTATTTGGGGCACTTCCAGGTTGCGGTTGTGTCTCCAGTGTTGTATATTATTTACTTTTCCGCATTAGGATGGACCCAAGGAGGGGAGCACAGGTGACCGGGTTCTGGGGTTCAGTGGGAGGCCATCTCGAGGAGTCGAGACCGGGTCTCCTAAACTCCAGGATTGGTAGGGTCACTTGCCGCTCTCGTAGGGGTCCAGGGTGTGGGCTTGGCTATTCATCGCGACTGTGGAATCCGTATTTTCTATTCTGGCTAAATACTAAATACGGACGTCCTAGTATATCCCACGTTATATCTATTTTTCTGCTGCCTGTGTTCTGTGAAATCTGAGACGAATGACTTATTATATATATGATATATAGTAGACGTTGCTTATGTTTTACACCCGCGCTAGTCCCGTCCCGGTATGCCGTTAGTTAAGTAACCTAACGGTGCATAACGGAACATTGCGGCGAATGCGGATGGCATAAGCGTACGTGATATTTTCGTTTCTTTTCTGTGATTGGCTTTAGGACTTAAATGATGGGATTACATTAATGTGATTAATGTAAAGAAAATAAACCTAAAAAGATGTTGTAGAATCGGATTTAAAAACTACTCGGCTATTTATGAAAAAGCTTTATTTCAAAACTGCGGAGCTTAAGCCACTCCTTTTGAAAAACTGTTTGATTCTACAACGATATCAAGTTCAAAGCGTTAAAGATTTTCTTAAAAATCATTCGCAACCCTCCGTCATTTTAGGAAGTAGAGTACTTAGTATTCGTGCTACGTTTGTTGACTTTAGTTAAGGCGTAGTGTACGGTAGCTAAGTGATGTCTTCCTACACTGCATATGATGCAGATTAATTAGGACATTCATACGACTTTGTTGACCATAGTTAAGGGTCATATGGGTGGGTCTAATTGATCAAGAAATGACGGGTAGAACTTGACTGGTACTTATGATTTGTTGACCATAGTTAAGGTCATAAGTACTAGGGGTAAAAACCACATCGGGAATTTCAAGTGTTGAAATTTGCAATGAGATTGCATACCTTCCATATGATGGTTGGATCCCGATCCCACTGTGGGCAATAGTTGCTCCTAGGAGAGTTTTGCAGTTTACAATTAGCTAACTCATTAGGTGTCTAGAAAGGTGTTAACGGGGCTCCGCCTCTGGGAAAACGAGGTTTACTCTAATTAGGTCCGTGCGAAAGCACGGGGAACCTCCCTCAAAGTACCGACACTGGCCTGGCTGAACGGTTAGCGAAGTTGTAGACTGTAATTAATCCTGGCTAGTTTTTCCTTTTAAGGTTTGAAAGAAAAACTTGATAAAAAGCAGTGGGAAACATCGATTAGACAAGATAATAAAACCAATCTAATCTATGCAAGAGCTTTCGCTGAGTGTATTCTTTTCTCTCTCTTAATGGCAGATACCAATGACTGGACTTAAGCTTCTACTAGATAAAAACAAACTGAACGGGACCAACTATAAAGACTGGCTAAGGAATCTGAAGATCGCCTTGACTTATGATAAAGTATCATATGTCCTCACGGCTTCAGCCCCGCCCGTCCCAGGCCCAAAATCCTCAGTTGCGGACATAGAAGTCCGCAAGACATGGGACGCTGACTGTGCCACGGCCACATGCCTCGCGCTTGCATCGATGGATAACACACATCAAAAGCAGCACGAGGACATGGACATCCACGGGATACTGCTCCATACAAAGGAATTGTATGGGGAGCAGTCCCGCGTATTACGATACGAGGCATCAAAGAAACTGTTTCACATGCGGATGGCCCCTGGCACACCAGTAGCAGACCATGTTTTGAAGATGATAGCTCTTATAGAAGAGCTTGAGGACCTCGGATGGACTATGGACAATGAACAATATATAGATATTATTCTGCAGTCCCTCCCCTCCACCTTTGCTCAGTTCATAGTGAACTTCAACATGCACGGCATGGAGAAGGACCTCCCTGAACTCCTTAATATGTTAAGGAGTGCAGAGAGCACTATGAAGTCAGCAAAGACTCCCGTTATGACGATTGGACAGTCTTCTTCTTCTCGCCCTAAAGCTAAGGCTAAGGGAAAGAAAAAGAAGAAACCCACTAATCCTAAGGGCGGAGTCAAAAAGGTGAAGGGAAAGGGAAAGTCCACGGCTGGAGACCCAGGGAAAGGCGAGTGTTTTCATTGCCACAAGACAGGACATTGGAAGCGCAACTGCACGGAGTACCTAAGTCTTAAGAAGAAGCATGGTGATGCTTCTGCTTCAGGTGCGTTTGTGACTGAAAACTGTTTTTCTATAAACTCTGCTTCCTGGGTATTGGATACCGGTTCAGGTTCTCACATTTGCAATTCTATGCAGGAGCTGAGAAATAGCAAGGTTTTGAGGACAGGTGACCATACTCTCCGCGTTGGAAATGGTTCCAATGTACATACAGTCGCAGTGGGAGAGTATCACTTGGGGTTGCCATCTGGATGTATTTTGATTTTGAATCCATGTTATTTTGTACCAACTATGCTATGTAATATAATATCCGTTTCTTTGTTGGACAATGAAGGGTATAATTTTGTGTTGCAGAACAATGTTATGAACATTTACCTAAATCAAATGTTGGTTGGGTATGGTACACTTAATAACGGAATATATGTCCTAAATCAACACACAGTTTTCAGTATACAACACACTAATAAAAGAAAACTTTCAGAATTAAATGAAGCTTTTCTTTGGCACTGTAGACTTGGTCATATTAACGAAACAAGACTAAACAAGTTACACAAAGATGGATATTTAAATTCTTTTGAATATAAATCTTATGCGACTTGCCAGTCTTGTATCAAGGGTAAAATGACCAAAACTCCGTTTACTGGACACGGAGAAAGAACTACTCAGCTCCTGGGCCTCATACATAGTGATGTATGTGGGCCTATGTCTACACAGGCTAGAGGTGGTTTTTCATACTTCATTACATTCACCGATGATTTCTCAAGATTCGTTCATGTATTTTTATTAAAGCACAAGTCCGACGCTTTCGAGAAGTTCGTTGAATATAAACAAGAAGTAGAAAAACAAACCGGCTTGAGTATTAAGATGCTTCGATCAGATCGAGGTGGTGAGTATCTCAGTACAGAATTTGCAAACTTCCTAAAAGAGAATGGGATTCTCTCTCAGCTCACTCCGCCTTACACACCACAGCACAACGGTGTGTCAGAACGACGGAATAAGACCCTATTAGATATGGTCCGGTCCATGATGAGTGACGCTGAGTTACCAGTCTCGTTTTGGGGGCATGCATTGGAGACTGCGGCGTTTCTGCTAAACAGGGTTCCGACCAAAGCCGTGTCTACCACGCCATATGAGATATGGAATGGGAAGAGACCATCTCTTAAGAGAATTAAGATTTGGGGTTGCCCGGCCTATGTTAAAAAGCAGAATCCGGACAAACTCGAGACACGGTCAGTCATGTGTAATTTTGTGGGATATCCAAAGAATTCTTATGGATATCTGTTCTACCACAAAGAGGAACAAAAGGTGTTTGTTTCTCAGTATGCCACATTCTTGGAAAAAGAGTTTTTCACAGATAAAGATGATGGCAAGGTAGTAGATCTGGAAGAGGTTCTGGAGACACAAACTACAAATGACGATTTGGTTGAACCGGCTGTTGCAACAGAAACTGAAGAACCTCGGCCACTCCGTAGGTCTGGTAGGACTTCTCGCCCACCGGAGAGGTACTACGGTTTCCTCATTGATGGTGACAAAGAAGACTGTATCATGGAAGATGATGATCCTACCAGTTTTCAGCAAGCTATCACGAGTGGTGACTCTGTGAAGTGGCTGGATGCCATGAGATCCGAAATGGAGTCTATGTACACCAACAAAGTATGGACTTTGGACGTTGTACCCCCTGGGGTAAAACCTGTAGGGTGCAAATGGATCTTTAAAAGAAAGATTGGTGTGGATGGGCAGGTAGAGACCTATAAAGCAAGACTTGTGGCGAAGGGTTTTCGTCAAAGACCAGGTTTGGACTATGACGAAACTTTTTCGCCCGTAGCCATGCTTAAATCTATTCGGATCCTACTTGCTATTGCTGCTCACTACGACTATGAAATCTGGCAGATGGACGTTAAAACGGCATTTCTAAATGGAGATTTAGAAGAATGTGTTTATATGGATCAGCCGGAGGGCTTCATTGACAGTGGGAGCAGCGAGAAAGCATGTAGATTGCTTAAATCCATATATGGGTTAAAGCAGGCATCTCGGAGTTGGAACATCTGTTTCGATGATGTTATCAAAGAGTTTGATTTCATCAAAAATCCGGATGAACCTTGTGTTTATAGGAAGGCTGTAGGAAGAGCTGTCACATTCCTCGTATTGTACGTAGATGACATTCTTCTGATAGGAAATGACATTCCTATGCTACAGTCGGTCAAATCATTCTTATCACTGAGGTTCTCCATGAAGGACCTGGGTGATGCCACATACATCCTGGGCATAAGGATCTATAGGGATAGATCCAAAAAGTTATTGGGATTGTCCCAAACCAGGTACATCAACACCATCCTAAAGAGGTTTAGTATGGAAGACTCCAAGCGGGGTGCCTTACCCGCTTGCCATGGAGTCACTCTCTCCAAGGATTCTTGTCCAAAGACCGATGAAGAGAGAGCTCGCATGAGCATTATACCTTATGCTTCGGCAGTAGGGTCTATAATGTATGCGATGTTATGTACACGCCCAGATGTAGCTTATGCACTTAGTGTTGTAAGTAGGTATCAATCCAACCCAGGGGAGAACCACTGGACAGCTGTGAAGAACATTCTTAAGTACTTACGAAGGACTAAAGAATTGTTCTTGGTGTATGGTAATAAAGATCTCCAAATGGAGGCCTTTACCGATTCGAGCTTCCAGAGCGACAAGGATGACAGCAAATCTATCTCAGGGTTTGTATTTACCCTCAATGGAGGGGCGGTAAGTTGGAAGAGTTCCAAACAAGATACCGTTGCAGACTCTACGATGGAAGCTGAGTACATTGCTGCAAATGATGCCGCCAAGAAAGCAGTCTGGATGAAGAAGTTCGTCTCGGAGCTAGGAGTAGTTCCAACCATTATTGATCCAATACCCTTGTATTGTGATAATAATGGGGCTATGGCGTTAGCCAAGGAGCCCAGATCCCATCAGCGGTCCAGACACATCCTGAGGCGATTTCATTTGATCCGGGAGATTGTAGATCGCCGCGAGATCGAGATTAAGAGAGTAGACACAAAGAACAACGCCGCGGATCCATTCACCAAGGCTCTCCCTCAGCCGCAGCATGAGCGACTTTTTGAGATGTTGGGTATGAGATACGCCAATAACTGGCCTTAGTGCAAGTGGGAGATTGTTGGATATATGTATGCCCTAGAGGCCATTATGTGATAGTGGATGTATCTATACATGTATATATATATTCAGTTTGCATTCTTGCTCGACATGATAGTATGCTATCTGGTACTTCTTTATCTGACATGTTTATTTGATCATGCTTCTATTCATTCATACATGCTGATAAAGCCCTAAGGATATTGGCTTGACTACTCTGATTATGATGGAGATCATACTAGTGGGACATCTGTAGTCTATAAGCATATCCTGAAATGTCCCTAGTCGGAGGTGTATCGAGACGGGGCATCGATATACCAGAGTAGACTAGCGTATATGATACTAGACCCATGTGATGGGCGATGGATGTTCCCACATTCATCGATGTTTGACATCAAGATCATATACGGGTGCTCAGTGGTGACTGGGTACACTGGACGGACTCGCCGAGAACTCCTATATGGAATTATATCTATCGTCGGATAGCAGTTCTCAGGTGACACTGGTACAGGTTAGTCTGTAGACCCAAGATCGTCATAGAGCCTTGTGTGTACTCCCACGGTACTTTGATTGCCACCCTACCACGGCTCTACTGAGTCGTGCAAACAGGTGGCCGTTGGGTACAGTCCCGAGACACACGAAGGCAATGAGCGATAGGAGGGGTTTCGTCTCTCCCGGTATTGGGAGTTGATGCTGTGCTGTGCTCGACTGGTTATAACAGCAAGTCCCTGGCCAGGGCTGCTGAGATTTGCTGATAAGTGTTATCAGTAGTTTCTCGAACTGTTATAGACCATTAACCGGCACGACTTATTGAGTTATTGGGGTCGACGTGACCATCCCTAGGCTCGATATGCAGCATATCTGACGAAGAGACCGGACTGTACGGTAGTGTTGCCGGATGGCTCGACGGGAGTTGTAACAGGTTCGCTTGTCTTCTTCTTATCGCTCAATACCCGGGTGGCCGTTACGTTTGGCTGACCGCTTGCGGCTTGGGGGTGCTTGATATGATCATCACCCACTGCCGGCGTATTGACGAGTCTTAGAGTCCCACACAGGAGTTACCTAGTCCAGGCGAAACGTTGTGGTGCGCGTATGCGATATGCGCTTGGACCCGATTAAAATGCGTGTATAGGATACCGTATATTGATTGGGCGGCTTGCTAATGGTCGGGTCATATGTGATATGACCGGATTAGTGAATCAAGTGTTGATTCATTATTATTTTCTCACTACAAATCTTATCTTGTTTATGTTGTATGTATGCATGCATGTGTACATTAATTTTTTGGTTCATGCACATGTTGATGTGCAAGCACACATGCATACATACATCAAATTCTATCATGGTTGTTTATACAATGGAAATGGTGGATGTATAAGAATTACACCATGGTTGTATTTGGATAATTATTGGATTTAAATTAAAGCAAAAGAAAATGAAAAATGGGTTAAATCAATTTAGAATTTCTACACTCTTCTAACTCAACCATGCTCACCTAACTTTTAACCCATAGTTTATTTTCTTATCATGCTTTTAATTTAAAACAATATGATATCTAAATACTTAACCATGGTTGGTTAAGAGAAAGAAAAATATATATAGTTTTTTTTCTTTTCTCTTTGTTAAGATAATTCATTCTCTTCTTAAAAAAGTCCATCATCTTCATCAACCTCCATGCTTAAGCTCTCTAGTTCTTACAAGAGAGTGAATCCTTCATAAAAATAGGATTTTGAAGTGAGATCCATAACCACAACCTCATTCTAATCAAGTCTAGCTCACTTGATTAGTGTGTTCTCTTTGTTTTTCAAAGTTGCAAGCTTGGACGGGATAGCTCCGGGTGGATCGTCGTGGACGCAAGAGGAGGAAGAGTGGACCTTCTTCCAACACCCCAAAGTCAAAGGAGCAAACCAAAAACGGGAGCTACAAAGGTTGTAGCCTTCTAACCCTAAGCTTTTCTAGTTTAAAGTTTGTTAAACCTAATTTTCTAGGATCGATTCCTTTGCTTGTTAGTTTAGCACCATAAAAATGAAAACTTTAGGTCATGTGATGCTTGTAATCTCTTCATAGGGTGCTAATCTAACCTTACAATTGTAACAAAATAAAATAATACAATTAACATATATCGCATATATATCAATGTATTACTCGATCGCGAGTGAGAAAAAGAATCTTTTAGTGAGCTTATATCAGTTAATGTAATTTAATATATCAAATATATAATTATACATTAAATTATTGAATCAACACTTGATCCGATAATCCGGCTATTTCATAAATAACCGACTAAATATAATCTGTATCAGTTCATCGAATAAACACTTGATCCGATGACCCGGCTATATCACATATACCCGGCCGATATCTCATATCGCGAGAATCTAATATAGTATCGCATACTCGTATTGTTCTCGGTGCCGCACATATCATATATGTGCTCCTACTCCGTTTTGCCTAAGTCAAGAAACCTCTGTGTAGGACTCTAAAGAATCGTCAATACGCCGGCAGTAGGTGATGATCATATCAAACACCCACAAGCTGCAAGCGGTCAGCTAAACGTAACAGCCACCCAGGTATTGAGCGATCAGAAGATCAACAAGCAAGCCTGTACATTCTCCTGCAAATCCAATCAGTACCACTCCCGTACAGTCCGGTCTCTTCGTCTGATATATCGCATATCTCGCCTAGGGGTGGTAAACGTCAGACCCCAGTAGCTTGATAAGTCGTGTCGATATAAGGTTCATAACAGTTCAAGAAACTACTGATAACACTTACCAGTAAATCTCAGCAACCCTGACCAGGGATTTCCAGTTATAGCCAATCGAACACAGCACAATATCAACTCCCTATACCGGGAGAGACGAATCCCCTCCTATCGCTCATTGCCTCCATGTGATTCGGGACTGACCCAAAAGCCACCTTTTTGCACGCCCTCTTGGACATGGTATGATGGAAATCAAAGCACAGTAGGAATCTCACAAGACTCTATGACAATCTCGGGTCTACAGACTAACCTGTACCAGTGTCACCAGAGAACTGCCATCTGACGTTAAGTATAGTACCATCTGGGAGTTCTCGGCGAGTCCGTCCAGTGTACCCAGTCTCCACTGAGCACCCGTATACCTTCTCTGATGTCAAACACCAATGGATATGGGATCATCCATCGCCCATCATATGGGTCAAGAAGCGCATACGCTAGTCTACTCTGGAGTATCGATGCCCTGTCTCGGTACTCCCACGACTAGGAACAGTTATAGGATGTACTCATCGACTACCGTGGCCCCACTAGTATGATCTCATCATAGTCCCAGTAGTCGAGTACATATCCTAAGGGCTTTATCAACATGTAACTTAGAGACTATCATAGTACATGTTAAGTTAAAGAGCAACCAGATAGCGTATTATCATGTCGACCAAGAAAGTCCTCCCTATATATGTCCAAACATCCACTACAATATACATCGTATGTATAGTAATGGCCTCTAGGGCATACATATAACTAACAGTTGAGTGAGGAAGAGATTAAAGAAGAGGGAGGGGGTTCTGTGGCGTTGCAGAAACTCCGGAAACGACTTTGATCTTTGACGGAAAGAGCTTGGTTACTAACTCCACTTGAATCCACTTGCAGTTAGAAACTTTTGGGATAATTTTGATAGAAATTTTAAGAATAGAGGGGAGCTAGGGAATCGGGTGCTATTTATAGTGAAGAATTTAGGGTTTGGGAATTAAAAATTGGATTAAAAGAATTAAAATGGAGTTAAATGATGAATTTAAAGGTCACTGTTTAATTGCAAGGAAATTAAACCGTGTAGTAGATGTTGGCAATAGTTCCCTCAAGGCAATTATCATAGACGCAGGAAAGTGATTATGATGATTGAGGAAGGACTTATACCGGTAGAACTGTCTTGCTCTAGATGATAGTATGCTATCTGGTTTGTCTTTATCATCATGTACAGCATTAGGTGGCATTACAGATCACTATTACATGTTGATAGAGCCCATAGGATTCTTGCTTGACTACCAGCAGTATGATGGCGATCATATAGGTAGGAGCTGGGTGGTCTATAAGCACATCCTTAAATGTCCTTAGTCGTGGGAGTTTCGAGACTGGGTATCGATACTCCACAGTAAACTGGTGTATACTGATCGAGACCCCGACGAGGGGCGATGGCTGGTCTCACAAGCCATTAGTGTCAGTTTGTTCACCTAAGATAGTATAAAGGTGCTCATTGGGTTATGAGTACACCGAACGGACTCGCCGGGAAAATGCTAGTTGGTATTATACCTATTGTCAGATAGAAGTTCCCAGGTGACATGTGTACTGGTTAGTCTATCGACCTGAGATCGTCATTTGTCTCATGTGAGTTCTTACTGTGCTTTAATTACTACGCTACTACGGCTCAAAGGAGTCGTGCAAACAGGTTTTAGTTAGGTACAGTCCCGAGCCACATGGAGGCAGTGAGCGGATCATTAGGGGATTCGTCTCTTCCGATATTAGGGTTGATGTCGCGTTGTGCACGGGTGGCCATCACCAGAAATCCTTGGCTGAGGTAGTCGAGAATTGCTGATTCGGATCAGTAGTTTCTCAGTGGGTGAAGGGCTTCATACCGACACTAAATGTCGCGTTATTAGGGGTCTGACTTCCTCTACCCCCTAGACTCGATATGCGATACTCATAGACGAACGGACCAGAATACGGATATTTTCACTGTCAGGATCAGTAGGGGTTTCAGGATGAGTTTGCTTATCGGCCTCCCTTTCGCTCAATACCTGGGTAGCCGTTACGTACAGCTAGTGCCGCTGACGTGCTTTTGGTTAAACCCACTGCCAGCGGATTGACGAGTCTTTAGAGTCCCACACAGAGGGTTTCCCTGCTTTGGCTATGTATATACGGATGCGGGGTATTCTTGTAATTTCTTATAAGATTACTTTTAGAAGATTACATCTCATTATGGTTTAAACCTTTTTGGATTAAAAGGTTTATGATGCGGAGAATGAGGTGTTTATTGCATTTTTGTGGCAAGTCTTAGTAGTGACCCATGGTTACTATTCTAGCATGCTTAGGGTTTTTGTCTGTTGTGAGATTTTGTTGACTTGAGATTTTTGGTTGACTTAAGATATTTTTGGAGTCTTGAGATATTTTGGGGGGGGGGGGCTCCTGTATTTATTCTCACAACACACAAAAATCAAAGAAGCTATTATTCATTCTCTCTCCTACAACAATATCATCCTCATGGCATCTTCTTCTTCCTCCATCCAAACCCTCTCATGTGTGTAACGTTTTAGAAATCGTTTATGCGAATTTTCCGATATTACATAAATTAAACTGTCTTTTCCGTTAAAACCTAGAAGTGATCATTTTTCAGTATAGACTTAACTGCACCTAGTTTAACTAGGAAATTGCTAGTTGCGGTATTTAGTTAGTCACTTGTAAATTTTAGTTCACTTAAATATTTTTTCCTAAATTAAAATATTATTATAAACTTTTAATTATACACTTAATTAGTGGTAATTACAATTTGGATTGGGTTAATTATGCTAATTTGAATCCATGCCTACTTAATCACAAGATTAAGCATCTTTGACTTCTTGCAAAATATCTTGGAAAATATCTAGATATTTTGAAGGTTAATGGAAATTTTAATTAAAATTATTAAGAGGTGGCATAAACATAAGTGTTTTAATTTAGCTTTAATGTGTTTTAACCTAGGATTTTTCCACACACTTCCCTCTTCTTCTAATGTTGGCCGAACCCCCTTGTTGCCCCATCATTTTCTCCACCCTATTTCCTCTCCTTCAAGCTTCTAGAATTCAACAAAAATCATCAAATAATCGCACAAACTCAAAAACAAATCCATACCCATTATTCTTTAGCCTTAACCAAGTATGGATCTTCATGAAAGTTAGTATTTTGGAGGCTATTTTGGAAATTTTTTTGCAAGTTTAGAATCAAGTTTTGAGATATAAAATCCTAACCCTAGGCTTAGTTGTTGTTTTAATACAATAAGCTAGCGTATTAGATATTTAAATATGGCTTTAATTTGCATGTTTAGAAATTCAAGAAAAGGTTTTGAAGATCAAGTTAGGGTTTTGATTGTTTGTAATGGTTAAGTGAGTAGTTTAGACTTGGAAAACTAAACCTAGTTGTGAGATTGTTAAATGATATTTTTCCTAATTGTCTAATTAAGTTTGATTGCAAACTAGGTTTTACTAAATCTTATATGGGTAAGATTAAAATTGTAGTAAAGTTTTGTGTAGCTTAATCAAGCTATTATGTGATGATTGTGGCCACTAGATTTTGTTAAACTTCTAGATTTGAGCTAAAGTGGTTAAAATATGCTTACTAAGTTTTCGGATAAATTAGGCGTGGGTTTCTTTTGACATTGCGATATTATATATATTATCTTCCACGATATATATTGTGTTGTGAATGCACGATCGGTACGATCAGGGTCTAGGCTTGGTGGTTATGTCGTTTTTCGTTCCTAGCTAAGGTTGTGCCGATTTTGTACGCGTTTTGTGCACTGAGTGCACAGTGTGTATATCTTGTGGACGTTATCCTTACGTTTTGTTGGTTTTGTGTCAGCGCGGGATATTTAATCTTATGTGTTGTGTTTGTGAAATTTTAGGATCGCAAACGGAGACTTCGGACGCTGCGAAGAAAGGGAAGCAGGTGGTTGGATTTACTTAGCCCGAGGTCATCGATGAATAGATTTAACATCTACAGGGGAATCGCCCATTTGGCGTTATGCGTCTGGTCTAGATTCAATGACATGATTATTAGTTATAAGTATATGGATATTAATTGTGCATGTGTACCATTGTTGCATACCTTTCCTATTGCATATGGACATAGTATTAATGAGATACAACACTATTACTGACGGTTCATGTTGCACGAGCACAAATTGTATGCTACACACACACCGTCGGTAATTTCCATGACACGCACAACATATATACATATGTGATATTGTATCGGTTATTGCCTTTGAGACAATGATTCTTATTCCATTGCGCATATGAAATGTAGTATACATGCTATACCTACATACTTACACATATACCTGGCTATACTTACAAGCTTACACATATACCTTGCTATAGCTACATGTACATCATGCATACATACTTACATGTATACCCACGTACCTTGTTACATCTACATGTACATCATGCATACATACTTACATGTACACTCGCATACCTTGCTATAGCTACATATACCCCTTAGTGGTATTATATTGACATTGAGACGTTGATTATTGTGCTATTGGACATATGAAATGCATCATACATACATGCTTATATGTAGATACACATATCTTGCTATAGTTATATGTATACCTCATATGATGTTGCACTTGATTTCAGAGGAATTGGGAACCGCGTGATATATTTAATAACTTGATGCATTTAAATAACGATTTTCTCTTGATATGCTCATATTACTGTTCTATGTTGCATATATCATGTTTTTATGGATTTACTTATTGAGATATGGATTTCATGTGATTTATGTATTTGAGAACCGTGGGGGTATTTCAAGAATTTATGTATTGTTTGAAAACCCGGTTTCTCTTGATATGATATTTCAGTGCGTCCACCACGAGTCTTCTCGATTCTGAGACTTGTGTTAGAAACCCGATTCGAGGAGCGATAGGCACCGTCTGCCGGTACATGGTGGACCCGGTATGGTTCCCCGGTTCAAGAGATGATTTTCTTGGTATAGACGATGAGCCTGGTAGGAGGAGTACTACCTACCGGTGATAGTATTTGGACTCGGCGGTTATCTGGGGGATACCGACCGGAGTTATGTACGGACATGATATATGGATTGCGAGTGTCGATGTTGGACACTCAGGTTCCATGAGACTTACAGGATATGAGGACCGATCTGAGGATGCGGTGTCTGAGGTATTGGGATTTGGATGTGTCGTTGATGGACACTAGTTTTTCCACGATGAGGATTCCGTGTTGATGATATGTTTTATCACATACTCAACATTTATTGAAATGTATTGCTTCATGTATTAATAGTACCTGATAGAGTACCTTTCATGATTATTGCATATACATATTGCCATATTATACTATCAGTTTGCATGTGATCGATTATCGCAGTACGTGCATACCTGCGATTACCTGCATGATGTTATTTACTATTCATGAGTTGGCAACTCACCCCCGTTGTGCCACAGTGTTTTGCAGGATTTACCCTTAGAGTAGTCGCGGCAGGGCTTGTTCTTATCGTATCATCTTTTGCAGCGGATACCGCTACGGCTGACTGTGAGCAGTTTTGCTATAGGTGGGTTTTGCGTATATACGATGATGCTCATTGTATATCTTATTGTATCTAGTACTCTCCATCTACTACCTTCATGTATTTGACTTAGAGATGAGTTGTGAGAATCGATGTTGTATCATTTTGTGACTTTGGATGCCGTGCTCGTGGGAGCCGGTCTTGTTATGTAGTTTTACCTCCTTATGTTGTTTTCATTTATATTTCTTCGCTACGGCGTTGTATATCTTCTTGTGGTGGTTGTTTCCGCCTTTGGGTGAGATTTGCTCCCTTTTGGGGATGCTTTATTTATTTTCTATGTTGTACCCATTTCGGGGCTAGTTTTTACAAAGGAGGTGCTGCTGAAATTTTTAAGAAAGTGAACTTAAGTTTAAAGATTTTTACTTGAGATTCCCAAAAGTTTTTAACAATGTTCTTATCACTTACTACTTTTGATGGTTTAGATTTCTGAGTTTTCGACTTACTTGAATTGCGTTACGCCTGTAGACGTTACGTGGTTTAAGGGCCGTCACGTGCCAAATTTCGGGTCGTGACAAAATTGGTATCAAAGCGCTAGGTTTTACCTTTCGGAGTGTAGGATGACCTTGGTATGATGGAGTAGGTAGCTTAAGCAGAGTGACGTAGCGTGTGTATGTCCGCGGCATACTTACGACATGGTACTCCGCCTAAGTGACCTTAGGACTTATTGCTTGAACTTCCTTCCATGATCATATATCCTTGTGGTTCGATTTCCGTGTTCTTATCGGATCCTATTTCCATTTCTAGCCATTATGCCACCGAAGACTACGAGGGCACAGGGAGAGGCAGCGAGAGCCGAGGTCAGAGTTGGCTCATCTGAGATGAGAACTGACCAGTACGGTACGCTCGCTGTACAGGAGCAGATTTATCCGCCTTCGATAGATCGTATCGCTAGGCTTGAGGAAGAGATGCAGGACTTGCGGTAGATGATGGGATCGTTGGTTGAAGCCAGTCGAGCGCAGCGACAGGAGGTTGCCATCCTTGTTACCCAGTTATTCCTTAATATCAGCACACAGCATTGTATCGCGTATACCACAGCAGTGGACGCAGCCCTACTAAATAAGGAGTGTCTTTCCGAGACTTTGGAAGATCCGGAATCGAGGAGGACTCGTCCAGGTGTATCAGCCCAGAGACAGATGTTTAGACGCCGCGACAGATATCCTTCAGGTCGCGGGAGTAGTAGAGGCTTGGGATGAGGTCAGTTGTTTAGCTCTTATGCCCAGGAGGGTCAGCAGCCATCGTATGGATGTTTCTGGTGCGGGAGTTTCCATCACCTCGTTAGGAATTGTTCCATGGTATGACATAGGAGGGCAACCATACCATATGTTACCCTACCACCTTCACCTCACAGAGAGTCGCATTTTGCGCCTGTTGTTGATCCGCGTCTGGCTTATGTTCAGAGAGGTCATAGTCGCAGAATGTTTGTTCAGAGAGAATAGGATGGTAGAGGAGGAGGACAGCCAGTTGCAGGTAGAGGACATGCACGAGCTTTTGCTTTGACTCATCTGGACGCGCAGGCGTCCAATGCTGAGTTTTCAGGTATTCTTTTTCGTATGTTCTTTTGATGCGCATGTTTGTTTAATCTGGGATCTATGCACTCGTTTGTTTCTACACACTTCGTGCCATGGTTGGGCCGAGAGTCGTGTTTGCTAGATCATCCGTTTGTTGTGTTTACTCCTTTTAGCGATTCTTTTGTTGCACGACACGTGTTTCGGTCATGTGCCAATCGGATAAGAGATAGAGATTCGTCCGTCGATTTGATCCTTCTAAATATGTTGGACTTTGACGTTCTCGTGGGCACGGACTGGTTAGATACGTGCTATGCGTCTGTAGACTGCCGCGAGAAGACAGTCAGGTTTTGTTTTCCCGGCGAGTCAGTTCTTGTTGTGCAGGGGGACCGTGGTGCCGCCCCTCATAGCTTGATTTCAGCCTTTTTCGCTAATCGGCTTTTAAGGAGTAGATGTTGAGAATTCTTACCTTTCATTTATGATATCAGAGCCACAGTAAATTCGTTGGACCGGGTTCCTATCATGCGAGTGTTTTCGGACATTGTTCCAGATGAGCCAGCGGAGCTTAGGGAGCTTAAGGATCAGCTGTAGAGTTGCTTGTTGGGGGACTTGTATGTCCAAGTGTTTCTCTTTAAGGAGCTCCTGTTCTATTCGTCAAGAAGAAGGACGGCATTTTGAGGTTGTGTTTGGATTTTCGTCAATTGAACCGAGTTACGGTGCGGAATAGGTATTCTTTATCTCGCATTGACGATTTGTTTGATCAGCTCTAGGGTGCGGGACATTTTTCTAAGTTTGATTTGAGATCAGGTCATCATCAGTTGTGGGTTCGGAATGATGACATTCCAAAGACTGCTTTTAGTACGCGCTATAGGCATTATGAGTTTTTGGTGGTGTCGTTTGGACTCACCAATGCTCCAGCAGCGTTCATGGATTTGATGAACCAGATTTTTTGGGCCGTTCCTCGACCAGTTTATTATTGTGTTATTGATAACATTCTGGTCTATTTCCAAGAGTCGAGAGGAACATGAGCAGCACTTGAGAACGACTTTGCAGACATTGAGAAAGCACCGGTTGTTTGCTAAATTCTCGAAGTGTTCCTTCTGGCTTGATAGTGTTAACTTCCTTGGTGATGTGGTTACGGGAGACGGTATTCGTATGGACCCGAGGAAGATCGAGGCCGTACAGCTTTGGCCCAGACCTGTATCAATGACAGAGGTCCGCAGCTTTTGGGCTTAGCTGGTTTTTTACCGCCGTTTCGTGCAGGATTTCTTGTGTATCGCTGCACCGTTGACCGAACTGACCAGGAAAGGGGTTTCTTTTCTTAGATTGAGGCATGCGAGCTGAGTTTTCAACAGTAGAAGACTCGGTTGACGACTGCACCAGTTCTTTCTTTGCCTTCTGGATCGGGCGACTTTGTCGTTTACTGTGATGTTTCGCGAGTGGGGCTCGATTGTGTATTGATGCAGCATGATAGAGTTATTTCTTATGCTTCCCGACAGTTTAAGGATCACGAGCAGAATTATCCCACTCATGATCTTGAGATGGCCGCGGTGGTCTTATGCTGAAGATTTGGAGACACTACTTGTACGGAGAGTCATGTCAGATTTTCATGGACCACCAGAGCTTTAAGTACATCTTCCTGCAGCGGGATCTGAGTTTGAGACAGCGCCGTTGGATAGAGCTTGTAAAGGATTATGATTGTGAGATCCTTTATTACCCGGGGCAAGGCGATTGTGGTAACTGATACTTTGAGTCATAGGCCCGGGGTTTAGCTTGTCCCAGTTGAGCGCAGTTTAGAGACAGTCTTCTGCAGATTACAGTTCTTGTGCGACAGCTGAGTACAGTTTATGTTCACCTCCACTGAGGGGACAGCCGGCTCATGTCCGTGCCCGTCCACTTCTATTTAATCGTTTTCATGAGGCACAGCCCGCCGATACCCATTTGTCTGAAATTCTTGACCATGTTCGGCAGGGTAGAGATTCGGAGTTCTTGATTGGTAATCAGGGTATGCTACGTTTAGGGACTCGCTTGTGTATACCAGATACTGATGAGTATAAACGCGAAATCCTACGACAGGCACATCCGTCAGCTTTTAATGTTCACCCAAGTTCCACCAAGATGTAACGTGACTTGAGAGTTAGTTACCGGTGGGCAGGGGTGAAGAGTGATGTTTCGGATTTCATTTCGAGGTGTCTGACTTGTCAGCGAGCTAAGGCTGAGCATTTAAGACCGGCAGGAGAGTTGCAACCTTTAACCGTTCCAGAGTAGGAATGGGAGCAAATCTCCATGGATTTCGTTGTGGATCTACCCAGATTTAGTCAAGAGTATGACTCTATTTGGGTGATTTTATTGTCGGGTAAACGAAAGCAGCTCACTTCCTTCCAGTGAATACCCCTTTCGGTTATGCTCAGTATGCTCAGTTTGCTCATTTGTACGTCGATAAGTTTGTGCGTTTGCACGGAGTTCCTTCGTGCATTGTATCCAATAGAGGCACCCAGTTCACTAGCCGTCTTTGGCAGAAACTTCAGGAAGCCTTAGGTACCTGGTTGAGCTTTAGCACCGCTTTCCATCCGTAGGCCGATGGTCAGTCAGAGCGGACTATACAGACTCTGGAGGATATGTTTCGTGCGTGAGTGCTTAATTTTATTGGCAGTTGGGATCGTCACTTGCCACTGATGGAGTTCTCCTACAATAACAATTATCAGGAGACGATTCAGATGGCAACTTTTTAGGCTTTGTATGGTAGACTGTGTCGATCGCCGGTCTGTTAGATCGACTCAGCGATAGCAGGATTTTCGGACCCCAGCTAGTCAAGAGACTACTGAGAAGATCCAGTTGATTCAGGACAGGATGAGAGCAGCCCAGTGCAGACAGAAGTCTTATGCCGACTGTCGTCGTCGCAGACTTAAGTTCGCAGTGGGGGATCATGTATTCCTACGGATTTCTCTGATGAAGGGTGTGATGAGTTTTAGGAAGAAGGGGAAGATTAGTCCCAGAATTGTAGGTCCCTTTAAGATCCTTGAGCGAGTCGATACCGTTGCCTATCGTTTGGCATATCCACCCAGATTTCCGAATGTTCACCCCATATTCCTTGTGTCAATACTTCGCAAATACCTTCATGACTCTTCTCACATGATTCAGTACCAGACCATTCAATAGAATAAGATCTTTCGTTCATCAAGTAGCCAATAATTTTATTGGATCGGTAGGTGGAGAAATTTCGGTCAAAGGTCTTGCCATCTGTGAAGCTTCTTTGGTGTAGCCCGTCTAGTGAGGAGATCACTTGGGAGGCTGCGAGCGAGATCCGGAAGAAATTCCCAAATCTCTTCGTAGGTACGCGTAGATAAAATTTTAAATTCGGGGACCGAATTTCTTTAAGGAGGGGAGATTGTAACCTTTTATAAATCGTTTATGCGAATTTTCCGATATTAGGTAAAATAAACTGTGTTTTCCGTTAAAACCTAGAAGTGATCGTTTTTCATTATAGACTTAACTGCACCTAGTTTAACTAGGAAATTGCTAGTTGCGGTATTTAGTTAGTCACTTGTAAATTTTAGTTCACATAAATATTTTTTCCTAAATTAAAATATTATTATAATCTTTTAATTATACACTTAATTAGTGGTAATTACAATTTGGATTGGGTTTACTATGCTAATTTGAATTCATGCCTACTTAATCATAAGATTAAGCATCTTTGATTTCTTGCAAAATATCTTGGAAAATATCTAGATATTTTGAAGGTTAATGGAAATTTTAATTAAAATTATTAAGAGGTGACATAAAGATAAGTGTTTTAATTGAGCTTTAATGTGTTTTAATTTAGGATTTTTCCACACACTTCCATACATTTCCCTCTTCTTCTATTGTTGGCCGTGTAAGTCCACGTTGCGACCCCCGGTTCTTACGGGGAGGCGGAAACGGTATAAAAAACGAATTTTTATTGCAAGAGGCAACATGGACTAAACTATGGTCGGGATCGTTGTCTAAACTAAAACTAGCAAACTAAGCTAAAGATATTTAGCTACTCGGATGAAGATGGTTATACCTAAACTTGAACTCCTTCTCTTCAAGCTCCGATGGTGGTTGGATGGCTCCTTCTCGTTGTCTCCGTACGCCGAAGATAGATCCACTTGAAAGCTCCAACCTTTAGCTCCTTCTTCGTTCTTTGAAGAAACTAGTTCACTTGGTTTGCTAAACCTAGTGAACTAGAATGAGTAGAGATGATTTAGAATGGGATTTTATCTATGGTTCTTGATTCTCAACTCATGAGACAAGAGAACCATAGATCAAGAGAGAGAGGAAGAGGTTGAGGGTGAGAGCAAGAGGAGAGCTCAAGAACAAGAGAGAGAATGAGCAAGAAAGAATGAGCAAGTATTTTGTCTCTCACCCTCTCATAATCCAAAGCAATGATAACTCATCATATCAACAAAAGTCTTATGTGATGGTTGAAGTAACCATAACCTTATCATGTCATGCACTCATTTTACTCAAAAGAACAAGCAAGAAAAAGTCTTTGGCATGAAATGATAACCATGGTTATCATGATGGTCAACTAGTCAAGCCTAGTCAACCGGTCAACAAGTCAACAAAAGTCAACAAGTCACCAAAGTCAACAAGTCAACAAAAGTCAACAAGTCAACAACCATATCACCATAATACTTAATTAATATAATAGTTAATCACATATCATATTCTCATTAGGGTTGAGCATAAAGTCAAAAAGTCAACGGTCAACTGTCAACAACCCTAATGAGAATCCGCTGCCTCTGCCTCCCTGTCAACTGTGCATACACACCCGCATCCGCGTTCCGAGGAACACGAATGCAAACTGGATAAATCCAATCCCATAAGGTACACTAGGATCTGGCTTAAACCAAAGCCCGCTAGTGTAAACTGTCCGGACACTGTACGTGCACAAGTGCACGAATGTGACCGAACCCTGTCGCAAAACCATGCGACCTGTCGCAATACCATGCGACCTCTACTCTTTTGCCTAAAGGCGAAAAGCTTTCTGTGTGGGACTCTAAAGACTCGACACTACGCTGGCAGTGGGTTTAACCACAGACCGCAAGCGGCACTAGCTGTGCGTAACGGTCCCCAGGTAATGCCGACAAGAAGACCGACGAGGCGAAACCCATCTGAACTCTTACTGAGCCTGAGTGTGACATTCTCCGTACAGTCCGGTCTGTTCGTCTGATACATCGCATGGCGGGCCTAGGGGGCGGTAAACGTCAGTCCCCCAATAGCGGTACAAGTCGTGCCGGAGTGAAGCCCAATACACCCTGAGATAACACTGGAAACCTACCAGTATATCTCGTTTGCCCTGGCCAGGGACTACTCGTGTAATGGCTCTCCTAGACACAGCGCGATGTCAACCCCCAATACCGGGAGAGACGAATCCTGTCTAACCGTCACTGCCTCCAAGTGCTTCGGGACTGCACCCAACCACCGCCTGTTTGCACGACTCCTTTGAGCCGTGGTAGGGTAGTGATCAAAGTACAGTGGGAACACACCCGAGGCGAAGTGACAGTGTCAAGTCAGCGGACTAAGCTGTACTCATGTCACCTGGGAACTGATAACTGACGATAGGTATAATACCAACTAGTCAGTTCCCTACGAGTCCTGTCCAGTGTACCCGTAACCTAACGAGCACCCGCATACTATCTCAAGTACGACGTACTGACGGCTGTGGGACAGACCGTCTCCCACACTGGGATGAGAAGCGCATGCGCTGGTCTACTCCGGAGTATCGATGCCCTGTCTCGATAGTCCTGCGACCAGGGACCTGAATAAGGATGTGCTTATAGATTACCCAGCCCCCACTAGTGTGACTGCCATCACAACGCTGGTAATCAAGCAAAGATCCTAAGGGCTCCACTAATGCGTATAAGTGATATACTGAAATAAACACAAGTACACATTGAAGTAGAAACAAACCAAGTAGCATACTACTATTTTGAGCAAGATTGTATATACAAGGTGAATATCCCAAGCATCCATTAAGTAATATACAAACTAGTATGATACAGTAATGGCCTCTAGGGCATATACACTAACAATCTCCCACTTGCACTAAGGCCATGTACTGGCGTATCGAAGACCTATCATCTCGATCAGCCGCTCGAACTGAGTCTGGGGCAAGGCCTTGGTGAATGGATCTGCAGTGTTGTCTTCTGAAGCGACTCTCCGAACCTCGATCTCCTGGCGATCTACGATCTCCCTGATCAGGTGATACCGCCTTAAGATGTGCCTGGATTTCTGATGGGACCTGGGTTCCTTCGCTAAAGCTATAGCCCCGTTGTTGTCGCAATACAGAGGTATTGGATCAACAATGGACGGAACCACCTGAAGTTCTTTCAAGAACTTCCTCATCCAGACAGCTTCTTTTGCGGCATCAGATGCAGCGATGTATTCCGCTTCCATCGTCGAGTCTGCAACGGTTTCCTGTTTGGAACTCTTCCAACACACCGCCCCTCCATTGAGGGTAAAGACAAAACCCGACATGGACTTGGAATCATCCTTGTCACTTTGGAAGCTGGAGTCAGCAAAGGCCTCGATCTGGAGGTCCTTTCCGCCATACACCAAGAACATCTCCTTAGTCCTTCTCAGGTACTTGAGAATGTTCTTTACCGCTATCCAGTGTTTCTCCCCAGGGTTAGACTGATACCGGCTTACCACACTCAGTGCATAAGCTACATCCGGTCTGGTACACAACATCGCATACATTATAGAGCCTACCGCAGAAGCGTAGGGTATAATAGACATGCGATCCCTCTCCAAATCAGTCTTGGGAGACATCTCTTTAGAGAGGGTGATCCCGTGACAAGCCGGTAGGTTACCGCGCTTGGAATCTTCCATACTGAATCTCTTCAGTATGGTGTCGATGTACCTGGACTGTGAAAGTCCTAATATCCTCTTGGATCTGTCACGGTAGATCCGGATACCCAGAATGTACGAGGCATCACCCAGGTCTTTCATGGAGAACCTGTGTGACAAGAACCCCTTGACAGATTGTAGCATAGGAATGTCATTTCCTATTAAGAGAATGTCATCCACGTATAAAACGAGGAATACTACAGTTCTCGCTACAAATCTACTATAGATGCATGGTTCATCTGGATTTTTGATAAAGCCAAATTCTTTGACCGTCTCATCAAAGCAGATGTTCCAACTCCGCGATGCCTGCTTTAGTCCATAGATGGACTTAAGCAACTTGCACACCTTTCCGCTGCTCCCACTCTGAATGAAACCCTCTGGCTGATCCATATAGACACACTCCTCTAAATTTCCATTTAGAAAAGCGGTTTTTACGTCCATCTGCCAAATCTCATAATCGTGGAAGGCAGCAATGGCAAGAAGGATCCGAATGGATTTCAGCATGGCTACTGGAGAAAAGGTTTCGTCGTAGTCCAAGCCAGGTCTTTGACGAAAACCCTTTGCTACCAGCCTAGCTTTATAGGTCTCAACCTGTCCATCTACACCAATCTTCCTTTTGAAGATCCACTTGCATCCTACGGGTTTTACCCCGTCTGGAGCAATGTCCAACGACCATACCTTGTTGGTGTACATGGACTCCATTTCGGTCCGCATTGCATCCAGCCATTTCACTGAGTCAATGCTCTGAACGGCCTGCTGGAAGCTAGTAGGCTCATCATAATCTATGATGCAATCCTCTCTATCCACGTCTATGAGAAAACCGCAGTATCTCTCGGGCGGATGAGACTGCCTACTACTCCTGCGGAGCGGCGTAGGAATGTCCTGTTCTGTTGAACCCTCTGGTTCCACTAAGCTTTCAGTAACAGTCTGTGGTTCTGGAATTTCTTCCAGTTCTATTGTGTTCCCACTTATCTGGGTTTCCAAAAACTCAGTTTCCAAGAAGCGGGCATGCTGAGAAACAAAAACCTTTTGTTCCTCAGCGGAATAGAAAAGATACCCCCTGGAGTTCCTTGGGTATCCCACAAACTTACACTGTACTGAACGTGCCTCAAGCTTGTCCGCATGCTGCTTTTTTACAAAAGCTGGACATCCCCATACCTTAAGATAATTAAGACAGGGTTTCTTCCCAGTCCACATCTCATATGGGGTGGTGGGCACAGTCTTGGTAGGAGCCTTGTTCAAGAGATACGCAGCTGCTTCTAGTGCATATCCCCAGAATGATCGCGGTAACTCAGCGTTACTCATCATGGACCGAACCATATCCAATAGGGTTCGGTTCCGTCTCTCCGATACACCGTTATGTTGCGGAGTGTATGGAGGAGTAAGCTGAGAGAGAATACCATTCTCTTTTAAGTAATTCAGGAATTCGGCACTTAAGTATTCTCCACCTCGATCCGATCTTAGAATCTTAATACTTTTGCCGGTCTGTTTCTCTACTTCATTCTTATACTCCTGGAATTTTCCAAAGGCCTCGGACTTATGTTTCATTAAGAAGACATAACCGTACCTTGAGAAGTCATCCGTAAAAGTAATGAAGTAAGAATGTCCGCTTCGGGCATGTGTAGACATTGGACCGCACACGTCACTGTGTACGAGTCCCAAGAGCTCGCTCGCTCTTACTCCTTGTCCAGTAAACGGAGTCTTTGTCATCTTTCCTTTGAGACAAGATTGACAAGTGGCATACGATTGATATTCGAACGCATTCAAATATCCTTCTGTATGTAACTTAGTCAACCTTCTCTCATTGATGTGACCCAATCTACAATGCCATAAGAAAGTCTGATTTATATCCAGAGACTTTCTTTTGTGTGTATTCTGGACGTTGAAAATCTGTGGTTGGTTTAACACGTATATACCATTACTCAATGTACCTGACCCAATCAAAACTTGATTAAGGTGAATGTTTACAACATTACTTACAAACGCAAATTCATAACCTTCTTTAGAAACTAAAGATACAGAAATGATATTACAAGTTGCGTTGGGTACAAAAAAGCAATTACGCAAAACCAAAACATGTCCATCTGACATTCCCAGGTGATAGTCCCCCACGGCTTTAGCATCCATGCTAGCTCCGTTTGCAACTCTGAGGGTCATGTCACCTGCCTTCAAAACCCTACGGTTTCTCAACGCCTGCAAAGAATTACAGATATGAGATCCTGATCCGGTATCCAATACCCAGGAAGTAGAGTTTATTGAAAGACAGTTTTCAATAACATACACACCTGAAGCTGAAGCTGCAACTTGCTTCAATTCCTGTGTTCTGGCCTTCCAGGCCCTGCAATCATTCTTCCAGTGTCCTTTCTTATGACAATAGAAGCATTCTTCCTTATCCACAAGCTTCCCCGCTATCTTTGTTGCTTTACCTTTTCCCTTCGTATCCACTTTACTAACACCGCCCCTTGGTTTGGCGGGGGCCTTCTTCTTCTTTCCCTTGGCTTTCGCCTTGGACCTAGAAGAAGATGATCCTCCTACAAACAAAGTGGATGTATCCCTACTTTTCTGTAGGGTGCCCTCTGCGCTCCTCAGCATGTTGAGGAGCTCTGATAGTTCAACCTCTTTTTCTTGTAGGTTGAAGTTCAGTGTAAACTGGGCGTAAGTGGAAGGAAGGGACTGGAGAACTATATCCGTATATAGCTCACTCTCCAATGTGATCCCTAGGTCAGCAAGCTCCTCAATGAAGCCGATCATCTTTAGCACATGCTCGGCTACTGATGATCCGACGGCCATTCTTGTCGAAAATAACTTTTTCGACGCTTCGTATCTTGCGATACGTGATTGCTCTCCATACAGTTCTTTTGTATGGAGCAATATGGACTCCATGTCCATATTCTCATGCCTCCTCTGATGTTCGTTGTCCATCGAGGCAAGCAGGAGGCACTTGGCCTTCGCGCTATCAATCTCCCAAGTCTTGCGGATTTCCTTATCCGCGACGCTGGAAGTTGGACCAGGGACAGGGGGAGCTTTGGTGGTAAGAAGATACCCCAGCTTGTCATAAGTGATTGCTATCTTGACATTCCTGAGCCAATCTTTGTAGTTTGGCCCTGTCAGTTTGTTTTTATCTAGGAGTAACTTAAGTCCAGTCATGTTGATTGGTCGCTGCAATTAGGAGAGAGAAGAAGAAACACTCAGCATGATGCTCTTGCAAGTTTAGAGTGGTTTTTAGTTTGTCTAAACAGGATGGCTCCCACTGTTTCTCGAATCCCTCCTCAAACCATAAAGGAAGAATTAGTCAGGATCAATCCCACCGTACAATACTTGCTTAACCGTTCAGCCAGGCCGGTGTCGGTACTTCGAGGGAGGTTTTCCAACGCTTTCGCGAAGTTCCTTAATTAGAGAACCTCTTTTCCCTGGGGGCGTAGCCCCGCTAACACCTTTCTAGGCACCTACTAGGTTTATAGCATTGATCGTTAAGTGAGAAATTTCCCGAGGAGTAGCATATACTCACAGTAGGATCGGGATCCAAATATCATCGCGTGACGAAACTGAAGGAATCCTACCAGAATCATCACACTCCAAATGGTATGCAAATCTAGCAAGTTTCAGTACTTATGAAACTCCCGATGTGGATTTTTGCCCCATGCTCTTATGACCTTGACGAAGGTCAACAAATCATAAGTCACATGTCAAGTTCTGCCCGTCATTATCTAGGTTAATTTGAATCCACCCGTATGTACCCTTGACGAAGGTCAACAAGGTAATGCGAATGTCCCAAACCAACGCATCTATCTATGCTACATATGAATACCCAATAGCTACCAATCACTATGCTTTGACGAAGGTCAACAAACACAGCTTGAATACTTATTGAATATTCATACGAAACGACGGAGGGCTACGAATGGTTTTGGCGAAACCGTGAACGTAGTGAACTTGATTTAATCGATGGAACGAGATAGCTTTTAGAAGGAGTGGCTCAAGCTCCGCATTTAAAAGTTATTTTGAAAAGAACCGAGTGGTTTTTCGAAAGTGTTCCAACGACTTTAACTTGGTTTATTATCTTGCATTAGTTCTTTTAATGCGTGATATTCTTGCATTAGTACTTTTAATGCGTCCCATCATTTAACCCTACCATTGCAGAAAACAACCAAAATATGACGTACGCTTATGCCATTCGCATTCGCCACTGGGCCCCGTCATTACCCGTTAGGTTACTTAACTAACGACAGAGCGGGGGCTGGGCTAGCGCGTCTGTAAAACATAAGCAACGCCTAAATAGTAAGCAATGATAGACATTACAGATCACAGATGAATGCATTGGATATACTAGCAATCCGCAATCCTTTCGAGCCTGAAACGAAAAGCGGATAACACGGTCGCGGTGAATAGCCAAATACCCCACCCAAGACCCCTACGGGTGCGGCAAACTACCCGCCAAGTACTCGGTAGTTTGTGCACCCCTCCATGGGTCTATCCTAGGAGCAAAAACAGTAAAAAGAATTATACAATGACGGCTACAACCCCGACCCGGTTGTGCGGTCAAACAAATAATAATTATTACATCAATTTACATTTACAATGAATGAAAGAAAAACAAAAGCTCATCTCACATCCACCCCGGCTATTCACCCGCGACAGTCCAACACATTCATATACACATTCCAGTACATTACAGATCATGTATAACCCCGACTAATCGACTTATAGCGATTAGCCGACGTTCAATACATGCAAGCATCACAGATATAACCATCATAGTCAAAGTGCAGTGAAGTTCGGGAAAAATACGGAATTATAGGACCCCAAAAGGAAATTTCTTTTCTGGAAAATCTGGGCACATATAATATATTTTAAAAATCCCAAAACCAACACACAAACACACTGCACGAAAAACGATGCAGAGAAGACAACAACTCGCGGCGGTTCAGCGGCGTCTAAGAAGGCTCACGCGGCGGAAGGGCGGCGGTTTAGAGGAATTACTGCATCGTTTTTCTTGGGTGTTCTTACAAAACCCTGAGCCGAATTTAGGAGTATAAAGTTTTTCATTTTGACCAGAAAAAATTTCAACAGAAACTCAGTTTTAGTAAAAGTTTGGTTTTTGGATTTTTCCGGTTCCGAACTTCGTTACACTTCACTACCAAGCTAGTTTAAGTTTAGTTAGGCTCTGATACCACTGTAAGTCCACGTTGCGACCCCCGGTTCTTACGGGGAGGCGGAAACGGTATAAAAAACGAATTTTTATTGCAAGAGGCAACATGGACTAAACTATGGTCGGGATCGTTGTCTAAACTAAAACTAGCAAACTAAGCTAAAGATATTTAGCTACTCGGATGAAGATGGTTATACCTAAACTTGAACTCCTTCTCTTCAAGCTCCGATGGTGGTTCGATGGCTCCTTCTCGTTGTCTCCGTACGCCGAAGATAGATCCACTTGAAAGCTCCAACCTTTAGCTCCTTCTTCGTTCTTTGAAGAAACTAGTTCACTTGGTTTGCTAAACCTAGTGAACTAGAATGAGTAGAGATGATTTAGAATGGGATTTTATCTATGGTTCTTGATTCTCAACTCATGAGACAAGAGAACCATAGATCAAGAGAGGGAGGAAGAGGTTGAGGGTGAGAGCAAGAGGAGAGCTCAAGAACAAGAGAGAGAATGAGCAAGAAAGAATGAGCAAGTATTTTGTCTCTCACCCTCTCATAATCCAAAGCAATGATAACTCATCATATCAACAAAAGTCTTATGTGATGGTTGAAGTAACCATAACCTTATCATGTCATGCACTCATTTTACTCAAAAGAACAAGCAAGAAAAAGTCTTTGGCATGAAATGATAACCATGGTTATCATGATGGTCAACTAGTCAAGCCTAGTCAACCGGTCAACAAGTCAACAAAAGTCAACAAGTCACCAAAGTCAACAAGTCAACAAAAGTCAACAAGTCAACAACCATATCACCATAATACTTAATTAATATAATAGTTAATCACATATCATATTCTCATTAGGGTTGAGCATAAAGTCAAAAAGTCAACGGTCAACTGTCAACAACCCTAATGAGAATCCGCTGCCTCTGCCTCCCTGTCAACTGTGCATACACACCCGCATCCGCGTTCCGAGGAACACGAATGCAAACTGGATAAATCCAATCCCATAAGGTACACTAGGATCTGGCTTAAACCAAAGCCCGCTAGTGTAAACTGTCCGGACACTGTACGTGCACAAGTGCACGAATGTGACCGAACCCTGTCGCAAAACCATGCGACCTGTCGCAATACCATGCGACCTCTACTCTTTTGCCTAAAGGCGAAAAGCTTTCTGTGTGGGACTCTAAAGACTCGACACTACGCTGGCAGTGGGTTTAACCACAGACCGCAAGCGGCACTAGCTGTGCGTAACGGTCCCCAGGTAATGCCGACAAGAAGACCGACGAGGCGAAACCCATCTGAACTCCTACTGAGCCTGAGTGTGACATTCTCCGTACAGTCCGGTCTGTTCGTCTGATACATCGCATGGCGGGCCTAGGGGGCGGTAAACGTCAGTCCCCCAATAGCGGTACAAGTCGTGCCGGAGTGAAGCCCAATACACCCTGAGATAACACTGGAAACCTACCAGTATATCTCGTTTGCCCTGGCCAGGGACTACTCGTGTAATGGCTCTCCTAGACACAGCGCGATGTCAACCCCCAATACCGGGAGAGACGAATCCTGTCTAACCGTCACTGCCTCCAAGTGCTTCGGGACTGCACCCAACCACCGCCTGTTTGCACGACTCCTTTGAGCCGTGGTAGGGTAGTGATCAAAGTACAGTGGGAACACACCCGAGGCGAAGTGACAGTGTCAAGTCAGCGGACTAAGCTGTACTCATGTCACCTGGGAACTGATAACTGACGATAGGTATAATACCAACTAGTCAGTTCCCTACGAGTCCTGTCCAGTGTACCCGTAACCTAACGAGCACCCGCATACTATCTCAAGTACGACGTACTGACGGCTGTGGGACAGACCGTCTCCCACACTGGGATGAGAAGCGCATGCGCTGGTCTACTCCGGAGTATCGATGCCCTGTCTCGATAGTCCTGCGACCAGGGACCTGAATAAGGATGTGCTTATAGATTACCCAGCCCCCACTAGTGTGACTGCCATCACAACGCTGGTAATCAAGCAAAGATCCTAAGGGCTCCACTAATGCGTATAAGTGATATACTGAAATAAACACAAGTACACATTGAAGTAGAAACAAACCAAGTAGCATACTACTATTTTGAGCAAGATTGTATATACAAGGTGAATATCCCAAGCATCCATTAAGTAATATACAAACTAGTATGATACAGTAATGGCCTCTAGGGCATATACACTAACAGGCCGAACCCCCCTTGCTGCCCCATCATTTTCTCCACCCTATTTCCACTCTTTCAAGCTTCTAAAATTCATCAAAAATCATCAAATAATCCCACAAACTCAAAAACAAATCCATACCCATTATTCTTTAGTTTTAACCAACCATGGATCTTCATGAAAGTTAGCATTTTGGAGGCTATTTTGGAAATCTTTTTGCAAGTTTAGAATCAAGTTTTGAGATATAAAATCCTAACCCTAAGCTTAGTTGTTGTTTTAATATATTAAGCTAGCTTATTAGATGTTTAAATATGCCTTTAATTTGCATGTTTAGAAATTCAAGAAAAGGATTTGAAGATCAAGTTAGGGTTTTGATTGTTTGTAATGGTTAAGTGAGTGGATTAGACTTTAAAAACTTAACCTAGTTGCGAGATTGTTAAATGATATTTTTCCTAATTGTCTAATTAAGCTTGATTGAAAACTAGCTTTTACTAAATCTTATATGGGTAAGATTAAAATTGTAGTAAAGGTTTGTGTGGCTTAATCAAGCTATTATGTGATGATTGTGGCTACTAGATTTTGTTAAAGTTCTAGATTTGAGCTAAAATGATTAAAATATGCTTACTAAGTTTTCGGATAAATTAGGCGTGGGTTTCTTTTGATGTTGCGACGTTATATATATTATCTTCCACGATATATATTGTGTTGTAAATGCGTGATCGGTACGATCAGGGTCTAGACTTAGTGGTTATGTCGTTTTGCGTTCATAACTAAGGTTGTGCCTATGTCGTACGCGTTTTGTGCACCAAGTGCACAATGTGTATATCTTGTGGACGTTATCCTTACATTTCGTTGGCTTTGTGTTGGCGCAGGATATTTAACCTTATTTGTTGTGTTTGTGAAATTTTAGGATCGCAAGCTGGCACTTCGGACGCTGCGAAGAAAGGAAAGCAGGTGGTTGGATTTACTTAGCTCGAGGTCATCGGTGAGTATATTTAACATCTACAGGGGAATCACCTGTATGGCGTTATGCGTCTGAGTTAGATTCAATGACATGATTATTAGTTATAACTATATGGACATTGATTGTGCATGTGTACCATTGTTGCATGCCTCATTTTCCTATTGCATATGGACATAGTATTAATGCGACACAACACCATTACTAACGGTTCATGTTGCACGAGCACAAATTGTATGCTACACACACACCGTCGGTAATTTCCATGACACGCACAACATATATACATATGTGATATTGTATCGGTTATTGGTTTTGAGACATTGATTCTTATTCCATTGCGCATATGAAATGTAGTGTACATGCTATACCTACATACTTACTACTTTTGGGGATGCTTTATTTATTTTCTATGTTGTACCCATTTCGGGGCTAGTTTTTACAAAGGTGGTGCTGCTGAAATTTCTATGAAAGTGAGCTTAAGTTTAAAGATTTTTACTTAAGATTCCCAAAAGTTTTTAACAATGTTCTTATCACTTACTATTTTTGATGGTTTAGATTTCTGGGTTTTCGGCTTACTTGAATTGCGTTACGCCTGTAGACGTTACGTGGTTTAAGTGTCGTCACATGCCAACAAACGTAGCACGAATACTAAATACTACTTATCTGAAATGTCGGAAGGCTGTGACAGGTTTTTAAGAAAACCTTTTGCGTAATGAACTTGATATCGTTGTAGAATCGAGTGATTTTGAAAAGGAGTGTTTTTGAGGTTTTTACTTGTTTTGCTAAAGAGATCACTCCCGGTGAAGGGATCTCGGTCTATCCATATCGAATAAGGTGCAGGATATTTTATAAATACCACTATGCAAAGCAAAAACTATAGAAGCAATCAAAAGACAAACCATGTGGGTTGTGGCATAGGCCAGTTTCGCTATAGAGGTCACTTCCGGTGAAGGGATCTCGGCTCTTTCCTTATCGAATAAAGTGCTGGATATTTTACAAGGAATACCGCTATGCAAAGCAAGAACTAGAGCTACCAGTTTTTAAAGCAAGTTTCTACAATATCTATAGGTTTTTTTTATTTCATTAATCTCATTAATGAATTCCCATCAATTATGCTTCCTAAGCATCACAGAAGAAACAAAAACAGTAATATTTATTATATATCATATATATAATATAAGCATTCGTTTCAACATATCACAGTGATCACATCACAGAGCAGCAGAAGATAACATATGAAATATTGGATATACTAGGATTTCCGTGTTTAATATCAAGCCTGTAATAAACACGGATTCCACGGTCACGATGAATAGCCAAACCCACATCCCTAGACCGCTACAAGAGCGGCAAGCAACCCTCCCAATTCCGGGTTAGGAGATCCGGTCTCGACTCCTCGAGATGGCCTCCCACTAGACCCTAGAACCCGGTTACTTATGCTCTCCTCCTTGGTTCTATCCTAATGCGGAAAAGTAAATAATATACGATGGTGACATCATCCTCAACCCGGAAGTGCCCCAATAAAGAATATTACATATATTGAATTTTACATGAATGAAAATAAAAATCTCTCATCTCATATAAAACCCCCGGCTATTCAAAAGCGATGATCCAATATAACATATCACATCAACACATAACATCACATGTCATCAACATAAGTAAATATGCGTATCCCAATTGTTGTTGACATATAGCAATGAAACCGGCGATACACCACATATTACACTTACGGTCGCAGAAAAGAAAGTGAAAAAATACAACAATTGGAATCGTCACTGCCCTTAGACATCATAAACCCGGAATATCACATATTCTGGATTTCATGCCTAACAATGCAAATTTTACATTTAGATCTCAACTATGAAAACAATTTTCAAAAGAAGTCGGGTAATTCAACAAGATTCCCGATTTCATCCGAGACCGAAATGTTAAACTTGCACGCAACTAATTACTTATCACATAACTAATTAGTTTAGATTCCAATTATTGTATCACAATCTCAGATAATTAAATGATGTTAAACTTTCCGATTGAATAAAAAAACACCCAAAATTTCCCAAAGAGCTCAACACTTGAGCGGAGTTTAAAAAAGATACCCAGAACAAGACACAACACCTATAAACCAGCCGTAGAAGGGTCAACCAATGTCTCACGTGTGGCACCACTGAACTACCACAAACTCTAGGGTTTGATGGCGGTTCTGACGGTCACAGAATCGAGTTATGGTTTCGTTCTTCTAGAGGGTCCACAGAATCACCTGCATGATTTTCTAAATTTTTTAAACTTGGAAAAATCTAACACTTGGAAAATTTCCAGCAAGAGAAATAATGGGTTATTGATATCCATTTGAAATTTTTATCACCGTCTAAAATACCTGAAAAAAAGTTAGATTTACGAATACGAAACAGTTCGAGTTGCCTATGCAGAAAATTAACATCACATGCAATTTTAGAAAAAACTAGCAACACCTGAAACCCCAAAATCCAGAGACTAGAACACACTACAAAATTCAACCCTGGACTCCCTCAAAAAACCGAGCACATCGGTTTTCAATGCTCTCTGGCCGGCCTAAATCCGAGGAAAGAGGTTCAATTTTCTACTGTGTTCATGTTATATCACATACAACATTCTGCAGTTGCTTAAAAAAAATTTAAAGCACTTTAAAAATTCGACAGAAACTAGGTATTAGGGTTTCAAGTTTTGGAGTTATTTCGGTTTCGTAATCTAACAAACATCGTGTAATTCTCTAGCTAGGCTCTGATACCACTGCTGGGTTCCCTTGGACGGCAGTGGGGTTTCGGGCGGTATCGTCGATGTCAAATTAAAAAATTGCCGCAGTAACGAACCCAAAATATAGGATGTTTAACTAGAGAATCTTATGAAAACAACAATATAAACACTTTACATCTAAGTGAATGCGGAATACAACCTTTGTAGACCGGTCCTTCATTTCTAAAGCTCTATGTAGTAGTACTTTCGCTGCAAGTTGTGAACTCCCGAACTCTAGGAATGGTTCACTTGAAGAAATGAACAAGCTTGCTCAATGTCTTCGAGGCCGAAAATGATCTACGTCGAGGAAACTCAAGCTCATGCTACCTCTTCACTAATGGTATATTAGTGAAGCAAACACCCTAAACTAAATGGCTAATATAGTAGAGGATGATGAAGTAGGAAATGGGCTCTCTTTAGATTTATTTTTCTTATAATATTTCATCACTTTATCAAAAGCTACAAAGCTTGAATGAGGAAGAAGAAGAAGATCAAGTGATGAAGTGATGAAGAATCACATCAGCTTAGAAATGCAACCAACACTAACCATTGTGGAGACTAAACCATGGCTAAGTGTTAAGGTTGGGTTAACAAATATCATAAGCTAGACAAAAAAAAGTGGACTTACTCAATGGTTCTACTAGCTTCTACAAGCTTTAACTATTCATCCAATTTCCATCAATTTTGTTAAACTTTAAATAAATTAAACCCTTCACTAAACCTAGCATGGTATGAGTCTCATACATCCTTGTTGCATGTATAACCTAGCATGACACACATATATATCACATATATATTTTGTGTGCAAAAGAAACAATACAATTAACATATATCACATATATGTTAAGTGTATTATTAGTGAGAAAAATGAATACTGAAGTGAGCTAATATTAGTTAATGTAATGTAATATATCAAATATATAATTATATATTAAATTATTAAATCAACACTTGATTTAATAATCCGGCTATATCACATATAACCGACTAATATCAAATGCAACAACTTATCGAATCAACGCTTGATCCGATAACCCGGCTATATCACATATAACCGACCGATGTCATATATCGCGAGAATAGAATGCGGTATCACATACGCACATTAATCTCGGTCCCTCACAAATCACATATGTACTTCTACTACGTTTCGCATGAACCAGGAAACCTCTTTGTAGGACTCTAAAGACTCGTCGATACGCCGGCAGTAGGTGATGATCATATCAAACACCCACAAGCCGTAAGCGGTCTGCTAAACGTAATGGCCACCTGGGTATTGAGCGATCAGAAGATAAACAAGCAAGCCTGCTCATACTCCTGCGAATCCAATCAGTAACACTACTGTACAGTCATGTCTCTTCATCAGATATGTCGCATATCACGGCCTAGGGGTAGTATAACGTCAGACCCCAATAGCCAGATAAGTCATGCCGATGTAAGGTCCATAACGGTTCAAGAAACTACTGATAATACTTACCAGTAGATCTCAGCAACCCTGGCCAGGGATTTCCTGTTATGGCAAATCGAGCATAGCGCAACATCAACTCCCAATACTGGGAGAGACGAATCTCCTCCTATCGCTCATTGCCTCCATGTGACTCGGGACTGTACCCAAAAACCACCTTTTTGCACGATCTATTGACCGTGGTATGGTGGAAATCAAAGAACAATGGGAATCACACAAGACTCTATTACGATCTCGGGTCGACAGACTAACCTGTACCAGTGTCACCAGAGAACTGCTATTCGACGATATGTATAATACCATCTAAGAGTTCTCGGCGAGTCCGTCCGGTGTACCCAGTCTCCACTGAGCACCCGTATACCTTCTCTGATTTCAAACACCAATGGATATGGGATCATACATCGCCCATCATATGGGTCGAGAAGCGCATACGCTAGTCTACTCTGGAGTATCGATGCCCTGTCTCGATACTCTCACGACTAAGAACTATTGAAGGATGTACTTACCGACTACCACTGCCCCACTAGTATGATCTGCATCATAGTCCTGGTAGTCAAGTACTCATCCTAAGGGCTTTATCAACATGTAATGGAGAGACAATAAGTGTACATGTTAAGATAAAGAGCAACCAGATAGCATACTATCATGTTGAGCAAGAAAGTCCTCCCTATATATGTCCAAGTATCCACTACAATATACATCGCATGTACAGTAATGGCCTCTAGGGTATACATATAACTAACAAATAGTTTGCGTCATCGTAATAACTTTACTATAGCCGATTCTTTTGCTTTGCATCGAGGTATTTAGTTTGGAATATCCTGCACCTCATTCGATAACGAAAGAGCCGAGTTCCCTTCACCGGGAGTGACCTCTTTAGCAAAAGTTTGCGCCACTATATATTTATAAAACCGCTAGGATTTCTTCAATGATATCAAGTTCATTACGTTAAAAGTTTTTCGCCAAAAACCAATCGTAGCCCTCTGTCATTTCTTACAGGTATTACTTAGTATTCATGCTGTGTATGTTGACCTCTGTCAAGGCACGGTGCTTGGTAGCTGGGTAATGCTTGTTTGTTGCATAGATATGCGATTATTTAGGACAGTCGCACGGTCATGTTGACCTCTGTAAGGGCTCGTGCGGGTGGATCTAAGTTAATCTAGGACAATGACGGGTTGAATTTGACTTGCGACTTATGATATGTTGATCTCTGTCAAGGTCATAAGCCGCTTGGGGCAAAAATCATATCGGGAGTTTCAAACATACAGGAAACTTGCCAGGCATGCGCATACCTTCTGGAGTGTGATAACTTGAGTGGCTTCCATCAAGTTATCATGCGATGATAGTTGGATCCCGATCCCCACTGATGAGTAGGATTACTCCTCGGGTGATTTTAGATAATCCCGAATAATTCTCCTTTTAGGTTTGGCGGAGAATTCGAGAAAACAATGGGAGACATCCTGATTAGATAAAGTGATTAACCATTCTGATCTAGGTTAGAGTGCACGCCGAGTGTTTCTTTTCTCTCTCTCTTTGGGGCAGCGACCATGGCCCGACCCTAGACTAAAACTCATAGACCAAGTTAACCGAACCTTCTTAAAACACTTTGGCTTTTGGATTGTCATAGTTGCATATATCATTGCCACTCCTACTTTTACCCTTTGCATTTCTCTGGAACATTCTGTATCACTATGAAGATCCACATTTATTGGATATGGCCATCGTATAGTTACATACGAACTCGAAGAAACTTGTTTCAGATTCGAGGATGGTTCCGGTTCTGGAGAAATTGAATAGGACTATTCAGTTGTCTTTTCCCTTTATCTTCTCTTAGGTTGCGAGGGTTCCTGCTATTTAGGAGAGTACACCTATTACGCTTATTGGATGGTCTTCTTCCAAACCATAGGCTGGTGTCGAAAGGTAGGGAAGGGAGAAAACCAATTAGCCTAAGTGTGGTGTACATAAGGTAATAAGTAAAGACAAATAAATGGATTAGAAAGAGGGCAAAGTAAAATGTGACTGCTATAATTCACGACGAAACAGCGTATATTATTGCCACTCCTACTTACCCTTTGCATTTCTCCGGAACATTCCATATCATTACGAAGATCCACACTTATTAGATACGCCATCGTATAGTTACATACGAACTCGAAGGAACTTGTTCCAGTTAAAGGATGGATTCTGGTTCAGGAGAAAGAGAATAAGGATTATTCAGTTGTCTTTTTCCTTTACCTTCTCTCAGGTTGCGAGGGCTCCTAGGATTAGGAGGGTACACCTATTACACTTATTGGATAGTCTTCTTCCAAACCTTAGGCTGGTACCGAAAGGTAGGGAAGGAAGAAAATCAATTAGCCTAAGTGTGGTGTACAAAAGGTAATGAGTAAAGACAAATAAAGGGATTGGAGAGATGACAAAGAAATGTACGGTTACAGTCATGAATATGGTTAGTGGAAGAGGCATTACTAGGAATACTCGGAAACCCCTTCGAAACATTTTCATGTTTCAGTTTCACTATGTGTTAATTGAAAACTGATTTCCCAATTAGATTCTTACTCCAGGGTATGTATTTACCAGATTTGATTCTCACATCTGTATAGTGTTACAGATGATAAGTGGGAGTAAAATATTAGGAATTGGGTGATTATATCCTCAACATATCGGAATTCTTTGTAATTGGTTATATTTGAGAAAATCACCTGGGTTATTGCCGGACGGCAAATATTTGGTTTTGAATATCCATAGTTATGCACCAGTTTCAAACTGATATATCTGTACGTTTATTTTATAAAGTGAGATATAGCTTTTTAAATTTATGTCTATAACATTTACCTATATCAGTTGATGGTTAGGTAAGGAGCATTCAACAACGGTGTAATTTTTTTAACCATAGTGCAGTTTTCAACCTACGACGCACAGGGTTTGAGTTATTAAACTCAGGGGACTTATACAAAGTATTGTATGTTGTCCAGTGCCCATTAGGACAAATAGGTTGGTGCCCGTACAATATTCTGTTTACTTGTGACTTCTCCATTTTTATACATGGTCCAAGTTTTGAGAAGTTATAGGTATATGAATAAAGTAGAGAACCATATGTTGCAAGTATCAGTATTCTTCAAAGTGATCGAAGATGTAGATACTTGTGTTTGGTATTCCGTTGATAGAAATGGTTTTGAGAACTTGCTTCTCTTTCAGGTTACTCATATTTGGATGCACTCCTAGTTGAGTAATGCTGATTGGTATCCTTCTATTTGGTTGACATGCACTGGAGACAGCTGCATGATTTGAATCTAGTTCCAATTAAATCAGTGCCTCTGTTTCTATATTGTATATAGAATGATTCATATCTTAACGATGTTAAGGTATATGGAGTTGTCCGGCTTATGCTTAAAACCAGACTCTGAACAAACTCAAGGCACGTTTCAGTAATGGCGGTTTGTGAATTATCCCAGGTTATAACGAGGGTTAACGTTCTACCATCTGGAAGATCAATAGATATATTGTTCTTCACTCGCCACCGTTTTAGTAAAATTAATTCTTTTCAGAAAATATTAATGGGATTATGGTAGAACTGGAAGTGATTCCAGAACCACAAACGATTACTGAAAATTTAATAGAACCTAAACATTCAACTGGTTTTGACATTCCATTAGCCACTCCGGAGATATGGTGGGTAACCTCAGGCACCCGAGAGGTACTTCGGTCTTCTCAGAAACGGTGACAGGGATGTTTTTGTTTACCCAGACTTGCCATTACTGCTGTTCTAAACTATGAGACCCGATAGGAGGATGGGTATAAAGTTGTTCTAAACTAGCTTTATAAATGCACGTGTATATGGCTCTGCCAGATTATTGTTGTAATCGGTGGGAGCAGCGGAAACATAGAGGGCAAGTAGCTTATGTCTATTTATAGACTCAAGCAGTTATAGCGGAGATAGATCATCTATTTTTGATGCGATAGTCAAAGGGTTTGACTTCATCAGAATAGGAGATGGATCTGCTAAGAAGGTAGCAGGGTGTGATGTCTTGGTATTTGGATGACATGCACTTGATAAGAAGTCAAATTCCTATACTACGATCGGTTATACTGTAGTTGTCATACAGTTGTTGAAAGACTACCTTAGCACCACCATGAGGTTCTAAAGGCATCAAGCATGCCAAATTCAAAATTTTCATGGTGCGAAGTTAGACTATACAAGATCTTTGCTAGAAGTTTAGGGTTTGCCTTTGTGATGTGAACAACTAGAGAAAAGAAAAGAGTATACAACCTTTGTAGTTTGAGTCCTTCTCTTCAATATCTCCGGGTTAAAGTCCACGCGACTCTACTAGGCTCTTTTTCGAGTTGAATGAAACTCCTTCGTGATCTTCGCGCTAAAGACGATCCACCCAAAGTCCACAAGCTCAAGCTAACCCTTCACTAATCTCCTTAGTGAAGACAACACTCCACATCAAATTGCTAATCTAATGTGTGATGGTGAAGTGGGAGTTTAATTTGCTCACTAGTTTGTGTTCAAGTTTCATGGTTCACATCACATGTGAGGGTTGAAGCTTGAACCATAGGATTGAAGAAGAAGAAGAAGTTAGAGAGCAACCATGGGAGCAAAGTAAGCAAAATGGCTAAGTGTTGAAAATGAGCTAGAATGAATTGCAGCTCTTGACCCCCACTCATTCAAGCATGGAATTTTCCAATATAAAATTGCAATCATGCTTGAATAGTGGGTCAAGATGAATAAACAAGAATAAATCCCATGCTTGCAACCATGCTCTCATTTTCCACCTCATTTCTATTTTCTCAAAAATAGAAATCATGCCATGCTTCATCATCATCATCATCATCATCATCATCATCATTATTATTATATATATATTATGAAGAATAATTAGTGAGTTAATAATATTAGTTAAGATATAATTATATCACATATAATGTATATCACATTATTGAATCAACACTTGATTTAATAATCCGTTTATATCACATATGATCGATTAATATCATTTATCCGAATATCACATTATCAAATTAACACTACTTGATTCGATGATCTGGTTATATCACATATAACCGAACCGATAACAGATAACTGCCAGATTACAATACGGTATCACATACACGTATTTAATCATGCCCACACACATATCACATATGTGTCCTACTTCGTTTTGCTTGTACCAGGAAACTTCTGTGTGGGACTCTAAAAACTCAACAATACGCCAGCAGTAGTTGATGATCACATCAGTCACCTATAAGCCGTCAGCAGTACTTGCTGGACGTAACGGCTACCCGGGTATTGAGCGATATGAAGATCAACAAGAAAGCTCGTCCATACTCTCCATGAATCCTATCAAACACTACCGTACAGTCCGGTCTCTTAGTCTGATATGTCACATATCATGTCTAAGGGTGGTAAATGTCAGACTCCAGTAACGTGATAAGTCATGCCAATGTCTGGCCTATAACGGTTCGAGAAACTACTGATAACTCTTATCAAGAAATCTCAACAGTAGCCCTAGCCAGGGACTTCCAGTTATAGCCAATCGAACATAGCGCAACATCAACCCCCAATACCGGGAGAGACGAAACCCCTCCTATCGCTCATTGCCTCCATGTGACTCGGGACTGTACCCAAAATCCACCTGTTTCCACGACTTCTTTGAGCCTTGGTAGGAAGGAAATCAAAGCATAGTGGAAGCCACACAAGACTCTATGACAATCTCGGGTCTATAGACTAACCTGTACCAGTGTCACCAGAGGACTGCTATCTGACGATAGGTATACTACCACATAGGAGTCCTCGGCGAGTCCTGTTCGGTGTACCCATTCTCCAATGAGCACCTGTGTACAATCTTTGATGTCACACACCAATGGTTGTGGGATTAACCATCGCCCTCTAAGGGACAAGAAACGTACACACTAGTCTACTCTGGAATATCGATGCCCTAGTCTCGATATTCCCTCGACTAGGAACTGATTAAAGGATGTACTTTTGGACCACCTAGCCCTACTAGTATGATTTCATCATAGTCCTGGTAGTCAAGTACATATCCTAAAGGCTTTATCAACATGTGAGAGCAAGACGGTAAAGAATACCGGTCAACATGTTAAGATAAAGCGTAACCAGATAGCATACTATCAGGTCGAGCAAGAAAGTCCTCTATATATATGTCCAAGCATCCATTATAATATACATCACATGTACAATAATGGTCTCTAGGTCATACATATTCCTAACAGTTGTTTCTCCACATAGGATATGGATATAATATCAGGCATTCTGGTTACTAGATCTATGATTTTAGATTTAGATTTAGGAAGTTTCCCAATTTGGGTACTTTGACAATATTCTAAAGATGCTTTAGAATGGACGACTCCTGGCATGGTGGTGTACCTGCATGTGATAGAGTCACCCTCTCTAAAGGATGTCTTTCAAACTAAAAGGGAGAGGGATTTGCATGATTAGCATATCACTTGCTTAGGCAATTGGGTCATTCATATGATGTCAGGTACCACACCAGATATTGTTTTTGCACTAGATGCAATAAGTATATATATATATTAATTGAATCCTGGAGAAACGTTGGAAAGCAGTTAAGAACTTTAGTGGATGTTCTTGGGATATGGTAATGGCAGTCTCCTTCGGGAGAAGGTTATCATTTCAAGCTTCCAAGATGACCTGGATGACAGAATGACTATTAGAGTTTTAGTTTTCCCTCTTTTGATGGACAATATGTTGGACAAGTGGTCCAAGCAGACACTGAGGAAGGAATTGCACAGAATACTGATTAAATTTAGTGGACGATACAGTCTAAGAAGTTTACTGGATTACGAGTTCATTTGTAAACTGGGTCCCATCAAATATCCAGACATATTCTAAGACATGTATTGCTCATTTCGGGAGATAGCTTTGTCCGCGAAGTTGAGATATAAAGAGATACAGAAAGAAACATTGCAGTGGATCCACTCACTGAGGCTATTTCTCGAACACAACAGTTTCGCAAACGAGCTTTGCGAGATTGATTAGTAGAGCAGTTGGGTGTTCGGTATCACACGGGCTGTGAGTATGCAACACCGAAATAATTAGCCTTTAGTGCAAGTGGGAGATTGTTGGCAATAGTGCCCTCAAGGAAATTATCATAGTCGCGGGCAGGTGATTATGATGATTGAGGAAGGACCTATACCAGTAGAACGGCCTTACTCAAGATTATAGTATGCTATCTGGTTTGTCTTTATTATCATGTACAGTATTAGGTGGAATTACAGATCACTATTACATGTTGATAGAGCCCATAGGATTCTTGCTTGACTACCGGCAGTATGTTGGCGATCATATACGTGGGAGCTGGGTGGTCTATAAGCACATCCTTAAATGTCCCTAGTCATGGGAGTTTCGAGATTGGGCATCGATACTCCAGTGTAGACTAGTATATACTGATTGAGACCCCGACGAGGGGCGGTGGCCGGTCTCACAAGCCATTGGTGTCGATTTGTTCACCTAAGATATTATACAGGTGCTCATTGGGTTATGAGTACAACAGACGGACTCGCCGGGAACATGGTAGTTGGTATTATACCTATTGTCAGATAGCAGTTCCCAGGTAACATGTGTACAGGTTAGTCTATCGACCTGAGATCGTCATTTGTCTTATGTGAGTTCCCACTGTGCTTTGATTACTACCCTACAACGGCTCAAAAGAGTCGGGCAAATAGGTTTTAGTTGGGTACAGTCCCGAGCCACATGGAGGCAGTGAGCGGATCGTCAGGGGATTCGTCTCTCCCGGTATTGGGGGTTGATGTCGCATTGTGCATGGGTGCCCATCACCAGAAATCCCTTGCCAAGATAGTCGAGAATTACTGATTCGGATCAGTAGTTTATCAGTGGGTGATGGGCTTCATACCGATACTAAATGTCGTATTATTAGGGGTCTGACTTTATCTACCCCCTAGACTCAATATGCGATACTTACAGATGAACGGACCGAAATATGGATATTGTCACTGTCAGGATCAGTAGGGGTTTTAGAATGAGTTTGCTCGTCGGCCTCCCTTTCGCTCAATACCTGGGTAGTCTTTACGTACAGCTAGTGCCGCTGACGTGCTTATGGTTAAACCCACTGCCAGCGTATTGACGAGTCTTTAGAGTCCCACACAGAGGGTTTCCCTGCTTCGGACGAAACGATGTAGAGGCCGTATGGTTTTATGGCAGGATTCGATCATATACATGCACTTATGCGCGTATCATGATTCGGACGGATAATACTAGTGGGCTTTGGTTTAAGCCGGATCCTAGTATTATATTGTTGGATTATTTTCGTCTCATTGTATTCGTATGCTTCGGAATACAGATGCGGGCATATATATACGGATGAGGGGTATTCTTGTAATTACTTACAAGATTACTTTTAGAAGATTACATCTCATTATGGTTTAAACCATTTTGGATTAAAAGGTTTATGAGGCGGAGGATGAGGTGTTTATTGCATTTTTGTGGCATGGCTTAGTAGTGACCCATGGTTACTATTCTAGCATGCTTAGGGTTTTTGTCTGTTGTGAGATTTTGTTGACTTGAGATTTTTTGTTGACTTAAGATATTTTTGGAGTCTTGAGATAATTTTGTGGGGGCTGCATTATTTATTCTCACAACACACAAAAATCAAAGAAGCTATTATTCATTCTCTCTCCTACAACACTCTCATCCTCATGACATCTTCTTCTTCCTCCATCCAAACCCTCTCATGTGTTGAGAAACCTTGAGTGTCTTGAGACAAATTAATCCTTCATCACTCCCTACTTCTTCTATGGTATCTAGTGTAGCGATCTAGGTACCCTAGTTACCTCGGATATGTGGTCGGAGCTCGATTCATAGACTCTCGGATGGATCATCTTTGATGGAGGGAGACCAGAGATCAAGCTTGATCAAGGAAGCCTCTAGGAGCTTGGGATGATGGTTCAAGACAAAAGGACATGGATCATTTGGTATAATCACTCTAACCCTTTAGTTTAGCTCCCATGCATGTTTTGTTATCTAGGGCTTATTGGTCGATCCGGGTTATCGGGTTGTTCTAGCACCGGTTTTTAAAAATTTTTGTTCCGCAGTGGCCACGCTTTTATGGCCGGGGGGGTTGCATAACCCAACAGTGGAGTTGAGGGGAGTCGAAAGGACTAGTGTTCAAAGCATGGAGACAAACGGGGCTATCTCACCCATCGGCGCCGGCCAAAACTCAAGAACGGGCGGTCGGATCTTGGGCAATTGCCTCGAGATTCGTGCACGTGTCAAGTTTGGTGTTTACTCCTCTTTGTGCCTGTTTGATTTTTCTGAAACTTTTCATTTCTCCGTGAATTGCACGTGCAACTCTTGTGCTTCCAAAAATTTAAAATGAAAATTCAAAAAAATAATTGGTTTTGAAGTGATTCGAACACACGGGTTATATCACAGTAGTGTAGAGGCTTTACCAATGAGCTACAAGCTGCTTCTTACTTTTATTGAACAGAAATAACTTATAACTCCTATACAGACTGAAATACCCTTTTCTATATATTTAAACAAATAATTCTGTACAGGGGTTTCAGAGTCGTTACACCAACTGTAGTCAAAATTATCAGGATCATCAGGAGTGTAAATTAAACTCTTGAATGATTATAAAAGTTCTGTGCTCTTATAGTTGGTTTTGAAATTCCTCTCAACATGCCAACTGTAAAGACGGTGCCTAGCGTTTGGCATAACAATTGCTATAGCGGCTTCCATCGCTAGATCACCATCCGTTACAACAGATATGGGTTTTTTTATGGTACATGGCTTCCATGAAAGCTCCTAGCAACTATGTGTACTCTTCCGTTGTTTCATCTGAGACCACACCACAACCAAAATACACTGGACTACGATGATTGTTGATACCAACAAAAGATATGATTGGTATTTTGTATCTACTAGTACAGCATGTTGAATCAAAAATTATAACATCACCAAATGAAATGTAGTCCATTCTTGACTTCGCATCACACCAAAATAGATGATCCAACTTACCAGACCGGTTTGTATGAAATCTGAAAAAAAATTCAAAATCCTGATCTTTTCTTCTCTGTAGAGTGTCTAAAACACTAGATGCATCTCCTTTCTTTAATTTTGCTATCTGCTCTCTCGACTATAGATTGTACATATCCCTTTTCACAAAACCTACGTTTTTGTAAGCACCATTTCTTTTCTCGTATAGAGACATAATTTGGTGTTTACGGATGCTTGATTTCGAACACATAAATATCCCATTTCTCTGTTCATTGTTTATATTTCTGTGATACTTAAGAAAGCTATGAAAGTGTTTGTCAGCACCACCACTGAGTTTTACTAGTATCAAGCATGCTAATTTATCAAGTTTTTAGGGTGCTAATTAACACTAAACAAGAATCGAAATTAGATGATTAGGGTTTAATTATGATATCACAAAAACTACATAAAGAGAATGAGGCTACAACCTTTGTAGACTGTGTCTTTCTCTTCAAATACTCCGGGTAGTAGTCAACGCGACTCCACTAGGCTCCACTTGAAGTTGGATCGAGCTTCCTTTGTGATCTTCGTGCCGGAGATCATCCACCCGAAGCTTCGCTAATCCAAGCTACCTCTTCACTAAACTCTTTAATGAAGAAAACACACAACACCAAAGTGTTAATCTAGTGTAGGATGGTGAAATAGGGGTGTTGTTTTCTCACTAGGGTTCTCACAATCTCAATGGTTCACAACTCTTGTGAGAGATTGAGTTTGGAGGTGGAGGTGAAAATGATGGAGAGAGCTAGAGAGTAAGGAGCTCAAGTAAAATGAACCATTGTGTAGTCTCAAGTGTAGGATGGCTTCATAAATATCAACTCTATTATTGAAGCATGGAATTCAATTCAATATAAAATTGAACCATACTTCAATAATAGATCCAAACCATTATAATATAAAGTAAAGCCATGCTTCACCCCTCCACAACAAAAGTCTCCCCATTTTCCACCCCATTTTCTATTTTCTTAAAATAGAAAATCAACCATGCTTCATATAATATATATATATATATATAAAGATAAGCAAATAATTAGTGAGAAATAATATTAGTTAATATATAATTATATCAAATATAAATATATATCATATTATTAAATCAACACTTGATTCAATAATCCGGTTATATCATATATAACCTACTAATATCATTTATCTATATATCACATTATCAAATCAACACTTAATTCAATAATCCAGTCATATCACATATAACCTAATCGATATCAGATTATTTCCTGATTAGAATACGGTATCACATACTCGTATTTAATCAGGCCCCTGCACACATCAGCATATGTGCCCTACTTCGTTTCGCTTGAACTAAGAAACTTCTATGTGGGACTCTAAAGAATCATCAATACGCCAGCAGTAGGTGATGATCACATCAGTCACCCACAAGTCATCAGCAGTACTAGCTAGACGTAACGGCTACCCAGATATTGAGCGATTAGAAGATCAACAAGCAAGCTTGTCCAAACTCCCATGAAGCCTATAGATAACACATACAGTACAGTCCGGTCTCTTCGTATAATATGTCGCATATCTGCAGGGTTACCTAGCACGGCATCAAGGTTTCGGGAGGTATCGTCCATGCCAAATTCAAATTTTTGCCGTTTTAGCTAACCATAACTTAGAATCGTTAACTAGAAATCGACGGAAATATAAATGCAAACACTTTGCAAGTCTAGTGAGCAAGGAATACAACCTTTGTAGACCGGTTCTTCACTTCAATAGCTCCGTGTAGTAATCCTTTTCGCTGCGATCGTGAACTCCGGACTCTAGAGAGGCTCCCTTGAAGAAACGAACATGCTTGCTTCGAAGACTTCGAGGCCGAAGATGATCTACGTCGAGGAAACACTAACACAAGTTATCTCTTCACTAATTATAAAATTAGTGAAGCAAACACCCTATACTAAATGGAAAGTAGTAGAGGATGATGAAGTAGAAAGTTTGCTCACATTAGATTTGATTTTCTCACACTTTTTCTCATATCTCCATTGAAGCTAGAAAGCTTTGAGGAAGAAGAAGAAGAATTAACTCATCAAATGAATTGTGTGTGAAGTTAGAAATGCAACCAAGGGTTAAGCATGTCATGCTTAACCATTGTAAAGAGTTAACCATGACCTAGGGTTAAAGGTTAGGTCAATAAAATATTTTAAGCTAGACAAAGAGAATGGACAAAGTCAATGATGCCTTGAAGCTTCTACAAGCTTTCAACAAATATCATCCATGACAAATATCCATAATCTTTGAATTACTTAATGATAAATTATAAACCCTAATCTTAACCCTAGCATGGTTTAACCCTCATTAACCCTAGTTGCATTTGTAACCTAGCTTGATACATTTAACATATATCACATATACATCAATGTATCCAAAGTGAGAAAAGAAATCATAAGTAAGCTAATACTAGTTAATGTAATGTAATATATCAAATATATAATTATACATTAGATTATCAAATGAACTCTTGATTTAATAATCCGGCTATATCACCTATAACCGACTAATATCATATGAATCAACTTATCGAATCAACACTTGATCCGATAACCCGGCTATATCATATATAACCGACCGATATCTCATATCACGAGAATAGAATACGGTATCCTATATCGTATCAATCTCGGTCCCTTACATATCACATATGTGCTCCTACTCCGTTTCGCTTGAGCCAGGAAACCCCTGTGTAGGACTATAAAGACTCGTCAATACGCCGGCAGTAGGTGATGACCATATCAAACACCCACAAGCCGCAAGCGGTATGCTAAACGTAACGGCCACCCGAGTATTGAGCAATCAGAAGATCAACAAGCAAGCCTGCTCACACTCCTGCGAATCCAATTAGTAACACTACCGTACAGTCCGGTCTCTTCGTCTGATATGTCGCATATCTCGTCTAGGGATGGTAAACGTCAGACCACAGTAACTCGATAACTCATGTCGATATGAGGCTCACAACGGGTCGAGAAACTACTGATAACACTTACCAGTATATCTCTGAAGCGGCCTTGGCCAAGGACTTCCTGTTATAGCCAATCGAGCACAGCGCAACATCAACTCCCAATACTGGGAGAGACGAAACCCCTCCTATCGCTCATTACCTCCATGTGACTCGGGACTGTACCCAAAAGCCACCGTTTTGCACATTCTCTTGAACGTGGTAAGGTAGAAATCAAAGCACAGAGGGAATCACACAAGACTCTATGACGATCTTGGGTCTACAGACTAACCTGTACCAGTGTCACCAGAGAACTGCCATCTGACGTTAGGTATAATACCATCTGGGAGTTCTCGGTGTGTTCGTTCAGTGTACCCAGTCTCCACTGAGCACCCGTATACTGTCTCTGATGTCAAACACCAATGGATATGGGATCATCCATCGCCCATCTACATGGGTCGAGAAGCTATACTCTAGTCTACTCTGGTATATCGATGCACTGTCTCGATACACCTACGACTAGGAACATTTGAAAGATGTACTTAACGACTACTCTGTCCCCACTAGTATGATCTGCATCATAGTACTGGTAGTCAAGTACTCATCCTAAGGTCTTTATCAACATGTAACATAGAGACAATCAGCGTACATGTTAAGATAAAGAGCAACCAGATAGCACACTATCATGTCGAGCAAGAAAGTCATCCATATATATGTCCAAGCATCCACTACAATATACATCGTATGTACAGTAATGGCCTCTAGGGCTTACATATAACTAACAATCTCCCACTTGCACTAGGGCCATTTATTGTTGTATCTCATACCCAACAATCAGTAGTGGTTGAAGTATCTCATACTCAACTATCCCATAAAAGTATCTCCTAGGAATAGGCCCTTATGAGTGGATCCGCCATGTTCTCCTCTGTGTCTACTCTCCTGACCTCGATCTCCCTGGAGATCAACCATCTCCATGTTCAGGTGATACTGCCTAAGAATATTTCTGGATCTCTGATAGGATGGGGGTTCCTAGGCCTAAGCCACAACTCCATTGTCACACAATGGTAGGAACGAAGTTCATCTCATGAACTTATATACATCCAGACTACCTCTTTGGCAGCATCCTTGGTAGCAATGTATCCAGCCTTTATCATCTAGTTTGCCACAGCATCTAGCTTGGAACTCTTCCAACATACCGTCCCTCCACTGAGGGTAAAGACAATGCCTGTGAATGACATTCAGTCGACCTTACCATCCTGGAAGCTATCCAGTGATTCTCCCCAGGATCGATTGATACCATCTCACTACACCTAGTGCGAATCCTAACATCGACTTAGATCTATCTGATAGATCCAAAACCCATGATTTAGGAGGTATCACCTTGATCCTATTTGGAGAATCCTTGTGATAAGAGGAGATTGACCGAGTGTAGCATAGGAAACTCCTTTCATATCAAGAGTATGTCATCCATGTACAATACGAGGATCACCACCATACTCCCTACTACCTTTTTGTATATACAAGGTTCATATACCATTTTGATGAAGTCAAACGCTTTGACTACCACATCAAAACAGATGTTCCAACTGCGCGATACCTGTTTTATCCCATAAAGCAACTTGCACACGTTTCCGATGCTTCCACTGTCTACGAAGCCCTCTGGCTGTATACTTAAAGACGCTCTCTTCAAAATCACTATTTAGAAATGCAGTCATGACACCCAACCGCCAGATATCGTAGTTATGGTATGTAGCAGTGGCAATTAGGATCCGGATGGACTTAAGCATAGGCACTAGAAAAGGTATCATCATTATCCACACCTGGTCGATGACGAGAACCTTTAGCAACAAGTCTTGGCTTTGAAAGTCTCAACTTTTCCATGTACACCAAGTAATCTTCTCAAGTTATACTTGCTCCTGATGGGGATTTAACCCTTCAGATATAGCAACCAAAGTCCTTACTTTTTTGGTGTATATGGATTCCATCTCAGATCGCTTAGCATCCAACCATTCTTACTGAGTCCCCACTCCTGATCGCCTGCTCAAAACTAGTTGGATCATCATCTCATGATGCAATTCTCGCTCCCACTGTCATAGAGAAAACCGAAGTATCTCTCAGGTGGGTGAGGAACCCTACTAGATCGGCGGAGAGGCTGAGATTCGTCGGGAGCTATTGAATCCTCCGGTTCTACCAAATCATCAGCTGTAGTTTGTATAGCTGGAACTCTTTCCAGTTCTACCTCATGACCACTAGTTTCTTCATAAGAAATTCCCTTTCCAAAAGGCGGCAAGCTGAGAAACAAAACACCTTTTGCTCCTCAGTGTGGTAGAAGATATTCCCTTGTGAATACTTGGGATATCCAACAAAACATCCACAGAACTGACCTTGCCTCGAGCTTGTCCGAATTTTGCTTTTAGACATAGGCCGGACAATCCAAATATTAACATACTTAAGAGATGGGCTCTTCCTATTTCATATCACATATGGAGTGGTAGGACCTGATTTGATTGGAACCCTATTCAATAGGTATGCAGCTTCACAAGCGCATAACCCCAAAAGGAAATAGCCAACTTAGCAGTACTCATCATAGAGCACACCATATCATATAGGGTGCAATTGCTCTGCCCCATTTATACGGAGGAGTAATGCTGAGAGAGAATCTCATTAGAGAATCTCATTCTTCTTTAGAATAGTCCAGGAATTCCGTGCTCAAGTATTCTCCTCCATGATCTCATCAAAGGACATAATACTTATACACATTTTGGTTCTCTACTTCTGACTTATATTCTTTGAATATCTCAAAAGGTTCAGACTTGTGTTTCAATAAGAACATATGCTCGAATCTTGAGAGATAATCAGTGAATGTAATGAAGTACAAAGAACCGGTCCTGGCATGTGTAGACATGGGACCTACATACATCATCATGTATCAATCCCAAGAGTTCATCTAACTCTTTCTCTGTTTCCAATAAACGGAGCTATGGTCATGTTATCTTTGTGACATGACTGGCAAGTTTCACAAGATGTAAATTAAACTGATTTAAATATGCATCTAAATGTAACTTAGCTAGTCGGGTCGCAGTTGATATGACCTAGTCTACAAAGCCTCAAATTGGATTCGTTCATTTCTGAACTCTTCCTCTTGTGTGTGTTTTATACGTTAAGAACTGTGGTTTGATTTAGAACGTATATGCTTTAAGATAATGTGCCTGAACCGATCAACTCTTGATATAGGAAATGTTCAAAAAATTATCCAACAATACAAAATTATATCCTTCTTTACTAAATAAAGAGACTGATATGATGTTGTATATCAGGTTCGGTATCTAATAACATCCGTTCAGAATCAATATATTTGGTAATACAGGGTGATAACTGCCAACATACTTGGTTGCAACACTTGCACTTTTTCCAACTCTTGAAACCTATCACCCTTTCTCAGTTCTCTACCTATCTGTAGCTCATGTAACAGATTACATATGTGGGATCCTGATCCGGTATCTCATACCCAGGATGTAAAGGATGCTGAGAAATAGTTCTTGGTAATAAACACACCCGAAGAAGATGCATCAACATACACTTTCTTCGTTTGGGCGGCACGGGAATCCTGGTATTCCCCTATTTCCTGCTCAGTCTTATAACAATTATAAGTTGGAGCGGGACCAACGTTCCCCAGCTCAGTATAACAAGCGGGCTCGGTCAATACATCCATATTATTATCTTGATTAAGGCGTGACATGGTCGCTACCTGGAGAGAGAGAGAAGAAAACACTCAGCGTATACTCTTGTAAGATTAGATTGGTTATTATTTTATCTAATTAGGATGGCTCCCACTGTTTTAGTCAAATCTTCCTTCAAATCCTAAAAGGAAAGACTAGCCGGGATTAATTACACCCTACAAGTTCGCCAATCTTTCGGCCAGGCCAGTGTCGGCACTTTGAGGGAGGTTTCCCGTGCTTTCGCATGGACCTAATTAAAATAAATATCATTTTCCCAGGGGCGTAATCTCGTTAACACCTTTCTAGACACCTACTTGATCGGCTAATTATAATGTGTAAAATACTCTCAGGAGTAACTCTTACTCGCAGTAGGTATCGGGATCCAACTATCTCATAGAAGGTATGCAAGCTCATTGCAAATTTCAACACTTGAAATTCCAGATAATATTTTGCCCCTAGCATCCTATGACCTTGACGAAAGCCAAAAAACCATAGGGTACTAGTCAAGTTCAACCCGTACATTTCCTGATTGAATTAAACCCACCCGCACGACCCTTGACGAAAGCCAACAAAGTCGCACGACTACCCTAACTCAATCACATCATATGCTTATGAAGATAAGCATAAATAGATACCGCACACTACGCCTTGACGAAAGCCAACAAACGTAGCATGAATACTATGAAGTATTTATCTGAAATGACGGAGGGCTACGACAGGTTTTTAAGAAAACCTTTTGCGTAATGAACTTGATATCGTCGTAGAATCGGGTGATTTTGAAAAGGAGTGTTTTTGAGGCTTTTACTAGTTTTGCTAAAGAGGTCACTCCCGGTGAAGAGATCTCGGCTCTTTCCATATCGAATAAGGTGCAGGATATTTCACAGATACCACTATGCAAAGAAAAAACTATAAAAGCAATCAAAAGACAAACCGAGTTTGTAGCATCTGCTAGTTTCGTTAAAGAGGTCACTCTCGGTGAAGGGATCTCGGCTCTTTCCTTATCGAATAAGGTGCTGGATATTCTGCAAGGAATACCGCTATGCAATGCAAGAACTAGAGCTACCAGTTTTCGAGACAAGTTTCTACAACACCTTTAGGTTTCTTTTATTTTATAATCTCATTAATGAAGTCCTATTTACTATGCTTCCCAAGTATCACATATGAAACGAAATCAGTAATATATAATATATATCATATATATATATATATATATATATATATATATATATATATAAGCATTCATCTCATAACAGTAATATGATCTCATCACAGAACATTGCAGCAGAATAAAATATATGAAATATAGGATATACTAGGATTTCCGGATTTTATTTTATGCCTGTATAAAACACGGATTCCACGGTTGTGATGAATAGCCAATCCCACACCCCTAGAACCCTACGAGAGCAGCAAGCAACCCTACCAATTCTAGAGTTAGGAGACTCGGTCTCGACTCCTCGAGATGGTCTCCCACTGGACCCTAGAACCCGGTTACTTGTGCTTCCCGCCTTGGGTCTATCCTAATGCGGAAAAGCAAATAATATATAATAGTGATATCATCCTCAACCCGGAAGTACCCCAATAAAAGAATATTACATACAATGAATTTTACATGAATGAAAATGAAAAACTCTCATCTCACATAAAACCCCCGGCTATTCAATCACGACGATCCATTATAACATATCACAGTAACACATAACATCATATGTCATCAACGTAAGTAAATATGCATATCCCAATTGTCGTTGACATATAGCACCAAAACCGGCGATACACCACATATTACACTTACGGTCGAAGAAAAGAAAGTGAAAAACTACAACAGTTGGAATCCGCAACCACCTTAGACATCATATGCCTAACCAAATGAATTCCAAAGATATCGCATGCCTAACAATTATAAACCCCGCATTTTACTCTCGATATTGAAAACACCTTTTAATATCTTGTCAGGAAATTCAACAAGATTCCCGACAACCTGATCGAATGCTCGTCGGAAACTTTAGTAGACGGCCGCACCCCCCGATGCCGTCGACGAAGTGCACTAAGGTGGAACACCGCTGCCGCGAGCACCCGAATGGATGCTTTTGGCGACGGGGTTCTCCTACAGTCACTTAGTCAGGGCTATAGGGCGTGGATATCTATTAAGTTTACCCGGCGAGTATCCGCGTACGCTACGTGATTGCGACGGACTTTTGATCACATCAAAATCCTGTAGCAACCGATCAAATGAGACTAAATTGCCAGATTTATAACATTCAAATTAGTTATCTCATAACTACATTTGTGGATTCCAAATATTGTATCCCATAACATAATATCCGGACGACGTTAAACTTTTCAATCGAGTCATCAAAGTCCCACAATTTCCCGACAGCTCAACACTTGAGCACAGTTCAATAATACCCAGAATATGCCACAGTACCTATGCACCAACCGTAGAAGGGCAAACCCAAGCCTCACTCATGTCGCCACGGAACTACGGCAAACCCTAAGCTTTGACCGCGGTTCCGCGATCCAAAAAGTTGAGTTGGTTTCATTCTTCTAGAGAGTTCATAGAATCACATGAATGTTTTTTCGAATACGTTAAACTTGGAAAAATGGGTTTTTGACATTCGATCGAACATTTTAACTTCGTCTAGACAACATACGAATAACCCAAAACAATGTTGAAAATACGAATACGAAACACTCCGAATTGTTTATAGTGTAAGATTACATCACATGCAAAATTAGCAAAAACAAACAACACCTGAAACATCAAACCCAAGTCATTGGAACACACAGAAATTTTCAGGGGGGTGCTCGGTTTTGGCCGAGATCATGCTACATGTGGCCGGCCAAAATTTTTGGGTTTTTCCCGAAATTTTTATAGTGTTCATGATATATCGCATATATCACTCTGTACTTGTTTAAAACTTTTTTTGAACAACTTTTAAAATCAACAGAAACTAGGGTTTCACGTTGCAAGTTTCGAAGTTGTTTCGGTTTCGTAATCTTAACAAAATCCGTATAAATTTCTAGCATGGCTCTGATACCACTGCAGGGTTACCTAACACGGCATCAAGGTTTCGGGAGGCATCGTCCATGCCAAATTCAAATTTTTTTCCGTTTTAGCTAACCCTAACTTAGAATCGTTAACTAGAAATCAACGGAAATATAAATGCAAACAATTTGCAAGTCTAGTGAGCAAGAAATACAACCTTTGTAGACCGGTCCTTCACTTCAATAGCTCCGTGTAGTAATCCCTTTCGCTGCGATCGTGAACTCCGGACCTTATAGAGGCTCCCATGAAGAAACGGACATGCTTGCTTCGAAGACTTCGAGGCTGAAGATGATCTACGTCGAGGAGACACTAACAAAAGCTATCTCTTCACTAATTATGAAATTAGTAAAGAAAACACCCTATACTAAATGGAAAGTAGTAGACAATGATGAAGTAGGAAGTTTGCTCACATTAGATTTGATTTTCTTACACTTTTTCTCATAACTCCATTAAAGCTAGAAAGCTTTGAGGAAGAAGAAGAAGAATTAACTCATCAAAGAATTGTGTGTAAGGTTAGAAATGCAACCAAGGGTTAAGCATGTCATGCTTAACCCTTATAGAGAGTTAACCATGAGCTAGGGTTAAAGGTTAGGTCAAAAAAATATCTTAAGCTAGACAAAGAGAATGGACAAAGTCAAAGATGCCTTGAAGCTTCTACAAGCTTTCAACAAATATCATCCATGACAAATATCCATAATCTTTGAATTACTTAATGATAAATTATAAACCCTAATCTTAACCCTAGCATGGTTTAACCCTCATTAACCCTAGTTGCATTTGTAACCTAGCTTGATACATTTAATATATTTCACATATACATCAATGTATCCAAAGTGAGAAAAGAAATCATAAGTGAGCTAATACTAGTTAATGTAATGTAATATATCAAATATATAATTATACATTAGATTACCAAATCAACTCTTGATTTAATAATCCGACTATATCACCTATAACCGACTAATATCATATGAATCAACTTATCGAATCAACAGTTGATCCGATAACCCGGCTATATCATATATAACCGACCGATATCTCATATCGCGAGAATAGAATACGGTATCTTATATCGTATCAATCTCGGTCTCGCACATATCACATATGTGCCCCTACTCCGTTTCACTTGAGCCAGGAAACCCCTCTGTAGGACTCTAAAGACTCGTCAATACGCCGGCAGTAGGTGATGATCATATCAAATACCCACAAGCCGCAAGCGGTCTGCTAAACGTAACGGCCACCCAGCTATTAAGCGATCAGAAGATCAACAAGCAAGCCTGCTTACACTCCTGCGAATCCAATAAGTAACGCTACCGTACAGTCCGGTCTCTTCGTCTGATATGTCGCATATCTCATCTAGGGGTGGTAAACGTCAGACCCCAGTAACTCGATAAGTCGTGTCGATATGAGGCTCATAACGGGTTGAGAAACCACTGATAACACTTACCAGTATATCTCTGAAGCAGTCTTGGCCAAGGAATTCCTGTTATAGCCAATCGAGCACAGCGCAACATCAACTCCCAATACCGGGAGAGACGAAACCCCTCCTATCTCTCATTGCCTCCATGTGACTCGGGACTGTACCCAAAAGCCACCGTTTTGCATGTTCACTTGAACATGGTAAGGTGGAAATCAAAGCACAATTGGAATCATACAAGACTCTATGACGATCTCGGGTCTACAGACTAACCTATACCAGTGTCACCAGAGAACTGCTTAGGTATAATACCATCTGGAAGTTCTCAGCAAGTCCGTTCAGTGTACCCAGTCTCCAGTGACCACCCGTATACCGTCTCTGTTGTCAAACACCAATGGATATAGGATCATCCATCGCCCATCTAAATGGGTCGAGAAGCTATACGCTAGTCTACTTTGGTATATCGATGCCCTGTCTCGATACACTCACGACTAGGAACATTTGAAGGATGTACTTAACGACTACTCTGTCCCCACTAGTATGATCTGCATCATAGTCCTGGTAGTCAAGTACTCATCCTAAGGTCTTTATCAACATGTAACATAGAGACAATCAGCGTACATGTTAAGATAAAGAGCAACCAAATAGCATACTATCATGTCGAGCAAGAAAGTCCTCCATATATATGTCCAAGCATCCACTACAATATACATCGTATGTATAGTAATGGCCTTTAAGGCATACATATAACTAACAATATCGAGTCTGGGGGTGGAATCGTTAGACCCCAATAACTTGATAAGTCATGCCGATGTGTGGCCTATAACGGTATGAGAAACTACTGATAACTCTTACCAGTAAATCTCATCAACAGCCTTGGCCTGGGACTTCCTGTTATAGCCAATCGAGCATAGCGCAAAATCAACTCCCTATACCAGGAGAGACGAAACCCCTCCTATCGCTCATTGCTTCCATACGACTCGGGACTGTACCCAAAATCCACCTGTTTGCACAACTCCTTTGAGCCGTGGTAGGAAGGAAATCAAAGCACAGTGGGAAACACACAAGACTTTATGACGATCTCGGGTCTACAAACTAACATGTACCAGTGTCACCAGAGAACTGCTATCTGACGATAGGTATAGTACCATCTACCCGTTCTCTAATGAGCACTTATGTACAATCTTTGATGTCAAACACCAATGGTTATGGGATCAACATCGCCCCATACATGGTCAAGAAACGTACACACTAGTCTACTCAGGAATATCGATGCCCTGTCTCGATACTCCCTCGATTAGGAACTGTTAAAGGATGTGCTTGTAGACAATACAAGTCCCAGTAGTATGATCCGCATCATAGTCCTGGTAGTCAAGCCAACATTCTAAGAGCTTTATCAACATGTATATGAGAGACAGTATAATAATACCAGCGAACATGTTAAGATAAAGGCAATCAGATAGTATACTATCATGTCGAGCAAGAAAGTCCTCTATATATATGTCCAAGCATCCACTATATCATACAATAATGGCTTATAGGGCATACATATTCCTAACAAGCTAACTTTAGCCAGCGAAGCGAGGATATGTTGTGACCAACAATGAATTCACATATAAACCATTTGTTATTAATTGGATCAAGTTGAACATCCAGTTTTTCCAGACATTCACATCTACTTAGAGCACTCTTTCTTCGACCTAGCCGTCCTACCTATATGTTTTTCATCCCGAGACCCGCTCTTACTGCAAACAAATCTACGAAAATTAGTGGTGCCGTCAGATTTACTGTTCCTTAATATGCTCCTCCTAATGCTGAACCCTTTTTCTTTGGCATATTGGTTGTAAAAGTTGTATCACTCTTGCTCCGTTGAGAATTTAGTGTTAAAAAATTGCTCACGCTCAAGGGCAGATGGATCTACCATCATGTTTCGGGTGTAGGGAGGTGACTCATAGAATATTCACAATTGATTGCTACATACCATCATTTGCTTTGCTAGATACCGAACATAAAGTTCTAATTGAGGATACAAAAGTTCCACTTGGAAATAAAAAGGTTCCACTCAGAATTGCAAAATCTCCACTTGAGAATACAAAAGTTCTACAAGGAAATAAAAAGGTTCCAGTCAAAATTGCAAAAGCTCCACTTGAAAAAAAAATAAGTTCCACCTGAAAATAAAAAAGTTCCATTTGAAAAAGAAAGAGTGCCATTTTCACTTGGAAATACAAATGTTTAACTTGGAACTGAAAAAATTCCACTTATAACTACAAAAGCACCACGTGAAATAAATAAAAGGTTCCACAAAGAAATAAAAAAGTGTTATTTGGAAAAAATAAAGTTCCACTTAAAACTGTAAAAGTACCGCTTCCACTTGAAAATGAGAGCCCAACTTAAAAATACAAAAGTTCCACTTGGAAATAAAAAAGTTCCGCTAAGAAATAAAAAGATTCCAATTGTAAATAAATAAGTTCCGGTTAAAACTAAAAATTTGAATTTGGAAATATAAAATGTTCCACTAAGAAAAAAAATGTCCACTTAGTAAAATTAGTGGTCCACATTAAAATTTGAGTATTAAATTCGTACCTGCAAAAAAAAGTGTCGCTTGGAAATAAAAAAGTTCCATTTAAAACTGTAAAGGTATCGCTTCCACTTAGAAATGCCAAAGTCCACATGAAAATGAGAATGTCCTACTTAGAAATACAAATGTTCCACTTCGAAATAAAAGAGTTTCACTGAGAAATAATAAGATTTCACTTGTAAATAAAAAAAATACCAATTAAAACTGTAAAGTTCCATTAATAAATATAAAAGTCCCACTTAGAAAATAAGGGTTCCACTTTAAAATTTAAGTATTAAGTTCATACATGCTATTAGTAAAGGAGTGGTGCTAGTGATTTGGGGTTGTTGAACCGGAGGTAGGAATGAGGGGGTGTTGAACGGTAAATGAAAGAACTGGAAAAGACAGGAATGAGAATATAGGGTAACGTGAGAGCGGGTGGTATGGATAGAGCTGTGATGGACAGAGGGTGCTGGGGGAGTAGGGGTGATGACCCAGATCTGGGTGGGGGTGGATGACCGGAACTAGTGTGGGTTTAGGTAGCCGGGAGATAGTGCTCTGAAAGAGGGTTAGGAGAGAAAACATAGAGTTTTGAATGGGAACTATAGTGGAAGTACGAGAATAGAAAGGTGGCGAAGAGCAGGGGAAAGAAGATGCAGGAGTAAGATAAAGAAAGGAGAGAGCATTCAATACCTCTGTCTGCCGACCAAATGTCTTGTATTGAAAGATATGACATTCAATTTTTAAAAAGAGGACCCCAACTATCATTTAACCCCTTAACCAGTTATATCCGGTTGAAAACATTTTCTCAATTAAAAAAACCATTTTTGTTCCACCGAATCATAATTTATTTATGAGTAATACCATGACAAATTACTTCCCATGATTTTGTTGAACAAAAGTTGAACATATATACAACCATTTTTTCCATAGGCTATCGAATGCCAAATTACTGGTAATTTTTTTGGGGAAATAAAATATGGAAACTTTTTATCCGAATATTATAGACTATATCATTTTAGCTATCTATGGTTTTGGTGGACAACAAAAATTTTCAATTTCTACCAACTTTTGTGGCATAACAAATATATATGAATTTATGTAGCAAAAATTGCAAAGCAATATTTTTCACTTATTTTAATATATTTTGAATTTGCAAATTTTATCATACACACACACATATATATATATATGGCATAACAACCATGCTTCATGTTCCCTCACTTTACACCTCATTTCATTATTTGATTTTCCAAAATGGAAAATCAAATATGAGGTGTCCTTCTAGAAATATTTCCGTATAAATACGGAATATTTCACCTGGTATATGTATTGCTACATATACGCGTATCCGTATAAAAATACGGATAGCACTAAAGAGTGATAATAAATAGTGAACAATAATACTAAAATATATGTATCAAATTACATATATAAATTATTAAATCAAAACCTGATTTAATAATACGGCTTAATCCTAAGCCAGCTAGTATTATCAACCATCCGATTAAAACCCGTGTATCGCGTACACGTATTTAATCGGACCCCTGTGCGTACCATCATATGGCTCCTAACCGGGAAAACTCTCTGTGTGGAACTCTAAACACTCGACAATACGCTGGCAGCGGGTTTAACCACAAGCACGTCAGCGGCACTAGCTGTACATAACGGCTACCCAGATAGTTTTCGAAAGGGGGTCGACAATCAAGCGTGTCCTTACCCTACTGACTGAATGTGACAATCTCTATACAGTCCGGTCTCTTCGTTAAAAAGTATCGCATATCGGGTCTAGGGGGTGGATAACATCAGACCCCTACTAACCCGATAAGTCGTGTCTGGGTCTAGCTCATCACCAACTAAGATACTACTGAACAACTATCAGTAAATCTTCCCTACCGTGGCCACGGATTTCTGGTGATAGCCAACCAAACACAGCGCGACATCGACTCCTAATACCAGGAGACACGAATCCGTGACAGTCGACCACTACCTCTATATGGCTCGCGACTGTACCCTACTAAAACCTATTTGCATGACTCCTTTGAGACGTGGTAGGGCAGTAATCAAAGTACAGTAAGAATTCACACGAGACAAATGAAGACTTCAGGTCAAAAGACTAACTTGTACTCATGCCATCTGAGAACTTCCATTTGACGATCGGTATAATACCATCTAGAAGTTCTCGGCGAGTCTGTCCAGTAGACTCACCTCCAGTGAGCACCTGTATACTATCTTAGGTGAGATAACACCAATGGCTTATGAGACCGGCCACCGCCCCTCGTTGGGGTCTCGAAACGTATACACTAGTCTACTCCGGAATATCGATGCCCAGTCTCGATACTCCCACGACTAGGGACATCTAAGGATATGCTTATAGACCACCTAGCTCTCACGTATATGATCGCCATCATAATGCTGGTAGTCAAGTAAGAATCCTATGGGCTTCATCATTATATATTAGCGACACGTAATAATAAGTAAAACATGTACCCATCAATGATAAAGACAGACCAGATAGCATACTGTCATTTCAAGTAAGATTGTTATACCTGTATAGGTCCTCCCTCAATTATCATAATCGCATGCCTGCAATTACAATAGTTGCCTTGAGGGCACTATATCCAACAAATCTTTTACCGGACGCATCACAATGAACATCGAATCCGCCAGATTGATCTGGTATTACGAGGATAGGAGAAGAGATTAATCTCGACTTGAGTTCTACAAAAGCCTTATCACATGCTTTTGACCACACGAATGCTTCGTCTTTACATGTGAGCTTGGTCAGGAGTACTACAATCTTTGAGAATCCTTCAATGAATCGTCGGTAGTATCCTGCTAAGCCTAAGAAACTTCTTATATCTTTCACCGTCTTTGGTATGGGTCGCTCGCTGACAGCTGACACCTTAGCTGGATCAATAGAGATTCCTTCGTCTGAAACGATATGTCCGAGAAACCCGACTTGATTTAGCCAAAATTCACACATGTTATACTTGGCGTAGAGCTAATGTTGTTGTAATGTCCCCAGGACAATCCGTAAGTGCTCGGTGTGCTCTTTCCGATTCTTTGCATACATCAGGATATCGTCGATGAAGATAAAAACAAACATGTCTAAATACTCTCGGAAAACTTGGTTCATCAAGTTCATAAAGATGGCAGGTGCATTGGTCACCCCCAAATGGCATTACGAGATATTCATAATGAAAATAACGAGTTCTAAATGTCGTCTTCAGAATGTCGGACTTCTTGACCTTCACCTGATGATATCCTGAATGAAGATCTAACTTTGAAAAGACACAAGATCCACTTAACTGATCGAAAAGGTCATCGATATGAGGTAGCGGATACTTTTTTTTAATTGTCACCTCGTTTAGAGCTCGATAATCCATGCACATTATGTAAATACAGTCCTTTTTCTTCACCAGTAACACTGGAGATCCCTAACTTGAAGTTCTGGGATGGATCCAACCATTCTTCAGAAGTTCGTCCAACTGAATACGGATCTCTTTCAATCCCTTCGGACTTGATCGGTACGGAGCTTTTATTACTAATTATGCGCCGGGTTGTAAATCGATGCTGAATTCAAGAGTTCGATCGGGAGGCAAAGCTGATATATCATCTGGGAATACATCCTCAAACTCTCAAACTACCTTTGGTTTCGATTCTTCCGCTTGCAACACTGCAACCTCTGCCTTCTTTGGTTTTTCTCTGTAGACGCTAGGTTCCAAGGTTCGGTCTCCTTTTTTGATGTAGAACACTGTGTGATTTGGTATTTCAAACACTACTCTCCTTTGGCGACAGTCGATGGTAGCGAAGAAAGTTCCAGGCCAGTCCATTTCCAAGACTATGTCGAAGTTCGGTATGTCCAGCACCTTGAAGTCCGCATATAATTCTCGACTGCAGACGACCACTGCACACAGATCGTATCCCAAAATTACTTTTAGAACGCCGTTCGCCGAACTAACATTCCAGCTGGATACGAGAGGCTTAACCAGGATCGCTTGAGTTCTTACGAATCGTTGCGACATAAAGCAATAGGATGCCCGTCGAATATCGCGAGCGCAGGTAGGGAGGCTACTAAGATTGTACCTAAGTTGTGTGGGATATGTTTAGATATAACAAATATAAGATGACTATGAATTGAAAGGACTTGAAAAAGAATAGGGAAGAGATTTAACAGTGATAACCTGACCCGTAGCTTCGGCTTCTTTGACCGACATAGTGAATGCTTGGCGTCGCGGCACTTTCCTCTATGCCTGGTCAAACACTCAGCGTTAGGGTTAAGCAGTCTGGGTGCGGGGAGCTAGAGCTGGTAGAGCTAACTGGGTAGGAGGAACTTGGATCGCCGATCTAGCTGGAGGGTTGTTAGGTCCTCGGTTCTGGGGGCATGCTCTGATGACGTGAGTAGAAGACCCACAAATTAGGCACAAGTTGTTCGCCTTGCAACAGTTCTTCAAAAGATGCCCTGTTCTTTTGCAGTAGATGCAAAAGTCTAGCCTGCTGTTGGAAAACGAACCTACTGGCCTCCGACATGGTCCGTTAAATGCTAGCCTGGAAGAGGACCTCCCTGATCTGGTGCACAGGGCGCTTCACACCGGCAGTCTACGGCCTGCCCTTCTTCTTTATAACTACCTTATAGCATCAGGCAGCCTTCAAATCAAGATCATGGGTTGGAAAATCCCCTGTAGCGAGTGCAGCTTGGATTTCGAAGTCCAACCCTTGCTGAAATCGCTGTGCCCAGATCTCAGCAGTGGGAATAAAGTGTGTAGCAAACCAGTTATGACCTTGTGTTACCAGTGTTGTGAGTGAGATCAGAAAATTGAATTTGAGACTATATATTACCTACTAAGCATGATAAACTATGCATCATATTCATCCACTGATTTGACCCATATCGAGCCTTGTTTTAAATGGATGAATTGTTGCTCAATGTCAAAGTGGGCAGTCTCTGGGAAGTACATGGCATCGAAGAGATCTCGGAATGTTCTCCATTCTATCGGTTGTGCGAGATGGCTTTCCTAAGCCTTCCACTATACACTTGCGCTATTGGTTAGTTGCAACTTAGCAACTCTCACCCAGGAAATATCTTGAGCTGCTGCCAAATCATCCTTGATCGCTTGAGCCCATTCTTCTGCTTCAAGCGGACTCTCTTTACCCGAGAAGTTCTTTGGGTACAGTGCCCGAAACTACTTAACTCTGGATGCCTCGGCTTCAGGGCGGTTCATAAGGATAGCAGTTTGCTGCTGACCCTCTAATAGGCTCTTGATAGGCTTCAGAAGTACCGTTTGCTCATTAATAGGAGTTGCAACGGTAGGTGGTGGTGGTAGTGTAGGCGGTGGAGTATTGCCACTGACGTTTGTGCTGGTATTGTTCGGAGAGTCCATCACCTTGATATAAAATATATGTTAGGATAGATACAAGGAATTTGAAATGAAAGAAATGTAAATATTTGTTGAATTCATTATTTATTGTGGTATATTATTTACGAATTCTTGCAGAACTGACATGCATGGGCCACCAACAAAACTTGTCACGCCATACTTCCCAGTAGATGGAAACGGTGACGTGGCAAGGCCGCAGCATATTTATCCAGAAAAAGTCATTCCCTAAATAAATATACTAAGTGTATTAAAACAATAATACACAATGCAATAATAAATGGGGACTGTAAAAATTTTCAAAAAACATCTTTATTTACATTCAACTTCCAATATTTACAAGTACTTGAATTTCAGCTAAAAGTAAATACAATAAAAGAAAATGCCTAAACATGTGGCATACATAAACTGAAGGAAAGTGAAGCTGAGCTAGTTCTGAGTAACGATCCGGTTGTAGTCCTTCTCCGTGACTTCCACCTCCTCCATCTCCATCGTATCTGACAAATATCCCAAGAGAAGAAAAATGGGTGGAATGCTCGTCAACGAACTAGCGGAAACTCCAGAAACGAGTTCGATTTTTGACGGAAAGAGCTTGGTTGTTGCACTTAGAAACTTTTGGGAAAATTTTGATAGAAATTTTCAGAATAGAGAGAAACTAGGGAATGGGGTGCTATTTATAGTGAAGAATTTAGGGCTTGGGAATTAAAAATTGAATTAAAAGAATTAAAATGGAGTTAAATGATGAATTTAAAGGCCACTGTTTAATTGTAGGGAAATTAAACAGTGCAGAAAAGTTGAGGGGAGTCGAAGGGACTACTGTGCAAAGCACAGAGACAAATGGGGCCATCTAACCCGTCGGCGCTAGCCAAAACTCAAGAACGGGCGGTCGGATCTTGGGCAATTGCCTCGAGATTCGTGCCACGTATCAAGTTTGGTGTTTACTCCTCTTTGCGCCTATTTGATTTTTCTGAAACTTTTCATTTCTCCATGAATTGCACGTGCAACTTTTGGGCTTCCGAAAAATTTAAAAAGAAAAATCTAAAAAATAATTGGGTTTGATGGGATTCGAACACACAGGCTATGTCGCAGCAGTGTAGAAACTTTACCAATGAGCTATAAGTTTCTTTTTGCTTTTATTGAACAAAAATAACTTATAATTCCTATACAGGCTGAAATACCCTTTTCTATATATTTAAACAAATAATTCTGTACAGGGCTTTCAGAGTCGTTACACCAACTGTTGTCAAAATATCAGAATCATCAGGGGTGTAAATTAAACTCTTGAATGATTCTAAAAGTTCTGTGATCTTATAGTGGGTTGTGAAATTCTTCTCAACATGCTAATTGCAAAGACGGTGCCTAGCGTTTGGCATAACAACTGCTATAGCGGCTTCCATCGCTAGATCACCATCCGTTACAACAGATATGGGTTTTTTCTGGTACATGGCTTCCATAAAAGCTCCTAGCAACGATGTGTACGCATCCGTTGTTTCATCTGAGACCACACCATAACTAGAATACACTAGACTACGATGATTGTTTATACCAACAAAAGGTATGATTGGCATTTTGTATCTATTAGTACAGTGTGTTGAATAAAAAATTATAACATCACCAAATGAAATGTAGTCTATTCTTGACTTCGCATCACACCAAAATAGATGATCTAGGTTACCACACTGGTTTGTATGAAATCTGAAAAAAATCAAAATCCTGATCTTTTCTTCTCTGTAGAGTGTCTAGGACACTAGATGCATCTCCTTTCTTTAATTTGGCTATCTACTCTCTCGACCATAGATTGTATATATCCCTTTTGACAAAACCTACGTTTTCGTAAGAACCATTTCTTTTCTCGTATAGAAACATGATTTGGTGTTTACGGATGCCTGATTTCGAACATATAAATATCTCATTGCTCTGTTCATTGTTTATCTTTCTGTGATACCTAAGAAAACTAACTTCAGCGGGCAAAGCGGGGACATGCTGTGACCAACAATGAATTCACATATAAACCATTTGTTATTAATTGGATCAAGTTGAACATCCAGTTTTTCCAGACATTCACATTTACTTAGAGCACTCTTTCTTCGACCTAGCCGTCCTACCTATATGTTTTTCATCCCGAGACCCATTCTTACTGCAAAAAAATCTACGAAAATTAGTAGTGCCATCAGATTTACTGTTCCTTAATATGCTTCTCCTAATGCTGAACCCTTTTTCTTTGGCATATTGGTTGTAAAAGTTGTACCACTCTTGCTCCGTTGAGAATTTCGTGTTAAAAAATTGCTCACGCTCAGAGGCAGAGGGATCAACCATCACGTTTCGGGTGTAGGGAGGTGACATAGAATATTCCCAATTGATTGCTACATGCCATCATTTGCTTTGCTAGACCGAACAGAAAGTTCTACTTGAGGATACAAAAGTTTCACTCGGAAATAAAAAAGTTCCAGTCAGAATTGCAAAAGCTCCACTTGAGAATACAAAAGTTCTAGAGTGCTAATGAACCCTAAGCATAGGATCAAGCTAAAGTAACTAGACAATATAACATGTAATTTACCATTACACTAAGTGAATGAGGAATACAACCTTTTTAGACCGATCCTTCACTTCTAAAACTCCGTGTAGAAGTCCCTTCGCTGCGATCGAAGATCTCCCGAACTCTAGTATGGGTTCCCTTGGAGAAATGAGCAAGCTTGCTTGAAGTCTTCGAGACCAAAGATGATCTACGTCGAGGAGACTCAAACCCAAGCTACCTCTTCACTAGGTCAAGAACTTTGTGAAGAGAACACCCTTTACTACCCAAGCAACTGTGTAGAATGATGAAGTAGAAAGTGGGTTCACTTTAGATTTTATTTTCTCACTCATTTTCACCATTTATCAAAAACCTAGAAAGCTTTTGAATTGAGGATGAAGAAAAAGAAGAAGAATGAACTCAAGAAATAAATCAAGTGGTGAATTATGCTACCATGGGTGAGTTAGTATCATATCCTAACCATTGTAGAGACTAAACCATGGCTAATTGAAATGGTTAGGTTAATAAATATCTTAAGTGAGACAAAACAAGTGGACTTTGTCAAAGATGGTTCAAGCTTCTCCAACCTTCCAAGCATGACAAAATTCTCACTAATTTTGAATTATTAAGATAAATAAAAACCTTCACATTTTAATAAGCATGGTGTAAGTCACACACACACACATGTTGCATGTATCATCATGCATGATACAATCTATGTACACAGGTATATATCACATATACACTTAATGCACAATCAAGTGAGAAAAAGCAATCTTAAGTAAGCTAATACTAGTCAATGTAAATTAATATACCAAATATATAATTATACATTAGATTATTAAATCAACACTTGATTTAATAATCTGTCTATATTATATTTAACCGACTAATATCATATGTATCAATTTATCGAATCAACTCTTGATTCGATGACCCGGCTAGATTGCATATAACCGACCGATGACACAAATCGCGAGAATAGAACACGGCATCACATACGCATATTAATCTCGGTCCCGAACATATCTCATATGTGCTCATACTCCGTTTCTCCTGAGCCAGGAAACCTCTGTGTAGAACTCTAAAGACTCGTCAATACGCTGGCAGTAGGTGATGATCATATCAAACACCCACAAGCCGCAAAAGGTGTGCTAAACGTAACGGCCACCCGGTTATTGAGCGATCAGAAGATCAACAAGAAAACCTGCTCATACTCCTATGAATCCAATCAATAACACTACCGCACAGTCCGGTCTGTTCGTCTGATATGTCGCATATCTCGCCTAGGAGTGGTAAACATCAAACCCCAATAGCTTGATAAGTCATGCCGATGTAAGGTCCATAACAAGCGTGAATCTACTGATAACACTTACCAGTAAATCATATCTACCCTGGCCAGGGATTTTAATTATGGCCAATCGAGCATAGCGCAATATCAACCCCTAATATCGGGAGAGACGAATCCCCTCCTATCGCTCATTGCCTCCATGTAACTCGGGACTATACCCAAAAACCACCTGTTTGCACGACGCAGTAGAGCCGTGGTAGGGTGAAAATCAAAGCACAGTAGGAGACACACGGGACTCTATGACGATCTCGGGTCAACAGACTAACCTGTACCAGTGTCACCAGAGAACTGCTATCTGACGTGAGGTATAATACCATCTAGGAGTTCTCGGCGAGTCCGTTCAGTGTACCCAGTCTCCACTGAGCACCCGTATACCATCTCTGATATCAAATACCAATGGATATGGGATCATCCATCGCCCATCACATGGGTCGAGAAGATATACGCTAGTCTACTCTGAAATATCGATGCACCGTCTCGATATTCCCACGACTAGGAACATTGAAGGGTGAACTCATGGACTACCCAGGCCCCACTAGTATGATCTGCATCATAATCCTGGAAGTCAAGTACACATCCTAAGAGCTTTATCAATATGTAACAGAGAGACAGTAAGTATACATGTTAAGATAAAGAGCAACCAGATAGCGTACTATCATGTCGAGCAAGAAAGTCCTCCCTATATATGTCCCATCATCAACTATAATATACATCTCATGTACAATAATGGCCTCTAGGGCATACATACAACTAACAATCTCCCACATGCATTATGGTCAGTTGTTGTAGTATAGCATACCCAACGTCCTATAAAAGTCTCTCGCAGGAAAGGCCTCAGTGAGTGGATCCGCCGTGTAAACCTCTGAGTCTACTCTCCTAACCTCGATCTCTTGGAGATCAAATATCTCCATGATCAGGTGATACTGCCTTAGAATCTATCTGGGTCACTGATGGGACTGGGGTTCCTAGGACAAAGTCATACTTCCATTGTCACACAATGGTAGGAACCTACTTCATCTCATGAACAAATATACACCCAGACTGCCTCTTTGGTAGCATCGTTGATAGTGATATATCCAGCCTTTATCGTCTAGTTTGCCCCGGTATCTAGCTGGGAAGTCTTCCAACATATCGTCCCTCTACTGAGGGTAAAGACAATGCATGTGACTGACTTTCATTCGTCCTTACCACCTAGAAAGCAATACAGTGATTCTCCCCAGGATCAATTGATACCATCTGTTTCCCCCAATCAGAGCAAAGCTCTGTTCAAATTTTGAAATTTGAAATGAAGCGGCGCTTCATAAAAGCGCTAGCGCTAAATGCGCCAGCGCTAAGAGTCAAAGACTCTGATGCAACGCTCACGTGCAAAGCACGAGAGCGCGAGCGCTCGCAATGCTAGCGCTAGCAGTTCCAGCGCTAAGAGTCAAAGACTCTGATGCAGCGCTCATGTGCAAAGCACGAGAGCGCTCGCGCTAACAGCGCCAGCGTTAAGAGTCAAAGACCCTGATGTAGCGCTCATATGCAAAGCACGAGAGTGCTAGCACTAAGTGCGCTAGCACTAAGTGCGCTAGCACCTAGAGTCAAATACTCTGATGCAGCGCTCACGTGCAAAACACGAGAGCACTAGCGCTGGAACTAAATGTTCCCCACCCTTGGATCATAGATCCAACAAAGATGACTAAAAGTCATCAAATTATCTCTAAAAATTATAGCATCATTGGATCAAAGATCCAATGGTGATTAAAAATTACCAAGATACAGAATAAGTTCTTTATGGGAAAAGATTTTCCCCATCTTGTTAAAAACAAGAAGATTGCCTTTTGTAAAACAGAAGCCCTAGGATCAAAGATCCAACGGTGGGAAACATTCCCAAATCAATTAGAGAAAAGATCTCTTCAACTGATTCAACAAATCAGCCTCCCCTATATAAAGGAACGAAGACTTCAAGTCTTGCAGAGAGGAACCCCCCCCAAACTTTGAGAAATTTCAAAGAGAAGAGCAAGCTCTCGGAAGAAGAATTTCTTCAAGGTAAATAAAACAGAGAGTTAAAATCATCACATAAAAAGAAGAAAAACCTATTTCTTTTTCTACATCATAAATCTATAAGACTGAGGTCTTTCACAAAAGCGATCATAGCATCTCATCATAAAAAGTGAGGGGGAAGAACTTAGTTCTCGTTAGATCACAGATCTATAAAATAAAAACAAAGTCTTTCACAAAAACAGAAGAGATTGTAAAATCTTCCATTAAGATAAGAACGTAATTCTTAGATCTATGAGACAAAGTCTCCTATAAACAAGAATTTAATTCTCAGAGCGAAGAAATGATCAAAGTTTCCTAAAAAGAGTCTTAGCACTCTAAAAAGAAGTGCCTTAGCGCTCCAAGACTAGCGCACAGCGCTCCTAGAGCTCCAATTTAAAGAAGCGCCTCAACGCTCCAAGACGGGCGCTCAGCGCCAAGCGCACCATGTGCTCCTCACGTGTGCGCTCTTTCATAAGGAGCGCTCTGCACTCATTTACTGGCACTCAGCGCCAAGCGCACCATGTGTGCGCTCTTTCACAGGAAGTGCCTTAGCGCTCTAAATCTGGCACTCAGCGCCCAGCGCACTATGTGCTCCTCACGTGTGCGCTAAGGGAACATAAACTGTTCTTTAAATAAAGCCCCAGAGTTATAATGAGTGCTCAACACTCAGTAAAAGACAAAAAGTTTGTCAGAATCCAAACTAATGCTCAGGATTGCTAAATGTTCAACATTTTAACTGTGTGGGTCGAGCCCAAGTTGGCCACAGATCCCTCATTTAGATTAATTGAGCCCATATGCTCATAAATCTTTTTAATTGATCTTAATCCCAAACTTGACTACAGATCTCTCAACCAACATTGATTCAAGGGTACATCTCTTCGTACGATATATGTCGTTGTAATTCTTCAACGTCTTCAGAGAGACGGAGGGTCCCAATAACCAATAACTTTTGGCACATCCCCAAATGGTTGAATCAAAACCACACAGACTATGACATCTTTAAACTGGACTATGATGTCCTTAAACTTTACGGACTGTGGGGTCCTTAAACTCATGGACTATGATGTCCTTAAACTTTATGGACTGTGAGGTCCTTAAACTCAAAGACTATGATGTCTTTAAACTTTATAGACTACGATGTCTTTAAACCTTACAGACTATAATGTCATTAAACCATAGAGACTACGATGTTTTTAAACCAAACTAAGATGTCTTTAAACCAGACTATGATGTCTTTAAACCTTGCAGACTACGATGTCTTTAAACTTTATAGACTGTGATGTCTCTAAACTCCATGGACTATGATGTCCTTAAACTTATGGACCGCAATATCCCTAAACTAAAACAATAGAGCCCAAATGCTCTTTTGTTGGATCTAAATGATCCTGTTGGGTAGATCTTAGTCTAGAATTAGACTAACGTATCCTCAATAAATGTTTGAGTTGATCTTAGTCTAAAACAAGCCTAACGATCCTTAAACCTAACCCAAACCCAAATCTAAGAAAATACGGATTTGGACTAATCCACGCCCTACGGGCGACAACATAAATTTGTCTCCGTATACAATCCACGGGCAACCAAAAATAAAACAAACATACACAACACGAAGTGACCAACTGGAGAAGGAGAAAGTGGTTACAGTGTAATTAACTACAGGGGATTGCGCCTGCAGGGAAGAGCGTCCCCACAATCAAAAAACTCTCACAATGAGGGGGAATCTGACGAAGTCTGCTACATCAGCCGCATTCATCTAAACCTTCGATACATGGTGCCATAAATCAACTTGGCACCTTCGGAGAGGTGGACGGATAAAACCAAATAGCATCTGCCCTCAAAATTCAGGCCAGACGTCCCAACGTCCCGGTCGCGTCTTTCGGCGGAGAACAGATTCCGGCACGCCTGGTGGGACCTTTTCCTCTTTCCACTCCACACTTCGTGTGTCGTGTTTCGCGAATGAATCGCGGTTTGCTATGGTTGCCCCTGGATTCAAGGTACTAAGATTTGGTGTCTTGCTCCATGCAGAAAACAGAAGATCAATGGCTTTCAACTGCACAAACTGCAACAATTGGAACAACTCCCACTCCGTCCTTGCTGGAGGAGTGACCTATGGGCCTCAAGCGGCCTCCCATTTTACGATGCCAGTGGAACAGATGACGCAAGCCACCACTGAGCTATTCTTTAGGACCATGCCCCTACTAATGAGCTTCAACGCCCCACTGCCGTTGCAAGAAGCTCCGAAGAAGTCGGTTTTTGAACGGCTTGCAACTACTGCGGACCCTCTCAACGGGTCGCCCAAATACAGCACCTCGGTTTTCAACAGACTGGGCCAAAGCTCAGATGGGCCCATAAAGAAGCCCGCAATACCTGATGGGGTTATCTCAAAACGGATAGCCATCCCTACTCCAGTAAATGAAGTCGTCAAAGCGGCTTCTCCTCCTAAAGAATCAGTCTTTACAAGACTGACGGCTCCAACTCCCGTTCCAGGCGAAGTCACTAAGACTGCTACCCCTGTTCGAAAGTCTGCCTTCGACAGGTTGGTCATCCCCTCTCAGCGGACGTCGGTCTTCAACAGGCTAACGACGACGACAGCCCCTCATCAGAGCGAGGGGCATGAAGATGCTCATCCAACAGCAGAGGTGATCCCGTCCGCTCGGCACGCTCGACGTCGCCACTGGCGCCAAGTGAGGAAAGCTGGGGGCAATTCCCCTTCTGGACTGACTTTGTCAGCTCCAACGGTGGAAGTTGATGCTCCTGTTCCAACTGGGAACAGCTTTGAACCAGTTAACAGGGTGCGCAGGAATTCGCCAACTGCCGTGATGAAAAATTCTCCTCCACCCGTGGAGAGCACTACAAAGGCAAAGCTGGAGCAGCCTCCTCAGCGGCTGTCCTCCAAAATTCACAAGGTCTGGCGACAGGTCCAAGACTCGGTGATCAACCAAGACTACTCCTGCCGACCGAAGAAGATGAAAGTTCGGAAAGAGATGGACCACCCTGTCGTACCACAGAAGGTGTCACCTACTTAGGTGCCCGCTGCAACGACCCCCTTAACTTCGAACGCTCACAAAAGGAGAAGGCCGGAGAAAATCCCCGTGTCTGCGACGAATCTCAAGGGCACTGAGCCTAAACGCCCTAAGTCTGGAGGCATGGTGGTGCACACTGTTTATATAGCTTCCGGAAAAGAGGATAGTCGTATCTCCATGGGTCATCGACCACTCACCCGATCAGTGACAGGCTCAGGAGCAACAACAACAAAAGCTCTAAGAGATGTTAACACAGATGGCCGCACTCACTGGGCCAAAAGAAAGCTCGGAGATGTCTTCGGAGCAGCGTCAAGAACAAGAAACCGATGATGAGTTCTTCCACAGAATCCTCGAAAAGAAAGACAGAGAGGCCGCGGAAAAAACGGCCAGCATAAAACGAATGGCGCTTTTATTCCAAGATATGATCGGGATGATGATACAGCGGGATCCTCCAGCTGAAGACCCTCCAATTATCCTTGAAGACGACAGAGGGGGGACATCAACCTCTCTTCCGGCTCTATCACCAGCCAAAGAGGAGACTATCTCCAAAGCCGCCCTGGATGACTATATCGCTCAACAGATACGGTCTCATCAGGCGAGCAAAACGGCCGACCAAATTGTTAAGACTGGACGACCCTATTCGGGTTGGTATGACCAAATAAATTACCCGCCGGGATATACGATCCCTAAATTCCATGTATATAAGGGAATGTGGAATCCACACCAGCACGTTGCTCAATTCAGAGCTTTATGCGGTAATACTGGGGATGACGACAAACTGCTGCTTTGCCAATTCGTTGGAAGCTTGTCGGAGACAGCATTCGAGTGGTACTCTGAACTCCCGAACAACTCTGTTAAGACATTTTCAGAAATGGAGTTACTGTTTACACAAAGGTTCGCAGGCGCTAGCGAATGCACCTCAATCACGGCATTGATCAATGCCAGGGTGAATCCGGGAGAAACATGTGTTCAGTATGCAATCCGGTGGCGGAACATATGGTTGAAATGTGAACAGCGCATCGAAGAAGCTCCTGCGGTAGGCATGTTTGTGGGTACTCTTGATCCACAGGCGACCATATCTCAATTCATGATATTCTTCAAGCCAACTACTTTCCAGGCCTTGATTGACAAGCTGGCCCAAATGGATCAGATGGGCCACAAGCCTTCCTCTTCGAAGTCGGAGCCGTGGAGTAAAAAGGGGAAAGGGAAAGTGACCTTCATCGCCAATGCTCAACAACAGCCGAGTGGTCCAAAACAAGTTGATCGACAAAACGACAGACAGCAATTTATCAACGAAGCGTCCTTACTCATTCCCTTGGGATAAAACAAGGTGACTGTTCGAACTGGCGGTGCACAACAGGCTCATCACTCTACGAGATCCGAGACGCCTACTGCAGCCAGGTGATGTCAACAATCCTAATTACTGCTCCTACCACTGAGTATTAGGCCATCCAATGGAAGATTGCTTCGTCTTTAAAGGTTAGATTGAGGACCAATATCAACAGGGCAAATTCACACTGTCCGAGAATTGGAAAGTAAGCCCGCCCCAGCCACACGCTCCTAAAAAGGTAGATACACTTGGGGCATCATGCTCATTTATAGAAGAAGCTCCATGGGAGGTCGCTCTTTCAGCCAAAATGAAAAGAATGCTGAAGGATCTTTAAACATACCCGGCGATCACGTAGAAAAGTCCGCTAGAGCCCGAAGTCATTAAGGGAATGCTGAAGCCGCGCCCGACGCCAAGAATTGGTAGCGATAGTCAAAACGCCCATGCCCAGCCGTCAAAGTCTTCAAAAAAGAATAAGAAGACCAAAAATCCCATGAAGTCTGATGATAAGCGCACGGACCTGCAAAGACATATTGACACACTGGAAGAATATAACCAAAAGGCGCGAACCCCGGTCACGCTCCAAGAGTTTCTCAACCACATCCTTGAGGACGGAGATGGGGACAATGATGGAGGAGAAGACACGTCAGATGAACCTGAGAACTATGTGGCGAGCTGCCGCGTGATCTCTCACTCGTCAATAGATGGTGAAGAAGCTCCTGATGCAGAGAAACTGGGGGAAGATCCCGAACCGGAACTCCTAGAACCGTTAGACAAGATGATCGACCTGCTGCTGAATGAAGCTCTTCAGAAAAGAAAATCTGACCGAGAACGTGAAACAGCCATATATGAAAGGGCCAAGCGTCGGCGTCACGTTGAAGAAGCTCCGGTATTGAGAAGCCATAGAGCACCCCAACCGGATAGAAGCACTTCTGCCATCAGCAAAAGCAGGTTTAAGACAAGGAAGCAGTTCGCTAAAGCCATGTCGATGGGAATGAAGTTGCCACCTTTCAAAGAAGACACTTCAGAAAATACGTCCCTCGAAGAACTAGCTGCACATCCAAACTACTACTTGTACCATCGGAGGATCACACACCCTACCGAGGAATGCATGGTCTTTAAAAATTGGTGGCAGGGATATGTTGCTCATCGACAACATTTCAAGCGAATGAAGTGCAAAACACATCGAGAGCAGAAGAGCGCGACAAATGAGCACAAAAGAACTGCCGGCAACTGTCACATGGTTGATTCTAGGGGATCTCAAGTTCTCATCTTCGGGAGCGATTCTGATGAAGAAATAGCCCTCGGCCCTCTCTTCAAGGAATCCATCTCCGAAACAGAAGAGATAAAGAACTGCGAGAACATTCAGCTGCGTAATCGCACGTTACCCGAAAAGAATCTCGAACCCATAAATAAGGGATCGAACAAAAAAGATAAGGGGAAGGAAAAAGTCCCTGAAGATATCGCCCTCAATGACCGAGTCGTTGAAGAGCTGGCAGCCAAGGACCCGCCCAAGAAAAACATGGTGGATTACAACGTTCTGGCATACCTGAGGAAGAAACCCTCGCAGCTAAGCATTCTCGATGCCCTTCTGCTATCTAAAGAGGTGAGAGATTCATTGATCAAGGCACTACAAGAGTCCGAGCAGTTTCAAGCCTTCCTTGCCGAAGAAAAGATGAAAGACGAGCTGGAAGAAGTGCACACTGCTGACGTCACTTTCGGCGATGAAGACCTCCTCCTCGGGACGTGCAAGCACAACCGTCCCCTGTATGTCACCGGATACTGTCATGACATCAAGATAGGTAAAATCATGGTCGACAATGGGTCCTCCGTCAACCTTCTCAATGTGAGAGTGCTAAAAGAAATATGCATGAGCGTCCAGCACCTCGCTCGGGATAAAATCACCATCTCCGGGTTTGACTCCCAGTCATCACGGACGCTCGGGTCCGTAATACTGACGTTACACTTCGGGCTGCTCGTCACTGACATCAAATTTCATGTCATTGACGCCAAGACTTGCTACAACACTTTGCTCGGCAGGCCTTAGTTACACGAGTACAACATCATCCCTTCTACACAACATCAGTGTATGAAGTACTTCAAAGATGGTCTCGAATATACCGTGACGGGGGAACTGAACCCATTCTCCCTAAATGAAGTCCGCAAGTACGAGGACGCAAAGTACTTTCTGCTAGACTTTGAAGACACAGAAAGATGCCACAAACCAGAGAATAAGCAAAAATCTATCACCACTATTCCGGTCTTTGGGAGAGATACCTAAGAGGACGAGAAAATAGTCTATTCGGGGTCATCCCAATGCAGCAAGCCGGGACCCTCTACCCCTATTCTGGTCTTTGGCAGTGACTCTGAAGACGAAGTCAATGCAATGTTCACGGTCCATCTATCAGTGTAGGCCCTCACTGGAGATGATCAAAGTTTGCAGATCGCCATGGTTCCGCGGCAGCATTATAGAGAGCTTGATGCGCTTGAGACATATAGTGTGCAAGAGCTACAGACATTCCACATCCCTCCCAGGCAAAGATGTGAAAAGGCGATCCTATTCTACCAATCCACAAAGACTAATGTCGAAAGAGAAGTCTGGCACGGTGCCGATCCTGCGCTCGATAGGCTCCAACCCATTCGTCTGCCCATGTATTACACCGAAGGATTAAAAAGGCTGTTGAGGCGCCAAGGCGTACCCTTCAAACAGACTACTCGACAAGCTCAATTCTATAACAGGATCTGGAATATCCCCGGAACTCAGAAAAAATTGTCCAACGGGAGAATGGACACGATCAGGCTTGGACATGTTCAACCCAAGAAACGGGAGCGATTCCATGGATGCTACGTTATACATGACTTTGATGAAAAAGGAGATGCTCTGTTAGAAGACGCTAACCCTGAACCAAAACGAAGTCCCGCCATGAAAGTGCCAAGTCCGTCGTTCGAAGAACAGATGGACAAGCTAATAAGGGAAGCGAGTCAAAAGGCCCGGGATGACCACAACCGCGAAATGGCTATTTACGAGAAAGTCAGGACGCAACGCCTCCTTCAGCAGGCTGTGAAGAATAACGATGCTCTTCTTCGCCAGCCCGTCATACAAAAGACCAGACGCAGAGGTAGAAATAAGCTAAAGAATGGAAAAAATGTTCGACAATGGCAAAGTGGGTCCAAGAAGCTACGCGATCAAGAATTGAGCAGCCGGGATCCGTCTCTTCTAAAGAAGATGGGTCGAGCATATTCTTTTCCCCAAGACAATACAAGGAAGATATTCGATCTTGTCATGAAACATCAAATGATTATGCTCCCGAAGTCCAAACACCCCGAACAAGTAGACGAGTTTCATCACCCAGACTATTGCTCTTATCACCGAGTGATAGGACATCCTCTCGAAGACTGCTTCACATTCAAAAACTGAATCGAAGACCAGTATCAGCAAGGCAGGTTCGCTCTATCCAGCAGTTGGAGGGTAACCTCACCACAAAATCATGATCCAAAAGCAACGTACATAGCGAGAGTAGAACCAGATCAACATTGGTCTTGGAAGTGATCTCATACCTGTCACGCGATAACGCTATCAAAAGAAGTAGTATGCGAGGATATGGCTGACCTCCCGTGGTGCTTCGAAAATGATGATGACGAGGTGATCTCAGAGTTTCCACCGGCGCCAAAAGAGCTGGAAGATGGGATACATACAACTGCAGATAATCTCGTTAAAAGACACTTGCAAGGTCCTCTCGACCTAGTAAGGAGAAAATACCTGCGTGAGATCCTTACGACTCACAAAGGAGCGACACACTTAGAGATACCCATGATTCCTAAGGAGAAATTACACTTACGAGATCCTCATGACTTGCAAGGAGAACCCTCTTATGAGACCCTCACGGCTCATAAGATTCAAAAGCCTTAAGATATAGGGATCTGAACCTGTTCTTAAGCCATCACACTCCACAGACTGCCCTATAAGCGGTTCAATATTGACCCTTGTATACAATCCACGAGCACAAATAAACGTCTCCCACACCAAGTTCCCGCCAATGGCACGAAATTTCCCTGCTTGGTGAACAACACTTGTAAGTCCTCTCGACTTATAAGGAGAAAATGCTCTTATGAGATCCTTACGACTTATAAGAGAACACACACTTAAGAATCCTCACGATTCCCAAGGAGAAATCGCATCTATGAGATCCTCACGACTTGTAGGGAGAAACATCTTTATGAAACCCTTACGACTCATGAAGTCAGAAGCCTTAGTCGACAGGATCCTAACCCTATTTGCTAAGCCACCTTTGTTCGACATCGACAGAGGCAAATGATGATTCGCTCCTAACAATGTCCCAGTGGTAGCGATGCTAATGCCTAAAACGGTATCGAATTTCAAGTCCTTTCACGGCAAATGATGATTCGCTCCTGACAATATTCCAGCCACAGCGATGCTGATGCTAAGATTGGCATCAGGTTCCAAGTTCCATACTTGCAACAAAATCAGCAAGTAAAAGAAATGCATATGAAATAGCCGAAATGATGGGGCAACTTGCAACAAAATCAGCAAGTAAAAGATATGCATACAAAAATAGCCGAAATGATTGGGTAACTCCCAATAAAAAGCAGCGAGTAAAAACAAAAATGGTCGAAATGATTTGGCACCACGAAAAATAGCCGAAATGATTGGGCAATCGCGACTTTCGCGATATAAAAAGCTGAAATGATAGAGCATCGTGGAAAGAAATAAAAAAATGAAAGAATGAAACTTTTGCCCTACAGGCGAGTCCATACTGACCCCTGTATACAATCCATGGGCATAAGCACATCCTTCAAATGTTCCTAGTTGTAGGTGTATCGAGATAGGACAACGATATACTAGAGTAGACTAGCGTATAGCTTCTCGACCCATGTAGATGGGCGATGGATGATCCCATATCCATTGGTGATTGACATCAGAGACAGTATACAGGTGCTCAGTGGAGACTGGGTACACTAAGCGGACTCGCCGAGAACTCCCAGATGGTATTATACCTAACGTCAAACAGCAGTTCTCTGGTGACACTGGTACAGGTTAGTCTGTAGACCCGAGATCGTCATAGAGTCTTGTGTGATTCATACTGTGCTTTGATTTCTACCTTACCACGTTCAAGAGAACGTACAAAACGGTGGCTTTTGGGTACAGTCCTGAGTCACATGGAGGCAATGAGCGAGAGGAGGGGTTTCGTCTCTCCCGGTATAGGGAGTTGATGTTGCGCTGTGCTCGATTGGGTATAACAGGAAGTCCTTGGCCAAGGCTACTTCAGAGATATACTGGTAAGAGTTATCAGTAGTTTCTCGACCCGTTATGAGCCTCATATCGACATGACTTATCAAGTTACTGGGGTCTGACGTTTACCACCCCTAGATGTCACGACCTGAAAAGTACGGAACATGACCGGCACTTAAATTACGAAACGTCTCGGGGCGTACGTAATCTAAGTAAGCCAAAACCCAGAAATAAAAACCAAAGAAGCAGTAGAGTGAAGGAAAAACCAATTGAAAACAAGTAGTTTTAATCAACATAGGCAGAAGTATGTATTTTTAAAATCTCAAGTATTTTCTGAAAATTTCGGTAGAGTCCCCTTTGTAAATACTGGCCCCAAACGGGATACAACGTGAATAGTATATGAAATAAATAAAAAGGCATCCCCAAGCGGGAGCTAGCTCTTCATCAAACGACGGTCACAACCATACAAGCAATATAATATACAACGCCGAAGGGCGAGTACCAAAACTCAAAAGAAAACCCTAAATCAGCATGAAAACCATAATAATATAACGCGCGACTCTAAGGTCGAAATAATAACAAGTCTGGTCTTCTATCTCTATCAAATATACAATCTGGTTGATGGAGTTTCTAGATACAACTGAAATAATACATAACAATGGTGGTCCTGATGCAAAAGAGGGTACCTACCAAAGCGATCACCCGGAAGGAACAATGTGCCAGCAAAGCCGCAACAAAACCTGTATGGCAATACCTGTAAGGAACTGTGGGACAACGGGGGTAGGTTGCCAACTCGTGAGTAGAAAACATCTACGAGTAGAAATCACATGTATAACGCAATCCTAGGTCATACGATCAGTAATATCCTCAAATAATAATGATATGGCCTGAAGCATAATATAACGGTAAAGGGTAAACATCTATCCATACAGTGTAATAAACTCGTGTCAGTGCCTCAGGTAACAACATGTCACTAATATAATGTACAAATTTCAGGTAGCAATATATCACTAAAATGATATGCAGATGCATGTAATGAGAACAAAGTACATCATGAATCAAGAATTGTTTTTCTTTATCAATGAGATTTCTGTATGTATATAAATCGAGATATCATCGGTGAAATCAACATAGACTCCGTGTCAAGCATCGACAAAAAACACTAATCTCAATATCTCAATATCTCAGTGTCTCAAATCTCAATATCTCAATATCTAAATACCTCGGGCTCCGTCAGTCCGGATCGGCCCATATCATCAATCACACGACCATGAACGGTATCCTCCGGATATCCGCCGCGCCAGGTAAAATCACTGGTAGGCAGTCTGCCTCTACCGGGCTCATCGTCTACTACTCGAACTTCTTGCCCCAGGGTACCATACCGGGTCCACCATATACCCGAGACGGTTCATCCAACTCCTCGAATCGGGTCTCGAAAACATCTCAGAACCGAGAAAATATCATGGTGGACGATACTCAACATATCAAGGAAAACCGCATTTATTCTCTTTAAAATGGTTCATCAGTTTACAAAACTTTCACATGCGGTTTCCAAATCCATAAAATATCAAGAAGAATCTGAAATCATCAAGTCCTCATGTCAATAATAATGAAAACCGGCATAAATCTCCATAATACCGCATAACCAAGGAATATATGGATCCATCTGATATTATGCAATAATTAAACTAGCATATGAAGGCTATAACATGTAGCAGCTATCAGTTAGCAAGCTATATTATATCACTGAAATAGTATTTTCTAAAGTGTACGTGACATGGCAATTACCGATGATGATGTGTGTGAGCCGGCAAGTAAGTTTATGTGGAACATACGCATCACCGGTAATGGTGCTGGTGTCTTGACAGCATGGTTCATAATCACTAAGTACACAATAAACATGCAATGAGACGATAAAAACGTGATAAATGGAAATGAATAGTAATTGCAACAATAATATGCGGAACATGAATGATAACGTAACAATAAGGAATCTACATCGCTACACCTGTGTTATACTGTTTTGCCGTTTGAAATAGTGCGAATCGTGGTGTTTTGAAAATAAGGGCTACGGTGTTTTTAAGAAAAGGTACGTCTTTTGAAATATCCGTAGTATCCCTTGATATGTCTTTAAAATCCTCACGATTCGTTAGTTTTGGAAATAGGTACGACTCGGGTACAGTCTGACATCTACTAGGTAAACTACAGGTCTAACTAACAACCAATCGAAAGGGATATGGAAACCACCTAAATCTGACTCGATATATATATACATATATATAGTCGGTGATCCCACCTCAATAATATCTCATACGATACATCATCTAATATGACATTTTCGAGTCAAGAGTGCGGATCTATCATCAATAGCTCGTACGGTAAATCCATCGTACGGCATCCCAAATCTGGGTACGGGTCAAATGTCACATCTATCATATTATTCATCTGGTATCCTCTTATCAAATATCATGATCGGGGTACTGATCTACGTCTAGTACAATACTGATACCATCTATGAAATGCATGCGTGTGTATGAAAACACCACGCCTAAAGAACCCGCTAAAATATCATGTCGTATCTCAAATACGGACCATATCACCTCACCGATCTTACGGCCTCAAGCCCAATCTCATCGACTTATCTCCAATCCCAAGTACTATCCTCATAATCCGTGTATATGTATACGTATACGTGTATATATATATATATATATATATATATGTATATGTATAGTCCCATACCCATGTGTGTGTGTGTGTATATATATGTATGTATGTATATATATATATATATATATATATATATTTATATATATATACATATTCCCATATACGCAAAGGTAAAAGAATGAATGTATGCAAGTGTGTGTGCGTGTATAGGTGCAACAACTACTCTAGGGTTTCGCAAGTAACACTACTAATCTAGGAACATGTAACCCTATCATTAACATCCATGTCACAAAAAATAGATATCATAAATATATAGTATATATGTATAACATACTATACATCGAATTGCGGGGGTGCTATACGCCATCCATCCGACTTCTCCCCGTAGATATAAATCTACTCACCTGAGCTTGCTCGCCGGTGCCGACGTCGCCACGCGCTTTCTTGTCGTCTTGAAGTCCACCTGGGGTACCTACATGTCACCACGTATCGTATCACATAAAAACCCAATTCGAAATCGAAACGGCATACGAAAACAAAATCGGCATGCATATCACGCACAGGTCAAAACCTATCACCTACGCATGCCGGAATAGCCAAACCAACCCTCGATTTCGATGTACAACGTCAAACCATCGAGAAAAAACACCAAACGTACCAATCATGGTTTTACAACTCACTAAAAATATATAAAATACGATGCAATTCATCAAAACCAATAAATTGATTAAATCGATTTATTACAAGAAACCTAGTAAGCATCAATTAGCCGTTTCATTTTAAAACTTGATATTTAAACGAAACTAATGGCCATAATATCCACTAAATATCATAACTAAGTTATAGAAACCATTTCAATAATTTATTCTCATCAATTTGTATTAATTCCAAAATTCTAGTTTTGCAAAAATATCCAATTTTAACACTTTTTAAAGCAAAATTCACAATTTAACAATTAAGCTTGGTTTTGCACATTTTAAATGGTTAAACCACTTATGGAAACCTTAATGATGTTCTAAAAACCCTAACTAGATTTTAATCCCACATTTTAATTAAATTTCTAAAACCTAGTTAGCAATTTAGCATAATTATCACAATTTTAACTAACAAATTAGCAACTAGTAACCAATTTAGATTTTTGCATTCAATTACATGTTAATCTCCTCATTAAAACCATAACCTAATGATAAAAACCCTAATTAAATTCAAACCCTAGTCTTGAATTTTCCAAACTTGCAATAGAACCAAATTAAACATCTAAATAGTTAACATTGAAGCAATTAAACAACAATATAAGCATAAGGTTAAAATTATACCTCATGATCAAGAGATCAAACATGAAAATCAAAGCCTCCAAAATGCCAACTTGTTCTTTAGATCCATGCTAGATAGGCTAAAGAAAAATGAGTAGGAGTTGGATTTTTATTTTGTGGGATTTTTGTGTTGATTTTGAAGCATTTTGAGTGGATTTGGGTGTGAAAGAGGTGAGGAAAAGGAGGGGGCTGCTGTTGCAGTAGGGAAGGGATGGCTCGGCCAAAGTGGGGGGGAAAGGGGTGAGAGAGTAGGGTTGTAATCTACAAGTCAACAAAGGTCAAATCCCATACCTCCAATATTTAATCCTTTCTTTCCTTTGTTTTATTTTCTCATTTTCTTTTCTCATGAAGTGTGAAGTGTGTGGGTGAGGGGCAGCCATGTCCTTGTGTTGGTGTGTGTGTGGGTGAGTGGGTTGGGAAAAATGATAAATGTTATACCCCAATTTCCAATTAATTTATTTTCACCATTTAAGCTTTTTTCTTCAATATTTTCTAAAACCGTTTGAAAATTTCATTTCATTTCAAAAATAATTTACATGTTAGTTTAATGTGTCATGATGCACAAAATTTGTTTCAAGCCATTCTAATTTGTAATTATCCCTAATTAAATGTATTAGTTACGGCTTAAAATAAAATTAAAATAATTAATTTCGGAAATTTTTTCAGAAAATTAGAAATTTTATGAGTGGCTCGATAAACACCAAATACTAGCAATTACATAGCTAGAATATGTATATTTAATTTTATATTTAAAGATATTTATATCTTGATTTTTACGGAATACACCCGTTATTTTACCGATTTTCCAAAATTTCACCTAAACGATTTTCGACACGTTACAATCTTCCCCTCTTAAAGAAATTCGGTCCCCGAATTTAAATTAAACTCCCCCAAATACTAAAACATTTCAGCAAACCATCAAGTCGTCGAGGCTCCAAAATCATAAATACATAAAACATATCGTAGCGCAATGTATGCGCATGAAAAACAGATATATAAACCAAAATCAAAACTCCGTCAAGCATCCCGCAATCATCGGAGTTATGATGAAGACACTAATGTCAAGATCCAAAACGAAATCAATATGATATACATCAAAGCTATACCTGTAAACGTCAGAACTATACAAGTAACATCATTAAAACATCTCGAAGCAATGCATGCCAAACCTTTTTCAAATCGTTGTGCGATGTGTGTATCACTGTACAGTGGCGGACGTCCATTATGAGAAAATAACTATATATATATATATATATATATATATATATATATATATCCATTGTTTAACATACACGTCCCGCCATTTTGAAAACAATTTTAGAAGGGTTTCCTCTATAAAATGCTTCGTGTCATCTCGGACACGTAGGTAAATACTGAGACTATAGCTCCTCTTTGGAAATCCCTTCGATAACTATCCATGCATGCAAAATACACTCAGGTACTATCCTCTGACTAGTCCTGGCAGTACTAAACCAAATAGCAAGTATCCTAAAAGTATACTACTACAAAAGAAATCAATCCCACATATATATATGAATGCCACGTGCATCAGGTGCGCACGGAAATTGAAATCCATGAATGTTCCATACATGTGCACATAAAGAAAATCTAAGCGCAACGGATGTGCACAAAACACCTGTCAAAGGCAACGTGTGTGTCTGACAGCAAAACCGGGTGCATCTGATATGCATGAAAATCTCGATTTGGTGCACCTGGTGTGCACTAAAATCGCCTCAAGCGCCTTAAGTATCCGCAAAATCCAAATCAAGTGCACAATGTACACGAAAACGAATATCGAATATCACACTCGAAATCGACGGTATACTACACATTTCAGTCAAAATCCCAATCAGGTATACCGTGGTATAAAATCTCACCATCATGTGCATCGGCGTGCACATAAGCAAATCAAAATACTAAAAGTGCATGAGAACTATGTCGAAAGCATAAGTCAAATCATATGCATGTCCTAGGCATGAAATCAAATATCATGAAACTCAGTCATCAAAACTCAATCATGAAATAAATCACCCATAAATACTGAAATCCAAAGTGACGGATACGTAATAGTCAATCACAAAATCACAACTCATAAATACGGTCGTCGATATGTCCGTCCTTCAAAGTCGAGAAGGTGTCGGTGCATCCAATACTAGCAGAGCAAGATATCTACTTGCATTATGATCATGGCATGTCGCCTAGTGCCCTTAGGCTCTCGTCTCTCACTGCAGATTGCTAAGTACATAGCTTCTCGGCTCAACGGTCCAATATAGAAACGATAACGAAAGCAGTCCGCTCTGACACATCCTCTAAAGATCTTGTTAGTTTTATGTATGCCCTAGAGGCCATTACTGTACATATGATGTATATTGTAGTGGATGCTAGGACGTATATAGGGAGGACTTTCTTGCTCGACATGATAGTATGCTATCTGGTTACACTTTACCTTAACGTGTACACTGACTGTCTCTCTGTTACATGTTGGTAAAGCCCTTAGGATGTGTACTTGACTACCTGGACTATGATGCGGATCATACTAGTGGGGACATGATAGTCTATAAGTACATCCTTCAAAGCCCCTAGTCGAGGGTATATCGAGACGGGGCATCGATATACCAGAGTAGACTAGCGTATACCTTCTCGACCCATACAGATGGGCGATGGATGATCCCATATCCATTGGTGTTTGACATCAGAGATGATATACGGGTGCTCAGTGGAGACTGGGTACACTGGACGGACTCGCCGAGAACTCCCAGATGGTATTATACCACACGTCAGATAGCAGTTCTCTGGTGACACTGGTACAGAGTAGTCTGTTGACCCGAGATCGTCATAGAGTCTTGTGTGGTTCCCACTGTGCTTTGATTTCCATCTTACCACGTCCAAGAGGGCGTGCAAAACGGTGGTTTTTGGGTACAGTCCCGAGTCACATGGAGGCAATGAGCGATAGGAGGGGATTCGTCTCTCCCGGTATAGGGGGTTGATGTTGCGCTGTGTTCGATTGGCTATAACAGGAAATCCCTGGCCAGGGTTGCTGAGATTTACTGGTAAGTGTTACCAGTAGTTTCTCGAATTGTTATAGACCTCATATCGACACGACTTATCGAGCTATTGGGGTCTGACGTTTACCACCCCTAGACAAGATATGCGACATATCAGACGATCAGACCGGACTGTACGGTAGTGTTACTGGTTGGATTCACTGGAGTGTGAGCGGGCTTGCTCGTCGATCTTCAGATCGCTCAATACCCGGGTGGCCGTTACGTTTAGCAGACCGCTTGCGGCTTGTGGGTGTTTGATATGATCATCACCTGCTGCCGGCGTATTGACGAGTCTTTAGAGTCCTACACAGAGGTTTCCTGGCTCAAGCGAAACGAAATAGGAGCGCATATGAGATATGTGCGGGACCGAGAATAATGCGAGTATGTGATACCGTATTTCATTCTCGCGATGAATGTGTCGAATGGTTATATGCGATATAACCTAGTTATCGAATCGAGGGTTGATTCGATAAACCGATACATTGGATACTAGTCGGTTATATGCGATATGACCGGATCGATAAATCAAGTGTTGATTTAATGATTTAATGCATGATAATATATTTGATATATTACTTTGCACTAACTAGTATTGGTTCACTTAAAATGGATTTTCTCACTCGGATGTGCACATTGTATATGTGATATACTTTTTGTGCACTTGATTGTATCACGTTTAATGATACATGTTTGCTTGAGTTTGTGTAAAGATTGAACCATGGTTATTTAAATGATTAGGGTTTACATTTTCATATCTATTTATTTATTTATTTATTATGGAAATGATAATGAGAAGAATGGTTGCTAGTTTTGTTTTATTCTTTGAACCTTCATGAAGCATTGACTTTAGTCAACCATTCTTATCTCATCCTTAACCCTAACCATTCCAACTAACCTTGGTTTAATCTCTACACCTAACCATGGTTTGCTTATGATAAGAATGGATTTTCTTTTCTATTTTAATAATTCATATCATAACAATTTCCTTCTTCTTCTTCATTTTCTTCAAGTGAAGAAAGCTTGCCTCCATCAATGGCAAGTGATGAAAAAGAGTGAGAAATCCAAATCTAAAGTCTACCCACTTCCTATTTCTTCATCCTCTACCTCTTGCCAAGTAGTAGAGTGTGTTTTCTTCACAAGTTTCTTGACTTGGTGAAGTCGGAGCTTGATTTAGTGATGCCTCGACGTAGATCATCTTCGGCATGGACATCGATGACCTAGCCCGTCCATTCTCCGATGAAGCCGACGCTAGAGCCCGGGACTTATTATAGACAGCGAGGAGACTTCATTGCGGAGCTATGGAGGTGGAGAACCGGATCTACAAAGGTTGTATATCCGTATCTCTTAGTTAAGTGTTAACTAGTTTATCTTTTCGCCTAGAAATCTAGCAAACGATCCGTAGTTTAGGGTTTCTCGGCACGTTAAAATTTGAAATTGGCATGGTTGATGCCTTGTGAGACCTCATTAGGGTGCCTAGGAACCCTACAGTAGTATCAGAGCCTAGCTAGAGCCTTAGGCGATGCGTAGACGGAGTTAGAAGTCCGATCGACCCGAAACCCCGACTTGAAAGTGCTCTCTGGACATTTTCTGTTTTCGTGGATTTTTGAGAATTAAAAATATGCAGAAAAATCAGCAGGAAATTCTAAGAATTACGGTGCAAAAAGTAACTAAAGATCCCTCAAAAGTACGGCGGTTCCGCGGCCGTTTTGTCTTATTAGGCATTCAATTTTGCACAGTAATTCCTATTTTGCAGTGCTGGTTTTCCTGGGAAATTTTTTTTTCTGAAATCAAGAGTTGAGTTTTTTGGGTTGTATTAGGAGTTCGTACATTCAATCGGATTGTCTAATTTTGTCTATGTGTTTTCCGGATAATTTTTAGAATATGTTAAAAAGTTCGAACGGATATAAATACCCAATTTTTCCCCTGTCGGGAAATTTCCAAGTGTTGGATTTTTCCGTAGTTTAACGACGTTCTAAGTAGTGCAAGTAACGCGATGGACCCTCTAGAAGACAACAAACCTTAACTCGATTATGTGACCGTCTTGAACTGCCCTTTGAACCTTCGGGTTTGGGGTAGTACGGCGTGCCACATGTGAGGCGTTGGCTTGACCCTTCTACGGCTGGACCGTTGGTACTGAGGCACGAACTGAATGTTGTTAGACTTGTTTCATGTGTTGATCTGTATCGGGAAAACTTGGGTGTTTGACTGTTCGATCGAAAAGTTTAACATTTTCTATTTATCCGGAATGGGATACAATAATTGGAATTCACAATAAGTTATGAGATAACTGAATGAATGTTATAAACATAGCAGTTTAGTCTCACTTGATCGGTTGCCACGGAATTTTGATGTGATCAAAAGTCCGTCGCAATCACGTAGCGTACGCGGATACTCGCCGGGTAAACTTAATAGACAGCCTCACTCCATAGCCCCGACCAAGTGACTGTAGGAGAACCCCGTCGCCGAAAGCATCCGTTCGGGTGCTCGCGGTGGCGGTGTTCCGCCTTGGTGCACTTCGTCGACGGTATCGGGGGTGCGGCCGTCTACTGAAGTTTGCGACGAGCATTCGATCAGGATGTCGGGAATCTTGTTGAATTGCCCGACTTGATATTGAAAAGTGTTTTCGATTTTGAGACTAAAATGCGGGGTTTATAATTGTTAGGCATGTGATGTCTAAGGAATTCATTTGATTAGGCATGCGATGTCTATGCAGGTTGCGGATTCCAACTGTTGTAGTTTTACACTTTCTTTTCTGTGACCGTAAGTGTAATATGTGATATCGCCGGTTTCGTTGCTATATGTCAACGACAATTGGGATGGACATATTTACTTACGTTGATGACATGTGATGTTATGTGTTGCTGGATATGTTATATTGGATTGTCGTGTTTGAATAGCCGGGGGTTTTTATGTGAGATGAGTGTTTTTCATTTTCATTCATGTAAAAACTTGTATGTAATATTCTTTTATTGGGGCACTTCCAGGTTGCGGAAGTTGTCACCGTTTGTATATTATTTACTTTTCCGCACTAGGATAGACCCAAGGAGGAGGGCACAAGTAACCGGGTTCTGGAGTCCAGTGGGAGACCAACTCGAGGAGTCGAGTCCGGGTCTCCTAACTCTAGAATTGGCAGGGTTGCTTGCCGCTCTCGTAGGGGTCTAGGGGTGTGGGTTTGGCTATTCATCACGACCGTGGAATCCGTGTTTTATACTGGCTCGTATTGAAAACACAGACGTCCTAGTATATCCAATATTTCATATGTTTCTTCTGCTGTGCGATATCTGTGATGTGATCATGTGATGTTCTGTGATAGATACTTTATATAGTATATATGATATATTATATAGATGTTACTTATGTTTTACACCCGCGCTAGCCCTGCCCCGCTCTGCCGTTAGTTACCTAACCTAACGGTGCACGAGGGGACATCGAGGCGAATGCGGATGGCATAAGTGTACGTCGTATTTATCTGTGATGTTTAGGTAATTTAAATGATGGGACTTCATTAATGAGATTAATGAAATAAAAGAAACCTAAGATGTTGTAGAATCGAATTTCAAAATAAAACAGGTAGCTACAGTTCTTGCTTTGCACAGCGGTATATGTGATATATCATGCACCTTATTCGATGAGGAAAGGACCGAGATCCCTTCACCGGGAGTGACTCCTTTAGCAATAACTGGCAGATGCTACACACTCGGTTTGTCTTTTGATTACTTTTAAGTGTTTTTGCTTTGCACAGTGATATATATGATATATCCCGCACCTCATTCGACGAGGAAAGGACCGACGATCCCTTCACCGGGAATGACTCCTTTAGCAAAACTAGAAAAGCCTCAAAAGCACTTCATTTTAAAATCATTTGATTCTATAACAATATCAAGTTCATTACGCAATAGGTTTTCAGAAAAACCTGTCGTAGCCCTCCGTCATTTCAGATATGTACTGGTTAGTATTCGTGCTGCGTTTGTTGACCTCTGTCAAGGCGTAGTGTGCGGTAGCTGATTAGTGCTTATCTGCATAAGCATATGATGTGATTGATTTAGGGTAGTCGTGCGACCTTGTTGATCTCTGTCAAGGGTCGTGCGGGTGGGTTTACTTCAATCAGGAAATGACGGGTTGAACTTGACTAGCAGCCTATGGTTTGTTAACCTCTGTCAAGGTCATAGGACGCTAGGGGCAAAATATTATCGGGAATTTCAAGTGTTGAAATTTGCAATGAGATTGCATACCTTCTATGAGATAGTTGGATCCCGATACCCGCTGCGAGTAAGAGTTACTCCTGGGAGAGTTTTACACATTGCAATTAGCCGATCAAGTAGGTGTCTAGAAAGGTGTTAACGAGGTTACGCCTCTGGAAAAACGAGGTTTACATTAATTAGGTTCGTACGAAAGCATGGGGGACCTCCCTCAAAGTACCGACACTGGCCTGGCTGAAAGATTGGCGAACTTGTAGTGTGTAATTAATCCCGGCTAGTCTTTCCTTTTAGGGTTTGAAGGAAGATTTGATAAAAAGCAGTGGGAGCCATCCTGATTAGATAAAATAATAACCAATCTATTCTTGCAAGAGCGCACGCTGAGTGTTTTCTTCTCTCTCTCTCCAGGTAGCGACCATATCACGCCTTAATCAAGATAATAATACGGAATATTGACCGAACCCGCTTGTTATACTGAGATGGGGAACGTTGGTCCCGCTCCAACTTATAATTGTTATAAGACAGAGCAGGAAATTGGGGAATACCAGATTTCCCGAGCCGCCCAAACGAAGAGAGTGCATGCTGATGCATCATCTTCGGGTTTGTTCATTATACAGAACTGTTTCTCAGTATCCTTTACGTCCTGGGTATATGATACCGGATCAGGATCCCAGATATGTAATCTGTTACATAGGGCTACAGATAGGTAGAGAACTGAGAACGGGTGATAAGTTTCATGAGGCAGAAAACGGGGCAAGAGTTGCAGCCAAGTCTGTTGGTCACTGTCACCCTGTATTACAATACATTGATTCTGAACGAATGTTATTAGATACCGAACCTGATATACAAAATCATATCAGTCTCTTTATTAGTAAAGAAATGATAAAATTTTGTATTGTTGGATAATGTTTTGAACATTTCCTATATCAAAAGTTGATCGGTTCAGGCACGTTATCTAAAAGCATTGATGTTCTAAATCAAACTACAGTTCTTAAGTATACGGAACACACACAAGGGGAAAAGTTCAGAAATGAACGGATCCTTCTTGAGGCATTGTAGACTAGGTCATATCAATGTGACCCGACTAGCTGAAGTTACATGTAGATGCACATTTAAATCAGTTTGAATCTACATCTTGTAAAACTTGCCAGTCATGTCACATAGATATAATGACACAAGCTCTGTTTATTGGAAACAGAGAAAGAGTTAGTAAACTCTTGGGATGATACATGTTGATGTATGTAGGTCCCCTGTCTACACTTGCCAAGACTGGTTTTTTATACTTCATTACGTTCTCTGATAATCTCTCAAGATTCAGTCATATGTTCCTGTTGAAACATAAGTCCGAACCTTTTGAGATAATCACAGAATATAAGTTAGAAGTAGAAAACCAAAATACGGGTATAAGTATTATGTCCTATGATGAGATCAAGGAGGAGAATACTAGAGCACGGAATTCCTGGACTATTCTAAAGGAGAATGAGATTCTCTCTCAGCATTACTCCTCCGTATACACCATAGCACGATGGTATATCGGGGTGGAGCAATTACACCCTATGTGATAAGGTGTGCTCTATGATGAGTAATACTGAGTTACCTTTTTCCTTTTTGGGAGTTATGCACTTATGAAGTTGCATACCTATTGAATAGGGTTCCAATCAAATCAGTTGCCTACCATTTCATATGTGATATGGAAAGGGAAGAGCCCATGTCTTAAGCTAGTTAAGATTTGGGGTTGTCCGGCCTATGTTTAAAAGCAAAATCCGGACAAGCTCGAGGCAAGGTCTGTAATGTAGAACTGGAAAGGTTCCAGCTATACAAACTACAGCAGATGATTTGGTAAAACTAAATGATTCAATAGTTACCAACGAACCTCAGCCTCTCCGCCGATCTAGTAGGGTTCCTCACCCACCTGAGAGATACTTCGGTTTCTCTATGACAGTGGGAGCGAGGACTGCATCATGAGATGATGACCCAACTAGTTTCGAGCTGGCCATCAGGAGTAAGACTCTATAAGAATGGCTGGATGCTTAGCAATCTGAGATGGAATCCTTATACACCGACAAAGTATGGACTTTGGTTGCTATATCTGAAGGGTTAAATCCCCATCAGGAGCAAGTAAATCTTGAGAAGATTACTTGGTGTACATGGAAAAGTTAAGACTTTCAAAGCTAGACTTGTTAAAGGTTTTCGTCATCGACCAGGCGTGGATAATGATGAAACCTTTTCCAGTGGCTATGCTTAAGTCCATCCGGATCCTACTTGCCACGGCTACATACCATGACTACGATATCTGGCGGTTGGGTGCCATGACTACTTTTCTAAATAATGATTTAGAAGAGAACGTCTATAGGAACACAGCCAGAGGGCTTCGTAGACAGTAGGAGCAGCGGAAACGTGTGCAAGATGTTTTATAGGATAAAGAAGGCATCGCGGAGTTGGAACATCTGTTTTGATGTGTTAGTCAAAGAGTTTGACATCATCAAAATGGTAGATGAACCTTGTATATACAAAAAGGTAGTAGGGAGTATGGTGATGATCCTCGTAGAGTACGTGGATGACATACTCTTGATAGGGAAGGAGTTTCCTATGCTACGCTCGATCAATCTCCGTTTATCACATGGATTCTCCATATAGGATCAAATTGATACCTCCTAAATCCTGGATTTTGGATCTATGAGATAGATCTGATTGGATGTTAGGATACTCACTAGTTGTAGTGAGAAGGTATCAATCGATCCTGGGGAGAATCACTGGAAAGGTTCCAGGGTGATAAGATGACTGAATGTCAGTCACAGGCATTGTCTTTACCCTAAGTATAGGGACGGTATGTTGGAAGAGTTCCAAGTTAGATACCGTGACATACTAGACGATAAAGGCAGGATACATCGCTACTAAAGATGCTACCAAAGAGGCTGTTTGGGTGTATATTGGTTTATGAGATGAACTAGGTTCCTACCATTGTGAGACAATGGAGTTGTGGCTTATGCCAAGGAACGCCCGTCCCATCAGTGATCCAGACAAATTCTAAGGCAGTATCACCTGATCATGGAGATGGTTGATCTCCAGGGTGATCGAGGTTTGGAGAGTAGACTCAGAGGACAACACAGCGGATCCACTCACAAAGGCCTGTTCCCAGAGAGAGATTTTTATGGGATGGTTGAGTATGAGATACTACAACCACTGCTATCAGATGGCCCTAGTGCAAGTGGGAGATTGTTAGTTATATGTATGCCCTAGAGGCCATTACTGTACATATGATGTATATTGTAGTGGATGCTAGGACGTATATAGGGAGGACTTTCTTGCTCGACATGATAGTATGCTATCTGGTTACACTTTACCTTAACGTGTACACTGACTGTCTCTCTGTTACATGTTGGTAAAGCCCTTAGGATGTGTACTTGACTACCTGGACTATGATGCGGATCATACTAGTGGGGACATGGTAGTCTATAAGTACATCCTTCAAAGTCCCTAGTCGAGGGTATATCGAGACGGGGCATCGATATACCAGAGTAGACTAGCGTATACCTTCTCGACCCATACAGATGGGCGATGGATGATCCAATATCCATTGGTGTTTGACATCAGAGATGATATACGGGTGCTCAGTGGAGACTGGGTACACTAGATGGACTCGCCGAGAACTCCCAGATGGTATTATACCACACGTCAGATGGCAGTTCTCTGGTGACACTGGTACAGAGTAGTCTGTTGAACCGAGATCGTCATAGAGTCTTGTGTAGTTCCCACTGTGCTTTGATTTCCATCTTACCACGTCTAAGAGGGCATGCAAAATGGTGGTTTTTGGGTACAGTCCCGAGTCACATGGAGGCAATGAGCGATAGGAGGGGATTCGTCTCTCCCGGTATAGGGGGTTGATGTTGCGCTGTGTTCGATTGGTTATAACAGGAAATCCCTGGCCAGGGTTGCTGAGATTTACTGGTAAGTGTTACCAGTAGTTTCTCGAATTGTTATAGACCTAATATCGACACGACTTATCGAGCTATTGGGGTCTGACGTTTACCACCCCTAGGCAAGATATGCGACATATCAGACGATCAGACCGGACTGTACGGTAGTGTTACTGGTTGGATTCACTGGAGTGTGAGCGGGCTTGCTCGTCGATCTTCAGATCGCTCAATACCCGGGTGGCCGTTACATTTAGCAGACCGCTTGCGGCTTGTAGGTGTTTGATATGATCATCACCTGCTGCCGGCGTATTGACGAGTCTTTAGAGTCCTACACAGAGGTTTCCTGGCTCAAGCGAAACGAAATAGGAGCGCATATGAGATATGTGCGGGACCGAGAATAATGCGAGTATGTGATACCGTATTTCATTCTCGCGATGAATGTGTCGAATGGTTATATGCGATATAACCTAGTTATCGAATCGAGGGTTGATTCGATAAACCGATACATTGGATACTAGTCGGTTATATGCGATATGACCGGATCGTTAAATCAAGTGTTGATTTAATGATTTAATGCATGATAATATATTTGATATATTACTTTGTACTAACTAGTATTGGTTCACTTAAGATGGATTTTCTCACTCGGATGTGCACATTGTATATGTGTTATACTTTTTGTGCACTTGATTGTATCATGTTTGATGATACATGTTTGCTTGAGTTTGTGTAAAGATTGAACCATGGTTATTTAAATGATTAGGGTTAACATTTTCATATCTATTTATTTATTTATTTATTATGGAAATGATAATGAGAAGAATGGTTGCTAGTTTTGTTTTATTCTTTGAACCTTCATGAAGCATTGACTTTAGTCAACCATTCTTATCTCATCCTTAACCCTAACCATTCTAACTAACCTTGGTTTAATCTCTACACCTAACCATGGTTTGCTTATGATAAGAATGGATTTTCTTTTCTATTTTAATAATTCATATCATAACAATTTCCTTCTTCTTCTTCATTTTCTTCAAGTGAAGAAAGCTTGCCTCCATCAATGGCAAGTGATGAAAAAGAGTGAGAAATCCAAATCTAAAGTCTACCCACTTCCTATTTCTTCATCCTCTACCTCTTGCCAAGTAGTAGAGTGTGTTTTCTTCACAAGTTTCTTGACTTGGTGAAGTCGGAGCTTGATTTAGTGATGCCTCGACGTAGATCATCTTCGGCATGGACATCGATGACCTAGCCCGTCCATTCTCCGATGAAGCCGACGCTAGAGCCCGGGACTTATTATGGACAGCAAGGAGACTTCATTGCGGAGCTATGGAGGTGGAGAACCGGATCTACAAAGGTTGTATTTCCGTATCTCTTAGTTGAGTGTTAACTAGTTTATCTTTTCGCTTAGAAATCTAGCAAACGATCCGTAGTTTAGGGTTTCTCGGCACGTTAAAATTTGAAATTGGCATGGTTGATGCCTTGTGAGACCTTATTAGGGTGCCTAGGAACCCTACAGATCTCTGGTCAACTATCATGGTTACTCATAACATGCCTCGTCGACGATGCCGAACTCTGGCCTACTGGGTGTGTGTCATATGACCACTCCTAGGTCCAAGTCTTCTCGTTTAGTATTTCCAGAAAGATCTTGTCGGGGTCTCTCCCAAATCTCGTTCCTGCCGAACTGCCCGGAAGTTATCTTCTCTTACTAAATCTATATCTGGTTCCGGAAAGGCTGCATACTAATCACGACTCCTTCTGGCAGATATATTTATATACAACACCTCTGCATGCGTATCACATCTCTGATGTTGGTGGAGTGGAACGTCATTTCATCAAGATCTCGTACGAATCTCTTACTCCACTTTTCTCTAATGTCGACTGCTTCGGACTCGTCTCTTAGTAGCTGCATGGACTGCGCTCCAACGGCTATACTCATATCTGGAGTCTCCCAAGCAATGCATCTCATCACCTGATATCCGAATGAAGTCGAATCATCCGATCGATTTGTAAAAACCTCATAATCCCCTAAGAGCTCAATATCTTGGGTACAGTTTAATAGTATCGAATATATGCCACAGCACCTATGAACAAACCGTAGAAGGGCAGACCCAAGCCTCACTAATGGCACCGCTAAACTGCCACAAACCCTAAGGTTCACTGGCGTTCCATGGTCATTAAATCAAGTTAGTGTTTCATTCTTCTAGAGGGTCCGTAGAATTTCTTGCATTATTTTCCGAATACTTTAAACTTGGAAAATGGGTTCCTGACATTCGATCGTCTCTATCGAATCTCAACGTATCAGCGTGAAGTCGCCTCTAGCTGGAATCAATCCATCTGATGACCTCGCATCGGGGTAGGCAATAAATCATATGTCCTAGTCCTTCATCTTTGGTGACTAGCGATCTTCTATCATATCTCAAAATATAACTCGTGCGGCATAGCTCCAAACTTCTGGGGCGATATCTTGTCAGTCGCACCAACATCTGAACCTTCTGTACGCACGCTGAACAGTGTCTCAAATATCAAAATATGGTGTATTAACGGTCATCACATCCTGGCTGGTCTCTTGCAGTGGCCCTATCCTCTGGTGCTGATATGCACGTCCGAGAAATCTCATAAAAGAGATCCATCAAACGCTCGTGGCGTGAAAACACAATGAAACGACACCTCTATGCAATCGTATGTCCCTGTAATCACGTCCTCGTCAGTCCTCGTCCGTGATGAACTCATGCTGACACAACTCTAGCCGTAGCTCTCTGCCCGTGTAACCGTGGTAACAAAACCATAACTGGTACTGATGAGGCTAGATCATAGGAATGAATATAATGCTGTGCAAAGAAATGTGCATCCTAAGGCTTCTTAAGCGGAGTATCGTATCGTAAGTATGCCGAGGAACATACACACGGTACGTCACTCTACTTGAGTCACCTACTCCATCAACCAAGGGTCATTCTACACTCCGAAGGTAAAACCTAACGCTTTGATACCAACTTTATCACGACCCGAAAAGTACGGAACATGACCGGCACTTAAATTACGAAATGTCTCGAGGCGTACATAATCTAAATAAGCCAAAACCCAGAAATCAAAACCAAAGAAGCAGTAGAGTGAAGCAAAAACCAATTGAAAACAAGTAGTTTTAATCAACATAGGCCGAAGTATGTATTTTTAAAATCTCAAGTATTTTCTGAAAATTTCGGCAGAGTCTCCTTTGTAAATACTGGCCCCAAATGGGATACAACATGAATAGTATACGAAATAAATAAAAAGGCATCCCCAAACGGGAGGTAGCTCTTCGTCAAACTACGGTCACAACCACACAAGCAATATAATATACAACGCCGAAGGGCGAGGACCAAAACTCAAAAGAAAACCCAAAATCAGCATGAAAACCATAATAATACAACACGCGACTCTAAGGTCGAAATAATAACAAGTCTGGTCTTCTATCTCTATCAAATATACAATCTGGTTCATGGAGTTTCTAGATACAACTGAAATAATACATAACAATGGTGGTCCTGATGCAAAAGAACCCACCTACCAAAGCGATCACCCGGAAGGAACAGTGTGCCAGCAAAACCGCAACAAAACCTGTACGGCAATACCTGTAAGGAACTGTGGCACAACGGGGGTGAGTTTCCAACTCGTGAGTAGAAAACATCTACGAGTAGAAATCGCATGTATAACGCAATCCTAAGTCATACGATCAGTAATATCCTCAAATAATAATGATATGGCCTGAAGCATAATATAACGGTAAAGGGTAAACTTCTATCCATACAGTGTAATAAACTCGTGTCAGTACCTCAGGTAACAACATGTCACTAATATGATGTACAAATGTCAGGTAGCAATATATAACTAAAATGATGTGCAGATGCATGTAATGAGAACAAAGTACATCATGAATCAAGAATTGTTTTTCTTTATCAATGAGATTTCTGTATGTATATAAATCGAGATATCATCGGTGAAATCAACATAGAATCTGTGTCAAGCATCGACACAAAACACCAATCTCAATATCTCAATATCTCAGTGTCTCAAATCTCAATATCTCAATATCTAAAAACCTCGGGCTCCGTCAGCCGGATCGGCCCATATCATCAATCACACGACCACGAACGGTATCCTCCGGATATCCGCCGCGCCAGGTAAAATCACCGGTAGATAGTCTGCCACTACCGGGCTCATCATCTACTACTCGAACTTCTTGCCCCGGGATACCATACCGGGTCCACCATGTACCCAAGAAGGTTCATCCAACTCCTCGAATCGGGTCTCGAAAACATCTCAGAACCGAGAAAACATCATGGTGGATGATAATCAACATATTAAGGAAAACCGCATTTATTCTCTTTAAAATGATTCATCAGTTTACAAAACTTTCACATGCGGTTTCCAAATCTATAAAATATCAAGAAGAATCCGAAATCATCAAGTCCTCATGTCAATAACAATGAAAACCGGCATAAATCTCCATAATACCGCATAACCAAGGAATATATGGATGCATATGATATTATGCAATAATTAAATTAGCATTTGAAGGCTATAACATGTAGCAACTATCAGTTAGCAAGCTATATCACTGAAATAGTATTTTCTAAAGTGTACGTGAAATGGCAATTACCGATGATGTTGTGTGTGAGCCGGCAAGTAAGTGTATGTGGAACATACGCATCATCGGTAATGGTGCTGGTGTCCTGACAGCATGGTTCATAATCACTAAGTACACAATAAATATGCAATGAGACGATAACAACGTGATAAATGGCGATGAATAGTAATTGCAACAATAATATGCGGAACATGAATGATAACGTAACAATAAGGAATCTACATCGCTACACCTTTGTTATACTGTTTTACCACTTGAAATAGTGTGAATCGTGGTGTTTTGAAAATAAGGGCTACGGTGTTTTTAAGAAAAGGTACATCTTTTGAAATATCCGTTGTATCCCTTGACATGTCTTTAAAATCCTCACGATTCGTTAGTTTTGAAAATAGGTATGACTCGGGTCCAGTCTGACATCTACTGGGTAAACTACATGTCTAACTAACAACCAATCGAAAGGGATATGGAAACCACCTAAATCTGAGTCGATATATATATATACATATATATAGTCGATGATCCCACCTCAATGATATCTCATACGATACATCATCTAATATGACATTCTCGAGTCAAGAGTGCGGATCTATCATCAATAGTTCGTACGGTAAATCCATCGTACGGCATGCTAAATCTGGGTACGGGTCAAATGTCACATCTATCACAATATTCATCCGGTATCCTCTTATCAAATATCATGATCGGGGTACTGATCTACGTCTAGTATAATACTGATACCATCTATGAAATGCATGCGTGTGTATGAAAGCACCACGCCTAAAGAACCCTCTAAAATATCATGTCGTATCTCAAATACCGGCCATATCACCTCACCGATCTCACGGCCTCAAGCCCAATCTTATCGACTCATCTCCAATCCCAAGTACTATCCTCATAATCCGTGTATATGTATACGTATATATATATATATATACATAGTCCCATACCCATGTGTGTGTGTGTGTGTCCCCATATACGCACAGGTAAAAGAATGAATGTATGCAAGTGTGTGTGCGTGTATAGTTGCAACAACTACTCTAGGGTTTCGCAAGTAATACTACTAATCCAGGAACATGTAACCATATTATTAACATCCATGTCACACAAAATAGATATCATAAATATATAGTATATATGTATAACATACTATACATCGAATTGCGGGGGTGATATACGCCATCTACCCGACTTCTCCCTGTAGATATAAATCTACTCACCTGAGCTTGCTCGCTGGTGCCGACGTCGCCACACGCTTGTTTGTCGTCTCGAAGTCCACCTGGGGTACCTACATGTCACAACGTATCGTATCGCATAAAAACCCAATTCGAAATCGAAACGGCATACGAAAACCAAATCGGCACGCATATCACGCACAGGTCAAAACCTATCGCCTACACATGCTGGAATAGCCAAACCAACGCTCAATATCGATGTACAACGTCAAATCATCGAGAAAAAATACCAAACGTACCAATCATGATTTTACAACTCGCTAAAAATATATAAAATACGATGCAATTCCTCAAAACCAATAAATTGATTAAATCGATTTATTACAAGAAACCTAGTAAGCATCAATTAGCCGTTTCACTTTAAAACTTAATGTTTAAATGAAACTAATGGCCATAATATCCACTAAATATCATAACTAAGTTATAGAAACCATTTCAATAATTTATTCTCATCAATTTGTATTAATTCCAAAATTCTAGTTTTGCAAAAATATCTAATTTTAACACTTTTTAAAGCAAAATTCACAATTTAACAATGTTTTTCACATTTTAAATGGTTAAACCACTTATGGAAATCTTAATGATGTGCTAAAAACCCTAATTAGATTTTAATCCCACATTTTAATTAAATTTCTAAAGCCTAGTTAGCAATTTAGCATAATTATCATAATTTTAACTAACAAATTAGCAACTAGTAACCAATTTAGATTTTTGCATTCAATTACATGTTAATCTCCTCATTAAAACCATAACCTAATGATAAAAACCCTAATTAAATTCAAACCCTAGTCTTGAATTTTCCAAACTTGCAATAAAACCAAATTAAACATCTAAATAGTTAATATTGAAGCAATTAAACAACAATATAAGTATAAGGTTAAAATTATACCTCATGATAAAGAGATCAAACATGAAAATCAAAGCCTCCAAAATGCCAACTTGTTCTTTAGATCCATGCTAGATAGGATAAAGAAAAATAGGTAGGAGTTGGATTTTTATTTTGTGGGATTTTTGTGTTTATTTTGAAGCATTTTTGAGTGGATTTGGGTATGAAATGAGGTGAGGAAAAGGAGGGGGCTGCTGTTGCAGTAGGGAGGGGATGGCTCGGCCAATGTGTGGTGGGGGGAGAGGGGAGAGAGAGTGGGGTTGTAATCTACAAGTCAATAAAAGGTCAAAGCCCATACCTCCAATATTTAATCCTTTCTTTTCCTTTGTTTTATTTTCTCATTTTCTTTTCTCATAAAGTGTGAAGTGTGTGGGCGAGGGGCAGACATGCCCTTGTGTGGGTGTGGGTGTGGATGAGTGGGTTAGGAAAAATGATAAATGTTATACCCCAATTTCCAATTAATTTATTTTCACCATTTAAGCCTTTTTCTTCAATATTTTCTAAAACCGTTTGAAAATTTCATTTCATTTCAAAAATAATATTTTATATGTTAGTTTAATGTATCATGATGCACAAAATTTGTTTCAACCCATTCCAATTTTTAATTATCCCTAATTAAATGTATTAGTGACGGCTTAAAATAATATTAAAATAATTAATTTCGTAAATTTTTTCAGAAAATTAGAAATTTTACGAGTGGCTCAATAAACACCAAATACTAGCAATTACATAGCTAGAATATGTATATTTAATTTTATATTTAAAGATATCTATATCTTGATTTTTATGGAAAACACCCATTATTTTACCGATTTTCCGAAATTTCAACTAAACGATTTTCGACACGTTACACTAGACGAGATATGCGACATATCAGATGAAGAGACCGGACTGTACGGTAGTGTTACTTATTGGATTCGCAGGAGTGTGAGCAGGCTTTCTTGTTGATCTTCTGATCGCTCAATACCCGGATGGCCGTTACGTTTAGCAGATCGCTTGCGGCTTGTGGGTGTTTGATATGATCATCACCTACTGCCGGCGTATTCACGAGTCTTTAGAGTCCTACACAGGGGTTTCCTGGCTCAAGTGAAACGGAGTAGGAGCACATATGTGATATGTGCGGGACCGAGATTGATACGATATAAGATACCGTATTCTATTCTCGCGATATGAGATATCGGTCGGTTATATATGATATAGCCGGGTTATCGGATCAAGTGTTGATTCGATAAGTTGTTACACATGATATTAGTCGGTTATAGCCGGATTATTAAATCAAGAGTTGATTTAATAATTTAATGTATAATTATATATTAGATATATTACATTACATTAACTAGTATTAGCTCACTTAAGATTTCTTTTCTCACTAGATTGTGCACATTGTATATATGTGATATATGCAAGTGTACATGTTTGTGTCATGCTTGATGATACATACAAGATGGGTGTATGAGACTTAAACCATATTAAGCTTAAATTAGGGTTTTATATATATTGCTTAAAGAATAACAAAAGAGAGAAGACTTGGTCAATGTTGTCAAGCTTTCATGAAGCTTGTAGAAATATTGACAAAGTCCACTCTTTTGGCATTCCTTAAGATATTACTTAACCCAACCTTAACCTTATAGCTTGGTTAATTCTCTACATGAGTTAAGCATGAAGACTTAACTCACCCATGGTTACATAATTCATTTGGATGAATTATTAACTTGAGTTCTTCTTCTTCTTCCTCCTCCTCTTAAAAAGCTTTCTAGCTTCCATGGAATTATGAGAAAAAGTGTGAGAAAATCAATTCTAAAGTGAGCCCACTTCCTACTTCATCATCCTTTACTACTTGCCATTTAGTATAGGGTGTTCTCTTCACAAAGTTCTTGACCTAATGAAGAAATAGCTTGGGTTAGTGTCTCCTCGACGTAGATCATCTTCGGCCTAGAAGATATCGAAGCAAGCGTGTTCGTTTCTTCATGGGAGCCTCTCTAGAGTCCAGAGTTTATGATCGCAGCGAAAGGGACTACTACACGGAGATATTAAAGTGAAGGACCGGTCTACTAAGCTTGTATCCTTGCTCACTTAGATTGCAAAGTGTTTGCATATGTTATTCCGTATATTTCTAGTTTACGATTCTAGTTAGGGTTAGCTAAAACGGAAATTTTTTGAATTTGGCATGGACGATGCCTTACGAAACCTTATTGCCGTCATAGGTAACCCTACAATGACCCCGTCGTGGAAATACACCATCCAATGACCCCGTCGCGGAAATACGTCAGCAAATGACCCCGTCATGGAAATACGTCATCCAATGACCCCGTCACGGAAATACGTCATCCAATGACCCCATCGCGGAAATACGTCGTCCAATAACCCCGTAGCGGAAACACGTCAGCAAATGACCCCGTCGCGGAAACACGTCAGCAAAGGACCCCGTCGCGGAAACACGTCAGCCAATGAGCCCGTCGCAGAAATACGTCATCCAATGACCCCGTCGCAAAAATACGTCAACCAAATGACCTCCTCATCGGAGCAGTGCTTTGACTCGGAAAAAGGCCAACTCATCGATCACTTACAAGTCCTCTCGACTTGTAAGGGAGAAAATTCTCTTATGAGATCCTTACAACTCTCAAGGGAAAGCACACTTAGGAGTCCTCACAACTCCTAAGGAGAAAATATACCTATGAGATCCTCACGACACATAGGGAGAAAAATCTTTTTGAGATCCTTATGGCTCATAAAATTAAAAATTCTTAGGCGGCAGATCTTAACCTATTTCCTAAGCCATCACTATCCTACCAAGAGTTCAAGATGAACTATTATCTATCATCTACAGGCCAAATTTGCTAAAATCACATAACAGCAAAGAAAAGAAGGCGATGATACAAGATAGCAAAGAAATGTGTCCTTTATTCATGAATTCAATTGGATACAAGGTATATCATATGAAAATGAATGGAATAAAAGAATGAACAAAAGGAATACATGTTATTCATAAGTTACAAGTGTACAATCAATACAAAGGCAGCTACTGAGAAGAATGCGTTTTCAATAAATCAGCCAGTTGCTCGCGCATTCCTCTCAACTCCTTTTCATGGTCGGCCGCTGCAGCCAGCTTCGCTTAGACTCGAGCCCATTGCTGCAGACAGGATGAAAGTTTCTCATCAATTTTCTGCTGAACAGCCTCCTGACTCTGTGCGACCTACTCAGTAAAATCAAGCTTCTTCCTCAGCACCAGCCTGTCAGAAATACATCGTTGAAGGTTTTCAAAGATGGAGTTCAGCTGCACCGCATTCGCTTCGACCTGGACACGTAGTTGGACAGACTCAGTGGAAGTCGCCTCACGTTCCTTTCTCTTGAGGGTTGCCTCTTATTCAAAATGGCGAAGGAAAAGGGCACTTTTCTCAACCCATGCAGCCCGCTGAGAGTTCAGGGCCAGAACCTCGGGAGCAGGACGCCTGAGCTCAAGCTCATGCAGCCAGGCCTCAATCTTCCTGCAGTGATTAACCCAAGACTCAACGACGCCTTCGTTATGGAAGTTCACAAGCGTCGCCAGCATTAGATTAAGCTCGGCAGCAAAATCTGCAACGAATGTAGGAGCCTCCATATCAAGCTCCTCGATATATTCGCTCAACATACGCAGGCTGGTCATAGCGCCTTTGGAAGATGGACGTCTAGAAAAGGGCCCTGCCGCCATTAGGATGCGAGACTCGAAGGGAGCAGGAGCTGGTGTGATTGCTGCAAGATGAATTACGGTTAAAGCTGACTCGCGAAATAAAAAAGCACACGAGCAATGAAGTTTACTATACCGGCTGCGACAGGGGGCAAAGTTGGGAGTACTGGTAGTGCGACGATTCCCTCATCCCTTCCTTCAATTTGTAGTGCTGCAATCAATTTAAAATTAACAACGGCAGGGTCGCCCGCCAAAGAAAGGAAAGGACGTCGGTTAAAAACTATACTCACCGGAACCAGCAGGCAAAGTGACTTCCGACTGGAAGGAGAAATGCGGGTTCAGCACTTGATACAGATGATCAAAGAGAACTCCTGCAAAGTTGCAATGATACATGGTCAGTACAAGAAAGACAAGGGTCATAGTTCAATTAAATAGATCGCAAATCTATACCTTCCAGCATCTTGGAGGACATAGGAGAAGGCAAGGGAGCAACCGTCATGGCTGCGACCGCAAGTATTTCAGATGACACAATCTCAATGTTCGCTACACCTACAAATAAAATACCGTCAGAATAAGCTGAAAAGGATTGCAATATAGAAAATAAACAGCGACCCGAAACCCACTTGATGGGTCATCAGCCAAAATTGCGACGGAAGCATCACTAGGCGTTGTGGTTTCTTCGCTCTCCTTCAGTGGAATGGTTTCAGCGCCAGTGGCTTCATCCCCTGATTCTACAAGAGCCTTCATGACACTCGCAATGCCAGACGATGGCAGGGAACCGCAGAGGGAAAGAGCGGCGGTTTGGACAGTCCAGGACTCCCGAGAGATAGTAGCCGCTTCAGGCTCGGTGGTTGCCGTCATCTTACCTACCGCCTCATCGCCAGGACTTGGCCATGCAGGACATGATATATAAGAATTTGTAGACCAAGTTCTGATAAAAAAAGAATAGGCATTGCATTACCTTGCGATGGATCCTTAGTTGCCTCCCGAACCGTGCGCACAACCGGTTTATGGGCGTCAGACAAGGCAGCTGGGGTACCCTTTGAAGTAATAGCGACAGAAGGGATGGTGCTTGAACCTGCACCTACAGCTAAGGTAGCATCACGCTCTCTCGCTGCGCGCTTCCTGCGCTTCTTTTCAGTTTGAGCAATGAGGACCGACCTCCTCAAGACTTTAGACAAGGGGATGCCTTCGCCGTCATCTGACCCTAGTTCTGCCTCCGGTGCCGCTACGGCGTCCATCATCGGCTGTTTCAGTGAAGACTCTCGTGCTGGTTTGGGGATAGCCGTAGCCGTGATGGCCGGCTCTGACAAGACTACTGCACCATCGCTTGGGATCGGCGCTACACCAGGAACAACTAGAGCCGAAGCAGTCCCTGTAACAAGGTGAAATAAAGCGTCAGAGCACAGGTATAAAGCATGAGGGCGTAATCAAACGAAATAAGTTATACCCAAGCCACAAGAAGCGCGAAGCCTCTCTTCCTCCTCAAAAATCCGGAGGGAAGCCGCCAGAGCCTCTTTAGCGGAGATGCCTGACAAAGAAGGATGTATTAATAAATGCATAATAAGAGGGAAGGAAAAAGCTCAAAACGACATGACTAGAGCATACCCGTCTCCGCAAGCGATAGCAATGCCGCCTCTGTGCGAGCCTGTCGCTCGGAAGCCACAAGGACGGCTTGAAGATCGGTATCATCCGCAGGCTCAATAAATAGACCATCATTGGTCCCGTACTTACTCAAGCCCTCGCTATAGGGAGCATGGGGCTCCTAGCCGAGTACGACGTCGAGAGAAAACATCGACTTCTTCTTCTTATGCGAATGAGCCCCGGTAGCCAACGACAGGAGGCTACGCTTCACGGGCATTTTTGGGCGAAGGGTCCCAATCTCCATGCCAACTCCAGAGTCCGGAGACGCTACAACTACCGTTTAGGAACGCTGGGCTGTGGCTTTGAAGTAAAGGTGTGAGGGACCACAACCGTATCAGTCTCCTTTAATGAAGGACAAACAGCAATTCATCGTTTTAAAGGGACGGACGGGTTACCGGCAGGGACTGCACCCTTGCGATCAAGCAGCAGCCGTCGTTCTTCCCTAATCACGGCACCCGTTGCGTGCTGATACCACGCCACATATACGTTCGAAGCGTTCGGGACGTAGCTCGGCTCGCTGATAAGGAAGATGGACCCGGTATTCAGGCGCATGAAGTGGTGCAGCGTAGTGCGAATTCCCTCTTCAGTGGCAGTCGGTTCAGCCAGAAAAGATTTGAGGGGAACACCCTAGTTGTAACCCGACTGTTAGGCAAAGCGGTGCGAGTTGTACCTCATAAACAACGCCGACTCGTTCTCCCTGAATACTAAGAAGCCTGGCCTGATCGAGTACAAATGCACGATCTCCCGAGCCTTCAACATGGAAACCTCGTCCTTGAATGTGCCACGCAGCGGCTGCACCGCCTTAGTTGACTCCTTATCGATAGTCATGACCCTTTCAATGAAGGTCATGTTGTCCCCAACCATGCGCGGGCAGAGGATCACTCCTCGAGTTTCTCGCGACGACGGGTCTGAAGCAGAGGCGTCGATTAAAGACATCACCCGGGGGAAATTGTAGCTATCATAGAAACGGGGACGTTTGTGGATTCCAAAGTCTCCAAGCACGTGCAGCTTGATCCATGAAGTAAAATAGTGCAGCGGGAGATGTACGGGCTCTAAACCCGGCTGACTAGTGTCCGCCGCTAAGCTCAAGCCATGATACAAATGAGCCAGCCCGGCAATCCCGACGGCAACCCACGTTCCTTCAACTATCCGGTGAGCTGGGTAGAAAACGGATGGCCTCATATGACGAGGGTGCATGGGAAGTACGAACCAACTTAGCCATAGGCCGAGAAACCCCAAAAAGAACGTCTCTTTATCGACATCTGAAGCTGCAAGCTCTGTGAAGGGGACGACCAGGATGTCCGGGAGAAAGAAATTCCTCTGATCCGCTTCCGCTGCCGGCTGTTTGTCCAAACCAAAGCCGAAGGGATCGGCGAGCTTGGCAAATATCACAGCTTCCTTTGAAAGGACTTCGGGGCGGAGAAAGCGGGCAATAAAATCTGTAAAGCCGATGCCGTGCCCCCAAGATTCCAAGAACATGCACCCATAAATATTCAACACATTGATTAAGCATGGGAATCGGTGTTGAATGGAATTTTCCGGAGTCAGACCCATCACTACTGATCGGGTCGTAAAGACGTATTCGTTAGGGGGAAGTATTTCCTCGTAGTGTTTCCCTCTGATAAGTAGGCCTGAGATCTCCGCAAACTCCTCCAGGGAGATTGAAACCTCCCGATCCGATAGGAGAAAGGTATGTGTTGGGATGTTCCATTGCTCTAAGAAACCCTTAATCCACCACACCAGAGGCGCCGGATACTGGAAAAGCGACGCATAGATAGCAGAGTATAGCCGGAGCTTCAATAACGCCGACTTCTTTGCCGATAAGATGTTCCGGGCCCACTGCAGGTATCCGGCCGAATGATGAGGAGTCAGGTCAATCATATACACCTGTCCCCATGGGCGCGACTCGCCCTGACATATGCGCCGCCCCAGAATATCTAAAGCCATCGGCGGCTGCATAGGTATCGCGGCCATAGAGGGCTGAAGGCGACCCTCTGAGGTCCAGTGGACCACCTCTACGGCATAGTTAACCTGAGGTGAGTCGGCGTAGTGAATAGCAGAGATTGGTTCTGAAGGCGTCGCACAAGAGAAGCCACGTCGACCCTGGATAATCTGGTTGTACCACAACCCCCACAAATGAAGCGACTTCTGCTCCGGGTCATAATCTTTGATCAGTGCAAAAACTTCTCGGTCAACGGGCGCATCGGTAAAAGCGCTCTCCGAACGAACAAATGGGAAAGAAGTGTCATAAGACATAGTACTTGCACGGGAAGAACGAGGGTTAGCCGTCAATGCTATAGCCCAAAGCCTTGTACTTGATACTTTAATTTGTACCGCAGTGCAATGCAGTGGAAAGGGATCAAAGGGGACCCACAAAATCAAGATGACGGCTCATCATTGATGAGACGGTCAATCATTAAAAAGAAAATCTTCAAAAAAGATTCTCGTTCAATGAGAGATTTCTCGGGTTAGGAGTTAACTCCTTTGAGAGCAGCGCTCTATTACAGAGGTCACCTCTGTCATTATGAGGGGAATAAAAAAATTCCCCAAAATTTCTAAGAGCAATGCTCTGTCAACTTTAATGGGGAATAAAAATTGCCCAAAAATTTTGAGGACCGTGCTCTGTGAGAACAATGGAGTAATCCATCAAAACCCTAAAAAGCAAAGCTTTTTACAAAGTAAAAATTCTGAGATCTTTAAGATCTACAAAATGAACTCTAAGAGTTCTTCATTAAAGGGTTAAGAAACCCTAAAAAATGGTTTTTCTGATCTATGATCAAAGAAGAGCAAAGCTCTGGTTTTTAATTAACGGGTTAAGAAACACCAAGAATTTTTAGGATCTGTGAATCTAAGTAGAGCAAAGCTCTGTTAATAGGTTCAAATCTTACCAAATTTTTTGACAGAGTTTTAACTCTTAAGGAATTTCCTTTGGGCAGAGAGCTGTGCTCTGAAGGAGAATTAAATTCTCAGAAAAAACAAGAAAGAAGATGAACAGAGGTCATCTCAAGGGCCAAAGGCCCTATTTATAGGCACTGAGAGCCGTTTCAACTTCTAAGTTGATCTAATGGCGCAAATGCTGCCACCGCTGCACTCACGTGTAAGCCACGTGAGCGCAATGGTAGGGGGTATTTGTTTCTCCCAATCAGAGCAAAGCTCTATTCAAATTTTGAAATTTGAAATGAAACGGAGCTTCATAAAAGCACTCGCGCTAAATGCGCCAGCACTAAGAGTCAAAGACTCAGATGCAACGCACACGTGAAAAGCATGAGAGCACTGGCGCTGGCGCTGGCAGCGCCAGCGCTAAGAGTCAAAGTGTCTGATGCAGTGTTCACGTGTAAAGCATGAGAGCACTAGTGCTAGCAGCGCTAGCGTTAAGAGTCAAAGACTCTAATGCAGCGCTCACGTGCAAAGCACGAGAGCGCTAGCGCTAAGTGCGCTAGCACCCAGAGTCAAAGACTCTGATGCAGCGCTCACGTGCAAAGCACGAGAGCGCTAACGCTGGAACTAAATATTCCCCACCCTTGGATCAGAGATCTAACAAAGATGACTAAAAGCCATCAAATTATCTCTAAAAATTAGTGCACCGTTGGATCAAAGATCCAATGGTGATTAAAAATCACCAAGATACAGAATAAGTTCTGTATGGGAAAAGATTTTCCCTATCTTGTTAAAAACAAGAAGATTGCCTTCTGTAAAACAGAAGCCCTAGGATCAAAAATCCAACAGTGGGAAACATTTCCAAATCAGTTAGAGAAAAGATCTCTTCAACTGATTCAACAAATCATCCTCCCCTATATAAAGGACCGAAGACTTCAAGTCTTACAGAGAGGAACCCCCCCCCCAAACTTTGAGAAATTTCAAAGAGAAGAGCAAGCTCTCGGAAGAAGAATTTCTTCAAGGTAAATAAAAAAGAGAGATAAAATCATCTCATAAAAAGAAGAAGAACCTATTTCTTTTTCTAGATCATAGATCTATAAGACCGAGGTCTTTCACAAAAGAGATCATAGCATCTTATCATAAAAACTGAGGGGGAAGAACTTAGTTCTCGTTAGATCACAGATCTATAAGATAAAGACAAAGTCTTTCACAAAAACAGAAGAGATTGTAAAATCTTCCATTAAGATAAGAACGTAGTTCTTAGATCTATGAGACAAAGTCTCCTATAAACGAGAATTTAATTCTCAGAGAGAAGAAATGATCAAAATTGCCTAAAAAGAGCCTTAGCGCTCTAAAAAGAAGCACCTTAGCGCTCCAAGACTGGCGCACAGCGCTCCTAGCGCTCCAATTTAAAGAAGCGCCTCAGCGCTCCAAGACTGGCGCTCAGCGCCAAGCGCACCACGTGCTTCTCACATGTGCGCTCTTTCACAAGAAGCGCTCTGCACTCATTTACTAGCGCTCAACGCCAAGCGCATCACGTGCTCCTCACGTGTGCGCTCTTTCACAGGAAGCGCCTTAGCGCTCTAAATCTGGCGCTCAGCGTCAAGCGCACCATGTGCTCCTCACGTGTGCGCTGAGGGAACTTAAAATATTTTTTAAATAAAGCCCCAGAGATATAATGAGTGCTCAACACTCAATAGAAGACAAAAAGTTTGTCATAACCCAAACCAATGCTCAGTATTGCTAAATGTTCAACATTTTAACTGAGTGGGCCGAGCCCAAGTTGGCCAAAGACCCCTCATTTAGATTAATTGAGCCAATATGCTCATAAATCTTTTTAACTGATCTTAGTCTCAAACTTGACTACAGATCTCCCAACCAATATTGGTTCAAGGGTACATCCCTTCGTACCTCTGATATATGTCGTTGTAATTCTTCAATGTCTTCAGAGAGACGGAGGGTCCCAATAACCAATAACTTTTGGCACATCCCAAACGGTTGAATCAAACCACATAGAGTATGACGTCTTTAAACTATACTATGATGTCCTTACACTTTACGGACCATGGGGTCCTTAAACTCATGGACTATGATGTCCTTAAATTTTATGGACTGTGAGGTCCTTAAACTCATAGACCAAGATGTCTTTAAACTTTACAGACTACGATGTCTTTAAACCTTACAGACTATGATGTCTTTAAACCTTACAGACTGCGATGTCTTCTTACAGACTACGATGTCTTTAAACCTTACAGACTACGATGTCTTTAAACCAGACTATGATGTCTTTAAACTTTACAGACTATGATGTCTTTAAACTCCATGGACTATGATGTCCTTAAACTTATGGACCGCAATGTCCCTAAACTAAAACAATAGAGCTCAAATGCTCTTTTGTTGGATCTAAATGATCCTGTTGAGTAGATCTTAGTCTAGAATTAGACTAACGTATCCTTAACAAATGTTTGAGTTGATCTTAGTCTAAAACAAGACTAACGATCCTTAAACCTAACCCAAACCCAAATCTAAGAAAATACGGATTTGGACTAATCCACGCCCTATAGGAGACAACATAAATTAGTCTCCGTATACAATCCATGGGCAACCGAAAATAAAACAAACATACACGACACGAAGTGGCCATCTGGAGAAGGAGAAAGTGGTTACCGCAATGCGGTAGCGTAATTAACTACAGGGGCTTGCGCCTGTAGGGAAGAGCGTCCCCACAATCAAAAAACCCTCACAATGAGGGGGGATCTGACGAAGTCTGCTACATCGGCCGCATCCATCTAAACCTTCGATACATGGTGCCATAAATCAACTTGGCATCTTCGGAGAGGTGGACGGATAAAACCAAATAGCATCTGCCCCCAAAATTCAGGCCAGATGTCCCAACGTCCCGGTCGCGTCTTTCAGCGGAGAACACCATCTCACTACACCTAGTGAGAATCCTAACGTCCACTTAGATCTATCTCATAGATCCAAAACCCAGGATTTAGGAGGTATCACCTTGATCCTATATGGAGAATCTATGTGATAAGAGGAGATTGACCGAGTGTAGCATAGGAAACACCTTTCCTTTCAAGAGTTTGTCGTCCGCGTGCAATACAAGAATGACCACCAAACTCTCTACAACCTTTTTGTATTTACAAGGTTCATCTACCATTTTAATGAAGTCAAACACTTTGACTACCACATTGATTGAAAGAGATCTAATGCGTATGCGTTTTTAAAAGATGAATCAAAAATATTTATAACCGCAATCAAGAACGGCGTCGCTTAGTAGCTAGCCGGTGAGTACGGGTCGGTCCACAGGGATGTTGTGTATTTCCTAATTTGGTCTAACGAGTTAATTCCAAACGGTGTGAATGGATTGATTAAATCTAAAAACTAAAGTTTATCTAAACTAAAATCTTGCTAGGGTTAGGTTTAGGTTAGGTTTGGAGAGTCAATATTCCTCACCGCTTTCTATTCCCTCTTTAAGATCTATGAGGTGTTATGATGATAATTAATAAAGTGGATTAGTACCATCGGGAAGAAACGATGTTTCTTCCTCTAGGTTCTTGTCCTTCCTTTCTTAATTCTTATCCTAACCTCCATGGAAAACACGCTCAACCGATCCTTTATACTACGGTATCACCGCTACCTCGTGGGATAGGGTGCCGTAGGGAGCGGTGTGTGCATGTATGCATAGAGTCCTATAAAATCGTGTGATGGGCAAGAAAGGGATGAGAGATCATCATCTCTCAAACCTTCCCTAAATCTAACCCTAACAAGTGAGGAGACTACTCGCTCATTAGGGAATTGAAGAACATCTCTAACTAACTAACTAGGGCAAAGAATGAAAAATCTATACTAAGACAGAATAAAAATTAACTAGGGCAATTAAATAAAACTACTTACTTTATTGATGGCTCTCTCCAAACATTTACACAGGAATTTTCAGATCTGAATAGATTAAAAAAAAGAGGCATCCTTTATTTGATGGCTCTCTCCATACATAGAATCCTGAATTTTTGATCAATGAAAAGAGGCATAACCTAAAAAAGGTTTTAGGGCTTCTATTTATAGATTCATAGAAACCCTAGGTTTACAATCGATGCACATCTGCTTTTACAATTTTACCCCGTAAGAAAAAGACCTAGTCAACGCACCGCTAGCGCCACGAATTTTCTGCACCGACACGGGTAACACCCGGCCGCGGATCCGCGGCCAAGTAGAAGGCTTGTAGGCTGATTTTGGCTGTGATGCTTCTGGTTGTATGTGTCTTCCTGTTTCTTTGGTTGGTTCTTCAGAATATTGTCCAGTTCTCTTCCAGATCTCCACAGTGAATAATGTAGTGGATTTTACCGTTCGCTTCATGTCGAAGTCTTGAACCTTGCACTGCTTTTGTACTTTGTGAACTTGTTTATTGATTTTCGTTATTCCCCAAATTGTAGGCTTGATCAAGATTCTTCCATTTATCGGTCGTAGTCTCCCTTTGTATTATCTTTTTCATCAATTTCACTGTTTTTATTCTAAGAACCTGTAACCTGCAACTAAGTAGCAGACATGGGTCAAAAGCACCTGTTTATTTGTAAACTGAATAAGAATGGGGAATAAAATAATGCAAAATTATGGTATGAACACACATCAAAACAGATGTTCCAACTCTGCGATGCCTGCTTTAACACATAAAGCAACTTGCACATGTTTCCGCTGCTCCCACTATCTACGAAGCCCTCTGGCTGTGTACTTATAGACGCTCTCTTCTAAATCAATATTCAGAAAAGCAGTCACAACACTCAACCGCCAGATATCGTAGTCATGGTATGTAGCAATGGCATGTAAGGTCTGGATGGACTTAAGCGTAGGTACCGGAGAAAAGGTTTCATCAAAAACCACACCTGGTTAATGGCAAGAACCTCTTACAATAAGTCTAGCTTTGAAAGTCTCAAATTTTCTATCTACACCAAGTAATCTTCTCAAGATATACTTGCTCCTGATGGGGATTTAACCCTTCAGATATAGAAACCAAAGTCTATACTTTGTTGGTGTATATAGATTCCATCTCAGATCGCTTAGCATCCAGCCATTCTTACAGAGTCCCTACTGAGATGGCCTGCTCGAAACTAGTTGGGTCATCATCTCCATGATGCAATCCTCGCTCCCACTGTCATCGAGGAAACCGTAGTATCTCTCAGGCGGATGAGGAACCCTACCAGATCGGCAGAGAAGCTGATGTTCGTTGGGAACTATTGAATCCTTCGGTTCTACTAAATCATCAGCTGTAGTTTGTATAGCTGGAACTCCTTCCAGTTCTACCTTATGACCACAAATTTCTTTCCAAAATAAATTTCTTTTCCTAAAAAAAAGGTGGCATGCTGAGAAATAAAACACCTTTTGTTTCTCGGTATGGTAGAAGATATTCCCTTACGAATGCTTGGGATATCCAACAAACTTCCACAGAACTGACCTTGCCTCGAGCTTGTCCGGATTTTGCTTTTAGACATAGGCCAGACAACCCCAAATCATAAAATGCTTAAGAGATAGGCTCTTCCCATACCATATCTCATATGGAGTCATAGGCACCTGATTTGATTAGACCCAATTCAATAGGTTTGCAGCTTCTCAAGTGCGTAACTCCTAAAAAGAAATAAGAAACTCAGCAGTACTCATCATAAAGCGCACTATATCAAATAGGGTACGATTGCTCCGTCCCGATACACCGTTGTGCTGTGGTGTATACAAAGAAGGAGTGCTGAGAGAGAATCTCATTCTCCTTTAGAATAATCCAGGATCTCCATGCCTAAGTATTCTCCTCCCCGATCACATCAAAGGACATAATACTTATACCCGTATTGGTTCTCTACTTCTAACTTATATTCTTTGAATTTCTTAAAAGGTTCAGACTTGTGTTTCAACAAGAACACATGTCCGAATCCTGAGAGATAATCAGTGAATATAATGAAGTATAAAGAACCAGTCCTGGCATGTGTAGACAGGGACCACCTACATCATCATGTATCAGTCCCAAGAGTTCACTAAATCTTTCTCTGTTTCAAGTAAACGGAGCTATGGTCATCTTATCTTTGTGACATGACTGGAAAGTTTCATAAGATGTAAATTCAAACTGATTTAAATATGCATCTAAATGTAACTTAGCTAGTCGGGTCGCATTGATATGACCTAGTCTACAATGCCTCAAGAATGATTCGTTCATTTCTGAACTCTTCCTCTTGTGTGTGTTCTTTACGTTAAGAACTGTAGTTTGATTTAGAACGTATATGATATTAGATAACGCGCCTGAACAGATCAACACTTGATATAGGAAATGATCAAAACATTATCCAACAATACAAAATTATATCCTTCTTTAGTAAATAAAGAGACTGATATAATGTTGCATTTCAGGTTCGGTATCTAATAACATTAGTTCAGAATCAATGTATTTGGTAATACAAGATGATATTTGCCAACTGATTTGGCTGCAATAATTGCACCATTTTCTATACTTAGAGACATATCACCCTATTCCCAGTTCTCTACCTATCAGTAGCCTATGTAACAGATTACATATGCGGGATCCTGATCCGGTATCAAATAACTAGGACGTAGAGGATACTGAGAAACAGTTCTGTGTGATGAACACGCCCGAAGAAGATGCATCTATCATGCACTTTCTTGTTTTGGGCGGCGTGGGAATCCTGGTATTCCCCATTTCCTGCTCGGTCTTATAACTATTATAACTTGGAGCGGGACCAACGTTCCCCGGCTCAGTATAACAAGCGGGTTCGGTCAATACATCCATATTATTATCTTGATTAAGGCGTGATATGGTCGCTACGTGGAGAGAGAGAGAGAAGAAAACACTCTGCGTGCGCTCTTGCAAGATTAGATTGGTTATATATTTTATCTAATCAGGATGGCTCCCACTATTTTTTATCAAATCTTCCTTCAAACCTTAAAAGGATAGAGTAGCCGGGATTAATTACACCCTCAAAGTTTGCCAATCTTTCAGCCAGGCCAGTGTCGGTATTTTGAGGGAGGTTTCCCGTGCTTTCGCACGGACCTAATTAAAATAAACCTCGTTTTCCTAGGGGCGTAACCCCATTGACACTTTTCTAGACATCTACTTAATCGACTAATTGTAAAGTGCAAAACTCTCCCAGGAATAACAATTACTCCCAGTAGGTATCAGGATCCAATTATCACATAGAAGGTATGCAATCTCATTGCAAATTTCAACACTTGAAACTCCCAATAATGGTTTTTACCCCTAGTGACTTATGACCTTAACTATAGTCAACAAATCATAAGCACTAGTAAAGTTCTACCCGTTATTTCGTAATTAATTATACCTACCTACATGACCCTTAACTATGGTCAACAAAGTCACATGACTGTCCTAACTAATCGCATCATATGCTGTATAGGAAGACGTCACTTAGCTACCGTACACTGTGCCTTAACTATGGTCAACAAACACAGCACGAATACTGAGTACTCTACTTCCTAAAATGACAGAGGGTTGCGGATGGTTTTTAAGAAAACCTTTAATTCTTTGAACTTGATCTCGTCGCATAATCAAATGGTTTTAAAATGGAGTGTTTTTTAGGCTTTTGCTAGTTTCGCTAAAGAGGTAACTCCCGGTGAAGGGATCTCGGCTCTTTCCTCGTCGAATGAGATGCAGGATATTCACAATATCATTATGTAAAGCAAGAACTAGAAAAGCAATCAAAAGACAAAACCGAGGGTTGTAGCACATGCTAGTTATTGCTAAAGAGGTCACTCCCGGTGAAGAGATCTCGGATCTTTCCTCATCGAATAAGGTGCAGGATATTCTACAAGGAATACCGCTATGCAAAGTAACAACTAGAGCTATCTATTTTCGAAAATTCGATTCCACAACATCTTTAGGTTTATTTTCTTTCATTAATCTCATTAATGAATGTCCCATCATTTAAATTACCTAAGTATCACAGATAAATACAACGTATGCTTATGCCATCCGCATTCGCCACGAAGTCCCATCGTGCACCGTTAGGTTAGGTAACTAACGGCAGAGCGGGGCAAGGCTAGCGCGAGTGAAAAACATAAGCAACGCCTATAATATATTGTAAGTGTACGGTAGCGCTCCGGCCGTCTTTCCGAGGCCAAAATACGGAAACAAAAACTTTTTCTTAACTTGAAACTGGCGCTATCGTATACTTTTTCCCGGATCGAATCATTAACCTACAACTAGCTATCTAGAGAAAAAATAGAAAGGCTATATCGATCGATCCGTATCCTTCGGTCTTTGGCCACCATCCCAAGCTCCTCGCGGCATCTCCGGTCTCGATCTCCTCGTCGGAAAGTGCATTACATCTTCGAGTCCTTTTACGGGCTCCCGCTTCATCCGAAGCAACTCGGGCACGAAGTGTGCTAGCCGACGTGTCCAAGGTGATGTAGAGAATATTTTTGATCACTTTGTCTCTTGCATCCATTAATTTGGATGGAGGTTAGAGGTGTTGCCATTGATGGAGATAATGAGCTAGAGGAAGAAGAAGAAGAAGATGTTTCTTTTTCTTTTGTTGTTGTATAATCAAATGAGAGCAAGAAGAGAATAACACAAGAGCCAACCTCACCCTTGGCTGCCCCTCTCTCTCCTCTCATCAAATAAACCCATAAATCAAACACTAATGTGACATTTACACAATAAAAGAGACCATGAGTCACTATATATGTCCATGTCACATTTAATGCATCTCATGATGAATTCTAGCTTATTATTTCCAAATGCAAACATTAATCCAAATGTTTGCCACAACAAAAAGATACGGCAACATCTAAAGTAAACTCGTGACAGATCACAAGAATACCCCTCACCTGTATATACATACCTGCATCCGCATTCCGACTGAATGCGAATGCTATGGGACTAAAGTAATCCAACAAATCTAATACTAGGATCTGGCTTAAACCAAAGCCCACTAGTATGATCCGCCCGATCATGAGCCGTGCACTACAGCACGTATATGATCGGACCCTGCCATACGGCCTCTACAACGTTTTGCCCGAAACTTGAGAAACTGTCTGTGGGGGACTCTAAAGACTCGTCAATACTTTGGTTGTGGATTTAACCACTAGTACGTCTGAGGTATCAACAGTACGTAACGGGCTACCAGGTATTGACCAAAAGGGAGGTCGATGAGCAAACTCATCCTGACACCCTACTGAGCCTGTCAGTGACAATATCCGTACAGACCGGTCCGTTCGTCTACGAGTATCGCATGGCAGGCCTAGGGGGTTGTAAAAGTCAGACCCCCAAAAGCGGTACAAGTCATGTCGAAGTGTAGCCCAGAACACCCTGAGATACTACTGGAATACCTACCAGTAAATCTCCTGCCTTGGCCAAGGACTTCGTGTAATGGCTCTTCTAGACACAGCGTGATCTCACCCCCAATACCGGGAGAGACGAAACCCCTGCCGATCTGCTCACTGCCTCCATGTGGCTCGGGACTGTACCCAACTAAAACCTGTTTGCACGACTCCTTTGAGCCATGGAAGGGTAGTAATCAAAGTACAGTGGGAACTCACAAGAGACAAATGACGATCTCAGATCGATGAACTAACATGTACACATGTCACCAGGGAACTGCTCTCTGACGTCAGGTATAATACCAACTATCATGTTCCCGGCGAGTCCTGTCCGGTATACTCATAACCCAATGAGTACCTGTATACATCTTAAGTGAACCAACTGACACCAATGGCGTGTGAGACCGGCCACCGCCCCTCGTCGGGGTCTCGACTGTATACACTAGTCTACTAATGGAGTATCGATGCCCAGTCTCGAAACTCCCATGACTAGGGACCTTTTAAGGATGTGCTTATATACCCCAGCTCCCACGTATATGATCGCCATCATACTGCTGGCAGTCAAGAAAGAATCCTAAAGGCTCTATCAACGTGTAATAGCGACCTGTAAGGTCATCTAAACTAGTACACGATGATAAAGACAAACCATGGTAGCATACTATTCTCTATCAACGTGTAATAGTGAACTACAATGTCACCTAAAGCATGTACACGATGATAAAGACAAACCAGATAGTATACAAACCTCTCGAGTAAGACTGTCCTACCGGTATAGGTCCTCCCTCAATCATTGCAATCATGTGCCTGCGATCCAATAATTGACTCTGAGGGCACTATATCCAACAATCTCCCACTTGCACTCAAGGCTAATTATTGCGATGTCGCATACTCACAGCCCGTGTGATACCGAACATCCAACTCCTCTACTAATCAGTCTCACAAAGCTCATTTGCGAAACTATTGCGTTCGAGAAACAGCTTCAACTAGTGGATCCGCCCTGATGTTTCTTTCTATGTCTCTCTTTATCTCAAGTTCGCGGAGAAAGCCATCTCCCGAAATGAGCAATACCTGTCTTAGAATATGTCTGGATATCTTATGGGACGTAGTTCATAAATGAACTCAAAATCCAAACTTCTTAGACTGTATCGTCAATTGAAACCAATCGGTATCCTGCGCCATGCCTCCCTCAGTATCCGCTAGGACCACCTGTCCAAAACACCGCCCCTCGTCAGAGGGAAAACTATAACTCTGACAGCCACTCTGTCATCCAGGTCACCTTGGAAGCCTGGAATGATAACCGTCTCCTAAAAGAGGCTGTTGTTATCATATCCCTAGAACATCCACTTATGTTCCAAAACTGCTTCCGAACGTTTCTCCACGATAGGATTAATATCAAATTATTGCGTCTAGTGCAAAAACAACATCTGGTGTGGTACTTGACATCTCATGATTGACTCAATTGCCTAAGCAAGTGATCTGCCAATCATGCGCATCCCTCTCCCCTTTAGTCTGTAAGACACCTTTAGAGAGGGTGACTCCATCACCTGCAGGTACACTACCGTATCAGGAGTCGTCCATTCTAAAACACCTTTAGAATGCTGTCTAAGTACCCTGATTGGGAAACTACCCAAATCTAGATCTAAAATTATAGATCTAGTAACCAGAATGTCTGATATTATATCTTTATCCTATGTGGAGAAACCACTGTGTGACAACCAAAGTATAACCGATTGTAGTATAGGAATTTCACTTCCTATTGTTAGTTATGTATATGCTCTAGAGGCCATTGTTGTACATATGATGTATATTATAATGGATGCTTAGATATATATAGAGATGACTTTCTTGCTCGTCATGATAGTATGCTATTTGGTTTCACTTTATCTTAACATGTTGACTTGTATTGGTTTACTGTTTTATTCTCACATGTTGATAAAGCCCTTAGGATCTGTACTCGACTACTGGGATTATGATGAGATCATACTAGTGGGACCGCGGTAGTCGATGAGTACATCCTATAACTGTTCCTAGTCGAGGGTATATCGAGACAGGGCATCGATACACCAGAGTAGACTAGCGTATACGCATCTTGACCCATATGATGGGCGATGGATGATCCCATATCCATCGGTGTTAGACATCAGAGATGGTGTACGGGTGCTCAGTGGAGACTGGGTACACTGAACGGACTCGCCGAGAACTCCCAGATGGTGTTATACCACACGTCAGATGGCAGTTCTCCGGTGACACTGGTACAGGGTAGTCTGTAGACCCGAGATCGTCATGGAGTCTTGTGTGATTCCCACTGTGCTTTGATTTCCACCTTACCACGTCCAAGTGGGCGTGCAAAACGGTGGCTTTTGGATACAGTCCCGAATCACATGGAGGCAATGAGCGATAGGAGGGGATTCGTCTCTCCCGGTATAGGGAGTTGATGTTGTGCTGTGTTCGATTGGCTATAACTGGAAGTCCCTGGCCAGGGCTGATATAGAGATTTACTGGTAAGTGTTACTAGTAGTTTCTCGACCCGTTATGAGCCACACATCGACACGACTTATCGGTTACTGGGGTCTGACGTATACCACCCCTAGACTTGATATGCGACATATCAGACGAACAGACCGGACTGTACGGGAGTGTTACTGATTGGATTCACAGGAGAACGCGCAGGCTAGCTTGTTGATCTTCTGATCGCTCAATACCTGGGTGGCTGTTACGTTTAGCTGACCGCTTGCAGCTTGTGGGTGTTTGATATGATCATCACCTGCTACCGGCGTATTGACGATTCTTTAGAGTCCTGCACAGAGGTTTCTTGGCTCAGGCGAAACAGAGTAGAGGCACATATGTGATATGTGCAGGACCGAGAATAATGCGATATGAGATACCGTATTATATTCTCGCGATATTTTGATATGAACCGGGTCATCGGATCAAGTGTTGATTCGATGAATCGGTACATGATATATTGGTCGGTTATATTTGATATAGCCGGATCGTCGGATCAAGTGTTGATTCGATGATTTAATGTATAATAATATATATATGATATATTATTACATTATCTAATATTGGCTCGCTTTATTATTTCATTTTCTCACTGGATGATACATTGATATATATGCGATATATGTTAATTGTATTATTTTCTTTTGTTGCAAATATATAATATATATATGATATATATTATTGTAACATGATATGATTAATTGTTAAACATGTTTAAGGATGATTTATTGAGGTTAGGATTTGATTAGGGTTGGATACTTCATGCACCTTCTAGAAGCTTTATTCTTTTGTCATTCTTGGGATATTTTAGGATGACACATTTTAACCCAACCAAACCCTAACTCTAGTTTATTCTCTACTCATTATTAGCCACTCATCCTTGACCATGGTTAACAAATCAATCATATAGTCTTCTTTCTATTCATCACAAAAGGATTAATATGATTTTTGATTTTCCATTATCTTCTTCTTCTCTCTTGAAAAGCTTGCTAGAAAATCCTTAAGTGATGAATATATATGAGAAAATGATATAAAAAGAAAGCAAAAATACTACTCTCTCATACTCATCTCATCTAGCCCATGAGATTAGTGTGTTCATCTCTTTAGAGTGAGAAAGCTTGAGTCGTTGCAACTTCGAGGTAGATCATCGGAGATTTGGAATACTTCGAGCTAGCATGGATCGTTCGAGTCGTGGAGCCTCTCATGAGTCCGGGAGATCGTGGATCGCGGCAAAGGGACTTCTACTCGGAGCTTGTGAAGTGAAGGAGCGGACTACAAAGGTTGTAATCCCTCACTTAGATAAAAGTTATCATCTTGCATGTTAAACCCTAATAATCTAGCAAAGATCCCGGCTTTAGGTTGTTCGGCACGTCTAAATTTTTATCTGGGCATGTTTGATGCCTTATGAACCTTCACAAGAGTGCCTAGGAACCCTACAGTGGTATCAGAGCCTAGCTAGAGCATTAGGCGATGTGTTTACGAAGTTAAAACTCTGATCGAACCCGAAACGACAAAATTGGACCCCTCTCTGGAAATTTTTTAAATTTTGGGATTTTTCTGAATTAAAAATATGTAAAAAAATCAGCAGGGAATTCTAAGAATTACCATTAAACCCGAGCCCCCAATTCGATCAAACGGCGGCGAAACCGTGGCGCAAGCTTGCTTGCGCGGCGGTTCCGCGGCGGATTGATAGGATTGTGACACGTGGCTTTTCTGGTAATGTCCGTAGGTGCTTGTTGATGCTTCTGGATATTTTTAACAGTGATTCCAGTGTTATTAAAATCTGGGGTTTATTTTGTAATCGTAGATTCGATCGGAATATTTAAATTCGTATTTCTTTCTGGATATTTAGAAATTGTTAAACTATTTGAACGGATATCATTAACTCACTGTTTCCCGGTACGGCAAACTTTCAAGTGTTGAAATCTTTTTCGGGTTTAAATCTTTCGGAAAAATTGTACAAGTTAAGCGGTGGACCCTCTAGAAGACAACAAACCTTAACTCGATTATGTGACCGTCTTGAACTGCCTTTTGAACCTTCGGGTTTGGGGCAGTACGGCGTGCCATATGTGAGGCGTTGGCTTGACCCTTTTACAGCTGGATCACCGGTACTGTGACATATTCTGGGATTATTTGAACTCCGCTCAAGTGTTGAGCAGTTTAGGAAATTTTGGGTGTTTGATTATCTGTTCGAAAAGTTCAATACTGTCTATTTATCTGGAATGTGATACAATATGTGGAATTCATAGAGTTAGGCATGAAATGCGAAGTATGTGATATTTCGGATTTACGATGTCTAAAGTGATTGTGGATCCCAAATGTTGTAGTTTTACACTTTCTTTTCTGTGACCGTAAGTGTAATATGTGATATCGCCGGTTTCGTTGCTATATGTCAACGACAATTGGGATGCGCATATTTACTTACGTTGATGATATGTGATATTATGTGTTGCTGTGATATGTTATATTGGATCGTCGCGTTCTGAATAGCCGGGGGTTTTATGTGAGATGAGGGTTTTTATTTTCATTCATGTAAAATTCATTTGTAATGTAATATTCTTTTATTTGGGGCACTTCCAGGTTGCGGTTGCTGTCACCAGTGTATATTATTTACTTTTCCGCATTAGGTAGACCCAAGGTGGGGAGCACAAGTAACCGGGTTCTAGGGTCCAGTGGGAGGCCATCTCGAGGAGTCGAGACCGGGTCTCCTAACCCTAGAATTGGCAGTGTTACTTGCCGCTCTCGTAGGGGTCTTGGGATGTGGGTTTGGCTATTCGTCGCGACCGTGGAATCCGTGTTTTATACAGGCTCGTATTGAAAACACGGACGTCCTAGTATATCCAATATTTCATATATGTTCTTCTGCTGCAATGTTCTGTGATGAGATCATATTACTGCCTGAGACGAATGCTTATACTATATATATATACTGATATATAAATATTACTGCTTTCGTTTCTTCTGTGATGCTTAGGAAGCATAAGCTGATGGGATATTTATTAATGAGATTAATAAAAGAAAAGAAACCTAAAGATGTTGTAGAATCAAAACTTTATAAAAAGGGTAGCTACAGTTTTGCTTTGCACAGTGATATATATGATATATCCTGCACCTTATTCGATGGGGAAAGGGCCGACGATCCCTTCACCGGGAGTGACCCCTTTAGCAAAACTGGCAGATGCTACAAAACGCGGTTTGTCTTTTGATTGCTTTTAGTGTTTTGCTTTGCACAGCGGTATATATGATATATCCTGCACCTTATTCGATGAGGAAAGGGCCGACGATCCCTTCACCGGGAGTGACCCCTTTAGCGAAACTAAGAAAAGCCTAAAAAACACTCCTTTTCAAAACTTCACTCGATTCTACGATGATATCAAGTTCATTACGCTCAGGGTTTTCTGAAAAACCTGCGTAGCCCTCCGTCATTTTAGGAAAATAGAGTACTTAGTATTCGTGCTGCATTTGTTGACCATAGTTAAGGCGCAGTGTACGGTAGCTAAGTGATGTTTTCCTATATAACATAAGATGTGATTAATTAGGACAGTCATATGACTTTGTTGACCATAGTTAAGGGACATATGGGTGGGTCTAAATAAATCAAGAAATGACGGGTAGAACTTGACTAGTGCTTATGATTTGTTGACCATAGTTAAGGTCATAAGACACTAGGGGTAAAAATATTATCGGGAATTTCAAGCATTGAAATTTGCAATGACATTGCATACCTCCTATGAGATAGATGGATCCCGATACCCACTGCGAGTAAGTGTTACTCCTAGGATAGTTTTACACAAGACAATTAGACGATCAAGTAGGTGTCTAGAAAAGTGTTAACGGGGTTACGCCTCTGGGAAAACGAGGTTTACTTTAATTAGGTCCGTGCGAAAGCACGGGGAACCTCCCTCAAAGTACCGACACTGATCTGGATGAAAGATTGACGAAATTGTAAGGTGTAATTAATCCCGGCTAATCTTACCTTTTAGGGTTTTAAGGTAGATTTGATAAAAACAGTGGGAGACATCCTGATTAGATAAGATAATAACCAATCTAATCTTGCAAGAGCATACGCTAAAGTGTTTTCTTCTCTCTCTCTCCAGGTAGCGACCATGTCATGCCATAATCAAGATAATAAAATGGATGTATTGACTAAACCTAATTATTGTACTGAGCAAGGGAACGTTAGACCCATTCTTTCTTATAAGAGTTATAAGACTGAACAGGAAACAGGAGAATATCTAGATTCTCACGCCGCCCAAAAGAACATGCATGTTGATGCATCTTCTTCGGGTGTGTTAGTTATTGAGAACTGTTTCTCAGTTCACCCTACGTCCTGGGTATTAGATACCGGATCAGGATCCCACATATGTAAACAGTTACATGGGCTACGTAAAGGTAGAGAACTGGGAAAAGGTGATCATTCCGTTCAAGTAGGGAACGGTGCAAGTATTGTAGCCAAAGCAGTTGGCGAATATCACCTTGTATTACCAAGTCGTAATACACTGATTCTAAATGAGTGCTATTATATACCGAACATGATGTGCAACATTATATCAGTCTCCTTATTAAGTAAAGAAGGATATAATTTTGTAGTACAGGATAATGTTATGAACATATTCCTAGATCAAAAGTTGATTGCATCAGGCTCGTTACATAATGGCATATTCATTCTAAATCAGAATACAGTCCTGAATATACAAAACACAAACAAGAGGAAAAGTTCGGATATGAACGAATCCTATTTGTGGCATTGTAGACTTGGTCATATCAATGCGACACGACTGGCTAAGTTACATAAGGATGGTTATTTGAATCCGTTCGAAGTATCATCTTATGATACTTGCCATTCATGTCTCAAAGGAAAAATGACCAAAGCTCCGTTTAGTGGACACGGAGAAAGAGTTACCGAACTCTTAGGACTGATAAGACACCTTTAGAGAGGGTGACTCCATCACCTGCAGGTACACTACCGTATCAGGAGTCGTCCATTCTAAAACACCTTTAGAATGCTGTCTAAGTACCCTGATTGGGAAACTACCCAAATCTAGATCTAAAATTATAGATCTAGTAACCAGAATGTCTGATATTATATCTTTATCCTATGTGGAGAAACCACTGTGTGACAACCAAAGTATAACCGATTGTAGTATAGGAATTTCACTTCCTATTGTTAGTTATGTATATGCCCTAGAGGCCATTGTTGTACATATGATGTATATTATAATGGATGCTTGGATATATATAGAGATGACTTTCTTGCTCGTCATGATAGTATGCTATTTGGTTTCATTTTATCTTAACATGTTGACTTGTATTGGTTTACTGTTTTACTCTCACATGTTGATAAAGCCCTTAGGATCTGTACTCGACTACTGGGATTATGATGAGATCATACTAGTGGGGCCGCGGTAGTCGATGAGTACATCCTATAACTGTTCCTAGTCGAGGGTATATCGAGACAGGGCATCGATACACCAGAGTAGACTAGCGTATACGCATCTTGACCCATATGATGGGCGATGGATGATCCCATATCCATCGGTGTTAGACATCAGAGATGGTGTACGGGTGCTCAGTGGAGACTGGGTACACTGAACGGACTCGCCGAGAACTCCCAGATGGTGTTATACCACACGTCAGATGGCAGTTCTCCGGTGACACTGGTACAGGGTAGTCTGTAGACCCGAGATCGTCATGGAGTCTTGTGTGATTCCCACTGTGCTTTGATTTCCACCTTACCACGTCCAAGAGGGCGTGCAAAACGGTGGCTTTTGGGTACAGTCCCGAATCACATGGAGGCAATGAGCGATAGGAGGGGATTCGTCTCTCCCGGTATAGGGAGTTGATATTGTGCTGTGTTCGATTGGCTATAACTGGAAGTCCCTGGCCAGGGCTGATATAGAGATTTACTGGTAAGTGTTACTAGTAGTTTCTCGACCCGTTATGAGCCACACATCGACACGACTTATCGGTTACTGGGGTCTGACGTATACCACCCCTAGACTTGATATGCGACATATCAGACGAACAGACCGGACTGTACGGGAGTGTTACTGATTGGATTCACAGGAGAACGCGCAGGCTAGCTTGTTGATCTTCTGATCGCTCAATACCTGGGTGGCTGTTACGTTTAGCTGACCGCTTGCAGCTTGTGGGTGTTTGATATGATCATCACCTGCTACCGGCGTATTGACGATTCTTTAGAGTCCTGCACAGAGGTTTCTTGGCTCAGGCGAAACAGAGTAGAGGCACATATGTGATATGTGCAGGACCGAGAATAATGCGATATGAGATACCGTATTATATTCTCGCGATATTTTGATATGAACCGGGTCATCGGATCAAGTGTTGATTCGATGAATCGGTACATGATATATTGGTCGGTTATATTTGATATAGCCGGATCGTCGGATCAAGTGTTGATTCGATGATTTAATGTATAATAATATATATATGATATATTATTACATTATCTAATATTGGCTCGCTTTATTATTTCATTTTCTCACTGGATGATACATTGATATATATGCGATATATGTTAATTGTATTATTTTCTTTTGTTGCAAATATATAATATATATATGATATATATTATTGTGACATGATATGATTAATTGTTAAACATGTTTAAGGATGATTTATTGAGGTTAGGATTTGATTAGGGTTGGATACTTCATGCACCTTCTAGAAGCTTTATTCTTTTGTCATTCTTGGGATATTTTAGGATGACACATTTTAACCCAACCAAACCCTAACTCTAGTTTATTCTCTACTCATTATTAGCCACTCATCCTTGACCATGGTTAACAAATCAATCATATAGTCTTCTTTCTATTCATCACAAAAGGATTAATATGATTTTTGATTTTCCATTATCTTCTTCTTCTCTCTTGAAAAGCTTGCTAGAAAATCCTTAAGTGATGAATATATATGAGAAAATGATATAAAAAGAAAGCAAAAATACTACTCTCTCATACTCATCTCATCTAGCCCATGAGATTAGTGTGTTCATCTCTTTAGAGTGAGAAAGCTTGAGTCGTTGCAACTTCGAGGTAGATCATCGGAGATTTGGAATACTTCGAGCTAGCATGGATCGTTCGAGTCGTGGAGCCTCTCATGAGTCCGGGAGATCGTGGATCGCGGCAAAGGGACTTCTACTCGGAGCTTGTGAAGTGAAGGAGCGGACTACAAAGGTTGTAATCCCTCACACTTAGATAAAAGTTATCATCATCTTGCATGTTAAACCCTAATAATCTAGCAAAGATCCCGTCTTTGGGTTGTTCGGCACGTCTAAATTTTTATCCGAGCATGTTTGATGCCTTATGAACCTTCACAAGAGTGCCTAGGAACCCTACACCTATTCTGTGTATGTCATCAAATACCAGGACATCACACCCTACACCTTCTTAACAGATCCATCCCCTATTCTGATGAAGTCAAACATATGACTGTCACATCAGAAACAGATGATCTATCTCCTCTATATCTGCTTTAGTCCATAAATAGACATAAGCTACTTGTCCACTATGCTTCCGCTGCTCCCACTGACTACGACAACCCTCTGGCAGAGTCATATACACGTACACTTCTAAAGCTAGTTTAGAACGACGCTATATTCATCCTCCTGCCGGGTCTCATAGCCTGGAACAACAGTAGTGTCAAATCTGGGTAAACAAGAACCGCTCTGTCACCGTCCCTGAGGCTACCGGAGTACCTCTCGGGTGCCTGAGGTTACCCACCATATCTGCGGAGTGGCCAATGGAATGTCAAACTAGATTGAATCTTTAGGTTCTTATCAAATTTTCTGTAATCGTTTGCGGTTTTGGAATCACTTCCAGTTCTACCATACTCCCACTACTGTTTTCTGAAAAAATCCATTTTACTAAAACTGTGGCGAGTCAAGAACAATATCACTATTGATCTTCCAGATGGTAGAAAGTCAACCCTCGTCATAGCCCGGGTCAACCCACAAACAGCCATTAGAGAAACGTGCCTTGAGTTATCCAGAATCTGGTTTTGAGCATAAGCCGGACAACTCCCCGTACCTTAACATTGTTAAGATATGAACTATTTTATATCCAATATAGAAATAGAGGCACTGATTTAATTGGAACCGGATTCAAATCATGCAGCTGTCTCCAGTGCATGTCAACTAAATGGAGAGAGGCCGATCAGCATTACTCAACTTAGGAAGACATCCAGATATAAGTAACCTGAAAGAGAAGAAAGTTCTCATAATCATTACTATCAACTGAATACCATACACAAGTATCTACATCTTCGATCGCCTTAAAGAATCCTGATATTTGCAACACTTGGTTCTCTACTTTATTCTTATACCTTATAACTTCTCAAAACTTAGACCTTGCATTTCTACGAAACACATGTCTAAGAACTAGAGAAGTCATAAGTAAACAGAATATAGTACGAGTACCAACCCCTCTGTCCGCATGGATACTAGACAAAATACAATACTCTGTATAAGTCCCCAGAGTCTAATAACCCATTCCCTGTGTGTTGTAGGTTGAAAACTGTACTTATGGTTAAGAAGAATTACACCGCTGTTTAATGCTCCTTACCTAACCATCCACTGATATAGGTAAATTTCATGGACATAATTTCAAAAAGTTATATCTCACTTTATAAAAATAAACGTACAGATATGTAAGTCCACGTTGCGACCCCCGGTTCTTACGGGGAGGCGGAAACGGTATAAAATCAAAATTTTAACGCAAGTGGCAACATGGACTAAGCTAGGTCGGGATCTTTACCTAAACTAAAACTAGCATACTAAGCTAAAGATATTTAGCTACTCGGATGAAGATGGTTATACCTAAACTTGAACTCCTTCTCTTCAAGCTCCGATGGTGGTTCGATGGCTCCTTCTCGTTGTCTCCGTACGCCGAAGATAGATCCACTTGAAAGCTCCGACCTTTAGCTCCTTCTTCGTTCTTTGAAGAAACTAGTTCACTTGGTTTGCTAAACCTAGTGAACTAGAATGAGTAGAGAGGAAATAGAATGGGATTTTATCTATGGTTCTTGATTCTCAACTCATGAGACAAGAGAACCATAGATCAAGAGAGGGAGCAAGAGGTTGAGGGTGAGAGCAAGAGGAGAGCTCAAGAACAAGAGAGAGAATGAGCAAGAAAGAAATGAGCAAGTATTTTGTCTCTCACCCTCTCATAATCCAAAACAATGATAACTCATCATATCAACAAAAGTCTTATGTGATGGTTTGAAGCAACCATAAGCTTATCATGTCATGCACTCATTTTACTCAAATGAGCAAGCAAGAAAAAGTCTTTGGCATGAAATGATAACCATGGTTATCATGATGGTCAACTAGTCAAGCCTAGTCAACCGGTCAACAAGTCAACAAAAGTCAACAAGTCACCAAAGTCAACAAGTCAACAAAAGTCAACAAGTCAACAACCATATCACCATAATACTTAATTAATATAATAGTTAATCACATATCATATTCTCATTAGGGTTGAGCATAAAGTCAAAAAGTCAACGGTCAACTGTCAACAACCCTAATGAGAATCCGCTGCCTCTGCCTCCCTGTCAACTGTGCATACACACCCGCATCCGCGTTCCGAGGAACACGAATGCAAACTGGATAAATCCAATCCCATAAGGTACACTAGGATCTGGCTTAAACCAAAGCCCGCTAGTGTAAACTGTCCGGACACTGTACGTGCACAAGTGCACGGATGTGACCGAACCCTGTCGCAAAACCATGCGACCTGTCGCAATACCATGCGACCTCTACTCTTTTGCCTAAAGGCGAAAAGCTTTCTGTGTGGGACTCTAAAGACTCGACACTACGCTGGCAGTGGGTTTAACCACAGACCGCAAGCGGCACTAGCTGTGCGTAACGGTCCCCAGGTAATGCCGACAAGAAGACCGACGAGGCGAAACCCATCTGAACTCCTACTGAGCCTGAGTGTGACATTCTCCGTACAGTCCGGTCTGTTCGTCTGATACATCGCATGGCGGGCCTAGGGGGCGGTAAACGTCAGTCCCCCAATAGCGGTATAAGTCGTGCCGGAGTGAAGCCCAATACACCCTGAGATAACACTGGAAACCTACCAGCATATCTCGTTTGCCCTGGCCAGGGACTACTCGTGTAATGGCTCTCCTAGACACAGCGCGATGTCAACCCCCAATACCGGGAGAGACGAATCCTGTCTAACCGTCACTGCCTCTAAGTGCTTCGGGACTGCACCCAACCACCACCTGTTTGCACGACTCCTTTGAGCCGTGGTAGGGTAGTGATCAAAGTACAGTGGGAACACACCCGAGGCGAAGTGACAGTGTCAAGTCAGCGGACTAAGCTGTACTCATGTCACCTGGGAACTGATAACTGACGATAGGTATAATACCAACTAGTCAGTTCCCGACGAGTCCTGTCCAGTGTACCCGTAACCTAACGAGCACCCGCATACTATCTCAAGTACGACGTACTGACGGCTGTGGGACAGACCGTCTCCCACACTGGGATGAGAAGCGCATGCGCTGGTCTACTCCGGAGTATCGATGCCCTGTCTCGATAGTCCTGCGACCAGGGACCTGCATAAGGATGTGCTTATAGATTACCCAGCCCCACTAGTGTGACGGCCATCACAACGCTGGTAATCAAGCAAAGATCCTAAGGGCTCCACTAATGCGTATAAGTGATATACTGAAATAAACACAAGTACACATTGAAGTAGAAACAAACCAAGTAGCATACTACTATTTTGAGCAAGATTGTATATACAAGGTGAATATCCCAAGCATCCATTAAGTAATATACAAACTAGTATGATACAGTAATGGCCTCTAGGGCATATACACTAACAATCTCCCACTTGCACTAAGGCCATGTACTGGCGTATCGAAGACCTATCATCTCGATCAGCCGCTCGAACTGAGTCTGGGGCAAGGCCTTGGTGAATGGATCAGCAGTGTTATCTTCTGAAGCGACTCTCCGAACCTCGATCTCCTGGCGATCTACGATCTCCCTGATCAGGTGATACCGCCTTAAGATGTGCCTGGATCTCTGATGGGACTTGGGTTCCTTCGCTAAAGCTATAGCCCCGTTGTTGTCGCAATACAGAGGTATTGGATCAACAATGGACGGAACCACCTGAAGTTCTTTCAAGAACTTCCTCATCCAGACAGCTTCTTTTGCGGCATCAGATGCAGCGATGTATTCCGCTTCCATCGTCGAGTCTGCAATGGTTTCCTGTTTGGAACTCTTCCAACACACCGCCCCTCCATTGAGGGTAAAGACAAAACCCGACATGGACTTGGAATCATCCTTGTCACTCTGGAAGCTGGAGTCAGCAAAGGCCTCGATCTGGAGGTCTTTTCCGCCATACACCAAGAACATCTCCTTAGTCCTTCTCAGGTACTTGAGAATGTTCTTTACCGCTATCCAGTGTTTCTCCCCAGGGTTTGACTGATACCGGCTTACCACACTCAGTGCATAAGCTACATCCGGTCTGGTACCCAACATCGCATACATTATAGAGCCTACCGCAGAAGCGTAGGGTATAATAGACATGCGATCCCTCTCCAAATCAGTCTTGGGAGACATCTCTTTAGAGAGGGTGATCCCGTGACAAGCCGGTAGGTTACCGCGCTTGGAATCTTCCATACTGAATCTCTTCAGTATGGTGTCGATGTACCTGGACTGTGAAAGTCCTAATATCCTCTTGGATCTGTCACGGTAGATCCGGATACCCAGAATGTACGAGGCATCACCCAGGTCTTTCATGGAGAACCTGTGTGACAAGAACCCCTTGACAGATTGTAGCATAGGAATGTCATTTCCTATTAAGAGAATGTCATCCACGTATAAAACGAGGAATACTACAGTTCTCGCTACAAATCTACTATAGATGCATGGTTCATCTGGATTTTTGATAAAGCCAAATTCTTTGACCGTCTCATCAAAGCAGATGTTCCAACTCCGCGATGCCTGCTTTAGTCCATAGATGGACTTAAGCAACTTGCACACCTTTCCGCTGCTCCCACTCTGAATGAAACCCTCTGGCTGGTCCATATAGACACACTCCTCTAAATTTCCATTTAGAAAAGCTGTCTTTACGTCCATTTGCCAGATCTCATAATCGTGGAAGGCAGCAATGGCAAGAAGGATCCGAATGGATTTCAGCATGGCTACTGGAGAAAAGGTTTCGTCGTAGTCCAAGCCAGGTCTTTGACGAAAACCCTTTGCTACCAGCCTAGCTTTATAGGTCTCAACCTGTCCATCTACACCAATCTTCCTTTTGAAGATCCACTTGCATCCTACGGGTTTTACCCCGTCTGGAGCAATGTCCAACGTCCATACCTTGTTGGTGTACATGGACTCCATTTCGGTCCGCATTGCATCCAGCCATTTCACTGAGTCAACGCTCTGAACGGCCTGCTGGAAGCTAGTAGGCTCATCATAATCTATGATGCAATCCTCTTTATCCCCGTCTATGAGAAAACCGCAGTATCTCTCGGGCGGATGAGACTGCCTACTACTCCTGCGGAGCGGCGCAGGAATGTCCTGTTCTGTTGAACCCTCTGGTTCCACTAAGCTTTCAGTAACAGTCTGTGGTTCTGGAACTTCTTCCAGTTCTATTGTGCTCCCACTTATCTGGGTTTCCAAAAACTCAGTTTCCAAGAAGCGGGCATGCTGAGAAACAAAAACCTTTTGTTCCTCAGCGGAATAGAAAAGATACCCCCTGGAGTTCCTTGGGTATCCCACAAACTTACACTGTACTGAACGTGCCTCAAGCTTGTCCGCATGCTGCTTCTTTACAAAAGCTGGACATCCCCATACCTTGAGATACTTTAGACAGGGTTTCTTCCCAGTCCACATCTCATATGGGGTGGTAGGCACAGTCTTGGTGGGAGCCTTGTTCAAGAGATACGCAGCTGCTTCTAGTGCATATCCCCAGAATGATCGCGGTAACTCAGCGTTACTCATCATGGACCGAACCATATCCAATAGGGTTCGGTTCCGTCTCTCCGATACACCATTATGTTGCGGAGTGTATGGAGGAGTAAGCTGAGAGAGAATACCATTCTCTTTTAAGTAATTCAGGAATTCGGCACTTAAGTATTCTCCACCTCGATCCGATCTTAGAATCTTAATACTTTTGCCGGTCTGTTTCTCTACTTCATTCTTATACTCCTGGAATTTTCCAAAGGCCTCGGACTTATGTTTCATTAAGAAGACATAACCGTACCTTGAGAAGTCATCCGTAAAAGTAATGAAGTAAGAATGTCCGCTTCGGGCATGTGTAGACATTGGACCGCACACGTCACTGTGTACGAGTCCCAAGAGCTCGCTCGCTCTTACTCCTTGTCCAGTAAACGGAGTCTTTGTCATCTTTCCTTTGAGACAAGATTGACAAGTGGCATACGATTGATATTCGAACGCATTCAAATATCCTTCTGTATGTAACTTAGTCAACCTTCTCTCATTGATGTGACCCAATCTACAATGCCATAAGAAAGTCTGATTTATATCTGGAGACTTTCTTTTGTGTGTATTCTGGACATTAAAAATCTGTGGTTGGTTTAACACGTATATACCATTACTCAGAGTACCTGACCCAATCAATACTTGATTAAGGTGAATGTTTACAACATTACTTACAAACGCAAATTCATAACCTTCTTTAGAAACTAAAGATACAGAAATGATATTACAAGTTGCGTTGGGTACAAAAAAGCAATTACGCAAAACCAAAACATGTCCATCTGACATTCCCAGGTGATAGTCCCCCACGGCTTTAGCATCCATGCTAGCTCCGTTTGCAACTCTGAGGGTCATGTCACCTGCCTTCAAAACCCTACGGTTTCTCAACGCCTGCAAAGAATTACAGATATGAGATCCTGATCCGGTATCCAATACCCAGGAAGTAGAGTTTATTGAAAGACAGTTTTCAATAACATACACACCTGAAGCTGAAGCTGCAACTTGCTTCAATTCCTGTGTTCTGGCCTTCCAGGCCCTGCAATCATTCTTCCAGTGTCCTTTCTTATGACAATAGAAGCATTCTTCCTTATCCACAAGCTTCCCCGCTATCTTTGTTGCTTTACCTTTTCCCTTCGTATCCACTTTACTAACACCGCCCCTTGGTTTGGCGGGGGCCTTCTTCTTCTTTCCCTTGGCTTTCGCCTTGGACCTAGAAGAAGATGATCCTCCTACAAACAAAGTGGATGTATCCCTACTTTTCTGTAGGGTGCCCTCTGCGCTCCTCAGCATGTTGAGGAGCTCTGATAGTTCAACCTCTTTTTCTTGTAGGTTGAAGTTCAGTGTAAACTGGGCGTAAGTGGAAGGAAGGGACTGGAGAACTATATCCGTATATAGCTCACTCTCCAATGTGATCCCTAGGTCAGCAAGCTCCTCAATGAAGCCGATCATCTTTAGCACGTGCTCGGCTACTGATGATCCGACGGCCATTCTTGTCGAAAATAACTTTTTCGACGCTTCGTATCTTGCGATACGTGATTGCTCTCCATACAGTTCTTTTGTATGGAGCAATATGGACTCCATGTCCATATTCTCATGCCTCCTCTGATGTTCGTTGTCCATCGAGGCAAGCAGGAGGCACTTGGCCTTCGCGCTATCAATCTCCCAAGTCTTGCGGATTTCCTTATCCGCGACACTGGAAGTTGGACCAGGGACAGGGGGAGCTTTGGTGGTAAGAAGATACCCCAGCTTGTCATAAGTGATTGCTATCTTGACATTCCTGAGCCAATCTTTGTAGTTTGGTCCTGTCAGCTTGTTTTTATCTAGGAGTAACTTAAGTCCAGTCATGTTGATTGGTCGCTGCAATTAGGAGAGAGAAGAAGAAACACTCAGCATGATGCTCTTGCAAGTTTAGAGTGGTTTTTAGTTTGTCTAAACAGGATGGCTCCCACTGTTTCTCGAATCCCTCCTCAAACCATAAAGGAAGAATTAGTCAGGATCAATCCCACCGTACAATACTTGCTTAACCGTTCAGCCAGGCCGGTGTCGGTACTTCGAGGGAGGTTTTCCAACGCTTTCGCGAAGTTCCTTAATTAGAGAACCTCTTTTCCCTGGGGGCGTAGCCCCGCTAACACCTTTCTAGGCACCTACTAGGTTTATAGCATTGATCGATTAGTGAGAAATTTCCCGAGGAGTAGCATATACTCACAGTAGGATCGGGATCCAAATATCATTGCGTGACGAAACTGAAGGAATCCTACCAGAATCATCACACTCCAAATGGTATGCAAATCTAGCAAGTTTCAGTACTTATGAAACTCCCGATGTGGATTTTTGCCCCATGCTCTTATGACCTTGACGAAGGTCAACAAATCATAAGTCACATGTCAAGTTCTGCCCGTCATTATCCAGGTTAATTTGAATCCACCCGTATATACCCTTGACGAAGGTCAACAAGGTAATGCGAATGTCCCAAACCAACGCATCTATCTATGCTACATATGAATACCCAATAGCTACCAATCACTATGCCTTGACGAAGGTCAACAAACACAGCTTGAATACTATTGAATATTCATACGAAACGACGGAGGGCTACGAATGGTTTTGGCAAAACCGTGAACGTAGTGAACTTGATTTGGTCGATGGAACGAGATAGCTTTTAAAAGGAGTGGCTCAAGCTCCGCATTTAAAAGTTGTTTTTGAAAAGAACCGAGTGGTTTTTCGAAAGTGTTCCAACGACTTTAACTTGGTTTATTATCTTGCATTAGTTCTTTTAATGCGTGATATTCTTGCATTAGTTCTTTTAATGCGTCCCATCATTAAATCCTACCATTGCAGAAAACAACCAAAATATGACGTACGCTTATGCCATTCGCATTCGCCACGGGGCCCCGTCATTACCCGTTAGGTTACTTAACTAACGACAGAGCGGGGGCTGGGCTAGCGCGTCTGTAAAACATAAGCAACGCCTAAATAATATCATATATAGATATACTGCAATGATAAACATTTCAGATCACAGATAAATACATTGGATATACTAGCAATCTGTAATTTGTACGAGCCTGTAACAAAAACAGATTACACGGTCGCGGTGAATAGCCAAAACCCCACCCAAGACCCCTACGGGTGCGGCAAACTACCCGCCAAGTACCCGAAGCGTAGCAACCTCCCTCATCTCCATGAGTAGGCCACTCGACACTTCGGCATACCCGGTAGTTTGTGCACCCCTCCATGGGTCTATCCTAGGAGCAAAAAACAGTAAAAAGAAATTATACAATGACGGCTACAACCCCTTCTCGGTTGTGCGGCCATACAAATAATTATTACATCAATTTACAAATTTACATGAATTGCAAGAAAAGAAAACTCTCGTCTCACAACCCCGGCTATTCACCCGCGACAATCCAACATATTTATATACACATTCCAGCACATTACAGATCATGTATAACCCCGACTAATCGACTTATAGCGATTAGCCGACGTTCAATACATGCAAGCATCACAGATATAACCATCATAGTCAAAGTGCAGTGAAGTTCGGAAAAAATACGGAATTATAGGACCCCAAAAGGAAATTTCTTTTCTGGAAAATCTGGGCACATATAATATATTTTAAAAAACCCAAAACCAACACACAAACACACTGCACGAAAAACGATGCAGAGAAGACAACAAATCGCGGCGGTTCCGCGGCGGCTAAGAAGGCTCACGCGGCGGAAGGGCGGCAGTTTAGACGAATTACTGTATCGTTTTTCTTGGGTGTTCACACAAAACCCTGAGCCGAATTTACAAGTGTAAAGTTTTTCATTTTGAGCCAAAAAAATTTCAACAGAAACTCAGATTTTGTAAAAGTTTGGTTTTTGGATTTTTCCGGTTCCGAACTTCGTTACACTTCACTACCAAGCTAGTTTAAGTTTAGTTAGGCTCTGATACCACTGTAAGTCCACGTTGCGACCCCCGGTTCTTACGGGGAGGCGGAAACGGTATAAAATCAAAATTTTAACGCAAGTGGCAACATGGACTAAGCTAGGTCGGGATCTTTACCTAAACTAAAACTAGCATACTAAGCTAAAGATATTTAGCTACTCGGATGAAGATGGTTATACCTAAACTTGAACTCCTTCTCTTCAAGCTCCGATGGTGGTTCGATGGCTCCTTCTCGTTGTCTCCGTACGCCGAAGATAGATCCACTTGAAAGCTCCGACCTTTAGCTCCTTCTTCGTTCTTTGAAGAAACTAGTTCACTTGGTTTGCTAAACCTAGTGAACTAGAATGAGTAGAGAGGAAATAGAATGGGATTTTATCTATGGTTCTTGATTCTCAACTCATGAGACAAGAGAACCATAGATCAAGAGAGGGAGCAAGAGGTTGAGGGTGAGAGCAAGAGGAGAGCTCAAGAACAAGAGAGAGAATGAGCAAGAAAGAAATGAGCAAGTATTTTGTCTCTCACCCTCTCATAATCCAAAACAATGATAACTCATCATATCAACAAAAGTCTTATGTGATGGTTTGAAGCAACCATAAGCTTATCATGTCATGCACTCATTTTACTCAAATGAGCAAGCAAGAAAAAGTCTTTGGCATGAAATGATAACCATGGTTATCATGATGGTCAACTAGTCAAGCCTAGTCAACCGGTCAACAAGTCAACAAAAGTCAACAAGTCACCAAAGTCAACAAGTCAACAAAAGTCAACAAGTCAACAACCATATCACCATAATACTTAATTAATATAATAGTTAATCACATATCATATTCTCATTAGGGTTGAGCATAAAGTCAAAAAGTCAACGGTCAACTGTCAACAACCCTAATGAGAATCCGCTGCCTCTGCCTCCCTGTCAACTGTGCATACACACCCGCATCCGCGTTCCGAGGAACACGAATGCAAACTGGATAAATCCAATCCCATAAGGTACACTAGGATCTGGCTTAAACCAAAGCCCGCTAGTGTAAACTGTCCGGACACTGTACGTGCACAAGTGCACGGATGTGACCGAACCCTGTCGCAAAACCATGCGACCTGTCGCAATACCATGCGACCTCTACTCTTTTGCCTAAAGGCGAAAAGCTTTCTGTGTGGGACTCTAAAGACTCGACACTACGCTGGCAGTGGGTTTAACCACAGACCGCAAGCGGCACTAGCTGTGCGTAACGGTCCCCAGGTAATGCCGACAAGAAGACCGACGAGGCGAAACCCATCTGAACTCCTACTGAGCCTGAGTGTGACATTCTCCGTACAGTCCGGTCTGTTCGTCTGATACATCGCATGGCGGGCCTAGGGGGCGGTAAACGTCAGTCCCCCAATAGCGGTACAAGTCGTGCCGGAGTGAAGCCCAATACACCCTGAGATAACACTGGAAACCTACCAGCATATCTCGTTTGCCCTGGCCAGGGACTACTCGTGTAATGGCTCTCCTAGACACAGCGCGATGTCAACCCCCAATACCGGGAGAGACGAATCCTGTCTAACCGTCACTGCCTCCAAGTGCTTCGGGACTGCACCCAACCACCACCTGTTTGCACGACTCCTTTGAGCCGTGGTAGGGTAGTGATCAAAGTACAGTGGGAACACACCCGAGGCGAAGTGACAGTGTCAAGTCAGCGGACTAAGCTGTACTCATGTCACCTGGGAACTGATAACTGACGATAGGTATAATACCAACTAGTCAGTTCCCGACGAGTCCTGTCCAGTGTACCCGTAACCTAACGAGCACCCGCATACTATCTCAAGTACGACGTACTGACGGCTGTGGGACAGACCGTCTCCCACACTGGGATGAGAAGCGCATGCGCTGGTCTACTCCGGAGTATCGATGCCCTGTCTCGATAGTCCTGCGACCAGGGACCTGCATAAGGATGTGCTTATAGATTACCCAGCCCCACTAGTGTGACGGCCATCACAACGCTGGTAATCAAGCAAAGATCCTAAGGGCTCCACTAATGCGTATAAGTGATATACTGAAATAAACACAAGTACACATTGAAGTAGAAACAAACCAAGTAGCATACTACTATTTTGAGCAAGATTGTATATACAAGGTGAATATCCCAAGCATCCATTAAGTAATATACAAACTAGTATGATACAGTAATGGCCTCTAGGGCATATATACTAACAAGATATATCAATTTGAAATTGGTGCATAACAACGGATATTCAAAACCAAATATTTGCCGTCCGGCAAACAACCCAGGCGATTTCCTCAAATATCACCAATTTCAACGAATCCCGATATAATGAGGATGATCAACCAATTCCCAATAACTTACTCCCACTCATCATCTGTAAAACCATACAGATGTGAGAATCAAACCTGGTAAATACATACCCTGGAGTAAGGACTAATTGGGAAATCAGTTTTCTTTTAACAATACACAGTGAAACTGAAACATATAAATGTTTCGAAGGGGTATCCGGGTATTTTTAGTAATGCCTCTTCCATTATCAGATTCACAACTGTAACCGTATATTTCTTTGACATCTCTCCTAATCCCTTTATATGTCTTTAGTTGTTACCTTCTGCACACCATCGTTAGGCTAAATGGTTCACTACTACAAATAAGGGTTGCCCCTATGGATAAATCCGTAAGGGCAAACTACTGCCCCTACGGATATATCCGTAGGGGCGAAAAAATAACCTGTAGGTGCAAACGCCGTAGGTGCAAGTCGAAGCCCTGAACATGCCCCTACGGACTAAAACTTGCCCCTACGGAGTTATGTGTAGGTACATTTTCCCCTACGGATTAAGCCGTAGGGGCAAAAAAATTATTTTATTTACGGTTTTTGAAAATAGATTTCTTGTACCTACAGATGAATCCGTAGGGCCAAGTAATAGCCCCTACGGATACATGCGTAGGTACATATCCGTAGGGGCAAAATATAAGAAATCCTGATATTTTGCCCCTACGGATACCGCCGTAGGGGCATATGTTTACCCCTACGGATATATCCGTAAGGGCACACCCAACCCCCTGAAACTGAGATCAGGGGGGAAAATATCAGTTAATTCTGATATGTTTCCCCTACGGTTTAATCCGTAGGGGCAACATGTGTACCTACGGATTAATCCGTAGGTACATATTATCTGTTTTTTTATAAAAAAAAGGGCTGCCTGATTTTTTCTCGCCCTGTGCACAATAATATATACATCAATCAAATATAAAATTAATCATCACACAACATATATCGCAGTATTCATAATCACATCTCACGCATATAATATACACAAAAAACTGAATATGATATAAATATAAACCAATATCAATATCGTCCAAAATGTTTCAAAATGTAGTACAATATGTATCATATAAATAAATACATGTTTCAAAAAATAAGAATCAAAAAGCTACCCTAGCTCGGTCCAGCTCCACCTCTGATAAACGCTAGAATCTGGCGCGCCTGCTCCTCGGTCAATAAACCATGCAATTCGGCGCGTGCGGGAGTCTGAGCGGGCTGTGGAGCTGGCGATGTAGTCTGCGCAGCCACCGTCGAGATAGTGGCTTGCGGAGCTGCGGCTGCGGGAGTCTGAGCGTGCGGTGGAGCTATAGGAGCTGTCTGCGGAACCGCAGCCGATGTAGTGGCTTGCGGAGCCGCAGCCGAAGGAGATGCATGTGGAGGCTCGGCCGATGTACCCCGTCGCGTCAGGACCTAACGTGTGTAATAAGCGTGTAAGAACTGTGTATTATTCGAATTCTTATCATTATCAAGTTATCATTATCAAGTTATTAGAGAACGCACCTGTAGTGAGAAGTGGTAAAAGTATCACCCAACAAGGGTGTAATTTAAAGAATCAGTTGAAACTCTTGAAAGTCATAGAAGAACCTGACCTACACAAATCTGATGTATACTTTCCTTTGGACACTAAGAAGTCTCTAAAAGGAAAAGCCAATGTGAAAGCCATCATTAGTTTATATCAGAAGATTGATGCTGAAACAGAGAACAAGGAATGTCATTTTCTTCTTCTTCTACCACATTACTGTCTTCTCCTTCTTCTTCTGCCACATTACTGTCTTCTCCTTCTTATTATGTGCGCGTGCAAATTCAATGAAAGCAGAAACTCCAGTGACAAACTTAGGCTGCATACGTTGTTGCCAATTCACATACATCCAGTCCTTAACCCTGACGTACTCATGGGCCATGTTAGACTGTATCATATAAATTGTAGGTTATGATGACTATATTGAGAATATGGATTAATAGTGGGTAGGAAAAATATTTCTCAAATGGATTTTGCATCTGAAAACCATAAACTACTAAGTAATAGCATATATAATTTTTTTAGTAAAAGGTTGTTATTTTAAGTTGTCCCTTATTAAATCAAATTTGTTTCACGTATCGAGGAATATACCAAAACGTGCACAGGCATGCAATGTCTTGGTTTCTAGTGTGTGATCCACCATACACAATAGAACACAATACAGTATTTCTTATAGTGATATGATCTAACTGCCTTTATAAAATACAAGTGTACAGAAAATTATGATAAGAAACCATAAGAAAGGGTCGTAGCCATGCATAACCTTGAATCTACATACCAAATCGTGCACAAGCATGCAATTATTGTCACCTTGCCTTGGAATATAAAATATCTTGGAAGACTATAAGCGGAGCATTTAAATCTTGATAACTTTTGACTTCAACATATATTTTTCTCAAGTACCATGAAATATACTTCCTCCGTATAAACCGTTTTCAGGAAGATGGATTAACAATAACAAATTATCCATATTAGAAAAACACGGTATTACCCTTCTTAAGATAATACATTGTATAAGCACACCATAGCCCAGAACATGTCCTTCTATCTACGCAAAACATAAACAACATATAGCAATAAAAGGAAAAGAACCACCATATCGGAGATGAAAGACAGAGAATTCAAGCATTGTTTCATACCTTTAGAGCATGCTGCCAAAAGAAATAGAAAGACAATAGAACAGATTATCACATAGGAATTGATAGATAAATAAACAATTAACTTATGCTGCTTAAAGAAGATGTGACATGTTATTATAATTTCTTTTCGGAGAACCTGGAAATATGAAATGGAGGGGAAGACATAGAAGTAGAGGGGTTTTCTTTTGGGGGAAGGAGATGAGAAATAGCCCATAAAAGATGAAAGTTGGTTGCCTTAAAGCTTAGATATAAATCTATCGAAATACAACATTAGAGTTCTGAGAACCTTGCCTTGAAATTTATGCTTTATTACTAACAACTATCATATCAAGTATCATGGTTCATGGAAAAAATATTATGAAAATAGAAAAATTCATAAAGAAAAAAGTGCTTCGAAAGAACTGATACCTCATAGCACTTCTGAGCCTGCTCAAATTTTCGCTGGACAAGGTAAAATTGCTCTAGGTTGTGTAAAGCAGCCCCTACTCTGCAAAAGCAAGAAACCTTAAAGAATGACAAATGTGTACATCATCCAATTTAGGTGACTAAAAAGGTAAAAATACATAAAATCATATATTAAAAAATAGAATTACTATATCTGTTCTACACATATAATGTAAGTATATATCATTAAAAAAAAGTCAAAAAGGCTTAAAGACCCTTCACTGAACTTCATTAATAACTATATATACAAATTATTAGATTTAACATTAGTTACTTACTAAGCATACATGTCTACAAGGTTAGAAAATAAAATAAATTTCAACTGAAATAATATACACACCGTACGTCATCAGAACCAAACACTTCCTCCAGAATAGTTATGGCTTCTAAATATAATGGCTCGGCTTTATCAAATTCTTTCCTCACCCTGTAAAGTTCTGCCTACAATACCAAGCATACATCAATAGATAAGCTTAAAACAATTAAGAAAGTCAAATTTCTTGACAAGACACTGGCTTCTCTTGTTTAAAGGACATTTTATTGCTAAAATCAGTTAAAGGTTATAACGAAAAGAAAAAGAAAGAATGTCATAATCCTATGTTCAAACTTATTTCCAAAATCATATGATAAAAGTAGATAAAGAAACTTAAGTTACATCATCCTAGATTCCTAATTCAATTCTTACGATTAACGACGGAAAAACAGCATGTAAGATATGCTAAGATAAAGGCAGGTAGCATACACATACATTAAGCTCCACAAATATATTTTATAATTCTTGAAACTTCAACTTCTTAACAGTGTCTAGCTCGCTCAGTTATAGCTTTCAAACATCGCTTCTTTTGTTTCTGGGCTATGTCAAAGATGTATTTACCTAATTTTGTAATCTCACTGGCAAAATATCAGCCTTTGCACTCTACTGCGGTAACAGCATCCAGTTTCTAACCCCAACCCCAACCCCAATCCTAACCCCAGGTTTCGAATAATAAAATATAAAATAATTCACGAATCTAAATGAAGTCATTGAAAACTTTGATAGCAATGAGATATTGCAATCGATTTTTACAAAAATCATATCGTTCCTTTGTCACTTTTGACAATGATCTTAAATAGAATTTTAAAGATTCTTAATTTGTTTGATTCATTTACGATATTAAATAAAATCTAAAATAATTAATATCTATTGCATGATGATAATCAATTTGATCCAACTTAGAGAACAACCATATGAAATAAAATATAAAATAATTCACTTATATCATAATCATTATATATTTGATCCAATTTAGAGAAAAACTATCTTTTTTCATTAAAAAAAAGATTATGATAAATCTTAATTTAATCAAGAAACAACAATAAAGAATATCCAAAACACAAAACTATGGTTTATTCAACAAATTTTAAGAAGCCTATCTAAAATATATTAGGGATTGTGCCTATTGTAGGATGGAGCGTGCGAAACAAGAAGATTAGGAAGAGATGGAAGAGAGAGGGCTAGTGCCTGATTTTCTTCAAACGTAGGATTAAGGTTTCTTCTCCAAAAAATGTTACCCTTCTTTTTTAAATTGAGAAATGAGTACAAAAGGATTGTTTCAGGGAAAACCCTACCACCAGCCCCAACCTCAGCCGAACCCCAACCCTAACCCTAACCCCAAGCCCAAGCCCAACCGCAACCCCCTGCTGAACCCCAACCCCAACCGCAACCGCAGCCCCCCAGCCCCAGCCCTAACCCTAACGCTAACCCCAACCGATGCATCATCGGTACCCAAACCATGAACCATAGCCCTAAAACAATCAAAAATTTGTTTAATTGAAGATTTCCTAACCTGTGCAGGCGGTGGCGACGACGAGTCGGTGGCGACGACGAACGGAGATGAGGAAGTAGCAGGCGGTGGCGACGACGAACGGAGATGAGGAAGAAGCAGGCGGTGGCGACGATGAATCGGCCGGCGCTGGCGACGACGAGAACGGCGATCAGCGGGAACGAGGGTTTGGGGATTTGGGTTCGCACGCAATCATGAGAAAATAAGAGATAATCAGCGTAGGGATCGATCTGCCTTTTTACATAAATCTCTATTTAGATGCCCCTACGGATAAGTCCGTAGGTTCTTGGTTTGCGGCTCCGTAGGGGCAAACAACAATTTAAGATTTAATAATTTTTAAATAAATATGTAAGGACCGTAGGGGCAACCGTTTGGCCCTACGGATTAATCCGTAGGGCCAAACTTTATCTGCCCCTACGGATGTTGTTATCCGTAGGGGCAACCCCCTATTTTAGTAGTGGTTTTCTTCCTTCCCTACCGCTCGGCACCAGCCTATGGTTTGGAAGAAGACTATCCAATAAGCGTAATAGGTGTACTGTCCTAATCCTAGGAGCACTCGCAATGCGAGAGAAGGTAAAGATAAAGGACAACTGAATAAATCTTATTCCTATTTCTCCTGAACCAGAATCCATCCCCGAACTGGAACAAATCCCTTCAAGTTCGTATAAAACCATACGATGGAGTATCCAAATAACTGTGGATCTTCGTAGTGATACGGAGTGTTCTGGAGAAATACAAAGGTGAAATAGGAGTGGCGATGAAATACTTGGTTTGGTCGTGAATAGCAGTCGTAATTTACTTTGCCCTCTTTCTAATCCCTTTATTTTGTCTTTACTTATTACTTTCTGTACACCTCACTTAGGCCGATTGGTTTTCCTCATTCCCCACCGTTCGGCACCTGCCTATAGTTTGGAAGAAGACTATCCAATTAGCGTAACAGGTGTACCGTCCTAATCCAAGGAGCACTCGCAACCTGAGAGAAGGTAAAAGGAAAAGACAACTGAATAGTCCTATTCATTTTCTCCAGAACCAGAAACCATCTTCGAATCTGGAACCAGTTCCTTCGAGTTCGTATATAACCATATGATGGTTTTATCCAATGGAAGTGGACGTTCGTAGTAATACGGGGTGTTCTAGAGAAAAGAGTAAAAGAAGGGGTGGCAATGAGATATGTAACTCTGACAATCCAAAAGCCAGTGTTTTAAGAAGGTTCGGTTAACTTGGTCACTGAGTCATAGTCAAGGGTCGGGTCATGGTCGCTGCCAAAGAGAGAGAGAAAAGAAACACTCTGCGTGCACTCTAACCTCGATCAGAATGGTTATCACTTTATCTAATCAAGAAACCTCCCACTGTAACCTCAAATTCTCCTCCAAAGCTGAAAGAAGAATTAGTCGGGATCACCCGAGGAGTAAACCAACTCATCAGTGGGAATCAGGATCCAACTATCATTGCATGATAACTTGATGGACTCCACTCAAGTCACCACACTCCAGAATGTATGCGCATGCCTGGCAAGTTTCAGTTTCTTTAGAAACTCCCGATGTGATTTTTACCCCTAGGACCCAAGTGACCTTAACACAGTCAACAAATCAAAGAGTCCTAGTCAAGTTCAACCCGTCATTATCCTGGATTGCTTTAAACCCACCCATACGAACTCTTGACACAGTCAACAAGACCGCACGACTGTCCTAGCTAATCCCATTAATATGCTACAAACAAACACTACTTAGCTACCGCACACTACGCCTTGACACAGTCAACAAACGCAGCACGAATACTAAGTAATCCTCGTAAGAAATGACGAAGGGCTACGGTTGGTTTTTGGCGAAAAACCTTTAACATAATGAACTTGATATCGTTGAAGGAACTGCATAGCTTTTTATAAAAATATAGTGGCGAAAACCTTTGCTAAAGAGGTCACTCCCGGTGAAGGGATCTCGGCTCTTTCCCCGTAGAATGAGGTGCAGGATATTCCAACTGAATACCACGATGCAAAGCAAAAAGTAATCGGCTATAGTGAAGTTATTACCCTGACGCAAACTTCTGTCCAAGGGGTCACTCCCGGTGAAGGGATCTCGGCCCTTGCCTCGTCGACTGAGGTGCTGGATATTCATAACCGAATACCACTGTGCAAAACAAAAAAGAACGTCCTTACAATAACAGCTTTTTTTGAAAAAATTTCCAACAACATCATAATAGGTTTGTTTAGCTTGCATTGATCCGAATCAACGCAGTCCCATCAATTAATCACACCACAAAAGAACGAAAATATGATGTACGTATATGCTATCCGTATTCGCCACTGGGTCCCGTCATCACCCGTTAGGTTACTTAACTAACGACAGAGTGGGGACTGGACTAGCATGGGTTTAAAACATATACAACATCTACTAGTATATATATCAATATATAATAATCGCTCATGGCGTGATAAAAATGCAACATCACAGAAATGTAATAAGCATCACAGAACAATACAGATAATCTGGGATCCCCGGGTTTCATATAGCCGCTACTCAAACCCGACGTTCCCCTAGTCGTGTGGATAGCCTGTGCAATGAAATCCTAGACCCCTACGAGCACGGCAAGTTACCCGCCAAAAGCTGAAGCGAGGCAGCCCCCTTCAACAAAGTGAATGGACTACCCAGCACTTCACGGAATCCGGTAACTTGAGCACCCCTCCTTGGGTCAACCTGTACCCCCTACGAGTGCGGCGAATAGCCCGCCAATTCTATAGTGAAGCCCCCTCTGTCTCAAAGCCATGAGATGCGGGCCCGTTGCCCTCTAGAACCCGGCTACCCGTGCACCCCTCCGTGGGGTAATCCTAGTACAGAAAGTAAAATATATAACGGGTACATCGACCTCGGCCCGGTCGTGCCCCAAAAGAATAATATACAAACAGGCAGTGACGGCAGTCCACATGTTGAATGCTCGCCCCGCAATATCAAATGTACAAATACAACCAAACTGTACTACCACTGCATCCAAGCTATCCACCACGATAAATCCGCAACATCACAGCACAGCACAGAACATCAACGTGAATGTCACGTTCGCAAATCCATCTAAAAGGGCTATAGCAATTAGACAGGATTTACCGATCAAATGACATTCACGGTCGTAGAGATAATGTAAATACTGTGAACTAACATGTTTAAAATTTTCGATCGACAAAATTCCCTGAAGTGGGCCCCAAGTACAATACCTAGTACTCAAAATAATCTGGGCCAAAAATAAAATTACCAGAAACCCCATTTCTAAGTCAGAAAGCAGTGTAGAAATTTTGGTGCAGTGAGGGCACAAAATGGCGGCAGAACCGCGGCCAGAAGAGGCTTATTGCCGCAGTTCCGCGGCGGCACCGTACGATCATGCAACCAAAATTTCTCAGAACTCCTAAAAAACCCTGCCTGATTTTCTGCAGCACACAAAATAATTTTTTGACCACTGGAAAAATTCGACAGAAACTGTGACTTGGAAATGCAGTTTTTAGAAAATTCGTTCGATCGAAGTTCTAAACATGTTAGAGCAAGCTAGTAAAGGTTAATGGCGTGGCTCTGATACCATGTAAGACTACGGTAGCGCCCCGGCCGTCTTTCCGAGGTCAAAATGCAGAAATGAAAACTTTTTCTTAACTAGAAACCGATGCTGTCGTATGCTTAAAACCCCGGATCGAACCATTAACCTACAACTAGCTATCTAGAGAAGGGATAGAAAGTCTATACCGATCGATCCGTGTCCTTTGGTCTTTGGCCACCATCCCAAGCTCCTCGCAGCATCTCCGGTCTTGATCTCCTCGTCGGAAAGGGCACCACATCTTCGAGTCCTTTTACGGGCTCCCGCTTCATCCGAAGCAACTCGGGCACGAAGTGTGCTAGCCTACGTGTCCAAGGTGATGTAGAGAATGTTTGTGATCACTTTGTCTCTTGCATCCATTGATTTGGATGGAGGTTAGAGGTGTTGCCATTGATGGAGATAATGAGCTAGAGGAAGAAGAAGAAGAGGTTTCTTTTTCTTTTGTTGTTGTATGATCAAATGAGAGCAAGAAGGGAATAACACAAGAGCCAACCTCACCCTTGGCTGCCCCTCTCTCTCCTCTCATCAAATCAACCCACAAATCAAACACTAATGTGACATTTACACAATAAAAGAGACCATGAGTCACTATATGTCCATGTCACATTTAATGCATCTCATGATGAATTCTAGCTCATTATTTCCAAATGCAAACATTAATCCAAATCTTTGCCACAACAAAAAGATACGGCAACATCTAAAGTAAACTCATGACGGATCACAAGGATACCCCTCACCTGTATATACATACCTGCATCCGCATTCCGACTGAATGCGAATGTGATGAGACTAAAGTAATCCAACAAATCTAATACTAGGATCCGGTTTAAACCAAAGCCCACTAGTATGATCCGCCCGATCATTATCCGTGCACTACAGCACGTATATGATCGGACCCTGCCATATATCATACGGCCTCTACAACGTTTCGCCCGAAACTTGAGAAACTGTCTGTGGGGGACTCTAAAGACTCGTCAATACTTTGGTTGTGGATTTAACCACTAGCACGTCAGAGGTATTAGTCGTACGTAACGGGCTATCAGGTATTGACCAAAAGGGAGGTCGATGAGCGAACTCATCTTGACACCCTACTGAGCCTGTCAGTGACAATATCCGTACAGTCCGGTCCGTTCATCTATGAGCATCGCATGGCGGGCCTAGGGGGTTGGTAAAAGTCAGACCCCCAAAAGCGGTACAAGTCGTGTCGAAGTGTAGCCCAGAACACCCTGAGATACTACTGGAATACCTACCAGTAAATATCCTGTCTTGGCCAAGGACTTCGTGTAATGGCTCTCCTAGACACAGCGCGATCTCACCCCCAATAAACGGGAGGGACGAAACCCCTGCCGATCCGCTCACTGCCTCCATATGGCTCGGGACTGTACCCAACTAAAACCTGTTTGCACGACTCCTCTGAGCCGTGGTCGGGTAGTAATCAAAGTACAGTGGGAACTCACACGAGACAAATGACGATCTCAGGTCGATGAACTAACCTGTACACATGTCACCAGGGAACTGCTATCTGACGTCAAGTATAATACCAACTAGCATGTTCCCGGTGAGTCATGTCCGGTGTACTCATAACCCAATGAGAACCTGTATACATCTTAGGTGAACCAACTGACACCAATGGCTTGTGAGACCGGCCACCGCCCCTTATCGGGGTCTCGACTGTATACACTAGTCTACTAATGGAGTATCGATGCCCAGTCTCGAAACTCCCACGACTAGGGACCTTTTAAGAATGTGCTTATAGACCCCAGCTCCCACGTATATGATCGCCATCATACTGCTGGCAGTCAAGCAAGAATCCTAAGGGCTCTATCAATGTGTAATAGCGACCTGTAAGGTCACCTAAACCAGTACACGATGATAAAGACAAAGCATGGTAGCATACTATTCTCTATCAACGTGTAATAGTGAACTACAATGTCACCTAAAGCATGTACATGATGATAAAGACAAACTAGATAGTATACAAACCTCTCAAGTAAGACTGTCCTACCGGTATAGGTCCTCCCTCAATCATTGCAATCGCGTGCCTGCGATCCAATAATTGACTCTGAGGGCACTATATCTAACATATATCATATATATTATATAGTATCCATATCAGAATATAAAATTGATCATATCACAAAATATCAGCAGCAGAAGATAATATAAGAAATATTGGATATACTAGGATTTCCGAGTTTTAATTTAAGCCTGTATAAAACACGGATTTCACGGTCGTGATGAATAGCCAACCCCACATCCCTCGACCCCTACGAGAGCGGTAAGCAACCGTACCAATTCTAGAGTTAGGAGACCCTGACTCGACGCCTCGAGATGGTCTCCCACTGGACTTTAGAACCCGGTTACTTGTGCTCCCCTCCTTGGGTCTATCCTAATGCGAAAAAATAAATAATATACATCAACGGTAACATCTTCTTCAACCCGGAAGTGCCCCAATAAAAGAATATTACATACAAGTTTTTACATGAATGAAAATGAAAAACACTCATCTCACATAAAAACCCTCGGCTATTCAAACACGACGATCCAATATAACATATCACAGCAACACATAACATCACATGTCATCAACGTAAGTAAATATGCGTATCCTAATTGTCGTTGACGTATAGCAACGAAACCGGCGATACACCACATATTACACTTACGGTCGCAGAAAAGAAAGTGAAAACTATAACAATTGGAATCTGCAACCACCTTAGACATCATAAACCTGTAATATCTCATATTCCGGATTTCATGCCTAACAATATGAATTCCTTAGAAATCGCATGCCTAACAATTATAAACCCTATATTTTAGTCTCGATATTGAAAACACTTTCCAATAACAAGTCAGGTAATTCAACAAGATTCCCGACATCCCAGTCGAATGCTCGTTGGAAATTTTAGTAGACGGCCGCACCCCCGATACTGACGACGAAGTGCACTTAGGAGGAACACCGCGGCCGCGAGCACCCGAACGGATGCGTTTGGCAACGGAGTTCTCCTACAGTCACTTGGTCAGAGTTAATGGAGGCATCGCTATCTAGTAATGTTACTCGGCGAGTATCCTCATACACTTCGTGATTGCGACGGACCTCTTTGATCACATCAAAATCCCGTCGGCAACCGATCAAATGAGACTAAATTGCTGGATTTACAAAATTCAAATATTATGGATTCTAAGTATTGTATCCCATCACAAATATCCGGACGACGTTAAACTTTTCGATCGATTCATCAAATTCTTACAATTCCCCGAGAGCCTCACACTTGAGCACAGTTCAAAAATACCCAGAATCATGCCACGGCACACATGGACTAGCTGTAGAAGGAAAACCCAAGCCTCATTAATGGCACCGCAGAACTGCCCCAAACCTTAAGGTTCGAAAACGTTTCCAATGGTCATTATATCGAGTTAGGGGTTTCATTCTTCTAGAGGGTCCACAGAATCGCTTGCATGATTTTCCGAATACTCTAAACTTGAAAAAATGGGTTTTTGACATTCGATCGAACTTTTTAACTTCACCTAGATAATATGTGAAAACCCAAAAACAATGTTAAACTACGAATACAAAACACTCCGAATTAGCCCTTTAACAAATTAACATAACATGAAATTTTTTGGACTAAGCAAACCATACCTGAAACACCAAAATACAGAGATAGGAACATGACAAAAATTTGAACACAAACTGCCTACATTGGGCCGGCCACAACCCCCATGATCGCGGCCAAAATCTGAGCACTGGGTCCCAAATTTTTGCCATGTTCTTATAAACTCTCATACATCACTCTGCACTTGTTTAAAAAAAATTCTAGAGTCATTTAAAAATCGACATAACCCGTATTTGGTGTTTCAAGTTTCGAAATTGGTTTCGGGTTCGTAATCTAACAAACACCATCCAATACTCTAGCCCGGCTCTGATACACTGTTGGGATTCCTTAGCACCCTACTGGGTTTTCACAGCAACTACCATGCCAAATTAAAAATTTCCAGAGTGCTAATGAACCCTAACCCTAGGATCAAGCTAAAATAACTAGACAATATAACATGTAATCTACCATTACACAAAGTGAATAAGGAATACAACCTTTGTAGACCGATCGTTCACTTCTAAAGCTCCGTGTAGAAGCCCCTTCGCTGCGATCGAAGATCTTCCGAACTCTAGTATGGTTTCCCTTAGAGAAATGAACAAGCTTGCTCGAAATCTTCGAGGCCGAAGATGATCTACATCGAGGAGACTCAAACCCAAGCTACCTCTTCACTAGGTCAAGAACTTTATGAAGAGAACACCCTTTACTACCAAAGCAAGTGTGTAGGATGATGAAGTAGGAAGTGAGCTCACTTTAGATTTTATTTTCTCACTCATTTTCACCATTTATCAAAAACCTAGAAAGCTTTTGAGTTGAGGATGAAGAAGAAGAAGAATAATGAACTCAAGAAATAAATCAAGTGGTGAATTATGCAACCATAGATGAGTTAGTATCATATTCTAACCATTGTAGAGACTAAACCTGTAGGGTTACTAGGCACTGTCACAAGCATCTATAAGGCATCAACCATGCCCAATTTAAAAATTAGACGTGCCGAACAACCCTAACCAAGATCTTTAGACTTGAGATTAGGCAAAACAAAGCATGTTAAACACTTTAACATCTAAGAGTTTGGGATTACAACCTTTGTAGTCCGGTCCTTCGCTTCATAAGCTCCGTGTTGAGGTCCCTTCGCTGCGATCATCATATACCCGGACTCTAGAGAGGCTCCACGAAGAGAATGATGCAAACTTGCTTCCGATCTTCGATAACTAAGATGATCTACCTTGAAGTTTCTTTAACACAAGCTCTCACTCACAAATCAAGTGAACACCCTAATCTAAATGGCTAGGATAGATTAGGATGATGAAGTAGGATTTTAGCTCTCATTTATTTTCTTAATCTCACTCAAAATCATCACTAATGAAAAAGCTAGAATGCTTTTCCATTGAAAAGGAGAAGGAAGAAGAAGAACCATTTCTTTTGTGATGAATAATGAATCCATGTGTGGTTAGAAATGCAACCATGGGTTAAGTATGATAACTTAACCTATGTAGAGAATGAACCATGGTGAAGGGTTGGGTTGGGTTAACAAATATAATAACAAAATATCTTTAGAAAATATCTTTGCAAAAACAAAACAAAAAGCTTCCAGAAGCTTCTAGAAAAATTAACCCAAATCAAACCTTAATCATGTTTAATCTCCACTAATCATGTTGCATTAATAACCCTAACATGTTACGATATTATATATCACATATACAATATTTATTGTAACAAAATAAAATAATACAATTAACATATATCGCATATATATATATCAATGTATTACCCGAGTGAGAAAAAGAATCTTTTAGTGAGCTTATATTAGTTAATGTAATTTAATATATCAAATATATAATTATACATTAAATTATCGAATCAACACTTGATCCGATAATCCGGCTATTTCACAAATAACCGACTAATATAATCTGTATCAGTTCATCAAATCAACACTTGATCCGATGACCCAGCTATATCACATATACCTGGCCGATATCTCATATCGTGAGAATCTAATACGGTATCACATACACGTATTGTTCTCGGTCACGCACATATCATATATGTGCTCCTACTCCATTTTTCTTGAGTCAAGAAACCTCTGTGTAGGACTCAAAAGAATCGTCAATACGCCGGCAGTAGGTGATGATCATATCAAACACCCACAAGCTGCAAGCGGTCAGCTAAACGCAACAGCCACCCAGGTATTGAGCGATCAGAAGATCAACAAGCAATCCTGTACATTCTCCTGCGAATCCAATCAGTAACACTCCCGTACAGTCCGGTCTCTTCGTCTGATATGTCGCATATCTTCTCTAAGGGTGGTATACGTCAGACCCCAGTAGCTTGATAAGTCGTGTCGATATGAGGTCTATAACAGTTCGAGAAACTACTGATAACACTTACCAGTAAATCTCAACAACCCTGGTCAGGGATTTCCAGTTATAGCCAATCGAACACAGCACAACATCAACTCCCTATACCGGGAGAGACGAATCCCCTCCTATCGCTCATTGGCTCCATGTGATTCGAGATTGTACCCAAAAGCCATCTTTTTGCACGCCCTCTTGGACGTGGTATGATGGAAATCAAAGCACAGTGGGAATAACACAAGACTCTATGACGATCTCGGGTCTACAGACTAACCTGTACCAGTGTCACCAGAGAACTGCCATCTGACGTGGGGTATAATACCATCTGGGAGTTCTCGGCGAGTCCGTCCAGTGTACCCAGTCTCTACTAAGCACCCGTACACCATCCTTGATGTTAAACACCGATGGATATGGGATCATCCATCGCCCATCATATGGGTCAAGATGTATATACGCTAGTCTACTCTGGTATATCGATGCCCTGTCTCGATACACCCTTGACTAGGAACAGTTATAGGATGTACTCGTCGACTACCGTGGCCTCACTAGTATGATCTCATCATAGTCCCAGTAGTCGAGTACATATCCTAAGGGCTTTATCAACATGTAACATAGAGACAATCAGAATACATGTTAAGATAAAGTACAACCAGATAGCATAATATCATGTCGAGCAAGAAAGTCCTCCCTATATATGTCCAAGCATCCACTACAATATACATCACTATGTACAGTAATGGCCTCTAGGGCATACATATAACTAACAATCTCCTACTTGAACTAGGGCCATCTATTATGGTACGCATACCCAACAATTAGTTGTGGTTGAAGTATCTCATACTCAACCATCCTATAAAAGTCTTTACTGGGAAAAAGGCCTTTGTGAGTGGATCCGCGCTTTTGTCCTCTGTGTCTACTCTCCTAACCTCGATCTCCCTGGAGATTAACCATCTCCATGATCAGGTGATACTGCCTAAGAATTATATCTGGATTTCTGATGGGACGGGGGTTCCTTGGCATAAGCCACAACTCCATTGTCACACAATGGTAGGAACGAAGTTCATCTCATGAACTTAAATATATCCAGACTGCCTCTTTGGTAGCATCCTTGGTAACGATGTATCTTGCCTCCAATCGTCTAGTAAGTCATGGTATCTAGCTTGGAACTCTTCTAACATACCGTCCCTCCACTGAGGGTAAGACAAAGCTTGCGACTGACATTCAGTTGTCCTTATCACCCTGGAACCTTTCCAGTGATTCTCCTCAGGATCGTTTGATACCATCTCACTGCAATTAGTGAGATTCCTAACATCCAATTAGATCTATCCCATAGATCCATAACCCAGGATTTAGGAGGTATCACCTTGATCCTATATGGAGAATCATTATGATAAGAGGAGATTGACCGAGCGTAGCATAGGAAACTCCTTCCCTATCAAGAGTATGGCATCCACGTACTCTACGAGGATCACCACCATACTCTCTACTACCTTTTTGTATATACAAGGTTCATCTACCATTTTGATGAAGTCAAACTCTTTGACTACCACATCAAAACAGATGTTCCAACACCGCGATGCCTGATTCATCACATAAAACATCATGCTCATGTTTCCGCTGCTCCCACTGTCTACGAATCCCTCTGGCTGTGTACTTATAGACGCTCTCTTCTAAATAATCATTTAGAAAAGCAGTCATGACACCCAACCGTCAGATATCGTAGTCATGGTATATAGCCGTGGCAAGTAGGATCTGGATGGACTTAAGCATAGCTTTGAAAGTCTCAACTTTTCCATGTATACCAAATAATCTTCTCAAGATATACTTGCTCCTGATAGGGATTTAACCCTTCAGATAAAGCAACCAAAGTCCATACTTTGTTTGGTGTATAAGGATTCCATCTTAGATCGCTAAGCATCCAGCCATTCTTACAGAGTCCAACTCCTGATGGCCAGCTCGAAACTAGTTGGGTCATCATCTCAGGATGCAATCCTCGCTCCTACTGTCATAGACAAAATCGAAGTATCTCTCAGGTGGGTAAGGAACCCTACTAGATCGGTGGAGAGGCTGAGGTTCGTTGGAAACTATTGAATCCTTTGGTTCTACCAAATCATCAGTCGCAGTTTGTATAACTGGAACTCTTTCCAGTTCTACCTCATGACCAATAATTTCTTCACAAGAAATTCCTTTCACAAAGGTGGCATGCTGAGAAACAAAACATCTTTTGTTCCTCGGTTTGGTAGAAGATATTCCCTTGCGAATGCTTGGGATATCCAACAAACTTCCACAGAACTAACTTTGCTTCGAGCTTGTCCGGATTTTGCTTTTAGACATAGGCCGGACAACCCCAAATCTTAACATACTTAAGATATGGGCTCTTCCCATTCCATATCACATATGAAGTGGTAGGCAACTGATTTGATTGGAACCCTATTCAATAGGTATGCAGCTTCACAAGTGCATAACTCCCAAAAGAAAAAAGGAAACTCAGTAGTACTCATCATAGAGTGCACCATATCACATAGGGTGTGATTGCTCCGCCCCGATACACCGACGTGTTGTGGTGTATTCGGAAGAGTAATGCTGAGAGAGAATCTCATTCTCCTTTAGAATAGTCTAGAAATTCCGTGCTCAAGTATTCTCCTCCCTGATCACATCAAAGGACATAATACTTTACCCGTTTTTGGTTCTCTACTTCTAACTTATATTCATTGAATTTCTCAAAAGTTCCAGACTTGTGTTTCAACAGGAACATATGTCCGGATCTTGAGAGATAATCAGTGAATGTATTGAAGTACAAAGAACCGATCTTGGCATGTGTAGACAGGGGACCTTCATACATCAGCATGTATCAATCCCAAGAGTTCACTAACTCTTTCTCTGTTTCCAATAAACGGAGCTGTGGTCATCTTATCTTTGTGACATGACTGGTAAGTTTTACAAGATGTAAATCCAAACTAATTTAAATATGCATCTTTATGTAACTTCAGCTAGTCGGTTCGTATTGATATGACCTAGTCTACAATACCTCAAGAATGATTCGTTCATTTCTAAACTCTTCATCTTGTGTGTGTTCTGTACGTTAAGAACTGTGGTTTGATTTAGAACGTCTATGCTTTTAAATAACGTGCCTGAACCGATCAACTCTTGATATAGGAAATGTTCAAAACATTATCCAACTATACAAAATTATATCCTTCTTTACTAATAAAGAGACTGATATGTTGTTGTATATCAGGTTCGGTATCTAATAACATTCGTTCAGAATCAATGTATTCTGGTAATACAGGGTGATAACTACCAACAGACTTGACTGCAACACTTGCACCGTTTCTATCTCATGAAATTTATCACCCGTTCTCAGTTCTCTACCTATTTGTAGCCCATGTAACAAATTACATATGTAAGATCCTGATCTGGTATCAAATACCCAGGACGTAAAGGATATTGAGAAACAGTTCTGTGTAATGAACACACCCGAAGAAGATGCGTCAAGATGTACTTTCTTCGTTTGGGCGGCACGGAAATTCTGGTAATCCCCTATTTCCTGCTCTGTCTTATGACAATTATAAGTTGGAGCGGGACCAACGTTCCCTAGCGCAGTATAACAAGTGGGTTCGATCAATACATCCGTATTATTATCTTGATTAAGGCGTGACATAGTCGTAACCAGGAGAGAGAGAGAAGAAAACACTCAGCGTAAGCTCTTGCAAGATTAGATTGGTTATCAATATATCTAATCATGATGTCTCCCACTGTTTTAGTCAAATCTTCCTTCAAACCCTAAAAGGAAAGACTAGCCAGGATTAATTACACTCTACAAGTTTGCCGATCTTTCAGCCAGGCCAGTGCCGGTACTTTGAGGGAGGTTTCCCGTGCTTTCGCACGGACCTAATTAAAGTAAACCTCGTTTTCCCATATGCTTAACCCCGTTGACACCTTTCTAGACACCTACTTGATCGGCTAATTGTAATGTGTAAAACTCTCCCAGGAGTAACTCTTACTCACAGCGGGTATCGGGATCCAACTATCTCATAGAAGGTAAGCAATCTCATTGCAAATTTCAACACTTGAAATTCCCAATAATGTTTTACCCCTAGCGTCCTATGACCTTGACGGAGGTCAACAAACCATAGGCTGCTAGTCAAGTTCTACCCGTCATTTCTTGATTGAATTAAACCCACCCGCACGACCCTTAACGGAGGTCAACAAGGCTGCACGACTATCCTAAAACAATCTGCATCATATGCATAAACAGATAAATACTAGTTAGCTACCACTCACTACGCCTTGACGGAGGTCAACAAACGTAGCACGAATACTAAGTAGGACTTATCTGAAATGACGGAGGGCTACGACAGGTTTTTAAGAAAACCCCTTGCGTAATGAACTTGATATCGTTGTAGAATCGAGTCATTTTAAATGGAATGTTTTTGAGGCCTTTTCTAGTTTTGCTAAAGAGGTCACTCCCGGTGAAGGGATCGTCGGCTCTTTCCTCATCGAATAAGGTGCAGGATATTTCACAAATATCATTATGCAAAGCAAAAACTATAAAAACAATCAAAAGACAAACCGAGTTTGTAGCATCTGCTAGTTTCGCTAAAGAGGTCACTCCCGGTGAAGGGATCTCGGCTCTTTCCTTATCGAATAAGGTGCTGGATGTTCTACAAGGAACACCGCTATGCAAAGCAAGAACTAGAGCTACCAGTTTTTAAGACAACTTTCTACAACATCTTTAGGTTTCTTTTAGTTTCATTAATCTCATTAATGAAGTCCCATTTTATTATGCTTCACAAGCATCTCATTTGAAACGAAATCTACAATATAACATATATCTCATATATATAATATAAACATTCATCTCCGGCAGTAATATGATCTCATCACAGAACATTGCAGCAGAAGATAACATATGAAATATTGGATATACTAGGACGTCCGTGTTTTATATCGAGCCTGCATAAAACACGGATTCCACGGTCGCAATGAATAGCCAAACACACATCCCTAGACCCCTACGAGAGAGGCAAGCAACACTGCCAATTCTAGGGTTAGGAGATCCAGTCTCGACTCCTCGAGATGGTCTCCCACTGGACCCTAGAACCCGGTTACTTGTGCCCCCCGCCTTGGGTCTATCTAATGTGGAAAAGTAAATTATATACAATGGTGACATCATCCTCAGCCCGGAAGTGCCCTAATAAAAGAATATTACATACAAATGAATTTTATATGAATGAAAAAGAAAAACTCTCATCTCACATAAAAACCCCGGCTATTCAGAACACGACGATCCAATATAACATATCACAGCAACACATAATATCTCATATCATCAACGTAAGCAAGTATGCGTATCCCGATTGTCGTTGATGTATAGCAACGAAACCGGCGATACATCACATACTACGCTTACGGTCACAGAAAAGAAAGTGTAAAACTACAACAGTTGGAATCCGCAACCTTCTTAGACATCTCATGCCTAACCAAATGAATTCCTTAGACATCGCAAGCCTAACAATTATAAACCCCGCATTTTAGTCTCATTATCGAAAAAAAATTTCAATATCTATTCGGGCAATTCAACAAGATTCCCGATATCCTGATCGAATACTCGTCGCAAACTTTAGTAGACGGCCGCACCCCTGGTGCCGTCGACGAAGTGCACTAAGGCGGAACACCGCTGCTACGAGCACCCGAATGGATGCTTTTGGCGACGGGGTTCTCCTACAGTCACTTGGTCGGGGCTATGGGGCGTGGCTGTCTGTTAAGTTTATCCGGCGAGTATCCACGTATGCTACGTGATTGCGATGGACTTTTGGTCACATTAAAATTCCGTGGCAACTGATCATTGATTGCGATGGACTTTTGATCACATCAAAATTCTGTAGCAACCGATCATTTGAGACTGAACTGCTAAATTTACAACATTCAAATTAGTTATCTCATAACTTCTTGTGGATTCCAAATATCATATCACATTTCAGATAAATAGACAATGTTAAACTTTCCGATCGAATAATCAAACACCCAAGTTTTCCCAAATAGTTCTCAACACTTGAAATTAGAGTAAAAACATCCATCACATGCCACAGTACCAATAGTCCAGCCGTACAAGGGTCAAGCCAATGCCTCACATGTGGAAACGCCGTACTGCCCCAAACCCTAAGGTTCAAAGGCAGTTCAGACGGTCACATAATCGAGTTAAGCTTTGTTGTCTTCTAGAGGGTCCACCGCGTTACTTGCACGACTTAAAACGTTCTTAAAGTACGGAAAAATCCAACACTTGGAAATTTTCCGGCAGGGGAAAAAATGAGTTATTGATATCCGTTCGAACTTTTTAACACGTTCTAAAAATTCCCCGGACAAAACTAAACGAAGTTATACTTTCCGATCGAATCAACGAGCTCCCAATACAACCCAGAAAACTCAACACTTGAGTAGAATAAAAATTCCTAGAACAATCAGGAAATCTGTACGGATATTACTGTGTAAAATGAAACCCTAATGCTACTGTTTGGCCGTGGAACCGCCGCGCAAGCCAGGTCATTACCGCGGTTCCGCGGCGCATTAAAGGCATTATAGGGTCGTTTTGCACAGTAATCCTTCAAATCACCTGCTGATTTTTCTGAGCATTTTTTATACGAAAAAATCAACATTTTAAAAAAATTTCCAAAAACTAGGTTTTATCGGGTATTCGGAGTTCGATCGGACTTTAAATTTGGCGTAGACTTCGCCTAAAGCTCTAGCTTGGCTCTGATATCACTGTAGGGTTACTAGGCACTGTCACAAGGGTCTATAAGGCATCAACCATGCCCGATTTAAAAATTAGACGTGCCGAACAACCCTAACCAAGATCTTTAAACTAGAAATTAGGCGAAACAAAGCATGTTAAACACTTTAACATCTAAGTGTTTGGGATTACAACCTTTGTAGTCCGGTCCTTCGCTTCATAAGCTCCGTGTTGAGGTCCCTTCGCTGCGATCATCATGTACCTGGACTCTAGAGAGGCTCCACGAAGAGAATGATGCAAACTTGCTTCCGATCTTCGATAACTAAGATGATCTACCTTGAAGTTTCTTTAACACAAGCTCTCACTGACAAATGAAGTGAACACCCTAATCTAAATGGCTAGGATAGATTAGGATGATGAAGTAGGATTTTAGCTCTCATTTATTTTCTTAATTTCACTCAAAATCATCACTAATGAAAAAGCTAGAATGCTTTTCCATTGAAAAGGAGAAGGAAGAAGAAGAACCATTTCTTTTGTGATGAATAATGAATCCATGTGTGGTTAGAAATGCAACTATGGGTTAAGTATGATAACTTAACCTATGTAGAGAATGAACCATGGTGAAGGGTTGGGTTGGGTTAACAAATATCATAACAAAATATCTTTAGAAAATATCTTTGCAAAAACAAAACAAAAAGCTTCCAGAAGCTTCTAGAAAAATTAACCCAAATCAAACCTTAATCATGTTTAATCTCCACTAATCATGTTGCATTAATAACCCTAACATGTTACGATATTATATATCACATATACAATATTTATTGTAACAAAATAAAATAATACAATTAACATATATCGCATATATATCAATGTATTACCCGAGTGAGAAAAAGAATCTTCTAGTGAGCTTATATTAGTTAATGTAATTTAATATATCAAATATATAATTATACATTAAATTATCGAATCAACACTTGATCCGATAATCCGTCTATTTCACAAATAACCGACTAATATAATATGTATCAGTTCATCGAATCAACAATTGATCTGATGACCCGGCTATATCACATATACCTGGCCGATATCTCATATTGCGAGAATCTAATATAGTATCACATACACGTATTGTTCTCGGTCCCGCACATATCATATATGTGCTCTTACTCCGTTTTTCCTGAGTCAAGAAACCTCTGTGTAGAACTCTAAAGAATCGTCAATACGCCGGCAGTAGGTGATGATCATATCAAACACCCACAAGCTGCAAGCGGTCAGCTAAATGTAACAGTCACCCAGGTATTGAGCAATCAGAAGATCAACAAGCAAGCCTGTACATTCTCCTGCGAATCCAATCAGTAACACTCCCGTACAGTCCGATCTCTTCGTCTGATATGTCGCATATCTCGCCTAGGGGTGGTATACGTCAGACCCCAGTAGCTTGATAAGTCGTGTCGATATGAAGTCTATAACAGTTCGAGAAACTACTGATAACACTTACTAGTAAATCTCAGCAACCCTGGTCAGGGATTTCCAGTTATAGCCAATCGAACACAGCACAACATCAACTCCCTATACCGGGAGAGACGAATCCCCTCCTATCGCTCATTGCCTCCATGTGATTCGGGACTATACCCAAAAGCCATCTTTTTGCATGCCCTCTTGGACGTGGTATGATGAAAATCAAAGCACAGTGGGAATCACACAAGACTCTATGACGATCTCGGGTCTACAGACTAACCTGTACCAGTATCACCAGAGTACTGCTATCTGACGTAAGGTATAATACCATCTAGGAGTCTTGGCGAGTCCGTCCAGTGTACCCAGTCTCTACTGAGCACCCGTACACCATCCTTGATGTCAAACACCGATGGATATGGGATCATCCATCACCCATCATATGGGTCAAGATGCGTATACGCTAGTCTACTCTGGTGTATCGATGCCCTGTCTCGATACACCCTCGACTAGGAACAGTTATAGGATGTACTCGTCGAATACCGTGGCCCCACTAGTATGATCTCATCATAGTCCCAGCAGTCGAGTACATATCCTAAGGGCTTTATCAACATGTAACATAGAGACAATCAGAGTACATGTTAAGATAAAGTACAACAAGATAGCATACTATCATGTCGAGCAAGAAAGTCCTCCCTATACATGTCCAAGCATCCACTACAATATACATCACTATGTACAGTAATGGACTCTAGGGCATAAATATAACTAACAAAACCATGGCTAATTAAAATGGTTAGGTTAATAAATATCTTAAGTGAGACAAAACAAGTGGACTTTGTCAAAAATGCTTCAAGCTTCTCCAAGCTTCCAAGCATGACAAAATTCTCACTAATTTTGAATTATTAAGATAAATAAAAACCTTCACATTTTAATAAGCATGGTGTAAGTCACACATGCACCCATATTGCTGTATCATCAAGCATGATACAATCTATGTACACAAGTATATATCACATATACACTTAATGCACAATCAAGTGAGAAAAAGCAATCTTAAGTAAGCTAATACTAGTCAATGTAAATTAATATATCAAATATATAATTATACATTAGATTATTAAATCAACACTTGACTTAATAATCCGGCTATATCATATATAACCGACTTATAGCATGTGTATCAATTTATCGAATCAACTCTTGATTCGATAACCCGGCTATATCGCATATAACCGACCGATGATACTGTAGGGTGTTTTTCGTCACCCCATTGAGATTGGAATACGCGCTCGCTTGTCAGGCGTACTACAGATTCCCCCTGCCTAGGGTAGGCTGGGGTTTATTGATTGTGGGGATCCGAATCTCCGGCAGCCGCGGACTAAGCTGCCGTTAATTACCCCTCGCATTTGGAGCGAGAAAACCTCCGATTGACGGGTTAAACTGGTCGTGCGAACTCAATGTGCAGTGTTGTGTTTTGGAGGGGTTTTTGATATATCGGGGGCCCTGCAGAGTTTTTACGGGGGCCCCGCTACCCGGATAGCGGACTGGGGGTCAAGAGGGCTAGCAGCCACCTTGCGGGGTATAGGGCAGCGCCCCGTTAGAAATTTTTTCTAACGGGGGAGGCATTTTTTGTTAGTTATATGTATTCCCTAGAGGTCATTACTTTACATACGATGTATATTGTAATGGATGCTTGGACATATATAGGGAGGACTTTCTTGCTCGACATGATAGTATGCTATCTGGTTGTACTTTATCTTAACATGTACTCTGATTGTCTCTATGTTACATGTTGATAAAGCCCTTATGATATGTACTCGACTAATGGGACTATGATGAGATCATACTAGTGGGGCCACGGTAGTTGACGAGTACATCCTATAACTGTTCCTAATCGAGGGTGCATCGAGACAGGGCATCGATACACCAGAGTAGACTAGCGTATACACATCTTGACCCATATGATGGGCGATGGATGATCCCATATCCATGGGTGTTTGACATCAAGGATGGTGTACGGGTGCTCAGTAGAGACTGGGTACACTGGACGGACTCGCCGAGAACTCCCAGATGGTATTATACCTCACGTCAGATGGCAGTTCTCCGGTGAAACTGGTACAGAGTAGTCTGTTGACCCGAGATCGTCATAGAGTATTATGTGATTCCCATTGTGCTTTGATTTCCATCATACCACATCCAAGAGGGCGTGCAAAAAGGTGGCTTTTGGGTACAGTCCCGAATCACATGGAGGCAATGAGCGATAGGAGGGGATTCGTCTCTCCCGGTATAGGGAGTTGATGTTGTGCTGTGTTCGATTGGCTATAACTGGAAATCCCTGGCCAGAGTTGCTGAGATTTACTGATAAGTGTTATCAGTAGTTTCTCAAACTGTTATTGACCTCATATCGACACGACTTATCGAGCTACTGGGCTCTGACGTTTACCACCCCTAGGCGAGATATGCGACATATCAGACGACGAGACCGGACTGTACGGGAGTGTTACTGATTGGATTCGCAGGAGAATGTACAGGCTTGCTTGTTGATCTTCCGATCGCTCAATACCTGGGTGGCTGTTACGTTTAGTTGACCGCTTGCAGCTTGTGGGTGTTTGAAATGATCATCACCTACTGCCGGCGTATTGACGATTCTTTAGAGTCCTACACAGAGGTTTCTTGACTCAGGCAAAATGGAGTAGGGGCACATATATGATATGTGCAGGACCGAGGATAATGTGATATGAGATACCGTATTATATTCTCGCGATATTTGATATCAGTCGGGTCATCGGATCAAGTGTTGATTCGATGAATCGGTAAATGATATATTAGTCGGTTATATGCGATATAGCCGGATTGTCGGATCAAGTGTTGATTCGATAATTTAATGTATAATTATATATTTGATATATTAAATTGCATTAACTAATATAAGCTCACTAAAAGATTCTTTTTCTCACTCGGGTAATACATTGATATATATGCGATATATGTTAATTGTATTATTTTTATTTTGTAACAATAAATATTATATATATGATATATAATATTGTAATATGATGTGGTTATTAACGCAACATGCTTAGTGGAGATTAAACATGGTTAAGGTTTGATTTGGGTTAAGCTTTTCTAGAAGTTTCTAGAAGGTTTTGTTTTATTTTGTGCAAAGATATTTGTGTTGATATTTTAAGTGACTCATTCTTTAACCCAACCAAAACCCTAGCCATAGTAAAATCTCTACAAAGATTACATTGACCATGGTTGCATTTCTAACCTCCTTCTTGACTTTCATTATTCATCACAAAAGGATTCTTCTTCTTCTTCCTTTTCTGCAAAGCTTTCTTGCTTTGATTTTTGTGATGAAAGTGAGTGAGAATAAGAAAACAAATGAGTGTTAAAATCCTACTTCATCATCCTCATCTATCCTTACCATTTAGATGAGGGTGTTCGCCTCATTAGTGAGTGAGAGCTTGGGTTAAGGAAACTTCAAGGTAGATCATCTTTGTTATCGAAGATCGGAAGCAAGCTTGCATCTTTCTCTTCGTGGAGCCTCTCTAGAGTCCGGATGCACGATGATAGCAGCGAAGGGACCTCAACACGGAGCTTTAGAAGTGAAGGACAGGATCTACAAAGGTTGTAGCCCCTCTCACTTAGTGTTAAAGTGTTTAACATGCTTTGTTTCACCTAAACTCTAGTCTAAGATCTTGGTTTAGGGTTGTTCGGCACGGCTAAATTTTAAATCGGGCATGGTTGATGCCTTATAGACCCTTGTACGTGTGCCTAGTAACCCTGCAGTGGTATCAAAGCCAAGTCAGAGCATTAGGCGACGTGTATACGAAGTTAAAACTCCGATCGAACCCCGAAACATCGAAAATGACCCCTTCTCTGGAAATTTTGTAAAAATGTGATTTTTTCTGTATTAAAAATACTCAAAATATTAGCAGGGAATTCTAAGAGTTACTCTGCAAAACGACACCAAAACTCCACTAAAGCGCCGCAGAACTGCGGCCGTACCATGCCTTCTACGGCGGTTCCGCGGCAGAACAGTAGAGTTAGGGTTAGCTTTTTGGCACAGTACATCCGTAGGTATTTGTAGCTGCTTCTGGGAATTTTTAATCTGACTCAAGTGTTGAGTGTTCTGGGGATTATTTTGTATTCGTTGATTCGATCAGAAAATTTCATTTCATTTTGTTTTCCGGATATTTTAGAAACTGTTAAAATGTTCGAACGGATATCATTAACTCACTTTTTCCCGGCACGAAAAACTTTCAAGTGTTGAATTTTTCTTAAGTTTAAATCTTTCGGAAAAACATGCAAGTAACACTGTGGACCCTCTAGAAGAACACAAACCTTAACTCGATTATGTGACCGTCTGAACCGCCTCTAAACTTTAGGGTTTGGGGCAGTACGGCGTGCCACATGTGAGGCGTTGGCTTGACCCTTCTACGGCTGGACCATTGGTACTTTAACATATTCTGGGATTATTTGAACTCCGCTCAAGTGTTGAGCTATTTAGGAAATCTTGGGTATTTGATTATTCGATCGGAAAGTTTAATACTGTCTATTTATCTGGAATGTGATACAATATGTAGAATTCATATAGTTAGGCATGAAATGCGAAGTATGTGATATTTCGGATTTACGATGTCTAAAGAGATTGTGGATTCCAAATGTTATAGTTTTACAATTTCTTTTCTGTGACCGTAAGTGTAGTATGTAGTTGTATTGCCGGTTTTCGTTGCTATACATCAACAACGATCGGTGTATGCATACTTACTTACGTTGATGATATGAGATATTATGTGTTGCTGTGATATGTTATATTGGATCATCGTGTTCTGAATAGCCGGGGGTTTTATGTGAGATGAGGGTTTTTATTTTCATTCATGTAAAATTCATTTGTATGTAATATTCTTTTATTGGGGCACTTCCGGGATGAGGTTGATGTCACCAGTGTATATTATTTACTTTTCCACATTAGGTAGACCCAAGGAGGGGAGCATAAGTAACCGGGTTCTAGGGTCCAGTGGGAGGCCATCTCTAGGAGTCGAGACCGGGTCTCCTAACCCTAGAATTGGCAGTGTTGCTTGCCGCTCTCGTAGGGGTCTAGGGATGTGGGTTTGGCTGTTCATCGCGACCGTGGAATCCGTGTTTTATACAGGCTCGAAATAAAACACAGACATCCTAGTATATCCAATATTTCATATGTTATCTTCTGCTGCAATGTTCTGTGATGAGATCATATTACTACCTGAGATGAATGCTTATACTATATATATATGCTGATATATAAATATTACTGCTTTCGTTTCTTCTGTTATGCTTAGGAAGCATAAGCTGATGGGATATATTAATGAGATTAATAAAAAGAAAAGAAACCTAAAAGATGTTGTAGAATCAAAACTTTATAAAAAGGTAGCTACGGTCTTGCTTTGCACAGCGGTATATATGATATGCCCTGCACCTTATCCGATGAGGAAAGAGCCGAGATCCCTTCACCGGGAGTGACCTCTTTAGCAAAACTGGCAGATGCTACAAACTCACGGTTTAGTTTTTGACAGCTTAAACAGTTCTTGCTTTGCACCGTGGTATATATGATATACCCTGCACCTTATTCGATAGGGAAAGAGCCGAGATCCCTTCACCGGGAGTGACCACTTTAGCGAAACTAGAAAATCCTCAAAAACACTCCTTTTCAAAATCACTTGATTCTACGACGATATCAAGTTCATTACGCTCATGGTTTTCTGAAAAACCTGCGTAGCCCTCCGTCATTTTAGATAGATATTACTTAGTATTCGTGCAACGTTTGTTGGCCTGCGTCAAGACGTAGTTTGCGGTAGCTAACTAGTACTTATCTGCCAATATGAGATGTGATTGGATTAGGGTAGTCGTACGACTTTGTTGGCCTGCGTCAAGGGTCGTGCGGGTAGGTTTAATTCAATCAAGAAATGTACGGGTTGAACTTGACTAGCGGACTGTGGTTTGTTGGCCTGCGTCAAGGTCATAGGACGCTAGGGGTAACAATATTATTGGGAATTTCAAGTGTTGAAATTTGCAATGAGATTGCATACCTTCTATGAGCTAGTTGGATCCCGATACCCGCTGCGAGTAAGAGTTACTCGTGGGAGAGTTTTACACATTACAATTAGCCGATCAAGTAGGTGTCTAGAAAGGTGTTAACGGGGTTACGCCCCTGGGAAAACGAGGTTTATTTTAATTAGGTGCGTGCGAAAGCACGGGGAACCTCCCTCAAAGTACCGGCACTGGCCTGGCTGAAAAATTGGCGAACTTGTAGATTGTAATTAATCCCGGCTAGTCTTTCCTTTTAGGTTTTGAAGGAAGATTTGACTAAAACAGTGGGAGACATCCTGATTAGATAAATTGATAACAAATCTAATCTTGTAAAAGCGCATGCTGAGTGTTTTCTTCTCTCTCTCTCCTGGTTGCGACTATGTCACGCCTTAATCAAGATAATAATACGGATGTATTGACGAACCCGCTTGTTATACTGCGCTAAGGAACGTTGGTCCCGCTCCAACTTATAAATGTTATAAGACCGAGTAGGAAATAGGGGATTACCAGAATTCCCGTGCCACCCAAACGATGAAAGTGCATGTTGATGCATCTTCTTCGGGTGTGTTCATTACTCAAAACTGTTTCTCAATATCCTTTACGTCCTGGGTATTTGATACCGGATCAGAATCCCGTAAATTTAATTTGTTACATGGGCTACAGATAGGTAGAGAACTGAGAACGGGTGATAAATTTCATGAGACAGAAACGATGCAAGTGTTGCAGCCAAGTCTGTTGGTAGTTATCACCCTGTATTATCAGAATACATTGATTCTGAACGAATGTTATTAGATACCGAACCTGATATACAATATCATATCAGTTTCTTTATTAGTAAAGAAAGGATATAATTTTGGATTGTTGGCTAATGTTTTGAACATTTCCTATATCAAGAGTTGATCGGTTCAGGCACGTTATCTAAAAGCATAGACGTTCTAAATCAAACCACAGTTCTTAATGTATAGAACACACACAAGAGGAAGAGTTCAAAAATGAACGAATCCTTCTTGAGGTATTGTAGACTAGGTCATATCAATGAGACCCGACTAGCTGAAGTTACATAAAGATGCATATTTAAATTAGTTTGGATTTACATCTTGTAAAAACTTGCCAGTCATGTCACAAAGATAAGATGACCACAGCTCTGTTTATTGGAAACAGAGAAAGAGTTAGTGAACTCTTGGGATTGATACATGATGATTTATGTAAGATCCCCTGTCTACATATGCCAGGACCGGTTCCTTTTACTTCATTACATTCACTGATTATCTCTCATGATTCGGACATATGTTCCTGTTGAAACACAGGTCTGAACCTTTTGAGATATTCACAGAATATAAGTTAGAAGTAAAGAACCAAAAACGGGTATAAGTATTATGTCCTTTGATGAGATCAGGGAGGAGAATACTTGAGCATGGAATTCCTGGACTATTCTAAAGAAGAATGAGTTTCTCTCTCAGCATTACTCCTCCGTATACACCATAGCACGATGGTATATCGGGACGGAGCAATAGCACCCTATGTGATATGGTGTGCTCTATGATGAGTACTACTGAGTTTCTTATTTCCTTTTGGGAGTTATGCACTTGAGAAGTTACATACCTATTAAATAGGGTTCAAATCAAATCAATTGCCTACCACTTCATATATGATATGGAAAGGGAAGAGCCCATATCTTAACTAAGTTAAGATTTGGAGTTGTCCGGCCTATGTCTAAAAAGCAAAATCCGGACAAGCTCGAGACAAAGTCAGATCTGCGGAAGTTTGTTGGATATCCCAAGCATATGCAAGGGAATATCTTCTACCTAACAGAGGAACAAAATATGTTTTGTTTCTCAACATGCCACCTTTGTGAAAGGAAATTTCTTATGGAAAAATTAGTGGTCATGAGGTAGAACTGGAAGGAGTTCCAGCTATACAAACTACAGCAGATGATTTGGTAAAACCAAAGGATTCAATAGTTTCCAACGAACCTCAGCCTCTCCGCCGATCTAGTAGGGTTCCTCACCCACCTGAGAGATACTTCGGTTTCTCTATGATAGTGGGAGAGAGGATTGCATCATGAGATAATGACCCAACTAGTTTCGAGCTGGCCATCAGGAGTGGGACTCTGTAAGAATGGCTGGATGCTTAGTGATCTGAGATGGAATCCTTATACACCAACAAAGTATGGACTTTGGTTGCTTTATCTGAAGGGTTAAATCCCCATCAGGAGCAAGTATATCTTGAGAAGATTACTTGGTGTATATGGAAAAGTTGAGACTTTCAAAGCTATGCTTAAGTCCATCCAGATCCTACTTGCCACGGATGCATACCATGACGACGATATCTGGCGGTTGGGTGTCATGACTGCTTTTCTAAATACTGTTTTAGAAGAGAGCGTCTATAAGTACACAGCCAGAAGGCTTCGTAGTCAGTGGGAGCAGTGGAAATGTGTGCAAGATGCTTTATAGGATAAAGCAGGCATCGCGGAATTGGAACATCTGTTTTGATGTGGTAGTCAAAGAGTTTGACTTCATCAAAATGGTAGATGAACCTTGTATATACAAAAAGGTAGTAGAGAGTATGGTGGTGATTCTCATAGAGTGCGTGGATGACATACTCTTGATAGGGAAAGAGTTTCATATGCTACGCTCGGTCAATCTCGGCTTATCACAAGGATTATCCATATAGGATCAAAGTGATACCTCCTAAATCCTGGGTTTTGGATCTATGAGATAGATCTTATTGGATGTTAGGATACTCACTAGTTGTAGTGAGATGGTATCAATCAATCCTGGGGAGAATCACTGGAAAAGTTCCAGGGTGATAAGGACGACTGAATGTCAGTCGCAGGCATTGTCTTTACCCTCAGAGGAGGGACGGTATGTTGGAAGAGTTCTAAGCTAGATACCGTGACTTACTAGACGATTAAAGGCAAGATACATCGTTACCAAGGATGCTACCAAAGAGGCAGTCTGAATATATATAAGTTCATGAGATGAACTTCGTTCCAACCATTTTGTGACAATGGAGTTAAGGCTTTGGCCTAGGAACGCCCGTCCCATCAGAAATCCAGATATAATTCTTAGGCAGTATCCCCTAATCATGGAGATGGTTGATCTCTAGGGAGATCGTGATTAGGAGAGTAGACACAGAGGACAACAGCGCGGATCCACTCACAAAGGCCTATTTCCCAGTAGAGATTTTTATGGAATGGTTGAGTATGAGATACTTCAACTGCAGCTAATTGTTGGGTATGTGATACCACAACAGATGGCCCTAGTGCAAGTGGGAGATTGTTAGTTATATGTATGCCCAAGAGGCCATTACTGTACATACAATGTATATTGTAATGGATGCTTGGACATATATAAGGAGGACTTTCTTGCTCGACATGATAGTATGCTATCTGGTTGTAATTTATCTTAACATGTACTCTAAATGTCTTTATGTTACATGTTGATAAAGCCCTTAGGATATGTACTCGACTACTGGGACTATGATGAGATCATACTAGTGGGGCCACGGTAGTCGACGAGTAAATCCTATAACTGTTCCTAGTCGAGGGTGTATCAAGACAGGGCATCGATACACCAGAGTAGACTAGCGTATACGCATCTTGACCCATATGATGGGCGATGGATGATCCCATATCCATCGGTGTTTGACATCAAATATGGTGTACGGGTGCTCAGTAGAGACTGGGTACACTGGACGGACTCGCCGAGAACTCCCAGATGGTATTATACCTCACGTCAGATGGCAGTTCTCCGGTGACACGGGTACAGAGTAGTCTGTTGACCTGAGATCGTCATAGAGTCTTGTGTGATTCCTACTGTGCTTTGATTTCCATCATACCACATCCAAGAGGGCGTGCAAAAAGGTGGCTTTTGGGTACAGTCCCGAATCACATGGAGGCAATGAGCGATACGAGAGGATTCGTCTCTCCCGGTATAGGCAGTTGATGTTGTGCTGTGTTCGATTGGCTATAACTAGAAATCCCTGGCCAGAGTTGCTGAAATTTACTGGTAAGTGTTATCAGTAGTTTCTCGAACTGTTATAGACCTCATATCGACACGACTTATCGAGCTACTGGGGTCTGACGTTTACCACCCCTAGGCGAGATATGCGACATATCAGACGACGAGACCGGACTGTACGGGAGTGTTACTGATTGGATTCGCAAGAGAATGTACAGGGTTGCTTGTTGATCTTCTGATCGCTCAATACCTGGGTGGCTGTTACGTTTAGCTGACCGCTTGCAGCTTGTGGGTGTTTGATATGATCATCACCTACTGCCGGCGTATTGACGATTCTTTAGAGTCCTACACAGAGGTTTCTTGACTCAGGAAAAACGGAGTAGGGGTACATATGTGATATGTGCAGGACTGAGGATAATGCAGTATGAGATACCGTATTATATTCTCGCGATATTTGATATCAGCCGGGTCATCGGATCAAGTATTGATTCGATGAATCGGTAAATGATATATTAGTCGGTTATATGCGATATAGCCTGATTGTCGAATCAAGTGTTGATTCGATAATTTAATGTATAATTATATATTTGATATATTAAATTACATTAACTAATATAAGCTCACTAAAAGATTCTTTTTCTCACTTGGGTAATATATTGATATATATGCGATATATGTTAATTTATTATTTTTATTTTGTTACAGTAAATATTATATATATGATATATAATATTGTAACATGATGTGGTTATTAATGCAACATAATTAGTGGAGATTAAACATGGTTATGGTTTGATTTGGGTTAAGCTTTTCTAGAAGTTTCTAGAAGGTTTTGTTTTGTTTTGTGCAAAGATATTTGTGTTGATATTTTAAGTGACTCACTCTTTAACCCAACAAAAACCCTAGCCCTAGTAAAATCTCTACAAAGGTTACATTGACCATGGTTGCATTTCTAACCTCCTTCTTGACTTTCATTATTCATCACAAAAGGATTCTTCTTCTTCTTCTTCCTTTTTTGCAAAGCTTTCTTGCTTTGATTTTTGTGATGAAAGTAAGTGAGAATAAGAAAACAAATGAGAGTTAAAATCATACTTCATCATCCTCATCTGTCCTTGCCATTTAGATGAGGGTGTTCACCTCATTAGTGAGTGAGAGCTTGGGTTAAGGAAACTTCAAGGTAGATCATCTTTGTTATCGAAGATCGGAAGCAAGCTTGCATCTTTCTCTTCGTGGAGCCTCTCTAGAGTCCGGATGCATGATGATCGCAGCGAAGGGACCTCAACACGGAGCTTTAGAAGTGAAGGACAGGATCTACAAAGGTTGTAATCCCTCTCACTTAGTGTTAAAGTGTTTAACATGCTTTGTTTCACCTAAACTCTAGTCTAAGATCTTGGTTTAGGGTTGTTCGGCACGGCTAAATTTTAAATCGGGTATGGTTGATGCCTTATAGACCCTTGTGCATGTGCCTAGTAACCCTGCATTTTTAGTGTGGAGTATGTGTGTGTGTATGTGTACACACACACACACACACACACACACACAGATATATATATATAAAGGGAAAGGGCATCCAAAGGATGCGGGGGAAAAAGCGCCAGCGCTTTGAACGCAAGGGCGCTAGCGCTTTGGGAGCTAGCGCCCCACGTGCCAGGCACGCCGGCGCTTTGGGCGCCGGCGCTTTGAGCGCCAGAGCGTTAGCGCCTGACGTGCCAGGCACATGGGTACTCGGGCGCTAGTGTTTTGGGCGCTAGCACTCTGAGCGCAAGAATGCGGGTGCCCCCATGTGCCAGGCACGTGGGCGCTCGGGCGCTAGCGCTCTGAGTGCAAAAGCGCTAGCGCCCTACGTGCCAGGCACGTGGGCGCTCGGAAAGCTCTAGCGCCCCACGTGCCAGGCACGTGGGAGCTCGGGCGCTAGCGCTCTGAGTGCTAGCGCCCCATGTGCCAGGCACGTGGGCGCTCGGGAGGCAAAAGGGACTTGGTCCCTGCAATGGGAGTTGTACTCCCAGAAAAGAGCACTTATTATTTTGTATATATGTATGTGTATGAGGAGTTAAACTCCTAGGATATTTTGAAGCTGATGAAGGGGGTTCTCCCCTTGAGCCCTGGATCTTCCCCAAAGTGGGGTTTCTGGAGATGGGTCTCCTTCTTCTTCCTGTCGTTTGGCCGGATCTTGGAAAAGGGGGGAAGACTTAAAAATCTCCCCTTTTTGAGATCTAATGGCAGATCCAAGTTCCTCTTTATGGGTTTTGTGGTGAAAAACTATTTCGTTTTGGAAAAGGAAGAGTAAAACTCTAGATTTAATTCAAAAGAAAGAAAAAGGTTTTAGAACCTTAAGGAAGGAGAAAAAGGCACAGGCCCTAATTTTTAGGAATGAAAAGTATCTTAGATATTTTCATCATCTTGCCTTATATAGGCTTACATATTTACATGTAGCCCCTTGGACTTTACAAAATGGCATTTTGCCTATCCCATGGCTCATGTGCCATTTCTTTTTGCACATAAGCCATGATCTTACAAAAATTTGGCTTTATGCCTATTTTGCTTACATTCATGCATAAAAAATTACATAAAAATTATTTATTACATGATTTCATTTTGGTATGGGGGAGGGCCGGCCGCTTCATGTTCGGACTCAACCTGGGCATGGGCCCACTTGGCTTGAGGTTGACTTTGACTTTGACTTGGTCAACCGGGGTGCAATTTTCGACTTCAACGGATACAAATCATGAGAATAGAACACGACATCACATACACGTATTAATCTCGGTCCCGCACATATCTCATATGTGCTCCTACTCCGTTTCGCCTGAGCCAGGAAACCTCTGTTTTGGACTCTAAAGACTCGTCAATACGCCGGCAGTAGGTAATGATCATATCAAACACCCACAAGCCGCAAGAGGTGAGCTAAACGTAACGGCCACCCGGGTATTGAGCGATCAGAAGATCAACAAGCAAGCCAGCTCATACTCCTGTGCATCCAATCAGTAACACTACCGCACAGTCTGGTCTGTTTGTCTGATATGTCGCATATCTTGTCTAGGGGTGGTAAACGTCAGACCCCAATAGCTTGATAATTCATACCGATGTAAGGTCCATAACGGGCGTGAAACTACTGATAACACTTACCAGTAAATCACATCTACCGTGAACAGGAATTTCAGTTATGGCCAATCGAGCATAGCGCAACATCAACCCCAATACCGGGAGAGACGAATCCCCTCCTATCGCTCATTGCCTCCATGGGACTCGGACTGTACCCAAAAACCACCTGCTTGCACGACTCAGTAGAGCCGTGGTAGGGTGGAAATCAAACACAGTGGGAGACACACAAGACTCTATGACGATCTCGGGTAGACAGGCTAACCTGTACCAGTGTCACCAGAGAACTTCTATATGACGTGAGGTATAATACCATCTAGGAGTTCTCGGCGAGTCCGTTCAGTGTGCCCAGTCTCCACTGAGTACCCGTATACCATCTCTGATGTCAAACACCAATGGATATGGGATCATCCATCGCCCATCACACGGGTCGAGAAGATATACGCTAGTCTACTCTGGAATATCGATGCCCCGTCTCGATATTCCCACGACTAGGAACATTGAAGGATGAACTCATGGACTACCCAGGCCCCACTAGTATGATCTGCATCATAATCCTGAAAGTCAAGTACATATCCTAAGAGCTTTATCAACATGTAACAGAGAGACAGTAAGTAGACATGTTAAAATAAAGAGTAACCAGATAGCGTAGTATCATGTCGAGCAAGAAAATCATTCCTATATATGTCCCAGCATCCACTATAATATACATCTCATGTACAATAATGGCCTCTAGGGCATACATTGTAAGGATTCCTTAGCACCTTACTAGGTTTTCACAGCAACTACGATGCCAAATTAAAAAAATCTAAGGTGCTAATCAATCCTAAGCTATGATCAAGCTAGAGTAACTAGACAAAATGAACATGTAATCAACCATTACACTAAGTGAGCAAGGAATACAACTTTTGTAGACCGGTCCTTCACTTCTAAAGCTCCGTGTTGACGTCCCTTCGCTGCGATCATGGATCTCCCGAACTCTAGTATGGGTTCTCTCGGAGAAATGAACAGCCTTCCTCGAAGTCTTTGAGGCCGAAGATGATCTACGTCGAGGAGACTCAAAATCAAGTTAACCCTTCACTAGGTCATGAACTTTGTGAAGAGAACACCCTATAATACCCAAGCAAGTGTATAGGATGATGAAATAAGAAGTTGGCTCACTTTAGATTTTATTTTCTCATAATATTTCATCACTAATCCAAAACCTAGAAAGCTTTTGGAGTTGAGATGAAGAAGAAGAAGAATGAACTCATGAGGTGAGAGAATGAACCATGGGTGAGTTTGTATCATATACTAACTCATGTAGAGACATAACCATGGCTAAATTATAATAGTTAGGTTAATAAATATCTTAAGTAAAACAAAATTAGTGGACTAAGTCAATGCATCCACAAGCTTCATAAAGCTTCATGCATGTGAACTATTATCCACTAATTTGGAATTCCTTTAAATACTAAAACCTAACATTATAATTAGTATGATGTAAGTCTCATACACCCATGTAGTGTGTATCAACAACCATGATACAAAATAAAACACAATTAATATATATCATATATATTAAGTGTGCACATGTGAGAATAATAAATGCTTAACTGAGCTAATATTAATTAATGTAAATTAGTATATCAAATATACAATTATATACTAAATTATCAAATTAACACTTGATTTAATAATCCGGCTATATCACATATAACCGACAAATATTAAATGTACCAACTTATCGAATCAACACTTGATTCGATAACCCGGCTATATCACATATAACCATCCGATACAAATATCGCGAGAATAGAATACTGTATCACATACTCGCATTATTCTCGGTCTCGCACATATCACATATGTTTACATACTCGTAAAATTTGACTTTATGCCCATTTTGTTTTCATTCATGCATAAACAAATTACATAAAAATTATTTATTACATGATTTCATTGTGGTATGGGGGAGGGCCGACCGCTTCATGTTCGGACTCGACCTGGGCATGGGCCCACTTGGCTTGGGGTTGACTTTGACTTTGACTTGGTCAACCGGGGTACAATTTTCGACTTCAACAGATACAAATCGCGAGAATAGAACACGACATCACATACACGTATTAATCTCGGTCCCGCACATATCTCATATATGCTCCTACTACGTTTCTCCTGAGCCAGGAAACCTCTGTGCAGGACTCTAAAGACTCGTCAATACACAGGCAGTGGGTGATGATCATATCAAACACCTACAAGCCGCAAGAGGCGTGCTAAACATAACGGCCACCCGGGTATTGAGCGATCAGAAGATCAACAAGCAAGGCTGCTCATACTCCTGTGAATCCAATCAGTAACACTTACCGTACAATCCGGTCTCTTCGTCTGATATGTCGCATATATCGTCTAGGGGTGGTAAACGTCAGACCCCAGTAACTCGATAAGTCGTGCCGATGTGAGGCTCATAACAGGTCGAGAAACTACCGGTAACACTTACCAGTAAATCTCAGAATCACCCCTGGCCAGGGACTTCATGTTATATCCAATCGAGCACAGCGCAACATCAACTCCCAATACCGAGAGAGACGAATCCCCTCCTATCGCTCATTGGCTCCATGTGACTCGGGACTGTACCCAAAAACCACCGTTTTGCACGTTCTCTTGAATGTGGTAAGGTGGAAATCAAAGCACAGTGGGAATCACACAAGACTCTATGACGATCTCGGGTCGACAGACTAACCTGTACCAGTGTCACCAGAGAACTGCCATCTGACGTGAGGTATAATACTATCTGGGAGTTCTCGGCGAGTCCGTCCAGTGTACCCAGTCTCCACTGAGCACCCGTATATCATCTCTGATGTCAAACACCAATGGATATGGGATCATCCATCGCCCATCTACATGGGTCGAGAAGCTGCACGCTAGTCTACTCTGGTATATCAATGCCCCGTCTCGATACACCCACGACTAAGGACATTAAAGGATGTACTTACCGATTACCTTTGTCCTACTAGTATGATCTGCATCATAATTCAGGTAGTCAAGTACACTTCCTAAGGGCTTTACCAACATGTAACAGAGAGACAATCAGTGTGCATGTTAAGATAAATAGTAACCAGATAGCATACTATCATGTCGAGCAAGAAAGTCCTCCCTATATATGTCCAAGCATCCACTACAATATACATCTCATGTACAGTAATGGCCTATACGGCTTACATATAACTAACAATCTCCCACTTGCACTAGGGCCATCATATAGCAGTGGTTGTAGTATCTCATACTCAACCATCCCATAAAAGTCTCTCTCTGGGAAAAGGCCTTTGTGAGTGGATCCGCCGTGTTGTCCTCTAAGTTTGCTCTCCTGACCTCGATCCCCTGGAGATCAACCATCTCCATGATCAGGTGATACTCCCTTAGAATATGTCTAGATCACTGATGGGACGGGGGTTCCTAGGCATAAGCCACAACTCCATTGTCACACAATGGTAGGAACGAAATTCATCTCATGAACTAATATACACCCAGACTTCCTCTTTGGTAGCATCTTAGGTAGCGATGTATCCGGCTTTTATCGTCTAGTTTGCCACGGTATCTAGCTTGGAACTCTTCCAACATACCGTCCCTCCACTGAGGGTAAGGATAATACCCGTGACTGACATTCAGTCGACCTTACCATCCTGGAAGCTATCCAGTAATTCTCCCCAGGATCGATTGATACTATCTCACTACACCTAGTGAGAATCCTAACATCCACTTAGATTTATCTCATAGATCTAAAACACAGGATTTAGGTGGTATCACCTTGATCCTATATGGAGAATCATTATGATAAGAGGAGATTGACCGAGTGTAGCATATGAAACACCTTCCCTATCAAGAGTATGTCATCTACGTACAATACGAAGATGACCACCATACTCTCTACTACCTTTTTGTATATACAAGGTTCATCTACCATTTTGATGAAGTCAAACACTTTGACTACCACATCAAAACAGATGTTCCAACTCCGCGATACCTGCTTTAACCGTAAAGCAACTTGCACACGTTTCCGCTGCTCCCACTATCTACGAAGCCCTTTGGTTGTGTACTTATAGACGCTCTCTTCTAAATCAATATTTAGAAAAGCAGTCATGACACCCAACCATCAGATATCGTAGTCATGGTATGTAGCAATGGCAAGTAGGATCCGGATGGACTTAAGCATAGCTTCAGGAGAAAAGGTTTTATCATAATCCACACCTATTCAATGACGAAAATCTTTTACAACTAGTCTATCTTTGAAAGTCTCAACTTTTCCATCTATACCAAGTAATCTTCTCAAGATATACTTGCTCCTGATGGGGATTTAACCCATCAGATAAAGCAACCAAAGTCTATACTTTGTTGGTGTACATAGATTCTATCTCAGATCGCATAGCATCCAGTCATTCTTACAGAGTCTCCACTATTGATGGCCTGCTCAAAACTAGTCGGGTCATCATCTCATGATGCAAACCTCGCACCCACTGTCATAGAGAAAACCGAAATATCTCTCAGGCGGAAGAGAAACCCTACTAGATCGGCGGAGAGGCAGAGGTTTGTCGGGAACTATTGAATCCTCCAGTTCTACCAAATCCTCAGCTGTAGTTTGTATAGCTGGAACTTATTCCAGTTCCACCTCATGACCACTAATTTCTTCACAAGAAATTCCTTTTCCAAAAGGTGGCATGCTAAGAAACAAAACACCTTTTGCTCCTCAGTATGGTAGAATATATTCCCTTGCGAATGCTTAGGATATCCAACAAACTTCTACAGAACTGACCTTGCCTCGAGTTTGTCCGGATTTTGCTTTTAGACATAGGCCGGACAACCCCAAATCTTAACTTTCTTAAGAGATGGGCTCTTCCCATACCATATCTCATATGGAGTGGTAGGCTCCTGATTTGGTTGGAACCCTGTTCAATAGGTATGCAGCTTCTCAAGTCCATAACTCCCTAAAGGAAATAGGCTACTCAGTAGTACTCATCATAGAGCGCACCATATTTAATAGGGTGCGATTGCGCCGCCCCGATACACCGACGTGCTGTGGTGTATACGGAGGAGTAATGCTGAGAGAGAATCTCATTCTCCTTTCGAATAGTCCAGGAATTCTGTGCTCAAGTATTCTCCTCCCTGATCTCATCATAGGACATAATACATATACCCATTTTGATTCTGTACTTCTGACTTATATTCTTTGAATTTCTCAAAAGTTTCAGACTTATGTTTCAACAGGAACATATGTCCGAACCTTGAGAGATCATCAGTGAATGTAATGAAGTACAAAGAACCAGTTCTGGAATGTGTAGACAGGGGACGTACATACATCATCATGTATCAATCCCAAGAGTTCATTAACTCTTTCTCTGTTTCTAGTAAACGGAGCTATGGTCAACTTATCTTTGTGACATGACTGGAAAGTTTCACAAGATGTAAATTCAAACTGATTAAAATATGCATCTTAATGTAACTTAGCTAGTCGGGTCGCATCGATATGACCTAGTCTATAATGCCTCAAGAAGGATTCTTTCATTTCTGAACTATTCCTCTTGTGTGTGTTCTGTACGTTGAGAACTGCGGTTTGATTTAGAACATATATGCTTTTAGATAACGTTCCTAAACCGATCAACTCTTGATATAGGAAATGTTCAAAACATTACCCAACAATACAAAATTATATCCTTCTTTAGTAAATAAAGAGACTAATATGTTGTTGTATATCAGGTTCGGTATCTAATAACATTCGTTCAGAATCAATGTACTTGATAATATAGGATGATAACTGCCAACAATTTGGCTGCAACAATTGCACCGTTTCCAACTCCTGAAACTTTATCACCCGTTCTCAGTTCTCTACCTATCTGTAGCCCATGTAATAGATTTCATATGTGGGATCCTGATCCGGTATCACATACCCAGAACGTAGAGTATACTGAGAAACAGTTCTCTGTAATGAACACACCCGAAAAAGATGCACCATCATACACTTTCTTCGTTTGGGCGGCATGGGAATCCTGGTAATCCCCTATTTCCTGCTCGGTCTTATAACAATTATAAGTTGGAGCGGTACCAACTTTTCCCAGCTCAGTATAACAAGCGGGTTCGGTCAATACATCCATATTATTATCTTGATTAAGGCGTGACATGGTCGCTACCTGGAGAGAGAGAGAAGAAAACACTCAGCGTATGCCCTTGCAAGATCAGATTAGTTATTATTTTATCTAATCAGGATGGCTCCCACTGTTTTTATCAAATCTTCCTTCAAATCCTAAAAGGAAAGACTAGCCAGGATTAATTATACCCTACAAGTTCGCCAATCTTTCAGCCAGACCAGTACCGGTATTTTGAGGGGGGTTCCCCGTGCTTTCGCACGGACTTAATTAAAATAAACCTCGTTTTCCCAGGGGCGTAACCCCGTGGACACCTTTCTAGACACCTACTTAATCGGCTAATTGTAATGTGCTAAACTCTCCTAGGAGTAACTCTTACTCGCAGTGGGTATCGGGATCCAACTATCTCATAGAAGGTATGCAATCTCATTGAAAATTTCAACATTTGAAATTCCCGATAATATTTTGCCCCTAGCAAGCTATGACCTTGATGCAGGCCAACAAACCATAGTCTACTAGTCAAGTTCAACCCGTGCATTTCTTGATTGAATTAAACCCACCCGCACGACCCTTGACGCAGGCCTACAAAGCCGCACGACTACCCTAACTCAATCGCATCATATGCTTTAGCAGATAAGCATAAATAGCTACCGCACACTACGCCTTGACGCAGGCCAACAAACGTATCACGAATACTATGAAGTACTTATCTGAAATGACGGAAGGCTACGACAGGTTTTTAAGAAAACCTTTTCCATAATGAACTTGATATCGTTGTAGAATCGAGTGATTTTGAAAAGGAGTGTTTTTGAGACCTTTACTAGTTTTGCTAAAGAGGTCACTCCCGGTGAAGGGATCTCGGCTCTTTCTTTATCGAATAAGGTGCAGGATATTTCACGAATACCACTATGCAAAGCAAATACTCCAAAAGCAATCAAAAGACAAACCGTGTGTTGTAGCATCTGCCAGTTATTGCTAAAGAGATCATTCCCGGTGAAGGGATCTCGGCTCTTTCCTTATCAAATAAGGTGCAGGATATATCACATATATCACTATGCAAAGAAAATATTGTAGCTACCTTTTTTGAAAATTTTATTCCACAAAATCTTTTAGGTTTCTTTCTTTTCATTAATCTCATTAATGAAGTCCCATCATTTTAAGTTACCTAAACATCACAGATAAATACAACGTACGCTTATGCCATCCGCATTCGCCTCGATGTCCCGTCATGCATCGTTAGGTTAGGTAACTAACGGCAGAGCGGGGCAGGGCTAGCGCGGGTGCAAAACATAAGCAACGTCTATATAATATATCATATATACTATATACAGTATCTATCTCAACATATCAAATGATCACATCACAGATATCGCAACAGAAAACAACATATGAAATATTGGATATACTAGGATTTCCGGGTTTTATATTAAGCATGTATAAAACACGGATTCCACGGTCGTGATGAATAGCCGAACCCACTTCCCTAGACTCCTATGAGAGTGGCAAGCAACCCTACCAATTCTAAAGTTAGGAGACCCGGTCTCGACGCCTCGAGATGGTCTCCCACTGGACTCTAGAACCCGGTTACTTGTGCTCTCCTCTTTGGGTCTATTCTAATGAGGTAAAGTAAATAATATACAATGGTGACATCATCCTCAACCCGGAAGTGCCCCAATAAAAGAATATTACATATATTGAATTTTACATGAATGAAAATGAAAACTCTCATCTCACATAAAAAAAAACCCGGCTATTCAAACACGACGATCTAATATAACATATCCCAGCAACACATAACATCACATATCATCAACGTAAGTAAATATGCGTATCCCAATTGTCGTTGACGTATAGCAACGAAACCGGCGAAACACCACATATTACACCTGCGGTCGCAGAAAAGAAAGTGAAAAACTACAACAATTGGAATCCGCACTGCCTTAGACATCATAAACCCGGAATATCACATATTCTGGATTTCATGCCTAATAATGCAAATTTTACATTTAGGTCTCAACCATGAAAACACTTTTCAAAGGAAATCGGGTAATTCAACAAGATTCCCGATTCCGTCCGAGACCGAAATATTAAACTTGCACGCAACTCGATAGATTCCAATTATTGTATCCCATCACAAATATCCGGACGACGTTAAACTTTTCGATCAATTCATCAAAATCCCACAATTTCCCGACAGCTCAACACTTGAGCACAGTTTTAATAATACCCGGAACATGCCGCAGTACCTATGGACCAACCGTAAAGGGCAACCCAAACCTCACTCATGTCGCTACGGAACTGTGGCAAACCCTAGGGTATGACCGCGGTTCCGCGATCCAAAAAAGTCGAGTTAGGGTTTCATTCTTCTAGAGGGTCCATAGAATTACTTACTTGCATGTTTTTCCGAATACGTTAAACTTGGAAAAATGGGTTTTTGACATTCGATCGAACTTTTTAACTTCACCTAGATAACTTGTGAAAACCCAAATACAATGTTAAACTAAGAATACGAAACACTCCGAATTGTTTATAGTGTAAGATTACATCTCATAAAAAATTAGCAAAAATAAACAACACCTGAAACACCAAAACCCATGTAATGGAACACTGAAAAAATTTGGAGGGGGGCTTGGATTTGGCCGATATGGGTGGGTCTCGCCGGCCAAAAAATGCCCAAATGGCTCCAAATTTCACCATTGTTCATGTTATCACACATATATAATTCTGCACTTGTTTGAAAAAATTTTAGAGCTCATTTAAAAATCGACAGAACCTTGATTTTAGGGTTTCAAGTTTCGGAGTTCGTTTCGGTTTCGTAATCTAACAATCCGTCTAATACTCTAGCCCGGCTCTGATACCAATGTTGGGATTCTTTAGCACCCTACTGGGTTTTCACAGCAACTACCATGCCAAATTTAAAAAACCTAAGGTGCTAATCAATCCTAAACTAGGATCAAGCTAGAGTAACTAGACAAAATGAACATGTAATCAACCATTACACTAAGTAAGCAAGAAATACAACCTTTGTAGACCGATCCTTCACTTCTAAAGCTCCGTGTTGACGTCCCTTCCCTGCGATCATGAATCTCCCGAACTCTAGTATGGGTTCTCTCGGAGAAATGAACAGCCTTGCTCGAAGTCTTCGAGGCCGAAAATGATCTGCGTCGAGGAGACTCAAACTCAAGCTAACCCTTCACTAGGTCATGAACTTTGTGAAGAGAACACCCTAAAATACCCAAGCAAGTGTATAGGATGATGAAATAGGAAGTGGGCTCACTTTAGATTTTATTTTCTCACAATATTTTCTCACAAATCCAAAACCTAGAAAGCTTTTTGTTAGTGTATATGCCCTAGAGGACATTACTGTACCATACTAGTTTGTATATTACTTGATGGAAGCTTGGGATATTCACAGTTGTATAGACAATCTTGCTCGAAATGGTAGTATACTACTTGGTTTATTTCTACTTTAATGTGTGCATGTGTTTCTTTTACCATATCGCCTATACACATTAGTGGAGCCCTTAGGATCTTTGCTTGATTACCAGCGTTGTGATGGCAGTCACACTAGTGGAGGCTGGGTAATCTATAAGTACATCCTTATACAGGTCCCTAGTCATAGGATTATCAAGACAGGGCATCGATACTCCAGAGTAGACTAGTGTATACGCTTCTCATCCCAGGAAGGGAGATGGTCTGTCCCCCAGCCATCAGTATGTCGTACTGGAGATAGTATGCAGGTGCTCGTTAGGTTACGAGTACACTGGACAGGACTCGCTGGGAACTGTTGGTTTGGTATTATACATATCGTCAGTTATCAGTTCCCAGGTGACATGAGTACAGCATAGTCCGTTGACTTGACACTGTCACTTCGCCTCGAGTGTGTTCCCACTGTTCTTAGATTACTACCCTACCACGGCTCAAATGAGTCGTGCAAACAGGTAGTAGTTGGGTGCAGTCCCGAAGCACTTGGAGGCAGTGACGGTTAAACAGGATTCGTCTCTCCCGGTATTGGGGGTTGATATCGCGCTGTGTCTAAGAGAGCCATTACACAAAGTCCCTGGCCAGGGCAAGCGAGATATACTGGTAGCGTTTCCAGTGTTATCTCAGGGTGTTCTGGGCTACACTCCGACACGAATTATACCTCTATTAGGGGACTGACGTTTACCGCCCTCTAGGCCTAACATGCGATACTCTCAGACGAACAGACCGGACTGTACGGAGATTGTCACATTCAGGCTCAGTAGGAGTTCGGATGGGTTCACCTCATCAGTCTTCTTATCGGCATCTACCTGGGGACCGTTACGTACAGCTAGTACCGCTTGCGGCCTGTGGTTAAACCCACTGCCAGCGTAATGTCGAGTCTTTAGAGTCCCACACAGAGGGCTGTTCGCCTTTGGGCAAAATAGAGTAGAGGTCGCATGGTTTTGCGACGGGGTTCGTTCATATCCGCGCACTTGTGCACGTTTGGTGCCCGGGCAGTTATTACTAGCGGGATTTGGTTTAAGCCAGATCCTAGTACATGTTTTGGGACTGGTTTTATCTCATTGTATTCGTGTTCTTCGGAACATGGATGCGGGTATGTATGCACAGTTGACAGAGGCAGAGGCAGAGAATTCTCATTAGGGTTGTTGACCGTTGACTTTTTCTAAACCCTAATGAGAATGAGAAATATGATTAATAATATTAATTAAGGATAATTGTGCCATGGTTGAGTTGAACATTTGACTTTTGTTGACTTTGTTGACCGGTTGACCATTGTTGACTTGTTGACCATCATCATATCATTTCAAAAATACTTCTTGTTTCTTGCAAATGCATTAAATGATGAAATGATAATGGTCATTCATAAACTAACCATCATAATTTCTTAATTATTATTATTATTATCATTATTCTTATTTTGGGAGCATGGTTGTAAAAAGGCTATCTCATTCTCACTTGCTCACTCTCTCTCATCCATTAGCTCATCCTCTTCCTCTCTCTCAAAGCTCTCATCTCTCATGTGTTGAGAACCATGAGCTCTTGAGATAAAACCACCAAAACTCCTCTCTACTCATTCTAGGGTTCTAGGTTTAGCAAGCCAAGCACTTTAGTTACCTCTAGATTGAGGTAGGAGCTCAAGGTAGAGGCCTTCGGGTGGATCCTTCTTCGGCAAAGAGAAGACTACGAGGAGGAGCCGTTCAAACCACTCCAAGGAGCAAGAAGAGAAGGAGTTCAAGACCTAGGTATAACCTTCTAACCGAGTAGCTAAATTTGTAGTTAGTTCGCTAGGTTTTTGTTTAGCAAAGATCCTTTGTTTCTAGTCCATGTTGCCTTGAGAAAAAATCGTTTTTTACCTATTCCACCTCCCTGTAAGCACCGGGGTGGGCAACGTGGACTTACAGTGGTATCAGAGCCTAGCTAAACAACAACTAGTATGTTAGCAAAGTATTTAGAATTTCGATCCGATAAAAAATCGCAAAACACGTCAAAATTCTCAAGTTTCTGCCGATTTTTAAAACAGCCCTAAAAATATTTCCACACATCTTAAAAATCCGTGCAGGGTTTTCTGGAAACACACAAGAAAAACGAGACCACGATTCGACCAGACCGCCGCGGAAGCGCGGCGAAACCATGTGTTTCGCCGCGGATCCGTGGTCGAGTCAACTCGGTCGCGACTCGGATTTATTGCAGTGTTCTTATTTTGACGTTTTGTGATTTTTAAAATATTTTGTTTCTGCCCAGAATTTCTAGAGAACAAAGTTGTGTTTGGGATAGTTACAAATTGGTGTTTTGATCGAAGTTCTACAAAATTTTGCTAAATGGTTATATCTTTAATGTGATATATGCACTGAATGTCAACTAATCGCTATACGTCGATTAGTGGGGGTTGTGCATATCTGTGATCTGTAATGTTGTTGGATTGTGTATATGAACTTGTTGGATTGTCGCGGATGAATAGCTGGGGGTTGAGAGATGAGAGTTTTCTTTATCTTTCATTTGATGTAATATGTAAATTGATGTAATATTATTTTATGGCCGCACATCCGGGATGAGGTTGTGGCCGCCATTGTATATTATTTTTTTTACTGTTTTTGCTCCTAGGATAGACCCAAGGTGGGGTGCACAAACTATCGGGTACTTTGAAGTGCCAAGTGGCCTACTCACGTTGTTGAGGGAGGTTGCTTCACTTCGGGTACTTGGAGGGTAGTTTGCCGCACCCATAGGGCTCTAGGGTGGGGTTTCGCTATTCATCGCGACCGTGTAATCCGTCTTTCGTTGTAGGCTCAAAAGAAACACGGATTCCTAGCATATCCAATGTGTTCATCTGTGATCTGTAATGGCTATCATTGCATCTGACGAATGTATATATCTATATATGATATCTAGTAGGCGTTGCTTATGTTTTGCATCCGCGCTAGTCCAGCCCCCGCTCTGTCGTTAGTTAAGTAACCTAACGGGTGATGACGGGGCCCCGTGGCGAATGCGGATGGCATAAGCGTACGTCATATTTTTGTTGTTTTCTGCAATGGTAGGATTAATTGATGGGACGCATTAAATTAATGCAGGAAAATAAACCAAAGTAAAGACGTTGGAACAATTTCAAAACCACTCGGTTTCTTTTCAAAACAGAAAACTTTTAAAACGCGGAGCTTGAACCACTCCTTTTAAAATCTATCACGTTCCTTCGATTATATCAAGTTCACTACGTTCAAGATTTCGCCATAACCATTCGTAGCCCTCCATCATTTCAGTTAAATATTCGGTAGTATTCAAGCTATGTATTTTGACCTACGCCAAGACATAGTGATTGGTAGCTGCCGGATATTTATCTGTTGTATAGATAGATGCATTGGTTTGAGACAGACGTACTGCCATTTTGGCCTACGTCAAGGGTATGTACGGGTGGGTTCAAATTAACCTGGTAAATGATGGGTAGATCTTGACATGTGACTTATGATATTTTGGCCTACGTCAGGGTCATAAGAGCATAGGGCAAAAATCCATATCAGGAGTTTCTAAAGAAACTGAAACTTGCTGGTGCTGCATACCATTTGGAGTGTGATGATTCTAGTAGGATTCCTTCAGCTTTATCACACGATGATATTTGGATCCCGATCCTACTGTAAGTATATGCTACTCCTCGGGAACTTTCTCACTTAGCGATCAATACTATAAACCAAGTAGGTGTCTAGAAAAGTGTTAGCGGGGCTACGCCCACAGGGAAAAGAGGTTATTTAATTAAAGAACTTCGCGAAAGCGTCGTAAAAACTTCTTCGAATTACCAACACTGGCCTGGCCGAACGGTTAAGCAAGTATTGTACGGTGAGATTGATCCCGACTAATTCTTCTTTTTTGGTTTGAGGAAGGATTCAAGAAACAGTGGGAGCCATCCTGTTTAGACAAACTAAAACCACTCTAAACTTGCAAGAGCATCTTGCTAAAGTGTTTCTTCTCTCTCTCCTAATTGCAGCGACCAAACATCATGACCGGACTTAAGTTACTACTAGAAAAAAATATACTGACAGGGCCAAACTACAAAGATTGGCTCAGGAATGTCAAAATGGCAATCACTTATGACAAGTTGGGGTATCTTCTTACCACCAAAGCTCCCCCTATCTCAGGTCCTCAATCCAGCGTCGCGGATAAGGAAATCCGTAAGACCTGGGAGATTGATTGCGCGAGGGCCAAGTGCATCGTGCTTGCCTCTATGGACAATGAACATCAGAGGAGGCACGAGGATATGGACCTATAATCCATATTTCTCCATACAAAAGATCTGTATGGAGAGTAATCTCGTATCGCCAGATACGAAGTCTCGAAAAAATTGTTTTCGGCGAGATTGGCCGTCGGATCATCTGTAGCAGAACACGTGCTTCAGATGATTGGCTACATTGAAGAGCTCGCGGACCTCGGGACCACGTAAGAGAACGAGCTCTACATTGACTTGATTCTCCAGTCCCTTCCTTCCACTTATGCCCAGTTTATCCTGAACTTCAACATGCAAGGAAAGGAAGTTGAACTTCCGGAACTCCTTAATATATTGAGGAGTGCAGAGGGCACCCTGAAGAAAGTAAGGGAAACGCCCGCTTTGTCTGTTGGAGGACCTTCTTCTTCTAGATCTAAGGCGAAAACCAAAGGAAAGAAGAAGAAAGCCCCCACCAAACCAAGGGGCGATGTTAGTAAAGTAGAAGCCAAGGGAAAGGCAAAAATGGCAAAGGTAGCGGGACAGCTTGTGGGGAAAGAAGAGTGCTTTTATTGTCATAAGAAAGGACACTGGAAGAAAGATTACAGGGCTTGGAAGGTCAAGAACCAGGACCCGAAGCAAGTTGTGGCTTCGGGTTCTGGTGTGTATGTTATTGAAAACTGTCTATCAATAAACTCTACTTCCTGGGTATTGGATACCGGATCAGGATCTCATATCTGTAATTTTTTGCAGGCACTGAGAAAGCGTAGGGTTTTGAAGGCAGGTGATATGACCCTCAGAGTTGCAAACGGAGCTGGCATGGATGCTGAGTCCGTGGGGGACTATCACTTGGGATTGTCAGATGGACATATTTTGGTTTTGCGTGATTGTTATTTTGTACCCAGTGCGACTTGTAATATCATATCTGTATCTTTAATGTCTAAAGAAGGTTATGATTTTGCATTTGTAAGCAATGTTGTAAACATTCACGTTAATCATGTTCTGATTGGGTTGGGTACATTAAGCAACAGTATATACGTATTGAACCAACCACAGATTTTCAATGTCCAGAATACACACAAAAGAAAGTCTCCAAAAATAAATCATGCTTTCTTATGGCATTGTAGACTGGGTCACATCAATGAGAGAAGGTTGACTAAGTTACATAAAGAAGAATATTTGGATCCGTTCGAATATCAATCATATGCAACTTGTCAATCATGTCTCAAAGGAAAGATGACAAAGACTCCGTTCACTGGACATGGAGTAAGAGCGAGCGAGCTCTTGGGACTCGTACACAGCGATGTATGCGGTCTAATGTCTATACATGCGCGAAGTGGTTATTCTTACTTCATTACTTTTACGGATGATTTTTCAAGGTTCGGGCATGTCTTCTTAATGAAGCATAAATCTGAAACCTTTGAAAAATTCCAGGAATACAAAAATGAAGTAGAAAAACAAACAGGCAAAAGTATCAAGACACTGAGATCTGATCGAGATGGTGAATACTTGAGTGCCGAGTTCCTGGATTACCTAAAAGAGAATGGAATTCTCTCTCAGCTTACTCCTCCATACACTTCACAACATAACGGTGTATCGGAGAGACGGAACCGAACCCTATTGGATATGGTACGCTCCACGATGAGTAACGCTGAGTTACCGCGATCTTCTAGGGATATGCACTAGAATCAGCTGCATATCTTTTGAACCGAGTTCCAACTAAGACTGTGCCTACCACACCATATCAGATGTGGAGTGGGAAGAAACCCTATCTTCAATATCTGAAGATTTTGGGATGTCCAGCTTTTGTCAAAAAGCAGCATGCGGACAAACTCGAGGCACGCTCAGTACAGTGCATGTTTGTGGGATACCCAAAGAACTCCAGGGGTATCTTTTCTATTACGCAGAAGAACAAAAGGTTTTTGTCTCTCGTCATGCCCACTTTCTGGAACATCAGTTTTTAGAAAAAAAAATAAGTGGGAGCGTAATAGAACTGGAGGAAATTCCAGAACCACAAGCTATTACTGAAAGCTTAGAAGAACCAGAAGGTTTGAAAGAACAGGACATTCCTGCGCCGCTCCGCAAGAGTAGTAGGCAGTCTCATCCGCCCGAGAGATACTACGGTTTTCTCATAGACGGGATAGAGAGGATTGCATCATTGATAATGATGAGCCGACTAGCTTCCAGCAGGCCATTCAGAGTACTGACTCGGTAAAATGGCTGGATGCAATGCGGAACAAGATGGAGTCCATGTACACCAACAAAGTATGGACTTTGGATGTTGCTCCAGAAGGGGTAAAACCCGTAGGCTGCAAATGAATCTTCAAAAGGAAAATTGGTGTAGATGGACAGGTTGAGACCTATAAGGCTAGATTTGTTGCAAAGGGTTTTTGTCAAAGACCTCGTTTGGACTATGACGAAACCTTTTCTCCAGTGGCTATGCTCAAATCCATTCGGATCTTTTTTGCCATTGCTGCCTTCCACGATTATGAGATTTGGCAAATAGACATAAAGACCGCTTTTCTAAATGGAAATTTGGAGGAGTGTATCTATATTGACCAGCCAGAGGGTTTCATTCAGAGTGGGAGCAGCAGGAAGGTGTGCAAGTTACTTAAGCCTATTTATGGACTGAAGCAAGCATCGCGGAGTTGGAACATCTGTTTTGATGAAACGGTCAAAGAATTTGGCTTTATCAAAAATCCAAATGAACCATGTATTTATAGTAAAATTGTAGCACGAACTGTCGTATTCCACGTTTTATACGTGGATGACATTCTCTTGATAGGAAATGACATTCCTATGCTACAATCTGTCAAAGGGTTCTTGTCACACAGGTTCTCCATGAAAGACCTGGGTGATGCCTCTTACATTCTGCGGATCCAGATCCATCGTGATAGGTCCAAGAGGATATTAGGACTTTCACAGTCCAGGTACATCGACACCATACTGAAAAGATTCAGTATGGAAGATTCCAAGCGCGGTAATTTACCGGCTTGTCACGGGATCACCCTCTCCAAAGAGATGTCTCCCAAGACTGATTTGGAAAGGGATCGCATGTCTATTATACCCTACGCATCTGCGGTAGGCTCTATAATGTATGCGATGTTGTGTACCAGACCAGATGTAGCTTATGCACTGAGTGTGGTAAGCCGGTATCAGTCAAACCCTGGGGAGAAACACTGGATAGCGGTAAAGAACATTCTGAAGTACCTGAGAAGGACTAAGGACATGTTTTTGGTTTATGGCGGAAAAGACCTCCAGATGGAGGCCTTTGCTGACTCCAGCATCCAGAGTGACAAGGATGATTCCAAATCCATGTCGGGTTATGTCTTTACCCTCAATGGAGGGGCGGTGTGTTGAAAGAGTTCCAAACAGGAAACCGTTGCTGACTCGACGATGGAAGCGGAATATATCGCTGCATCTGATACCGCAAAAGAAGCCGTCTGGATGAGGAAGTTCTTGACAGAACTTCTGGTGGTTCCGTCCATTGTTGCTCCAATACCTCTGTATTGTGACAACAACGGGGCTATAGCTTTAGCGAAAGAACCCAGGTCCCATCAGAAGTCCAGACACATCTTGAGGCGGTATCACCTGATCAGGGAGATCGTGGATCACCGAAAGATCGAGGTTTGGAGGGTTGCTACAGAAGATAACACTGCAGATCCATTCACGAAGGCCATAACCCAGACTCAGTTCGAGCGGCTGATCGAGATGATAGGTCTTCGATACGCCAGTACATGTCCTCAGTGCAAGTGGGAAATTGTTAGTGTATATGCCCTAGAGTCCATTACTGTATCATACTAGTTTGTATATTACTTAATAGAAGCTTGGGATATTCACAGTTGTATAGATAATCTTGCTCGAAATGGTAGTATGCTACTTGGTTTGTTTCTACTTTAATGTGTGCATGTGTTTCTTTTAGCATATCGCCTATACACATTAGTGGAGCACTTAGGATCTTTGCTTGATTACCAGCGTTGTGATGGCAGTCACACTAGTGGGGGCTGGGTAATCTACAAACACATCCTTATACAGGTCCCTAGTTGTAGGATTATCGAGACAGGGCATCGATACTCCAGAGTAGACTAGTGTATACGCTTCTCATCCCAGGAGGGGAGATGGTCTGTCCCACAGCCATCAGTACGTCGTACTGGAGATAGTATGCAGGTGCTCGTTAGGTTACGAGTACACTGGACAGGACTCACTGGGAACTGTTGGTTTGGTATTATACCTATCGTCAGTTATCAGTTCCCAGGTGACATAAGTACAGCATAGTCCGTTGACTTGACACTGTCACTTCGCCTTGAGTGTGTTCCCACTGTTCTTAGATTACTACCCTACCACGGCTCAAATGAGTCGTGCAAACAGGTAGTAGTTGGGTGCAGTCCCGAAGCACTTGGAGGCAGTGACGGTTAGACAGGATTCGTCTCTCCCGGTATTGGGGGTTGATATCACGCTGTGTCTAGGAGAGCCATTACACAAAGTCCCTGGCCAGAGCAAGCGAGATATACTTTGTTGCGTTTCCAGTGTTATCTCAGGGTGTTCTGGGCTACACTCCGACACGACTTGTACCGCTATTAGGGGACTGACGTTTACCGCCCCCTAGGCCCGACATGCGATACTCTCAGACGAACAGACCGGACTGTACGGAGATTGTCACATTCAGGCTCAGTAGGAGTTCGGATGGGTTCACCTCTTCAGTCTTCTTATCGGCATCTACCTGGAGACCGTTACATACAGCTAGTACCGCTTGCGGACTGTGGTTAAACCCACTGCCAGCGTAGTGTCGAGTGTTTAGAGTCCCACACAGAGGGTTGTTCGCCTTTGGGCAAAACAGAGTAGAGGTCGCATGGTTTTGCGACGGGGTTCGTTCACATCCATGCACTTGTGCACGTTTGGTGTCCGGGCAGTTATTACTAGCGGGCTTTGGTTTAAGCCAGATCCTAGTATATATTTTGGGATTGGTTTTATCTCATTGTATTCGTGTTTCTCGGAACACGGATGCGGGTGTGTATGCACAGTTAACAGAGACAGAGGCAGAGGATTCTCATTAGGGTTGTTGACCGTTGACTTTTTCTAAACCCTAATGAGAATGAGAAATATGATTAATAATATTAATTAAGGATAATTGTGCCATGGTTGAGTTGAACATTTGACATTTGTTGACTTGTTGACTTTGTTGACCGGTTGACCATTGTTGACTTGTTGACCATTATTATTTCATTTCAAAGATACTTCTTGTTTCTTGCAAATGCATTAAATGATGAAATGATAATGGTCATTCATAAACTAACCATCACAATTTCTTAATTATTATTATTATTATCATTATTCTTATTTTGGGAGCATGGTTGTAAAAAAGCTATCTCATTCTCACTTGCTCACTCTCTCTCATCCATTAGCTCATCCTCTTCCTCTCTCTCAAAGCTCTCATCTCTCATGTGTTGAGAACCATGAGCTCTTGAGATAAAACCACCAAAACTCCACTCTACTCATTCTAGGGTTCTAGGTTTAGCAAGCCAAGCACTTTAGTTACCTCTAGGTTGAGCTAGGAGCTCAAGGTAGAGGCCTTCAGGTGGATCCTTCTTCGGCAAAGAGAAGACTACGAGGAGGAGCCGTTCAAACCACTCCAAGGAGCAAGAAGAGAAGGAGTTCAAGATCTAGGTATAACCTTCTAACCGAGTAGCTAAACTTGTAGTTAGTTTGCTAGGTTTTTGTTTAGCAAAGATCCTTTGTTTCTAGTCCATGTTGCCTTGAGAAAAAATAGCTTTTTACCTATTCCGCCTCCCCGTAAGCACCGGGGTGGGCAACGTGGACTTACACTTTTGTAGTTGAGATGAAGAAGAAGAAGAATGAACTCATGAAGTGAGAGAATGAACCATGGGTGAGTTTGTATCATATACTAACTCATGTAGAGACATAATCATGGCTAAATTATAATGGTTAGGTTAATAAATATCTTAAGTAAAAAAAAATTAGTGGACTAAGTCAATGCATCCACAAGCTTCATGAAGCTTCATGCATGTGAGTTATTATCCACTAATTTGGAATTACTTTAAATACTAAAACCTAACATTATAATTAGTATGGTGTAAGTCTCATACACCCATGTAGTGTGTATCAACAACCATGATACAAAATAAAACACAATTAGTATATATCACATATATATTAAGTGTGCACATATGAGAATAATAAATGCTTAAGTGAGCTAATATTAGTTAATGTAAATTAGTATATCAAATATACAATTATACACTAAATTATCAAATCAACACTTGATTTAATAATCTGGCTATATCACATATAACCGACAAATATTAAATGTACCAACTTATCGAATCAATACTTGATTCGATAACCCGGCTATACCACATATAACCGTCCGATACAAATATCGCGAGAATAGAATACGGTATCACATACTCGCATTATTCTCGGTCCCGCACATATCACATATGTGCTCCTATTTCGTTTCGCCTGAGCCAGGAAACCTCTGTGTAGGACTCTAAAGACTCGTCAATACACCGGCAGTGGGTGATGATCATATCAAACACCCATAATCCGCAAGAGGCGTGCTAAACATAACGGCCACCCTGGTATTGAGCGATCAGAAGATCAACAAGCAAGCCTGCTCATACTCCTGCGAATCCAATCAGTAACACTTACCGTACAGTCCGGTCTCTTCATCTGATATGTCGCATATCTCGTTTAGGGGTGGTAAATGTCAGACCCCAGTAACTCGATAAGTCGTGCCGATGTGAGGCTCATAACAGGTCGAGAAACTACTGGTAACACTTACCAGTAAATCTCAGAACCAGCCCTGGCCAGGGACTTCATGTTATATCCAATCGAGCATAGCGCAACATCAACTCCCAATACCGGGAGAGACGAATCCCCTCCTATCGCTCATTACCTCCATGTGACTCAGGACTGTACCCAAAAACCATCGTTTTGTACGTTCTCTTGAACGTGGTAAGGTGGAAATCAAAGTACGGTGGGAATCACACAAGACTCTATGACGATCTTGGGTCGACAGACTAAACTGTACCAGTATCACCAGAAAACTGCCATCTGACGTGAGGTATAATACCATCTGCGAGTTCTCGGCGAGTCCGTCCAGTGTACCCAGTCTCCACTGAGCACCCGTATATCATCTCTGATGTCAAACACCAATGGATATGGGATCATCCATCGCCCATATACATGGGTCGAGAAGCTACACGCTAGTCTACGCAGGTATATCGATGCCCCGTCTCGATACACACACGACTAAGGACATTAAAGGATGTACTTACCGACTACCTTTGTCCCACTAGTATGATCTGCATCATAATCCAGATAGTCAAGTACACATCCTAAGGGCTTTACCAATATTTAACAGAGAGACAATCAGTGTACATGTTAAGATAAAGAGTAACCAGATAGCATATTATCATGTCGAGTAAGAAAGTCCTCCCTATATATGTCCAAGTATTCACTACAATATACATCTCATGTACAGTAATGACCTTTAGGGCATACATATAACTAACATACATACAACTAACAAATTGCAAAAGCTCCTCTTGAAAAAAAATAAGTTCCATCTGAAAATAAAAAAGTTCTACTTAAAAAAGAAAGAGTATCATTTTCATTTGGAAATACAAATGTTTAACTTGGAACTGAAAAACATCCACTTTAAAAAGTGTCACTTGAAAATTAAAAGGTTCCATTTAAAACTGTAAAGATACCGCTTCCACTTGGAAATGCCAAAGTCTCACATGAAAATGAGAAAGTCCTATTCAGAAATACAAAAGTTCCACTTTGAAGTAAAAGAGTTCCACTAAGAAATAAAAAGATTTCACTTATAAATAAAAAAATAGCAGTTAAAATTGGAAAGTTCCACTTGGAAATATAAATGTTCCACTAATAAATATAAAAGTCCCACGTAGAAAATAAGAGTTCCACTTTAAAATTTAAGTATTAAGTTTTTACATGCTATTGGTAAAGAAGTGGTGGTGGTGGTTTGGGGTTGTTGCACCTGAGGTAGGAGTGAGGGGGTGTTGAACGGTAAATGGAAAGACTGGAAAAGATAGGAATGGGGATATAGGGTAACGCAAGAGCGGGTGGTATGGGTGGAGCTGTGATGGCTAGAGGGTGCTTGGGGAGTGGGGGTGATGACCCAGATCTGGATGGGGGTAGATGACCGGAACTAGTGTGGTTTGATTAGCCGGAAGGTAGTGCTGTGAAAGAGGGTTGGGAGAGAAAGGCTTAGAGTTTTGAATGGGAACTATAGTGGAAGGACGAGAATAGAAAGCTGGAGAAGAGCAGGGGAGAGAAGATGCAGGAATAAGATGGAGAAAGGAGAAAGCATTCAATGCCTCTGTCGACCGGCCAAATGTCTTGTACTCAAAGATGTGACATTCAATTTTTAAAAAAAGAACTCCAACTAGCATTTAACACCTTAACCGGTTATATCCGGTTTTAAACATTTCCACAATTAAGAAAAAAACATTTTTGTTCCACCGAATCATAACCCATTTATGAGTAATACCGTGACAAATTACTTCTCATGATTTTGTTGAACAAAAGTTGAACATATATACAACCATTTTTTCCATATATAGGCTATCGAATGCCAAATACTGGTAATTTTTTCGGGGAAATAAAATATGGAAACTTTTTATCCCAATATTATAGACTATATCATTTTAGCTATCTATGGTTTTGGTGGACAACAAAAAAATTCAATTTCTACCAACTTTTGTGGCATAACAAATATATATTAATTTATGTAGCAAAAAATTGCAAAGTAATATATTTCACTGATTTTAATATATTTTGAATTTGCAAATTTTATCATATATATTTATATATACACACACACATTCGCCACACTATTTGATTTTAAATGGTAATGATTACGATGAGAATAATGGAAATATAGAATCCCCCATATTTGGGTACTGTAGCTTTTTAGTATACTATAAAGATAACAAGATACATTGCTTAGTTTGTTGAGATTGGTTGCAACAGGATGATACTCATGGATTTGAGAGTTTGTTATTGAATGAGGTTGTTCAACTGATTTTAATTATTTGATCTTGTGAAATTTCTCTAACATGTCTCCTCAAGCTATATGGTCGGGGACGAAGGCTAAGCTAGCTTGAATTGAAAACCACGAACTCATCGCCTGGGGCGGATGAAGACCCTTAATTATGATGCCAGCTATTTGATCAGCAATGGAGATGAACCGAACATCCAACTCCATATAAACAACCTTCTCATGAACAAAATAATAATCAATATCTCTATGTTTAATGTGTTTAGTGCATGAATGAAACAACGGATTGAAGGCTAAAGCGATCGCCGTAATATCATCGTACCAAATTAATGTTAGATCTTCAACGGAAGGTGAATCTCATGAAAAAGAGAACAAATCCATGACAATTCCGCATCAATGTGAGCCAAACAACTGATATTTCGCTTCAGTTGAAGATCGAGCAACTGTAGGTTGTTTCTTCGCATACTAATTAAGAGATTGGATTTAGTACGAGAAGCACACAAAATCCCTTTGTGAATCGTGGATCAAACGGACAACCGGCCTAGTTACACGGGATCAGAAAATGCTTCCAAATGAAGCAGGCCTGGACGCAAGTGAATCCCATGAGTGACAGTGCCTCTGAGAAAGCAACGTATTCTTTTGACAGCGATCCAATGATCATCTCTAAGGGCTTGCAGAAACTGTCAAACTTGATTAACGGCGAAGGAGATATCCGGGCCTAGTGAGAGTGATATAATGAAGATCTCCAACAATGCTACAAAACTGAGTAAGATTAGGATATAATTGACCACTATAGTGCCCCAATTTCAACGAGGAGGGCAGTGAGGCAACATGTTTGAAATTCACCATCTCTGCAGGTTGAAGAAGATCAATAATTAATTTGCATTGTTTGGTATAAAAACAAGCCAGATGACAAATAGGTAAGATGGTATTACACTTCCCCACCTAAGGAGAATATGCTCCAGGAGAGAAAGTAGCCACAATTTAGGACTTTCGGTGCGAATCCGTGGGTCTCCTGAGCGCGTGTGTGCTTGTATGTTGTATTCGTGGGTGTGCTGTGCATAAATTAAGATTAGGGCCGGTTCAAAAAAACAAACAAAAGAAAAAAAATCAAAAAAGGAAAAGCAAGCCGGATTGCCTTTCCAAAAAAGTAAGTAAAATGGCCCATGTCCTTTATCTTGAAATCAAATGAGGTTTGCTGATAAAATTTTGATCACTCCACAAGGCCCATGATGAATGAAAATGATGGAAGCCTAAAACAACAAAACTACAAGTTTTGTTGCAAACTTTTCATATCAAGCTCAAGATGCTTGAATAGATATATGCATGCTTCATACAGGTGATGGACATATTAGGGTAAAAAATTACACTCTTTGACCAAAAGTCAAAAGGTCAAAATCAAAGTCAAAATCAAATCTGAAACAAGTGGGTCCAAACCCCAAACCCAATCAAGTGAGCCCAAACCCAATCTCAAGCCAAGTGAGCCCAAGGCCGGCCCAAGCTCAAGCATGGAGACCGGCCCCATGCCAAAGAAAGAAAAGAATGTAATAAATATAAATATAATTTTTAGGAATAAATATATGAAAAATGGACAAAAATCCAATTTTGTAAAACCTAAGGGCTAAGATACAAAAATATGTACACATGTTAAGAAAATATGCAAAAAACTAATTTGTAAAACCCAAGGGCTCAAGTGCAAACATGTAAGGGTTATTTAAACGCCATGCAAAATAGAAATGACAAGAACTTTCTCTCATAATATTCTAGGGTTTTGAGCCTCCATCAAAAGAGACAATGTTTACGCTGTTTAAAGACCTCTGATGAAATAAACATTCATAATAAATAGAGTTTAAATAAAACAAATATTTGTATTTAAATTTGACCAGAAGCTCCCGATGTTTGAGACTTTCGATAGTGCAAGTATATATAGTTAATTACATCTTATTGTCGTAGACAAAATCTAGACAGGATACCATGCTAACATACGTTACATCACATTATTTAAATGGAAGTTTGAAAATATGTAATTATCAAACACTTTGTCACGACCCACCCCCAATACATAGAGAATTGTCCGCTCTGGCCGAAACCGTACGGTTTTGTCCTTCGAGGCGAACTGGACCCAACCACGGGCCACTTCCCAGGAGGTCACCCATCCTGCGACTTCCCTGGCCCGACCACGCTTAACTACGGAGTTCTCAAACTCCTGTAGTGCCAGTTCACTTAAAAGGCGGCTCTGTATTGAAGAGTGGTATCATTCCATTTATAGTACAGATATGTCCTCTTTCGGAATGTATTTCAAAAATTCCCCATTGTTTTATAGTGGGTCCCCATGCTTATCTGGTATAAATGGGTATACCGGATAATACATGGGGTATTACATTCTCCCCCACTTAAAACAATGGTTCGTCCTCGAACCACAGACCTACTATTGAGGAACCGGTTCTGATACCATTCTGTCACCGCCCACCCCCAATAGAGAGAGTATTGTCCGCTCTGGCCGAAACCGCATGATTTTGTCTTTCGGGGCGAACTGAACCCGACCAAGGGCTACTTCCCAAGAGGTCACCCATCTCTGGACTTCTCTGGCCCGAGCACGCTTAATTACAGAGTTCTCAAACTCCTGTAGTACCAGTTCACTTAAAAGACGCCTCTGTATTGAAGAGTGGTATCATTCCATTTATAGTACATATCTGTTCTCTTTTGGAATGTATTTCGAAAATTCCCCAATGTTTTATAGTGGGTCCCTATACTTATCTGGTATAAATAAGTATACCGGATAATACATGGGATATTACACACTTGCAAGCAAAGAATGTTATAAAAGAATAAGATTTTATTCATATTATTCATGTTTGTATATATTTGAATGTAATTACATTAAATTTACAAAAGAAAATAGTTATACATAGAAGCTTTAATTTTAAAGATCAAAATTATGCTTTGGGAGTATTTTAGTGTCAATTTAGACACATATGAATGGGCATTGTTTTATGTGAGGATCACATTATAGTCAGAGTGATTAAAATGGAGCAACTCTAAGTGGGGACCATCATTTATATGAAACAGATATGTTTCACGCATATTGTGCATGAAAATGGGAACCTCTCGACTTCGGGAGCGAGGTCCCAACAGGTCGGGAGGGGGTCCTGATGGCGAACAGGAAGCCCAATTTAGGCTTCCTATGACTTGTTTTGGCAAAAAATGGAAGTTTCTTTTGTGAAATTTCATTAAAGTGAAGAAGGTCCTCACTTCCTCGGAGGAGTTGTTATTCGGGGACGAAACTGCGGACTAATATGTTTGAATTTTATGCACAACATAAAAATGATATATTTCTATCATTCTTAACATGATTATGCAAAAATGAATACATATTTTGTGTTCAGGAACAGAACATAAGTTAAACTGTGTTCTATAAAAGAATAAAATGTGTTTAAACATTGAATTCCATTATAGAGATATAAATTTCATATCTCGGTAAAAGAATAAGATTTCCTCTATTTATATATGTTTTGTTAGAAATTATAGGGGTTTCAACCCGTAATTTATGTTCTTATGAACAAAAATGAGTTTATTCTCTTTTCTTGAATATGAAAAAGAAATAGGATGGTCTATTTCATTTTATACAGGACATGGGATGACCTATATCCTAGGTTTAGTCCAATTTTATCAAGAATATATGAAAACATATTCTGAGGATCTTCATTAGTCTTCATTTTCATCTTCATTGAAGATGATGAAAAGAGCCATGGCAACTTTCATTGTGATAATAGAAACTTGTAGGAGTTTCTATAGATATTTTGAAAGATCCCAATGTTGGATATAGTGCCCTCAGAGTCAATTATTGGATCACAGGCACGTGATTGCAATGATTGAGGATGACCTATGCCGGTAGGACAGTCTTACTCGAGATGATAGTATGTTATCTGGTTTATCTTTATCATCGTGTACTGCTTTAGATGACCTTACGAGTCGCTATTACATGTTGATAGAGCCCCTAGGATTCTTGCTTGACTACCAGCAGTATGAGGGTGATCATATACGTGAGAGCTGGAGTCTATAAGCACATCCTTAAAAGGTCCCTAGTCGTGGGAGTTTCGAAACAGGGCATCGATTCTCCAGAGTAGACTAGTGTATACAGTCGAGACCCCGACGAGGGGCGGTGGCCGGTCTCACAAGCCACTGGTGTCAGTTGGTTCACCTAAGATGTATACAGGTGCTCATTGGGTTATGATTACACCGGACATGACTCGCCGGGAACCTGCTAGTTGGGATTATACCAGACGTCAGATAGCAGTTCCCAGGTGACATGTGTACAGGTTAGTTCATCGACCTGAGATCGTCATTTGTCTCGTGTGAGTTCCCACTGTGCTTTGATTACTACCCTACCACGGCTCAAAGGAGTCGTGCAAACAGGTTTTAGTTGGGTACAGTCCCGAGCCACATGGAGGCAGTGAGCGGATCTGCAGGGGTTCGTCTCTCCCGGTATTGGGGGTAAGGTCGCGCTGTGTCTAGGAGAGCCAGAACATGAAAAGTCCTTGTCCAAGGCAGGAGATTTGTTGGTAGGTATTCCAGTAGTATCTCAAGGTGTTCTGGGCTACACTCCGAGACGACTTGTACCGCTATTGGGGGTCTGACTTTTGCCAACCCCCTAGGCCCGCCATGCGATGCTCATAGACGAACGGACCGGACTGTACGGATATTGTCACTGATAGGCTCAGTAGGGTGTCAGGATGAGTTCGCTCATCGACGTCCCTTTTGGTCAATAGCTGGTGGCCCGTCACGTATGGCTGATACCTCTGACGTGCTAGTGGTTAAATCTACAGCCATAGTATTGATGAGTCTTTAGAGTCCACCACACTCGGTTACTCAGGCTTCGGGCGAAACGCTGTAGAGGCCGTATGGAGATATGGCAGGGTTCGATCAGATACGTGCGGTATTGCACGGATCGTGATCGGACGGATTTTACTAGCCGGCTTTGGCTTAAACCGGATCCTAGTATTAGATAGTGTAGATTTTGTCTCTTTACATTTGTGTTCAGTGGGAATACAAATGCGGGCATGTATATGCAGTAGTGGGGTTTTCCTGTAATTTATTACGGGATCAGTTTTCTGAAGTTGCCATTTTGCATTCCGTTCCGGCCGGTTTTCTTTTGTTCCTTCACGGCCGGACTTTCCGATGGAGGGGGTATTTGCACATTTGCAAATAACTTATTTGTGGAGGGGTATCTTGCATAAGTGTGGCTTCATGATTATTCTTTCATCATGAAATGCTTTTTGAGTCCATTCCTTTGCTTTTCTTGTGATGGTTTGTGAGTGGATTGAAAAGGAATTTGGTGTGACCATTTTTCTCTTCAATTATTCCTTCCTTGCATTATTTGATCCATAACCCACACCCATTTCCTAGAGAGGGCCGGCCACTTCATTTGTGAGAGGAGAAGAGAGAGAGTTTCATTTTTTTTGAGGGGTGGGTTTATTCTTCATCTCATTCTTCTTGCTAGAAAATTGAAAGCATCAATTTTCTTTAACCTCTTCCTCCATCCTCCATGGCAACTAAACCCCAAAGAGATATAGCTTCTACACTGAGCCTACAGCACTCCTTGGACGCGTCGGCTAGCCAACTTCGCGCCCGAGTTGCCTCGGTCCAGAGGTGGGAGCCCGTAAAAGAACCCGGCTATGTGGTTCCCGTTTCGACGAGGAGGCGACGACCGGAGAATCCGCGAGGAGATCGAAGTGGAGACGAAGATCGAAGGACACGGATCGCTTGGTATACTTCTCTACTCATCTTTTAGTTTGCTAGTAGCTAGGTTAATGCCCCGGACCGGGATAAAAGTGCGCGGTGGTGCCGGTTTGCTAGTTTGCAAAGTTTTTGTTTCCGCGTTTCCGGCGTCGGATCGACGGCCGGGACGCCCCCGCGGACTTACATTGGTATCAGAGCCACGCCGTTAACCTACCTAGCTTGCTCTAGTATGTTAAAACCCGATCGAACAAAAATCCCCAAAAACCGTATTTTCCAATGCATCGTGTTTCTGTTGAAATTTTTTCTAATACTGTGCATGAAAATCTAAGAGTTCTGTGAAAATTTGCTCGCGAGATCACTCCATAGCGCCGCGGAACCGCGGCCAAACCCATGCTTGGGCCACGGTTCCGCCGCGCTTTTAACTGATCAGCAGGCCAAATTTTTCCAGAGGGCTTCAGACTTGGAAATAGGGGTTTTTGGACATTCTTTTTGGGCCTAGATTTTCTGTGAGTGCTACAGTACTGCTTGGGGCCCACTTTGATAAATTTGTTCGATCGGATATTTTAAACATGCTAGTTCACAGTATTTACATTATATCTGCGGCCGTGAATGTCACTTGATCGATAAATCCTGTCTAACTGCTATAGCCCTTTTAGACGGATTTGCGAACGTGACATTCACGTTGATGTTCTGTGTTGTGCTGTGATGTTGCGGATTGGTCGTGGGGGATAGCCTGGTTGCATTGGTAGTACAGTTTTGTTTTTATATGTACATTTTATATTGCGGGGCGAGCGTCCGACATGTGGACTGCCGTCACTGCCTGTTTGTATTATTCTTTTGGGGTACGACCAGGTTGCGGTCGATGTACCCGTTGTATGTATATTTTACTTTCTGTACTAGGATTACCCCACGGAGGGGTGCACGGATAGCCGGGTTCTAGAGGGCAACGAGCCCGCATCTCATGGCGTTGAGACGGAGGGGGCTTTAGTCTAGAATTGGCGGGCTATTCGCCGCAATCGTAGGGGGTATAGGATTGGCCCAGGAGGGGTACCCAAGTTACCGGATTTCGTGAAGTGCTGGGTGGTCCATTCACGTTTCTGAAGGGGGTTGCCTCGCTTCAGGTTTTGGCGGGTAACTTGCCGCGCCCGTAGGGGTCTAGGATTTCATTGCACAGGCTATCCACACGACCATGGGAACGTCGGGTTTCAGTAGCGGCTCTGTGAAACCCGGGGATCCCAGATATCTGTATTATTCTGTGATGCTGTACATTTCTGTGATGTTGCATTTTTTCACGCCTTGAGCGAAAATTATATATTATATATATACTTGTAGATGTTGTATATGTTTTGCATCCGCGCTAGTCCAGTCCCCGCTCTGTCGTTAGTTAGCTAACCTAACGGGTGATGACGGGACCCAGTGGCGAATGCGGATGGTATATACATACGTCATTATTTTCGTTCTTTATTGGTGTGATCAATTGATGGGACGGCGTTGATTCGGATCAATGCAAGATAAACAAACCTATTCTGATGTTGTTAGTACACTTTTCAAAAAGCTGTTATTGCATTGACGTTCACTTTTGTTTTGCATCGTGGTATTCAGTTGGAATATCCTGCTCCTCAGTCGACGAGGCAAGGGCCGAGATCCCTTCACCGGGAATGACCCCTTGGACAAAAGTTTGCGTCAGGGCAATAACTTCACTACAGCCGATTACTTTTGATTTGCATCGTGGTATTCAGTTGGAATATCCTGCACCTCATTCTACGGGGAAAGAGCCGAGATCCCTTCACCGGGAGTGACCTCTTTAGCAAAGGTTTTCGTTACTATATTTTTCTAAAAAACTATCCGGTTCCTTCAACGATATCAAGTTCATTACGTTAAAGGTTTTCGCCAGAAACCATTCGTAGCCCTCCATCGTTTCATATGGATAGTCAATAGTATTCAAGCTGTGTATGTTGGCCAAAGTCAAGGCACGGTGTTTGGTAGCTGTTGGGTATTCATATGTAGCATAGATAGATGCGTTGGTCTGGGACAGTCGTACTACTATTTTGGCCAAAGTCAAGGGTATGTACGGGTGGGTTCAAATTAACTTGGATAATGACGGGTAGAACTTGACATGTGACTTATGATATGTTAGCCAAAGTCAAGGTCATAAGAGCATGGGGTAAAAATCCACATCGGGAGTTTCAAAAGAACTGAAACTTGCCAGATATGCGCATACCTTCTGGAGTGTGATGACGTGAGCGGATTCCGTCACGTTATCATGCGATGATAGTTGGATCCCGATTCCCACTGATGAGTTGGTTTACTCCTCGGGTGATCCCGGCTAATTCTTCTTTCAGGTTTGGGGAAGAATTTGACGTTACAGTGGGAGGTTTCCAGATTAGATAAAGTGATAACCATTCTGATCTAGGTTAGAGTGCACGCTGAGTGTTTCTTTTCTCTCTCTTTGGCAGCGACCATTGACCCGACCCTAGACTATGACTCAGTAACCAAGTTGACCGAACCTTCTTAACACTGGCTTTTGGATTGTCAGAGTTGCAAACCTCATTGGCACTCCTACTTTTACCCTTTTCTCCAGGACACCCCGTATTACTACGAACGTCCACTTCCATTGGACAAAACCATCGTATGGTTATATACGAACTCGAAGGAATTCGAGGATGGTTTCCGGTTCTGGAGAAAACGAATAGGACTATTCAGTTGTCTTTTCTTTTTACCTTCTCTCTCAGATTGCGAGTACTGCTTGGTTTAGGAGATAGTACACCTATTACGCAAATTGGACAGTCTTCTTCCAAACCATAGGCAGGTGCCGAACGGTGGGTAATGAAGAAAACCAATTAGCCTAAACGGTGTACAGAAGGTATTAAGTAAAGACAAAGCAAGGGATTAGTAAGAGGGCAAAGTAAATTGCGACTGCTATTCACGACCAAACCAAATATTTCTTCGCCAATCCTAAATCACCTTTGTATTTCTCCAGGACACTCCGTATCACTACGAAGATCCCAAGTTTATTGGATAATCCATCGTATGGTTATATACGAACTCGAAAGGAACTTGTTCCAGTTCGGGGATGGATCCTGGTTCAGGAGAAATAGGAATAAGGGTCATTCGGTTGTCTTTTATCTTCACCTTCTCTCGCATTGCGAGTGTTCCTAGGATTAGGACAGTACACCCGTTATGCTTATTGGATAGTCTTCTTCCAACCCATAGGCTGGTGCTGAACGGTAGGGAAGGAAGAAAACCATTTGGCCTAAAGGGGTGTGCAGAAGGTAATGACTAAAGACATAAAAAGGGATTTGGAGAAGTGGCAAAGAATTATACGGTTACAGTTGTGAATCTGGATAATGGAAGAGGCATTACTAGGAATACCAGGATACCCCATCGAAACATTCACATGTTTCAGTTTCACTGTGTACTGTTAAATGAAAACTGATTTCCCAATTAGACACTTGCTCCAGGGTATGTATTTACCAGGTTGGATTCTCACATCTGTATGGTTTTACAGATGATGAGTGGGAGTAAGTTATTGGGAATTAGGTGATCATCCTCATTATATCGGGATTCGTTGTAATTGGTGATATTTAAGGAAGTCACCTGGGTCGTTTGCCGGTCGGCAAATATATGGTTTTGAATATCCGTTGTTATGCACCAATTTCAAATTGATATATCTGTACGTCTATTTTTATAGAGTGAGATATACCTTTTTGAAATTATGTCTATGACATTTACCTATATCAGTGGATGGTTAGGTAAGGAGCATTGAACAGCGGCGAAATTCTTCTTAACCATAAGTACAGTTTTCAACCTACGACACACAGTGAATGAGTTATTAGACTCAAGGGACTTATACAGAGTATTGTATATTGTCCAGTGTCCATGAGGACAGAGGGGTAGGTGCTCGTACTATATTCGGTTTACTTATAACTTCTCTAGTTCTAAGACAAGTGTTTCGTAGAAACACAGGGTCTGAGTTTTGAGAAGTTATAGGTATATGAATAAAGTAGAGAACCAGATGTTGCAAGTATCGGGATTCTTCAAGGTGATCGAGGATGTAGATACTTGTGAATGGTATTCAGTTGATAGTAATGATTAAGAGAACTTGTTTCTCTTTCAGGTTACTCATAATTGGAAGTACTCCTAAGTTGAGTAACGCTGATCGGCCTCCTTCCATTTAGTTGACATGCACTGGAGACAGCTGCATGATTTGAATCTGGTTAAATTAAATCAGTGCCTCTGTTTCTATATTGGATATAGAACAGTTCATATCTTGACATTGTTAAGGTACGGGGAGTTGTCCAGCTTATGCTTAAAACCAGACTCTGGATGACTCAAGGCACGTTTCTGTAATGGCTGTTTATGGGTTGACCCGGGCTATGACGAGGGTTGACTTTCTACCATCTGGAAGATCAATAGTGATATTGTTCTAGACTCGCCACAGTTTTAATTAAAAATGGATTTTTTCAGAAAAACAGTAGTGGGAGTATGGTAGAAATGGAAGTGATTCCAGAACCGCAAACGATTACTGAAGATTTGATAAGAACCTAAAGATTCAATCTGGTTTGACATTCCATTTAGCCACTCCGCAGATATGGTAGGTAACCTCAGGCACCCGAGAGGTACTTCTGTATGCTCAAGGACGGTGGCAGGGAGGTTCTTGTTTACCCAGACTTGCCATTGCTGTTGCTCCAGATTGTGAGACCCGGCAGGAGGATGAGTATAGCGTCGTTCTAAACTGACTTTAGAAGTGCACGTGTATATGAATCTTCCACAGGGTTGTCGTAGTCAGTGGGAGCAGCGGAAGCATTGGTGGACATCCGGCTTATGTCTATTTATAGACTAAAGCAGATATAGCGGAGATAGACCATCTATTTCTGATGTGACAGTCATAGGTTTGATTTCATCAGAATAGGGGATGGGTCTGTTAAGAAGGTAGTAGGGTGTGATGTCCTGGTATTTGATGACATACACAGAGTAGGAAGTGATATTCATATACTACAATCGGTTATACTTTGGTCGTCACACAGTGGTTTCTCCACATAGGACTTGGATATTATATCAGACATTCTGGTCACTAGATCTATGGTTTTAGATCTAGATTTGGGTAGTTTCCCAATCTGGGTACTTAGACAGCATTCTATGAGTATTTAGAATGGACGACTCCTGGCACGGTAGTATACCTGCAGGTGATGGAGTCACCCTCTCTAAAGGTGTCTTACAGACTAAAGGGGAGAGGGATATGCATGATTGGCAGATCACTTGCTTAGGCAATTGAGTTGATCATGAGATGTCAAGTACCATACCAGATGTTGTTCTTGCAGTAAATGCAATAAGTTGATATTAATCCAATCCTGGAGAAACAGTCGGAAGCAGTTTTAGAACATAAGTGGATGTTCTAGGGATATGATAACGACAGCCACATTTGGGAGACAGTTATCATTCCAGGCTTCCAAGGTGACCTGGATGACAGAGTGACTGTCAGAGTTATAGTTTTCCCTCTGACGAGGGGCAGTATTTTGGACAGGTGCTCCAGGTGGATACTGAGGGAAGGCATGGCGCAGGATACTAATTAAGTTCAGTTGACGATACAGTCTAAGAAGTTTGGATTTGGAGTTCATTTATGAGCTAGGTCCCATCAGACATCCAGACATTCTAAGACAGGTATTGCTCATTTCGGGAGATGGCTTTCTCCACGAACTTGAGATAAAGAGAGACATAGAAAGAAACACCAGAGCGGATCCACTCACTGAGGCTATTCCTCGAACGCAATAGTTTCGCAAACGAGCTTTGTGAGACTGACTAGTAGAGGAGTTGGATGTTCGGTATCACACGGGCTGTGAGTATGCGACATCGCAATAATTAGCCTTGAGTGCAAGTGGGAGATTGTTGGATATAGTGCCCTCAGAGTCAATTATTGGATCACAGGCACGTGATTGCAATGATTGAGGAGGACCTATACCGGTAGGACAGTCTTACTCGAGATGATAGTATGCTATCTGGTTTATCTTTATCATCGTGTACTGCTTTAGATGACCTTACGAGTCGCTATTACACGTTGATAGAGCCCCTAGGATTCTTGCTTGACTACCAGCAGTATGAGGGCGATCATATACGTGAGAGCTGGAGTCTATAAGCACATCCTTAAAAGGTCCCTAGTCATGGGAGTTTCGAGACAGGGCATCGATTCTCCAGAGTAGACTAGTGTATACAGTCGAGACCCCGACGAGGGGCGGTGGCCGGTCTCACAAGCCACTGGTGTCAGTTGGTTCACCTAAGATGTATACAGGTGCTCATTGGGTTATGAGTACACTGGACAGGACTCGCCGGGAACCTGCTAGTTGGGATTATACCAGACGTCAGATAGCAGTTCCCAGGTGACATGTGTACATGTTAGTTCATCGGCCTGAGATCGTCATTTGTCTCGTGTGAGTTCCCACTGTGCTTTGATTACTACCCTACCACGGCTCAAAGGAGTCGTGCAAACAGGTTTTAGTTGGGTACAGTCCCGAGCCACATGGAGGCAGTGAGCGGATCTGCAGGGGTTCGTCTCTCCCGGTATTGGGGGTGAGGTCGCGCTGTGTCTAGGAGAGCCAGAACATGAAAAGTCCTTGGCCAAGGTAGGAGATTTGCTGGTAGGTATTCCAGTAGTATCTCAGGGTGTTCTGGGCTACACTCCGACACGACTTGTACCGCTATTGGGGGTCTGACTTTTGCCAACCCCTAGGCCCGCCATGCGATGCTCATAGACGAACGGACCGGACTGTACGGATATTGTCACTGACAGGCTCAGTAGGGTGTCAGGATGAGTTCGCTCATCGATGTCCCTTTTGGTCAATAGCTGGTGGCCCATCACGTATGGCTGATACCTCTGACGTGCTAGTGGTTAAATCCACAGCCATAGTATTGACGAGTCTTTAGAGTCCACCACACTCTGTTACTCAGGTTTCGGGCGAAACGCTGTAGAGGCCGTATGGAGATATGGCAGGGTTCGATCAGATACATGCGGTATTGCACGGATCGTGATCGGACGGATTTTACTAGCCGGCTTTGGCTTAAGCCGGATCCTAGTATTAGATAGTGTAGATTTTGTCTCTTTGCATTTGTGTTCAGTGGGAATACAAATGCGGGCATGTATATGCAGTAGTGGGGTTTTCCTGTAATTTATTACGGGATCAGTTTTCTGAAGTTGCCAGTTTGCATTCCGTTCCGGCCGGTTTTCTTTTGTTCCTTCGCGGCCGGACTTTCCGATGGAGGGGGGTATTTGCACATTTGCAAATAACTTATTTGTGGAGGGGTATCTTGCATAAGTGTGGCTTCATGATTATTCTTTCATCATGAGATGCTTTTTGAGTCCATTCCTTTGCTTTTCATGTGATGGTTTGTGAGTGGATTGAAAAGGAATTTGGTGTGACCATTTTTCTCTTCAATTATTCCTTCCTTGCATTATTTGATCCATAACCCACACCCATTTCCTAGAGAGGGCCGGCCACTTCATTTGTGAGAGGAGAAGAGAGAGAGTTTCATTTTTTTTGAGGGGTGGCTTTATTCTTCATCTCATTCTTCTTGCTAGAAAATTGAAAGCACCAATTTTCTTTAACCTCTTCCTCCATCCTCCATGGCAACTAAACCCCAAAGAGATATAGCTTCTACACTTAGCCTACAGCACTCCTTGGACGCGTCGGCTAGCCAACTTCGCGCCCGAGTTGCCTCGGTCCAGAGGTGGGAGCCCGTAAAAGAACCCGGCTATGTGGTGCTCGTTTCGACGAGGAGGCGACGACCGGAGAATCCGCGAGGAGATTGGAGTGGAGACGATGACCGAAGGACACGGATCGCTTGGTATACTTCTCTACTCATCTTTTAGTTTGCTAGTAGCTAGGTTAATGGCCCGATCCGGGATAAAAGTGCGCGGTGGTGCCGGTTTGCTAGTTTGCAAAGTTTTTGTTCCGCGTTTCCGGCGTCGGATCGACGGCCGGGGCGCCCCCGCGGACTTACCCCCAAATCATTTTTAATAAGAAGGAAGAGAGAGAGAGAGAGAGAGAGAGAGAGCATTATGGAGAAAAAGGAATGGAGTTCCATTCCTCTATTTCTCATCTTTTCCTTCTTCTTTTCTTTATTCTTCCTCTTCTCCTCATAAAAAACCGAAAGCACTTAAAAATTTCTCTTAGAATTTTTCTTAGAAAGAATTTCTCTTAATTCTGATGAATAAGAAATATATATACTCTAAGAGTGGGAGTGGTTAAGTACCACTCCCCCATGTTCTTAGGATGTGTGGGGATGAAATAACCCCCCACTTCTCCTTAAAAATAGACCTCAACATCTATTTTGAAAGGGTCCCGATATCATTTATTTAAATATGGGTTGGGACCCTTAAAAATGGGCACCTCCTGATAGCGGGAAGGGGTCCCAACGTTAGGAACCCCCCAAAAGAATTCTTTTGTATTGTTTAAGGGGGGTTTTCCCCTTATATGGGGCCCCACATATATATAACAACTTTTTAACCTTTTAATGATGCTATATGCATCAATTTTAGGTCTGTATTGATCAAGTTATTGATTATTGACATGTTATTTGGGTTTAAATACTATATAAGTATTTATCATTAAATACTATATAAGTATTTATCTCTTGGGAGTTAATTTTTTAACTCCAACTGGCAAGTCTCCCTCTTCTTCATCTTCTCCCTCAGAGAGAGAGAGAGGGAGAGAGAGAGGGAGAGCTCCAAGAGGAAAGAGAGTTCCTTTGGTTTTTACTCTATACAACCCATCAAAAGAGAATCCATCTCTTTTGGAAAACTCTATCTCAAGAACTCAAGATTCAAGACCAAAACCAAAGATAAGAGCAACTTTCTTTATCAAACTTGAAGAACAAGAGAGAAGAAGCACTATCGGGTGAGAGCCCATAGATTTCGTCCTGAGCAAACATATTTGAACAAATAAACTCAATGAAAGCCCTCGGCTTTCACCATGCCGGTGCCGTATCTCCCATATGATTCATGGGAATGTGGGTTGCAACCCATGTTCCCCCATCAAAATGTAAACACAGGACACACCCATGTTCAGCTTCGAGATCCCCCTCAAAGGGATCTCCTTGCTCTGGAAACTCCTTCAAGGGATCCCCTCTTTGGGACCCTTCCCGGATCCCCATTTTCGGGACCCCACTCAGAGTCCCTCGCTTTCGGGATTCCCCCAAGGGATCCCTCGCTTTCGGGATTCCCACAAAGGGGGCTTTCTTCGGAACCATCCTAAAGAGGGCTCCTATTGTCAGGACAATCCCTAATGCGGGTTTTCTCTTTCGGGACCTCCCCCAAGTAGGATTCCCGCTGTCGGGATCGCCCAAAGTAGGTTTCATACTGTCGGGACCCTCCTAAAGGGGTCCCCTATGGATCAGTCCTGAATTGTGAGTCCAGGGTGTCCCCAATGGTGCGAGTTGTTGTACAAAGGTTCGGAGCCTATCCCTACTGGTTCCGGTTGATTTTTCAGTTTCAACTACATTCTTAAATTGGGCCGCTAGCTACCTTTTGATTTGATCATCGTTTGACTGAAAGATTGTTGTGATCCCCTTGTCCTCATGAGTTGGCGCCAAACCAACCACAAGCCTTTCTTCGGTCTTGATTATCCTCAAGTAGTAAAATTCCTTCCTTTAGAGACGTGCGTGTAGTAATCAATTCAAGAAAAATAACATAAAAAGGAAAGAGGAAAAGAGAGAACTCACTATCCTTATGGCCGGCGAAAATCTATCCCTTCCTTTTTAATTTTAAAAAAGGTTTTGCTCTTAATTTTAAAAAGATGATTTTTATGATTTTTGATTTTATGAATGCAATAGAAAAATAAAAAAGATGATGAGATTAAGAGAGGGCTAGAAGGAGCCTGATTGTGCTTCGTGCCGCTGCATACGAAAAATTTCGGAGTTTCCGCGATCCCTCGCCACCGATCGTCGGAGAGAATTTTGCCTCTTGAAAATTCTAAGAGGCTTGAGATGAAGAAGAGATTTTAGGATGTTTTTGCCTCAAGATTGCTCTAAGAGCCCGGGGATGAAGAATTATGGAGAAGAGGGGTCGCTTATATAGTCTTCCTATTGAATCTTTGGAGAAATCTTCGAGATTTGGAAAAATCTTCGAATTTGACACTAATGCGAATGATTCTCGTCCGCATGCGTGCCAAAGTCATCGAATTTAGCAACTTTACACTTATTTGATAAGTAAATATATTTTAAAGGTTGGTTGTGACATGCCTGCGTCCGCATGTGTGCCACAGTCGGTGGAAATTTAACTAATTTTTGTGTTTTCATACGCAAGTAAAGTCCAAATTCATCGTCAGGCACGCATGCAGATGACATGCGTCCGGATGTGCGCCACCGACTCTAAATTTTGGATTTTTTTAAATCTTTAAAATATTTTCGTTTTGTAAAGGATTTTGATTGAAAACAATTTCGAAATTTGTTTAAATCACATGCAAAACCCATAAGTTAATTTTTCCAAATCCCAAAAATTTTAATTTGGGATATGTATGATATGAATGATATAATTCACAAATATAGCTCAATATACTTTTCATGTCGCATATAAGGACAGGGTCAGTCCTCATGTGCGCCATGTTGCCATAAATTTTTTGTAAAAATCCTTAAAAATTTTATGAAATCATTTGAAGCTCTAGACATAACTTGATGGTATTTTAAGCTATTTTTATGTATTATATATGTAGTATAGCCCGATTTGGTCGAAATGACATATCAACAAATACCCTTCTTGCATTGATATTGTGGAACACAATAGTTGTGCAAGAAAATGAGATAACATTGTAAGTGTATGGTACTCCTTACCGTGACTACTAAGGTTTTGCGGAATCAAAAATTTTAAAAAACTTGAGCACTACACACTTGAAAGTCTAGAATACAAGCCCAAACACTAAACTAAACTACACTTACTAGAGTTTTAGCTACTAGGTTAGTGTAACAACCTTTTTAGACGATCCTTCAGGTCTTGCATGGTTCACTCCTTAAGCTCCTAGGTACCCGGATCGGGCTCTCGAAGTCGAACTCCTGAGTCAAAGGTGATCCACCCGAGAATACCGATTCAAGCGATT